>OX465274.1:104662344-106160344 GCA_949987645.1 Tachina grossa | reverse complement strand
TTCGCAAGGCTACGGCCGAAGGACTGATCAAGGCCTTCAGGGAGCGAATACTGGCTAGATATGAGTTACCAAAAAAAAAAAAATCATCACCGATAACGGAACCCAATTTACGGCACGAATATTTAGCCGATTCCTGAATGAAATTGGAGTGAGGCAGCAATTTACTGCCCCGTACACCTCTCAGAAAAATCCAACAGAAAGGGCCAATCGTACTATTAAAACCATTATTACACAGTTCTTCGGTAAACACCACAATACCTGGGATGAGTTTCTGCCAGAAACCATGCTAGCTATCAACTCAAGCACGGCAGAATCTACCAGTTACTCACCCGTCTACCTACTTCAAGGACGGGAACCACGCCTCCCAAAAACGTTATTTGATAAAGTAACTATAGGGACAGGAGCCTGTAACCCCACACCAAACGAAAGGTCCAGCGAAGTCTAGGGGGTATTTAAAATTGTAAGGATTAATTTAGAAATTTAGAAAAGGCTTCGCAGAAACTGCAGAGGCACTATAACCTAAGACGGCGCCGGTGGAAACCTCCAAGTTGTGATGAAATTTTGGTCCTACAACACCCGCTCTCAAAAGCAGGCGAGAACTTTGCAGCAAAACTGGCACCAAAATATGCGGGGCCATATACGGTCAAGGGATGCGTAGAACTATATTTTTAAGCGACGACGATGTCCCAAGCACTAGCAAAGAAAAAACGTCACACGCGCGCACTGTTGAAACCAGGAAGCGGCGGAAGGCTCCAGCCCAATAGGCCCCAATGCCAAAAGATACGCCTTGTAACAACCGTCCAACGCCTACATTTTGTTGCCGACCGACTGCACAAAAAGAAAATAAGGATACACCGCCCAGTATCTATCATTACAACAAAGTCCCCAATACGTACCCAACACTGCCTGACAAAGAGGTCGTGATTGAGGACTGCCCTGCTCCGCCAAGCATGAGCACCGAAGAGAACAACCAGACCCGTAGGAAGCACCCACTGGTCGTTGAGGACGGCATACTTCCCAATGTTCCTCCAACCTTACCCAATGAAGAGGTTGTGATTGCAGACTGCCCTGCCCTTCCAATAACCCCCGAACCACAGAACGCACCGATGGAGCTAATTACACTAAAAGAACTTGATTTCGTTTACCCAAACCTGATCGACGATATATATCGCACATTTTTTTGGGGCTAACGATACCCAAGTGGACCGATCGCCACATAGATCCCCTTCCCTCCCTAGTTCATCAGAATCCAGCGAATGGGAGAATTACCGACCGCCATCGCCACCACGCCGACATGGTTATGCGCCTTGAAAGTTCCAGGATAGATAATACTAGCGCTTAGGGTTTTAGTATAATGAAAGGGCATTTGTGGTAAAATAGTGGTACCGACTACTCGACAGAAGTCGGAAATACTCCAAATCCAACCTCCAACCATGAACCACCCAGTTGCAGACCACAAAAGGCAGGCCGAGAGCAACACATTGACTCCCACACTGGTGGGAAGCCCTCCGCCCGTAGCATTTCCGCCAAACACCACCTCCACGGGTACCCCGATAGACCCTACTAAAGCGGTAACCTCTATTGAACGGAGAGCTTTATCATTGTCCGCTATGAATATGTCATCGTCCGAACTAGTAAAACAACACCCATACATACTAGCCCTAAAAAAATCAATTGGGCCCAAGTCCCTACGGATCTAAAGAAAAAAATTGAGGGCATACTACAGGCCAAGTCTGGCCACCAACCACAACGGCTGATGCGGGACATAGAGGGGCAACGATGTCGCGTCAACATAGCTCGAAGTGGCATCGTTCGAGTGTCCTGGCTGTCAAAGATGAAGAACGTCTAAATACTGCATTGTGCGACTAGGCGGAGAAGTGTCATTGCTACAGTCGGCATCCTCGTTTTGCCCAACACCAGCACCACTGATAGTTGAAGTATGTTATTTTCTATTTGTATTATTTTTTTGTCAAATAATTATTGAATTCCTAATTTTGTGTGCATTGAATCATTTATATGAATTTATATGAATTGTCACCAAATATATTTAACCATATATTACATTTTTTGCTTCTTATTTAAATAACCGAATGATAATGCAGCGTTCTTCCAGTCGTAATTCAAATATAACGGCCCCGCCACCTACATGTCAACTATAATGCTCGGTGGATTAAAAACACAACCATTAGTAATAGCACAGCTGTATAGAGTAAAATCACCATATACCAACACATGCGTGTGTGATCATCCAGGTCCAGATAGACACGTTCGTGTCGTCACATTATATTTCAACAGGAAAATACGTAAAACGTCCTATAGCTAAAATTTGCTTCCTTCACAGCAATGATGACATATCACACCATTCTACTATTGCCGATGAAAGCTTTGAGCGGAATTAAGAACAATCGTTCTTAGTGGGAGAAAATTTATGGGAAATATTGTACAATCTATCCCATATCTTAACTATTGTTATTTGCCCTCGACCCATATAGTAATGTATATTAACTCAGAATCTCTCTCAGTAATTATATTGATTTTGCTCTCGTTATCATATTAAAATAAGTTTAAATATATATAAAAGCAGTTAACTTTTATGTACTTAGCGTGTAAAACAAAACTTATAATATTATAAAAAACAGCAGGTAGAAAATCATACCATCCATTGTATGATCTTCTCATTGCCTTTAGCTTTTGAAAAATTATTACGCATTACATTGTCGCCTGCACGAAGTATGCATGGTTTAAATTAAAAAGAAATGAAATTAAAAAGTAGAAATATAAGATCACAGTAAATTTAGGGGAAATAATTTTAATGAATTTAAAAATTAAAAAAAAATGAATTAAAATAAAAAAATAAAAGTTCAAATCGTTTCATTTACTGAAATTCTCATACAGTTATTCTTCTCTCAAGAGCTGGGTATATCTACAAGATATTTTTATAACATTTTTACCAAATATAAAGCACAATGTGAAGATTAACTGTCTGTCCCACAATGTCGATAAGAAAAATTCCATACCATATTTATATTAAACACAATAATAAAAAACGAAAGAAATTTTATTGTGGGACAACTACTGCTTTATCATGTCAAGAATCCTGTTTTTTTAGTTGTGAAGTTTTTGCAGCAAATGAACGATATTTCGAGCTTGGCAGTTTAAATTTTGTTATAAAGTAAGGGCATTTAGTTGTAATTATTACACGAAATTATTTTAAGTTAGAATTTGGACATATGGGAAGGACACTAGTCCTTGAAATTTTAATGGTCAAACTGTGAAGTGTGATGTATATTATATTTTTTATATATAATGTACATTTAATTCATTATAAGTGAAGGAAACATTTTTTTCTCCTTATTACTTTTTTGAAAAAGGATATTTTTGAGGTATGCGTATCCTTCCTCTGAAATGAACGAAATTTTGAAGAAGCATTTTATATGTTAAAGTTATTATATGTACAAAATTTCATTAAGTTACAATTATTTTTATGTCTGTTATGGTAATTTTTTATATCAGGATATTTGGGAAGGACACGAATCCTTGAAAATTAAATGACTAAATTTCAGGTGTGGTTATATTTTACCAATTAAAACATGTGCGCCAAGTTTTATTTCCTTACGATAACTCCTTCTATTTTTGGCCGCTCGTTATATGAACTCGCGACACTGTGCGACGCGGATGTAAACCAGCTTCCCTGGATCATGCAGGAACTTTTACGAGAGAGAGCTCTCACTTGGTTCAGGAATAATGATAATTACTAGGAACAGTGGACCCGATTTAAAGAGGATTTTATGCATTTTTCCTTCCTCCGCACTATTTCGAAAAGCTCGAAGATGAAATTCGAAAAAGAACTCAATGTCCCAGTGAGGCATTTAAAGATTATTTACTGACGCTCCAAAATCTGATGAGACCCACCAATCTAACGGAGAAACAAAAGCTGGAGAGAATCTTCCGGAATGCCCAGCCAGAATACCAGTGGTACATTCGTCGAAGCGATTTTACGAATCTGAGCGAATTGGTCCAACTAACCGATGATTTGGAAAGCATAGCACCAACGAATGGCCCCATTAGGCCAGCCTAACCCCATGATTTTTACTCAACCACAATCCACCATAAAAATAAAACTGTTTTAAGATGGGAAGAAGAAAAACTAAAAGCTCTGATACAGATAAAAGGCATTTAATCACAGCAATAGTCGACATAGGTGCCACAAAAAGTTTAATTTTACCTAGGCTGGCTAAACGGCTGGAGAAGTAGCCCAAATACGTCCCAACTAGTTTCGGGGTATTCTTGGCGGACAGCTCCAAGAAACTTATTACGGAAGAAATACGACTCAATGTAACCGTTGGAAATAAAACCACATGGTGCGATTTTATGGTAATAAAAGAGGCACTCGAGGACCTGATCCTTGGGCTCGATGCTCTAAAAAAACTTAACACTAGCTTCAAATGTGCTGGACTGGTAGCACATTATGAACCCACGAATCCAAGACGTCCCACGCAGAATGACTATACCGGCAAAGATAATACAAAGGTAAGCGGCATAACTTCATTAAACGTAAATCTTATAGGTGGTAGTACGGCTGAAGCTGCGGCAGACAACCCTACGATATACCAAGCAAAGATTGCTAGATTTTTGACCAAAAAGTTACTTTTATTCGACAAGATTCAGGGTTGCTCCAATATTGCCGAACACAAAATCGTGATGAAAAACGAACGTCCTATTAAATTGAGATACGCCCAGCGAAACCATGCTATGCAGGCCCTTATCGATGAAGAAGTGAACGAGCTGATTGCCCAGGGTTGCATCGAGCCTTCGCGAAATCATTATAGCTTTCCAATTACGCTAGTCAAGAAGAAGAATGGCGAATGGAGAGTATGCACGAACTTTAGGCAACTAAATGCTCGTTCAATTGCAGATGCATACCCCTTGCCTCGCATTGATACCATCCTCGACAGACTCCGAAATTCAAAATTCATAAGTAGCCTCGATTTAAAAGATGGATTCTGGCAGATTGCGCTAGCAGAGGAATATACAGTGGTTGCAGTAACCGGTAGAGGATTGTATCAATGGCGTGTTATGCCGTTTGGTCTTCAGTCGGCCCCAGCCACGTTCCAACGAGCACTGGATAGTGTCATTGGACCTGAGATGGAACCCCACGCGTGTGCATATTTAGACGATATAATTGTTATTGGGGCTTCGTTCGAAAAACATTTGAAAAATCTAAGGGAGGTATTCCGTCGGTTGCGCGCTGCCAATTTAAAATTGAATCCGGAAAAATGTGAATTTTTCAAGACCGAGAACAAATATCTCGGACACGTCATTACTCGAGATAGAATCCAGACAGACCCAGAAAAAGTCGCCGCAGTCGCCAATATGGCACCACCAACAAACGTAAAGGAAGTACGAAGGTTTTTGGGGTAACCTCCTGGTATCGCCGCTTTGTGCCCGAATTTGCCATAATCTCCAAACCATTAACCCAACTACTCTAAAATGGCAAATATTGGAAATGGGAGGAAACACAGCAGGAAGCATTTGAGCTATTAAAAACCAGACTGACGGAGGCTCCTGTTCTAGCTTGCCCTGACTTCACCAAGACATTCATACTACAAACCGATGCCAGCAAACACGGATTAGGGGTCGTATTAACTTAAAAATCCAAGCAAGTTATAGCATATGCAAGCAGGCACCTCATCGCGGACGAAAAAAATTATTTCGCCACTGAAAAGGAATGCTTGGCGATCATCTGTGGTATCCGCGCAATGGGACCATGATTGGAAGCATACAGGTTCGTGGTGGTTACCGATCACTTATCTCTTAAATGGTTAAACAACATCTATAACCCAACAGGTAGACTCCCCGGTGGGCATTAGAGCTACAACAACATCAATTCTCCATTCAATATCGCAAGGAGAAGAAAAATGTTTGTGGCCGATGCCTTGTCACGAGAACCATTAGACACCTTAAATTTTGCACGAATCTCGAACACCAAAGAATGCCGCTGGGTGAAGCGCCGGATGGCCGAAGTGCGGGAGCAACCCGATAAATTCCCAAATTTCAGTATAATAAACAACCAATTATACAAACACACATCCCGTGTAAGTCACGACGAAGATTGCACACCCTGGAATTTATGCATCCCCACTCCATTGCGAACGCAAGTACTAGGCGAAAACCATGACAGCGCAGCAGCTGGCCATGTAGGTACCAGAAAACACCTCAACAAAGTGACTAGTCGACACTTTTGGCCCGGTATGGCTACGGACGTTAGCTACTACGTTCGTCAGTGTGAGTCCTGCCAGATATATAAAGTCAGCTAGCAATTACCAGCAGGTGAAATGCTCACCCGAGTCCCGGAAAAACTTTGGGCCACTGTGTGCGCTGATTTCGTCGGACCCCTGCCCCGAACTAAGCATTGGAACACAACTCTGTTGGTATTTTTTGAACGTTTCTGAAAGTGGTGTGAGCTGGTGCCAGTTCGCAAGGCTACGGCCGAAGGACTGATCAAGGCCTTCAGGGAGCGAATACTGGCTAGATATGAGTTACCAAAAAAAAATCATCACCGATAACGGAACCCAATTTACGGCACGAATATTTAGCCGATTCCTGAATGAAATTGGAGTAAGGCAGCAATTTACTGCCCCGTACACCTCTCAGGAAAATCCAACAGAAAGGGCCAATCGTACTATTAAAACCATTATTACACAGTTCTTCGGTAAACACCACAATACCTGGGATGAGTTTCTGCCAGAAATCATGCTAGCTATCAACTCAAGCACGGCAGAATCTACCAGTTACTCACCCGCCTACCTAATTCAAGGACGGGAACCACGCCTCCCGAAAATGTTATTTGATAAAGTAACTATAGGGACAGGAGCCTGTAACCCCACACCAAACGAAAGGTCCAGCGAACTCTAGGGGGTATTTAAAATTGTAAGGAGGAATTTAGAAATTTAGAAAAGGCTTCGCAGAAACAGCAGAGGCACTATAATCTAAGACGGCGCCGGTGGAAACCTCCATGTGGTGATGAAATTTTGGTCCTACAACACCCGCTCTCAAAAGCAAGCGAGAACTTTGCAGCAAAACTGGCACCAAAATATGCGGGCCATATACGGTCAAGGGATACGTAGAACTATATTTTTAAGCGACGACGATGTCCCAAGCACTAGCAAAGAGAAAACGTCACACGCGCGCACAGTAGTAGGGAATTGGGGTTCCGGCCCCAATTAAAATTGTTAAATTGTTGCTGAAATTGTTAAATTTGGGTAATTAAAATTTGAAAATTGTTAAATTCTTGGAAATTTGTGTTTTTTTGTTTACATAAGGAGTTTTTTGTTTACATTAGGAGTTTTTTGTTTACATTAGGAGTTTTTGTTTATATTAAGTGTATGTCTGTCTGTCGGTCTGTCTCTCTGCCTGCCTGACCGTGGGAAGTTTGTGTGTGGAATATTTTGTGTGAATGTATTAAGGCGGTTCATAGTTTGGCGGTTTTTATGTGTATATGTGACGACGGGGAAAATCATGAAAATGGTTTTTCCTAATGCTGACGGAAAATCATCTAATGATTTTTCGTAATTCTGAAGGCAAACATGATAATTTTTTGTAATACCGAAGGCAAAACATGATAATTTTTCCTAATGCCTACTGCAATACATGATAATTTTTCCTAATGCCTACTGCAATACATGATTATTATTTTTTTCAAATGCCGACGGCAAAAAATGAATATAATTTTTTCAAATGCCGACGGGAAAATGATTTTTCCTAATGACGACGGGAAAACGTGAAAGTTATTTTTTCTAATGCTAATGTAGGTGTTGCTAGACTGTGGGAATTTAAGGCTGACCGTGATTTGAGTGGGCGGCGTTGTTGCCGTAATATGTAACCATAGGAATTTGTGGATGTGTCTGTCTGTCTGTGAGAATTTAGGTGAAGGTTTGATTGGCAGGGGGCGGGGTGTAGTTGAGGTAGATCGATTGCGTGTGTAGTTATGTGTGAATGTGTGTATGTGTGTGTGTGTGTGTGTGTGTGTGTGTGTGTGTGTGTGTGTTTGCTTTGTGTGTATTTCTGTAGGAGCTTAAGGCTGATTGTGATTTATGAGGGGTGAGGTGTTCTAGTAATATGCAACCGCGGGAATCTGTGTGTTTGTATGTCTGTAGGAGTTTAAGGCTGACCATGATTTGGGTGGGCAGGGTTGTTGACGTAATATGTAGCCATGGGGATTTGTGAATGTGTCTCTCTATAGTAGTTTAAGGTTGATCGTGATTTGAGGTGGGTGAGGATGTTGTTGAGGTAAATTGGTTATGCGTATGTATGTATGTATGTATTTTTGTAAGAATTTAAGATGATTGTGATTTATTAGGGGCGAGGTGTTCTTGTAATATGTAGCCGTGAGAATCTATGTGTATAGACGTCTGTAGAAGTTTAAGACTATCTGTAATTTCAGGTAGGTGAGAGTGTTGTGTTGTTGAGATTAATCTTATATATTGTATATGTATGTATGATCATGGGAATTTGTGTATGTATATCTGAGGGAGAATTTAAGGCTCGTCATGATTTGCAAAAGGTGGGGTGTTGTTGAAATTTTCTTGGATATTTCTTATATGAATTCTGCTATGTGTGTGTATTTGAGCTGGTATTTATATGTAGGTAGAAATAAATTGTTTTCAACATCGACATTTGGTACTATAAAATACTATCATATATCTGGACTTCCCTAATCCTAGTATGCTTTTGTACTTACGATTGCTTTATATTTTCTCATGCTTAAATTTGTCTCGTGTTGAAGTCGGTCTGTGTGAAATTTGTTTATATTACAGATTTTGTTTATTTAACTACATTCGTCTTCTTTGACTGAAAGAGTTATCTACACACAGAGAAAAACCAACTTGAAATCAGTAAGAACCATGCTGAATTAATAAGAACCATTAGCGAAGGTTTAGTCATATTGAAATTTCTTATTTCAATATGGACAAAATATTAATTTACAGTATTCATTTATTAAACTCATTAGTTTGTAGATATCTCAATATACATTTTCTATTATATTAAAAATTATTGAATTAATGTGATGAATTCTTATTTTTAAGCTGCAGATTTTCCCTGAGTGTATGGATTGTTTATATTTGCATTGTGCTTTAACTAAACGACGCTTCATATATTTTCATGATGTAGATCTAATAAATACTTAAGCATTGATAAGAAATTTCATATGTATACATACATATCTACAAATTGATTTTATGTATGTATGTATGTATGTATGTATGTACATATATATGTACATACAAATAAGTGTTCAACTCAATCTTTGAATACATTTTTTATTTTATTTTTTGTCATGTGATGTCTGTTGTTGGTGAAATTAAAAACATTTTAATTTTTATCTGCGTTTACTTAAAAGTTTGTGAGGATTTTCTGTTGTAAGTAAAACTGAATTCTTGAAGATATGTACTTACATACTCTATAGTAATAGTAACTATAATAGAAATATTTCTTATACTTAATTTACAGTTTTTTAAAGTATAGGGTATAAAATTTTTTCTAGCTATAGCCTTCTACATTTATTTTGGAAAACTTGCTTTGCTTTTTAAAAATGTATAAACATTTTTAAAAGAAACTGATCCGGCACTCCAGCTTAGGTACTGATAGTTTTTTTTTTTTTGTTGTTAGTTAACTTACTTATTTTTTATTTTTTATTGATAAACATTGGAAATCAAAAGGGAGTTTTATATTGTAATTATTATTTTCATAATTGTTGAAAACAATCGCTGCTTTTTGTTTGTTTTTTGCGATGAAATCATTTGAATTACTTTTGCAACTTTACGCGTTTATAAAAATTATGTTATTTTCTATATTTCTTAATTTATAAGACTTTTAGACTTTGTCCTTTAGGGGTTATATATTCTATTATACGATTATGAATAAGAATGCAGTAAGCTGATGTATTTGCTTACTGCTTCAAATTAAAATTCTATTAAATTGAATAAAAGGAGTTTTTTTTTCTTAAACTCTGATGCAGTTAGAAGCGCTGGAGATTCTTTCATATAACAGCTTTTTTGAAATTTTTGATACATAGTATAATATAGAATTGGATAACATTTATTTTTAATTTTTATGTTAAGAAGTACGGGTATGAGACTGAATTTAAATGTACTTTTAAATTAGTTAAATCATAATGAACAAACATATTTTCTTCTTTAATAGCGATCAACAGAAAACGAACTCGTTTTTATATAATTTAGGTATACCCTATCGACGGCTCCTCTAGGATACAAGATGACTTTGTATGACGAAATTTCTGTTGCTTTATACTGATAATATGTTTACATTAATAAGATACATATACATATGTTTATTTTATGAACGGTGAGCACATATGGCTTTTATTTAATGTTCTATATGACTTTTTTTTTCATTTTATTAAAGTTCAGCGTATTGAATATATATTTCTGAAATGTTGAAGTGTGTTTTGTGTGCCCATCGGGCAGAGTGTACGTATTAGTTGGTCAGTCAGTCTCTATTTTTATTTATTTTTTTTTCTTCTAATGTGCCACTCCTTTTTCAGATTTTACTACTTGGAATAGAGAATTTTTGTCTAATTTTTTGATGGGTATATACATTAGGTATGTAGAAATTAGTTTAGATACAAAGAAATGCATGTTTAATATAAAGGGTGTTCTTTATTGAGGTATAGAACTTTAAGTTGGCATCACTTTTTTAACTGGCGGCCGTTTTGTCAGCTGTCAAGTGATTAATATTTAGTTTGGTTTGCCATTTCATCATGAACAGGTTGACAAAAGAACAACGCTTGCAAATCGTGCAAATTTATTTCGAAAATAATGGTTCAGTTCGCGAAGTTTACCGCAAGCTCCGTCCATTTTATGGTCGACATAATCGTCCATCAGAGCAATTAATTCGGTTAACCATGGATCGTTTTCGCACTACGTTTACTCTATGTGATGATACGCATCCGCAGAGACGTCGAACAGTGCGCACCGAAGAAACAATTGCCGCTGTAGAGCAAAGTGTTGAAGAGGACCCGAATGAATCGATTCGCCACCGTGAACAGCAATTGGAGCCGACTAACCGACTATTTTGTTCCCGAATTGGATGGCATGAATGTGGATGAGTTGTGGTTCCAACAAGACGGCGCTACATGCCACACAGCGCACGTCACAATCGATTTATTGAAGGAAACATTCGATGAGCGCATAATTTCGCGGAATGGACCTGTCAATTGGCCACCAAGATCGTGTGATTTGACACCATTGGATTATTTTCTTTGGGGATATGTGAAGTCGCTCGTCTACGCCAACAAACCAGAAACGTTAGGGGACTTGGAAGCCAACATTCGTGGCGTTATTGCCAACATACGGCCCCATATGCTCGAAAAAGTGGTTGAAAATTGGACCTGTAGAATTAGCTTTATTCGAGCCAGCCGCGGCGGCCACATGCCCGAAATCATATTTAAACATTAATGGCATAAAATTATCCTTCCAATAAAGCCAAATTGATGGACATTAAAACGATTTTCTTGTGTTTTATTTCAATTCGAAGTTCTATACCCCTCAAAAAAACACCCTATACAACTATTGTATCAAATCGATCTCAAATAACTCAGTTACCTCTACCAGCAATTCACCGTTGGTGTATTCATAAAGTGTTAGAAACAATGAAATATCTATGTTTTGAGAGAATTTTTCCCCTCAAGTATTTCTACATGAGGTTTGAGGGGTCAATTACTGTCGCATTCATATGTAATGATTATTCACTTAAAAAACGTCATCATCACCATCAATCATCTCCGTATACAATACATTCATGAGTTGGGTTGATCCAGATACAATTGCTGTCTCATCACCTTCTAACAGCTTTATATATTTTGCTAGTATGCATGCCTTAGCATGCTTCTATCGATAGTGACGTAAGAGTCCGAGATGTAGTAGTGTTACAATTAAAAATCTTTACTATTAGAATTTACCAGTTCGCTCTTTTGAATTTTTGCAAAGTAGATACATATGTATGTATTTCATTGACCACAAAATCATAAAATTTCTTTGCTTACAAAATTGTATGACGTGAGGATTTTTTTTTTTTTAATTATACATGCTTCGGCATGCTTTCATTTTTTTTTTCTATAAATTTATGTATTACTCATACAGATACAGATATAAAGTAAGATCTGTTTACTGTACATTTTAAAATTTATGCATGCTTCAGCATGATTCTAGTTCAAGCGTATATTCATTCACTAAGTTTGTTTGATACTTATTCATACACATGTACATTCTTAAAGATTGGATATCAAAGTCCAATTTCCGTAGTTTATCTATATTTTCTAAAGATCTGATAGCTAAAGAAATAAATAGAGTGAAGATCTTCTATAATAATCCCATTTTCATATTGTAAAATTTTGCGTGCTAGCGCTTTCGATGGGAAAATATACATACAACTTTATAAAAAGTGATAATATGATGTGCTGCTGAATATTGCACTATGTTATAGTTCATTTTAAACACTGAAGTTTTAGCAATATTTCATTCAGACCAACAAGTTTAGAGAATTCCACTACATTTAGTTAATTATCTTTCTTAAGACCCATCATTCCTAATCAATCCTACAAAAAACAACACAAACTAGATTTTTCGTTTTAATTTTATTTTTATTAAATTCAACATTCATTCTTCAAATTACTTTATACTATATTAAGTAGCTTTTCCTCATTTGTTGAGTTGACTTTAATAGGAGACATTTTAATGGTACGATGAACTTTTCTATTGCATGCATTGAGTAAATCTTTATACATACCAATCCACTTATATGAACCATTAAAGCTAATTCTTTTCACATCATACCTTTCAATGATCTATTAAATCATTCTAATATTGATGCTTTCATATTAAGTAATGTTTAATCTTCTATTTATGTATGAGTTTTCCCAAGTATTTATTAAAAAATTCTTTAGAATCATCTGTTTGTAAGTTTTTTGGTACCCGTACCACTTCAAAAATATTTTCCATTGCCTTGGTTTTTAGAGTGCAGCTTTTATTTTCAGCTGTACTTTGAGAATGTGTCAATTACAGTCTTCAAAAATCAACAATTTCTATTTTCTGTAGAATAGTTCTACATTTCACCTAACTTAGCTCCATAAAACATCATATATTCCTGTCATTACATCTCTACAAGCACAAACAGTTGTTGAAATTTAATATGGACTTCGTTAACTAAATTCCTTTTTAAAGACATTGAATTGTTTCACAGATTTTTTCGAAAGTGTTGTGATCTACATCTTGCACTTTCAGCTATTTATACTAACATGTAGTTAATTTTCTAATCTATATATTTAACCGTAAACTCTTCAATTTGTTTTTAATTATTTACTTTTTAGAATTGCTTTTTCAATTTTATAACTGTCTTCTTTCTTTAATTTTATTTCACGTTGTAGTTTGTAAGGTTTATAAAAGTCTGCCTACCCGGTTATGCCGGCGCTAATGAACGCCACTGGCTCTAAAAAGACTTAGGCAGATTTTATGCCTGAGCAGATGTATGCTCTTAGATTTAATTCAAGCAGTAGAATGCTTTTAAATAAAGCAGCCGATTTAAAGGCTAAGCAAAAATTGATTTTTATTCCAAAAATTTCTTTCTTTTATACTTAACTAACGGTATCCTTAAAACTAGAATAATACAATAATATTTAATAATTGTTGCTTTACAAAACGGATAGTTATTTGTTGTAACAAGTATTATTTATTATTATTATTGTTTTGAGTTAAAATTGAGTGACATTCCTATGGGAAAGTGCACATACTAAATTGTGATATTAGGGGTGACTATAGGGGTACACTACACCCTACCCCTTAAGAAAAATTTTACAATTTTATGTTTCTTAAAATTCAAAAATTTTTTTTTTTTTTTTTTTTTTTTTTTTTTTTTTTTTATATATATATAATTTTACAATTATAACATATTACTAATATTTTTTTAAATTATTATTATGTATTTCTTTTAACTTACTTCCTAGATCTATGACAGAGTTTACTCCTTTAGTTTGTACTATTCTATATGGACCATGGTATGGTGGTTGATTCTTTTTCCTATTAAAGGTTTTTACTAAGACCATATCTCCTACATTCAAATTTAACGGATTAAATTTTACACATTGTTCAATGCGTTTCTTTTTTGATATCTCCAGTAACTCTTTTGCTTTTTGCAACGAAAATTTTAATCTAGCTTTCAATTCTTTCGAATAATTATCTATATTATAGATTGGTTCAAAATTCAATAAGTTTTCATTAGGCAAGTTTGGTAATCTACCGAATATTAACTCGTATGGAGTGTAGTTTGTGTCTATATGCGGTGTTGTGTTATACGCAAAACAGAAATAAGGTATCCAATGGTCCCATTCATTATCTTTACAGAAGCCTAAGAGAAATTCATTCAGTACTCTATGACTTCTTTCAACTGATCCAAGAGTTTCATGGTGGTATGGAGTGCTGAAAATCTGTTTTATTTCCAGTAGCTTACATACTTCCGCCATTAACTCGTTTACGAACTCGGTACCTCTATCTGACTTAAGAACTTTGAAGTGCCCGTATCTTAAAATCAAGTTTTCTACAAGAGCCTTTGCAACGGTCTTAGCATCCTTCGTCTCAATGGGGCATGCAATAATATACTTTGTTAAATCGCACTGTATTGTTAGTATGTATCTAAAATTATTTGAGAATCTAAGGGGACCCACCGTGTCTATTGACACTGTTTCGAAACTAGTCCCTGGCGTATCGGTTAGTGTTAGCTTTTCTTTGGTGTGTTTCGTTTGCTTGTTAATTTTGCATTCTTTACAATTTAATATATGCTGCTTAATCATCCTACCCATATTCTTCCATATGTATTTTTGTTTAAGTTTTAGCGTCGTTTTCCTGACACCTAAGTGTCCTCCTATAGTTGAACTATGGTACTCATTAATGAGAGTATCCTGTACTTTCCTATCATATACCCTTACTGGTTCTTTATATATTAGTATTCTTAAATTTGCTTTATTTTTACCTCTTAATGCGTTGAACGTGTCTTTAAACTGTTCCTTTGTTACTAATTTGAAAATTTCATCATGAGCATTTAATGCTAGCTCTTTTACATTTATTGATAGTAATTTCAATAGTAGCTTCTCCAAATACAGCTTTGTGTTTATTGGATTATCACCACATCTCACTACAACTTCTAAATCACTTGCTACAATTTGAGGTGTTTTAATTTTACTCATTATTTCAAACCTAAGTTTTTTCATCGATTTAATGTCTGAGATTGAAGTACATTCCCAAATAAAAAGTTGATCAGGCTCTTTACTGGAGATGCCACCTCTATGCTCGACATCTTTTTGTGCATCATGTTTATTTTTCATGTTTCTAGTCATCACTAATATATCATTACGCTTTTGTAAATTTTCGGTAGGGGTTAACGTTTTTAATGCTTCGCTGTCCAATACTATCCTTGACAACGCATCTGCATTGCTATTCATCTGACCTTTCTTATACGATATTTCGAAATCGTAGTCACATAAATCCAACCTAATTCTAGTCATTTTTGATGATGGATTTTTGTGAGAAAATAACGATACCAAGGGTCTATGGTCTGTCACTACGTAGAATTTTCTACCATAAAGGTACGGACGGAAAAAGTTTATAGCCCAATGTATAGCTAACAGCTCTTTTTCTATAACTGGCTTGTTTATATCATGCTTGCTCAACGATTTGCTCGCATACGATATGGGCATATCTGACCCAATTTCACCTTGTGATAGGACTGCTCCAAGTGCATAATTAGATGCATCGGTAGTTAATATAAACGGTTTCCTAAAATCAGGATATTGGAGTATTGGTGGATTGATTAATTTTGATTTTAATGTTTCAAAAGACTTTTGACAACCTTCGTCCCACCTAAAAACAGTATTTTTTTTTAACAGTTTATTTAAATTTCTAGCTATTTCAGCAAAGTTTTTAACGAAACGCCTGTAGTAATTACAGAACGCTACGAAACGTCTGACTTCATCTACATTTTTGGGAACTGGATAGTTTTCTATTACTTCGTGTTTAGCAGGGTCGGTACGTATACCCTTATCAGTTATAAGGTGACCTAGATAAACTACTTCTGTTTTCAAAAAACGACATTTACACGTATTCAGTTTTAAATTATACTGCCTCAATTTTTCAAAGACTTTTATCAAGTTCTCGTGATGGTGTTGAATACTACAACCAAAAACAATAATGTCATCGACATACAAAAACGCTTCTGCATCTAAGCCGCTCAATGCAATTGTAAGCATCCTTTGAAAACTATTTGACGATATCTTCAGTCCAAAGGGTAACCGAGTAAATTGAAAATGACCATTCCTGGTAGAAAACGATGTAATCGGTCTTGATTCTTTATCCAAACCGATTTGATGAAATGAACTGGTCATATCCAGTGTAGAAAAATATTTTGCCCTACCTAATTTGTCTAGGACATCTTCGATTCTTGTTAGAGGAAACTTGTCGCTTACTATTTTTTCATTTACTTTCCGGAAATCAACTACTAATCTCCATTTCTTCGTGTCATTTGCTGATTTTTTCGGTATTACCAATAATGGAGAATTGTAAGGACTCACAGATGGTTCAATGATACCATCTTTTAACAATTTATTTACCTGTTTGTTTATTTCGCTCATTTGTGACTCAGGTAGTCTATAAGGTTTTATGTAAACAGGTGAAGAATCTGTCATCTGAATGTTTTGACTATAAAAATTATTTGTTGTTAATTTGTCACCATCAAGGTGGAATACATCATTATATTCTGTAACTATGTTTTTTAAGGACTGCCTAGCTAATGGATCTATAGATTCGATATTTAAATCTTCTAAAACTTTTTGTACTCTGCCTTTACTTGTATTGATATTGTTGCCGCAATTATATATATTGTAATTTGATAATGGCTTCGTTTCTAACTTCAAATCTTTCAAAACTACATCTTTGTCAGTTGTATTCAACAATTTTATGTGTTGTAGTCCTATTGATGGTATAATGCTATTCCCTACAAAAATTCCCGGACATAATTCTTTGTTCAAAACAATGCTTTCCTGACTTATACATATGTTGACTGGTGTTATCAGTTCTGAGCGTGCTGGTATACATATTTCAGTTTTATAAACGCGTTTTGGGGTAATCGGTAAAATAACTTCTTCATCAGCTATATTGAAGGTTAACGTGTATGTTTCAAAATCAATTTTGCATTTATATCTTTCTAAAAAGTCTCTACCAATGATTCCATTAGTATTGATTGGAAAATTATCTTCAACTATGTGAAATTTGTGTGTTATCGGCTTATTATCGAATTCTAAAGTTAGATATGCGGTGCCAAGACTTTCAATCGTATCTAAAGTAATACCACTTAGTGATGATATGTTACGTTCATTTATGTTTTCTATATTACCTCGCTTGCAAATAGAAATATCTGCTCCAGTGTCTACCAAAAACTTAAGCTCTTTATTTATGGTACTGCAAGTTATTGTTATCGAATTATCAGTGTTATTTGAAATTTTGAAACATTTTTGCCCTCCTGGATAACAATCTTTGCTATCCGGCGCTATTAGTTTCCCTGGTTATGTCTGCCATTACTGGGTCTATACGACGAATTGTTCCTGTTATTATTATTTCTATATGAGGAATTCATATTATTATCATTACTTCTTGTTGCAAAGTTTCTATTCGCATTATTACCACTATTTCTGTACATATTATTGCTATTGTTACTATTGCTGTCGCCATATCTATTGCGAATGTAATTAGCATTATTATTATACAATCCATTATTATAATTGTTGCTATTTCTGTTACTATTTTGGTTTGGGTATCCCTGACCTCTGTACCCTGTATAATCCCCATACACTCTTTGCGAATTGTACATACGTTCATTATCACGCCTATTAATTCTAAAAATACTATTATCATTTGTTTGCATATTTCTTTCCACTGTAATACATTTCTCTACAGCTTCACTGAGAGTTTTTGGACTACTTGCTACCAATATATTTTTATATTCCACATTAACACCTTTTATAAACACATTTAAGGCCATATTTTCACTCATTTTAGATATTGCGTTTTTTGTTTCCTGCGATGGATTTGCTATTGCCTTAAGTTCAAAATTGCTCAATTGTTCTGACAACAATGCAACTTTCTCTCTAAAGGCTGATATACTCAAATTTCCTTGCCTTATTGATCCTAATTCACTTAAGACTTGTTGCAGAGTTCTTGGGTTCGGGTACGCATCAACCAACAACTTCTTCAATTCATTAAACGTAGTAGGTCTGTTGGAACGTCCCAAAACACTCCTGACATTTGCAGCTAATTTAAAGTTATAGACATACTTTATGAATATCTCTCGGTCTTCTGTTCTTAAAATATCATGCAATAACTCTGTTTGCACTATAAAGTCTTCTAACACCTCATATGAACCTTTAAAAACGTTAAGGTTTTTGCCCACAACTCCAATATCGAATTGTGCCATATTAATAATTTCCCTTGCAACACTTGCGTCCGAATTATCTGTTAAATCTGTACTTTCTTTAGTACTTATATTTTTCACTAAGTTCAACACTATTGTGTATAATTCATTAAATTTGATTATAAACGATTTGGTCCCTTCTTCCTGCAAACGACTACAAATATTGTCAATTTCTAATTTAATTTCAATTAAGCGCGATAATTTTTCAATTTTATAGTTAGAGGAGTAAATTCTGTCTTTGCTCTTTTTTATGTTCTTTTCTAATTTTTCTAATTCAATATAATATTGTTTTAATTCTTCCATCTAAAATTATATTAATTTATGTCTATTAAAAGTTAAGCAGTTGTGCGATTTCAAATCATAACTTATGTTATAACATATATTATGGCAAAAATATGTGAATCAAATAGGTAACACTGAACTTTTTTTTTTTTGGGTAAACTTTACAACACTACCAATTCTTCCAATTTGGTAGCACTTATTTCTCAACATCTGTGATTGACATTTGTGTTCTTATTAATGCTTCTTCGCGTTATCTTTTATTACATTAGTAATTTTGTTATAGTTTTCTTCAAATGTGTAATTTTGTTATATTATTTTTAATTAAAATAGATGTAATATAAATTAAGCTGTGTGTTTATTTATAAGAAAATTTATATATTCATTTTATAATAAAATGAAATTAAATATAAAAATGAAAAAATAATAGTGTTTTATTATTTTGGTTTGCGGTGTTCCTCTATCGTCAGTGGCTTTGGGCCTGCCTTCAACGGTGTGGCCGTATATGAGGGAGCTTGTTGGTCCTTGCCTGCAGGTTTGTATTCCTCTACAGGGACATCTTTGTTATTATTTGGCAGGATCGCCATGTAAGGTTTATAAAAGTCTGCCTACCCGGTTATGCCGGCGCTAATGAACGCCACTGGCTCTAAAAAGACTTAGGCAGATTTTATGCCTGAGCAGATGTATGCTCTTAGATTTAATTCAAGCAGTAGAATGCTTTTAAATAAAACAGCCGATTTAAAGGCTAAGCAAAAATTGATTTTTATTCCAAAAATTTCTTTCTTTTATACTTAACTAACGGTATCCTTAAAACTAGAATAATACAATAATATTTAATAATTGTTGCTTTACAAGACGGATAGTTATTTGTTGTAACAAGTATTATTTATTATTATTATTGTTTTGAGTTAAAATTGAGTGACATTCCTATGGGAAAGTGCACATACTAAATTGTGATATTAGGGGTGACTATAGGGGTACACTACAAGTTCCTCAATTTGCATTTAAATATATTCTTGAATATTAATGCTTTAAGCTATATTATTAATTTGTCTTGTATTTTATCTTCATTCAGTTTAATGTAACTATCAACAATAGTTTGTATCTAATTCATTTATGCCTTCCAATACTGATAAGTCAGTATAAATGTCTTCAGAATTGGAAGTCTATGAGTAAAATCATCGTCATCATCATTCTCAGTATTAGCATCATTAAATATGATGGTATTATCAAATATTGTTCCTTCTACTAGTTTCTTTTGGGGTACTTGTCTATATCTTGAGTGAAGGTTTCTCAGGCTTTAAACTTGTATATTTTCAACTTCTGTCTTGATTTTACTTTCTTCTTTCATAAGAATTCTTTTAATATTTTTAGAACTATTTATGAATTATTCTGCTATAGGTTTAAATGTATCTTTTAGTTGTTCACTTGTATCTATTTCACCAGTTTTTATACTACGAAGCTTTTTCTTCAACACATTTCTTGTCAACACCAACTGTTTTAAAATTTTCTCATCCAGGGCAAATAACAGGTATCAGCAATAATATCAGCTTTTCAGGAGCTGGTCTGGTTTTCAGATCAGCTTTTCAGGACCTGGTCTGGTTTTCAGATCAGCTTTTCAGGACCTGGTCTGGTTTTCAGATCAGCTTATCAGGAGCTGGTCTGGTTTTCAGATCAGCTTTTCAGGACCTGGTCTGGTTATCAGATCAGCTTATCAGGAGCTGGTCTGGTTTTCAGATCAGCTTATCAGGAGCTGATCTGATTTTTAGATCAGCTTATCAGGTAACAGATCAGGCTATCAGGAGCTGTTCAGATTTTCATTTCAAGATATCTGAGTCAGATTTAGTTATCAGTGTACAAGTAGCTAGCCATTTATAACATTTATATACATGAAGTTTAAAGTCAGATGAAATACGAAAAAGTAAAGTTTTATCTAGTAAAATTATTTTCTATAACGATCATCGTTTAATTCACTATCTTTGCTTATAATCAAAAATCCATATTTATCCCTTCAACATGCTTTTTATTTTTCTCACCTAACTTAAACATTAAATATACATTATGATGATCATCATTAATATTCAAGAATATATTTAAATGCAAATTGAGGAACTACAACGTGAAATAAAATTAGAGAAAGAAGACAGTTATAAAATTGAAAAAGCAATTCTAAAAAGTAAATAATTAAAAACAAATTGAAGAGTTTACGGTTAAATATATAGATTAGAAAATTAACTACATGTTAGTATAAATAGCTGAAAGTGCAAGATGTAGATCACAACACTTTCGAAAAAATCTGTGAAACAATTCAATGTCTTTAAAAAGGAATTTAGTTAACGAAGTCCATATTAAATTTCAACAACTGTTTGTGCTTGTAGAGATGTAATGACAGGAATATATGATGTTTTATGGAGCTAAGTTAGGTGAAATGTAGAACTATTCTACAGAAAATAGAAATTGTTGATTTTTGAAGACTGTAATTGACACATTCTCAAAGTACAGCTGAAAATAAAAGCTGCACTCTAAAAACCAAGGCAATGGAAAATATTTTTGAAGTGGTACGGGTACCAAAACACTTACAAACAGATGATTCTAAAGAATTTTTTAATAAATACTTGGGAAAACTCATACATAAATAGAAGATTAAACATTACTTAATATGAAAGCATCAATATTAGAATGATTTAATAGATCATTGAAAGGTATGATGTGAAAAGAATTAGCTTTAATGGTTCATATAAGTGGATTGGTATGTATAAAGATTTACTCAATGCATGCAATAGAAAAGTTCATCGTAACATTAAAATGTCTCCTATTAAAGTCAACTCAACAAATGAGGAAAAGCTACTTAATATAGTATAAAGTAATTTGAAGAACGAATGTTGAATTTAATAAAAATAAAATTAAAACGAAAAATCTAGTTTGTGTTGTTTTTTGTAGGATTGATTAGGAATGATGGGTCTTAAGAAAGATAATTAACTAAATGTAGTGGAATTCTCTAAACTTGTTGGTCTGAATGAAATATTGCTAAAACTTCAGTGTTTAAAATGAACTATAACATAGTGCAATATTCAGCAGCACATCATATTATCACTTTTTATAAAGTTGTATGTATATTTTTCCATCGAAAGCGCTAGCACGCAAAATTTTACAATATGAAAATGGGATTATTATAGAAGATCTTCACTCTATTTATTTCTTTAGCTATCAGATCTTTAGAAAATATAGATAAACTACGGAAATTGGACTTTGATATCCAATCTTTAAGAATGTACATGTGTATGAATAAGTATCAAACAAACTTAGTGAATGAATATACGCTTGAACTAGAATCATGCTGAAGCATGCATAAATTTTAAAATGTACAGTAAACAGATCTTACTTTATATCTGTATCTGTATGAGTATTACATAAATTTATAGAAAAAAAATGAGAGCATGCCGAAGCATGTATAATTAAAAAAAAAAAAAAAAAAAAAATCCTCACGTCATACAATTTTGTAAGCAAAGAAATTTTATGATTTTGTGGTCAATGAAATACATACATATGTATCTACTTTGCAAAAATTCAAAAGAGCGAACTGGTAAATTCTAATAGTAAAGATTTTTAATTGTAACACTACTACATCTCGGACTCTTACGTCACTATCGATAGAAGCATGCTAAGGCATGCATACTAGCAAAATATATAAAGCTGTTAAAAGGTGATGAGACAGCAATTGTATCTGGATCAACCCAACTCATGAATGTATTGTATACGGAGATGATTGATGGTGATGATGACGTTTTTTAAGTGAATAATCATTACATATGAATGCGACAGTGATTGACCCCTCAAACCTCATGTAGAAATACTTGAGGGGAAAAATTCTCTCAAAACATAGATATTTCATTGTTTCTAACACTTTATGAATACACCAACGGTGAATTGCTGGTAGAGGTAACTGAGTTATTTGAGATCGATTTGATACAATAGTTGTATATTAAACATGCATTTCTTTGTATCTAAACTAATTTCTACATACCTAAGGTATATACCCACCAAAAAATTAGACAAAAATTCTCTATTCCAAGTAGTAAAATCTGAAAAAGGAGTGGCACATTAGAAGAAAAAAAAATAAATAAAAATAGAGACTGACTGACCAACTAATACGTACACTCTGCCCGATGGGCACACAAAACACACTTAAACATTTCAGAAATATATATACAATACGCTGAACTTTAATAAAATGAAAAAAAAAAAGTCATATAGAACATTAAATAAAAGCCATATGTGCTCACCGTTCATAAAATAAACATACATATGTATCTTATTAATGTAAACATATTATCAGTATAAAGCAACAGAAATTTCGTCATACAAAGTCATCTTGTATCCTAGAGGAGCCGTCGATAGGGTATACCTAAATTATATGAAAACGAGTTCGTTTTCTGTTGATCGCTTTTAAAGAAGAAAATATGTTTGTTCATTATGATTTAACTAATTTAAAAGTACATTTAAATTCAGTCTCATACCCGTACTTCTTAACATAAAAATTAAAAATAAATGTTATCCAATTCTATATTATACTATGTATCAAAAATTTCAAAAAAGCTGTTATATGAAAGAATCTCCAGCGCTTCTAACTGCATCAGAGTTTAAGAAAAAAAAACTCCTTTTATTCAATTTAATAAAATTTTAATTTAAAGCAGTAAGCAAATACATCAGCTTACTGCATTCTTATTCATAATCGTATAATAGAATATATAACCCCTAAAGGACAAAGTCTAAAAGTCTTATAAATTAAGAAATATAGAAAATAACATAATTTTTATAAACGCGTAAAGTTGCAAAAGTAATTCAAATGATTTCATCGCAAAAAACAAACAAAAAGCAGCGATTGTTTTCAACAATTATGAAAATAATAATTACAATATAAAACTCCCTTTTGATTTCCAATGTTTATCAATAAAAAATAAAAAATAAGTAAGTTAACTAACAACAAAAAAAAAAAAAACTATCAGTACCTAAGCTGGAGTGCCGGATCAGTTTCATTTAAAAATGTTTATACATTTTTAAAAAGCAAAGCAAGTTTTCCAAAATAAATGTAGAAGGCTATAGCTAGAAAAAATTTTATACCCTATACTTTAAAAAACTGTAAATTAAGTATAAGAAATATTTCTATTATAGTTACTATTACTATAGAGTATGTAAGTACATATCTTCAAGAATTCAGTTTTACTTACAACAGAAAATCCTCACAAACTTTTAAGTAAACGCAGATAAAAATTAAAATGTTTTTAATTTCACCAACAACAGACATCACATGACAAAAAATAAAATAAAAAATGTATTCAAAGATTGAGTTGAACACTTATTTGTATGTACATATATATGTACATACATACATACATACATACATACATAAAATCAATTTGTAGATATGTATGTATACATATCAAATTTCTTATCATTGCTTAAGTATTTATTAGATCTACATCATGAAAATATATGAAGCGTCGTTTAGTTAAAGCACAATGCAAATATAAACAATCCATACACTCAGGGAAAATCTGCAGCTTAAAAATAAGAATTCATCACATTAATTCAATAATTTTTAATATAATAGAAAATGTATATTGAGATATCTACAAACTAATGAGTTTAATAAATGAATACTGTAAATTAATATTTTTTCCATATTGAAATAAGAAATTTCAATATGACTAAACCTTCGCTAATGGTTCTTATTAATTTAGCATGGTTCTTACTGATTTCAAGTTGGTTTTTCTCTGTGTGTAGATAACTCTTTCAGTCAAAGAAGACGAATGTAGTTAAATACACAAAATCTGTAATATAAACAAATTTCACACAGACCGACTTCAACGCGAGACAAATTTAAGCATGAGAAAATATAAAGCAATCGTAAGTACAAAAGCATACTAGAATTAGGGAAGTCCAGATATATGATAGTATTTTATAGTACCAAATGTCGATGTTGAAAACAATTTATTTCTACCTACATATAAATACCAGCTCAAATACACACACATAGCAGAATTCATATAAGAAATATCCAAGAAAATTTCAACAACACCCCACCTTTTGCAAATCATGACGAGCCTTAAATTCTCCCTCAGATATACATACACAAATTCCCATGATCATACATACATATACAATATATAAGATTAATCTCAACAACACAACACTCTCACCTACCTGAAATTACAGATAGTCTTAAACTTCTACAGACGTCTATACACATAGATTCTCACGGCTACATATTACAAGAACACCTCGCCCCTAATAAATCACAATCATCTTAAATTCTTACAAAAATACATACATACATACATACGCATAACCAATTTACCTCAACAACATCCTCACCCACCTCAAATCACGATCAACCTTAAACTACTATAGAGAGACACATTCACAAATCCCCATGGCTACATATTACGTCAACAACCCTGCCCACCCAAATCATGGTCAGCCTTAAACTCCTACAGACATACAAACACACAGATTCCCCCGGTTGCATATTACTAGAACACCTCACCCCTCATAAATCACAATCAGCCTTAAGCTCCTACAGAAATACACACATTGAAATTCCTACAAACATACACACACACACACACACACACACACACACACATACACACATTCACACATAACTACACATGCAATCGATCTACCTCAACTACACCCCGCCCCCTGCCAATCAAACCTTCACCTAAATTCTCACAGACAGACAGACACATCCACAAATTCCTATGGTTACATATTACGGCAACAACGCCGCCCACTCAAATCACGGTCAGCCTTAAATTCCCACAGTCTAGCAACACCTACATTAGCATTAGAAAAAATAACTTTCACGTTTTCCCGTCGTCATTAGGAAAAATCATTTTCCCGTCGGCATTTGAAAAAATTATATTCATTTTTTGCCGTCGGCATTTGAAAAAAATAATAATCATGTATTGCAGTAGGCATTAGGAAAAATTATCATGTATTGCAGTAGGCATTAGGAAAAATTATCATGTTTTGCCTTCGGTATTACAAAAAATTATCATGTTTTGCCTTCGGAATTACGAAAAATCATTAGATGATTTTCCGTCAGCATTAGGAAAAACCATTTTCATGATTTTCCCCGTCGTCACATATACACATAAAAACCGCCAAACTATGAACCGCCTTAATACATTCACACAAAATATTCCACACATAAACTTCCCACGGTCAGGCAGGCAGACAGACAGACCGACAGACAGACATACACTTAATATAAACAAAAACTCCTAATGTAAACAAAAAACTCCTTATGTAAACAAAAAAACACAAATTTCCAAGAATTTAACAATTTTGAAATTTTAATTACCCAAATTTAACAATTTCAGCAACAATTTAACAATTTTAATTGGGGCCGGAACCCCAATTCCCTACTACTGCGCACTGTTGAAACCAGGAAGCGGCGGAAGGCCCCAGCACAATAGGCCCCAATGCCAAAAGATACGCCTTGTAACAACCGTCCAACGCCTACATTTTGTTGCCGCACGACTGCACAAAAAGAAAATAAGGATACACCGCCCACTATCTATCATTACAACAAAGTCCCCAATACGTACCCAACACTGCCTGACAAAGAGGTCGTGATTGAGGACTGCCCTGCTCCGCCAAGCATGAGCACCGAAGATAACAACCAGACCCGTAGGAAGCACCCACTGGTCGTTGAGGACGGCATACTTCCCAATGTTCCTCCAACCTTACCCAATGAAGAGGTTGTGATTGCAGACTGCCCTACCCTTCCAATAACCCCCGAACCACAGAACGCACCGATGGAGCTAATTACACTAAAAGAACTTGATTTCGTTTACCCAAACCTGATCGACGATATATATCGCACATTTTTTTGGGGCTAACGATACCCAAGTGGACCGATCGCCACATAGATCCCCTTCCCTCCCTAGTTCATCAGAATCCAGCGAATGGGAGAATTACCGACCGCCATCGCCACCACGCCGACATGGTTATGCGTCTTGAAAGTTCCAGGATAGATAATACTAGCGCTTAGGGTTTTAGTATAATGAAAGGGCATTTGTGGTAAAATAGTGGTACCGACTACTCGACAGAAGTCGGAAATACTCCAAATCCAACCTACAACCATGAACCACCCAGTTGCAGATCACAAAAGGCAGGCCGAGAGCAACACATCGACTCCCACACTGGTGGGAAGCCCTCCGCCCGTAGCATTTCCGCCAAACACCACCTCCACGGGTACCCCGATAGACCCTACTAAAGCGGTAACCTCTATTGAAAGGGGAGCTCCATCATTGTCCGCTATGAATATGTCATCGTCCCGACTAGTAAAACAACACCCATACCTACTAGCCCTAAAAAATCAATTGGGCCCAAGTCCCTACGGATCTAAAGAAAAAAATTGAGGGCATACTACAGGCCAGGTCTGGCCACCAACCGCAACGGCTGATGCGGGACATAGAGGGCAATGATATCGCGTCAACATAGCTCGAAGTGGCATCGTTCGAGTGTCCTGGCTTCCAAAGATGAAGAACGTCTAAATACTGCATTATGCGACTAGGCGGAGAAGTGTCATTGCCACAGTCGGCATCCTCGTTTTGCCCAACACGAGCACCACTGATAGTTGAAGTATGTTATTTTCTATTTGTATTGTTTTTTGTCAAATAATTATTGAATTCCTGATTTTGTGTGCATTGAATCATTTATATGAATTTATATGAATTGTCACCAAATATATTTAACCATATATTACATTTTTTACTTCTTATTTAAATAACCGAATGATAATGTAGCGTTCTTCCAGTTGTAATTCAAATAAAACGGCCCCGCCACCTACATGTCAACTATAATGTTCGTTGGATTGAAAACACAACCATTTTTTTAACGTCAAAGCCAATTTTTCGTCAGCGATCAGCTTCGCTTTGTCCAATGCCAAATAGTAATGATGCATTAACATTACAGTTGCCTAGTACTTCTTCATATAAGCCAGTAATATCATCCCCTTCAGGCTCGTGTTTATCAATTATCAAAGTTATCACTACAGATAACAGCGGCTCGAAACTCAAGGTACAAGTCGGAATGGACAGATATATAACCGTGGTAAAGCGTGGGCGAGGCCCGAATTCTTCAAAAATTTCATCTGCTCCAAAAATGTCTAGGGATAACAGCGCAGCCTCAACTAATTGCCAAAACCGCTTCGAAATTTTGCAAGATGACAACGACAAACCCGAGGTATCCTCGAATAAAATATCCAAGCCGCCACCAATCTATTTGAGACAAAAAAATTCAAATGCCCTTATTAAAAAATTAATTTCGGTCATTGGTGAGAATAAATTTCACATTGTTCCAATAAAATGTGGAAACATAGATGAAACTAAAGTCCAAATTTATGACGAAAAAGATTTCCGCAAAATGGTTGCTGAATTTGAAAAAAATAAAACAAGCTTCTACACATACCAGCTTAAGAGCGCTAAAGGCATGCAGATCGTATTGAAGGGCATAGATTCTTATGTTGTTTCCGAAGAAATAAAAGATGCACTCGTCCTCCAGGGGTTTAAGGTAAAAAATGTGTCCAATATAATAAACAGAGAGAAGATTCCCCAACCCCTATTTCGTGTTGAACTTGAGCCTAATGATATAAAATTGAAAAAAATGAGACGCATCCAATTTATAATTTGAAATACCTCTTGTACCGAAAAATCACAGTTGAAGAGCCACATAAGCGTTCAGGTCCTATACAGTGCCATAATTGCCAAGAATATGGCCATACAAAAACATACTGCAATTTACCCTCTGTTTGTGTTGTGTGCGGCGAATTACACGGCACTGCTAGTTGCAATAAGCCAAAAGATCAAAGTGATAAAAAATGCAGTAATTGTGGAGGTGATCACACCGCTAACTACAGAGGTTGTCCTGTGTACTCTTTCGTAAAGAAGACTATGGTTCAAAAACCTCAATTAGCTCCAGCTCAATCAGCAAACGCTTACTCTGCCACTTTTGCGCAAATGAGCCAACCAGTTACTTCCCGTGTATCGTATGCAGATGCTGCTAAGACAAATTCAATTCCCACACAAAATGTTTCCCCGCCAAATAATTTACAAAATATTGACGCAAGCTTTAATTTTAATCGCCTTGAAGCTACTATTGAAAATCTGGTGCAAACTATAAACAATTTTACAACAAATATGACTAGCATGATGCAAGAAATGCTGCGAATGCAGAATACTCTGCTTCAAGCATTAATTAATAAGCCATGAACACGTTAACAATATGTTTCTGGAACGCAAACGGCATTCGCCAACATAAAAATGAGCTTGAGCACTTCCTCACGGAAAAAATATTGATGTAATGTTAGTATCTGAGACTCATTTGACTTCGAGAAGTCTTTTTAAAATTTATGGCTACACTATATATGATACAAAGGACCCTAGAGGAAGGGCTTGCGGTGGATCAGCAATTCTAATAAAGTCAAGACTCAAGCACTATGTTCTTGATAACATTTGTGAAGAACACCTACAAGCAACAAATATTGGCATTGAAAGTTTTTGTACAAATTTTGTTATATCATCAATTTACTTCCCTCCCAGATTTTCAATCACTGAGAATCAATATGAGGATTTCTACAAATCTCTTGAACCTTGTTTTGTAGCAGCTGGCGACTACAATGCTAAGCATACGTTCTGGGGTTCGCGTCTTATTACCCCCAGAGGTCGAGCATTGTTCAACACTATTTCAAAAATGGGCTTGGATGTCATTTCGAGTGGGGAGCCCACTTATTGGCCTACTGACATACAAAAAATTCCGGATGTTATAGATTTTGGCGTCATAAGAAATATCTCTAGGGATTTAATTCAAGTTCAAGCTTCTCTTGATCTTTCGTCCGATCACTCTCCGACGATCATTACAATTTGTAGTCCCTTAAGAAGTAACTTACCTGACCCATATGTGAAGATGATCAATCGTGTTAATTGGCTGGGGTTCAAAAAATATCTCAGTAGTCATTGTACGGAAAACATTACGCTTAGAACATCCGATGATATTGAATCTAACATTGCCAATCTCAGCGAGAATATTAAACAGGCTGCTGAACATGCCATTATCTCCCATCCGCAGACTGGGTTTAATAAAATTTATTCTACAGACATTGAACGTCTCGTACGTGAAAAAAGAAGAGCTAGAAGGGAATGGCAACAGCACAGATCACCACAAAATAAAATCAGATTTAAAGAGTGCACTAAACGACTCCAAGAGTTGCTTGCGTCTAAAAAAATGCATCTCTTAAAAATTATCTGGAAGGTCTTGATGTCACACCAGCGTCTAATTACTCTTTGTGGCGCGCTGCTAGAAAGCTTAAAACACCCATTGAGTATAGCCACCTCTACGCACATCTACCGGAAGTTGGGAAAGAAGCGATACTGAAAAAGGTAAAATATTTACTGAGCACTTAAAATCCGTTTTTACGCCAAACATATATACTGGTGTTGCTGATTTGCCGAATGTAGTCGCTCTACCCCCTCAACACATAAAGTTTAAGACGCGTGATTTACAAAAATTAATTGCCGAACTCAACCCGAAGAAAGCTCCGGGTATTGATGGAATTAGTAACCAGATGCTTATGAACTTGCCTCGTATTGCAATAAGAATCCTATTATTCATATTTAATGCCATTTTACGACTGGAGTATTATCCACACAGCTGGAAGCTTGCCAAGGTTAAAATGATTCCAAAGCCGGGCAAAGATCTAACCAAGGCTGAGTCATATAGGCCAATAAGTCTACTATCAACTATGTCAAAGCTTTTCGAAAAACTGCTCAAAACAAAATTGTCCCAAATTCTAATTAGTAGTGGGTGCAAACCAGACCATCAATTTGGTTTTAGAAGTCAGCATAGCACCATTGAACAAACTCACAGACTGGTTCAATTTATAAGAGGAACTTTTGAGGAAAAAAAGTATTGTTCTGCGCTCTTTATTGACGTTCCCCAGGCATTTGATAAAGTGTGGCATGAAGGCCTAATTTTAAAATTGAAGACTTACTTACCAATAAACATTTTAAATCTTTTGGAAAGTTACATTATTTGCCGTAAGTTCACTGTTTTGGAAGGAGACTTTACGAGTAGGCCTGAAGCTATTTCATCCGGTGTGCCACAGGGGAGCATACTGGGACCAGTTTTATACTTGATTTATACTTGTGATATGCCTGTGAGCAGTAGTATCCATACTTCCACATTTGCCGACGATACAGCCTGCCTTAGTAGGCACGAAAATCCTGATGAGGCATCCCGCAAACTCCAGGAACACATTAGCCAGATGGAGCTATGGTTAAACTTATGGAGAATTAAAGTCAATGAACAAAAGTGTGTCCATATAACGTTCACCCTAAGAAGAGATACTTGCTCCCCCATCCGGATTAACAATCAAGTTGTTCCTCAACATTCACATGTGAAATATCTTGGTTTACACCTTGATCGATGACTTACATGGAAACATCACATTGACTCTAAGTTAACTCAAATGAAACTTAAATTAACTCACGTACATTGGCTGATTGGTAGAAATTCAACACTTAGCCTAGACTGCAAACTTTTAATATACAAGTCGCTTTTAAAGCCAATATGGTGTTACGGAATTCAACTATGGGGCACTGCTTCAGCTTCAAATGTAGAGAAAATTCAACGAAGGCAAAATAAAATTTTACGCATGATAACATCGGCTCCATGGTACATCAAAAATTCAAATATACATCGCGATTTGAATATGCCACTAGTGACTGAAGAAATTGTAAAATACGCAGGCAAATATCTAACAAAACTCGAGTCACATCCTAATCCGCTTGCTCGTAATATTTTGAACTTTACTGGGCACATCCGCTTAAAAAAGAGAGATACACGGGCTCTAATATTCAACACTCTAGATGATGAAGCTGCTTGAAAACACTTTTTTCTTTTTGTTGCTTAGCCCTACTTATGTATTATTAATAACTATCACTAAGCTTATGTCCGACATTGGTCGGGCCTAATAATTTTTTTATAGATTTAATATTTGAATACTTATTGTTAGTTCATATTTGAAGATACAATAAATAAAAAAAACATGCATTAAAAAAAAAAATAAAAATATTTTACCTATACTCCTCTGTGCTGAAAAACTGTAATTGTATTGAGAAATTTTATTAATTTTTATATATATAAATAAAGAAAACATTTTTTAAAATTTTAGAGTTTATATAATTTTTTTATTTGAGAAAAAAAAATTTTTATAATAAATAGTCTTAGAATTATATTCTTTTATTTAGTTTATAATTCATTCTGTCATCATCATGATTTCATCAGCTGAATTGGAGAATCTATTAAATATGTATAACAAGGAAATTAATCAAGTTCATATTTTTTTATAAAAATGGTAAATAAAATATGAATGTATGATAATATCGATAATCTGTTTATATATACTAAAGCGGCCCATACACTACAACAGGATGCACGCACAATTAAGCGATTGAGCATTCATACTCGAACCACACAACATACCAGCAAACTGGTACAATATTCATTTCTTACAAAATTTCGGGAAGGGTGGTTATGAATAGTGACACATATTTTGTTGCAATTATTATTGGTATGTTGTTAAAATTAGCAGCTATGTATAACTAAAGTTCTGTTTACCATTGAAACAAATTATATTTCAACAAATTATACTTCTTAAATGCATGTTTACTCCATGACAACTTTGCTCAACTGAGCTAATTTCACCATATACCACACCAGCGAGCTGGTACCATCAGCAAAATATCAAACTCTACTTGACATCGCTACAGCAAACCGTGCAATCGCACAAAATGCCCACACACGACCAAAGCGCTGGCACAAACACTTGATTGCGCATGCATGCTGTTGTAGTGTATGGGCCCCTTAATGATGAAATTCATAAATGTGATTGTGCAAACATTTTAACGAATAATATAAATGAATGTCAATGAATGTATATTTTTTTATTGAAAAACTTACTAAATTTTATGAAGAATCTAAAAAAGTAATATATTAAATAAAAACAAAATGTTAAATTTTTTTTTAAAAAATATTGTTTTTATTGTTTTAACTTTTTAGGGTTTTTATTGATAGAATTGAACTGGATTTATACATGTTTTCATACCAAATCTATATCCATTTAACGATGGTGCCTGAATATAGTCCACCCGCTGTCTGCATGTGGCGCAAAACAGACTTTTCCACCTTAAAAAACATTAAATGCAAAATGTATGCATACAACTTGTATTGCAACTTGTATTATTTGGTCATTAATAATTATCACATGTAAATTGGCTTAAAAAGCGATACGAACTTTAGCCCGTTCAAATCACAAATATAGAAACAAATGGAGTTCGAATAATAATTAAAATTAACTAAAAATTAATAGCCATGGGCCTGTGGCAAAAATTAAAAATAAAAATATACTTAATAGTAACAAACCAAAAAAAAAGTTTGTCTTAAGTAGAACAAAAAATAAGCAAATTAAGTAACATGTGTATAATTAGTAAAAACAACAAAAACGACAATGGTAAGACTGTTGTAAATATAGTGATGGTAAAATTGAGCTTACAATACAAAAAAGCTTTCAGCAAATTGAAATACGATGAATCAAAACAATTCATATATTCCATTTGCAATAAAATGCTAAGTATATAAAGCAGAAATCTACATCAACTGACACCACACACAGTGGACCAAACACAAAAGAACGCTGATGATGAAGGTTTAGTGGCCTTCGAAAACGGCTGGCTGTTCCGTTCAAGTATGTGTTGTTAGTCAGAATATTTACAACACACTTTGGTGTTATTTGTTCATTAATAATTATCACATGTAATTTGGCTTAAATAGCGATACGAACTTTAGCCCGTTCAAATCACAAATATTAAAACAATTTTGTTTTGTAATATTCAAAAATGAATGAATTTATTCTTTTATTTATTTACCTTTTAATTTTTAAATATAATTTGTGAAGATACAAATTTAACACAGCTTAATATATGTAAGAAGGCACTCTAAGCTTTTAAAACAACGAGTGATTAAAACAAGTATTTTTATGTATATAGAGCTGCACAAAGACAATGTTTAAGAAAAATACCGTTAACGGTTCACTCGTTAGAATCAATGTAAATACTCATAATTCATAACGTCATAAATCTAACTTAAACATTGCCGGCCACCTTGCAACATACATTTTAGTTGCAACTATTATTTAAGAATAAAATAGATAATAAAATTAATGGACTGTAATGAATGATATTTGTAATTACTAAATTTATTTAATTTTTTTTTTAAATTATTCCAGATAACCTGGTAAAAATTCCCATAGCTCAAAGTCTATGGGATGTAGTTTTGAACAGACTACATACTGCATTGACGACGTTTTCTTAAAAACGGAGATTGGCCAGAAATTACCCAACCAAATATGGTGTACTGAGCCAAAGGGAACCCCGGGTTCGAATATATTCCTGATTTCAATATATGAGGCGCAACTTCTGGGCCTATAACAAGAGCCACTCTACTTGAAATGCTGAAGCTGGGGTCTGCTAATTGCATACCCATGAATTGCTCTTTGATGGCATTCGAAACGGTCTGCACCGGCGTACTAATTTCTTTCATATTTCTTACGTTCACTGTTAGACCAATCTGATGCGATGAGTCGTATATAGAGCTGACCTGCACGCACGAAATACGCTCTTTGTCCATAGAAGACACAGGCAGTTTGAGAGTTTTGATTAAACTTTCACAAATATAGCTATACTACAACAGAGGTCTGTAACAGCTCACACAGGGATTGACTTATTAGCCACCCTCCGATAGACTTTAACTGTCGGCGAAAAAGTTATTATGTGCCGAGTTGGTAAATTTGAGGCTAAAGGCAATGTAACTGGTTTGGTATTTTGTATTTGCTTCTTTTTTAAGGAGGCATGATTATTAGAATGTAGCATAGAATTAGCCTTCACATTTTTTACATTGGCCTTGACTCTTACAAACACGTGAAACATGGTCATGCTACAAGCATCGAGAGCAGTAATGGTGCAATAGAACCATGCATAACCTCTTTTCGAATGACATATTTTGAAAAGCGGCAAGCCGATAGTTGATGCCGTTTGTTGCAGATTCTACAAACGGCAACCGCTTTTCGCTCTATATTCGAACCCGAATTTGCCTTGACACCTGACATAGGATTAGGAATTGATGATGATGATGGGGCTACTGGAGCGGTAACCACTCTAACTGTGTCAGAATGCATAGCATCGTTTACGTTGGGGGCATCAGGAGCCGGTAGTTCAGTCGGAGATTTTCCTATATCCTGGACCTCAGCGTTTGGCGAAGAATTTCCGTCGGCTGCCTTAGCCTCCACCTCCATCACTTCCTCGTAATCCTCTAATAAAGCATCTTAAAATTTTTGTTTTTTTAATTTTACCGAACCAGACATAATACAAATTGTTTTACTTAAAATTGATAAGCGTTGTAATAAAAAAGTTAAAATTTTTAATTCATACGTACAATTCATATAATCAGTTGTTTTTAATTTTTTTAGTTTAAGACTGTTTCTAGGGTAATCGACTTGGTTTTTCAACCGGTTTTAAAACCCGGTTTTTTCAAAATACGTTTGTCGGTTTTTTCAAAATGTTGATTTTCCGAATGTCGAACAGTCCGGTTTTTTACAATTTAAAAACCGGCTTAGTCGAATACTTTTCGATTTGTATATTTTGCATGTTTTCTTGATTTTCGTAGGTATGTTTTTAGTGTAAAGGCTCTGAGCTTTTGAGCATTGCAGCATTTACTGAAACATGAAATTTAAGAGAAATTATTTTATGAGGTAACATCAGAGGCGAATTTAATTGGCCTTATGGTAAGCAATGGATGTCAAAATACATTGCAAAAAGTATTTTTTAGTTTTGTTGCCATTTTGCTTCATATTTTATATAGAGGTATATATCCACCTTGTCCATACATTCGTGTGTACATACCATTAAGGAATCAACTCTACATTAGGGGTAGTCTATTTTTGTAACACCTACTTTACATGGCATAACACGATGAGGAATAGTAAAAAAATGATAACTGCGTTTTTAGTTTTTCGATTTATTTCAAAAACTTCACGCAGAATTTAAATTGAAAAAATTCATATGTTATATGCGAAGAAGAAGAAGACAAATTTTGATTTAGAAGCAATAAAACTAATTTAAGTACAAGACAAATACATTTTTATAGTAAATATACGTTTTAGTTCATTATTTAATTCATTTTTATATTATTTGAGATAAACTTAAGATTTAAACTATATTCAGATTTACAAAAAGGGTAAATTTCTTGAATAACTTTGATGGCTCTTTCAGCGCAAATATTAGATCTTTTTAAATTCAGAATGGCAGAATCTTCCTTTACCCAGTGTTTTAGAAAACACTTATGCGCAGTTTCGAATTGCTTGACGGATTTTTCCAATATTTCAAAATCATTGTTATGAAAACGGTGATCCGAGAACCAAACATCATACCATGCGCTGCATATGAATTGGCAAATTGGCAAAAGTTATATTCTGTGTTCCGGTATTAGTATGAACGTTAAAATAGCTAGAATAGCTCTAGAATTCCATCGAGCATTGCTGAGCGCTGGTAAAACTCTAAATTTTATGTATGGGAACTTGTTGCTTACTTCATAATATTTAAAATATTGCCCTAGTTCATATAAAAATTGCATGTCATCACGCCATTTAATAGATCTTAAGGTCAACTTTTCTTCGTTTTGTTTGTAGTTTTGTTTTAGGTTTTCGTAGTTCATAATCAATTCGGTAAATATGTCATAACTGATGTTTGGCGATGTCGACTTTCCACTTAGTAACTCATTCATAACATGCTTCAAAATTAAATCTAATACATGATGTTGGCATCCAATATACTGCGGTGGGGACAAATGTTTTTCCTTAAAACAATTCTGCAGTAAACGAACAACTCCACTTTTAACCCCTGTATTAACGTTTGTTGTGTCACTAACAATCATTTTTATGGAATTCCAAAGGTTAAATTTATCCAAGACATTCCTTATTCCTTAAAAAAGTTATATAAAGTTAATTAATGCTCTAAAAATATATTATTAAATAGAAACCTTCATACTGGGACCAGTTTTATACTTGATTTATACTTGTGATATGCCTGTGAGCAGTAGTATCCATACTTCCACATTTGCCGACGATACAGCCTGCCTTAGTAGGCACGAAAATCCTGATGAGGCATCCCGCAAACTCCAGGAACACATTAGCCAGATGGAGCTATGGTTAAACTTATGGAGAATTAAAGTCAATGAACAAAAGTGTGTCCATATAACGTTCACCCTAAGAAGAGATACTTGCTCCCCCATCCGGATTAACAATCAAGTTGTTCCTCAACATTCACATGTGAAATATCTTGGTTTACACCTTGATCGATGACTTACATGGAAACATCACATTGACTCTAAGTTAACTCAAATGAAACTTAAATTAACTCACGTACATTGGCTGATTGATAGAAATTCAACACTTAGCCTAGACTGCAAACTTTTAATATACAAGTCGCTTTTAAAGCCAATATGGTGTTACGGATTTCAACTATGGGGCACTGCTTCAGCTTCAAATGTAGAGAAAATTCAACGAAGGCAAAATAAAATTTTACGCATGATAACATCGGCTCCATGGTACATCAAAAATTCAAATATACATCGCGATTTGAATATGCCACTAGTGACTGAAGAAATTGTAAAATACGCAGGCAAATATCTAACAAAACTCGAGTCACATCCTAATCCGCTTGCTCGTAATATTTTGAACTTTACTGGGCACATCCGCTTAAAAAAGAGAGATACACGGGCTCTAATATTCAACACTCTAGATGATGAAGCTGCTTGAAAACACTTTTTTCTTTTTGTTGCTTATCCCTACTTATGTATTATTAATAACTATCACTAAGCTTATGTCCGACATTGGTCGGGCCTAATAATTTTTTTATAGATTTAATATTTGAATACTTATTGTTAGTTCATATTTGAAGATACAATAAATAAAAAAAACATGCATTAAAAAAAAAATAAAAATATTTTACCTATACTCCTCTGTGCTGAAAAACTGTAATTGTATTGAGAAATTTTATTAATTTTTATATATATAAATAAAGAAAACATTTTTTAAAATTTTAGAGTTTATATAATTTTTTTATTTGAGAAAAAAAAATTTTTATAATAAATAGTCTTAGAATTATATTCTTTTATTTAGTTTATAATTCATTCTGTCATCATCATGATTTCATCAGCTGAATTGGAGAATCTATTAAATATGTATAACAAGGAAATTAATCAAGTTCATATTTTTTTATAAAAATGGTAAATAAAATATGAATGTATGATAATATCGATAATCTGTTTATATATACTAAAGCGGCCCATACACTACAACAGGATGCACGCACAATTAAGCGATTGAGCATTCATACTCGAACCACACAACATACCAGCAAACTGGTACAATATTCATTTCTTACAAAATTTCGGGAAGGGTGGTTATGAATAGTGACACATATTTTGTTGCAATTATTATTGGTATGTTGTTAAAATTAGCAGCTATGTATAACTAAAGTTCTGTTTACCATTGAAACAAATTATATTTCAACAAATTATACTTCTTAAATGCATGTTTACTCCATGACAACTTTGCTCAACTGAGCTAATTTCACCATATACCACACCAGCGAGCTGGTACCATCAGCAAAATATCAAACTCTACTTGACATCGCTACAGCAAACCGTGCAATCGCACAAAATGCCCACACACGACCAAAGCGCTGGCACAAACACTTGATTGCGCATGCATGCTGTTGTAGTGTATGGGCCCCTTAATGATGAAATTCATAAATGTGATTGTGCAAACATTTTAACGAATAATATAAATGAATGTCAATGAATGTATATTTTTTTATTGAAAAACTTACTAAATTTTATGAAGAATCTAAAAAAGTAATATATTAAATAAAAACAAAATGTTAAATTTTTTTTTAAAAAATATTGTTTTTATTGTTTTAACTTTTTAGGGTTTTTATTGATAGAATTGAACTGGATTTATACATGTTTTCATACCAAATCTATATCCATTTAACGATGGTGCCTGAATATAGTCCACCCGCTGTCTGCATGTGGCGCAAAACAGACTTTTCCACCTTAAAAAACATTAAATGCAAAATGTATGCATACAACTTGTATTGCAACTTGTATTATTTGGTCATTAATAATTATCACATGTAAATTGGCTTAAAAAGCGATACGAACTTTAGCCCGTTCAAATCACAAATATAGAAACAAATGGAGTTCGAATAATAATTAAAATTAACTAAAAATTAATAGCCATGGGCCTGTGGCAAAAATTAAAAATAAAAATATACTTAATAGTAACAAACCAAAAAAAAAAGTTTGTCTTAAGTAGAACAAAAAATAAGCAAATTAAGTAACATGTGTATAATTAGTAAAAACAACAAAAACGACAATGGTAAGACTGTTGTAAATATAGTGATGGTAAAATTGAGCTTACAATACAAAAAAGCTTTCAGCAAATTGAAATACGATGAATCAAAACAATTCATATATTCCATTTGCAATAAAATGCTAAGTATATAAAGCAGAAATCTACATCAACTGACACCACACACAGTGGACCAAACACAAAAGAACGCTGATGATGAAGGTTTAGTGGCCTTCGAAAACGGCTGGCTGTTCCGTTCAAGTATGTGTTGTTAGTCAGAATATTTACAACACACTTTGGTGTTATTTGTTCATTAATAATTATCACATGTAATTTGGCTTAAATAGCGATACGAACTTTAGCCCGTTCAAATCACAAATATTAAAACAATTTTGTTTTGTAATATTCAAAAATGAATGAATTTATTCTTTTATTTATTTACCTTTTAATTTTTAAATATAATTTGTGAAGATACAAATTTAACACAGCTTAATATATGTAAGAAGGCACTCTAAGCTTTTAAAACAACGAGTGATTAAAACAAGTATTTTTATGTATATAGAGCTGTACAAAGACAATGTTTAAGAAAAATACCGTTAACGGTTCACTCGTTAGAATCAATGTAAATACTCATAATTCATAACGTCATAAATCTAACTTAAACATTGCCGGCCACCTTGCAACATACATTTTAGTTGCAACTATTATTTAAGAATAAAATAGATAATAAAATTAATGGACTGTAATGAATGATATTTGTAATTACTAAATTTATTTAATTTTTTTTTTAAATTATTCCAGATAACCTGGTAAAAATTCCCATAGCTCAAAGTCTATGGGATGTAGTTTTGAACAGACTACATACTGCATTGACGACGTTTTCTTAAAAACGGAGATTGGCCAGAAATTACCCAACCAAATATGGTGTACTGAGCCAAAGGGAACCCCGGGTTCGAATATATTCCTGATTTCAATATATGAGGCGCAACTTCTGGGCCTATAACAAGAGCCACTCTACTTGAAATGCTGAAGCTGGGGTCTGCTAATTGCATACCCATGAATTGCTCTTTGATGGCATTCGAAACGGTCTGCACCGGCGTACTAATTTCTTTCATATTTCTTACGTTCACTGTTAGACCAATCTGATGCGATGAGTCGTATATAGAGCTGACCTGCACGCACGAAATACGCTCTTTGTCCATAGAAGACACAGGCAGTTTGAGAGTTTTGATTAAACTTTCACAAATATAGCTATACTACAACAGAGGTCTGTAACAGCTCACACAGGGATTGACTTATTAGCCACCCTCCGATAGACTTTAACTGTCGGCGAAAAAGTTATTATGTGCCGAGTTGGTAAATTTGAGGCTAAAGGCAATGTAACTGGTTTGGTATTTTGTATTTGCTTCTTTTTTAAGGAGGCATGATTATTAGAATGTAGCATAGAATTAGCCTTCACATTTTTTACATTGGCCTTGACTCTTACAAACACGTGAAACATGGTCATGCTACAAGCATCGAGAGCAGTAATGGTGCAATAGAACCATGCATAACCTCTTTTCGAATGACATATTTTGAAAAGCGGCAAGCCGATAGTTGATGCCGTTTGTTGCAGATTCTACAAACGGCAACCGCTTTTCGCTCTATATTCGAACCCGAATTTGCCTTGACACCTGACATAGGATTAGGAATTGATGATGATGATGGGGCTACTGGAGCGGTAACCACTCTAACTGTGTCAGAATGCATAGCATCGTTTACGTTGGGGGCATCAGGAGCCGGTAGTTCAGTCGGAGATTTTCCTATATCCTGGACCTCAGCGTTTGGCGAAGAATTTCCGTCGGCTGCCTTAGCCTCCACCTCCATCACTTCCTCGTAATCCTCTAATAAAGCATCTTAAAATTTTTGTTTTTTTAATTTTACCGAACCAGACATAATACAAATTGTTTTACTTAAAATTGATAAGCGTTGTAATAAAAAAGTTAAAATTTTTAATTCATACGTACAATTCATATAATCAGTTGTTTTTAATTTTTTTAGTTTAAGACTGTTTCTAGGGTAATCGACTTGGTTTTTCAACCGGTTTTAAAACCCGGTTTTTTCAAAATACGTTTGTCGGTTTTTTCAAAATGTTGATTTTCCGAATGTCGAACAGTCCGGTTTTTTACAATTTAAAAACCGGCTTAGTCGAATACTTTTCGATTTGTATATTTTGCATGTTTTCTTGATTTTCGTAGGTATGTTTTTAGTGTAAAGGCTCTGAGCTTTTGAGCATTGCAGCATTTACTGAAACATGAAATTTAAGAGAAATTATTTTATGAGGTAACATCAGAGGCGAATTTAATTGGCCTTATGGTAAGCAATGGATGTCAAAATACATTGCAAAAAGTATTTTTTAGTTTTGTTGCCATTTTGCTTCATATTTTATATAGAGGTATATATCCACCTTGTCCATACATTCGTGTGTACATACCATTAAGGAATCAACTCTACATTAGGGGTAGTCTATTTTTGTAACACCTACTTTACATGGCATAACACGATGAGGAATAGTAAAAAAATGATAACTGCGTTTTTAGTTTTTCGATTTATTTCAAAAACTTCACGCAGAATTTAAATTGAAAAAATTCATATGTTATATGCGAAGAAGAAGAAGACAAATTTTGATTTAGAAGCAATAAAACTAATTTAAGTACAAGACAAATACATTTTTATAGTAAATATACGTTTTAGTTCATTATTTAATTCATTTTTATATTATTTGAGATAAACTTAAGATTTAAACTATATTCAGATTTACAAAAAGGGTAAATTTCTTGAATAACTTTGATGGCTCTTTCAGCGCAAATATTAGATCTTTTTAAATTCAGAATGGCAGAATCTTCCTTTACCCAGTGTTTTAGAAAACAATTATGCGCAGTTTCGAATTGCTTGACGGATTTTTCCAATATTTCAAAATCATTGTTATGAAAACGGTGATCCGAGAACCAAACATCATACCATGCGCTGCATATGAATTGGCAAATTGGCAAAAGTTGTATTCTGTGTTCCGGTATTAGTATGAACGTTAAAATAGCTAGAATAGCTCTAGAATTCCATCGAGCATTGCTGAGCGCTGGTAAAACTCTAAATTTTATGTATGGGAACTTGTTGCTTACTTCATAATATTTAAAATATTGCCCTAGTTCATATAAAAATTGCATGTCATCACGCCATTTAATAGATCTTAAGGTCAACTTTTCTTCGTTTTGTTTGTAGTTTTGTTTTAGGTTTTCGTAGTTCATAATCAATTCGGTAAATATGTCATAACTGATGTTTGGCGATGTCGACTTTCCACTTAGTAACTCATTCATAACATGCTTCAAAATTAAATCTAATACATGATGTTGGCATCCAATATACTGCGGTGGGGACAAATGTTTTTCCTTAAAACAATTCTGCAGTAAACGAACAACTCCACTTTTAACCCCTGTATTAACGTTTGTTGTGTCACTAACAATCATTTTTATGGAATTCCAAAGGTTAAATTTATCCAAGACATTCCTTATTCCTTAAAAAAGTTATATAAAGTTAATTAATGCTCTAAAAATATATTATTAAATAGAAACCTTCAAAAATTGACAAACTTTTCCCGTTTTCAAGAACCATTGCCGCTACTCTTCCTTCCTTAGTTTCATTTGTTAACACCACGGCCTGCACTTCTTTCTTCCCAAATTTCTTGCCGTCGAAATGAATACACCAAATGTCATCTCTTAAGGAATTCTTATAATTTTTTTCCAAGTTCAGCGCTGCTTTAATCATCGCTTTGTGAATATCTGCTTGTGTTGGTGTTGCTATATTTATTCCTTCTTTGGACAATTCTTTGCATATTTTAGCGGCATTTTTGGTGCTTACATGGGCTGTTGTTACCATTGTCACTGCTGCTTTTGTTGAACACTTCGCATTTCTTTTTCTTGGAAGAGGAGCTTTATATTCACCAACAGGTGGAGAATGTGATTGCTCGACAGATTCAGCTGATGATGTTGACGTGTTGTGCGCCACTTTATTTAAACACGAGGTGCTTTGAATATTTTTTCTTGAAAGGGCAGCTTTGGACGGATGCAAATTAACTGCTTTAGCTGTCGTGTACCCAACTTCTCCATTTGTAGTTGTTTGCAGTTCATACAACTTTTTGTCCTCAGTTCCTAGCCAGACACCATTTAAATCAGTTATATCACATAACTTGTTGAACGTCATTGTAACATTTCTGCCATCCGGGAATTTTAAAAATGTTGAATAATCATTTAAAACTTTTGTTATCTTCCGTTCTGCAGCTATACGTGTTATGCTCGGAAAGTTTAGTTTCGACCACAATACAATCATTTCGTTTGTAATAATCTGGCATCTTTTCTTTTTAAATTTCTCCGTTTTTGCTAATTCATTATACCTTCCTATAATCACGGTCTTTTTTGGAATCTTACACAATTCACTCAAGGGGTTTTCAATGTTATTAAATTGTTTTCCCATTTTTTTGAATTTTTTAAAACTTCAGCACCACTTTTTTTAAAAGACATTGTTAATTAAAAAAGACACTTTCACTCAAGCCGCCACGCACTGAATGAGAGATCGACAGCTAAATAAAAGCAACTGGCGCGACGCTTATACGAAGTTTCAATCATTCATAAAGCATTTACTCAAATTTACCGTTATGTACTTTTGTTATATGCAAAAATACGATAAATAACAGATGAAGAGCAAAACAAAACAGACACAAAGAAAAGAACATAATCTCATATGGTGTTTTTTCTTGGCATATGTATGAAATTTGCATACGAATTTTCAATTTAAATTCTGCGTGAAGTTTTTGAAATAAATCGAAAAACTAAAAACGCAGTTATCATTTTTTTACTATTCCTCATCGTGTTATGCCATGTAAATTTTTTTTTTCAAAAAATTCAAAAAGTTGTGCCCCTACTCTACATACAAATATCATTTTTGGGGTTTGAGGAAACTTGGGTAGAAATTCAAAAAATTAAATATGCCAATATTTAGGTTGCAAATATATATGTTTATACAAAAAATAAAAAATTAAGAAATAATTATAATAACAACAACATAGTAGACCATATTTGGATGCCATTTGTTGACGGCTTGGTACCGGAAATCATAGAATTTTCAAACAAGTTGACGACATCAAACATTTTGCACGTAATTTTTCATATATTTTATGCCTGTGTGTAGACTTTTCTCCTATGCTTTTTTAATGTTTTTGCTACTGTAGGTGTTATAATTATTTATTTATTTTTTGTATTTGACCTCAAGAAGCTTATTTAAAATAAATGGTTACACTTTATATGATACAAAGGACCCGAGAGGGAGAGCATGCGGTGGATCAGCAATTCTGATTAAGTCAAGACTCAAGCACTATGTCCTTGACATCCTTAGATAAGAATATTTGCAAGCAACGAATATTTTCGTAGAAAATTTTTGTGCGAATTTCGTGATATCATCAATTTACTCACCTCCCAGATTTTCAGTTACCGAAGATCAGTATGAGAAGTTCTACAAATCGCTTGGATCTTGTTTTGTGGCAGCTGGTGACTACAATGCAAAACATACGTATTGGGGATCGCGTCTTGTTACACCTAGAGGTCGAGCCTTGTTCAATACAATTTCAAAAATGGGCTTAGATGTCATTTCGAGTGGGGAGCCTACTTACTGGCCTACTGACGTAAGAAAAATTCCAGACATTATAGATTTTGCCGTCACGAAAAATATTAATAGGAACTTAATTCACGTAGAGGCCTCTCTAGATCTGTCCTCCGATCACTCTCCAACAATAGTTACAATTTTCAACCCACTAAGGAGTGATTTAACTAACTCATATGTGAAGATGATTAATGGAATCAACTGGCTGGCATTCAAAAAATATCTTAGTAGTCACTGCGTAGAAAACTTTCAGCTTAGATCATGTGATGATATTGAATTTAACATTGCCAATCTTAACTAAAATATTAAGCAGGCTGCTAAGCACGCCACCACCTCCTATCCGCAGACCGGCTTTAACAGAATTTATTTTATGGAAATTGAACGTCTTGTTTGTGAAAAAAGGAGAGCTAGAAGAGAATGGCAACAATACAGATCACCCCTAAATAAAATTAGACTTAAAGAATGTACTAAACGACTCAAAGAGCTGCTATCGTCGGAAAAAACTGCACTACTGGAAAATTATTTAGAAGGTCTTGATGTAACGTCCGCATCTAATTACTCTTTATGGCGCGCTACGAAATCTTAAACGACCCGTTGATCTTAAATTACCACTGCGTACTAGAGCTGCAAAACTATCGATAGTACTAACGATAGTATCGATAGTTTTGTTGTAAATGAAATATCGATAGTTTTTTCCACTATCGATACTATCGGCAAAAAAAAACAAGTAATTAAGAGAGTAAAAATAATCGAAGTCAGTAAACAGTAGCCGGCAGCTTTGAAGCAAATTATCCGTAGTTGATTTAAGCTTTTTTACAGCGATGGAAAAGTTGGTACAATTGTATAATTTTAGCGCTATTTGAATGCCAAAAGTACCGTAGCACCGCAATGACCGATTTAGCACTACTGGAATCTCTTTATATTATATTACATGCAAAAATTGAAATAAAACATATTAACCCCCTTATGCAAAAAATAATGCGTGCTTGAAGTGTACATTAAAAAAAATTCTATAGAAAAACCGGTTTTAACGTTCACTTATTTTTTTGCACACGGGGGTTAATCTTTAGCTCGAATGTATTAGAAAATTAAGTAAATCAAACGATGTTTCCCGATTCTTAAAGAATTGCTGGAGGAATGTTATTTATTCCAAATTCATCAGCAAATGTGGAGATTTTATTTTCGTGCCAAGGAGAGAAGCCGACTATTTGCATCGACTGTGAACAATCGAATAAAAAAAAGGTTATAAACGTAGTATATCGTAAATGTTACTTTTATATTCAGATCCCAGCAGTAAATATTCTTTGTGCACCTTCTGGCGTTTTGTTAATTGATTTTTAGTTAATTAAAAAGTACAAGTATTAAAAAAATATAAACAAAGAATTAGGTACAATCGTACTGAAAAATATAAAATTTTTTCTGAAAGTTAGTACAATTTGTAAATATGACATCGCATCCCTGCTTCTGTATACACAAGTACTTAAATACATATGTATGTATATGAATTTATTTATAAATCCAAGTGTTATTCGACAAATAGTAGCCACAAGTATCTTAATAAATGGTACTGATATCGCGACGACCGCCAATCGTCTCTTACGATAAAACTTTACAGTTAGTGTCTTAAAAGTTATCAACAATTTTCGATTTTTGATAATTCTAAACCATGGGTAGGCCCATAAAATTTTAAGTTCAATAAAAAAGTATATTTTCGATAATATGCCCAGCTTACGATAAAATCGAAAAAAGGCTTGATATATTTTTATATAATGAAAATGTTGAGGACTATGGATTTTTTTCGAGTCAAATGTAGTTTATGTGGCAACTTTTATAAAACTATTCGATACTATCGAGTGGAGCGACTATCGATAGTTTTGCCGCTCTACTGCGTACTGCGACCGGAGGGTGGGCAAGAAGCGATAGTGAGAAAGGTAACTTATTTTCTGAGCATTTAAAATCTGTATTCACTCCCAATTCATGTACGGGTGCTGCTGATTTACCGAGTGTATTTTCTCTACCCCCTCGTCCCTTAAGGTTTAAGATGCGTGAAGTACAAAAAGTAATTGCTGAACTCAACCCGAAGAAAGCTCCAGGTATTGATGGCATTAGTAACAAAATGCTCATGAACTTGTCTCATATTGAAATAAGAATCCTGCTATTTATTTTTAATGCTATTTTAAGAATGCAGTATTTTCCACATAACTGGAAACTTGCCAAGATCAAAATGATTCCAAAGGCAGGCAAAGATCTTACCAAGACTGAGTTATATAGGCCTATAAGCTTACTATCTACAATCTCAAAGCTTTTCGAAAAGCTGCTCATGACTAAATTGCCCAAAACTTAAACTGATAATGGGTGCATCCCGTACCATCAATTTGTCTTTAGAAGTCAGCATAGCACCATTGAACAAACGCATAGACTGGTCCAAGTTGTAAGAAGAACATTTGAAGAAAAGAAGTATTTTTCTGCTCTCTTTATTGATGTTTCTCAGGTGTTTGATAAAGTATGTCACGAAGGTCTAGTTTTAAAATTGAAGACATATCTGCCAATAAACATTCAAAAGCTTTTGGAATTATATTATTGATAGGAAGTTCACTGTTATGGAAGGAGAGTTCCTGGTGTGCCACAGGGTACTATTCTGAGTCCTGGTTTGTATGTAATATATACTTGTGATATGCCTGTGAGCAATAACATCCACACCTCTACATTTGTCGATGATAAAACCTGTATGAGTGTGCACGAAAACCCTTATAAGGCATCGCGCAATCTCTAGGAACATATTACCCACCAGTAGTAGGGAACTCCCACTCCGGTGGCAATTAAAATTGTTAAATTGTTGCTGAAATTGTTAAATTTGGGTAATTAAAATTTGAAAATTGTTAAATTCTTGGAAAATTGTGTTTTCGGCGGCGCTTTGATGTTTTTTTGTTTACATTAGGAGTTTTTGTTTACATTAAGTGTATGTCTGTCTGTCCGTCTGTCGGTCTGTCTGCCTGACCGTGGATGTTTGTGTGTGGAATATTTTGTGTGAATGTATTAAGGCGGTTCATAGTTTGGCGGTTTTTATGTGTGTATGTGACGACGGGGAAAATCATGAAAATGGTTTTTCCAAATGCTGACGGAAAATCATCTAATGATTTTTCCTAATGCCTACGGCAATACATAATTATTTTCAAATGCCGACGGCAATACATGATAATTTTTCCTAATGCCTACGTCAATGCATGATAATTTTTCCTAATGCCGACGGCAAAACATGATTATTTTTTTCAAATGCCGACGGCAATACATGATTATTTTTTTTCCTAATGCCGACGGCAATACATACTTATTTTTCCTAATGCCTACGGCAATACATAATTATTTTCAAATGCCGACGGCAATACATGATAATTTTTCCTAATGCCTACGTCAATGCATGATAATTTTTCCTAATGCCGACGGCAAAACATGATTATTTTTTTCAAATGCCGACGGCAATACATGATAATTTTTCCTAATTCCTACGTCAATGCATGATAATTTTTCCTAATGCCGACGGCAAAACATGATTATTTTTTTCAAATGCCGACGGCAAAACATGATTATTATTTTTTTCAAATGCCGACGGCAAAACATGATTATTATTTTCTAATGCTCCCAGTGTTGCCATACTGTAGAAATTTGTTATCGTAATACTATATCAGTAATATCAGAGAAAGTAGATTTGTTAACTACTAGGTCATATGGTTTCATATGAATCATGGGAATGTGCTTGTGTGATTTCCTCACGCTAATAAATTCTTATAAAATAAAATAATTAAATAAATGAATAAAATAATTACATAAATTATTTTATTTATTTATAAAACGTTCTCATGTATGTGAACACCCCTAATGCTTGTGTGTGGGGGGTCCAGCTTGTTTGTCACTGGTAAGCTTATATTCTGTTTATTTGTTTAAGAAATATATTTGTATGTAGGTATGTATGTGTGTGTATGATGCATGCATGCATGTATGTATGTATGTATGTATGTATGTGTGTATGATGTTTGTATGTATGTATGTATGTATGTGCGATCGAAAGAACTTGTGCGTGGAATATTTTGTGGCTGTGTAGAATACATTTATATTTTGCAACGTAATCATTTTCTTTGGCTGCGATTATTTTAAAGCAGCAAGTTTCAACTAACTACAGTCATAAGCAGAGAAACAAAAAGTAAAAATTTGCAAGTTAGCAAAAATGCTAACTTCTCCTCCTCCTTCCCACTTCCTTCTCTTTCCTTTATGTAGTTTGTTTTTGAAATAAGAAAACACTTGCAGATTTTTTATTTTTCTATACATTTATTGTTTAAAGTTTTTTAAAATTTTATAATAATACATACATTAATATTTTAAAGAGTGTAAAAATTCATTTAAAGCAAGATATTTCTTTTGTTAGTAAAATAGCATTTTTTAATGCGCAAACACCAAGTTTATGATAATTACAATAAAAATATTCTGGATACTTAATCTCCATTTGTTTAAAGTTGATACAGCCTATATCCTCAACGTTAAAAATTTTTCGGCATAAAATTTTTTCCAACCATCGTCTTTTCTCTTCACCTTTTACATAAATTTTAGAACATCTTGCGTTGGCTTTTAAAAAATTGCAAACGCTTTCAAAAGAAACTGATCCAGCAGTCCAGCTGAGGTGATGATAGTTTTTCGTTAGCCACTTTGCATCTCTTTGCTTTTTTATTGATAAGCATTTAAAATCAAATGGTGGTTTTATAATGAAATTGTTATATTCATAATTGTTGAAAACAATCGCTACTTCTTTTGCGATGAAATCATTTGAATTACTTTTGAAACCTTGTACGTCTATAAAAATTGTGTTATTTTCCATATTACTCAATTTATAAGACTTTTCGAACTTGTCCTTTGATGGGTATATATTCTATTATGCGATCATGAATAAGAATGCAGTAAGCTGATGTCTTTGCTGCAATATTAGTTGCTGTTTCAAATGCTATTTTTATATCAATCGGTCCATTATTGAGTGATTCATTCTGATGACTGACATCTACTACAATAATAGGAGCTTTTGTCTTAAACTCTGATGCAGATAGAAGCGGTTGAGATTCCCTCATATAGTAACTTTGTTGGAATCTTAGATACATATCATATAGAATTGCATATCGTTCATTTTTGAACTTTATGTTAAGATCATCATATGGATATGAGACTGAATTTAAATGTACTTTTAAATTAGTCAAATCACAATGAACAAACTTATTTTCTTGTTGAAAAGCAATCAATACAAAACGGGGGCGTTCTCTATTTGCAGCCAGTTTAACATTCCAAATATGGCTAGTACCTGTGTTTAATTGTGGATTAACATGACAATCCCAACTGCGAAATGCCATAGGTATAGAAGCACCATTGTTAATAATTTTTATCATATTCAATTTGCTAAAGTCGGATAATTGTACATGTGGGATTCTCCATGAGATGAGTGAAATTGTAAGTTTAGCTTTTTCAGTAGAAACACTCGAGCGTACAAGATCTTCATCATTCTTATTGCGCAAGAGTATCAATTCATGTTTTCCATTTAGTATAACTTTGTTGTAGTCTTCGGCGAATCCTAGAAGCATTTTTAGAGGTACATAAAAATTGAAAAATCCATTTTCAAGAGTGACATCGTCAATTTTGTTCCATCCAGCATTTTGCATCACATTGCTTTCTGTTGGTGACAGAGAAACCAAATTTTTTATAGTGCTTGTGGCTCCTAAATATCTTGTATGGTCAATTTCAATTCCATTGAGCTCATAGCGAATTTCATCAAATAGATATGCCACAAAGTTGTTTTTTAATAAAAAGTTCTCCGAAGAAGAAGAAGAAGAAGATTTGGCCTTATTATCATCGGCAACAAACCCCTCTACATAAATGTAGCTCTCACTGGGTAGCACATACAAATCTTGATTTTGTATTGAAATTCTAATTTCATCATTATTGTTGTAAGATTGTAAGTATGGTACATATGTATGATAGTCCTTTTTGATTATATTCTCATCAGACAAGGGTTTATCTAAGACATCTATTATTGAACTCATTTTGTCTTCAATTTAAAATTCAAGGACTTTAGAAAATTTTTATTTGATGTTGTTAGAGCTTTTTGTTGAGCTGGTCGCTTTAATGTTGTTGTTGTTGTTCTTGCTGCTGCTATATTTTTCAATGTATTTGTGTTGTATATTAGCATTATTTAGTTGGCCTTAAATGTATTCGTATTGTAATTTCCTCTCCTCGGAAATTAATTAAATCACCGTGTTGATCCAGTACGCGCAGCGCTAGTGAACTTATCTCTCTGGTGTTTACAGGTAAATAGATAAGATTTCTTGGAACCTCATCTATTTTATAGCCTGGAGGCACATTAATCGGAAATTCATGAAGTGTATGCGATTTCGAGTTATTCATATATGTGTTCATAGCGATACTACTTTCAATTCGCAAGAGATTCACTTTAAAAATATTAACTGGAAGATCTGAATAATAATATTTGTTTGGTGTTAGCATTTTGCTATTGAATCCTAAAAGTTTTCCAATTGTATTGTCTTTATTAAAATATACAAGATCCTTGGAACTATTAACTTTAACTTGCATTGTATTGTTATTGGCTTCAATAAAAATCTTATTTGCTGGGCAGAGTCGTTTGTATTCCTCTTCTATAAAATCAACTATATTATTTAATTCGTAAGATCCAATTGGTATTTCAATTATATGTTCCCCTATATGAAACATATTGTTGTAGGTGTCTACATTTGGAATACTGTTGTATGAATGAAAATCAGTTAGAGCACGCTCATATGCACCATGTAATTCAATAGGAGGAAAGTAACTAGCAGATAGTTCTGATGAGTTAGAGCTCAGAGTAAGTGTTATTGACATTATAACAGTCTGATTACAATTAAATAATGTTTAGTACACAGTATGGTTTATAAGTATGATTTACATATTTTATTTAAAACTTTTTCTCATTTTAAAATTAACATTAGTTTCTTAATATTAATGCTATTGTTGTTGTTGCAATTGATGTTGTTGTTGTTTCTAATTTAGTTTTTCTTCCAACTATAATATTTCATCTTTACTTATCCAAGAATTATGTTGATTAGAAAATCCCAGCCATTTAACATATACCTCCTTCCCTTTAATTTTAAGAACCTTTTCAACTAGATATGTATTTGGAAATCTAGTTTTTGAAAGTTCCTCAGTATAGAAGCCACCTTTAATAGGATTGCCAAGATAGTCTTCTAATATGTATGTTGCAGGATTTGTATTTTGAACTCTTGTAATTGTGAAAATTTCTGTAGTCCAATTTGGAGTATAACCTTTTTCAAATGTGTGCTTATATTTGCTTATGCGAACATGATCTCCCACATTAAATTTTGACATTTTATACATTTTCAAATGACTGTATACTGTATTTAGCAGCTTTTCCTCATTTGTTGAGTTGACTTTAATAGGAGCCATTTTAATGGTACGATGAACTTTTCTATTGTATGCATTGAGTAAATCTTTGTATATATCAATCCACTTATATGAACCATTATAACTAAATTCTTTCCACATCATTCCTTTCAATGTTCTATTAAATCGTTCTACTATTGATGCTTTCATAATGCTATATGTTGAGTAGTGATTAATGTTGTATTTATGCATTAATTTTCCAAAGTGTTTATTTCTTTATTGGCTTTACTTCGTTGAATCAAAAAAACTTTCGTTTTTGCTTATTTGCAAATTCTTGTTTTCATATCGCTTAAACATGCACAGTCTTGTTTTCCCTGAGAGGTTCTGCACAAAACAAATTGAATTTCACAATATTATGAAATTCCATTAAATTTCATATTTTCATAAAGAGAAACAATTTAGATAATCGGATAAGTCCTTATATTTTTCACTACATACAAGTTTCTGTAATTTTCTATTCGAATAAATGATTCCTAAATATCCTTTAAAAAATAATACAAAACAAGGAATAATTTAATTTAATTTTATTTATTTTTATTATAATGATGGAAACATTTCATAGTATCTAATTATTAAATTTTCTAATATACTTTTGCGCAAAAAATATATTGTACATCTGCAAGTATCAGGTCCTTCCTCACACTCAGGATCATACCAAGGACAGCTTTTGAAGTGTCCTTCTGTATTGTCTTCATCTTCCATGATACCATATTCTTCGTTCTCATCTAGCATATTTTCGAAAAATTTGATCATCTCCCAATGATCAAAAAGCCTGAAATCTCTTAAAAATTGGTTTAGAGTACGTCTAATTTGGCTCATTGTATTTGCCGATAAATTAATGAATGATGATTGTTTGAAGGTTTCTTTAAGACTAATTTGCTCTTTAAATTTTAAAAGTACTATCTTTTGATATTTAAAATATCTATACCATCATCTATATTCCATACTTCTTTTTTAGCACTCTATCTCTCTCTATCCCTTTTCTCTCTATAACCATCTCTTTCTGTCTATCACTATCCCCCACTTATTCACTATTTCACCATAAATATTTTCGATTAGCCTTCTAGAAGTCATCATCGCTACTTTTAAGATCATTTTCAGTTAAACATTTAAAGTGAGTAGAAGTAAATAAAAAATGGAGTCTACAACAAATCTAACATCAAAATTTAATTCACTAAAAAATAAAACCTTAATCCACATAAAGGAGCTTGAGACATCAATTAAATACACAATTCGAAAAGTGACAAGAGTAACAACAAAATATGGGCCAACACTAAAAGTTGAAATGGAAAACCACATAATGTTCCTCCCAAAGCGATATAATGCTTTAACCGATGATGAAATTAAAGAGCTCTCGAGCGGATCATATTGCTTAAGTAGAGAAGGTGAACAAAGCTTAATTGTTGAAAGCGAGCTGAGTGAATTTCTAATTCAAAATTCACAATTTCCAATTTGGCAATAATATATAATAATTTTGTATTTTAAATTATAAATAAAAATACATGAAACAGTTTTGTAAAAAATAAAGGTTTGTGCTTTTTAATTTAATATTTTCAGTTATTTCATAAAGAAATTTAAGACATAAATGACCACAGGTAAATGTATTGAAATTCTGATGTTGATTATAGTTGTATTTTATATTTGTACCAAGATATTTGACTACTTCCGAAGGAGGTTGTAAGTTTCCAAAGCTGTCGAAATATTCTTTTTCATTGTTGTTTTTATAATATGCTACCCAATGTGTACCAGGTCCTGTTGATACGTCTAAATTGATTATTCCACATTCTATTTTCTTTGTTCATTTTGGTAGAGTATTCAACATGAAAACTCCTCTAAAATATGGAATATTTATATAGAAACGGTTTAGGTCCTCATCAGATAGTGGTCTGTTGGGTAGCATCTCTAATAGTTTTTTGATTCCTCTTTGAAAACTAAACCATAACCCTTTTTATATGGTTTTAAGTAAAGTCCCTTTCCAACTGCAATAGATTCCATCGCTTTATTATGTCTAGTTGCTTCATCAAGTTGATTTTTTGCAATCTTTGTTGCATTAACAGCTTTAGCTATAGCAGCACCTCCAGTTGTTAGACTACCAATTGCACCCAGAGCAGTTAAAATCAGTATTAGAGGCAAAAACCCACCAATTTTTGGGACACGTATAACACGTGGTACTATAATTTGAGATTTTCTTCCTTTTAATGATTTGTTGATAGTTTTTCGGGCAATTTTAATTGCTGAATTAATATCTAATGGTTTTTCCTTCTTTAGTATTTTTGTTGCAGCTCTAATTGATTTTCTAAACAGTTTTTTATCATTTAGCTTGTTCTTTTTAACATTTTTCTTTTTCTCCACACCCATACCAAATTTTGTTTTGGCTTTCATTGCGTTAGTAACCATATAGGCAAATGATTTTTCAGCAATACTACTATCTTTTGATAAAACTCGATCCCAAGCTGAATTTTCAAGTATTTTATCAGCCTTGTGTCTAGTGCTTAAATCCTTATTTTTCGAATAAGCTATATCGTGATCTTTACAAGCAGAGTCCAATAAATTAATTCCTTTATCACCTCGATTTAAACGTTTTTGTAGTTTTGTTCCAGGTCCACAGTACTGATATCCAGGAAGATGAAGTTCAACAGGTAGAGAGTTTATTATTTTATCTACTATACCTCCTCCAACGAAGGTGTTTTTATGACTAAACGTTTTCTGATATCGTATAACCATATTATCTGATTTTTTCTATAATAAGAGGTAACATTTATGAAATGTACTTAGTTACAAAAATGCAGTTAGTGAAACAACATAAAAATATTTTAGTTCGTAATATTGATGAATCATCGAACATCACTTCAAAAATAAAGCATAGCCCCCTCTTACCAAATTCTATTCGTGCTCTAATAGTGGGACCATCAAATTGTGGAAAGACTAATGTTATGATCGGCTTACTAGAAAGTCCTAATGGACTCAAGTTTGAAAACATCTATTTATACTCAAAATCTCTTTATCAACCCAAATATGAGTAATTAAAGAAACTAATTTCACCAATTAAAGGAATGGGATATTATACATTCACCGATAATGAATCAGTTATTCCACCTGACGAAGCTAAAACTAATTCAATTATGATATTTGATGATGTTTCATGTGAAAAGCAGAATAATATACGTACATATTTTTGTATGGGGCGACATAGGGATATTGATTCATTCTACTTGTGTCAAACTTATACTAGAATTCCCAAGCATTTAATAAGAGACAATGCAAATGTTATTATAATGTTTAAGCAAGATGATACAAATATGAAGCATGTTTATAGGGATCATGTTGGCAGCGATATGAGTTACGAAAAGTTCCAAGAAATTTGTAGAGAATGTTGGAAGGATAAATATGGCTTTTTAGTGATAAGCAAAGATAATGAATTAAATGATGGTCGCTACAGAAAGCAATTTGACTTTTTCATAACTATATAAACTACTTCTCATAAAAGATTGACTTTAGTTATTAATCTAACTTTAAACTTGATACATCTATTTGCTATAACCTCATCCGATACCTGATAAGCTGATCTCCAAACTATACCAGCTACCTGAAAACCAGACCAGCTCCTGATAACCTGATCTAAAAACCAGACCAGGTCCTGATAAGCTGATCTGAAAACCAGACCAGGTCCTGAAAAGCTGATCTGAAAACCAGACCAGGTCCTGATAAGCTGATCTAAAAACCAGACCAGGTCCTGAAAAGCTGATCTGAAAACCAGACCAGGTTCTGATAAGCTGATCTAAAAACCAGACCAGGTCCTGATAAGCTGATCTGAAAACCAGACCAGGTCCTGAAAAGCTGATCTGAAAACCAGACCAGGTCCTGATAAGTTGATCTGAAAACCAGACCAGGTCCTGAAAAGCTGATCTGAAAACCAGACCAGGTCCTGATAAGCTGATCTGAAAACCAGACCATCTCCTAATAAGCTGACCTGAAAATCAGACCAGCTCCTAATAAGCTGACCTGAAAATCACACCAGCTCCTGATAAGCTGATCTGAAAACCAGACCAGGTCCTGAAAAGCTGATCTGAAAACCAGACCAGGTCCTGAAAAGCTGATCTGAAAACCAGACCAGGTCCTGATAAGCTGATCTGAAAACCAGACCAGGTCCTGAAAAGCTGATCTGAAAACCAGACCAGCTCCTAATAAGCTGATCTGAAAACCAGACCAGGTCCTGATAAGCTGATCTGATAACCAGACCAGGTCCTAATAAGCTGATCTGAAAACCAGACGAGGTCCTGATAAGCTGATCTGAAAAACAGACCAGCTACTAATAAGCTGATCTGAAAACCAGACCAGGTCCTGATAAGCTGATCTGATAACCAGACCAGGTCCTAATAAGCTGATCTGAAGACCAGACCAGGTCCTGATAAGCTGATCTGAAAAACATACCAGGTGCTAATAAGCTGATCTAATAGCTGATAAGTTGATCTAATAGCTGACACCTATTGTACTATTTGCTGTTAGCAAACGTAAATGAGATGGTGTTAAAGCAGTTGGTGTCGATAAGAAAATACCTAATGAAATATAATGGAATTTCATAATATTGTGAAATTCGATTTGTTTTGTGCAGAACCTTTCAAAGATAACAAGACTGTGCATGTTTAAGCGATATGAAAAGAAAAAACAAGAATTCGCATGAAAGAAGAAAGTAACATCAAGACAGAAGTTGAGAATATACAAATTTAAAGACTGAGAAACCATCAGTCAAGATAGAGGCAAGTAAACAAAAAAAAATTAGTAAAAGGAACAATATTACGAACTAAATAGATTTTATAAATGTTACCTGTTATTATCGACAAAATTAGATGATATGGTTATACGATATCAGAAAACGTTTAGTCATAAAAACACCTTCGTTGGAGGAGGTATAGTAGATAAAAAAATAAACTCTCTAACTGGTGAACTTTATCTTCCTGGATATTAGTATTGTGGACCTGAAACAAAACTACAAAAACGTTTAAATTGAGGTGACAAAGGAATTAATTTATTGGACTCTGCTTGTAAAGATCACGATATAGCTTATTCAAAAAATAAGGATTTAAGCACTAGACATAAAGCTGATAAAATACTTGAAAATTCAGCTTGGGATCGAGTTTTATCAAAAGATAGTAGTATTGCTGAAAAATCATTTGCCTATATGGTTACTAACGCAATGAAAGCAAAAACAAAATTTGGTATGGGTGTGGAGAAAAAGAAAAATGTTAAAAAGAACAAGATAAATGATAAAAAATTGTTTAGAACATCAATTACAGCTGCAACAAAAATACTAAAGAAGGAAAAACCATTAGATATTAACTCAGCAATTAAAATTGCCCGAAAAACTATCAACAAATCATTAAAAGGAAGAAAGTCTCAAATTATAGTACCACATGTAATATGTGTCCCAAAAATTGGTGGGTTTTTGCCTCTAATACCGATTTTAACTGCTCTGGGTGCAATTGGTAGTCTAACAACTGGAGGTGCTGCTATAGCTAAAGCTGTTAATGCAACAAAGAATGCAAAAAATCAACTTGATGAAGCAATTAGACATAATAGAGCGATGGAATCTATTGCAGTTGGAAAGGGACTTTACTTAAAACCATATAAAAAGGGTTATGGTTTAGTTTTCAAAGAGGAATCAAAAAACTATTAGAGATGCTACCCAACAGACCACTATCTGATGAGGACCTAAACCGTTTCTCTATAAATATTCCATATTTTAGAGGAGTTTTCATGTTGAATACTCTACCAAAACGAACAAAGAAAATAGAATGTGGAATAATCAATTTAGACGTATCAACAGGACCTGGTACACATTGGGTAGCATATTATAAAAACAACAATGAAAAATAATATTTCGACAGCTTTGGAAACTTACAACCTCCTTCAGAAGTAGTCAAATATCTTGGTACAAATATAAAATACAACTATAATCAACATCAGAATTTCAATACATTTACCTGTGGTCATTTATGTCTTCAATTTCTGTATGAAATAACTGAAAATATGAAATAAAACACAAAAACATTTATATTTTACAAACTCTTTAATGTCTTTTTATTTATAATTTAAAATACAAAATTATTATATATTATTGCCAAATTGGAAATAGGGAATTTTGAATTAGAAATTCACTCAGCTCGCTTTCAACAATTAAGCTTTGTTCACCTTCTCTACTTAAGCAATATGATCCGCTCGAGAGTTCTTTCATTTCAGCATCGGTTAAAGCATTATATCGCTTTGGGAGGAACATTATGTGGTTTTCCATTTCAACTTTTAGTGTTGGCCCATATTTTGTTGTTACTCTTGACACTTTTCGAATGGTGTATTTAGTTGATGTCTCAAGCTCCTTTATGTGGATTAAGGTTTTATTTTTTAGTGAATTAAATTTTGATGTTAGATTTGTTGTAGACTCCATTTTTGTTTTATTTTTTTATTTACTTCTCCGCACTTTGAATGTTTAACTGAAAATGATCTTAAAAGTAGCGATGACGACTTCAAGAAGGCTAATCGAAAATATGGTGAAATAGTGAATAAGTGGAGGGGTAGTGATAGACAGAAAGAGATAGTTATAGAGAGAAAAGGGATAGAGAGAGATAGAGTGCTAAAAAAGAAGCATGGAATATAGATGATGGTATAGATATTTTAAATATCAAAAGATAGTACTTTAAAAATTTAAAGAGCAAATTAGTCTTAAAGAAACCTTCAAACAATCATCATTCATTAATTTATCGGCAAATATAATGAGCCAAATTAGACGTACTCTAAACCAATTTATAAGAGATTTTGAAAGCTTCAGGCTTTTTGGTCATTGGGAGATGATCAAATTTTTTCAAAATATGCTGGATGAGAACGAAGAATATGGTATCATGGAAGATGAAGACAACACAGAAGGACACTTCAAAAGCTGTCCTTGGTATAATCCTGAGTGTGAGGAAGGACCAGATACTTGCAGATGTGCAATATATTTTTTGCGTAAAAGTATATTAGAAAATTTAATTATTGTATATTATGAAATGTTTCCATCATTATAATAAAACTAAATAAAATTAAATTAAATTATTCCTTGTTGTGTGTTATTTTTTAAAGGAAATTTAGGATTCATCTATTCGAATATAAAATAACAGAAACTTGTATGTAGTGAAAAATATAAGGACTTATCCGATTGTCTAAATTGTTTCTCTTTATGAAAAAATCTAATGAAATTTAATGGAATTTCATAACATTGTGAAATTCAATTTGTCATGTGCATAACTTTTCAAAGAAAACAAGACTGTACATGTTTAAGCGACATGAAAACAAGACTGTGCAAGCTTAAACGATATGGAAACAAGACTGTGCATGTTTAAGGGTCATGAAAACAAGACTGTACATGTTTAAGCGACATGAAAACAAGAATTTGCAAATAAGCAAAAACAAAATTTTTTTTGATCTAACGAAGTAAAGCTAATAAAGAAATAAAAACCATTCACATAATTAATTCTTTTTCCAATATTTTATTTAAAATTTTTTCTTAAAAATTCATACACATATTTAAATAATGTATGTAGATACCCAGAAAAAAATTAGACAAAAATTCTCTATTTCAAGTAGTAAAATGTGAAAAAGGGTGTGGTACATTAGAAGAAAAAAAAATAAATATATAGACTGACTGACCAACTAAAACGTACACTCTGTCCGATGGACACACAAAGCACACTTAAGGTATACCTAAAGTCTCTGAAAACCACTTCGTTTTCTGATGATCGCTTTTCAACAAGAAAATAAGTTTGTTCATTGTGACTAATTTAAAAGTACATTTAAATTCAGTCTCATATCCGATCTTAACTGCATCAGAATTTAATAAAAAAGTTCCTTTTATTCTATTGAATAAAATTTTAATTTAAAACAGTAAGCAAAGATATCAGCTTCAACTTCAAATGATTTCATCACAAAAAAAAAAAAAAAAAAAAAAAAAAAAAAGCTGGAGTGCCGGATCAGTTTCATTTAAAAATGTTTATACATTTTCATAAAGCAAAGCAAGATTTCGAAAACAAATGTAGAAGGTGAAGAAAAAAGTCTATAGTTAGAAAAAATTATGTACCCCAAAAATTTCTAACGTTAACTTACTAACGTTGCATCAACTTTAAAAAAATTTAAATTAAGTTTAAGAAATATTTATATTATAGTTGCTATTACTATAGAGTATGTATCTTCAGGAATTCAGTTTTACTTAAAAACAGAAAATCTTCACAAACTTTTAAGTAAACGCAGATAAAAATTAAAACGTTTTTATTTTCAAATAAAAAAAACTGAATATATCGCATCTATACACAGACAAATATTTACAACAACAACACCAACAACAAGAAGAACAAAAGACATCAATGACAAAAACAAATGTATTCAAAGATTGAATTAAACAAAATCTGTAATATAAACAAATTTCATATAGGCAGACTTTAACGCGAGACAAATTTAAGTATGAGAAAATATAAAACAAGCGTAAGTATAAAAACATATTAAGATTAGCGAAGTCCAGATATATGATAGTATTTTATAGTACCGAATAGTACCGAATATCATGGCAAATACACACACAGCAGAATTCATCTAAGAAAATTCCAAGAAAATTTCAACAACACCCTACCTTTCACAAATCACGACCAGCCTAAAATTCTCCCCCAGATATACATATAAAAATTCCCATTGTCATACATACATTCATATACAATTACAGAATTAATCTCAAGAACACAACACTCACCTACCCTAAATTATGAATAGTCTTAAACTGCTACAGACGTCTATACACATAGATTCTCCCGGCTACATAATACAAGAACACCTCGCCCTTAATAAATCCCAATCATCTTAAATTCTTACAGAAACAGATACATACATACACATAACCAATTTACCTCAACAAGATCCTCAAATCACGATCAGCCTTAAACTACTATCGACAGACGCATTCGCAAATCCCCATGGCTACATATTACGTCAACAACCCTGCCCACCCAAATCATGGTCAGCCTTAAACTCCTACAGAAATACAAACACACAGATTCCCCCGGTTACATATTAATAGAATGCTTCGCCCCTCAAAAATCACAATCAGCCTTAAGCTCCTACAGAAATACATATGTACATTGAAATTAATACAAACATACACAGACACACAGACACACACACACACGCGCACACACATACACACAATCGATCTACCTCAACTACACCCCGCCCCCTGCCAATCAAACCCTCACCTAAATTCTCACAGACAGACAGACACATCCACAAATTCCTATGGTTACATAATACGGCAACAACGCCACCTACTCAAATCACGTCCAAATTCTCACAGTCTATCAACACGAACATTAGCATTAGAAAAAATAACTTTCACGTTTTCCCCCTGTTCATTTGGAAAAATCATTTTCCCGTCGGCATATACACACATAAAAACAGTCAAACTATGAACCGCCTTAATACATTCCCTATCCACTTTCATTCGTAACAGGGTTGCCACTCTCTGCAGCTATTAGATTATTCCCCCAGAGATCGCAAACATAAATGCATATATACACAATAAACCTACATACGCATACCAACGACAACTCAAAACAGCAGCCCAAAGTCTATCAAATAACAATCACTATATGCACACAAATACACGGATCCCTTGTAACTACCCTGCAGTCAGACTGGGAGCAAGTGTCTTTGTGTCAACGCTAAAATTCTAGTAAAAATAGTGGTATAATAAGTTTTCTTCTATCCGTCAGTATAAAAGAAGAAGAGAAAACAGATATGATGTATTTGTGGTGGAATTGTCAACAAGTTTTGAATATACATACATTTGTATATACGTCGCACAAGCGACAAGTCGAAAGCGACTCAGTACATTTTCACCATCGACGTTTCCTACTGGGTATAATGATTGTCTGCCACTACAACAAAAGTATCGGACACCATCAAACATACAAGTAAATACCAAAACACACACTCATACACACACACAAACACACACACCCCCATACACACACACAAACACCCCACATATACAGGCATACACATAACCAAAGAATCAGACTCACACACACACACACGTACATACATCCATGCACTGCAAGCACAACATTTCTCTACAACAACGAAAGCTGTGCACACAAGTATACATACATACACACGAACGAAGAATCAATCACACACACACACACACACACACAATATCAGCATGAAAATCCCCAAAATCCAGCCATTTTTAACAGGGTTGCCAACGTTTTTGTTTTTTCCCGGTTTTGAATTCCCAAAACATGTCGTCCTCCGCCATTAACAATCTACTCCCACCTGGAAATATGTATGAACTTATGGAGAATTAAAGTCAATGAACAAAAGTGTGTCCATATAACGTTTACCCTAAGAAGAGAAACTTGCTCCCCCATTCGGATCAACAATCAAAATATTCCTCAACATTCCGAAGTGAAATACCTTGATATACACCTTGACCGAAGGCGTACATGGAAACATTATATTGACTCTAAGTTAACTTAGATGAAGCTTTAGTTAACTCAAATATATTGGTTGATTGTCAGAAACTCAATACTCAACCTAGACTGCAAACTTTTACTATACAAGTCGATTTTGAAGCGAATATGGTACTAAAGAATTCTGTTATGGGGCACTGTTTCAGCTTCCAATGCCGAGAGAATTCAACGAAGGCAAAACAAAATTTTACGGTTAATAACATCGGCTCCATGGTACGTCCAAAATTCTTTTATACATCGTGATTTAAATATGCCACTAGTGACTGAAGAAATTGCAAAATACGCAGGCAAATATTTAACAAAACTCGAATCACATCCTAATCCGATTGCTCTTAATATTTTGAGCTTTACTGGACACATCCGCATAAGAAATGGGGACACATGGGCTCTTATACCTAACACTCCAGATGGGACTACTTGAAAATACTTTTTTCCCCTTTTTTGATTATCACTACTAATGTATTATTTGTAACTATCACTAAGTTTATGTCCGACACTGGTCGGGCCTAACAGTATTTTTATAGATTTAAGGTTTGAATACTTATTGTTAGTTCATATATGAAGAGACAATAAATAAATACATGCATTTAAAAAAATATTAAAAAATTTTGTATAAACATATTTATAAGCAACCTAAATATTGGCATATATAATTTTTTGAATTTCTTCCCAAGTTTCCACAAACCCTAAAAATTATGGTTGTATGTAGAGTTTATTCCTCAACTGTATATAATATGTAAATATTTATGTACTATACATAAGTATATGAAGTTAATTTTTATATTTTACCGTTAATTTTTGTATTCTTTTATAGTATTTACATGAACTGTTAACTCTTTTTTTTATAAAGCAATTTAAAATCAAAACTTTAGTATAATAATTTTCTTACTTAAAAAACCGTTTGAGCGGGTTTTCCTGAATTGTAAAAACCGAAACCGGGTTTTTCATAACTTCAAATATTCGAACTATTCGAAAACCGGTTTCTGGAAAAAGTCGAATAATCGATCACCCTACTATTTACGTACTCAACCTAAGAACCTTTGCGTTAATAAACATGCTGTGATTACGTAAAAATAATATTCTCAATATAAACCACATTTCTTCGCATTCTTGAGAAATTAATATAAACACATTTCTAAAAAATAAAATATAAAACAAGTTTTGTTTTTTATTTCAAATTATATTTATTAAATATATGTCCACAATTAATTGTATTGAATTTTTTTTTTGTTAATAATTATATTGAATGGGTGAATTGAAGTTTCCACAACTATCAAAATATTCCTTGTCATTATGCTTTTTATAATATGCTACCTAATGAGTTCCAGGACCATTTATATTATTTAAATTAACAATACCACATTCCTCTGCTAATGGCTTTTGAGGTAAGTTATCTCGCATAAAAATACCTTTGAAATATTTGAGTTGACTGCAATATATATATAAATCCAAGTCCATCAGTGGTCGATTAGGCAGATTATTTAAGAGTTTTTTGGAGCTGGGTTGTAATAAAGACCGTATCCAGATCTGTATGGTTTAAGATATAAACCTTTTCCCATGGAAATTGATTTCATATATCTATTGTGACGAGTAGCTTCAGGTAGTTGTTCATTTCCATTTTTAATACTATTAACAGCTTTAGCAATAGCTGCTCCGCCTTTAGCCAAACCTCCAAGTGCGAATAGTGCTGTTAAAATTGGAATTAAAGGAAGAAATCCACCAATTTTAGGTATAGGTATAACTCTTGGTATAATAATATTCATGCTCTTCTTCCCTTTAAAATTTAAATTAACAGCTTTTTTTTTGGCAATTTTAACAGCATCTCTTATATTGTCAGGTTTCTCATTTTTTAAAACTATCAGTGTATTTTTTACAGTAGATGAAAAAAGTTTTCTATTACATACTTTTTTCTTTTGTTTTTTCACACCTAATCCAAATTTTACTTTAGCTTTCATTACATTCGTTACAAACCAAACGTTTGCTCGTTCTTTTAAATCGCTATCTTTAGATTTTACTTGTTGCCAAGCCCTTCCAGCTAGTATTTGAGCAGCTTGATGTCTTTTATTAATATCTTTTGATTGTGAGTATACAATATCATGTTCTTTGCAAGCCACATCCAATAAATTTATTCCTCTATCTCCTCTATTCAGTCGTTTTTCAAGCTTTATACCAGGACCACAAATTTATTTATGAAGTTGTTGACGAATCCTCTTCCAGTCTTATACAGATCTCGTTTATAGCTTTTACTATAATTTATAACCATTTTTATTACAAGTACGTCTGATTTAAACAATTAATTAAAAATGATGCAATTTTCTTATATAAGGTTTAATTTATATCATTGACATTTTAGTCATCAATCAATCAATATGCGAATAATTAAACAAACTAAACAAATTGTTGTAAGAAATGCAGATGAAACACAAGAAAATAAAGAAAGAATTGTACATAGTACATTGTTACCAAATTCTATATGAGCACTAATTGTAGGACCATCAAATTGCGGAAAAACTAATGTGTTTAATAGAAATTCCTAATGGTTTTACCTTTAAAAATATTTACATTTATTCTAAAGCATTATATCAACCAAAGAATATTTATCTAAAGACATTAATTATTCCAATAAAGGAGAGAAATCTCTTCACGTTTTCGGAAAATTAAAAAGTTCTTCCAAGTACGACTGAGGCAAAACCACATTCTATTATTATATTTGATGACGTTATTTGTGAAAACAAAATACTGTAAGAGATTACTTTTGTATGGGCAGACACAAGCATATTGATTGTTTTTATCTATGTCACACATATGCAAAAATTCCTAAACATCTAATACGTGAAAATGCAAATATGATTTTAATATTTAAACAAGATGAAATGAACTTAAGACATATATATATAATGATCATGTTATTGTGATATGTCGTTTAAAGAGTATAAAAAAATTTTTGGGTAGTGTTGGAACGATAAATATAGATTTGTAGTTGTAAGCAAGGATGATCCTTAAAACAAACGAAGATATAGAAAAGGTTTTGATGAATTTGTACAGATATAAAGCAGATTGTAACCAGATGCAGTGCAGATATAAAGCAGATTCATAAAATATAAAACAGATCGTAACCAGATACAAACCAGGGGCCTAATTCCCGCATTCGATTGCGAGCGAGTTTTTACTCGAATGTGCGAGTTTTTCAACTTTTGGGATTCTCGCATTTGGTTTCGAGTAACACATATCCAAACAGCGGAGCCACAAACCATTTTATGGACAGACGTTTTAGCAAAGACATAAATCCAAATCAATATTTAGCCATGCTTCATTTCACACACAAACCTTTTGTATATTCACAATAGATGGCGCTGTTGGTTGTTATCAACAACTTTTTCAATGTTGTTGTAGCCGCCTAGGTTCTACATACTCTTTCCACATTTCAGGTTCGTACCTCTTACGGTTCCTGAGAAAATAATGTGTGACGGACAGACGGACAGCGTAGCGAAAACAATAGGGTTCCTTTTCACCTTTGGTGTACGGAACCCTAAAAACACACATATTTACTCAGTAAATAAACTATCCCAGTGGGAAAATGTAATGAATAGTAAAGAAGAAGGTAATGCATATCATGTATAATTTTCATTCCAGAATTCATTACTGTTAACACAGAATATGTCCTAGGAAAGTAATGAATTATTTAAATGAGTACATTCTTTCTTCTGCAGATGTGGTAATGAGTAGTTGTGAACTGGCGGTTCTGTGGCAATTAAAATTGTTAAATTGTTGCTGAAATTGTTAAATTTGGGTAATTAAAATTTGAAAATTGTTAAGATCTTGGAAATTTGTGAAATTTGATACCTACGAGGGTGGTTCAATAAGTCCGTCTTATTATTTGTTTACATAAGGAGTTTTTTGTTTACATTAACCCTTGTGGGAACGGGTGATTTTTTTTGGGTTACATTAATTGTGATAACGGGTGATTTTTCTTGAGGTTTTTTATGAGTATATATGCCGACGGGAAAATCATGAAAATGATTTTTTCTAATACCAATGGTGAAATAGTGATTATTAATTTTTCCTAATGTCTACGGCAAAACATGTTTATTAATTTTTCCTAATGCCGACGGCAAAACATGAATATAATTTTTTCGAATGCCGACGGGAAAATGATTTTTCCTAATGACGACGGGAAAACATGATTATTATTATTTTTTTCCTAATGCATACGGCATGCATGATAATTTTTCCTAATGCCTACGGCAATGCATGATAATTTTTCCTAATGCCTACGGCAGTGCATGATAATTTTTCCTAATGCCGACGGCAAAACATGATTATTATTTTTTCAAATGCTGAGGGCAAAACATGATTATTATTTTCTAATGCTCCCAGTGTTGCCAGACTGTAGAAATTTGTTATCGTAATACTACATCAGTAATATCAGAGAAAGTAGATTTGATAACTACTAGGTCATATGGTCTCATATGAATCATGGGAATGTGCTTGTGTGATTTCCTCACGCTAATAAATTCTTATAAAATAAAATAATTAAATAAATGAATAAAATAATTACATAAATTATTTTATTTATTTATAAAACGTTCTCATGTATGTGAACACCCCTAATGCTTGTGTGTGGGGGGTCCAGCTTGTTTTATCGCTGGTAAGCTTAACCAATGGTGAAATAGTGATTATTAATTTTTCCTAATGTCTACGGCAAAACATGTTTATTAATTTTTCCTAATGCCGACGGCAAAACATGAATATAATTTTTTCAAATGCCGACGGGAAAATGATTTTTCCTAATGACGACGGGAAAACATGATTATTATTATTTTTTTCCTAATGCATACGGCATGCATGATAATTTTTCCTAATGCCTACGGCAATGCATGATAATTTTTTCTAATGCCTACGGCAATGCATGATAATTTTTCCTAATGCCGACGGCAAAACATGATTATTATTTTTTCAAATGCCGACGACAAAACATGATTATTATTTTCTAATGCTCCCAGTGTTGCCAGACTGTAGAAATTTGTTATCGTAATACTACATCAGTAATATCAGAGAAAGTTGATTTGATAACTACTAGGTCATATGGTCTCATATGAATCATGGGAATGTGCTTGCGTGATTTCCTCACGCTAATAAATTCTTATAAAATAAAATAATTAAATAAATGAATAAAATAATTAAATAAATTATTTTATTTATTTATAAAACGTTCTCATTTATGTGAACACCCCTAATGCTTGTGTGTGGGGGGTCCAGCTTGTTTGTCGCTGGTAAACTCATATTCTGTTTATTTGTTTAAGAAATATATTTGTATGTATGTGTGTATGATGTATGTATGTATGTATGTGTCTATGATGTATGTATGTATGTATGTGTATATGATGTATGTATGTATGTATGTATGTATGTGCGATCGAAAGAACTTGTGCGTGGAATATTTTGTGGCTGTGTAGAATACATTTATATTTTGCAACGTAATCATTTTCTTTGGCTGCGATTATTTTAAAGCAGCAAGTTTCAACTAACTACAGTCATAAGCAGAGAAACAAAAAGTAAAAATTTGCAAGTTAGCAAAAATGCTAACTTCTCCTCTCCTCCCCACTTCCTTCTCTTTCCTTTATGTAGTTTGTTTTTGAAATAAGAAAACACTTGTAGATTTTTTATTTTTCTATACATTTATTGCTTAAAATTTTTTAAAATTTTATAATAATACATACATTAATATTTTAAAGAGTGAAAAAATTCATTTAAAGCAAGATATTTCTTTTGTTAGTAAAATAGCATTTTTTAATGCGCAAACACCAAGTTTATGATAATTACAATAAAAATATTCTGGATACTTAATCTCCATTTGTTTAAAGTTGATACAGCCTATATCCTCAACGTTAAAAATTTTTCGGCATAAGATTTTTTCAAACCATCGTCTTTTCTCTTCACCTTTTACATAAATTTTAGAACATCTTGCGTTGGCTTTTAAAAAATTGCAAACGCTTTCAAAAGAAACTGATCCAGCAGTCCAGCTGAGGTGATGATAGTTTTTCGTTAGCCACTTTGCATCTCTTTGCTTTTTTATTGATAAGCATTTAAAATCAAATGGTGGTTTTATAATGAAATTGTTATATTCATAATTGTTGAAAACAATCGCTACTTCTTTTGCGATGAAATCATTTGAATTACTTTTGAAACCTTGTACGTCTATAAAATTGTGTTATTTTCCATATTACTCAATTTATAAGACTTTTCGAACTTGTCCTTTGATGGGTATATATTCTATTATGCGATCATGAATAAGAATGCAGTAAGTTGATGTCTTTGCTGCAATATTAGTTGCTGTTTCAAATGCTATTTTTATATCAATCGGTCCATTATTGAGTGATTCATTCTGATGACTGACATCTACTACAATAATAGGAGCTTTTGTCTTAAACTCTGATGCAGATAGAAGCGGTTGAGATTCTTTCATATAGTAGCTTTGTTGGAATCTTAGATACATATCATATAGAATTGCATATCGTTCATTTTTGAACTTTATGTTAAGATCATCATATGGATATGAGACTGAATTTAAATGTACTTTTAAATTAGTCAAATCACAATGAACAAACTTATTTTCTTGTTGAAAAGCAATCAATACAAAACGGGGGCGTTCTCTATTTGCAGCCAGTTTAACATTCCAAATATGGCTAGTACCTGTGTTTAATTGTGAATTAACATGACAATCCCAACTGCGAAATGCCATAGGTATAGAAGCACCATTGTTAATAATTTTTATCATATTCAATTTGCTAAAGTCGGATAATTGTACATGTGGGATTCTCCATGAGATGAGTGAAATTGTAAGTTTTGGTTTGTCAGTAGAAGTGCTCGATTGTACAAGATCTTCATCATTCTTATTGCGCAAGAGTATCAATTCATGTTTTCCATTTAGTATAACTTTGTTGTAGTCTTCGGCGAATCCTAGAAGCATTTTTAGAGGTACATAAAAATTGAAAAATCCATTTTCAAGAGTGACATCGTCAATTTTGTTCCATCCAGCATTTTGAATCACATTGCTTTCTGTTAGTGACAGAGAAACCAAATTTTTTATAGTGCTTGTGGCTCCTAAATATCTTGTATGGTCAATTTCAATTCCATTGAGCTCATAGCGAATTTCATCAAATAGATATGCCACAAAGTTGTTTTTTAATAAAAAGTTCTCCGAAGAAGAAGAAGATTTGGCGTTATTATCATCGACAACAAACCCCTCTACATAAATGTAGCTCTCACTGGGTAGCACATACAAATCTTGATTTTGTATTGAAATTCTAATTTCATCATTATTGTTGTAAGATTGTAAGTATGGTACATATGTATGAAAGTCCTTTTTGATTATATTCTCATCAGACAAGGGTTTATCTAAGACATCTATTATTGAACTCATTTTGTCTTCAATTTAAAATTCAAGGACTTTAGAAAATTTTTAATTGATTTTGTTAGAGCTTTTTGTTGAGCTGGTCGCTTTAATGTTGTTGTTGTTGTTCTTGCTGCTGCTATATTCTTCAATGTATTTGTGTTGTATATTAGCATTATTTAGTTGGCCTTAAATGTATTCGTATTGTAATTTCCTCTCCTCGGAAATTAATTAAATCACCGTGTTGATCCAGTACGCGCAGCGCTAGTGAACTTATCTCTCTGGTGTTTACAGGTAAATAGATAAGATTTCTTGGAACCTCATCTATTTTATAGCCTGGAGGCACATTAATCGGAAATTCATGAAGTGTATGCGATTTCGAGTTATTCATATATGTGTTTATAGCGATACTACTTTCAATTCGCAAGAGATTCACTTTAAATATATTAACTGGAAGATCTGAATAATAATATTTGTTTGGTGTTAGGATTTTGCTATTGAATCCTAAAAGTTTTCCAATTGTATTGTCTTTATTAAAATATACAGGATCCTTGGAGCTATTGACTTTAACTTGCATTGTATTGTTATTGGCTTCAATAAAAATCTTATTTGCTGGGCAGAGTCGTTTGTATTCCTCTTCTATAAAATCAACTATATTATTTAATTCGTAAGATCCAATTGGTATTTCAATTATATGTTCCCCTATATGAAACATATTGTTGTAGGTGTCTACATTTGGAATACTGTTGTATGAATGAAAATCAGTTAGAGCACACTCATATGCACCATGTAATTCAATAGGAGGAAAGTAACTAGCAGATAGTTCTGAGTGAGCTCAGAGTAAGTGTTATTGACATTATAACAGTCTGATTACAATTAAATAATGTTTAGTACACAGTATGGTTTATAAGTATGATTTACATATTTTATTTAAAACTTTTTCTCATTTTAAAATTAACATTAGTTTCTTAATATTAATGCTATTGTTGTTGTTGCAATTGATGTTGTTGTTGTTTCTAATTTAGTTTTTCTTCCAACTATAATATTTCATCTTTACTTATCCAAGAATTGTGTTGATTAGAAAATCCCAGCCATTTAACATATACCTCCTTCCCTTTAATTTTAAGAACCTTTTCAACTAGATATGTATTTGGAAATCTAGTTTTTGAAAGTTCCTCAGTATAGAAGCCACCTTTAATAGGATTGCCAAGATAGTCTTCTAATATGTATGTTGCAGGATTTGTATTTTGAACTCTTGTAATTGTGAAAATTTCTGTAGTCCAATTTGGAGTATAACCTTTTTCAAATGTGTGCTTATATTTGCTTATGCGAACATGATCTCCCACATTAAATTTTGACATTTTATACATTTTCAAATGACTGTATACTGTATTTAGCAGCTTTTCCTCATTTGTTGAGTTGACTTTAATAGGAGCCATTTTAATGGTACGATGAACTTTTCTATTGTATGCATTGAGTAAATCTTTGTATTTATCAATCCACTTATATGAACCATTATAACTAAATTCTTTCCACATCATTCCTTTCAATGTTCTATTAAATCGTTCTACTATTGATGCTTTCATAATGCTATATGTTGAGTAGTGATTAATGTTGTATTTATGCATTAATTTTCCAAAGTGTTTATTTCTTTATTGGCTTTACTCCGTTGAATCAAAAAAACTTTCGTTTTTGCTTATTTGCAAATTCTTGTTTTCATATCGCTTAAACATGCACAGTCTTGTTTTCCCTGAGAGGTTCTGCACAAAACAAATTGAATTTCACAATATTATGAAATTCCATTAAATTTCATATTTTCATAAAGAGAAACAATTTAGATAATCGGATAAGTCCTTATATTTTTCACTACATACCAGTTTCTGTAATTTTCTATTCGAATAAATGATTCCTAAATATCCTTTAAAAAATAATACAAAACAAGGAATAATTTATTTTAATTTAATTTATTTTTATTATAATGATGGAAACATTTCATAGTATCTAATTATTAAATTTTCTAATATACTTTTGCGCAAAAAATATATTGTACATCTGCAAGTATCAGGTCCTTCCTCACACTCAGGATCATACCAAGGACAGCTTTGGAAGTGTCCTTCTGTATTGTCTTCATCTTCCATGATACCATATTCTTCGTTCTCATCTAGCATATTTTCGAAAAATTTGATCATCTCCCAATGATCAAAAAGCCTGAAACTTTCGAAATCTCTTAAAAATTGGTTTAGAGTACGTCTAATTTGGCTCATTATATTTGCCGATAAATTAATGAATGATGATTGTTTGAAGGTTTCTTTAAAACTAATTTGCTCTTTAAATTTTTAAAGTACTATCTTTTGATATTTAAAATATCTATACCATCATCTATATTCCATACTTCTTTTTTAGCACTCTATCTCTCTCTATCCCTTTTCTCTCTATAACCATCTCTTTCTGTCTATCACTATCCCCCACTTATTCACTATTTAACCATAAATATTTTCGATTAGCCTTCTAGAAGTCATCATCGCTACTTTTAAGATCATTTTCAGTTAAACATTTAAAGTGAGCAGAAGTAAATAAAAAATGGAGTCTACAACAAATCTAACATCAAAATTTAATTCACTAAAAAATAAAACCTTAATCCACATAAAGGAGCTTGAGACATCAATTAAATACACAATTCGAAAAGTGACAAGAGTAACAACAAAATATGGGCCTAACACTAAAAGTTGAAATGGAAAACCACATAATGTTCCTCCCAAAGCGATGTAATGCTTTAACCGATGCTGAAATTAAAGAACTCCCGAGCGGATCATATTGCTTAAGTAGAGAAGGTGAACAAAGCTTAATTGTTGAAAGCGAGCTGAGTGAATTTCTAATTCAAAATTCCCAATTTCCAATTTGGCAATAATATATAATAATTTTGTATTTTAAATTATAAATAAAAATACATGAAAGAGTTTTGTAAAATATAAATGTTTGTGCTTTTTTATTTAATATTTTCAGTTATTTCATAAAGAAATTTAAGACATAAATGACCACAGGTAAATGTATTGAAATTCTGATGTTGATTATAGTTGTATTTTATATTTCTACCAAGATATTTGTCTACTTCCGAAGGAGGTTGTAAGTTTCCAAAGCTGTCGAAATATTCTTTTTCATTGTTGTTTTTATAATATGCTACCCAATGTGTACCAGGTCCTGTTGGTACGTCTAAGTTGATTATTCCACATTCTATTTTCTTTGTTCGTTTTGGTAGAGTATTCAACATGAAAACTCCTCTAAAATATGGAATATTTATAGAGAAACGGCTTAGGTCCTCATCAGATAGTGGTCTGTTGGGTAGCATCTCTAATAGTTTTTTGATTCCTCTTTGAAAACTTAACCATAACCCTTTTTATATGGTTTTAAGTAAAGTCCCTTTCCAACTGCAATAGATTCCATCGCTTTATTATGTCTAGTTGCTTCATCAAGTTGATTTTTTGCATTCTTTGTTGCATTTACAGCTTTAGCTATAGCAGCACCTCCAGTTGTTAGACTACCAATTGCACCCAGAGCAGTTAAAATCGGTATTAGAGGCAAAAACCCACCAATTTTTGGGACACGTATTACACGTGGTACTATAATTTGAGATTTTCTTCCTTTTAATGATTTGTTGATAGTTTTTCGGGCAATTTTAATTGCTGAGTTAATATCTAATGGTTTTTCCTTCTTTAGTATTATTGTTGCAGCTCTAATTGATGTTCTAAACAGTTTTTTATCATTTAGCTTGTTCTTTTTAACATTTTTCTTTTTCTCCACACCCATACCAAATTTTGTTTTGGCTTTCATTGCGTTAGTAACCATATAGGCAAATGATGTTTCAGCAATACTACTATCTTTTGATAAAACTCGATCCCAAGCTGAATTTTCAAGTATTTTAGCAGCCTTGTGTCTAGTGCTTAAATCCTTATTTTTCGAATAAGCTATATCGTGATCTTTACAAGCAGAGTCCAATAAATTAATTCCTTTATCACCTCGATTTAAACGTTTTTGTAGTTTTGTTCCAGGTCCACAGTACTGATATCCAGGAAGATGAAGTTCAACAGGTAGAGAGTTTATTATTTTATCTACTATACCTCCTCCAACGAAGGTGTTTTTATGACTAAACGTTTTCTGATATCGTATAACCATATTATCTGATTTTTTCTATAATAAGAGGTAACATTTATGAAATGTATTTAGTTACAAAAATGCAGTTAGTGAAACAACATAAAAATATTTTAGTTCGTAATATTGATGAATCATCGAACATCACTTCAAAAATAAAGCATAGCCCCCTCTTACCAAATTCTATTCGTGCTCTAATAGTAGGGCCATCAAATTGTGGAAAGACTAATGTTATGATCGGCTTACTAGAAAGTCCTAATGGACTCAAGTTTGAAAACATCTATTTATACTCAAAATCTCTTTATCAACCCAAATATGAGTACTTGAAGAAACTAATTTCACCAATTAAAGGAATGGGATATTATACATTCACCGATAATGAATCAGTTATTCCACCTGACGAAGCTAAAACTAATTCAATTATGATATTTGATGATGTTGCATGTGAAAAGCAGAATAATATACGTACATATTTTTGTATGGGGCAACATAGGGATATTGATTCATTCTACTTGTGTCAAACTTATACTAGAATTCCCAAGCATTTAATAAGAGACAATGCAAATGTTATTATAATGTTTAAGCAAGATGATACATATATGAAGCATGTTTATAGGGATCATGTTGGCAGCGATATGAGTTACGAAAAGTTCCAAGAAATTTGTAGAGAATGTTGGAAGGATAAATATGGCTTTTTAGTGATAAGCAAAGATAATGAATTAAATGATGGTCGCTACAGAAAGCAATTTGACTTTTTCATAACTATATAAACTACTTCTCATAAAAGATTGACTTTAGTTATTAATCTAACTTTAAACTTGATACATATATTTGCTATAACCTCATCCGATACCTGATAAGCTGATCTCCAAACTATACCAGCTACCTGAAAACCAGACCAGCTCCTGATAAGCTGATCTAAAAACCAGACCAGGTCCTAATAAGCTGATCTGAAAACCAGACCAGGTCCTGAAAAGCTGATCTGAAAACCAGACCAGGTCCTGATAAGCTGATCTAAAAACCAGACCAGGTCCTGATAAGCTGATCTGAAAACCAGACCAGGTCCTGAAAAGCTGATCTGAAAACCAGACCAGGTCCTGATAAGCTGATCTGAAAACCAGACCAGGTCCTGATAAGCTGATCTGAAAACCAGACCAGGTCCTGAAAAGCTGATCTCATTGCTGATACCTGTTATTTGCCCTTAGCAAACATGGATGAGAAAATTTTAAAACAGTTCGTGTTGATAAGGAATGTGTTGAAGAAAAAGCTTCGTAGTATAAAAACTGGTGAAATAGATACACGTGAACAATTAAGAGATACATTCAAACCTATAACAGAACCTCTTAAAGAATTCATAAATAGTTCTAAAAATTTTAAAACAATTCGTATGAAAGAAGAAAGTAACATCAAGACAGAAGTTGAAAATAATACAAGTTTAAAGCCTGAAAACCCATCAGTCAAGATAGAGACAAGTACACCAAAAAAACTAGTAGAAGGGACAATTTTTGATAATACCATCTTATTTAATGATGTTAATACTGAAAATGATGATGATGATGATGAAGATGATTTTTACTCACAGACTTCCAATACAGAATATACTTATACTGATTTATCAGTTTTGGAAGGGAGAAATGAGTTAGATACAAACTATGGCCCACATAAAGATTACAATAATGAATGGAAATTTGGTGATAGTAGCCTAAAACTGAATGAAGATAAAATACAAGTTGGTGGTCAGATATGGGCTCTAACACCAGGACTATTTTCTCTAATGTTTCATAAAATACCAAAAAATTACGATAAATTTGAACTTGAAATCTATAAAAAGATTTTAATTACTACTAATGCATATAGAAGAGACTTTAAACCTGATGGTCAAATTAAGGGTACTAGAGGATATAAATATAAATATATTATTAAGAAATTTATTGATGAAAAAAACCAGAAGAATCAACAGGGTCTAAGCCCAAAGGTAGCTATTTAGGTGAGGGAATGATGCAAGTTAACATCAATAATCCCAACTATATATACTGGGACGATCCAAATGAGTTAGTAGATAGACTTCGACTACTGCTCGCATCACAAGGTGCAGGTCATACTAATCACAATAACGAAATTGTATCAATTATTGAAGAACTACGTGAAGCGAATATAATACACTAACTTTAATAAACTAAATAGAGTATGTCTGTTGATAAATTTGGACACTATTTAAACGATACTAGCAGCACAATTTCTTTGAGAAATGCACCTAAACTGCTGGGGTTCTTTGTGGATACGAACAACAACATTGATGTCCAAAACAAAAGGATCAAAAATGTTGCAAAAGCTCTGGAGGAAAACGATGTTATCAATAAATTGTTTTTGCAAACTCAAATCGAAAAATTAGAAGAGAAATTATTAACATACTTTAAGGGGGATAGTACTATAATACGAGAAGATATTCAAATGCAAGTTGAGGAACTACAACGCGAAATAAAATTATATATAGAAGAAAATTATAAAATTGAAAAAGATATTCTACATATTAAAACATCCTTTGAAGAACAAATTGAACAGCTTAATGAAAAAATTTATAGATTAGAAAATTATATGTTTGTATCAATAGCTGAAAGTGCGTCAAGCAGATCACAACACTCTGCAAAAAATCTTTAAAAACAACTTAATGTCTTCAAAAAGAAATTTAGTAAATGAACTCCATAAGCAAGCACGAAAACAATTTGTGCGTCGCAGAGTTGTAATGAAAGGAATAGATGATCTTTGGCAAGCTGATTTAGTTGAAATGGGGAACTATTCTAAAGAAAATAGAAATTATCGATTTTTGTTGACTGTAATTGACACATTCTCAAAATTTGCATGGGCAGTACCGCTAAAAACAAAAACAGCACTCGAAACAACCAAGGCAATGGAAGATATTTTTGAATTGGGACGAGTACCAAAAAACTTACAAACAGATGATGGAAAAGAATTTTTCAACAAATACTTTGGAAAATTAATGCATAAATACAACATTAATCACTACTCAACATATAGCATTATGAAAGCATCAATAGTAGAACGATTTAATAGAACATTGAAAGGAATGATGTGGAAAGAATTTAGTTATAATGGTTCATATAAGTGGATTGATATATATAAAGATTTACTCAATGCATACAATAGAAAAGTTCATCGTACCATTAAAATGGCTCCTATTAAAGTCAACTCAACAAATGAGGAAAAGCTGCTAAATACAGTATACAGTCATTTGAAAATGTATAAAATGTCAAAATTTAATGTGGGAGATCATGTTCGCATAAGCAAATATAAGCACACATTTGAAAAAGGTTATACTCCAAATTGGACTACAGAAATTTTCACAATTACAAGAGTTTAAAATACAAATCCTGCAACATACATATTAGAAGACTATCTTGGCAATCCTATTAAAGGTGGCTTCTATACTGAGGAACTTTCAAAAACTAGATTTCCAAATACATATCTAGTTGAAAAGGTTCTTAAAATTAAAGGGAAGGAGGTATATGTTAAATGGCTGGGATTTTCTAATCAACACAATTCTTGGATAAGTAAAGATGAAATATTATAGTTGGAAGAAAAACTAAATTAGAAACAACAACAACATCAATTGCAACAACAACAATAGCATTAATATTAAGAAACTAATGATAATTTTAAAATGAGAAAAAGTTTTAAATAAAATATGTAAATCATACTTATAAACCATACTTTGTACTAAACATTATTTAATTGTAATCAGACTGTTATAATGTCAATAACACTTACTCTGAGCTCTAACTCATCAGAACTATCTGCTAGTTACTTTCCTCCTATTGAATTACATGGTGCATATGAGTGTGCTCTAACTGATTTTCATTCATACAACAGTATTCCAAATGTAGACACCTACAACAATATGTTTCATATAGGGGAACATATAATTGAAATACCAATTGGATCTTACGAATTAAATAATATAGTTGATTTTATAGAAGAGGAATACAAACGACTCTGCCCACCAAATAAGATTTTTATTGAAGCCAATAACAATACAATGCAAGTTTAAGTTAATAGTTCCAAGGATCCTGTATATTTTAATAAAGACAATACAATTGGAAAACTTTTAGGATTCAATAGCAAAATCCTAACACCAAACAAATATTATTATTCAGATCTTCCAGTTAATATATTTAAAGTGAATCTCTTGCGAATTGAAAGTAGTATCGCTATAAACACATATATGAATAACTCGAAATCGCATACACTTCATGAATTTCCGATTAATGTGCCTCCAGGCTATAAAATAGATGAGGTTCCAAGAAATCTTATCGATTTACCTGTAAACACCAGAGAGATAAGTTCACTAGCGCTGCGCGTACTGGATCAACACGGTGATTTAATTAATTTCCGAGGAGAGGAAATTACAATACGAATACATTTAAGGCCAACTAAATAATGCTAATATACAACACAAATACATTGAAAAATATAGCAGCAGCAAGAACAACAACAACAACATTAAAGCGACCAGCTCAACAAAAAGCTCTAACAACATCAAATAAAAATTTTCTAAAGTCCTTGAATTTTAAATTGAAGACAAAATGAGTTCAATAATAGATGTCTTAGATAAACCCTTGTCTGATGAGAATATAATCAAAAAGGACTTTCATACATATGTACCATACTTACAATCTTACAACAATAATGATGAAATTAGAATTTCAATACAAAATCAAGATTTGTATGTGCTACCCAGTGAGAGCTACATTTATGTAGAGGGGTTTGTTGCCGATGATAATAAGGCCAAATCTTCTTCTTCTTCTTCTTCGGAGAACTTTTTATTAAAAAACAACTTTGTGGCATATCTATTTGATGAAATTCGCTATGAGCTCAATGGAATTGAAATTAGTAGTATGAATAAGGGGTTTCTAGATAGAAATGTGCAAAGGAAAAATGTGCATACCTTAACCCTTTAACGGTCGATGGGGTTAAATTCGACCCCATGATATTTTGTGTTATGAGGCGGCAGCGTGTTCGGTTTTGCTTTAAGTGAAGTCGTGGTGGGGGGTTCGGTTTTGCTTAAAGTGAAGTCGTGGTGGATGTTATTTTTGTTGAAGTGAAGTCGTAACATTTAATGTGTTCGTTAGAGGGTTAATACAATATGAATTAAACTACATTAGGGCGGTTTACGAAAGTGTGATTTTTTGCTAGTATTTAATAAATAAAATTCATTTACTGCGGTATATATTAATATCCCTAATACTACTCGTATTTGTTATCAGTATAAAATGTTAACCACATTATTTAAAAACAAAACATTTATTTATTTTTATTGTTAATCATATACCTACATACTTATAAAACATATGTATATTAGCAACAATTCTATATTTTTGTAGACTAAATAATTTACAATTACACATAACACTCGAATCAGCCGTAATTTGTTTTAATTTAAAACAATTTTCAAAATGAACACCATGAACTGATGAATCTACTAACTCCAAATGTTCATATAAAGGTATGATTTCTAGGAAATTTTCCATATATCTGATGAGATCTCCCGGAATATATCCTCTATAATAGTTTAGAAAATTTTCCACTTCAACTCTCAATTCAAATTCAACAAATAATTTCGGCTTCCGTTTTATCAGTGTCGTCGACGACATTTAAGATTCATATTGTTTCTTTAGTGTATCTTGAGCTAGAACGATAACAAAAAAAAATAATATTTAGATGTAATAATAATAAAATAAAAAAAAAACTATTTACCAAAAATTACCTGTTGCAGCTGCATGTATATTCAGCTCGTAATATTCATTGCTGCTGCTACCTTTGCTACCTTTTCTATCTTTAGTAAGATAGTAGGTATTGCGCTGGAATTCTTCTATACTATCATCGTCTAGAGTTTCGTTGAATATACTAGGTAGGTATATGTATTTGGTGTTTTCCACCAAACAACGTACTTTTTTCCCATAAGGCGTCTGGACACGCTCCATTTTTGTAATTTTATATTTATATTCAAAAAGCATCTCCTTTATGGGGAGAATGCTTTTTGTTTGGTTTTTTTTGAAAATTGATTTTAGGTGTGCTTCCATTTCTGTACTTAACTTGAATAGTAATTAAAGAAAAACTAGATGGAGGGTGGGTTTTTATATAAAATTATGAGAAGTAATTTTATAGCTTATCATTCTTTTCAATAAAATTTTAAAACAATGTTTCTGATGCGGTTTTTATATAAAATTATGAGAAGTAATTTTATAGCTTATTATTCTTTTCAATAAAATTTTAAAACAATGTTTCTGATGCGGTTTTTATATAAAATTATGAGAAGTAATTTTATAGCTTATCATTCTTTTCAATAAAATTTTAAAACAATGTTTCTGATGCGGTTAAAAGGTGTGAGAAAATTTTAAAAAGTTTCTGTTGCGGTTTTTCCGTTTTTTTATAAAGTTTCTATTTAATCAAATGTGAAAGAAATTTTAATGTATGCAGAGTTTTGTTGATATATATATATATATATATATATATATATATATATATATATATATATAAATATATATGATTTTAGTTTTAAAAGGTTTCTGTTTAAAATGTTTCTTCTATTTCATCATCATCATCGTCATCTTCTTCTTCTTCAGTACTATCATACAAGTTGTTGTAGAATACATATTGCTTCTTCTTTTTAATGATTAGAGTATATAATCCATTCACTTCTTTAACTTTCTTTAAAATGTGTGGATTTGCGTTTAGATAATCCATCTGATTTTTAGTAATAATCAGAAATCGTTTAGGTAAATAAATATGATATTCTTTATTTACAAGACATCTTATACTTTCACCATATTTTGTATCTACTCGTTCTATCTTGTTGATTTCATATGCAGTATTTTCTTCCATATCCTTTAAAGGTAAGTATATAATAGGATTTTGAAACAATTTTCTTAAACTTGCTCTCATTATTTTGCTTTTAACTTTTCACCGTAAAACGAATTTTCAAACTGATTCTTTATATTCAATAATTGATACTATAAGGTGTTTTTAGATATTTTAATAACTTCTTATCAATTGCGGTTAAGCATAAATATTAAAAAAGTATACGTATGTATGTATGTAATAATATATAAACAGCTGGTGTTTTAATCTTATTGTATCCAAGTTTGTGTTATATATATATACGTTATTTATAATGAGAGATTTAGTTGAATTAAAAAAACTTTGTTAAATATGTATTGGGGTCAATTTTTAAAAACTGGTGATAAATATTGTACTTGTCATGCACAGTGGAAAACTTTTCAAATAATAAATGCAGTAGTTTTGGATATTATAATGCAGGTGTTCCTAACCGCAGAAGGAGGGACAAGAACTCAAATTTTTTTCTCTTAATAGAGGACAAGAAATGTCAACAAATATTCCAATATTTCATTTTAGTCACAATCAACATATAAAAATTGAGGTTATCGGTGGTATGATATCACTAGTTGGAACAGTCTATGAGGGTGGTTTTAAAGATATAAATGTACACTCATACAAACCATCGTGCGTTTATAGTGAAATAGAGGCTATTGTTTTCAGAGATACAAATAAACTATATAATAGTAAGACTGATATCCACTCATTGAATAAAAATCAACAAAAACCTCTTCTCCTTCAAAAAATAGTTAATGATAGTAAAGTTAAGAAAGGTTGCGACTCAGTTGATAAATCATTTGAATACGATGATTATTAAATTAGTATATAAATATGAGAAACAATTCTTATCATCTCATTTAAAAATATATCTCTAACTTAAGAACACATCTATTAAAAAGAAAAACTAAAATGAAAAATATTTTTATCATATTTTTTTCATATATCTATATCATACAAGTGTTTTCAGCTTCATTACCTATTGATTTGAGTGAAAATGAACTTAAAAATACAGAATTTGCTATAAAATTACCGAATAATGATACTGTGAGCATACAACTAAATTTCAAACTTTTAAAGTATAGTAATGATTTAAATAAAAACATCGAGTTAACAACAAAAGCAGAAAATAAATCAAACGAAGAACAAGAAGACTCCCCACCGCCTATAAGTCAACCTTCTACTGTTGAACAAGCTATTGAAACATTTAGGCAAGACTTAGTAAAAAAAGAAAAAAATATTGCAGGAATAATTGAAAGTTCGGCTCCATTTTATAGGCATTTTCAACTTCAATACAAAGATAATATAAAATTGAGAAGCCGTTGTACATATGACAGCAATTACTTGAAACGTCGATTAAATATTTCATTCTTCGAATACCGTCAAGTTGAATACGAGAGAATTTTAAGTAATGGTGAAATTGAGGTGGCTTCTGAGGATGATACAACGTACCGATCCGATGTTACATTAATCAACATTCAAGATTACACACATGATTTGGATATGGAAATAATATAAATTAGCTGATATGATGAAATACATTTACTATTAGTTAGTTAGTATAAACTTTGATGTTAATGTGATAGGAGGTTTTATTTAACATAAGTAAAAAAAAAAGTTAAAATAAGAAAATAATGAATAACGAGTTTTATTCGAAAATTTTACATAAATTCATGAAGGAAGAAAAGCTTTTGTGTTATGATCATGATATTATTTTGAAAAAACTAAAAGCTCAATTCGATGAATACGCATTTTATAAGAAAAGTAAATCAAAATTTGGATATCATTATAACAATTGTGTGTGGTCCAACGATGAAACAACTTGTGGACCTGATACCTGTAAATGTTCCCTTATCGATAACAGTTGGGATCAAGCATTATATATAATGAATTTTTATTATAATTTAAAAGCATAGACTTTATCAACAGTTCTACAGTCATCGTTTTCACTTAATTAGTACTAAACAATGTCGGAGGAGAGAATTTTAGTTGTAGACGTACAAGGTTTTTATCTCAACAATAAATTCATTGTAAAAGAACTGAGTATTTCAATTGACGACTCACAAGTTCAAACATTTATTATTAAACCACCTTTTCCATATTCATCGTTGACGACAAAAGAAAAAGCTTTAATTGACTGGCTTAATAATCATCATCATGGATTAAAATGGAAAGATGGTGATTCAACCTTATCAAATGTTATGAACTATTATATTACACATGTTAAAGACAACAATTTTATTTATTATGTTAAAGGATTACAAAAAATTAAGTGGATTTAAAATATTTTTAAAGACGAAATTAATTTTTATAACCTAGATGATCTAAATTGTCCAAATTTGAAAACATTATATAAAAATGATAAATCTATAAATGTTTGTTCTTATCATAGGAAATATTGTATATGTGCTGAAAAAAATGTAATACTCTTGAGAAAGTTTATTAAATCAAATATTAATAAAGAAAACATAAAATTATAAAAAAAGAAATTTTTGATTATTATTATTTAACACTTAAATCGACTAAAATAAACATCAATCATCAGTTCATTCTGAATACTTGTAATGTCAATAACGATCTCTTTAACCGGAAACACTTCAACTTTGGTTGGAGAATATTTTCCTCCAATTGAACTGTCTACAAATTATGTTTGTGGACTTATTGATTTTGTAGCATTCAATTCCATACCCAATGTAGATGTTTACAACAATTTGTTTCATATAGGAAATCATGTTATTACTATTCCAGTTGGTTCATACGAACTTGAAGATATTGATTTTTTCCTAAACTCAAGCTTAAGAGATATCGATGAATCAATTTACCTAATAATTGAAGCTTATAATAACACACTTAAAACTGAAATAAGCTCATCTATGGATATAGATTTTTCACAACCAAACAGTATAGGAAAGTTACTTGGATTTAGTAAAAGAAAACTAGAAGTAAATTCAACTTACTATTATAATACTTATCAAAATCTTAAAAATGATAAATCTTTGGAAGTGATGATTGTAGATGTTAATTCATTGAATACTACAAAGTTATTTGAATCTGATTTACCTACACATATTACGAATGTTAATACAATACGCATTGAAAGCAACTTAACAACCGGTTCATTTATTAATAATACTTCGAATCATACTATTCATGAATATCCTCTTGATGTTCCTCCAGGATATAAAATAAACGAAAAACCTCGAAATGTTATTTATTTACCCGTCAACAAATAAACAACATAACGATTAAAATCTTAAATCAAGACGGTGAACTTATAAATTTTAGAGGAGAAAAAATCACTCTTAGACTCCACTTCAAACCAGAATAATGATCATTTACAATAAAAACATAGTGCAAAGAGGATTTCCATTCAATACCGCACCAACTCACATTCGAGAAAGTATAAAAAATAAAAAACTGTTGTCCTCATCTAATACAGAATACTTAAAATCGTTGGGATTTAATCTTCAACAATGAATGAAATACTAAATGTTCTTCAAAAACCTATGTATGATGAGAGTATTGTAAAAAGGGAATATCATAGTTACTCTCCATATCTAAAATCACTTAACAACAACGATGAGATTCGTATACCAATTCAAAATCAGGATCTCTTCGTCTTACCAAGTGAGAGTATGATTTACATTCATGGTTTTATACTAAAGAAGGAAGCAACCAAAGAGGTTCCAGCTATAGATGTGAAATTAAAAAACAACTTTGCTTCATATTTGTTTGATGAAATTCGTTACGAAATTAATGGTTTTGAAGTTGATCGTACACGTAAACTTGGAATTTCATCCACCATGAAAAATTTTGTATCGTTGAATAAGGCTGAAAGTGATGTATTAAAAAACGCTGGTTGGTCTCTTACTGAAACTTGCGCTTTAGTAAAAAGTCATTTTAGTTGTTGTATACCTCTGAAAATTTTGCTGGGTTTTGCTGAAGATTATAACAAAATACTATTAAATTCGAAACATGAGCTTATCCTTCAACGTTCTACATCCGATGAGAGGTCATATTATTCTACAAATGCAACTGATCAGTTGAAATTAACAATTCTGGATATAACATGGAAAATGCCACACATTCAACTATCGGACTTTGCAAAATTGGAAATGTTTAAGATAATCAACAGCAAACATTCTATACCAATTGCGTTTAGAAGTTGGGACTGTCATGTAAATCCTGTTTTCCCAAAGAGTACAAAGGTTTTATGGAATGTAAAGCTTTCTCCACAAAACGAAAGACCACGATTTCTTATAATTGGTTTACAAAAAGAGAAAATTAAAGAAGAAGGAAATATATTTGATCATTGCAATATCTCTAATTTAAAAGTTTATCTAAACTCAGAGTCATATCCATATGATGATTTAAATAATCGTTTCGAAATGGGTCAGTATTCTGTTCTATATAATATGTATGCAAAATTTCAACAAAGCTTTTACATGCGAGAACCTGAACCATTATTAAATGTTGATGAATATAAGACTTATGCACCGCTTATTGTTGTTGATGTTTCACATCAAAATGAGGCTGTTAAAATAGGACCTATTGATGTACGAATTGAATTTGATACTGAAGCAAACAAACTAATTCCAGATAATACATCAGCATACTGTTTAGTTATTCATGATCGTTTAATCGAATACTCACCTCTAACAAGCGAAATTAGAAAAATTATTTAATTATATTTATTTTGAAATTTTTTTAATAAATGAAATAATATGTTTATTTATAAATAAAACAAATTCTTAATCAATGTATTTTATTAAAACAATTATAGTTTCTTTTTAGTTTAGTTTCGAAAACAAAAACTTTAAACATAAATGGCCACAATTTATTGTATTAAAATTTTGATATCTATCATAATTATAACTTATGTTTTTTCCTAAATATTTTATTAATTGTTTCGGTGGTTGCAAGTTACCAAAGCTATCAAAATATTCAATTTGATTGTTGTTTTTCCAGTACGCTACCCAATGTGTGCCAGATCCCTTTGAAGTATCCAGATTAATTATTCCACATTCTTTTTTAAATGATGTACTTGGAAGAGTGTTGCACATAAACACACCTCTAAAATTTGGAATATGTTTTGCATATTTTCTCAAGTCTACATCAGAAAGGGCTCTTTTAGGTAGCTTCATTAAAAATTTTGTTGATAAGGCTTTAAATATAATCCAAAACCTTTTTTATATGGTTTTAAGAACATGCCTTTTCCCATCGCAATGGCTTCCATTGTATTATTGTGTCGTTTTGCTTCAGTCAGCTGTTCCTTTCCATTTTTAACTGCATTGATTGCTTTTGTAATACCAGATACACCACCAGCTAAACCACCAAGTGCACCCAGTGCAGCAAATATAGGGGCAAGTGGAAGAAAACCTCCAGATTTTGATAGCGGTATTATTCGTGGTGTTTTTATTAACGATTTTTTCTTCCCCTTGAAAATATTGTTTACAACTTTTCGTGAAATCTTTATAGCATCTTTCAAGTTTTCACTTTTTTTTATATTCTTTCTTGCACTTTTCAATGCATGTGTAAATAGTTTGTGGGTATTTACTGGAGACGAATTTTTAGTTTTACTAATAACGTTACCCATACCGAATTTTGTTTTTGCTTTCATTGCAGTAGCAACAAACCAAGCATTTGATTTTTCACCCAAACTACTATCGCTTGCTTTGACCCTTTGCCAAACCTTTTCAGTTAAAATTCTATCAGCAATATGTCTTTTCTCTAAATCTTTATTGTTTGAGTATGCTATATCGTGCTCTCTGCAAGCAGTATCCAATGGATTGATTCCTTGATCACCTCTAGCTAAACGATTCTTTAATTTTGTACCAGGTCCGCAAAATTGATAACCGGGTAGATGAAGTTCAATGGGAAGTTTATTAATTATTTTATTTAGAAAACCTTTACCAATGAAGGATGGATGGCGACTGAATAACTTTTTATAAATGATAGTCATATCTATTGATACTTTATCGATTAATGATTGAAATTAAATTGATTGAAAACAAATAAAAGAGACTGGTTTATATATTATGTTATCATTAGATTTCAGAATGCGTTTTTTTAAACAACATAAAAGGATTGATGTAAAGAATATCGAATCAAAGTTCGATTCATCAAATAAAATTCGTCATAGTTCATTACTACCGAATTCTATTCGAGCTCTTATTGTGGGTCCATCAAATTGCGGAAAAACAAATGTTATGATCAGTCTTATTGAAAGTCCTCATGTATTGAAATTTAAAAATATTTACTTATATTCAAAGTCAACACAACAACCGAAATATAAGTACTTAGAAAGTCTAATTAAACCCATTAAGGAGATAAATTTTTCATCATTTTCTAATAATGATGATGTTCTATCCCCAGACGAAGTTAAACCGAATTCAATATTTATATTCGATGATATAGCTTGTGAGAAACAAAATCATGTACGTTCTTACTTCTGTATGGGTCGCCATAAAGACATTGATAGTTTTTATTTATGTCAAACTTATACACGTATACCAAAACACTTTATTCGCGATAATGCAAATATGATTATAATTTTTAAACAGGATGTAATGAATATTAAGCATATTTACAATGATCATGTTGGTTCTGATATGACTTTAAAAACATTTTATAAGTTATGTACCGAGTGTTGGAAAGAAAAATATGGTTTTCTAGTTATTAACAAAGATGATTCTATGAATAATGGTCGATATAGAAAAGGTTTCGATATATTTATAAACCTATAAAAGAAATATTACAGATATTTTAAAATCAGTACAAGATTAATTATTAAACTAATAACTTCTCAACTATAATCTGATACTAGCTATTAAATTGCTAACTGCTAAACTGATCTGTTTTGAATCTGTTTCTAATTCAATCTATAAATATGAACACAAATCTAGTTAATAATCTTATTAAAACTCGAAATATTTTTAAAAAGAAATATAAGAATATTTTGCTTGGAGAAATTGCAAATGATGAATTGTTGGAAAAGACATTTAAACCAATATCAAAACCATTAAAAGAATTAGTTCAATCAACTAATAATAACATTATAAAACATGAAAAATATCCGGATAACTCTTTTAAACATGATCTTGAGAATAATAAAGTTGCCTTCAGTACACCATATAAAAAGAGTAAGCTTGATTATAACACGTTTTCTCCAAACTTTAATAACAAGAAAATCGAGAAAAGTTCAAACACGTTTCAATCATTTGATGATGAAAATGATCATGATGACCGTGATGATGATGATGATGATGATAATAATGATAATGTTGATAATGAGGATGATAACAATGATGATGATAACACCATTGCAATACATCCCAATCAAAGTATTCAATATAATTTATCAAAAGTTAACTTAAATATATATGATAAAACCTATGGTCCTCATAAGGATAAAAATCAAATATGGAGACTGGGTAATGAACCCATCGCTTTCAATTCAACCAATATTACTGCAGGTAATTTAAAATGGCCCTTCACATCAGGCTTATATGAATTGTTAGTTTATAAGAACCCAATCAGTTATAATAAAACAGATTTAAATAATTATAAACAAATATTGGAGATGACTAATGTCCATAAACGAAATAACAGTATTAATGGACAAATTAAAGGAAATCGTTCAATTAAATATACAACGATTATTAAAAACCTATTTAAACAACAGAAAATTCATAAGGGAAAAGGTTTAATAAAATTGAATAGAAAAAAGCATAATTATGTTTATTGGGATGATCCTAATGAATTGGTTGATAGATTGCGTCTTTTGATTTCATCAACAACAGCTGGTCACTCAAATCATAATAATGAAATTGTATCAATTATTGAGGAATTGAGAGAAGCAAATATTATTATATAAATAGTATTAAAAATGTTTAACAATTCATATTCATAAAATGCCTATCGATAAGTTTGGACATTATATTGAAAAATCTGCAAGATACCAAAATCAACATTTCAAGATTCATTTGGATAGTGATCGTAATTTCAACTTTAACTTGCGGAGAATAAAAAATATTGCTAGTCCTGTATTGGAAAACGATGCTGTAAACAAAATTTACATGAAAAGTTATTTAAGTGAAATAAAGAAACAACTGGATACAATGTACATGGAGAGAATTAAGGGAATGGAGGATCGTTTTAATGAAATAATACAACAATAAAACGTGTTGATTACAGAAAAATTTGATAATGTAGAAACACGTTTAAGTAAATTAATACATGATCAAAGTATAATACAAAATAATCTCAATCAATCACTAAGAGAAATGACATCATTATTTAATTACAAAATTGATTCAGTTGAAGAACGTCTAAATGAAAAAACGAAGCTCATTACAAACCATTAAAACATAGATATGCAAATCGTTTTTGATTTAAATTCAATATAAGCAGCATTTAAATTGATGTAATCTAAGATAGACGTTAAAAATGGAGCGACAAGAAGTGGTTCAGGAGCTTCATAAGCAAGCACGTAGAAATTTCATTCGACGTCGAGTGGTGATCAAGGGAATTGATAATCTTTGGCAAGCAGATCTTGTTGAAATGGGCGTTTACTCAAAATATAACAAAGGCTATAGATTTATTTTAACAGTTATAGATACATTTTCAAAGTTTGCTTGGGCTGTACCCGTAAAATCTAAAAGTAGTGAAGATATAACCAATGCTATGCAATCTATTTTTTCGCTAAAGAGAATTCCAAAAAACTTGCAAACAGATAATGGTAAAGAGTTCTATAATAAAATATTTCAAAACTTGATGATAAAACATAATATCAACCACTATTCTACATATAGTATCATGAAAGCGTCTATTGTAGAACGATTTAATAGAACTCTAAAAGGAATGATGTGGAAAAATTTTAGTCTACAAGGAAATTATCAATGGATACATATATGCAAGGATTTAATTAATCAATATAATAATAAAAAGCATAGAACAATTGGAATGACGCCAAAGTCTGTTAACACAGAAAATGAAAGTTCTATACTAAAACAAGTCTATAATCATCCCAAAATATATAAATTTGGTAAACTAAAAATTGGAGATCACGTTCGAATTAGCAAATATAAACATATTTTTTCAAAAGGATATACTCCAAACTGGACAACTGAAATTTTTAAAATTCGTACTTTACAGAACACAAACCCCATTACTTATTTATTGGAAGACTATCAAATGAATCCGATTGTTGGTGGATTCTATGAACATGAACTATTAAAGACACATTTTCCAAATACATACTTGATTGAAAATGTTATTAAAACTAAGGGGCACCAGGCTTACGTAAAATGGTTGGGATTTTCCAATCAACATAATTCTTGGATCAATAAAGATGAACTTCAATAATATTATATATATATACTTCAATATGAGATTTATTTTTATTATATTATAAAATTCTCAAACAAATAAAATAATATATAAAAAAGTTTTGTTTTGATTTTTTTTTTATTTCTAAACGATTAAATTTTATATCAACTGAGTTGAGTAAGGTTAAGAACAAGCACGATTAAATTTTATTCACACAAAAACAAATTGTGGTTACTTGTGTTTAAAATTCCTATTCAATAGATAACTATAGTTTAAAATAAAAACAAACTAAAATATTTTAATGATATTCTTTATTTATTTATTTATTTATTTATTGTTTTTTCACGTTATATATATTCACTTATAATCTAAAATCACTTAATACTATTGTACAATATTATCACTTGAAGATGATGTTAATACATTTTCATTGGGATATGATGATAATGATGATGATGGTTGTTGACTATTTATTGCATAATGTCCCCATGCATATGTATTAATACTATTATCTCTAATAATAAATCGCTTATCATCTAAATAACTTAATGCTAATTTACTAATGTGTTGAGTATATATTTCATGAATCTTTGATCTAAATACATACATAGAATCATAATACATTTTTTTTCAAATAAACATTTTCTAAAGTCATTAATCGTTAGTCTATTGGTTACGCATTTTTAACTCCTTTAATTTTTTTAATTTCTTTTTCCTCTTCATCAATTTTAATTGAATACATTTTAGCGCGTAAACCAATGAACTCTTTAATTATTTTACCATTACATTCATCCTTCATCATTCCTTAAACCTTTTTGTTTAACAAGGGTATATTAAAAACATTATCTTTCGGATAAGCAGACGTATCAAACTGTAAGATGATATCATCTAGAATATCCTTATATAGATCATATGTCTTAATATCGTAAACAAAGGAATCAGTATCCATATAATTCAGATAAATATTTTCCTGATATTTAGGTTTCATGTATTCATAATGGAAATTATACATTTTCAACTTAGATAATTCTAGAACAGAAAACCCAATATAAATTGGTTTATTATATTCCGTTCGCACTCGACTCATTTCAATGACAATCATTTCTTCTTGAATCTTAAGTAAACTATGGAAATTTGGCTTAGCTATAAGAGCTCTAGCTCCCAACCTCTTACCTCTACTCTCCCATGAACAAACTATTTTAACATCTTTTCTCTTAGCTACATTTTCCATTGTTTTACCGTATACCGCATTATTTAAAAGTTTAAAATTTTTTTTCAAATTCATTTTCGGCATTGGTTCTATGATCATTATTTAAATCAATATAACTTTTCAACCAATCCGACTGATTGAATTTAAGAATTCTATGAATTTTCTTTAGAATAAGACCATGTTTAATACATTGTTTAAGATTTCTATAGTGTATTACATATTTTGTTTTATCATTTAAATCCGTTATTAATTTAGACTGTTTCATATGTTCATTTTTTTTATTTTCTGCACAAAATGGGAAATCATTGTGATGATCGTGTATGGTGGATGGATATTCTAAATCCACTTCCAATATATACCCTAATGGTGAATCATCTTCCACAGCATTAAAATTAAAATTTTCAATGTTTTCAACCCATTCAAAATTTTTATAAGGAAGGTACTGCGACATGACATAACCGTATAAATTGTTTACATCTAAATAAATAAGATAATTCGATTCTTTAGTAGAATCATAATCACTTACATATTTATTGTTAGCTACAGAATGTCGTTTACAACATTGAACAATTCCTCCCCTAATACCACGTGTAACAAAATTATACATGTTAATGTCAGTTAATAGTTCTAACTCTATTCTTGTTTTTTTCAACATTGCATCCCAAGATAATCCAGGAACAGTATAATATTGGCATGGATCTAAATTATAAATGTTTTTGCAAACTTTACGGAAATTTTCAAAAACATCACATAGTAATAAAACATCTACTTTCAAGTATAATAGTAAATAGTCCAAGAGAGTCGTACATCTAAATGTATTCCATACCTTTTCAGCATGTTTGTAATTATCTTCACTACACGCTTCATCAGTTAGTTTATTAAAGAAGAGAGAACGAGGTGGTAATTGTGTTTCCATGAGACGATTCTTTGAATCCAAATAATCACAGGGAAAGACACCTTTACGTTTCATTAAATCAAATTCATTATCATTTAAACAAACCGATTTTATAGTTTTCAAATCATCATCAGACAAGAAACCTGCAAGTTGATCCAAACTTGATGCTATAAAACGATATGAATCGAGAAAACGTAGCTCAATAGTATCTTTTTCACTCACACTAATTCTCTTCGATACGGATACATATAATTCCTTATTTAAAGGAATGATTTTTATATCACCTGCTACTGATGAAAGTTCTCTTATAAATAAATGACAATCACATGCCGAGAGGTTGTGAAAAAATATAGGGATAAAATTTCCAATTTGATACTCTAAGTTACATATATTATGTGCAGGACCTCTATAATCACCTGTTAGATGACAATGGTCAGTTACTTTATCTCCAATAGATATGATTTCACCGCATATATGACAATTCATATCTTCATCTTGTCTTTTTTGTTGTATAAACGTTAAAGGTTTCATTGGTATTACTACACTCAAATAGTTACTATAAATATATAATGCGTCCTCGACTAAACTTTTAAAAAAATGTGTTGATGCATTTTCACCACTATAAATTCTATGTATATCTAAACTAGAATTATAGGAACATTTAATATAATAACTAAATGCAAATGGAATATGCTTTTGTACTGAATTAATATTAGCTGAGTTTTGAATATCAACTGATTCCAGAATACATTCGAAATCTGCATAAACTACAAACGGAACATCTAGTTGGTTTTTATGATTCTTAAATCTAAGTATAGAATTTTTATCGGTTGGCATTATAGTTACGATTTTGTTGCATTCCTCCTTATGTTTCTTTAAAGATGATTCTTTGCAAAAGTGTATGAGGCATGTATTACAAATATACACCTTATTTTTATGTTTTGTAAATTGACTTCTTAATAATCTATAATTAAAGAAATATAAAAGGAAACATTTTTTTAATTCGTTTAATTTCACTTTGAGTATAAAATTAAATAACGATAAACATACCTTGATATATTTTTTATCCAGACATAATGGAATCGTTCTTCATCTTCCATCAATAATAAATTTATATGTTTACTTTGTTCTTCTTGAGAGAAATAATGTGGTCCCACAACATTATAAACTTCTAAATACGTATCTTTTTCAAAAGATCTTTCCAGACCAAAGACATTTATGCTTATTCCCGGGTTGTTGTCTTCAAACTGCTGTATTTTGTTTACAGATAGCGGGAAATTTAAATTTTTAAAATTTAATAATATATTATTTTCCAGGACTATAATATCATCTTGAATGTTGGTTATTTTATACGAAGAACAAATTACACTATTATTTTCTATTGGATATAGCGCTGATATTATAGCCCACTTAAAACAGTATACGTCATTGTTTTGTATATTAACACAAGCTTTTTTTTTTTTTTGATATGTATGTTGGTAAAGAAATATACTGTGAACCTTTTATACATGCATATTTATTAATATTAACATCAAGGTGATTAATTTTTGTTAACGCAAAACCACTATCACGTTCTTGGAACTCATCCATTTTTTGCATAATTATTTCACATTTATTTGCATAAAATCTTTCAATATCATTCATATGGTTAGTTAAAGACAAAATATACATTTTTGTTTGATGTAGTATAATAGTAATTATGGGTTCTTCATCGTCTTTCATCTTTATATATTCACAGAGTAATTCGAAATTAAATTTTAAACTTGTATGTTTTTGTAGATGATCTTTCAAAACACATGCTACATTATCCTTTATGTTATTGAAAAACAATTCGGGATTTAGATTATCCATATTGTTGTTTTTAAACCGAAATGTAGTAATACGGTTTTTGAAACAAGCATCTAAACACTTTATATTATTGATTTCATCAACAATTTTTAAACAATTATCTTTATGTTTGTTTGTGCGTTGATGATATATCCACAGTTTCCTTACTACATCTTCTTTACACTCCTTACAGTGTATAATTTCTTTCTTTTGATTATTTTGATGCTCTATTAAGTGGATATGTTTAAGATAATCTTATTTACTTGAAAAATTAATGTTGCAAGTCGTACACCTTAATGAATAGTCTTGATGATGATGCATCCTGATATGTCTATTTAATGAAAAGTTGCGGCTGTACACTTTTCCACAGATATCACAAATAAAGTTACCACCCATTTTAATTTCATTTATTTTATTAATTTTTTTTGTGAATAAATAACTAAAAGTATAATCACACCTTAGAGTTTAGTACAGCAATGAATATATTTTATTAATTTGATTTTATTTTATTACCACTACACTTAATTAAATAATGTGGTTAACATTTTATACTGATAACAAATAGTATTAGGGAGATTAATATATACCGCAGTAAATGAATTTTATTTATTAAATACTAGTGTTTTGTTTTTAAATAATGTGGTTAACATTTTATACTGATAACAAATACGAGTAGTATTAGGGATATTAATATATACCGCAGTAAATGAATTTTATTTATTAAATACTAGCAAAAAAATCACACTTTCGTAAACCGCCCTAATGTAGTTTAATTCATATTGTATTAACCCTCTAACGAACACATTAAATGTTACGACTTCACTTCAACAAAAATAACATCCACCACGACTTCACTTTAAGCAAAACCGAACCCCCCACCACGACTGCACTTTAAGCAAAACCGAACCCCCCACCACGACTTCACTTTAAGCAAAACCGAACCCCCCACCACGACTTCACTTTAAGCAAAACCGAACACGCTGCCGCCTCATAACACAAAATATCATGGGGTCGAATTTAACCCCATCGACCGTTAAAGGGTTAAGGTATGCACATTTTTCCTTTGCAAATTTCTATCTAGAAACCCCTTATTCATACTACTGAAATTGACCATACAAGATATTTAGGAGCCACAAGCACTATAAAAAATTTGGTTTCTCTATCACCAACAGAAAGCAATGTGATGCAAAATGCTGGATGGAACAAAATTGACGATGTCACTCTTGAAAATGGATTTTTCAATTTTTATGTACCTCTAAAAATGCTTCTAGGATTCGCCGAAGACTACAACAAAGTTATACTAAATGGAAAACATGAATTGATACTCTTGCGCAATAAGAATGATGAAGATCTTGTACAATCGAGCACTTCTACTGACAAACCAAAACTTACAATTTCACTCATCTCATGGAGAATCCCACATGTACAATTATCCGACTTTAGCAAATTGAATATGATAAAAATTATTAACAATGGTGCTTCTATACCTATGGCATTTCGCAGTTGGGATTGTCATGTTAATCCACAATTAAACACAGGTACTAGCCATATTTGGAATGTTAAACTGGCTGCAAATAGAGAACGCCCCCGTTTTGTATTGATTGCTTTTCAACAAGAAAATAAGTTTGTTCATTGTGATTTGACTAATTTAAAAGTACATTTAAATTCAGTCTCATATCCATATGATGATCTTAACATAAAGTTCAAAAATGAACGATATGCAATTCTATATGATATGTATCTAAGATTCCAAAAAGCTTCTATATGAAAGAATCTCAACCGCTTCTATCTGCATCAGAGTTTAAGACAAAAGCTCCTATTATTGTAGTAGATGTCAGTCATCAGAATGAATCACTCAATAATGGACCGCTTGATATAAAAATAGCATTAGAAACAGCAACTAATATTGCAGCAAAGACATCAGCTTACTGCATTCTTATTCATGATCGCATAATAGAATATATACCCATCAAAGGACAAGTTCGAAAAGTCTTATAAATTGAGTAATATGGAAAATAACACAATTTTTATAGACGTACAAGGTTTCAAAAGTAATTCAAATGATTTCATCGCAAAAGAAGTAGCGATTGTTTTCAACAATTATGAATATAACAATTTCATTATAAAACCACCATTTGATTTTAAATGCTTATCAGTAAAAAAGCAAAGAGAAGCAAAGTGGCTAACGAAAAACTATCATCACCTCAGCTGGACTGCTGGATCAATTTCTTTTGAAAGCGTTTGCAATTTTTTAAAAGCCAACGCAAGATGTTCTAAAATTTATGTAAAAGGTGAAGAGAAAAGACGATGGTTGGAAAAAATTTTATGCCGAAAAATTTTTAACGTTGAGGATATAGGCTGTATCAACTTTAAACAAATGGAGATTAAGTATCCAGAATATTTTTATAGTAATTATCATAAACTTGGTGTTTGTGCATTAAAAAATGCTATTTTACTAACAAAAGAAATATCTTGCTTTAAATGAATTTTTACACTCTTTAAAATATTAATGTATGTATTATTATAAAATTTAAAAAAACTTTAAACAATAAATGTATAGAAAAATAAAAAATCTACAATTGTTTTCTTATTTCAAAAACAAACTACATAAAGGAAAGAGAAGGAAGTGGGAAGGAGGAGGAGAAGTTAGCATTTTTGCTAACTTGCAAATTTTTACTTTTTGTTTCTCTGCTTATGACTGTAGTTAGTTGAAACTTGCTGCTTTAAAATAATCGCAGCCAAAGAAAATGATTACGTTGCAAAATATAAATGTATTTTACACAGCCACAACATATTCCACGCACAAGTTCTTTCGATCGCACATACATACATACATACATACAAACATCATACACACATACATACATACATACATACATACATGCATGCATGCATCATACACACATACATACCTACATACAAATATATTTCTTAAACAAATAAACAGAATATAAGCTTACCAGCGACAAACAAGCTGGACCCCCGCACACACAAGCATTAGGGGCGTTCACATACATGAGAACGTTTTATAAATAAATAAAATAATTTATTTAATTATTTTATTAATTTATTTAATTATTTTATTTATAAACAATTTATTAGCGTGATGAAATCACACAAGCACATTCCCACGATTCATATGAGAATCGTCTAGTAGTCATCAAACCTATTTTCTCTGATATTACTGATGTAGTATTACGATATCAAATTTCTACAGTCTGGCAACACTGGGAGCATTAGAAAATAATAATCATGTTTTGCCGTCGGCATTTGAAAAAATAATAATCATGTTTTGCCGTCGGCATTAGAAAAAATTATCATGCATTGCCGTAGGCATTAGGAAAAATTATCATGCATTGCCGTAGGCATTAGGAAAAATTATCATGCATGCCGTATGCATTAGGAAAAAAATAAAATAATCATGTTTTGCCATAGACATTAGGAAAAATTAATAATCACTATTTCACCATTGGTATTAGAAAAAATCATTTTCATGATTTTCCCTTCGGCATATATACTCATAAAAAACCTCAAGAAAAATCACCCGTTATCACAATTAATGTAACCCAAGAAAAATCACCCGTTCCCACAAGGGTTAATGTAAACAAAAAACTCCTTATGTAAACAAATAATAAGACGGACTTATTGAACCACCCTCGTAGGTATCAAATTTCACAAATTTCCAAGAATTTAACAATTTTCAAATTTTACTGACCCAAATTTAACAATTTCAGCAACAATTTAACAATTTTAATTGCCACAGAACCGCCAGTTCACAACTACTGTAATGCTAGTGGTAATCAATGTTAATTTATTGTGTTCGATCAAATTAGCTTCTCGTTTCCAAGGGAATGTATTATTTTGCTTTGGAAAATAATAAATTATTTCACCCATTATGTAATTAATGACCACTTTTCTCGCTGGGATCATTTTTTCGCTCAATTACCATTTACTGGAGTTTGTGTACGCGAACGCAATCCAGTAAAAAAAAATTAAAAACTTTTGAGTTCTCGAACGCACTTACACATATGTACATCCAAAATGCTTGCAGTTGCCATCTTCTTTAAAAACTCAATGATTTCCAATACCAAGCCGTCAACAAATGGCATCCAAATAAGTTCTAATATATTTTTAGCAGCAGGTTATACTCAAAATATAAAGACGAAAGAAAATTCTTTCGAAAATAACATTTCAATTTCGAAGCATTTTCTTACGTTTTCTGAAAATCACTGTGATTTAAAATCACGTGATTTTAAAAACAAACTATTAACAGGTGACATCTTTTGCAAAATTTGAGTGCGTGTTAAGTTTATAATAGATATTTTATTCCATTTTCCAACGCAATAAATCGAAAAATTTACAAAAATCTATTATTAATTTTTTGAAATCTTCGTGATTAAACTTGTGTCCAACAGTTCTTATTGAACTAGTTTGAGAGCGTTTGAATCAAAAGTTGTTTCGAACACATTATATGGCGCTGGTAATTATTTTTTCATTACACGGGGGCGCTGTTTCTTATTTCTCAACGCATATGGCATTGTTGTTTATTTTTATTAAATATTAGAAAATATCCTTGGTGAGCATATTTTTATGTTTTTCACCACAGATGGCGTTTGATATTGTCATAAATATTAGGGTGAATTGATTTCACTGTGGTTGCTTTTTCTGATGAGCATTTAGCTCAGACGCAAGTACAAATAAGAATATTCAGGCAGAACCTTTTACATTTTGAGCGTAAAGGCCGCTGTTTCTTGTTCGATTTTGTATGAAATATTAAACAAAATCAGTTGTCAACAGAAGCAGAGAATAGATAATTTTTTTCTCAGATATAAATTTTTGTTGAAAGTTTAATTGAGAGTGTATATTTTGGAGGCTAATCAGTTTGATAAGAAAAATAAGAAACGCTACAGGAATTGTAATAATGAACTTGTCATTGGAAAATTAATAATGTTTAAAAATTCTAATCTTATGCATACAAAATCTAGTCTTGTGCATTTACGATCAAACAATTATTGACTGTACAAAATGTGAATTTTCTCAAGACTATCTGAAGGGATTACAATCAAGTGGGTAGAACGTGCACGCACTTTTATGAACGATCATATAATTTCTTATTTTATATTGCTTGTACGTGATACTAAAGGGTTTTGTTATCATTTTACTGTCGCTTGTCTACGTTTGTCTTAGTCTTTTGTACATGCCATATACACATAAATAAATGATTGAACAACATTTTGTATATTTTTAATCTACATATTTATTTAAAAAATATCGTAAATGTATGTTGAAGCAATGCAAGAATAGAAAAATAAAATACATTTTTTAGTTATTTTCTCGATAAAGTATATATGCATTTCTTAAGGCGCAAACTCCATAATTATGATAGCTACAGTAACAGTATTCCGGTTATTTAAGTTGTATTTGCTTAAAGTTGATGCAGCCAATATCCTCGATGTAGAAAACTCTGAGTTGAAGTATTTTTTTTCTTCTTTTCCATACCCTTAACATAGATTGAAGAATGTTTTAAATTGGATTTTAGAGATTTTATAATACTCTTAAATGATATTGATCCGTCATTCCAACTCAGATGATGAAAGTTTCTTGTTAGCCAATTCGCTTCTCTTTGTTTTGCTATTGATAATCTTTTGAAGTTAAACGGTGGTTTAATAATAAAATTTATGTGCTCCTTATTGTTAAAAACAATTGATATTTCTTTTGCAATGAAGATGTTTCGTTATAAATTTAATTAAGAGTGTGTATTTTGGAGGCTAATCAGTTTGATAAGAAAAATAAGAAATGTTTTAGGAATTGTAATAATAAACTTGTCATGGGAAAATCAATAATGTTTAAAAAATTCTAATCTTGCAGTTGTCTACAGAAGTAGAGGATAGAAATTGTTTTCTCAGAGATACGCGTATGATATATAACTGGCGTTATCCGTTGAATATTAATAGCATGATCTTGTCTTAGCGTTCACGGTATTATTCATAAAGCTCGTTTGCATCCTCTGGATGCAAGTGTATATGTTAGCACCCTTTATTGATAATTTTTTCCATACATGAAATACTGAAGTATATTTATTTGATATAATGTCTTTATTTAATTTCAAAAATTGGCTTGTTTTTATGGTTAAGCAATTGTCTATATGCATTTCGTTCCCGCTTGTGGAACTCATCAGTAGACTCCAACCCAAAAAATTTTTGAATTCAGTTAACAAACTCCGTATGTTTATAGTAAGACTCTTAATACTATATTGAGAATCACAATATACAAACATAAGTTTGAAAACCGCAAACAAAAATCTTTACAAAACAAGCATCTTTATTCAACTGTGCATATATTTTATTTTCCAACACCTTTTTACCATTAGCTGCCACATTGGGCAACAATAAAAGTATTTAAAAAGCAAAATGAAAAATAAAATATAAATTTTCATATATGAAATACTAAAGTAATGGTTGTTTTCTATTGAGGTATAGAACTTTAAGTTGGCATCACTTTTTTAACTGGCGGCCGTTTTGTCAGCTGTCAAGTGATTAATATTAAGTTTGGTTTGCCATTTCATTATAAACAGGTTGACAAAAGAACAACGCTTGCAAATCGTGCAAATTTATTTCGAAAATAATGGTTCAGTTCGCGAAGTTTACCGCAAGCTCCGTCCATTTTATAGTCGACATAATCGTCCATCAGAGCAATTAATTCGGTTAACCATGGATCGTTTTCGCACTACGTTTACTCTATGTGATAATACGCATCCGCAGAGACGTCGAACAGTGCGCACCGAAGAAACAATTGCCGCTGTAGAGCAAAGTGTTGAAGAGGACCCGAATGAATCGATTCGCCACCGTGCACAGCAATTGGAGCTTTGTCCATCAACTTTATGGAAGATTTTGCGCAAAGATCTTGGCTTGCGACCTTACAAGATCCAGCTTGTGCAAGAATTAAAGCCGCGAGACCATGCAATGCGTCGTGATTTTGGTGTATGGGCCGAAAATGAGATTGATCTCGATGCTGATTTTCATCGCAAAAATTTGTTCAGTGATGAGGCTCATTTTTGGTTGAATGGCTACGTCAACAAGCAAAACTGCCGCATTTGGAGTGAAGAGAATCCACATGAGCCCTTGAGACGCCATTACATCCACAAAAACTGACTGTTTGGTGTGCTCTATGGGCTGGTGGAGTCATTGGGCCATACTTCTTCCGAAATAATGCTGGAGAGTCAGTTACCGTTAATGGAGACCGGTATAGAGCCATGATAACCGACTATTTTGTTCCCAAATTGGATGGCATGAATGTGGATGAGTTGTGGTTCCAACAAGATGGCGCTACATGCCACACAGCGCACGTCACAATCGATTTATTGAAGGAAACATTCGATGAGCGCATAATTTCGCGGAATGGACCCGTCAATTGGCCACCAAGATCGTGTGATTTGACACCATTGGATTATTTTCTTTGGGGATATGTGAAGTCGCTCGTCTACGCCAACAAACCAAAAACGTTAGGGGACTTGGAAGCCAACATTCGTGGCGTTATTGCCAACATACGGCCCCATATGCTCGAAAAAGTGGTTGAAAATTGGACCTGTAGAATTGGCTTTATTCGAGCCAGCCGCGGCGGCCACATACCCGAAATCATATTTAAACATTAATGGCATAAAATTATCCTTCCAATAAAGCCAAATTGATGGACATTAAAACGATTTTCTTGTGTTTTATTTCAATTCAAAGTTCTATTTCTCTAAAAAAAAAACACCCGATATATTTATTTGACATAATGTCTTTATTTAATTTCAAAAATTGGCTTGTTTTTATGGTTAAGCAATTGTCTATATGCATTTCCTTCCCGCTTGTGGAACTCGTCAGTAGACTTCAACCCAAAAAAAATAAAATAATAAAAAAATAATGTTACTTCAATTCAAATGTTATTCAGTTTAAAGTCTTTTTTCAAAACAAACGTATAGTTTATTTAAAATATTTAAAATACTGTTTAAAAGAAGTGTTCGTGAAAAAATTAAGTTGGTGCTTAAAACTAGTGTTCTTGATAAACAAAAAATCAAAGTTATTTAAGACAATTATTCAGTTCCTGCCCCGAAAGCAATAAATATATAAAATGTCGTCAACAACGAATATGCAATGCCCAAGCTGTGGAAAAGTTTTCAAAACATTAAAAGGTTTTGAAAGCCACAAAAGATTGCATCAGGACTCGATGCATTGTGACAGATGCAAGATTGAAGTGCCAAGACTTGATTGGGCCACCATTTGCGCACAAAAATGCATAAAAGCAGTGCTAGTTCAGCGAAAACATCCATATAAGCTCTAGTGATTTTATGGAAAGAATTGAAGTATGCACTTATACTAATCCTAATGTCACAAACTTATATGTGGAAGAGTTTTTCAAAACTGCTGAGGACGAAGTAATAAAAGTTTTGGAAGTGGCCTTAGAAAAGCAAATAAATTTTAAATGTAATTTTAAGCTGCAATGTGCTTACATCAAGCACTGTGAAGACTCTCTAATAGAAGAGTCAATTTCACATATTACGAAAATGGTATCTGTAAATCGATCTCATGTTTTGAGAAATATTTATTTAGAAAAGGCAGACGACATAAAAAATAAAATGGGAGAATTTCAAGAAAGGGACACTGGATGGGCATTGCATCAAATATGCGTATTGAATGTTAGTATATATAAACAAACACAACATCATAAGAGGCTCTAGTTTAATTCCCATGTCCTATAAGTTGGAAAAACTGCAAGCCTGCATCAACTTACAAAATGATGATGTATATTGTTTCAAATGGTCAATTATTGCTGCTTTAAGGAGCCCACGCAATACTAAAGATGCGGTGAAATGTGCAGCATATGAAATTGATAATATTTCTAACAACATCATAAAGTTGGGCAGTATTGAATTAAATTTTTCACACAGGCACAAAATCCAAATATAAGTGTCAACGTGTTTGGATTTGATACAAAAGGAAACCAAATAGTTGGACCCTATCGTGTATGTGAAGAGTTTCGAAATATTCATATAAGTTTAATGTTGTTGGAGGACGATGCGTGCACTAAAAGATATTACGTGCTTATTAAAGACCTTTCAAGGTAAGTTACAGCTTTTAAAAGTACTTATTTTTAAACCTTATTATGTTATTATAACTATTATTATTGTTATAATTATTGTAACTTATTTATTACTTTTGATTTTGTTGACAGATTTTTAAGGACGTCAATGAGCAAGCACAATGGAGCATTACATTTCTGCATAACATGTGTGGGATATTCTCAGGATCCGGAAATAGCTCTTCACCATAAAGACGGTTGCTCGAAGCTAATAACAACTATCCCTGCATATTATGAAAGGTACTTAGAATTTAAGAATTTTTCAAATTATTTAGATGTTTCATTCATTGTATACACAGACTTCGAATGTTTTTTAGAAAAAGTTAGTAGTAGGGAATTGCCAATTCTGGACCAATTAAAATTGTTAAATTGTTGCTGAAATTGTTAAATTTGGGTAATTAAAATTTGAAAATTGTTAAATTCTTGGAAATTTGTGTTTTTTTGTTTACATAAGGAGTTTTTTGTTTACTTTATGAGTTTTTTGTTTACATTAGGAGGTTTTGTTTACATTAAGTGTATGTCTATCTGTCTGTCCGTCTGTCGGTCTGCCTGACCATGAATGTTTGTGTGTGGAATATTTTGTGTGAATGTATTAAGGCGGTTCATAGTTTGGCGGTTTTTATGTGTGTATATACAGACGAGGAAAATCATGAAAATGAATTTTCCTAATACCAATGGTGAAATAGTGATTATTAATTTTTCCTAATGCCTACGGCAATGCATGATAATTTTTCCTAATGCCGGGCAAAACATGATTATTATTTTTTTCAAATGCCGACGGCAAAACATGATTATTATTTTTTTCAAATGCCGACGGCAAAACGTGATTATTAATTTTTCCTAATGCCTACGGCAATGCATGATAATTTTTCCTAATGCCGGGCAATACATGAATATTGTTTTTTCAAATGCCGACGGGAAAATGATTTTTCCTAATGACGACGGGAAAACGTGAAAGTTATTTTTTCTATTGCTCCCTAGGTGTTGCTAGACTGTGGGAATTTAAGGCTGACCGTGATTTGAGTGGGCAGGGTTGTTGACGTTATATGTAGCCATGGAGATTTGTGGGTATGTCTGCCTATAGTAGTTTAAGACTGATCGTGATTTGAGGTGGATGAGGATGTTGTTGAAGTAAATGGGTTATGTGTATGACCATGGGAAGTTAAGGCTGACCGTGATTTTAGTGGGCGGCGTTGTTGCCGTAATATGTAATCATAGGAATTTGCGGATGTGTGTGTCTGTCTGTGAGAATTTAGGTGAGGGTTTGATTGGAAGGGGCGGGGTGTAGTTGAGGTAGATCGATTGCGTGTGTATGTGTGTGTGTGTGTATGTTTGTAGGAATTTCAATGTGTGTATTTCTGTACGAGCTTAAGGCTGATTGTGATTTATGAGGGGTGAGGTGTTCTAGTAATAGGCAACCGGGGGAATCTGTGTGTTTGTGTGTCTGTAGGAGTTTAAGGCTGACCATGATTTGGGTGGGCAGGGTTGTTGACGTAATATGTATCCATGGGGATTTGTGGATGTGTCTGTCTATAGTAGTTTAAGGCTGATCGTGATTTGAGGTAGGTGAGGATATTCTTGAGGTAAATTGGTTATTTGTATGTATGTATGTATGTATTTTTGTAAGAATTTAAGATGATTGTGATTTATTAGGGGCGAGGTGTTCTTGTAATATGTAGCCGTGAGAATCTATGTGTATAGACGTCTGTAGAAGTTTAAGACTATCTGTAATTTCAGGTAGGTGAAAGTGTTGTGTTGTTGAGATTAATCTTATATATTGTATATGTATGTATGTATGATCATGGGAATTTGTGTATGTATATCTGAGGGAGAAATTTTCTTGGATATTTCTTATATGAATTCTGCTATGTGTGTGTTTGTATTTGCGCTAATATTTATATGTAGATAGAAATAAATTGTTTTCAGTATCGACATTTGGTACTATAAAATACTATCATATGTCTGGACTTCCCTAATCTTATTATGTTTTTATACTTACGCTTGTTTTATATTTTCTCATACTTAAATTTGTCTCGTGTTAAAGTCTGCCTATATGAAATTTGTTTATATTACAGATTTTGTTTATTTCAATCTTTGAATTCATTTTTTTTTTGTCATTGATGTCTTTTGTTCTTCTTGTTGTTGGTGTTGTTGTTGTAAATATTCGTCTGTGTATAGATGCGATATATTCAGTTTTTTTTTATTTGAAAATAAAAACGTTTTAATTTTTATCTGCGTTTACTTAAAAGTTTGTGAGGATTTTCTGTTTTTAAGTAAAACTGAATTCCTGAAGATACATACTCTATAGTAATAGAAACTATAATAGAAATATTCCTTATACTCAATTTATATTTTTTAAAGTTGGTGCAACGTTAGTAAGTTAACGTTAGAAATTTTTGGGGTACATAATTTTTTCTAACTATAGATGTTTTCCTTCACTTTCTACATTTGTTTTCGAAATCTTGCTTTGCTTTATGAAAATGTATAAACATTTTTAAATGAAACTGATCCGGCACTCCAGCTTATATACTGATAGTTTTTTTTTCTTTGGTAGTCAACTTACTTCTTTTTTTATTTTTTTGATAAACATTTAAAATCAAAAGGGGGCTTTATATTGAAATTATTATTTTCATAATTGTTGAAAACAATCACTATTTTTTTTTTTGTGATGAAATCATTTGAAGTTGAAGCTGATACCTTTGCTTACTGTTTTAAATTAAAATTTTATTCAATAGAATAAAAGGAGCTTTTTATCTTAAATTCTGATGCAGTTAAGATCGGATATGAGACTGAATTTAAATGTACTTTTAAATTAGTCATAATGAACAAACTTATTTTCTTGTTGAAAAGCGATCATCAGAAAACGAAGTGTTTTTCAGAGACTTTAGGTATACCCTTTCGACGGTTCCTCTAGGATACAAGATGACTTTGTTTGACGAAATTTCTGTTGCTTTATACTGATAATATTTTTACATTAATAAGGTACATATATGTTTGTTTTATGAAGGGTGAGCACCTTTCACTTTTATTTGTTGTCATATATGATTTTTTTTTTTAATTTTATTAAAGTTCAGCGTATTGTGTATATATTTCTGATATGTTTAAGTGTGTTTTGTGTTCCCATCGGACAGAGTGTACGTAGTAGTTAGTCAGTCAGTCTATATTTTTATTTATTTTTTTCTTCTAATGTGCCACTCCTTTTTTGAGATTTTACTACTTGGAATAGAGTATTTTTGTCTAATTTTTTGCTGGGTATATACATTAGGTATGTAGAAATTAGTTTACTTACAAAGAAATGTATGTTTAATAAACAACTATTGTAGCAAATCGATCTTAAATAACTCAGTTACCTCTACCAGCAATTCACCGTCGGTGTTTTCATAAAGTGTTAGAAACAATGAAATATCTATGTTTGGGAGAATTTTTTTACCTCAAGTAGGTATTTCTACATGAGGTTTGCTGGTTGACTCCTATCGCATTCATATGTAATGATTATCCACTTAAAAAAGGCCATCATCACCATCAATCACTCCCGTATACAATACATTCATGAGTTGGGTTGATCCAGATACAATTGCTGTCTCATCACCTGCTAACAGTTTTATATATTTTGCTAGTATGCATGCCTTAGCATGCTTCTATCGATAGTGACGTAAGAGTCCGAGATGTAGTAGTGTTACAATTAAAAATCTTTACTATTAGAATTTACCAGTTCGCTCTTTTAAATTTTTGCAAAGTAGATACATATGTATGTTTGTATTTAAGTGACCACAAAATCATAAAATTTCTTTGCTTACAAAATTGTATGACGTGAGGATTTTTTTTTTTTTTTTGAAATTATTAATGCTTCGGCATGCTTACATTTTTTTCTGTAAATTTATTTAATACTCATACAGATACAGATATAAAGTAAGATCTGTTTGCAGTATGCATGCTTCAGCATGATTCTAGTTGAAGCGTATATTCATTCACTAAGTTTGCTTGATACTTATTCATACACATGTACATTCTTAAAGATTGGATATTATAATCCAAATTCCGTAGTTTATCTATATTTTCTAAAGATCTGATAGCTAAAGAAATAAATAGAGCAAAGATCTTCTATAATAATCCCATTTTCATATTGTAAAATTTTGCGTTCTAACGCTTTCGATGGGAAAATGTACATACAACTTTATAAAAAGTGATAATATGATGTGCTGCTGAATATTGCACTATGTTATAGTTTATTTTAAACACTGAAGTTTTAGCAAATTTCATTCAGACCAACAAGTTAAGAGAATTCCACTACATTTAGCTAATTATCTAATTCCACTACATTTAGTTAATTACCTTTCTTAAGACCCATCATTCCTAATCAATCCTACAAAAAACTAGATTTTTCGTTTTAATTTAATTTTTATTTTTATTAAATTCAACATTCATTCTTCAAATTACTTTATACTGTATTAAGCAGCTTCTTCTCATTTGTTGAGTTAACTTTAATCGTAAACATTTTAATGTTGAGATAAATTTTTCTATTTTATGCACTAAGTAATTCTTTATATATGTATACCAATCCTTTTATATGAACCATTAAAGCTAATTCTTTTCACATCATTCCTTTTAATGCTCAATTAAATCATTGTACTATTGATGCTTTCATATTAAGTAATGTTTAATCTTCTATTTATGTATGAGTTTTCCAAAGTATTTATTAAAAAATTCCTTAGAATCATCTGTTTGTAAGTTTTTTGTTTTTTTTTTGATACCCGTACCACTTCAAAAGTATTTTCCATTCCTTGGTTTTTTGAGTGCAGCTTTTATTTTCAGCTGTACTACAATTTGAGAATGTGTCAATTACAGTCTTCAAAAATCAACAATTTCTATTTTCTGCAGAATAGTTCTCCATTTCACCTAACTTAGCTCCATAAAACTTCATATATTCCTGTCATTGCATCTCTAGAAGCACAAACAATTTTCGAGTTTTAAAATGGAGTTCGTTTACTAAATTTCTTTTTAAAGACATTGAGTTGTTTTACAGATTTTTTGGATAGTGTAGTAATCTACATGTTGCACTTTCAGCTATTTATACTAACATGTAGTTAATTTTCTATCTATATATTTAATCGTACAACTCTTCAATTTATTTTTAATTATTTAATTTTTAGAATTCCTTTTCAATTTTATAACTCTCTTCCTTCTCTAATTTTATTTCACGTTGTAGTCCACCAATATGCATTTGAATATATTCTTGAATTATATCAATGCCTTAAGCTATATTATTAATTTGTTCTTTAGTTTGTCGATTTCAGTCTCCAGAAAAATTAACTTATATCATCGTTCTCTGACGGAGAACGATGATGATTCTGTATACATACATTAGTAGTAATTAAAATCTTTTTATAGATTTCGAGTTCAAATTTATTATAATTTTTTGGTATTTTATCAAACATTAGAGAAAATAGTCCTAGTGTTAGAGCCCATATTTGACCACCAACTTGTATTTTATCTTCATTCAGTTTGAGGTTACTATCACCATTAATTTGTATCTAATTCATTTCTTCCTTCCAATACTGATAAGTCTTCGGAATTGGAAGTCTTTGAGTACAAATCATCGTCATCATCATTCACAGTATTAGCATCATTAAATAAGATGGTATTATCAAATATTGTTCCTTCTGCTAGTTTCCTTGGTGTACTTGTCTCTATATTGACTGATGGTTTCTCATGCTTTAAACTTGTATATTTTCTACTTCTGTCTTGATTTTACTTTTTTCTTTCATAAGAATTCTTTTAATATTTTTAGAACTGTTTATGAATTCTTCTGTTATAGGTTTAAATGCATCTATAGTTGTTCATTTGTATCTATTTCACTAGTTTTTATACTACGAAGCTTTTTCTTAATCACATTTGTTCTCAACACCAAATGCTTTAAAACTTTCTCATCCATGTTTGCTAACAGAAAATTCAGGTATCGGCTACTAGATCAGCTTATCAGGAGCTGATCTGGTTTTCAGATCAGCTTATCAGGAGCTGGTCTAGTTATCAGATCAGCTTATCAGGAGCTGGTCTGGTTTTTAGATCAGCTTATCAGGAGCTGGTCTGGTTTTCAGATCAGCTTATCAGGAGCTGGTCTGGTTATCAGATCAGCTTATCAGGAACTGATCTGATTTTCAGATTAGCTTATCAGGAGCTGGTCTGGTTATCAGATCAGCTTATCAGGTAACAGATCAGGCTATCAGGAGCTGTTCAGATTTTCATTTCAAGATATCTGAGTCAGATTTAGTTATCAGTGTACAAGTAGCTAGCCATTTATAACATTTATATACATGAAGTTTAAAGTCAGATGAAATACTAAAAAGTAAAGTTTTATGTAGTAAAATTATTTTCTATAACCATCATCGTTTAATTCAATATCTTTGCGTATAATCAAAAATTCATATTTAGCCTTTCAACATGCTTTATATTTTTCTCACCTTACTTAAACATTAAAATTACATTATGATGATCTCTTATCAAATGTTTGGTGATTCTGGTGTAAGTTTTACATAAGTAGAATGAATCAACATTCTTATCTCTCCCCATACAAAAGTATTCTTCGCATACGCATCATCGTTAAATATCATATTGGAATTACTTTGGACTGAAATAACAGATTCACTATCGGTAAATTTTGTAATATATTATTATTTTAATTGATGTAATTAATTTCTTCAGATATTTATATCTAGGTTGATATAAAGATTTTGAGTATAAATAAATGTTCTCAAATTTAAGTCCATTAGGACTTTCTAGCAAGCCAATCATAGCGTTTTTTTTTCGTAACTTGACAGGTCAACTATTGTTGCACGAATAGAATTTGATATAAAGGAACTATGATTTATTTTTGAACTATCGTTCGATGATTCATCAATATTTCGTACCAAGGTTTTTTAGGTTATTTTACTAACCGCATTTATGTAGCTAAATACATTTTATAAATATTATCTCTTGTTATGAAAAAATAAACTAATACAGCTATACCATATCAGAAAATATTTTCTGAAATCCTATAGCTGCATTATGTAGTTTATTTTTTCTATAATGAGAGATAATGATCCACACTCATAATCAAAACAGCATAAAAATATCCTTTGTTTTGACTATGAGTATGCATCAATATTTATGAAATGCGTTTAGTTACAAAAATGTGGTTAGTAAAACAAAGTATATTTTAACAGCCTTATTTATAACACTTATTAGGGCTTTATAAATACTTTTTAAGAAAAAATTTTTATAAAAAATTTGTTTTAAAAAGCCTTTACAAAGCCTTAATAAGTTTTATAAATAAGGCTGTAAGAGTTTAAAATCAGTATTTTATATGATAATACTGATTTGAAACTCTTAAAATATTCTTTGTTTTGACTATGAGTAGGGCCCATTATCTCTTATTATAGGACAAATAAAATAATATAGCTATACGATTTCAGAAAATATTTTCTGATATCGTATAGCTACATTTTTAATTTTTCTATAATAAGAGATAATATTTATGAAATACATTTCATAAATATTGGCGCATACTCATAGTAAAAACAACCTAAAAATACCTTGGTACGAAATATTGATGAATCATCAAAATTTCATACCATCCTATATTTATGTTGTTTTACTAATCGCATTTTGTAAATAAATGCATTTCATAAATATTATCTATTATTATAGAAAGAATAAAATAGTATGGTTATATGATATTAGAAAACATGATTTCTGATATCATATAATTATACTATTTTATTTTTCTATAATAAGATATAATGACTCATACTCATAGTCAAAACAAAGGATATTTTTATGCTGTTTTGATTATGAGTATGCGTCAATATTTATGAAATGCATTTAGTTATAAAATGCGGTTAGTAAAACAAAGCATATTTTAAGAATTTAAAACCACCATTTTTATGGTAATACTGGTTTTAAACACTTAAAGCATACTTTGTTTTGACTATGAGCATGAGCTGATATTTATGAAATGAATTTTATAAATATTGACTCATACCCTTAGTCAAAACAACATAAATAATTCTTGGAACGATAGTTTGATGATTCATCGAACGATAGTTCAAAAATAAATCATAGTTCCCTTATACGAAATTCTATTCGTGCAACAATAGTTGACCTGTCAAATTGCGAAAAAAAAACGCTATGATTGGCTTGCTAGAAAGTCCTAATGGACTTAAATTTGAGAACATTTATTTATACTCAAAATCTTTATACCAACCTAGATATAAAGAAATTAATTTCATCAATTAAAACAATAATATATTACAAAATTTACCGATAGTGAATCTGTTATTTCAGTCCAAAGTAATTCCAATATGATATTTAACGATGATGCGTATGGGAAGAATACTTTTTTATGGGGAGAGATAAGAATGTTGATTCATTCTACTTATGTAAAACTTACACCAGAATCACCAAACATTTAATAAGAGATCATCATAATGTAATTTTTGTGTTTAAGTAAATTGAGAAAAATATAAAGCATGTTGAAAGGCTAAATATGAATTTTTGATTATAAGCAAAGATATTAAATTAAACGATGATCGTTATAGAAAATAATTTTACTACATAAAACTTTACTTTTTCGTATTTCATTTGACTTTAAACTTCATGTATATAAGTGTTCTAAATGGCTAGCTTCTTGTACACTGATAACTAAATCTGACTCAGATATCTTGAAATGAAAATCTGAACAGCTCCTGATAGCCTGATCTGTTACCTGATAAGCTGATCTGAAAACCAGACCAGCTCCTGATAAGCTGATCTGAAAACCAGACCAGCTCCTGATAAGCTGATCTGAAAATCAGATCAGGTCCTGATAAGCTGATCTGAAAACCAGACCAGCTCCTGATAAGCTGATCTGATAACCAGATCAGGTCCTGATAAGGTGATCTGATAAGCAGACCAGCTCCTGATAAGCTGATCTGATAACCAGATCAGGTCCTGATAAGCTGATCTGATAACCAGACCAGCTCCTGATAAGCTGATCTGATAAACAGATCAGGTCCTGATAAGCTGATCTGATAACCAGACCAGCTCCTGATAAGCTGATCTGAAAACCAGACCAGCTCCTGATAAGCTGATCTGATAACCAGACCAGCTCCTGATAAGCTGATCTGATAACCAGATCAGGTCCTGATAAGCTGATCTGATAACCAGACCAGCTCCTGATAAGCTGATCTGATAACCAGACCAGCTCCTGATAAGCTGATCTGATAACCAGACCAGCTCCTGATAAGCTGATCTGAAAACCAGACCAGCTCCTGATAAGCTGATCTGATAACCAGACCAGCTCCTGATAAGCTGATCTGATAACCAGATCAGGTCCTGATAAGCTGATCTGATAACCAGACCAGCTCCTGATAAGCTGATCTGAAAACCAGATCAGGTCCTGATAAGCTGATCAGATAACCAGATCAGCTCCTGATGAGTTGATCTGATAACCATACCAGCTCCTGATAAGCTGATCTGATAACCAGACCAGCTCCTGATAAGCTGATCTGATAACCAGACCAGCTCCTGATAAGCTGATCTGATAACTAGACCAGCTCCTGATAAGCTGATCTGAAAACCAGATCAGCTCCTGATAAGCTGATCTAGTAGCCGATACCTGAATTTGCTGTTAGCAAACATGGATGAGAAAGTTTTAAAGCATTTGGTGTTGAGAACAAATGTGATTAAGAAAAAGCTTCGTAGTATAAAAACTAGTGAAATAGATACAAATGAACAACTAAGAGATGCATTTAAACCTATAACAGAAGAATTCATAAATAGTTCTAAAAATATTAAAAGAATTCTTATGAAAGAAAAAAGTAAAATCAAGACAGAAGTTGAAAATATACAAGTTTAAAGCATGAGAAACCATCAGTCAAGATAGAGACAAGTACACCAAAGAAACTAGCAGAAGGAAGAATATTTGATAATACCATCTTATTTAATGATGCTAATACTGAGAATGATGATGACGATGATTTGTACTCAAAGACTTCCAATTCCGAAGACTTATGAGTATTGGAAGGAAGAAATGAATTAGATACAAATTAATGGTGATAGTAACCTCAAACTGAATGAAGATAAAATACAAGTTGGTGGTCAAATATGGGCTCTAACACTAGGACTATTTTCTCTAATGTTTGATAAAATACCAAAAAATTATAATAAATTTGAACTCGAAATCTATAAAAAGATTTTAATTACTACTAATGTATGTATACAGAATCATCATCGTTCTCCGTCAGAGAACGATGATATAAGTTAATTTTTCTGGAGACTGAAATCGACAAACTAAAGAACAAATTAATAATATAGCTTAAGGCATTGATATAATTCAAGAATATATTCAAATGCATATTGGTGGACTACAACGTGAAATAAAATTAGAGAAGGAAGAGAGTTATAAAATTGAAAAGGAATTCTAAAAATTAAATAATTAAAAATAAATTGAAGAGTTGTACGATTAAATATATAGATAGAAAATTAACTACATGTTAGTATAAATAGCTGAAAGTGCAACATGTAGATTACTACACTATCCAAAAAATCTGTAAAACAACTCAATGTCTTTAAAAAGAAATTTAGTAAACGAACTCCATTTTAAAACTCGAAAATTGTTTGTGCTTCTAGAGATGCAATGACAGGAATATATGAAGTTTTATGGAGCTAAGTTAGGTGAAATGGAGAACTATTCTGCAGAAAATAGAAATTGTTGATTTTTGAAGACTGTAATTGACACATTCTCAAATTGTAGTACAGCTGAAAATAAAAGCTGCACTCAAAAAACCAAGGAATGGAAAATATTTTTGAAGTGGTACGGGTATCAAAAAAAAAACAAAAAACTTACAAACAGATGATTCTAAGGAATTTTTTAATAAATACTTTGGAAAACTCATACATAAATAGAAGATTAAACATTACTTAATATGAAAGCATCAATAGTACAATGATTTAATTGAGCATTAAAAGGAATGATGTGAAAAGAATTAGCTTTAATGGTTCATATAAAAGGATTGGTATACATATATAAAGAATTACTTAGTGCATAAAATAGAAAAATTTATCTCAACATTAAAATGTTTACGATTAAAGTTAACTCAACAAATGAGAAGAAGCTGCTTAATACAGTATAAAGTAATTTGAAGAATGAATGTTGAATTTAATAAAAATAAAAATTAAATTAAAACGAAAAATCTAGTTTTTTGTAGGATTGATTAGGAATGATGGGTCTTAAGAAAGGTAATTAACTAAATGTAGTGGAATTAGATAATTAGCTAAATGTAGTGGAATTCTCTTAACTTGTTGGTCTGAATGAAATTTGCTAAAACTTCAGTGTTTAAAATAAACTATAACATAGTGCAATATTCAGCAGCACATCATATTATCACTTTTTATAAAGTTGTATGTACATTTTCCCATCGAAAGCGTTAGAACGCAAAATTTTACAATATGAAAATGGGATTATTATAGAAGATCTTTGCTCTATTTATTTCTTTAGCTATCAGATCTTTAGAAAATATAGATAAACTACGGAATTTGGACTTTAATATCCAATCTTTAAGAATGTACATGTGTATGAATAAGTATCAAGCAAACTTAGTGAATGAATATACGCTTCAACTAGAATCATGCTGAAGCATGCATACTGCAAACAGATCTTACTTTATATCTGTATCTGTATGAGTATTAAATAAATTTACAGAAAAAAAATGTAAGCATGCCGAAGCATTAATAATTTCAAAAAAAAAATCCTCACGTCATACAATTTTGTAAGCAAAGAAATTTTATGATTTTGTGGTCACTTAAATACATACATACATATGTATCTACTTTGCAAAAATTCAAAAGAGCGAACTGGTAAATTCTAATAGTAAAGATTTTTAATTGTAACACTACTACATCTCGGACTCTTACGTCACTATCGATAGAAGCATGCTAAGGCATGCATACTAGCAAAATATATAAAACTGTTAGCAGGTGATGAGACAGCAATTGTATCTGGATCAACCCAACTCATGAATGTATTGTATACGGGAGTGATTGATGGTGATGATGGCCTTTTTTAAGTGGATAATCATTACATATGAATGCGATAGGAGTCAACCAGCAAACCTCATGTAGAAATACCTACTTGAGGTAAAAAAATTCTCCCAAACATAGATATTTCATTGTTTCTAACACTTTATGAAAACACCGACGGTGAATTGCTGGTAGAGGTAACTGAGTTATTTAAGATCGATTTGCTACAATAGTTGTTTATTAAACATACATTTCTTTGTAAGTAAACTAATTTCTACATACCTAATGTATATACCCAGCAAAAAATTAGACAAAAATTCTCTATTCCAAGTAGTAAAATCTGAAAAAGGAGTGGCACATTAGAAGAAAAAAAAAATAAATAAAAATAGAGACTGACTGACCAACTAATACGTACACTCTGCCCGATGGGCACACAAAACACACTTAAACATATCAGAAATATATACACAATACGCTGAACTTTAATAAAATTAAAAAAAAAATCATATATGACAACAAATAAAAGTGAAAGGTGCTCACCCTTCATAAAACAAACATATATGTACCTTATTAATGTAAAAATATTATCAGTATAAAGCAACAGAAATTTCGTCAAACAAAGTCATCTTGTATCCTAGAGGAACCGTCGAAAGGGTATACCTAAAGTCTCTGAAAAACACTTCGTTTTCTGATGATCGCTTTTCAACAAGAAAATAAGTTTGTTCATTATGACTAATTTAAAAGTACATTTAAATTCAGTCTCATATCCGATCTTAACTGCATCAGAATTTAAGATAAAAAGCTCCTTTTATTCTATTGAATAAAATTTTAATTTAAAACAGTAAGCAAAGATATCAGCTTAAACTTCAAATGATTTATCACAAAAAAAAAATAGTGATTGTTTTCAACAATTATGAAAATAATAATTTCAATATAAAGCTCCCTTTTGATTTTAAATGTTTATCAATAAAAATAAAAAAAGAAGTAAGTTGACTACCAAAGAAAAAAAAAACTATCAGTATATAAGCTGGAGTGCCGGATCAGTTTCATTTAAAAATGTTTATACATTTTCATAAAGCAAAGCAAGATTTCGAAAACAAATGTAGAAAGTGAAGAAAAACATCTATAGTTAGAAAAAATTATGTACCCCAACAATTTCTAACGTTAACTTACTAACGTTGCATCAACTTTAAAAAATATAAATTGAGTATAAGGAATATTTCTATTATAGTTTCTATTACTATAGAGTATGTATCTTCAGGAATTCAGTTTTACTTAAAAACAGAAAATCCTCACAAACTTTTAAGTAAACGCAGATAAAAATTAAAACGTTTTTATTTTCAAATAAAAAAAAAACTGAATGTATCGCATCTATACACAGACAAATATTTACAACAACAACACCAACAACAAGAAGAACAAAAGACATCAATGACAAAAAAAATTAATTCAAAGATTGAAATAAACAAAATCTGTAATATAAACAAATTTCATATAGGCAGACTTTAACACGAGACAAATTTAAGTATGAGAAAATATAAAACAAGCGTAAGTATAAAAACATAATAAGATTAGGGAAGTCCAAACATATGATAGTATTTTATAGTACCAAATGTCGATACTGAAAACAATTTATTTCTATCTACATATAAATATTAGCGCAAATACAAACACACACATAGCAGAATTCATATAAGAAATATCCAAGAAAATTTCAACAACACCCCACCTTTTGCAAATCATGACGAGCCTTAAATTCTCCCTCAGATATACATACACAAATTCCCATGATCATACATACATACATATACAATATATAAGATTAATCTCAACAACACAACACTCTCACCTACCTGAAATTACAGATAGTCTTAAACTTCTACAGACGTCTATACACATAGATTCTCACGGCTACATATTACAAGAACACCTCGCCCCTAATAAATCACAATCATCTTAAATTCTTACAAAAATACATACATACATACATACAAATAACCAATTTACCTCAAGAACATCCTCACCTACCTCAAATCACGATCAGCCTTAAACTACTATAGACAGACACATCCACAAATCCCCATGGATACATATTACGTCAACAACCCTGCCCACCCAAATCATGGTCAGCCTTAAACTCCTACAGACACACAAACACACAGATTCCCCCGGTTGCATATTACTAGAACACCTCACCCCTCATAAATCACAATCAGCCTTAAGCTCCTACAGAAATACACACATTGAAATTCCTACAAACATACACGCACACACACATACACACGCAATCTATCTACCTCAACTACACCCCGCCCCTTCCAATCAAACCCTCACCTAAATTCTCACAGACAGACACACACATCCGCAAATTCCTATGGTTACATATTACGGCAACAACGCCGCCCACTAAAATCACGGTCAGCCTTAACTTCCCATGGTCATACACATAACCCATTTACTTCAACAACATCCTCATCCACCTCAAATCACGATCAGTCTTAAATTACTATAGACAGAGACACCCACAAATCTCCATGGCTACATATAACGTCAACAACCCTGCCCACTCAAATCACGGTCAGCCTTAAATTCCCACAGTCTAGCAACACCTAGGGAGCAATAGAAAAAATAACTTTCACGTTTTCCCGTCGTCATTAGGAAAAATCATTTTCCCGTCGGCATTTGAAAAAACAATATTCATGTATTGCCCGGCATTAGGAAAAATTATCATGCATTGCCGTAGGCATTAGGAAAAATTAATAATCACGTTTTGCCGTCGGCATTCGAAAAAAATAATAATCATGTTTTGCCGTCGGCATTTGAAAAAAATAATAATCATGTTTTGCCCGGCATTAGGAAAAATTATCATGCATTGCCGTAGGCATTAGGAAAAATTAATAATCACTATTTCACCATTGGTATTAGGAAAATTCATTTTCATGATTTTCCTCGTCTGTATATACACACATAAAAACCGCCAAACTATGTCCCGCTTTAATACATTCACACAAAATATTCCACACACAAACATCCACGGTCAGGCAGACCGACAGACGGACAGACAGATAGACATACACTTAATGTAAACAAAACCTCCTAATGTAAACAAAAAACTCATAAAGTAAACAAAAAACTCCTTATGTAAACAAAAAAACACAAATTTCCAAGAATTTAACAATTTTCAAATTTTAATTACCCAAATTTAACAATTTCAGCAACAATTTAACAATTTTAATTGGTCCAGAATTGGCAATCCCCTACTACTAAAGTTGACATAAAAATTAGTGATAAGATAGTGAATGAGCAAAAACATATTCCTTGTTCATTTAGTTACTTAATCAAATGTGCCTATAATGACGACTACTCAAAACTTTTTAAGTATAGTGAACTAGATAGCCCCCAAGTATTTGTTAGGGAACAGTTACAAAAACATATTTACTCAATATTTATATAGAATTGTTCCACTGACTGCAATGACCGATGAAGAAAAAGAAGATTTCCTTAATGCGGAAAACTGCAAAGATTTTGGAAGAATTTTAGGTACTGACAGAGTTCGAGATCATTGTCATTTGACGGGTCGTTATAGAGCTGCCTTACACGGACATTGCAATTTAAACTACCAAATAAATAAATTCATTCCGGTAATCTTTCACAATTTATTGTCATATGATAGTCATTTGTTTATAAGAGAGCTTGGAAAGGTTGAGGGTCACATTGACATTATTCCAACAAAAGGAAAAATATATTTCTATTACGAAAGATGTTCCTCTTGGAAATAACAGTTTTAAAGTAAGACTCGTAGACTCATTTAGGTTAATGGCGGCGAGTCTAGAGACACCATCTTCTAACCTTCAACCAGAAATGTTTGAAATAATTAATAAGTACTATCCTGATGACAAGCAATTAAACTTGTTTGAAGGAAGGGAGTATTTCCATATTCTTATATAGACTCTTACGCAAGGCTTGCTTAAAAATCCCCCGGCTCGAGAAGATTTCAGTAGTAGTGGAATGTATTAGCCCCAGCAATTAAAATTGTCAAATTTGGGTAATTAAAATCGAAATTTTGTAATTTATGGGCTAAAATTTACATATTAAGGTAATTACTGTCAATGGTGTGAAGTGACAAGGGTTTGGAAGGTTTGTACGTAGAAAAGGGTAGTTTGATGTCGGCCCGTCGATGTGTGATTGTTTTAATTTTATGGTTTGATATCCGTTCGCCGATGCGCATAGTTAATTATGTAGGCACGTGGGGCTTGTTTGTACGTAGTATGTTTTTTCGTTTGTTGAGCGGTTGCAGCAGGTTTATGATTTTATATTGTGTGTGCGTGTGTGCATAGTTTAGTTTTTTTGTAATATTCTTTTTTTGTATGTATATAGTATGTTTTTTCGTTTGTTAAGCGGTTGCGGAAGGGTACTTGAGAAAGAAATTGTGTGGGAATCTATGAATGTTTTTTGTTGTTGGTTTTATTTAGTTTGATTTTTATTTATTTTTTTCCTATGTTTAAGGAGTTCGAAGACATGAATAAAATATATGGTTTGTGAGATAAGCATGGTTTGATATCCGTTCGTCGATGTACATAGTTAATTATGTAGGTACGAAGGATTTTATGTAGGTTTTTGTTTTAATTTTAATTTTGAATTGAATTGAATGTTTTTTTTTTTTTTTGGTTTGTTAAGCGGTTGCAGCAGGTTTATGATTTTAGAGTGTAAGTGCGTGTGCATAGAGAAAAATGTTTCTTTGGTCTTTTTGCAACATTCTTTTTTAGCTGGTGGTCATGGAAAATTATTTTAGAAAGAAATTATGTATACTTGTGGGAAATCTATGAATGTTTTTGTTGTTGGTTGTATTTAGTTTGATTTTCCTATTTCCTATATTTAAAGAGTTTGAAGAGGTAAACGAAATATGTAATTTATGAGCAATGAACTTATTTGAAGGTTGGAAAAATTGAAGTGTAAGATATTTAGGATTGCCAAAGGGAATTCGAGATGCGTGAGCATGGGAGCCAACGTTATGATCATACGTGTGTATTTGTGTATGTTTTTACAATAACTTGAGCGTTGGCAGATGGGTAAGTAGTCGTATATGTATATGTGCAATGCCGAGTACAAATCTGGCATTTTCTTGTGTTCTAATCATTTTTTAAAATGTGTGCAACGTCTTTCACATTATGTTGTTTTTTTATAGGGAATACAAAACGGAAATGATAAACGTTACCACTAGGGCACACTGTTGCGATGTCACAAAATATCATAGTGTGCACTCGGCATTACTTTTTTTTGTTTGTAATATTCGTTTTTTTAGCTGGGGACATGGAAGGGTATTTTATCAACAATATTCTCATCAAGAACAACAACTACAATATCCTCGACAACAACAATATCAATATCCTTATCAACAATATCCTCATCAAGAACAACAACAACAAAAACTACAATGTCTTCAACAACAACATCAATATCGTCATCAACAATATACTTATCAGCAATATCCTCATCAGCAATATGCTCATCAGCAATATCCTCATCAAGAACAACAACAACCACAACTACAAATGTATGGGCAGCAAAGTGCTACTCCCATGCAATGGTACCCAAATTTGCAGCAACCTCTTACTCCAATACAGTGGTATCCAAATACTGACCAACACCAAACACTACAACATCACCCTCAACAACAACAACATCAACAACAACAACTACAGCAGCAAGGTTCACATGATTTTGGAAGTAGCTCAACAAATAATATCAACATTGATGGCGAGTGTACGAAATATTATGAAATCAGAAAAGCATTTAAAAACAACATTATTTCTTATGGAATACAAAATAAAAAGGATTAACTTCTCTTTGAAGATTTTGTTGGCGAAAATAAATCGACTTTTATAGAGAGGCTTGATACTAGGCAGCATACTATATTGAAATTTAATATAAGTATAGTTGCAGAATATCTAAAAATTGTTGGTGAAGAATTAGAAATAATTATAATAGTACACACAGCAAAAATGAGCTTGTTGACTAGAGCAGATGACGTGTACGAATTTTTCTGTAAGCAGGTCACAGAAATTCAAAATAAAATGTCTGAGTTCCAGGAAAGAGATTTCGGATGGACTCTTGTTCGCATAGTTCGAGCTGAACTAAATATTAATAAATCTTCTTTAGTAAAAGGAGCTCATTGGATTAGCACCCCGCAGAAGGTTGCTAGTCGTGGTGCTTGCATTAACATTGAAAACAGTGATAATTACTGTTTTAAGTGGGCCTTAATTGCGGCAATGAGTACCTCGTCTATCAATGTTCCGACTCGATGCTCTTCATATAACATTGAAGATATTAGTGCTGATATAATTTCGCTTTAAAATGAAACTATAATTGATTTTTCAAATTTGACATTTCCGATGTCACTAAAATATATTAAGGAATTTGAGAGGCGGAATGATGTTAGTGTGAATGTGTTTGGATATGACGATGACAGTGATGAACTAATTGGACCATTTTATATAACCAAAAATGAGAAGACCAAGCATGTTAACTTATTGCTATTGGAAAACATGGATGGGCATCACTATATTTTTATAAAAGATATTTCAAACTAAGTAATATATTGGAAAGTATTTAAAATTAAATAATACAATACACGTGTGTAGTAGGGAACTCCCACTTCTGCCCCACAGTGGGTCGATTCGCTAACCTGGCAGGTCAAAATTATTTGATGGTTAGTCTATACGGTTTTGGGGATGCTGAGTTCGACAGAAATAATTAAAAAATTCTAGCTCAATTTGTTAAGAAATATTACAGAGTTTTGCTATTGCGAACTTCGGTAGTATTAATTTTTCATGTAATATTTTCAATATTTAATTTTTTATACAATATTTTCAGTACTTTTAGAACAAGTTCTTAGCTGTTCAGAAATCCTTTAATTTTTTTTATATTGAAATGGTAATATTTATGGTTTTAGTCCAGATAAATTAAGCATTCATTCCACTGTGCACCCCCAAATTGTTAAATTTGGGTAATTAAAATTTGAAAATTGTTAAATTCTTGGAAATTTGTGTTTTTTTGTTTACATAAGGAGTTTTTTGTTTATATAAGGAGTTTTTTTGTTTACATTAGGAGTTTTTTGTTTACATTAGGAGTTTTTGTTTACATTAAGTGTATGTCTGTCTGTCGGTCTGTCTGTCTGCCTGCCTGACCGTGGGAAGTTTGTGTGTGGAATATTTTGTGTGAATGTATTAAGGCGGTTCATAGTTTGGCGGTTTTTATGTGTGTATGTGACGACGGGGAAAATCATGAAAATGGTTTTTCCTAATGCTGACGGAAAATCATCTAATGATTTTTCGTAATACCGAAGGCAAAACATTATAATTTTTCCTAATGCCTACTGCAATACATGATAATTTTTCCTAATGCCTACTGCAATACATGATTATTATTTTTTTCAAATGCCGACGGCAAAACATGAATATAATTTTTTCAAATGCCGACGGGAAAATGATTTTTCCTAATGACGACGGGAAAACGTGAAAGTTATTTTTTCTAATGCTAATGTAGGTGTTGCTAGACTGTGGGAATTTAAGGCTGACCGTGATTTGAGTGGGCGGCGTTGTTGCCGTAATATGTAACCATAGGAATTTGTGGATGTGTCTGTCTGTCTGTGAGAATTTAGGTGAAGGTTTGATTGGCAGGGGGCGGGGTGTAGTTGAGGTAGATCGATTGCGTGTGTAGTTGTGTGTGAATGTATGTGTATGTGTGTGTGTGTGTGTGTGTGTGTGTATGTGTATGTTTGTAGGAATTTCAATGTGTGTATTTCTGTAGGAGCTTAAGGCTGATTGTGATTTATGAGGGGTGAGGTGTTCTAGTAATATGCAACCGGGGGAATCTGTGTGTTTGTATGTCTGTAGGAGTTTAAGGCTGACCATGATTTGGGTGGGCAGGGTTGTTGACGTAATATGTATCCATGGGGATTTGTGGATGTGTCTGTCTATAGTAGTTTAAGGCTGATCGTGATTTGAGGTGGGTGAGAATGTTGTTGAGGTAAATTGGTTATGTGTATGTATGTATATATGTATTTTTGTAAGAATTTAAGATGATTGTGATTTATTAGGGCCGAGGTGTTCTTGTAATATGTAGCCGTGAGAATCTATGTGTATAGACGTCTGTAGAAGTTTAAGACTATCTGTAATTTCAGGTAGGTGAGAGTGTTGTGTTGTTGAGATTAATCTTATATATTGTATATGTATGTATGATCATGGGAATTTGTGTATGTATATCTGAGGGAGAATTTAAGGCTCGTCATGATTTGCAAAAGGTGGGGTGTTGTTGAAATTTTCTTGGATATTTCTTATATGAATTCTGCTATGTGTGTGTATTTGAGCTGGTATTTATGTGTAGGTAGAAATAAATTGTTTTCAATATCGACATATGGTACTATAAAATACTATCATATATCTGGACTTCCCTAATCCTAGTATGCTTTTATACTTACGATTGCTTTATATTTTCTCATGCTTAAATTTGTCTCGCGTTGAAGTCAGTCTGTGTGAAATTTGTTTATATTACAGATTTTGTTTATTTAACTACATTCGTCTTCTTTGACTGAAAGAGTTATCTACACACAGAGAAAAACCAACTTGAAATCAGTAAGAACCATGCTGAATTAATAAGAACCATTAGCGAAGGTTTAGTCATATTGAAATTTCTTATTTCAATATGGACAAAATATTAATTTACAGTATTCATTTATTAAACTCATTAGTTTGTAGATATCTCAATATACATTTTCTATTATATTAAAAATTATTGAATTAATGTGATGAATTCTTATTTTTAAGCTGCAGATTTTCCCTGAGTGTATGGATTGTTTATATTTGCATTGTGCTTTAACTAAACGACGCTTCATATATTTTCATGATGTAGGTCTAATAAATACTTAAGCATTGATAAGAAATTTGATATGTATACATACATATCTACAAATTGATTTTATGTATGTATGTATGTATGTATGTATGTACATATATATGTACATACAAATAAGTGTTCAATTCAATCTTTGAATACATTTTTTATTTTATTTTTTGTCATGTGATGTCTGTTGTTGGTGAAATTAAAAACATTTTAATTTTTATCTGCGTTTACTTAAAAGTTTGTGAGGATTTTCTGTTGTAAGTAAAACTGAATTCTTGAAGATATGTGCTTACATACTCTATAGTAATAGTAACTATAATAGAAATATTTCTTATACTTAATTTACAGTTTTTTAAAGTATAGGGTATAAAATTTTTTCTAGCTATAGCCTTCTACATTTATTTTGGAAAGCTTGCTTTGCTTTTTGAAAATGTATAAACATTTTTAAATGAAACTGATCCGGCACTCCAGCTTAGGTACTGATAGTTTTTTTGTTGTTAGTTAACTTACTTATTTTTTATTTTTTATTAATAAACATTGGAAATCAAAAGGGAGTTTTATATTGTAATTATTATTTTCATAATTGTTGAAAACAATCGCTGCTTTTTGTTTGTTTTTTGCGATGAAATCATTTGAATTACTTTTGCAACTTTACGCGTTTATAAAAATTATGTTATTTTCTATATTTCTTAATTTATAAGACTTTTAGACTTTGTCCTTTAGGGGTTATATATTCTATTATACGATTATGAATAAGAATGCAGTAAGCTGATGTATTTGCTTACTGCTTCAAATTAAAATTTTATTAAATTGAATAAAAGGAGTTTTTTTTTTCTTAAACTCTGATGCAGTTAGAAGCGCTGGAGATTCTTTCATATAACAGCTTTTTTGAAATTTTTGATACATAGTATAATATAGAATTGGATAACATTTATTTTTAATTTTTATGTTAAGAAGTACGGGTATGAGACTGAATTTAAATGTACTTTTAAATTAGTTAAATCATAATGAACAAACATATTTTCTTCTTTAATAGCGATCAACAGAAAACGAACTCGTTTTCATATAATTTAGGTATACCCTATCGACGGCTCCTCTAGGATACAAGATGACTTTGTATGACGAAATTTCTGTTGCTTTATACTGATAATATGTTTACATTAATAAGATACATATACATATGTTTATTTTATGAACGGTGAGCACATATGGCTTTTATTTAATGTTCTATATGACTTTTTTTTTCATTTTATTAAAGTTCAGCGTATTGTATATATATTTCTGAAATGTTTAAGTGTGTTTTGTGTGCCCATCGGGCAGAGTGTACGTATTAGTTGGTCAGTCAGTCTCTATTTTTATTTATTTTTTTTTTCTTCTAATGTGCCACTCCTTTTTCAGATTTTACTACTTGGAATAGAGAATTTTTGTCTAATTTTTTGGTGGGTATATACATTAGGTATGTAGAAATTAGTTTAGATACAAAGAAATGCATGTTTAATATACAACTATTGTATCAAATCGATCTCAAATAACTCAGTTACCTCTACCAGCAATTCACCGTTGGTGTATTCATAAAGTGTTAGAAACAATGAAATATCTATGTTTTGAGAGAATTTTTCCCCTCAAGTATTTCTACATGAGGTTTGAGGGGTCAATCACTGTCGCATTCATATGTAATGATTATTCACTTAAAAAACGTCATCATCACCATCAATCATCTCCGTATACAATACATTCATGAGTTGGGTTGATCCAGATACAATTGCTGTCTCATCACCTTCTAACAGCTTTATATATTTTGCTAGTATGCATGCCTTAGCATGCTTCTATCGATAGTGACGTAAGAGTCCGAGATGTAGTAGTGTTACAATTAAAAATCTTTACTATTAGAATTTACCAGTTCGCTCTTTTGAATTTTTGCAAAGTAGATACATATGTATGTATTTCATTGACCACAAAATCATAAAATTTCTTTGCTTACAAAATTGTATGACGTGAGGATTTTTTTTTTAATTATACATGCTTCGGCATGCTTTCATTTTTTTTTCTATAAATTTATGTAATACTCATACAGATACAGATATAAAGTAAGATCTGTTTACTGTACATTTTAAAATTTATGCATGCTTCAGCATGATTCTAGTTGAAGCGTATATTCATTCACTAAGTTTGTTTGATACTTATTCATACACATGTACATTCTTAAAGATTGGATATCAAAGTCCAATTTCCGTAGTTTATCTATATTTTCTAAAGATCTGATAGCTAAAGAAATAAATAGAGTGAAGATCTTCTATAATAATCCCATTTTCATATTGTAAAATTTTGCGTGCTAGCGCTTTCGATGGGAAAATATACATACAACTTTATAAAAAGTGATAATATGATGTGCTGCTGAATATTGCACTATGTTATAGTTCATTTTAAACACTGAAGTTTTAGCAATATTTCATTCAGACCAACAAGTTTAGAGAATTCCACTACATTTAGTTAATTATCTTTCTTAAGACCCATCATTCCTAATCAATCCTACAAAAAACAACACAAACTAGATTTTTCGTTTTAATTTTATTTTTATTAAATTCAACATTCATTCTTCAAATTACTTTATACTATATTAAGTAGCTTTTCCTCATTTGTTGAGTTGACTTTAATAGGAGACATTTTAATGGTACGATGAACTTTTCTATTGCATGCATTGAGTAAATCTTTATACATACCAATCCACTTATATGAACCATTAAAGCTAATTCTTTTCACATCATACCTTTCAATGATCTATTAAATCATTCTAATATTGATGCTTTCATATTAAGTAATGTTTAATCTTCTATTTATGTATGAGTTTTCCCAAGTATTTATTAAAAAATTCTTTAGAATCATCTGTTTGTAAGTTTTTTGGTACCCGTACCACTCCAAAAATATTTTCCATCGCCTTGGTTTTTAGAGTGCAGCTTTTATTTTCAGCTGTACTTTGAGAATGTGTCAATTACAGTCTTCAAAAATCAACAATTTCTATTTTCTGTAGAATAGTTCTACATTTCACCTAACTTAGCTCCATAAAACATCATATATTCCTGTCATTACATCTCTACAAGCACAAACAGTTGTTGAAATTTAATATGGACTTCGTTAACTAAATTCCTTTTTAAAGACATTGAATTGTTTCACAGATTTTTTCGAAAGTGTTGTGATCTATTTACATCTTGCACTTTCAGCTATTTATACTAACATGTAGTTAATTTTCTAATCTATATATTTAACCGTAAACTCTTCAATTTGTTTTTAATTATTTACTTTTTAGAATTGCTTTTTCAATTTTATAACTGTCTTCTTTCTCTAATTTTATTTCACGTTGTAGTTCCTCAATTTGCATTTAAATATATTCTTGAATATTAATGCTTTAAGCTATATTATTAATTTGTCTTGTATTTTATCTTCATTCAGTTTAATGTAACTATCAACAATAGTTTGTATCTAATTCATTTATGCCTTCCAATACTGATAAGTCAGTATAAATGTCTTCAGAATTGGAAGTCTATGAGTAAAATCATCGTCATCATCATTCTCAGTATTAGCATCATTAAATATGATGGTATTATCAAATATTGTTCCTTCTACTAGTTTCTTTTGGGGTACTTGTCTATATCTTGAGTGAAGGTTTCTCAGGCTTTAAACTTGTATATTTTCAACTTCTGTCTTGATTTTACTTTCTTCTTTCATAAGAATTCTTTTAATATTTTTAGAACTATTTATGAATTCTTCTGCTATAGGTTTAAATGTATCTTGTAGTTGTTCACTTGTATCTATTTCACCAGTTTTTATACTACGAAGCTTTTTCTTCAACACATTTCTTGTCAACACCAACTGTTTTAAAATTTTCTCATCCAGGGCAAATAACAGGTATCAGCAATCATATCAGCTTTTCAGGAGCTGGTCTGGTTTTCAGATCAGCTTTTCAGGACCTGGTCTGGTTTTCAGATCAGCTTATCAGGACCTGGTCTGGTTTTCAGATCAGCTTTTCAGGACCTGGTCTGGTTTTCAGATCAGCTTTTCAGGACCTGGTCTGGTTTTCAGATCAGCTTATCAGGACCTGGTCTGGTTTTCAGATCAGCTTATCAGGAGCTGGTCTGGTTTTCAGATCAGCTTATCAGGAGCTGGTCTGGTTTTCAGATCAGCTTATCAGGAGCTGATCTGATTTTTAGATCAGCTTATCAGGTAACAGATCAGGCTATCAGGAGCTGTTCAGATTTTCATTTCAAGATATCTGAGTCAGATTTAGTTATCAGTGTACAAGTAGCTAGCCACTTATAACATTTATATACATGAAGTTTAAAGTCAGATGAAATACGAAAAAGTAAAGTTTTATCTAGTAAAATTATTTTCTATAACGATCATCGTTTAATTCACTATCTTTGCTTATAATCAAAAATCCATATTTATCCTTTCAACATGCTTTTTATTTTTCTCACCTAACTTAAACATTAAATATACATTATGATGATCTCTTATTAAATGTTTGGTGATTCTGGTGTAAGTTTTACATAAGTAGAATGAATCAACATTCTTATCTCTCCCCATACAAAAATATGCTTCCCATACGCATCATCGTTAAATATCATATTGGAATTACTTTGGACTGAAATAACAGATTCACTATCGGTAAATTTTGTAATATATTATTATTTTAATTGATGTAATTAATTTCTTCAGATATTTATATCTGGGGTGATATAAAGATTTTGAGTATAAATAAATGTTCTCAAAATTTAAGTCCATTAGGACTTTCTAGCAAGCCAATCATAGCGTTTTTTTTTCGTAATTTGACAGGTCAACTATTGTTGCACGAATAGAATTTGATATAAGGGAACTATGATTTATTTTTGAACTATCGTTCGATGAATCATCAATATTTCGTACCAAGGTATTTTAGGTTGTTTTACTAACCGCATTTATGTAGCTAAATACATTTTATAAATATTATCTCTTATTATAAAAAAAATAAACTAATACAGCTATACCATATCAGAAAATATTTTCTGAAATCGTATAGCTGCATTAGTTTATTTTTTCTATAATAAGAGATAATGATCCACACTCATAATCAAAACAGCATATAAATATCCTTTGTTTTGACTATGAGTATGGATCAATATTTATGAAATGCGTTTAGTTACAAAAATGTGGTTAGTAAAACAAAGTATATTTTAACAGCCTTATTTATAACACTTATTAGGGCTTTATAAAGACTTTTTAAGAAAAAATTTTTATAAAAAATTTGTTTTAAAAAGCCTTTACAAAGCCTTAATAAGTTTTATAAATAATGCTGTAAGAGTTTAAAATCAGTATTTTGTATGATAATACTGATTTGAAACTCTTAAAATATTCTTTGTTTTGACTATGAGTAGGGGCCATTATCTCTTATTATAGGACAAATAAAATAATATAGCTATACGATTTCAGAAAATATTTTCTGATATCGTATAGCTACATTTTTAATTTTTCTATAATAAGAGATAATATTTATGAAATACATTTCATAAATATTGGCGCATACTCATAGTAAAAACAACCTAAAAATACCTTGGTACGAAATATTGATGAATCATCAAAATTTCATACCATCCTATATTTATGTTGTTTTACTAATCGCATTTTGTAAATAAATGCATTCCATAAATATTATCTATTATTATTGAAAGAATAAAATAGTATGGTTATATGATATTAGGAAACATGATTTCTGATATCATATAATCATACTATTTTATTTTTCTATAATAAGAGATAATGACTCATACTCATAGTCAAAACAAAGGATATTTATATGCTGTTTTGATTATGAGTATGCGTCAATATTTATGAAATGCATTTAGTTATAAAATGCGGTTAGTAAAACAAAGTATATTTTAAGTGTTTAAAACCACCATTTTTATGGTAATAGCGGTTTTAAACACTTAAAGCATACTTTGTTTTGACTATGAGCATGAGCTGATATTTATGAAATGGATTTTATAAATATTGACTCATACCCTTAGTCAAAACAACATAAATAATTCTTGGTACGAAATATTGATGATTCATCGAACGATAGTTCAAAAATAAATCATAGTTCCCTTATATCAAATTCTATTCGTGCAACAATAGTTGACCTGTCAAATTACGAAAAAAAAACGCTATGATTGGCTTGCTAGAAAGTCCTAATGGACTTAAATTTTGAGAACATTTATTTATACTCAAAATCTTTATATCACCCCAGATATAAATATCTGAAGAAATTAATTACATCAATTAAAATAATAATATATTACAAAATTTACCGATAGTGAATCTGTTATTTCAGTCCAAAGTAATTCCAATATGATATTTAACGATGATGCGTATGGGAAGCATATTTTTGTATGGGGAGAGATAAGAATGTTGATTCATTCTACTTATGTAAAACTTACACCAGAATCACCAAACATTTAATAAGAGATCATCATAATGTATATTTAATGTTTAAGTTAGGTGAGAAAAATAAAAAGCATGTTGAAAGGATAAATATGGATTTTTGATTATAAGCAAAGATAGTGAATTAAACGATGATCGTTATAGAAAATAATTTTACTAGATAAAACTTTACTTTTTCGTATTTCATCTGACTTTAAACTTCATGTATATAAATGTTATAAGTGGCTAGCTACTTGTACACTGATAACTAAATCTGACTCAGATATCTTGAAATGAAAATCTGAACAGCTCCTGATAGCCTGATCTGTTACCTGATAAGCTGATCTAAAAATCAGATCAGCTCCTGATAAGCTGATCTGAAAACCAGACCAGCTCCTGATAAGCTGATCTGAAAACCAGACCAGCTCCTGATAAGCTGATCTGAAAACCAGACCAGGTCCTGATAAGCTGATCTGAAAACCAGACCAGGTCCTGAAAAGCTGATCTGAAAACCAGACCAGGTCCTGAAAAGCTGATCTGAAAACCAGACCAGGTCCTGATAAGCTGATCTGAAAACCAGACCAGGTCCTGAAAAGCTGATCTGAAAACCAGACCAGCTCCTGAAAAGCTGATATGATTGCTGATACCTGTTATTTGCCCTGGATGAGAAAATTTTAAAACAGTTGGTGTTGACAAGAAATGTGTTGAAGAAAAAGCTTCGTAGTATAAAAACTGGTGAAATAGATACAAGTGAACAACTACAAGATACATTTAAACCTATAGCAGAAGAATTCATAAATAGTTCTAAAAATATTAAAAGAATTCTTATGAAAGAAGAAAGTAAAATCAAGACAGAAGTTGAAAATATACAAGTTTAAAGCCTGAGAAACCTTCACTCAAGATATAGACAAGTACCCCAAAAGAAACTAGTAGAAGGAACAATATTTGATAATACCATCATATTTAATGATGCTAATACTGAGAATGATGATGACGATGATTTTACTCATAGACTTCCAATTCTGAAGACATTTATACTGACTTATCAGTATTGGAAGGCATAAATGAATTAGATACAAACTATTGTTGATAGTTACATTAAACTGAATGAAGATAAAATACAAGACAAATTAATAATATAGCTTAAAGCATTAATATTCAAGAATATATTTAAATGCAAATTGAGGAACTACAACGTGAAATAAAATTAGAGAAAGAAGACAGTTATAAAATTGAAAAAGCAATTCTAAAAAGTAAATAATTAAAAACAAATTGAAGAGTTTACGGTTAAATATATAGATTAGAAAATTAACTACATGTTAGTATAAATAGCTGAAAGTGCAAGATGTAAATAGATCACAACACTTTCGAAAAAATCTGTGAAACAATTCAATGTCTTTAAAAAGGAATTTAGTTAACGAAGTCCATATTAAATTTCAACAACTGTTTGTGCTTGTAGAGATGTAATGACAGGAATATATGATGTTTTATGGAGCTAAGTTAGGTGAAATGTAGAACTATTCTACAGAAAATAGAAATTGTTGATTTTTGAAGACTGTAATTGACACATTCTCAAAGTACAGCTGAAAATAAAAGCTGCACTCTAAAAACCAAGGCGATGGAAAATATTTTTGGAGTGGTACGGGTACCAAAAAACTTACAAACAGATGATTCTAAAGAATTTTTTAATAAATACTTGGGAAAACTCATACATAAATAGAAGATTAAACATTACTTAATATGAAAGCATCAATATTAGAATGATTTAATAGATCATTGAAAGGTATGATGTGAAAAGAATTAGCTTTAATGGTTCATATAAGTGGATTGGTATGTATAAAGATTTACTCAATGCATGCAATAGAAAAGTTCATCGTACCATTAAAATGTCTCCTATTAAAGTCAACTCAACAAATGAGGAAAAGCTACTTAATATAGTATAAAGTAATTTGAAGAATGAATGTTGAATTTAATAAAAAATAAAATTAAAACGAAAAATCTAGTTTGTGTTGTTTTTTGTAGGATTGATTAGGAATGATGGGTCTTAAGAAAGATAATTAACTAAATGTAGTGGAATTCTCTAAACTTGTTGGTCTGAATGAAATATTGCTAAAACTTCAGTGTTTAAAATGAACTATAACATAGTGCAATATTCAGCAGCACATCATATTATCACTTTTTATAAAGTTGTATGTATATTTTCCCATCGAAAGCGCTAGCACGCAAAATTTTACAATATGAAAATGGGATTATTATAGAAGATCTTCACTCTATTTATTTCTTTAGCTATCAGATCTTTAGAAAATATAGATAAACTACGGAAATTGGACTTTGATATCCAATCTTTAAGAATGTACATGTGTATGAATAAGTATCAAACAAACTTAGTGAATGAATATACGCTTCAACTAGAATCATGCTGAAGCATGCATAAATTTTAAAATGTACAGTAAACAGATCTTACTTTATATCTGTATCTGTATAAGTATTACATAAATTTATAGAAAAAAAAAATGAAAGCATGCCGAAGCATGTATAATTAAAAAAAAAATCCTCACGTCATACAATTTTGTAAGCAAAGAAATTTTATGATTTTGTGGTCAATGAAATACATACATATGTATCTACTTTGCAAAAATTCAAAAGAGCGAACTGGTAAATTCTAATAGTAAAGATTTTTAATTGTAACACTACTACATCTCGGACTCTTACGTCACTATCGATAGAAGCATGCTAAGGCATGCATACTAGCAAAATATATAAAGCTGTTAGAAGGTGATGAGACAGCAATTGTATCTGGATCAACCCAACTCATGAATGTATTGTATACGGAGATGATTGATGGTGATGATGACGTTTTTAAGTGAATAATCATTACATATGAATGCGACAGTGATTGACCCCTCAAACCTCATGTAGAAATACTTGAGGGGAAAAATTCTCTCAAAACATAGATATTTCATTGTTTCTAACACTTTATGAATACACCAACGGTGAATTGCTGGTAGAGGTAACTGAGTTATTTGAGATCGATTTGATACAATAGTTGTATATTAAACATGCATTTCTTTGTATCTAAACTAATTTCTACATACCTAATGTATATACCCACCAAAAATTAGACAAAAATTCTCTATTCCAAGTAGTAAAATCTGAAAAAGGAGTGGCACATTAGAAGAAAAAAAAAATAAATAAAAATAGAGACTGACTGACCAACTAATACGTACACTCTGCCCGATGGGCACACAAAACACACTTAAACATTTCAGAAATATATATACAATACGCTGAACTTTAATAAAATGAAAAAAAAAGTCATATAGAACATTAAATAAAAGCCATATGTGCTCACCGTTCATAAAATAAACATATGTATATGTATCTTATTAATGTAAACATATTATCAGTATAAAGCAACAGAAATTTCGTCATACAAAGTCATCTTGTATCCTAGAGGAGCCGTCGATAGGGTATACCTAAATTATATGAAAACGAGTTCGTTTTCTGTTGATCGCTATTAAAGAAGAAAATATGTTTGTTCATTATGATTTAACTAATTTAAAAGTACATTTAAATTCAGTCTCATACCCGTACTTCTTAACATAAAAATTAAAAATAAATGTTATCCAATTCTATATTATACTATGTATCAAAAATTTCAAAAAAGCTGTTATATGAAAGAATCTCCAGCGCTTCTAACTGCATCAGAGTTTAAGAAAAAAAAACTCCTTTTATTCAATTTAATAAAATTTTAATTTGAAGCAGTAAGCAAATACATCAGCTTACTGCATTCTTATTCATAATCGTATAATAGAATATATAACCCCTAAAGGACAAAGTCTAAAAGTCTTATAAATTAAGAAATATAGAAAATAACATAATTTTTATAAACGCGTAAAGTTGCAAAAGTAATTCAAATGATTTCATCGCAAAAAACAAACAAAAAGCAGCGATTGTTTTCAACAATTATGAAAATAATAATTACAATATAAAACTCCCTTTTGATTTCCAATGTTTATCAATAAAAAATAAAAAATAAGTAAGTTAACTAACAACAAAAAAACTATCAGTACCTAAGCTGGAGTGCCGGATCAGTTTCATTTAAAAATGTTTATACATTTTCAAAAAGCAAAGCAAGCTTTCCAAAATAAATGTAGAAGGCTATAGCTAGAAAAAATTTTATACCCTATACTTTAAAAAACTGTAAATTAAGTATAAGAAATATTTCTATTATAGTTACTATTACTATAGAGTATGTAAGCACATATCTTCAAGAATTCAGTTTTACTTACAACAGAAAATCCTCACAAACTTTTAAGTAAACGCAGATAAAAATTAAAATGTTTTTAATTTCACCAACAACAGACATCACATGACAAAAAATAAAATAAAAAATGTATTCAAAGATTGAATTGAACACTTATTTGTATGTACATATATATGTACATACATACATACATACATACATACATAAAATCAATTTGTAGATATGTATGTATACATATCAAATTTCTTATCAATGCTTAAGTATTTATTAGACCTACATCATGAAAATATATGAAGCGTCGTTTAGTTAAAGCACAATGCAAATATAAACAATCCATACACTCAGGGAAAATCTGCAGCTTAAAAATAAGAATTCATCACATTAATTCAATAATTTTTAATATAATAGAAAATGTATATTGAGATATCTACAAACTAATGAGTTTAATAAATGAATACTGTAAATTAATATTTTGTCCATATTGAAATAAGAAATTTCAATATGACTAAACCTTCGCTAATGGTTCTTATTAATTCAGCATGGTTCTTACTGATTTCAAGTTGGTTTTTCTCTGTGTGTAGATAACTCTTTCAGTCAAAGAAGACGAATGTAGTTAAATAAACAAAATCTGTAATATAAACAAATTTCACACAGACTGACTTCAACGCGAGACAAATTTAAGCATGAGAAAATATAAAGCAATCGTAAGTATAAAAGCATACTAGGATTAGGGAAGTCCAGATATATGATAGTATTTTATAGTACCATATGTCGATATTGAAAACAATTTATTTCTACCTACACATAAATACCAGCTCAAATACACACACATAGCAGAATTCATATAAGAAATATCCAAGAAAATTTCAACAACACCCCACCTTTTGCAAATCATGACGAGCCTTAAATTCTCCCTCAGATATACATACACAAATTCCCATGATCATACATACATATACAATATATAAGATTAATCTCAACAACACAACACTCTCACCTACCTGTAATTACAGATAGTCTTAAACTTCTACAGACGTCTATACACATAGATTCTCACGGCTACATATTACAAGAACACCTCGGCCCTAATAAATCACAATCATCTTAAATTCTTACAAAAATACATATATACATACATACACATAACCAATTTACCTCAACAACATTCTCACCCACCTCAAATCACGATCAGCCTTAAACTACTATAGACAGACACATCCACAAATCCCCATGGATACATATTACGTCAACAACCCTGCCCACCCAAATCATGGTCAGCCTTAAACTCCTACAGACATACAAACACACAGATTCCCCCGGTTGCATATTACTAGAACACCTCACCCCTCATAAATCACAATCAGCCTTAAGCTCCTACAGAAATACACACATTGAAATTCCTACAAACATACACATACACACACACACACACACACACATACACATACATTCACACACAACTACACACGCAATCGATCTACCTCAACTACACCCCGCCCCCTGCCAATCAAACCTTCACCTAAATTCTCACAGACAGACAGACACATCCACAAATTCCTATGGTTACATATTACGGCAACAACGCCGCCCACTCAAATCACGGTCAGCCTTAAATTCCCACAGTCTAGCAACACCTACATTAGCATTAGAAAAAATAACTTTCACGTTTTCCCGTCGTCATTAGGAAAAATCATTTTCCCGTCGGCATTTGAAAAAATTATATTCATGTTTTGCCGTCGGCATTTGAAAAAAATAATAATCATGTATTGCAGTAGGCATTAGGAAAAATTATCATGTATTGCAGTAGGCATTAGGAAAAATTATCATGTATTGCAGTAGGCATTAGGAAAAATTATAATGTTTTGCCTTCGGTATTACGAAAAATCATTAGATGATTTTCCGTCAGCATTAGGAAAAACCATTTTCATGATTTTCCCCGTCGTCACATACACACATAAAAACCGCCAAACTATGAACCGCCTTAATACATTCACACAAAATATTCCACACACAAACTTCCCACGGTCAGGCAGGCAGACAGACAGACCGACAGACAGACATACACTTAATGTAAACAAAAACTCCTAATGTAAACAAAAAACTCCTAATGTAAACAAAAAAACTCCTTATATAAACAAAAAACTCCTTATGTAAACAAAAAAACACAAATTTCCAAGAATTTAACAATTTTCAAATTTTAATTACCCAAATTTAACAATTTAGGGGTGCACAGTGGAATGAATGCTTAATTTATCTGGACTAAAACCATAAATATTACCATTTCAATATAAAAAAAATTAAAGGATTTCTGGACAGCTAAGAACTTGTTCTAAAAGTACTGAAAATATTGTATAAAAAATTAAATATTGAAAATATTACATGAAAAATTAATACTACCGAAGTTCGCAATAGCAAAACTCTGTAATATTTCTTAACAAATTGAGCTAGAATTTTTTAATTATTTCTGTCGAACTCAGCATCCCCAAAACCGTATAGACTAACCATCAAATAATTTTGACCTGCCAGGTTAGCGAATCGACCCACTGTGGGGCAGAAGTGGGAGTTCCCTACTACTCACGTGTTTGATGTCTTACAGACTACTAAAAAGGCAAACAATGACACATTGTGAACGACTCTTATTTTGCAACAGCTGTCTGCAATACACCCATCTTGAAAATATTATGGAGAAACATAAAATGGAATGTGGTAAAATAGTTACCACAATGCCAAAGGCAGAAGAATCCATACTGCGGTTCAAGAGCCACCATAGAAAAATTGACGTCCCTTTTGTTGTATACGCCGATTTTGAATGCGTTTTGCAACAGATAGACTTTAATGTAAGTAGTAAAACTAAATTAAATCAGTCACATGTACACTGCGCATTCAGCTATTTTATTAAGTGTAAGCATGACAATAAATTGGATAAGCTGAGAATTTATACGGGTAAAGATGCTTCTGAAAAATTTGTTACATTTTTGAATCAAGATTGTCAAGATATATATAACAATTATCTCACAAAAACAATTGAAATGGAGAACTTGATAGACGAAGAAAATGTATCATTTTACAATGCGATAACTTGTCACATATGTGGACAATACTTAAATAATGATCGTGTGAGAGATCATTGTCATATAAGCGGTAAATATCGAGGTGCTGCGCATAACAGATGCAACCTAAGTTATCAAGTACCCAAGTTTATTCCAATTTATTTTCATAACTATTCATCCTATGATTCTCATCTTTTTGTGAAAGAACTAAGTAAGGTTGCGACAAATATAAAAGTCCTTCCGTTAAATAAAGAGTTATATATATCTCTATCTCAATTTATTAATATGAGTGATGGTAAAGATCTTGAACTTAGGTTTCTTGATACAATGTGTTTTATGGCCGATAGTTTGGAATCGTTGGCAAATAATCTTACCGTCAACGATTTTCATACTATTAGAGCACAATTTCGAACAAGCCAAGAATTTAATCGCATAAGGAGGAAAGGAATTTTTCCCTATGATTCTTTTGAAAAACTTAATGAAACACACCTTCCACCTAGAAAAGATTTCTTTAATAAACTTAATAACAAAGAATGTTCTATTGAAGACTATGCGCATGCGAATGAAGTCTGGGCAATTTTTAACTGCAAAACTTTAAAAGATTATATGGAATTGTATTTGAAAACAGATGTGCTTCTCCTAACGGATATTTTTGAAAATTTTAGAAATGTCTATAAAAAAAATCTATAGCTTGGACCCCTGTCAATACTATACTGCTCCCGGGCTATCTTGGGATGCTATGCTTAAGCATACAAACATTGAATTAGAGCTAATAACCGATATCGACATGTACAATTTCTTTAAAAGAGGGATACGAGGTGGAATTGTCCAATGTTATAAAAGATACTCCAAGGCAAATAATAGACACTTTTGATAAAAATAAACCTTCCGAATTTCTTATGTATTTAGATGCAAACAATCTTTATGGTTGGGCCATGTCTAAACATCTTCCTTATGGAGGATTCAGATGGTTAAAAAGCGAAGAACTAATTATTAATCCGCAGTTAATAGATGATAATTCAAATGATGGTTATGTATATAAGGTTGATTTAGAATATCCTTCTTATTTACATAACATGCATAACGATCTTCCTTTCTGTGCCGAAAACAAGGAAATTGGAGCATCAAAATATAAAAAACTAATAACTGATTTTTCGCCAAAACATTCTTATATAATTCATTACAGAGTACTTAAACAATGTCTAGAAAACGGTTTGATTTTGAAAAAAATACATAGAGTTCTAACTTTTAAGCAGTCTCCATGGTTGAAAGATTATATAGATCTTAATACTAAATACAGAGCCGAAGCTAGAAATAGCTTTGAAAAAAAAATTTTCAAATTGCTCAACAACGCAGTATATGGGAAAACCATGGAGAATGTGGACAAAAGGAAAGATGTGAGGATTGTTACCAGTAGGACTACATTTAACCGAAACCGCTTGGGTGCTCAAAATTGGATATCAAAATCAAATTTTCATAGCTTAGCAATATTTTCAGAAGATATGGTAGCGATTCAAATGAATCGAGTGAAGACATGTTATAGTAAGCCAATATATTTAGGATTTTGTGTGCTAGAGCTTTCTAAATGGAAGATGTATAATTTTCATTATAGATACATGCAACCTAAATTCAAGTCAAAATTGAAATTAAATTACATGGATACTGACTCATTCATATACACAATACAAACTGAAGACTTTTACGCAGACATTAAAAATGATATAGAACATGAATTTGACACCTCTGACTATCCAGAAACAAATGATTACGGGATACCACTCGTAAACAAAAAAGTTCTGGGTATGATGAAAGATGAGAATTGTGGGAAGATTATGGAAGAATTCGTGGGACTACGGTCTAAAATGTACTCCTTTACTATACAAAATGGAAATGAAATTAAAAAATCTAAAGGACTAAAAAAATGTGTTTTAGATAAGTATAGCCTAAGTTCATATAGAGATTGTTTATTTAACAGATCAAATGTTTATGATAATATGCTAACTTTTAAGTCTAAGTTGCATGAATTATATACTATGCAAATACATAAAGTAATATTAAGTTATCAAGATGACAAGAGAAAAGTCAAAAGTGATGGTATAAACACATATGCATGGCATCATATTGAAATTGATGAAACAAATCCTGATTATGAACTTGATATGTTATTATTAGAAATAGAAAAATTTCAAGAAGATGAGTAAAATATGTATACAAATTAAAGCTTCTGTAATTTATTTCTCTAATTATAATTATTTAGTTTTAAGTAAAAATCTTTGTGTCTCTTGTAAATTATTTTTTATTTAAGAAATATTGTCTAGTTATTCAGTTTTTTTTAAATAAAACATACACTAGCATGAAAATAAAAAAGCATTAAAGAAACAAATTTTTTTGTGTACAGTTTTTTTTTATTTATTATCCATCCTTAAATAAAATTTATGAATTTTCACATCTGTTACAATCTTGTGTTGCATTTTTCCTCCAATCTCATAACAAAGTCGTGTTAATTCAATCTTTACATCCCTTTCGTGTATTCCTTGTATTTCATTGATTTGAAGTTTTGTTTTGTTTAAAGCGGAGCAAGTTGGTATATAATATTCATGATAGAAATGAAGGATTTGTTTTCTTAGAATGTTGTTCCAACATCAAATTGATGTAAAAATACTCGAATTTGAGTTAGTGATCTCCAAGTGTCAGAATCGATTTTTATTTTAAAGTTTCCTTGTATGATAACTAAAAAACAAACACCTCTTTTATATTGAAACTTATATTCAACATCTCTTTCACTTTCATTATCAATTATATTTATAGAATTTAAAAAATCCCTACGATTAAGCATATCATGAATATACTCCTTATAGCACATGAGATGTAACTACTCTTCTCGATCCAGTCCAATGTATTGCTTATTTTTATAATTCAACCATATCATTGGCTTAAAACCAAAAGCTGTAGAAAATCCACATGCAATCTTTAATTTCCAATTGAGCAAGTATTCATACTCAAAAACCAAATCATATATTTGAGGTTTTCGTTCTTGATTGTTGTGAAATATATTCTTTAAAGTACGTTTATCCATCCTCACTGAAAATAATATTTAAACTAATAGTTTTTCGCTCTATTAATCTTTATATATATATATATATATCTATATATACATATGTATGTATATTAAAAAAAATAAAAAATAAAATAAAATAAAAAACTAAATAAAACCCATACACACATACATATAAAGGGTGTTTTTTATTGAGGAATAGAACTTTAAGTTGGCATCACTTTTTTAACTGGCGGCCATTTTGTCAGCTGTCAAGTGATTAATATTTAGTTTGGTTTGCCATTTCATCATGAGCAAGTTGACAAAAGAACAACGCTTGCAAGGCGTGCAAATTTATTTCGAAAATAATGGTTCAGTTCGCGAAGTTTACCGCAAGCTCCGTCCATTTTATGGTCGACATAATCGTCCATCAGAGCAATTAATTCGGTTATCCATGGATCGTTTTCGCACTACGTTTACTCTATGTGATAATACGCATCCGCAGAGACGTCGAACAGTGCGCACCGAAGAAACAATTGCCGCTGTAGAGCAAAGTGTTGAAGAGGACCCGAATGAATCGATTCGCCACCGTGCACAGCAATTGGAGCCGACTAACCGACTATTTTGTTCCCGAATTGGATGGCATGAATGTGGATGAGTTGTGGTTCCAACAAGACGGCGCTACATGCCACACAGAGCACGTCACAATCGATTTATTGAAGGAAACATTCGATGAGCGCATAATTTCGCGGAATGGACCTGTCAATTGGCCACCAAGATCGTGTGATTTGACACCATTGGATTATTTTCTTTTGGGATATGTGAAGTCGCTCGTCTACGCCAACAAACCAGAAACGTTAGGGGACTTGGAAGCCAACATTCGTGGCGTTATTGCCAACATACGGCCCCATATGCTCGAAAAAGTGGTTGAAAATTGGACCTGTAGAATTGGCTTGATTCGAGCCAGCCGCGGCGGCCACATGCCCGAAATCATATTTAAACATTAATGGCATAAAATTATCCTTCCAATAAAGCCAAACTGATGGACATTAAAACGATTTTCTTGTGTTTTATTTCAATTCGAAGTTCTATACCTCTAAAAAAAACACCCGATATATTCTATATTTGTTCATTATTTATTTTTGACAAATTTTTATAAGTTTCAATAATCTTAAAAATAATTTTTTTCCTTATATGGAACATGGTGCATCGACATGTGTCTGGCCCTTCCTCGCATCCTTGGCTATACCAGGGGCAGCTGGCAAAATGCCCACTATCAGAGTCCTCTTGCTCTATAATTCCATAGTCCTCATTTTCAGTGAGCATGGAGACGAAAAAATGTATGGTTTCTTTATGCTCATAGAGCAATAAGTCCGCATAAGAATTAAGAAACTCAAATAACCGCTCACGTAATTGGCTCATTTTTTTAATTGTTATTTTAATTTTCTTTTTTTTAAAGAATACTTTTTTCTTGAGTACTATTTTTATACTAGTACTCTTGAAAGTTTTACATTCTTATTTATAGTAAAATATTCTTGTAAAATTAAAATTTTACAAATACTTTTGAGTGCTTTTTGAAATATTTTGTTTCACTTACACTTTAGAACATTAATATAACTATCTCTCTGATCTTTGTTTTGAAATTTTATGTTTCAGTTACGTTTTAGAATGTCAATATAACTATCTCTTTCACTACAATTCTATCAGTGACAAAACAAACAAACATTTACATAAAAAATAATTACAATATAAGAAAAAGGTATAGCTACGTTACTGATTTCTTATCCCTTAACGACATGTTGATAATCTTACGTGCAATCCTAATTGCAGAGTTAATGTCTTGAAGTTTTTCCTTCTTCAGTATTCTTGTTGCAGTTTTAATTGATGTACTGAACAGCTTTTTTCCATTTTGTTCACTTTTTTTTGCAAACTTCTTCTTCAGTCCCATACCAAATTTTCTTTTGACTTTCTTTGCGTTAGTAACCATGTATGCAAACGATTTTTCTGCAAGACTGCTATCTTTTGAAATCATCTTATTTTATTTTTTCTTCTATAATAAAAGTAACATTTATGAAATGCAATTAGTTATAAGAATGCAATTAGTAAAACAACATAAAAATATTGTGATTCGCAATATTGATGCTTCAACGAAAATCAGATCTAAAATAAAACATTGCTCTCTCTTACCAAATTCTATTCATGCTCTAATAGTTGGACCATCAAATTGTGGATAGACAAATGTTATGATTAGCTTGCTAGAAAGTCCTAATGGACTCAAGTTTGAAAACATCTATTTATACTCAAAATCCCTTTATCAACCAAAATATGAATACTTAAAGCGATTAATTTCACAAATTAAAGGGATGGGATACTACACATTTACAGATAATGAAAAAGTTATTCCTCCTGACGAAGCGAAAACTTATTCTATTATGATCTTTGATGATGTTGCATGCGAGAAACAAAATAATATACGAGCATATTTTTGCATGGGACGACATAAGGATGTTGATTCATTCTACTTGTGCCAAACTTATACGAGAATCCCCAAGCACTTAATAAGAGACAATGCAAATGTGATTATAATGTTTAAACAAGATGAGACAAACATGAAACACGTTTATAGTGATCATGTTACCAGCGATATGAGTTATGAAAAGTCTCATGAAATTTGTCGAGAGTGTTGGAAGGATAAATATGGATTTTTGATGATAAGCAAAGATAATGACTTAAACAATGGTCGCTATAGAAAGCAATTCGACTATTTTATAACGATATAAATTACTCTACATAAAAGTAAAACATTAGTACTTAATTTGGCCTTGCGCATAGTACATCTACTTATTTCCTAAAGTATTTACCATACCTGATCTAATAGCTGATACTTGATCTGATACCCCAATACCTGATCCGATAGCTGATCTTATACCTGATCTGATACCTGATCGGATAAGTGATACCTGATCGGATAGCTGATCTGATACCTGATACCTGATCTGGTGTCTAGTAGTTGAAAATGGATGAAAAAGTTTTAAAAGAGCTAATAAAGACAACAAATGTTTTAAAGAAAAAATTTCGTAGTATAAAAGTTGATGAAGCAGATACACATGAGCAATTCAAAGACACATTTAAACCAATAATAGAACCATTAACAGAATTTGTGAACAGTTCTAAAAATAATAAAAAAAAGTATTAAATCAGAAAGAGATGAATCTAAAACGAAAGTTTATAAAAATTCAAATTTTCCATTCAACGAACAATCAGTTAAGTTAGAGACAAGTACTCCAAAGAAACTTGTTGAAGAAACGTTATGCAATAAAAATATCTCACTTAGTAATCGAAACGCAAACAAGGTTGATAATGTTGATAATGATGATGATGATGATGACAACGATGATTTTTACTCTCAATCGGAAACTCTAGACAATTCAGATAATAATAAGAGTTATACTGACCTAGCACTCTTGGAAAGCAGAAACGAATTAGATACTCTATACGGTCCACATAAAGGTTTTAATAATGAATGGAAGTTTGGCAATAGTAGTATTAAACTTACTGAAGATAAAATAGTGATTGGAAATCAAATATGGGCTTTTACACCAGGTTTATTTTCTTTACTATTTCACAAAACACCTAAATATTATGATAAACATGAATTAGATATATGTAAGAAAATTTTAGTGAGCACAAATGCATACAAAGGAGATTATAGACCTGATGGACAAATCAAAGGAACGAGAGCATATAAATATAAGCATATTATCAGTAAATTGTTTAAGAAATAAAGTGAAAAAAACTCATCAACTTCGTCATCACTACATGCAATAAAAAGTCCTTACAAGGGTAAGGGTTTGATGAAACTGAACCCATACAAAGCTAACTATATATACTGGGATGATCCTAATGAGTTAGTAGATCGCCTTAGGCTATTGCTAGCATCACAAGCTGCAGGTCACACTAATCACAATAACGAAATTGTCTCAATTATCGAAGAATTATATGAGGCAAACATTATAGAATAATATTTATCTGCATAAATCATGTCCATCGATAAGTTCGGGCACTATCTTAATGATACAAGTGGTACTGTTTTTGTGAAAAATGTTCCTAAGCTGCTGGGCTTCGTTATGGATAAAACTAATAACATTGACGGTCAAAACAAAAGAATCAAAAATGTGGCAAAAGCTTTGGAGGAAAACGACGTTGTTAATAAATTGTTTCTGCAAAGTCAAATTGAAGAGGTACAAGATGAAATCAACATAAGTTTAAGTCAGAAACTCAACGAAATTCAGGAAACAATCTCAAGTATGAAATTATTCTTTGAAAAAGAAATTAAATAAATAAATGAGTTAATTTATGGGTATGTAAGAAATATGATGGTCGACAGTATTTAAATGAACTCACACTGAACTCAACTTATCCCATCAAATTCTAAATACGTTAAATAATGACTTCAAAAAGAAATTTGATAAATGAACTACATAAGCAAGCACGAAAACATTTTCCACGTCGAAGAGTTGTTATGAAAGGAATAGATGATCTTTGGCAAGCTGATTTAGTTGAAATGGGGAACTATTCTACAGACAATAGAGATTATCGATTTTTGCTGACTGTAATTGATACATTTTCAAAATTTGCTTGGGCAGTACCCTTGAAAAGAAAGACTGCATTGGAAACAACCCAGGCTTTGCAGAATATTTTTCAACTGAGACGAATACCAAAAAAACTTGCAAGCAGACGATGGTAAAGAGTTTTTCAATAAACACTTTGGAAAATTGAAGAATAAATAAAACAGTAATCACTACTCAACATATAGCAGAATGAAAGCATCAATAGTAGAACGATTAAACAGAACATTAAGGAATGATGTGGAAAGAGTTTAGCTTTAATGGGTCTTATAACTGGCTCGACATTTACAAAGACTTGATTAATACATATAATAAAAAAATTCATCGCACCATCAAAATGCCACCGATTCAAGTTAACTATAAAACTGAGAAAAAATTATTAAACACGGTATATAACCGCTTAAAATTATTCAAATTATCAAAGTTCAATGTGGGAGATCATGTGCGCATAAGTAAATATAAACATGTTTTTGAAAAAGGATATACACCAAATTGGACCACAGAAATTTTTACGATTAAAAGAGTTCAAAATACACATCCAGCTACATACATATTAGAAGACTATCGTGGTAACCCTATTAATGGTGGATTCTATGGTGAAGAACTTTCAAAAACCAGATATCCAAATACATATCTAGTTGAAAAAGTTCTTAAAACTAAAGGCGAGAAGGCATATGTTAAATGGTTAGGATTTACCAATCAACATAATTCTTGGATCAATAAAAATGAAATATTGTAGTTAAGTGTATATATAAGTCTATATTTGTATCTAATATATTTAAATAAAATATGAACTTCCTTTTTATACAAAGTGCTGTGTTTAATTTCACTTATTTGTAATCAGACAATCATAATGTCAATAACACTTACTCCTAGCTCAAACTCATCTGAGTTATCTGTTAATTACTTTCCTCCTATTCATTTGGATGGTGAATATGAATGTGCTCTAACTGATTTTCATTCATATAATAGCATTCCCAATGTAGATGATTATAACAATATATTTCATATTGGTGAACATGTAATTAAAATACCAATAGGATCTTATGAATTGAATGATATAGTTGATTATATTAAACATAACTATAAGCAGTATTGTCCGGAAAATAAAATTAATATAGAAGCTAATAACAATACAATGCAAGTTAGAGTTAATAGCTCTAAAGATCCCATATACTTTTACAATTGGAAAACTTTTTGGATTCAATAAGAAAATTCTAGCTCCTAACCAAGACCATTACTCAGATCTACCAGTCAATATTTTCATCGTGAATATCTTGCGTGTTGAATGTAGTATAGTGGTTAACACATATACGAATAACTCACAAGCACACACATTACGTGAATTTGCGATCAATGTCCCCCCAGGGTATAAAAATGTTGAGATTCCTCGAAATCTTATCTATTTGCCAGTTAACTGCCGAGAGATAAGCTCTCTTACTCTACGCATAGTTGATCAGAACGGTGATTTAATTAATTTCCCAGGAGAGGAAATTACAACACGAATGCATTTTAGATCTAGCAAATAATGATAATATGCAACGTCAAGCAATCTAAGGATAAAAGTGGATACACTCATAAAACACTATTGCAAACCAAACCACAATTAAAGCGATCATTACACAAAAAACATTTGACGCAAGAAAATAAAAATTTTTTGAAGTCTCTCAATTTAAAGTTGACAAAGAAATGAGTTACATACTAGATGTTCTAGAAAAACCTCAATCAGACGAGAGTATAATTAAAAAGGACTATCACACATATACACCATACCTACAATCCTTCAACAATAACGATGAGATTCGAATTTCAATACAAAATCAAGACTTATATGTGCTACCCAGCGAAAGCTACATATATGTTGAGGGAAGTATTGTAGATGATAATGACAGCAAAATATCTTCGTTTTTAAATCTAAAATTAAAAAATAACTTTGTGGCACATCTCTTTGACGAAATTCGATATGAACTTAATGGCATAGAAATTGATCATACAAGACATTTAGCGATTACAAGCAGCCTAAAAAATTTTGTTTCCTTATCACCAACAGAAAGTGTTGGCTTGTACAATGCAGGATGGAACAAACTCGATGATTTGGATATTTCAAATGGACATTTTAATTTCTATGTACCACTGAAACTATTTTTAGGCTTCGCTGAAGACTATAATAAAATTATACTCAGCGGTAAACATGAATTGGTTCTCTTACGTAGTAAGAACGATGAAAAACTCGTATACTCAACTGTATTGACAAACCAAAAATTAGTATCTCAAACATCTCATGGAGAACTCCGCATGTACAATTATCCGATCTGAGCAAATTGAATATGATTAAAATTATTAACAGTGGTGCTTCTATACCAATGGCATTTCGCAGTTGGGATTGTCACATTAATACTCAACTAAATACAGGAACTAGCTATATATGGAATGTTAAATTGGCTGCAAATAGAGAACGACCCCGTTTTGTGTTGATTGCTTCAACAAGAAAATAAGTTTGTTCATTGTAATTTAAACAATTTAAAAGTACATTTAAATTCCGAATCGTACCCATATGATGATATAAATATAGAATTTAAAAATGATCGGTATGCCATTCTATATGATATGTATCTACGGTTTCAACAAAGCTACTACATGAGAGAATCACAACCGATTCTAACTGCTCAAGAATTTAAAAATAGTGTGCCGATAGTGGTAGTAGATGTCAGTCACCAAAACGAAGCCCTCTCTAACAGTCCTGTTGATATAAAAATTGAAATTGAAACAGACTCCAATATACCTACCGATACATCAGCTTTTTGCATACTCATCCACGACCGCATAATAGAATACATACCCTTAAAAGGTCAAGTTCGTAAGATAATGTAAATAAAAAATAATAAAATAAGATGATTGGGGATAAAGTTTTCATCCATATGCAAGGATTTAAATCTAATTCAAACATCTTCATTGCAAAAGAAATAGCAATTGTTTTTAACAATAAGGAGCACATGAATTTTATTATTAAACCACCGTTTAACTTCAAAAGATTATCAATAGCAAAACAAAGAGAAGCGAATTGGCTAACAAGAAACTTTCATCATCTGAATTGGAATGACGGATCAATATCATTTAAGAGTGTTGTAAAATTTTTAAAATCCAATTTAAAACATTATTCAATCTATGTTAACGGTGTGGAAAAGAAGAAATGGTTTGAAAAACTACTTCAAATTAGAGTTTTCAACATCGAGGATATTGGCTGCATCAACTTTAAGCAAATACAACTTAAATATCCGGAATATTTTTACTGCAGCTATCACAATTATGGAGTTTGTGCCTTAAGAAATGCATATTTACCTTATCAAGAAAATAACTAAAAAAAATATATTTTATTTTTCTATTCTTACATTGTCACAACATATATTTACGATATTTTTTTAAATATATATGTAGATTAAAATTATAAAAAAATTTTGTTCAATCATTTATTTATATGTATCTGGTATGTACAAAAAACACAGAGAGAAATGTCAGCAAGCAGTGAAAATAACAACCAATCTTTGACAATCCTCAATATCACAAACTTCAATTTCTTTACAAAAGAAGTGAAAAGAATGAATAAATACAACACGCATAAATTGTATATTTTATTCATTTCTTCAAACTCTTTACACATATTAAAAAAAAATCAAACAACAACAACAACAAAAACAAAACATTGATATCTCACCAGCATACATAATTACTTTCTAAAATACCCTTCCATGTCCCCAGCTAAAAAAACTAATATTACAAACAAAAAAAGTAATGCCGAGTGCACACTATGATATTTTGTGACATCGCAACAGTGTGCCCTAGTGGTAACATTTATCATTTCCGTTTTGTATTCCATATAAAAAAAAATAATAAAAAAAAACATAATGTGAAAGGCGTTGCACACATTTTAAAAAATGATTAGAACACAAGAAAATGCCAGATTTGTACTCGGCATTGCACATATACATATACGACTACTTACCCATCTGCCAACGCTCAAGTTATTGTAAAAACATACACAAATACACACGTATGAGAACGTTGGCTCCCATGATCACGCATCTCTAATTCCCTTTGACAATCATAAATATCTTACACTTCAATTTTTCCAACCTTCAAATAAGTTCATAAATTACATATTTCGTTTACCTCTTCAAACTCTTTAAATATAGGAAATTGAAAAATCAAACTAAATAAAACCAACAACAAAAAACATTCATAGATTTCCCACAAGCATACATAATTTCTTTCTAAAATAATCTTCCATGACCACCAGCTAAAATAGAATATTGCAAAGAGACAAAAGCAACATTTTACTCTATGCACACATGCACTTACACTTTAAAATCATAAACCTGCTTCAACCGCTTAACAAACAAAAAAAAACAAAAATTCCATTCAAAATTGAAATTAAAACAAAAACCTACATAAAATCCTTCGTACCTACATAATTAACTATGTACATCGACGAACGGATATCAAACCATGCTTATCTCACAAACCATATATTTTATTCATGTCTTCCAACTCTTTAAACATAGGAAAAAAAATAAATAAAAAAAAGCAAACTAAATAAAACCAACAAAAAAAACATTCATAGATTCCCACACAATTTCTTTCTCAAGTTCCCTTCCGCAACCGCTTAACAAACGAAAAAACATACTACATACAAACAAAAGAATATTACAAAAAAACTAAACTATGCACACACGCACACACAATATAAAATCATAAACCTGCTGCAACCGCTTAACAAACGAAAAAACATACTACGTACAAACAAGCCCCACGTGCCTACATAATTAACTATGCGCATCGGCGAACGGATATCAAACCATAAAATTAAAACAAACACACATCGACGGGCTGACATCAAACTACCCTTTTCTACGTACAAACCGTCCATAACCCTCGTCACTTTACACCATTGACAGTAATTACCTTAATATGTAAATTTTAGCCCATAAATTACAAAATTTCGATTTTAATTACCCAAATTTGACAATTTTAATTGCTGGGGCTCATACATTCTACTACTACTGATTTCAAAAATATTTGAACAAATGTGAGTGTAGTATTGAAGACTATAAAAATGCACAAAATATTTGGCAAACATTTAACTGCAACAACCTTCTTGATTATACGGAGCTCTACGTTAAAAGTGACAGTCTAATGTTGGCAGATATTTTTGAAAACTTTAGAAAAATATGTAAAAGCATATATGACTTAGACCCATGCCACTATTACACTGCTCTAGGTTTGTCATGAGATGCTAAGCTCAAAACAACGAAAATTCGTTTAGAGCTAATAACGGATATTGATATGTATAACATGATCAAAAACAGCATAATAGGTGGGATCGTCCAATGTTCATTGCGGCAGACTAAGGTTAATAATAAATATATGACTGATTATGAAAGCTCAAAACCATCAGATTATCTTATGTACTTATATGCAAATAATCTTCATGGATGGGCAATGTCACATTATCTACCATTTTCAGATTTTGCGTGGCTTAGCAATGATGAAATTTGTTCATTAAATATCAATTCTATTGATGAGGAGTCTAGTGAAGGTTATATATTAGAAGTGGATTTAGAGTATCCAGACTATTTGCATGATCTTCATAATGATTTATCCTTTTATTCAGAAAATTAAGCTATTTCTCCTATGAAAAACGAAAAGTTAATTGCAGATTTATCAAACAAAAGGAAGTATTCGATTCATTACCGAGTACTGAAGCAATGTATTGCCAATTGCTTAGTCTTAAAAAATATATATAGGGTAATAAAGTTTCAGCAAGCCCCATGGCTGAAAACTTGGCAACTAATGATTTTGAAAAAGATTTTTTCAAACCTCGTGATACCTTATAGCGAACAGTCGATTAGCAGAATTTTTCTTACTTACAAAAAATTAAACAAACAAAAAATATTCGTAGTACATATTATTCGTAATAGGTACATACTGTCTTTAATAAATAAGCTTTATGCTTTGCTGATATTTTTACATAGTAAAAATAACAAAAACAAAAAAACCGCAAACAAAAAAAATTAAACAAATTGATATTGAGGAATACTATATATATGTGTACCTCTAAACAAATAAACAATCATAAATAACAAAAACAAAAAAAGACCGCAAACAAAAAAAAAACACAAACAAATATCCCTTGAGGAATTCTTTGTATGAGTGCCTCAAATACAAAAAAAAATTGAAGTGAGTTCTAACGGAAGAAATGCTTATTTTACTGTGAGTTCTGAAACTCTTAATGAAAAAAATATAAATAATAAATCTGATGAAAGTCTTTTTTTAACGTCAACGCCAATTTTTCGTCAGCGATCAACTTCGCTTTGTCCAATGCCAAATAGTAATGATGCATTAACATTACAGTTGCCTAGTACTTCTTCATATAAGACAGTAATATCATCCCCTTCAGGCTCGTGTTCATCACTTAACAAAGTTATCACTACAGATAACAGCGGCTCGAAACTCAAGGTACAAGTCGGAATGGACAGATATATAACCGTGGTAAAGCGTGGGCGAAGCCCGAATTCTTCAAAAATTTCATCTGCTCCAAAAATGTCTAGGGATAACAGCGCAGCCTCAACTAATCGCCAAAACCGCTTTAAAATTTTGCAAGATGACAACGACAAACCCGAGGTTCCTCGAATAAAATATTCAAGCCGCCACCAATCTATTTGAGACAAAAAAATTCAAATGCCCTTATTAAAAAATTAATTTCGGTCATTGGTGAGAATAAATTTCACATTGTTCCAATAAAACGTGCCAACATCGATGAAACTAAAGTCCAAATTTATGACGAAAAAGATTTCCGCAAAATGGTTGCTGAATTTGAAAAAAATTAAACGAGCTTCTACACATACCAGCTTAAGAGCGCTAAAGGCATGCAGATCGTATTAAAGGGCAGAGATTCTTATGTTGTTCCCGAAGAAATAATAGATGCACTCGTCCTCCAGAGGTTTATGGTAAAAAATGTGTCCAATATAATAAACAGAGAGAAGATTCCCCAACCCCTATTTCGAGTTGAACTTGAGCCTAATGCTGTAAAATTGAAAACAAATGAGACGCATCCAATTTATAATTTGAAATACCTCTTGTACCGAAAAATCACAGTTGAAGAGCCACATAAGCGTTCAGGTCCTGTACAGTGCCATAATTGCCAAGAATATGGCCATACAAAAACATACTGCAATTTACCCTCTGTTTGTGTTGTCTGCGGCGAATTACACGGCACTGCCAGTTGCAATAAGTCAAAAGATCAAAGTGATAAAATATGCAGTAATTGTGGAGGTAATCACACTGCTAACTACAGAGGTTGTTCGTAAAGAAGACTATGGTGAAAAAACCTAAATTAGCTCCAGCTCAATCAGCAAACGCTTACTCTGCCACTTTTGCGCAAATGAGCCAACCAGTTACTTCCCGTGTATCGTATGCAGATGCTGCTAAGATAAATTCAATTCCCACAGAAAATGTTTCACCGCCAAATAATTCAAAAAATATTGACGCAAGCTTTAATTTTAATCGCTTTGAAGCTACTATTGAAAATCTGGTGCAAACTATAAACAATTTTACAACAAATATGACTAGCATGATGCAAGAAATGCTGCGAATGCAGAATACTCTGCTTCATGCAATAATTAATAAGCCATGAACACGTTAACAATATGTTTCTGGAACGCAAACGGCATTCGCCAACATAAAAATGAACTTGAGCACTTCCTCACGGAAAAAAATATTGATGTAATGTTAGTATCTGAGACTCATTTGACTTCGAGAAGTCTTTTTAAAATTTATGGCTACACTATATATGATACAAAGGACCCTAGAGGAAGGGCTTGCGGTGGATCATCAATTCTAATAAAGTCAAGACTCAAGCACTATGTTCTTGATAACATTTGTGAAGAACACCTACAAGCAACAAATATTGGCATTGAAAGTTTTTGTACAAATTTTGTTATATCATCAATTTACTCCCCTCCCAGATTTTCAATCACTGAGAATCAATATGAGGATTTCTACAAATCTCTTGGACCTTGTTTTGTAGCAGCTGGCGACTACAATGCTAAGCATACGTTCTGAGGTTCGCGTCTTATTACCCCCAGAGGTCGAGCATTGTTCAACACTATTTCAAAAATGGGCTTGGATGTCATTTCGAGTGGGGAGCCCACTTATTGGCCTACTGACATACAAAAAATTCCAGATGTTATAGATTTTGGCGTCATAAAAAATATCTCTAGGGACTTAATTCAAGTTCAAGCTTTTCTTGATCTTTCGTCCGATCACTCTCCGACGATCATTACAATTTGTAGTCCCTTAAGAAGTAACTTACCTGACCCATATGTGAAGATGATCAATCGTGTTAATTGGCTGGGGTTCAAAAAATATCTCAGTAGTCATTGTACGGAAAACATTACGCTTAGAACATCCGATGATATTGAATGTAACATTGCCAATCTCAGCGAGAATATTAAACAGGCTGCTGAACATGCCATTATCTCCCATCCGCAGACTGGGTTTAATAAAATTTATTCTACAGACATTGAACGTCTCGTACGTGAAAAATGAAGAGCTAGAAGGGAATGGCAACAGCACAGATCACCACAAAATAAAATCAGATTTAAAGAGTGCACTAAACGACTCCAAGAGTTGCTTGCGTCTAAAAAAATGCATCTCTTAAAAATTATCTGGAAGGTCTTGATGTCACACCAGCGTCTAATTACTCTTTGTGGCGCGCTGCTAGAAAGCTTAAAACACCCATTGAGTATAGCCACCTCTACGCACATCTACCGGAAGTTGGGAAAGAAGCGATACTGAAAAAGGTAAAATATTTACTGAGCACTTAAAATCCGTTTTTACGCCAAACATATATACTGGTGTTGCTGATTTGCCGAATGTAGTCGCTCTACCCCCTCAACACATAAAGTTTAAGACGCGTGATTTACAAAAATTAATTGCCGAACTCAACCCGAAGAAAGCTCCGGGTATTGATGGAATTAGTAACCAGATGCTTATGAACTTGCCTCGTATTGCAATGAGAATCCTATTATTCATATTTAATGCCATTTTACGACTGGAGTATTATCCACACAGCTGGAAGCTTGCCAAGGTTAAAATGATTCCAAAGCCGGGCAAAGATCTAACCAAGGCTGAGTCATATAGGCCAATAAGTCTACTATCAACTATGTCAAAGCTTTTCGAAAAACTGCTCAAAACAAAATTGTCCCCAATTCTAATTAGTAGTGGGTGCATACCAGACCATCAATTTGGTTTTAGAAGTCAGCATAGCACCATTGAACAAACTCACAGACTGGTTCAATTTATAAGAAGAACTTTTGAGGAAAAAAAGTATTGTTCTGCGCTCTTTATTGACGTTTCCCAGGCATTTGATAAAGTGTGGCATGAAGGCCTAATTTTAAAATTGAAGACTTACTTACCAATAAACATTTTAAATATTTTGGAAAGTTACATTATTTGCCGTAAGTTCACTGTTGTGGAAGGAGACTTTACGAGTAGGCCTTAAACTATTTCATCCGGTGTGCCACAGGGGAGCATACTGGGACCAGTTTTATACTTGATTTATACTTGCGATATGCCTGTGAGCAGTAGTATCCATACTTCCACATTTGCCGACGATACAGCCTGCCTTAGTATGCACGAAAACCCTGATGAGGCATCCCGCAAACTCCAGGAACACATTAGCCAGATGGAGCTTTGGTTAAACTTATGGAGAATTAAAGTCAATGAACAAAAGTGTGTCCATATAACGTTCACCCTAAGAAGAGATACTTGCTCCCCCATTCGGATTAACAATCAAGTTGTTCCTCAACATTCACATGTGAAATATCTTGGTTTAAACCTTGATCGACGACTTACATGGAAACATCACATTGACTCTAAGTTAACTCAAATGAAACTTAAATTAACTCACGTACATTGGCTGATTGGTAGAAATTCAACACTTAGCCTAGACTGCAAACTTTTAATATACAAATCGCTTTTAAAGCCAATATGGTGTTACGGAATTCAACTATGGGGCACTGCTTCAGCTTCAAATGTAGAGAAAATTCAACGAAGGCAAAATAAAATTTTACGCATGATAACATCGGCTCCATGGTACATCAAAAATTCAAATATACATCGCGATTTGAATATGCCACTAGTGACTGAAGAAATTGTAAAATACGCAGGCAAATATCTAACAAAACTCGAGTCACATCCTAATCCGCTTGCTCGTAATATTTTGAACTTTACTGGGCACATCCGCTTAAAAAAGAGAGATACACGGGCTCTAATATTCAACACTCTAGATGATGAAGCTTCTTGAAAACACTTTTTTTCTTTTTGTTGCTTATCACTACTTATGTATTATTAATAACTATCACTAAGCTTATGTCCGACATTGGTCGGGCCTAATAATTTTTTTATAGATTTAAGATTTGAATACTTATTGTTAGTTCATATTTGAAGATACAATAAATAAAAAAAACATGCATTAAAAAAAAAAATTAAATAACGCAGCATACGGAAAGACAATCGAAAATGTGGAATTAAGGAAAGATGTTTATATTGTGATAAAGTGGGAATCATATAGAAGAAATCATCAGGAAGCTCAAGCTCTAATTGCTCAACTTAACTTCCATAGCTTGTCCCGTTTTGATGATGATATGTATGCAGTTGAATTACAGAGGCTGAAAATAAAGTGTATCAAGCCTGTTCACCTCAGTGAACAAAATATGCACTTTTACTCAACCCTGACTTTTCACAACAATGCCCCCTAAACCAACTACCACCAACTTCAAGACTACAAATAAAACAGCCCGTTTTGCACGACCAAAGATTTTTTTATTCATTCGTTCGTGAAATATCAAGTGGATAACCAAATTCAGCGAACAAAATATACTTTGATATAAACTACCATCTAATATATATTAAGATATTTCTTCCAAAAAAAAAACATACAAACAAAAATAAAAAACAACATACATATGTTTACTTACAATACATATATGAACAAACAAATAAAACAAGTGAAATAACATAAATTAATTATGATTTATATGTACACATACACACATAATATATAAATAACATATACACACACCACTTTGAATATACAAAAAAAATATAGAATTTCAACGGTTTTAAGCTAATAAATAGTTATTTATATACCTACGTTTTATAACGTTTTAAAATTTGCCGTCTTTATTTATTTATATAAAGAAACCCGTTAACCCCAAGTAAGTTTGTTATAACCCTAAAACCCGTATAAATAAAGCCGATGTACTTAGGATTTTGTGTGCTGGAACTATCCAAGTGGAAGATTTATCACTTCCACTATGGTTATATGAAGCCTAAGTTGAAAACTAACTTACATCTAAATTATATGGACACTGACTCCTTCATTTAATGACTTCATACGAATGACTTTCGTAAGGAATGTGCCAAGGATCTCCAAGAATGATTTGATACGTCTGGTTATTCACTTAATAACATATATGGTTTACCTTTGGTAAACAAAAAAATATTAGAAATGATGAAGGATGAAAATAATGGAGTTATAATTAAGGAGTTTGTGGGACTAAGAGCTAAGATGTATGCCTTTAGAAATGAAGCAAACATTGAAATAAAAAAGTCAAAAATGTAAAAAGAAATGCCTTAGAAATAGTCACTTTGTCTGACAATAGAAACTGTTTGTATTTAAGAAACGTTTATTCCGACAGCATGTATATGTTCCGAACATACAAACATCAAATTTTTACCCAAAATGTAAATAAAATAGTGAATAGTGAATTGTGACAAGAGGTACATTAGGTATGACGGATTACAGACATATGCTTGGGGGCATTATAAATTAAAACGGAAAGACATAGATTTACATGACATTGCTGAATATATGATTGAAGATGATTATGATATCAACACAGACTTGACAAATTCTGAGGATGATGTTAATAACGGAGTGCCTGCCGAACTGGAAGATAAGGATTTACATGACATTGCTAAAAATATGACTGATTGTGATGACTTGACAAACTCTCACGACATAGTAAATTTGTCTAGCTATGACATAGAAAATGCAATGGAAATTAAAGAATGAATAAAAAATAAAATTAAAAGAAGATTTTAATAAAATAAAATTAAAAAAATATGTAAATAGTCTGTATAAAAAATTTTGTTTTATGACTAGTAATGATCATTAGTTTTTGAATTTGGAATATCACATTAATATACTTTTAAAATTAATAGAAAACCATTGATAATTGTTCGATGTAAGTGTAATTTATTTATTTATTTCAGTTGGAGTAACATTAAAAAGCCACCTTTGGCCAAAACAATAATATTACAGACTAATTCACAATGGTTATTTATCTTCACCCTTAAAAATTAGAAAGTAATGATGATATTTGAAAATAATAAATGATACATAAAATATCAAAGAATAAAAAAAGAAATAAAAATAAAATAAAGAAAGAAAGAAAAAAATATGTATAACATTTAAGGCTCCCCAGCCAGGTTTCTCTATTTACTGAAATATATGTGAGTCCAGTGTAATGACAATACTTGAAATTGTCTTATTATATATATATATATACATACACACACACACACATATATATGTATATATATATATATATATATATATATATATATATATATATATATGTATATATATATATGTATATATATATGTATATATATATATACATACATACATACATATACACATATACATACACACACATGCACATACATATGCACATACATAAAACACTTGTTATAGCTTAAGCAATAAAAACTTTAAATTAAAAATTGCAGCAATACTTAAAATCTTTCAATTTGTCACACACACAAACGAGTGGATTTTTCTCTTAAAAATATTTATTGAGTCTGAAAAATTTCTTAAGTTAGAGGGAAGACTATTCCAAAGTCTAGCCACTCTTACATGAAACGATCGTTCAAAGACGGAAACATAAATACGAGGTATAAGGATCTTGACATTTCTTGTTGATCTGCAGTAATTGAAAACATGACGCAAGTTATATGGTACAGAGTTTAAAATAAGTTTTTAAAAAAAGAAAAGTAATCTAAAGTTAACAAATTTCCGAAAACTATACCCTAGGAACTTAACCACATACGGCGTTATATGTTCTCTCAGCTTAACGTTAAAAATAAACCTAACGACCATATTGAAAACTCTTTCCAATTTGTGGAAATTTGTCGAGTTAATTCCAGACACCACCTCCAAGCAGTAACATATCCGCGACATTAGAAGCGCAACCGCCACCTTTTTTTAATACCGTATGGTCAATAAATATCTGAATTATATAGTCTGCGCAAAGTAAAAATAATTTTTCCAGCCATTTCGTTTATGTGATGACAAAACTCAAGCTTATCATCTATAAGAACTCCTAAACAACGTAAGCGATCAACGTGTTGTATTATTAGACCATTCATTAGAATATTGAACTCGAAACATGAGAAATTTCCAAATACCATGTATTTGGTTTTACCAAGATTTACCATAAAATTATTCTCCAACATCAAAGAGGAAATGTTATTTAAACAAAAATTTGCATTAGCCTCCAAAACATCCAAATATTGAATATCATTTTTCAAAAGTACCTGTATGTCATCTGCAAATATGAAGGTCTTTCAGCTATGAGTAGTTTCAATTACATCAATCACACCATTAAGGTATAAAACAAACAAAATTGGGCCTAATACTGAGCCCTGGGGAACACCCATGTTAACGTTACGTGTATCAGAGAAACGACCATCAATATCAACAAACTGCGAGCGTTGAGTCAAGTATGAATATATTAGTTTACATGCGGTTTTAGAAAATTTAAATTTTTCACGGAGTTTTACTACTAGTTTGCTATGATCTACACAATCAAATGCTCTGGATAGGTCAAGGGATAATAGAATATTCACTTTTCTTTCATTCAAGTTTTGTCTAATAAGATCAGTCATTTCAATTAGCAACGACGAGGTGTTATGACCTTTACGATAAGCATACTGACTGGCAGGAATCATGTTATTTCTCTCCAAATGATCTAATTTAAATTTAAGCAAATGTTCTACTACTTTGGATATCACCGGCAAAATGGAAATAGGTCTTAAGTTTTGAATCGTCGAAACTGTCCCTGCTTTTGAAATGGGAACCACCCTCGAAACTTTCCCAGCTGAAGGAAAAATAGATGTTGTAATAATACTATTTACTAAATGTAGAAGATGCGAACATATAGCTGGAAACATTAATTTCAGAAACTTCAGAGGAATGCCATCATGTTAAATTGCATTTGATTTTACTTTGGTCAATGTCAATAAAAATTCCACTTGAGTTATATTGTCAAATCAGAAACAAAAATTTTCATCAGGGTAATTAAAATCTAATGCACTAGTGCCAGTAATTGAGTTACGCACGAAATAGTTATTTACCTCATTTACATCATAATCCAAACTTATTTTATTGTATTCAAGACATCCTGCATTTATAAGGATGCCCAAACATTATTATTATTACTTCTTTCAAAAATTTTTAACGAATATTTCCTCTTGCACTTTCTCATAATACTTTTAACTTTGTTTCGGTGTCTACAAAAAGTTTGCCAATTTTCATATGTTTGTTCATCTATGTAGCCTCTATATGCCAAGTTTCTTAAAGAAATAGCATAGACAACTTCCCTAGATTTAATCAAGTATCCTTCATAATCCTAGCTCTACGACGGGCGGTAGGTACATAGGAATAAGCGTCATTTAAAAAAGAATTTATTACTCCAACCTGACAGTTTACGTCAGTAGTATTATACATCAATGAGAAATCATAGGAATCATAGAAACTGCGAAGGCCATCCCAATCTATATTACGAAAGTTTCCAGTGTTAATAATATCATCTGCAGGACGTGTGTCTATAATAGCGGATATGTAAATCAGCGCGTGATCGGATATTGAGGGGCATTGAAATTGACCCGAGAGTAGAATCTTAACTTCATTACTTATCAGAAAATAATCTAATAATGAAGACGAACGATGACTAATATCAAAATGAGTGGGAAGGTTGTTATGCTTAATGATAAGTCCATTTTGAGAGGCTATTGTTCGGACAAAATTTGCCTTTACAGGATCAAACAAGTTATGATTAAAATCACCCACAACAATAACATTGCTATATTCTACAAAAATATGTTCATGAAGCTGTTCAAATATGCGGAAATATTCTCTGTTTGCTTGTGGTAGGTATACAACCCCAACAATCATCTTTAGATTGTTGGTTTTAATTTCAACAAAAATTGACTCGCAGGTATTATAATGTTCAGCGGTAAATATTACTCTGCACTTAAATTTATTTGAGACTTAGATGCCCACACCTCCAGCTCTACCCTGTTCAACTGGACGATCGTTTCTATAAAAAGTGTAGCCAGTAATGGATACAGCCTGGCTAGAAATATAAGGTTTTAACGAGGTCTCAGAGACACCAATGACATCTAAATAGCCTTCGTCCAAGATATTTCGTAGCTCAATTATTTTATAATTTTGTGGACATATACTTCTACAGTTTATATGACCAATGCTTAAGCTATTTACAAGACCTCTTAGTTCTCTTTTTAAGAGAGTATTGTCACTAATTACCGGACCAATGTTATTTTCAGACATTATAAAAACCCAAAGATATGGTGGGGAAAACCCAAGAAAATAAAAAAATAAAGATAATAATGAAATCAATAAGTATTATTATAAATAGTTAACAGTTATATAATTTATAAAAATTTCACTTTAATAAATTTCACAGCAATCATAAAAATAAATATGAAAAAAGGTTTGTACTTTCATGGCATAGGTAGAAAAGAAAAGAGATTAAAAATACATGGATATACAATATTATACATACATATATCTATTGTACCAACTTAAGACATTCTTCATAATTAACCAAACAATCAGTTTTATCGAGTTTATAAATTAAGGCCTTCGGCTTATCAGCATTGAAAATCTTAAACTTTGCAATCTTTTTATCCTCCACAAGCTTTTTACAAATGTAAAACATCTTAGCAGCAAAATTTGAAAAATGTTCATTGATGAGGATTATGAAAACTCCAAAGATTATTCCCAATCTTTACCCGCACTTCAATTCCAGAAACGAGAATTGGAGACTTTGTGTTCAGATATTGACAAAAAATATAAACAAATCAGGGAATCTATTGATTTAAGTGAGTCAGCAAAAGATAGTACTATAAATGTCCCTGAAATCACAAAAAAATTAGAGCAGCGAAACAATTTTATAGGGGTACTATGATAAAAATTGAAGAATCTATTGATACCCTTACTCGAATTAATGAAAACCGACTACAAGAAACACGACCCTATTTACTCAATGCCACAATATCGCAACCCAACGACTCCACAGTAACATTTAATGTACCGCCATGCGACATGCCAATATTTAGTGGAGCTTTCAAAACATGGGCCTCATTCCGAGATCTGTTTCAAGCTATTTATGGTAATAATACCCGTTTAAGTGGAGTTGAGAAACTTTTCCACTTGAAACAAAAAACTAGCGGCGAAGCCAAAGAAATTGTAGACAATGCGCCCTTGACAAATGATGGTTTTCTTATTGCATGGAATCATCTAGTTTCACAATATGAAAATAAAAGAATGCAAATTAATGCCCAATTAAAATCATTATTTAATTTACCCACTGTGAATACCATGTCCAGTTCCTCAATAAGAAAGCTCCAAAGAAAAATAAATTGTTGTATTTCGAGTTTGAGTTCATTGGATATAGACACAGACAATTGGGACCCTATTTTTGTGTATTTATGCTCAACAAAACTACCCAGAGAAGTTCGTATACAATTTGAAAAAACGCTTTCTGATTGTTCAGAAATGCCATCATGGAATGATCTAGATTTGTTTTTGACAAATACTTATAAGGAGCTAACATCAGTAAATGATGTCCCAAATCAATTTGATCATCAAAACACACACCAAAAAGCAAAGCAGTTCCAGGAAAATAAGAATCTGTTTGCCAAAAGAGGCAAAACTTTTCATAACGTAACCCATTCTCAAAAAGAAACACACCCTAGAATTAAACCCCAGAACAAATTCTCAAACCCAACCCAAAATAACCAAAATCACACAAAATCTACAAACAATACAAATTCACAGAATAAACCCGATGGGTCAATTTGCAAACTTTGTAAAAATAAACACACCCTAAGAGAATGTTCTTGATTTACCTCATTAGGAATAAATGAAGGGATTGAATTTGTAAAAAAGAATGGAATATGTTATAATTGTTTAGCCATTGCCCACATAATCAAAGATTGCCATATCACCTTTACATGCAGATACTGCGGTGGAAAACACAATACACTTTTACACAAACCCAATTCAAACCCAAACCCACAAATTGATGACGATAAACCATCAACATCACGAAATGTCGCACAATCTTTCTCGACCCATACCCGTTCAAGTAAACCCATGTTAGACGACAGAACAAAATTGCTAGGAACAGCAGTTCTAAATGTTGAGGTTCAAGGAGGAAAATTCCCAGCTAGAGCCTTAATTGACCCAGCTTCAGATTTTTCGTTTATTTCTGACAAACTTAGACGAAAACTTAGATTACCCACTACACCCATTCATGCTGAAATTTCAGGACTTAATAAAGTCGTTTCAGCACAATCGAATAAATTATGTGATGTAATGTTACGGTCCAACACAGAAAATAATTTCAAATTGAATATTGAAGCAATTGTTGTTAAAACCCTCACAAAAAATTTACCCACCCAATATTTAAACCCAACCCACATAAAAGAATTAGAGGATATTTAATTAGCTGACAAAAAATTCTACGAAAGCAGACCCATAGATTTCATAATTGGCAGCGATTTCTACCCACAGAAGTAGATTAGTAATGGGGACGATAGTCCTGTTTTGGGAATTCAAAACCGGGAAAAAATAAAAACGATGGCAACCCTGTTACAAATGGGGGGATTTTGGGGATTTTCATACTGAGAGTTTCTTGGCTATGTGTGTGCGTGTGTGAGTTTGATTCTTTGGCCATGTGTATGTATGTATACTTGTGTGCACAGCTTTTGTTGTTATTGTAGAGAAACTTTGTGCTTACAGTGCATGGATGTATGTACGTGTGTGATGTGTATGTGTGTGTGTGTGAGTCTAATTCTTTGGTTGTGTGTGCATGTATATCTGGGTGTTTGTATGTATGTATGGGTGTGTGCGTGAGTGTGTGTGATTGTTATTTGATAGAATCATGGTTGCTGTTTTGAGTTATAGTTGGTATGCTTATGTAGGGTTATTGTATGTATGCATTTATGTTTGTGATCTCTGGGGGGGGGGGAATAATCTAATAGCTGCAGAGAGTGGTAACCCTGTTACGAATGGAAGTCGTTAGGGAATGTATTTGGTAATGTATGCATATGTTGTTGGATTAATGTATGTGATCTTATCTATTTTTGCTTTGAAGAATGTCATTGCTTGTGTGAGTTACATCAACACTTTTTCATACATATTTACAAATGCATGTATATATGTTTTTAAGGCTATTGACGTTGCTATTATGGAGATAGAAAATATTGTGTCGGCATAGGTTTCATATATGTTCAAGTGAATTTCAGATGTTAAATGTTTTGAATCCGATCAGGTTGATAAGAAGAGCTTTTCAATAGGGGTAGTGATATCTTTATTTCGGTATATTGTACTTTAATGTAACAATTATAAGAAATAGCTTTTGGAGAAATACAGCAAAAACTTATAACGAGTGTTTTTTTTCGAGGTATAAAACTTTAAATTGAAATAAAACACAAGAAAATCGTTTTAATGTCCATTAATTTAGCTTTATTAGAAGAATAATTTTATGCCATTTATGTTTAAATATGATTTTGGGCATGTGGCCGCCGCGGCTGGCTCGAATAAAGCCAATTCTACAGGTCCAATTTTCAACCACTTTTTCGAGCATATGGGGCCGTATGTTGGCAATAACGCCACGAATGTTGGCTTCCAAGTCCCCTAACGTTTCTGGTTTGTTGGCGTAGACGAGCGACTTCACATATCCCCAAAGAAAATAATCCAATGGTGTCAAATCACAAATCACAAATCCATTCCGCGAAATTATGCGCTCATCGAATGTTTCCTTCAATAAATCGATTGTGACGTGCGCTGTGTGGCATGTAGCGCCGTCTTGGTGGAACCACAACTCATCCACATTCATGCCATCCAATTCGGGAACAAAATAGTCGGTTATCATGGCTCTATACCGGTCTCCATTAACGGTAACTGACTCTCCAGCATTATTTCGGAAGAAGTATGGCCCAATGACTCCACCAGCTCATAGAGCACACCAAACAGTCAGTTTTTGTGGATGTAATGGCGTCTCAAGGGTCTCATGTGGATTCTCTTCACTCCAAATGCGGCAATTTTGCTTGTTGACGTAGCCATTCAACCAAAAATGAGCCTCATCACTGAACAAAATTTTGCGATGAAAATCAGCATCGAGATCAATCTCATTTTCGGCCCATACACCAAAATCACAACACATTGCATGGTCTCGCGGCTTTAATTCTTGCACAAGCTGGATCTTGTAAGGTCGCAAGCCAAGATCTTTGCGCAAAATCTTCCATAAAGTTGATGGACAAAGCTCCAATTGCTGTGCACGGTGGCGAATCGATTCATTCGGGTCCTCTTCAACACTTTGCTCTACAGCGGCAATTGTTTCTTCGGTGCGCACTGTTCGACGTCTCTGCGGATGCGTATTATCACATAGAGTAAACGTAGTGCGAAAACGATCCATGGTTAACCGAATTAATTGCTCTGATGGACGATTATGTCGACTATAAAATGGACGGAGCTTGCGGTAAACTTCGCGAACTGAACCATTATTTTCGAAATAAATTTGCACGATTTGCAAGCGTTGTTCTTTTGTCAACCTGTTCATGATAAAATGGCAAACCAAACTAAATATTAATCACTTGACAGCTGACAAAATGGCCGCCAGTTAAAAAAGTGATGCCAACTTAAAGTTCTAAACCTCAATAAAAAAAACACCCATTAGAAGCACCTACTTTCACGTGTCACGATTTTTCTAGTATAGTATATGAACCTTGTAAACATGCTTCATATTTTTCTCATCTTACTTAAACATTATAATTACATTTGCATTGTCTCTTATTAAATGCTTATAGCCATATTCATAAAAATTTTAAACAGCATTTCAAATGTTGTTTGAGCAAAATTCGCTAAAATTGTATTCATAATAGAATATTAGCTTAAAAACGTTTTTTAACTTGCGTAAATCAACAAATCTTATAAATTAAATGCACCCATACTTAAAATAATTTTGAGCTGACGTCGTTCTAGTTTTGCTTCTTGTTTATTTATATTTTTAACTTTGTCTGTATGTATGTATGTATGCATGTATTAAGAATTATGCTTATGTTTGGCACAAGTAGAATGAGTCATCATTCTTCTGTCGCCCCATACAAAAATATACACGTACACGTACATATGAATGTACTATATTATTCTGCTTTCCACATGCAACATCAGCAAATATCATAATTGAAATGTTTTAAGCTTCATTACCAGAAAAAAAATAAATGTATAATAACCCATTCTTTTAATTATGAAATTATGTAATTTCTTTAACTATTCATATTTGTAGTAGTATATAGATAATTTTAGTATAAATATATGTTTTTAAACCTTTTTTTTAATGAGAAAAATATGAAGCATGTTTACAAGGTTCATGTTGGCAGTAATATGAATTTTGACAAGTTTTAAAAAATTTGTAGAGTGTTGGAAGGATAAATATGGATTTTTGATTATAAGCAAATATATTGAATTAAACGATTTTCGTTATAGAAAAAAAAATACTGCTAATAAAAGATAGACTTTAGTTATTTCATCTGACCTGAAAACCAGACCAGCTCCTAATAAGCTGACCTGAAAATCAGACCAGCTCCTGATAAGCTGATCTGAAAACCAGACCAGGTCCTGATAGCCTGATCTGAAAACCAGACCAGGTCCTGATAAGCTGATCTGAAAACCAGACCAAGTCCTGAAAAGCTGATCTGAAAACCAGACCAGGTCCTGAAAAGCTGATCTGAAAACCAGACCAGGTCCTGATAAGCTGATCTGAAAACCAGACCAGGTCCTGAAAAGCTGATCTGAAAACCAGACCAGGTCCTGAAAAGCTGATCTGAAAACCAGACCAGGTCCTGATAAGCTGATCTGAAAACCAGACCAGGTCCTGAAAAGCTGATCTGAAAACCAGACCAGCTCCTGAAAAGCTGATCTGAAAAACAGACCAGGTGCTAATAAGCTGATCTAATAGCTGATAAGCTGATCTAATAGCTGACACCTATTGTACTATTTGCTGTTAGCAAACGTAAATGAGATGGTGTTAAAGCAGTTGGTGTCGATAAGATAATACCTAATGAAATATAATGGAATTTCATAATATTGTGAAATTCGATTTGTTTTGTGCAGAACCTTTCAAAGAAAACAAGACTGTGCATGTTTAAGCGATATGAAAAGAAAAAACAAGAATTCGCATGAAAGAAGAAAGTAACATCAAGACAGAAGTTGAGAATATACAAGTTTAAAGACTGAGAAACCATCAGTCAAGATAGAGGCAAGTAAATAAAAAAAATCGTAGAAGGAACAATATTACGAACTAAATAGATTTTATAAATGTTACCTTTTATTATCGACAAAATTAGATGATATAGTTATACAATATCAGGAAATGTTTAGTCATAAAACACCTTCGTTGGAGGAGGTATAGTAGATAAAAAAAAATAAACTCTCTAACTGGTGAACTTTATCTTCCCGGATATTAGTATTGTGGACCTGAAACAAAACTACAAAAACGTTTAAATTGAGGTGACAAAGGAATTAATTTATTGGACTCTGCTTGTAAAGATCACGATATAGCTTATTAAAAAAATAAGGATTTAAGCATTAGACATAAAGCTGATAAAATACTTGAAAATTCAGCTTGGGATCGAGTTTTATCAAAAGATAGTAGTATTGCTGAAAAATCATTTGCCTATATGGTTACTAACGCAATGAAAGCCAAAACAAAATTTGGTATGGGTGTGGAGAAGAAGAAAAATGCTAAAAAGGACAAGATAAATGATAAAAAACTGTTTAGAACATCAATTAGAGCTGCAACAAAAAAAAAAAAAAGAAGGAAAAACAATTAGATATTAGCTCAGCAATTAAAATTGCCCGAAAAACTATCAACAAATCATTAAAAGGAAGAAAATCTCAAATTATAGTACCACATGTAATACGTGTACCAAAAATTGGTGGGTTTTTGCCTCTAATACCGATTTTAACTGCTCTGGGTGTAATTGGTAGTCTAACAAATGGAGGTGCTGCTATAGCTAAAGCTGTTAATGCAACAAAGAATGCAAAAAATCAACTTGATGAAGCAATTAGACATAATAGAGCGATGGAATCTATAGCAGTTGGAAAGGGACTTTACTTAAAACCATATAAAAAGGGTTATGATTTAGTTTACAAAGAGGAATCAAAAAACTCTTAGAGATGCTACGAACAGACCACTATCTGATGTGGACATAAACCGTTTCTCTATAAATATTCCATATTTTAGAGGAGTTTTCATGTTGAATACTCTACCAAAACGAACAAAGAAAATAGAATGTGGAATAATCAATTTAGACGTATCAACAGGACCTGGTACACATTGGGTAGCATATTATAAAAACAACAATGAAAAAGAAAATTTCGACAGCTTTGGAAACTTACAACCTCCTTCGGAAGTAGTCAAATATCTTGGTAGAAATATAAAATACAACTATAATCAACATCAGAATTTCAATACATTTACCTGTGGTCATTTATGTCTTAAATTTCTTTATGAAATAACTGAAAATATTAAATAAAAAAGCACAAACATTTATATTTTACAAAACTCTTTCATTTATTTTTATTTATAATTTAAAATACAAAATTATTATATATTATTGCCAAATTGGAAATTGGGAATTTTGAATTAGAAATTCACTCAGCTCGCTTTCAACAATTAAGCTTTGTTCACCTTCTCTACTTAAGCAATATGATCCGCTCGAGAGTTCTTTAATTTCAGCATCGGTTAAAGCATTATATCGCTTTGGGAGGAACATTATGTGGTTTTCCATTTCAACATTTAGTGTTGGCCCATATTTTGTTCTTACTCTTGACACTTTTCGAATGGTGTATTTAGTTGATGTCTCAAGCTCCTTTATGTGGATTAAGGTTTTATTTTTTAGTGAATTAAATTTTGATGTTAGATTTGTTGTAGACTCAATTTTTGTTTTATTTATTTATTTTTTTTATTAACTTCTCCGCACTTTGAATGTTTAACTGAAAATGATCTTAAAAGTACCGATGACGACTTCAAGAAGGCTAATCGAAAGTATGTTGAAATAGTGAATAAGTGGAGGGGTAGTGATAGACAGAAAGAGATAGTTTAAGAGAGAAAAGGGATAGAGAGAGATAGAGTGCTAAAAAAGAAGTATGGAATATAGATGATGGTATAGATATTTTAAATATCAAAAGATAGTACTTTAAAAATTTAAAGAGCAAATTAGTCTTAAAGAAACCTTCAAACAATCATCATTCATTAATTTATCGGCAAATATAATGAGCCAAATTAGACGTACTCTAAACCAATTTATAAGAGATTTTGAAAGCTTTAGGCTTTTTGGTCATTGGGAGATGATCAAATTTTTTCAAAATATGCTGGATGAGAACGAAGAATATGGTATCATGGAAGATGAAGACAACAGAGAAGGTCACTTCAAAAGCTGTCCTTGGTATAATCCTGAGTGTGAGGAAGGACCAGATACTTGCAGATGTACAATATATTTTTTGCGTAAAAGTATATTAGAAAATTTAATAATTGGATATTATGAAATGTTTCCATCATTATAATAAAAATAAATAAAATTAAATTAAAATGTATTATTAATATAAATAAAATTAAATTAAATTATTCCTTGTTGTGTGTTATTTTTTAAAGGAAATTTAGGATTCATCTATTCGAATATAAAATAGCAGAAACTTGTATGTAGTGAAAAATATAAGGACTTATCCGATTGTCTAAATTGTTTCTCTTTATGAAAAAATCTAATGATATTTAATGGAATTTCATAACATTGTGAAATTCAATTTGTCATGTGCATAACTTTTCAAAGAAAACAAGACTGTACATGTTTAAGCGACATAAAAACAAGACTGTGCATGCTTAAACGATATGAAAACAAGACTCTGCGTGTTTAAGCGTCATGAAAACAAGACTGTACATGTTTAAGCGACATGAAAACAAGAATTTGCAAATAAGCAAAAACAAAAATTTGTTTTGATCTAGCGAAGTAAAGCTAATAAAGAAATAAAAACCATTCACATAATTAATTCTTTTTCCAATATTTTATTTAAAATTTTTTCTTAAAAATTCATACACATATTTAACTAATGTATGTAGATACCCAGACAAAAAATTAGACAAAAATTCTCTATTTCAAGTAGTAAAATGTGAAAAAAAGGTGTGGTACATTAGAAGAAAATAAAAATAAATATATAGACTGACTGACCAACTAAAACGTACACTCTGTCCGATGGACACACAAAGCACACTTAAACATTTCAGAAATATATATACAACACGCTGAACTTTAATAAAATGAGAAAAAAATCATATAGAACGTCAAATGAAAGCCATAGGTAATAGCCCTTCATAAAATAAAGATATACATATGTACCTTATTAATGTAAACATATTATCAGTATAAAGCAACAGAAATTTCGTCAAACAAAGTCATCTTGTATCCTAGAGGAACCGTCGAAAGGGTATACCTAAAGTCTCTGAAAACCACTTAGTTTACTGATGATCGCTTTTCAACAAGAAAATAAGTTTGTTCATTGTGACTAATTTAAAAGTACATTTAAATTCAGTCTCATATCCGATCTTAACTGCATCAGAATTTAAGAAAAAAGCTCCTGTTATTCTATTGAATAAAATTTTAATTTAAAACAGTAAGCAAAGATATCAGCTTCAACTTCAAATGATTTCATCACAAAAAAAACTAGTGATTGTTTTCAACAATTTTGAAAATAATAATTTCAATATAAAGTTCCCTTTTGATTTTAAATGTTTATCAATAAAAATAAAAAAAGAAGTAAGTTGACTACCAAAGAAAAAAAACTATCAGTATATAAGCTGGAGTGCCGGATCAGTTTCATTTAAAAATGTTTATACATTTTCATAAAGCAAAGCAAGATTTCGAAAACAAATGCAGAAAGTGAAGAAAAAAGTCTATAGTTAGAAAAAATTATGTACCCCAAAAATTTCTAACGTTAACTTACTAACGTTGCATAAACTTTAAAAAAAAATTAAATTAAGTATAAGAAATATTTCTATTTTAGTTGCTATTACTATAGAGTATGTATCTTCAGGAATTCAGTTTTACTTAAAAACAGAAAATCCTCACAAACTTTTAAGTACACGCAGATAAAAACTAAAACGTTTTTATTTTCAAATAAAAAAAAACTGAATATATCGCATCTATACACAGACGAATATTTACAACAACAACACCAACAACAAGAAGAACCAAGGAAATCAATAACAAATAAACATGTATTCAAAGATTGAAATAAACAAAATCTGTAATATAAACAAACTTCATATAGGCAGACTTTAACACGAGACAAATTTAAGTATGAGAAAATATAAAACAAGCGTAAGTATAAAAACATAATAAGATTAGGGAAGTCCAGACATATGATAGTATTTTATAGTACCAAATGTCGATACTGAAAACAATTTATTTCTATCTACATATGAATATTAGCGCAAATACACACACACATAGCAGAATTCATATAAGAAATATCCAAGAAAATTTCAACAACACCCCCACCTTTCACAAATCACGACCAGCCTAAAATTCTCCCCCCAGATATACATATAAAAATTCCCATGATCATACATACATACATATACAATATATAAGATTAATCTCAACAACACAACACTCTTACCTACCTGAAATTACAGATAGTCTTAAACTTCTACAGACGTCTATACACATAGATTCTCATGGCTACATATTACAAGAACACCTCGCCCCTAATAAATCACAATCATCTTAAATTCTTACAAAAATACATACATACATACATACACATAACCAATTTAGCTCAACAACATCCTCACCTACCTCAAATCACGATCAGCCTTAAACTACTATAGACAGACACATCCACAAATCCCCATGGATACATATAACGTCAACAACCCTGCCCACCCAAATCATGGTCAGCCTTAAACTCCTACAGACATACAAACACACAGATTCCCCCGGTTACATATTACTAGAACACCTCACCCCTCATAAATCACAATCAGCCCTAAGCTCCTACAGAAATACACACATTGAAATTTCTACAAACATACACACACACACACACATACACACACACACACATTTCCACAATTCTCTGTTGGTATTACGATATATGATGAAATTCATATACACAGCAACACCCAGAACAAAATCGCTAGCATTAGTTTGCAATATAAAGGTACTAGAAAAATCGGGACACGTGAAAGTAGGTGCTTCTATAAGTTTTTGCTGTATTTCTCCAAAAGCTGTTTCTTAGAATTGTTACATTAAAGTAAAATATACCGAAATAAAGATATCACTACCCCTATTGAAAAGCTCTTCTTATCAACCTGATCGGATTCAAAACATTTAACATCTGAAATTCACTTGAACATATATGAAACCTATGCCGACACAATATTTTCTATCTCCATAATAGCAACGTCAATAGCCTTAAAAACATATATACATGCATTTGTAAATATGTATGAAAAAGTGTTGATGTAACTCACACAAGCAATGACATTCCTCAAAGCAAAAATAGATAAGATCACATACATTAATCCAACAACATATACATACATTACCAAATACATTCCCTAACGACTTCCATTCGTAACAGGGTTGCCACTCTCTGCAGCTATTAGATTATTTCCCCCCCCCCCCCAAGAGATCACAAACTTAAATGCATACATACAATAACCCTACATAAGCATACCAACTATAACTCAAAACAGCAACCATGCGTCTATCAAATAACAATCACACACACACACACACACACACACACACACACACCCATACATACATACAAACACCCACATATACATGCACACACAACCAAAGAATTAGACTCACACACACACACATACACATCACACACGTACATACATCCATGCACTGTAAGCACAAAGTTTCTCTACAATAACAACAAAAGCTGTGCACACAAGTATACATACATACACATGGCCAAAGAATCAAACTCACACACACTCACACATATATACATACATCCATGCACTCTAAGCACAAAGTTTCTCTACAATAACAACAAAAGCTGTGCACACAAGTATACATACATACACATGGCCAAAGAATAAAACTCACACACACACACACACACACATAGCCAAGAAACTCTCAGCATGAAAATCCCCAAAATCCCCCCATTTGTAACAGGGTTGCCATCGTTTTTATTTTTTCCCGGTTTTGAACTCCCAAAACAGGACTATCGTCCCCATTACTAATCTACTCACAGATCTTAAAATCAGGTGTTAAAAAAGATTTTCTTAATACCTTAATAGCTCAAGAAACCGAATTTGGTTAGATTTTGACCGGACCCTTCCAAAAATCACATACACCCCAAACCATTGTCTCATATTTCAACTCTGTAAAACTTGATAAATTTATAACCAAGTTTTGGGAAATAGAAGATATACCCACCAAACCCAATACATCGGAAGAAGGCTTAGTTTGTGAAGAAAACTGTGTTACAACTACACACAAATTACCCAACGGCCGTTATCAAGTAAGTCTTCCATTTCGATCACCTACAATTGAACTACGAAACTCACGCCACATCGCAATGGCTCCATTTTTACGAAATGAAAGAAATTTGATGAAAAACCCCGAACTAAAAGTAGAATATGATAACGTGCTGCAAGAATATATTGATTTAGGTCATATGAAACCCGTAAGATATAACACCAAAACAACTTTAAACAACCAGTATTACTTACCCCATCATGCTGTCATAAAACTTGAACGTGTTACGAAAAAAAGCGTCAATGAACCCATTCAAGAATTTGAACTGCAAAAAAATGACATTTCGAGTCAATTGTGCTCCATATTTGGCTATTAGAACCCTACACGAATTAGCCAAAGACATTCAAAATACCCACCCAATTGCTTCGAAAATTTTGAAAAATAATATGTATGTAGATGACGTTTTGGCTGGAGGTCATACAATTGAAGAATCTAAAAGTGCTCAAATACAATTGATCACAGCTCTGGACTCTGCTGGATTTCCTCTGAGAAAATGGACTTCTAACACTAAGGAATTATTAAACAACCTACCCGAAGAACACTTGCTTGATGTCGATTTACTCACACTACCCGAGTCAAATAACGCCAAAACATTAGGCATAAGACAGAATGCCAAGAAAGATGCCTTCTTTTTTAGTGTTCCAATAATTGAAAGGAAGTCAGCATATACAAAGCGAACTGTTTTATCAGACATAGCTCGTCTATTTGACCCAGCTAGATGGCTAGCGCCAATTGTCATTTCTGCCAAGATTATTATGCAGCAAATATGGCAAGACAATACAGCCTGGGATGAATGTCTTACCCCACTCACCCTAAATAAATGGCACAAGTTTTTGCAATTCTACGACAATATTGATCAAATTCGCATTCCGAGATGGATTAATTTTTCACCTTCAGCAAAAATTGAGTTTCATGGCTTTTCAGATGCTTCCGAAAAAGCCTACTCAGCAGTTTTATATGCTCGAGTTACACCCGTAGACGGACCTTGTACCGTAACCCTACTTCTCGCTAAAACGAGAGTTGCACCAATCAAAGTAATTTCACTACCAAAATTAGAGCTTTGTGGTGCTGTTTTGTTAGCTAATATTACCCACAATGTTATCACCCAATTAAACTTACCACAACATCAAATATATTTTTGGACAGACTCATCAATAGTGTTAGCTTGGCTCAGCAAACCACCAAACTCATGGAACACTTTTGTGGCAAACAGAGTTTCTACAATTTTGGAAACTGTAGGCGTGGACAACTGGAACCATGTTGGCTCACATGATAACTCTGCTGATGTTGCTAGTCGTGGATGTAATGCAGAAGAACTAACAGAAGACATGCTGTGGTGGAATGGACCAATATGGTTGAAAGAAACGCCGTCAAAATGGCCAACAAAACACAAACCCTTTGAAACTCAAGCTAAGGCTAAAATAAGTCAATCATTTTCGACTGTAGTTAACATACACCCACCCATTGACAATCAAACTGATATTTACAAACCCAGACATATTATTAAGATTTTCAAAATTGTCAAAAGCTCTAAGAGTAATGTCATACGTTTATCGATTCTGTGATCGAACGTCACACACCCGAACCCAATCAATTCGAAATGAGAAAATTATTCTCGATAAAAATAAATATCAATCCAGTAAAGCAAGAATTGAAAACTTATTAACCCACCCAAGCATTGAACTTGATGCTATAGAGATAAAATCAACACAAGATAGACTCATTATTCTCCGTCAGCTTAAACATTTTGAAGAAGAATACAATTGTCTAAAAAAGAAACACCCAATTCCAAAAAGAGCAACCTACTCACTCTAGCACCATTTTTAGATTCTGCAAATATTATGGGCGCAAACTGTCGACTATCCAACTCCAATAGTTTGTCGTATTCAGAAAGACACCCAGTTCTAATACCATATGCAAGTCAGTTTGCAAAATTGTTAACCTTGCATGTGCATTTGGTTACTCTACATGGAGGAAATCAACTCACACTAAGGATACTGAGATCTGGCTTTTGTATTCCGAAACTTCAGAATCTAATTAGTTCAATAATACACAAATGTGAAGCGTGCACAAAATACAAGAATCGACAAGCTACTCAATTTATGGTAGCCTTGCCACCTGAACGTACCCAAATAACACGTCCCTTTTATAATACTGGAGTTGACTTTGCCGGGCCGTTTGACATCAAATTATATACTGGAAAAAATTGTAAAATAACAAAAGGATATGTATACGTTTTTGTTTGCTTTGCAACAAAAGCAATTCACTTAGAACCGACATCTGGCCTGTCAACTCAAGCCTTTATAGCAGCATTTGCACGATCTTTTTTCGAGGCGGGGATGCCCTGTTGCCATTTACTCTGACAATGGAACAAATTTTGTTGGAGCTAGTCATTTGCTGAAAAAAGAACGACAGTAATTCCTCAAGCAAGTAAAAGGATCAGTCATTGCAAATAATATTTTACAAAACTTGACGTGGCACTTCATACCACCAGGAGCCCCACACATGGGTGGGTTATGGGAATCGGGCGTAAAAAGCTTCAAATCACATTTAAAGAAATTGAATACGCTGAAATACACTTTCGAAGAACTAGCAACGCTTCTTACTAGAATTGAAGGATGCCTCAAGACCCTTAAGCCCGTCAAGTGACAACCCGCAAGATTTGAATCCTTTAACCCCAGGTCATTTTTTAATTGGTTCACCTATATTATTACCCGCAGAACCCGACTGTTGCAATGAAAATCTTTCCCTTACAAATCGGTGGCAAAAATTAAAAATTCAACATCAAAACTTCTGCAGAAGATGACAAGATGAATACCTAAAAGAGCTACATAAAAGATATAAGTGGAAGAACCCGAAGCAACAAGTGGAAGTTAATGATAATTATAAGACAAGATAACTTACCAGTAGTAGGGAACTGGCAATTAAAATTGTTAAATTGTTGGTGAAATTGTTAAATTGTTGCTGAAATTGTTAAATTTGGGTAATTAAAATTTGAAAATTGTTAAATTCTTGGAAATTTGTGTTTTTTTGTTTACATAAGGAGTTTTTTGTTTACATTATGAGTTTTTTGTTTACATTAGGAGGTTTTGTTTACATTAAGTGTATGTCTATCTGTCTGTCTGTCTGTCGGTCTGCCTGACCGTGGATGTTTGTGTGTCGAATATTTTGTGTGAATGTATTAAGGCGGTTCATAGTTTGGCGGTTCTTATGTGTGTATATACAGACGAGGAAAATCATGAAAATGAATTTTCCTAATACCAATGGTGAAATAGTAATTATTAATTTTTCCTAATGCCTACGGCAATGCATGATAATTTTTCCTAATGCCGGGCAAAACATGATTATTATTTTTTTCAAATGCCGACGGCAAAACATGATTATTATTTTTTTCAAATGCCGACGGCAAAACGTGATTATTAATTTTTCCTAATGCCGACGGCAAAACATGAATATAATTTTTTCAAATGCCGACGGGAAAATGATTTTTCTTAATGACGACGGGAAAACGTGAAAGTTATTTTTTCTATTGCTCCCTAGGTGTTGCTAGACTGTGGGAATTTAAGGCTGACCATGATTTGGGTGGGCAGGGTTGTTGACGTAATATGTATCCATGGGGATTTGTGGATGTGTCTGTCTATAGTAGTTTAAGGCTGATCGTGATTTGAGGTAGGTGAGGATTTGATTGGAAGGGGCGGGGTGTAGTTGAGGTAGATCGATTGCGTGTGTATGTGTGTGTGTGTATGTGTGTGTGTATGTGTGTGTGTATGTGTGTGTGTATGTGTGTGTGTGTGTGTGTGTTTGTAGGAGTTTCAATGTGTGTATTTCTGTAGGAGCTTAGGGCTGATTGTGATTTATGAGGGGTGAGGTGTTCTAGTAATATGTAACCGGGGGAATCTGTGTGTTTGTATGTCTGTAGGAGTTTAAGGCTGACCATGATTTGGGTGGGCAGGGTTGTTGACGTAATATGTATCCATGGGGATTTGTGGATGTGTCTGTCTATAGTAGTTTAAGGCTGATCGTGATTTGAGGTAGGTGAGGATGTTGTTGAGGTAATTTGGTTATTTGTATGTATGTATGTATATATTTTTGTAAGAATTTAAGATGATTGTGATTTATTAGGGGCGAGGTGTTCTTGTAATATGTAGCCGTGAGAATCTATGTGTATAGACGTCTGTAGAAGTTTAAGACTATCTGTAATTTCAGGTAGGTGCGAGTGTTGTGTTGTTGAGATTAATCTTATATATTGTATATGTATATATGTATGATCATGGGAATTTGTGTATGTATATCTGAGGGAAAATTTAAGGCTCGTCATGATTTGCAAAAGGTGGGGTGTTGTTGAAATTTTCTTGGATATTTCTTATATGAATTCTGCTATGTGTGTGTGTGTGTATTTGCGCTAATATTTATATGTAGATAGAAATAAATTGTTTTCAGTATCGACATTTGGTACTATAAAATACTATCATATGTCTGGACTTCCCTAATCTTATTATGTTTTTATACTTACGCTTGTTTTATATTTTCTCATACTTAAATTTGTCTCGCGTTAAAGTCTGCCTATATGAAATTTGTTTATATTACAGATTTTGTTTATTTCAATCTTTGAATTCATTTTTTTTTTGTCATTGATGTCTTTTGTTCTTCTTGTTGGTGGTGTTGTTGTTGTAAATATTCGTCTGTGTATAGATGTGATATATTCAGTTTTTTTTTATTTGAAAATAAAAACGTTTTAATTTTTATCTGCGTTTACTTAAAAGTTTGTGAGGATTTTCTGTTTTTAAATAAAACTGAATTCCTGAAGATACATACTCTATAGTAATAGCAACTATAATAGAAATATTCCGTATACTCAATTTACATTTTTTAAAGTTGATGCAACGTTAGTAAGTTAACGTTAGAAATTTTTGGGGTACATAATTATTTCTAACTATAGACTTTTTTCTTCACTTTCTACATTTGTTTTCAAAATCTTGCTTTGCTTTATGAAAATGTACAAACATTTTTAAATGAAACTGATCCGGCACTCCAGCTTATATACTGATAGTTTTTTTTTTCTTTGGTAGTCAACTTACTTCTTTTTTTATTTTTATTGATAAACATTTAAAATCAAAAGGGAGCTTTATATTGAAATTATTATTTTCATAATTGTTGAAAACAATCACTAGTTTTTTTTGTGATGAAATCATTTGAAGTTGAAGCTGATATCTTTGCTTACTGTTTTAAATTAAAATTTTATTCAATAGAATAAAAGGAGCTTTTTTCTTAAATTCTGATGCAGTTAAGATCGGATATGAGACTGAATTTAAATGTACTTTTAAATTAGTCATAATGAACAAACTTATTTTCTTGTTGAAAAGCGATCATCAGAAAACGAAGTGGTTTTCAGAGACTTTAGGTATACCCTTTCGACGGTTCCTCTAGGATACAAGATGACTTTGTTTGACGAAATTTCTGTTGCTTTATAATAATAATAATATTTTTACATTAATAAGGTACATATATGTTTGTTTTATGAAGGGTGAGCACCTTTCACTTTTATTTGTTGTCCTATATGATTTTTTTTAATTTTATTAAAGTTCAGCGTATTGTGTATATATTTCTGAAATGTTTAAGTGTTTTGTGTTTCCATCGGACAGAGTGTACGTATTAGTTGGTCAGTCACTCTATATTTTTATTTATTTTTTTCTTCTAATGTGCCACTCCTTTTTTCAGATTTTACTACTTGGAATAGAGTATTTTTGTCTAATTTTTTGCTGGGTATATACATTAGGTATGTAGAAATTAGTTTACTTACAAAGAAATGTATGTTTAATAAACAACTATTGTAGCAAATCGATCTCAGCAATTCACCGTCGGTGTTTTCATAAAGTGTTAGAAACAATGAAATATCTATGTTTGGGAGAATTTTTTTGTCTCAAGTAGGTATTTCTACATGAGGTTTGCTGGTTGACTCCTATCACATTCATATGTAATGCTTATCCACTTAAAAAAGGTCATCATCACCATCAATCACTCCCGTATACAATACATTCATAAGTTGGGTTGATCCAGATACAATTGCTGTCTCATCACTTTCTAACAGCTTTATATATTTTGCTAGTATGCATGCCTTAGCATGCTTCTATCGATAGTGACGTAAGAGTCCGAGATGTAGTAGTGTTACAATTAAAAATCTTTACTATTAGAATTTACCAGATCGCTCTTTTGAATTTTTGCAAAGTAGATACATATGTATGTATGTATTTAAGTGACCACAAAATCATAAAATTTCTTTGCCTACAAAATTGTATGACGTGAGGATTTTTTTTTTTGAAATTATTCATGCTTCGGCATGCTTTCATTTTTTTTTCTGTAAATTTATTTAATACTCATACAGATATAAAGTAAGATCTGTTTGCAGTATGCATGCTTCAGCATGATTCTAGTTGAAGCGTATATTCACTCACTAAGTTTGCTTGATACTTATTCATACACATGTACATTCTTAAAGATTGGATATCAAAGTCCAAGTTCCGTAGTTTATCTATATTTTCTAAAGATCTGATAGCTAAAGAAATAAATAGAGTGAAGATCTTCTATAATAATACCATTTTCATATTGTAAAATTTTGCGTTCTTACGCTTTCGATGGGGAAATGTACATACAACTTTATAAAAAGTGATAATATGATGTGCTGCTGAATATTGCACTATGTTATAGTTTATTTTAAACACTGAAGTTTTAGCAAATTTCATTCAGACCAACAAGTTTAGAGAATTCCACTACATTTAGCTAATTATCTAATTCCACTACATTTAGTTAATTACCTTTCTTAAGACCCATCATTCCTAATCAATCCTACAAAAAAACTAGATTTTTCGTTTTAATTTAATTTTTATTTTTATTAAATTCAACATTCATTCTTCAAATTACTTTATACTGTATTAAGCAGCTTTTTCTCATTTGTTGAGTTAACTTTAATCGTAAACATTTTAATGGTGAGATAAATTTTTCTATTTTATGCACTAAGTAATTCCTTATATATGTATACCAATCCTTTTATATGAACCATTAAAGCTAATTCTTTTCACATCATTCCTTTTAATGCTCAATTAAATCATTGTACTATTGATGCTTTCAGATTAAGTAATGTTTAATCTTCTATTTATGTACGAGTTTTCCAAAGTATTTATTAAAAAATTCCTTAGAATCATCTGTTTGTAAGTTTTTTTTTTGGTACCCGTACCACTTCAAAAATATTTTCCATTCCTTGGTTTTTGGAGTGCAGCTTTTATTTTCAGCTGTACTACAATTTGATAATATGTCAAATACATTCTTCAAAAATCAACAATTTCTATTTTCTGTAGAATAGTTCTCGATTTCACCTAACTTAGCTCCATAAAACTTCATATATTCCTGTCATTGCATCTCTACAAGCACAAACAATTTTCGAGTTTTAATATGGAGTTCGTTTACTAAATTTCTTTTTAAAGACATTGAGTTGTTTTACAGATTTTTTCGATAGTGTGGTGATCTACATGTTGCACTTTCAGCTATTTATACTAACATGTAGTTAATTTTCTAATCTATATATTTAATCGTACAGCTCTTCAATTTATTTTTAATTATGTAATTTTTAGAATTGCTTTTCAATTTTATAACTCTCTTCCTTCTCTAATTTTATTTCACGTTGTAGTCCACCAATATGCATTTGAATATATTCTTGAATTATATCAATGCCTTAAGCTATATTATTAATTTGTTCTTTAGTTTGTCGATTTCAGTTTCCAGAAAAATTAACTTATATCATCGTTCTCTGACGGAGCTGACGGAGCTGGTCTAGTTATCAGATCAGCTTATCAGGAGCTGGTCTGGTTTTTAGATCAGCTTATCAGGAGCTGGTCTGGTTTTCAGATCAGCTTATCAGGAGCTGGTCTGGTTATCAGATCAGCTTATCAGGAACTGATCTGATTTTCAGATTAGCTTATCAGGAGCTGGTCTGGTTATCAGATCAGCTTATCAGGTAACAGATCAGGCTATCAGGAGCTGTTCAGATTTTCATTTCAAGATATCTGAGTCAGATTTAGTTATCAGTGTACAAGTAGCTAGCCATTTATAACATTTATATACATGAAGTTTAAAGTCAGATGAAATACTAAAAAGTAAAGTTTTATGTAGTAAAATTATTTTCTATAACCATCATCGTTTAATTCAATATCTTTGCTTATAATCAAAAATCCATATTTATCCTTTCAACATGCTTTATATTTTTCTCACCTTACTTAAAATTACATTATGATGATCTCTTATTAAATGTTTGGTGATTTTGGTGTAAGTTTTACATAAGTAGAATGAATCAACATTCTTATCTCTCCCCATACAAAAGTATTCTTCGCATACGCATCATCGTTAAATATCATATTGGAATTACTTTGGACTGAAATAACAGATTCACTATCGGTAAATTTTTTAATATATTATTGTTTTAATTGATGAAATTAATTTCTTCAGGTATTTATATTTGGGTTGATATAAAGATTTTGAGTATAAATAAATGTTCTCAAATTTAAGTCCATTAGGACTTTCTAGCAAGCTAATCATAGCGTTTTTTTTTTTTTGTGCAATTTGACAGGTCAACTATTGTTCCACGAATAGAATTTGATATAGGGGAACTATGATTTATTTTTGAACTATCGTTCGATGATTCATCAATATTTCGTACCAAGGTGTTTTAGGTTGTTTTACTTACCGCATTTATGTAGCTAAATACATTATATAAATATTATCTCTTATGATAAAAAAATAAACTAATACAGCTATACCATCTCAGAAAATATTTTCTGAAATCGTATAGCTGCATTTGTTTATTTTTTCTATAATAAGAGATAATGATCCACACTCATAATCAAAACAGCATTAAAATATCCTTTGTTTTGGCTATGAGTATGCATCAATATTTATGAAATGCGTTTAGTTACAAAAATGTGGTTAGTAAAACAAAGTATATTTTAACAGCCTTATTTATAACACTTATTAGGGCTTTATAAAGAATTTTTAAAACAAATTTTTATAAAAATCTTGTTTTAAGAAGCCTTTACAAAGCCTTAGTAAGTTTTATAAATGAGGCTGTAAGAGTTTAAAATCAGTATTTTGTATGATAATACTGATTTGAAACTCTTAAAATATTCTTTGTTTTGACTATGAGTAGGGCCCATTATCTCTTATTATAGGACAAATAAAATAATATAGCTATACGATTTCAGAATATATTTTCTGATATCGTATAGCTACATTTTTAATTTTTCTATAATAAGAGATAATATTTATGAAATACATTTCATAAATATTGGCGCATACTCATAGTAAAAACAACCTAAAAATACCTTGGTATTTTTATGTTGTTTTACTAATCGCATTTTGTAAATAAATGCATTTCATAAATATTATCTATTATTAGAGAAAGAATCAAATAGTATGGTTATATATTAGAAAACATGATTTCTGATATCATATAATTATACTATTTTATTTTTTTATAATAAGAGATAATGACTCATACTCATAGTCAAAACAAAGGATATTTATATGCTGTTTTGATTATGAGTATGCGTCAATATTTATGAAATGCATTTAGTTATAAAATGCGGTTAGTAAAACAAAGTATATTTTAAGTGTTTAAAACCACCATTTTATGGTAATACCGGTTTTAAACACTTAAAGCATACTTTGTTTTGACTATGAGCATGAGCTGATATTTATAAAATGGATTTTATAAATATTGACTCATACCCTTAGTCAAAACAACATAAATAATTCTTGGTACGAAATATTGATGAATCATCGAACGATAGTTCAAAAATAAATCATAGTTCCTTTATATCAAATTCTATTCGTGGAACAATAGTTGACCTGTCAAATTGCGAAAAAAAAACGCTATGATTAGCTTGCTAGAAAGTCCTAATGGACTTAAATTTGAGAGCATTTATTTATACTCAAAATCTTTATATCAACCCAAATATAAATACCTGAAGAAATTAATTTCATCAATTAAAACAATAATATATTACAAAATTTACCGATAGTGGATCTGTTATTTCAGTCCAAAGTAATTCCAATATGATATTTAACGATGATGCGTATGGGAAGAATACTTTTTTATGGGGAGAGATAAGAATGTTGATTCATTCTACTTATGTAAAACTTACACCAGAATCACCAAACATTTAATAAGAGATCATCATAATGTAATTTTAATGTTTAAGTAAAGTGAGAAAAATATAAAGCATGTTGAAAGGCTAAATATGAATTTTTGATTATACGCAAAGATATTGAATTAAACGACGATGGTTATAGAAAATAATTTTACTACATAAAACTTTACTTTTTCGTATTTCATCTGACTTTAAACTTCATGTATATAAATGTTATAAATGGCTAGCTACTTGTACACTGATAACTAAATCTGACTCAGATATCTTGAAATGAAAATCTGAACAGCTCCTGATAGCCTGATCTGTTACCTGATAAGCTGATCTGATAACCAGACCAGCTCCTGATAAGCTAATCTGAAAATCAGATCAGGTCCTGATAAGCTGATCTGATAACCAGACCAGCTCCTGCTAAGCTGATCTGAAAACCAGACCAGCTCCTGATAAGCTGATCTGATAACCAGATCAGGTCCTGATAAGCTGATCTGATAACCAGACCAGCTCCTGATAAGCTGATCTGATAACCAGATCAGGTCCTGATAAGCTGATCTGATAAGCAGACCAGCTCCTGATAAGCTGATCTGAAAACCAGACCAGCTCCTGATAAGCTGATCTGAAAATCAGATCAGCTCCTGATAAGCTGATCTGAAAACCAGATCAGGTCCTGATAAGCTGATCTGATAACCAGACCAGCTCCTGATAAGCTGATCTGAAAACCAGACCAGCTCCTGATAAGCTGATCTGATAACCAGACCAGCTCCTGATAAGCTGATCTGAAAACCAGATCAGCTCCTGATAAGCTGATCTGATAACCAGATCAGGTCCTGATAAGCTGATCTGATAACCAGACCAGCTCCTGATAAGCTGATCTGATAACCAGATCAGGTCCTGATAAGCTGATCTGATAACTAGACCAGCTCCTGATAAGCTGATCTGAAAACCAGATAAGCTCCTGATAAGCTGATCTAGTAGCCGATACCTGAATTTGCTGTTAGCAAACATGGATGAGAAAGATTTAAAGCATTTGGTGTTGACAAGAAATGTGATGAAGAAAAAGCTTCGTAAGTAGATTAGTAATGGCGGAGATAGTCCTGTTTTGGGAATTCAAAACCGGGGAAAAATAAAAATGATGGCAACCCTGTTACAAATTGGGGGATTTTGGGGATTTTCATGCTAATATTGTGTGTGTGTGTGTGTGTGCGCGTGTGTGTGTGTGTGCGCGTGTGTGTGTGTGTGTGTGTGTCTGATTCTTTGGTTATGTCTATGCATATGTATGTGGGTGTTTGTATGTGTGTATGGGTGGGTGGGTGTGTGTGTGTGTGTGTGTGTGTGTGTGTGTGTGTGTGTGTTTGTGTAGGAGTTTTTGTATTTACTTGTATGTTTGACGGTGTCCGATACTTTTGTTGTAGTGGCAGACAATCATTATTCCCAGTAGGAAATGGCGATGCTGAAAATGTACTGAGTCGCTTTTGACTTGTCGCTTGTGCGACCTACATACAAATTTATGTATATTGACAAGTTATTGACAAGTCCACCACAAATACACCATATCTGTTTTCTTTACTTCCTTTATACTTATGGATAGAAGAAAACTTATTATAACAAAATTGTTACTAGAATTTTAGTGTTGACACAAAGACACTTGCTCCCAGTCTGACTGCAGGGTAGTTACAAGGGATCTGCGTATTTGTGTGCATATAGTGATTGTTATTTGATTGACTTTGGGCTGCTGTTTTGAGTTGTCCTTGGTATGCTTATGTAGGGTTATTGTGTATATATGTATGCAGTTATGTTTGCGATCTGTGGGGAAATAATCTAATAGCTGCAGAGATTGGCAACCCTATTGTGAAGGGAAGTGAATGCCGAATATATTTATGGTAATGTATGTATATGTTGTTGTATTAATGTATGCGATCGTTTCTATTTTTGCTTTGAAAAATATCATTGCTTGTGTGAGTTACATCAACACTTTTTCATACATATTTACAAATGAATGTGTATAGGTTTTCTAGGCTATTGACGTTGATATTCTTATGGATAGAAAATATTGTGTTGGCATAGGTTTTATGGGTACAAGTGACGTCCAGATATTAAATGTTTTGAATCCAATCAGATTGATGAGTAGAGTTTTTGATAGGGGTAGTGATATTTTTATTTCAATATATTTTACTTTAATGTAACAATTATAGGAAATAGCTTTCGGAGAAATACAGCAAAAACTTATAGAAGCACCTACTTTCACGTGTCCCGATTTTTCTCGTACCTTTATATTGCAAACTGATGCTAGCGTGTTTGGTATGGGTGTTGCTAGACTGTGGGAATTTCATCATATCTCGTAATACCAACAGAGAAATTAGATTTGACGACTACTACACGATTCTCATATGAATTGGGGGAATGTGTATATATATATATGTGTGTGTGTGTGTGTGTGTATGTATGTATGTAGTGTGTGTGTGTATGTATGCAGTGTGTGTGTGTGTATATGAATTTCATCATATGTCGTAATACCATCAGATAAATTAGATTTGATGACTACTACGCGATTCTCATATAAAGTATATAAGAAGAAGAAATAATGTAGATTGTCATCAGTCTGCTCTGATATCTCAACAAGTGTCAATCTATTTTCCCAACCAAAATTTCTAAGGTGTTTGAAATCCAAAAACTATAAAAGTGCTATAACTAATTATTGTTTACTAAACAAGTTTATAGTGCATAAAAAATAATTAAATAAATTGTTTATAACTAAAATAAATTGTTTATAAATAAAATAATTAAATTAATTAATAAACAAATAAATAACTAAATAAAATGAATACAACAAGTTGTAGCATCTGCAATAAAGTCTTTATGACCCAAACAAAACTAAGTCAGCATATTGGAACGCACTCATATGCTAGCCAATCGAAGACTGCCCTTGGAACTAGTAAGCTAAATCTTCAAAACAAATATTGTGAGGATTGTGACGAGATGATCCCATCAAATAGTTATATAGCTCATGTCAGAACCACAAAACACAAAAACAGTTGTCAGCAAGAACGGATTGGAGATTTTTTCACTAAGAGAGCAAGCAACTTCAATGGAAGGATCGAGACATATATCCTCCTCAACAAAAATGTGGCTGTCTTGTTTCCGGAGGAGTTTTTGAAATCTGGCAAGAGCTCCATAGTACAACAACTCTATGAACGTAGTAGGGTACATACTACATTTAAATTTAATATGGAGCTCACGTGTGATTATATGAAGATGGTGAATGATGAGATGAATGTTTCCCAACTTGTTCATATTTCGAAAATGATGTTGGTGACTTTGTCTGATGACATAGATGATATGTACAAGAAACAAGCCGAGGAGCTGAAAGCCAAAATGGAAGAATTTCAAGAGAGGGATAGCGGATGGACCTTGATTTCAATAAATTCTCTTGAAGTTAATATAAACAAGGCGTCCATAATAAGAGGGTCGAGCTTTATCCCTCTCCCAAAAATTATTGCAATGAAACGTGCATGCATAAATGTCGAGAACTGTGATGTTTATTGCTTTAAATGGTGTCTTATTGCGGCTTTGAATGTAAACAGTGGTCTGAGTCCTAAACAACGGAAAAACTGTAGAAATTTCAATATTGCAAACATTTCTGATGAGAATATTAATATAGGACAAGTTGTATTAAATTTTAAAGACCTAGAGTTTCCACTCCCATTGAAGCAGATACAAAAATTTGAAAGTCAAAATTATGTGAGCATCAATGTATTTGGTCACAATGGAACATCGCTTATAGGACCATACTACATAACAAAAGGAGAAAAACATCTTCATATTAATCTCTTATTGCTCCAGTCTAATGAAAACTTCCACTATGTACTCATCAAGGATATATCAAAGTAAGTTTCATTTGTGCATTTATGCAAAATTTGTTTTCATCTCTATTTAAACAGTTACTTCTTATTATTTTATTTACTCATATTGTATTGGTATTTTCTATATTTTCTTCAGACTCCTTCGTTCCAGCATAACTTCGCATGATCATCAGATCCTAATATGCAACACCTGCCTATATCATACACATGATGATTATATGTATAATCATCATAAAAACGTTTGCGGGCAAAAAATCATCAGAATGCCAGAAGATGGATCTATTATCAAGTTTACGAAGCACTACAAACAGTTAGATGTATCATTTGTAATCTACGCAGACTTTGAGTCCATTTTAGAAAAAGTCAATGATCCTGTAAGTAAAAGCACTACAAATGTACAGAAACACCATGCGTGTGCATTCGGGTATTTTATTAATTGTAGTTTTAAGAGAGAAAATAATTTATATAGGAATTATTTTGGTGAAGATTCGGCAAATGTATTTATTAAAAAAATAGTTGAAGATTGTACCGATATTTATCTAAATTATTTAATTAAAGTTAAGAAAATGTTCATAACCCCAATTGAAATAGCTCAATATAATAATGCAAAAAATTGTTATATATGTAAGAAAATATTAAATAACGATAAAGTTAGAGATCATTGTCATCTTACGGGCAATTATCGTGGGGCAGCTCATAGCGAATGTAATTTGAATTATAAAACACCTCAGTTTATACCGGTTATCCTGCATAATCTTTCTGCATATGATATACACCTATTTTTCAAAGAACTTTCTACTATAAAATACTCCACAATAAAAGTGATTCCCCAGAACACAGAGCGTTATATTTCTCTTTCAATTTTCATCAGATTAGATGAAAAATATGGATTCGAAATAAGATTTATAGACTCGTTTAGATTTATGGCTTCGAGCTTAGATACGTTAGCGAAAAATCTTGATAGCAATGATTTCAATACTATTCGATCATGTTTCGTTGGAGAAGATCATTTCAACCTGATTAGAAGAAAGGGTGTATTTCCGTACTCTTACATGGATTCCATGACTAAGTTTAAGGAAACTAAGCTCCCTAGTAGAGACGAGTTCTTCAATATTCTAACGAATGTAGAATGTGATGTATTCGAGTATGAACATGCTCAAAAAATATGGAGGGTGTTTAACTGTAAAACCCTCCTTGACTATGCTGAGCTCTACTTAAAGACAGATGTTCTACTTCTAGCCGATGTGTTTGAAAATTTTAGGAAAATTTGTAGAGATATATACGATTTGGACCCCTGCCACTATTATACAGCACCAGGCTTATCCTGGGATGCAATGTTGAAAACCACAGAAGTTTCACTGGAACAGTTCACTGATTCCGAAATGTATATGTTTATGCAAAACGGAATTAGAGGTGGACTAGTTCAATGCTCGCAAAGATATTCCAAAGCAAATAACAAATATTTGGAAGATTTTAATTCATCAAAGCCATCAGAATTTCTGGTATATTTAGACGCTAACAATTTGTATGGTTGGGCGATGTCGGAATATCTTCCTTGCGGTGAATTTGAGTGGGTATATGATACTGATTTTGATGTTAAAAAAATTTCTGATACTGCAGAGTATGGGTACATTTTGGCAGTGGATATAGATTATCCGGATTCAGTGCATGATCTTCATAATGATTTGCCATTTTGTCCCCAAAATAAGACCGTGGGAGGATCCAAAATCAAAAAATTAGTTGCAGACTTACACTCAAAAACAAATTACACCATACACTATAGAGTTTTAAAACAAGCCATTTCAAATGACATCATTTTAAAACAAATCCATAGAATACTCAGATTTAAGCAATCCCCATGGCTTAAAAAATATATTGACTTAAACACATTTCATAGGACAAATGCTAAAAATAATTTTGAAAAAGATTTCTTCAAACTTTTAAACAATGCTGTTTACGGGAAGACAATGGAAAACATTGAAAAACGTAGGGACATTAGAATCACTTCATCTTGGGAAACAACAAATAGGAATCAATTAGGTCTCAGAGCATTAATTGCGAAACCAAATTTTAAGCAGTTGACAAAATTTTCTGATGATATGTATGCGGTAGAGTTAGAAAAAATGGAATCACTATATGATAAACCCATATATGTTGGTTTTACAGTACTGGAGTTATCCAAGTGGAGAATGTATGACTTCCATTATGGCTTCATGAAGCCTAAATTTGGAGACAACATTTCTCTCAACTATATGGATACTGACTCATTTATTTATTCAATTAAAACTGATGATTTTTACGATGACATCCGTAATGACATTAGTTTGAATTTTGATACGTCAGAATATCCTATAGATAATCAATTTCGTTTGCCGCTACTAAATAAGAAGGTTTTAGGAATGATGAAAGATGAAAGCCATGGGGATATAATGACAGAGTTTGTTGGTTTAAGAGCAAAAATGTATTCTCTGTCGACTCTTCGCTCGGAAGCTGTTAAAAAATCAAAAGGGATCAAAAAGTCTGTAATTAAAAAGTTGTTCATTAATGATTACAAAAGTTGCTTATTCGAATCCAAAATCATCTCGGATGAAATGTTTTTGTTTAGATCTAAAACACATCAACTATATACACAAAAACTGCATAAAATAGCACTTAGCTTTTCTGATGATAAAAGAAATATAATGAAAGATAAAATAAAAACGCGTGCTTGGGGACATTACATAGACCGAAATAATGATGCAATGGATGTAGAATAGAATGATTCCTACTAAATTGCATGTAAGATGTCAATGAAAATTTAATTTTGTACTAATTGTATTTATTTATTAATGTATTTCTTTAATTATTTATTAATTTATTTATTATTCACTTATTTGTTTATTAATTAATTTATGTATTTATTATTTATTTGTTTATTAATTTATTAATTAGTTTATTCCTTTATTTCTTTATTAATTTACTTATTTATTAATTTATTTATTGTTTATATATTTGTTTATAAATTTATCTATTAATTTTAGTATTTTATTCACACAAAAGTATGTAAAAATTTAATGCTTTAAAGCTTTTATCTTTTTACCTATACCTAAGTTACCTTTAAATAAAAATTAAATATTAGATTAATGATCTTTTTTCTTTTTATATCTGTATATTTTTATTTATAAATATAGTTAAATTTGTATTGGTACTAAGATTTTTAAGAAAAAATGTTAAATAAAATATGGAAAAAATAATAATATATATAAATGGTTTTTATTTCAACTTAAATTTACTTAATAGAAATTTTAACTACAAATGTCCACATCTTTATATTTTGTTTCTTTATGGGTTTTACTTAAAAAATTTTTTCTTTCATGCGAATTCTTGTTTTTTCTTTTCATATCGCTTAAACATGCACAGTCTTGTTATCTTTGAAAGGTTCTGCACAAAACAAATCGAATTTCACAATATTATGAAATTCCATTATATTTCATTAGGTATTTTCTTATCGACACCAACTGCTTTAACACCATCTCATTTACGTTTGCTAACAGCAAATAGTACAATAGGTGTCAGCTATTAGATCAGCTATTAGATCAGCTTATTAGCACCTGGTCTGTTTTTCAGATCAGCTTTTCAGGAGCTGGTCTGGTTTTCAGATCAGCTTTTCAGGACCTGGTCTGGTTTTCAGATCAGCTTTTCAGGACCTGGTCTGGTTTTCAGATCAGCTTTTCAGGACCTGGTCTGGTTTTCAGATCAGCTTTTCAGGACCTGGTCTGGTTTTCAGATCAGCTTTTCAGGACCTGGTCTGGTTTTCAGATCAGCTTTTCAGGACCCGGTCTGGTTTTCAGATCAGCTTTTCAGGACCTGGTCTGGTTTTCAGATCAGCTTTTCTGGACCTGGTCTGGTTTTCAGATCAGCTTTTCAGGACCTGGTCTGGTTTTCAGATCAGGCTATCAGGACCTGATCTGGTTTTCAGGTCAGCTTATTAGGAGCTGGTCTGATTTTCAGGTCAGCTTATTAGGAGCTGGTCTGGTTTTCAGGTCAGATGAAATAACTAAAGTCTATCTTTTATTAGCAGTATTTTTTTTTTTCTATAACGAAAATCGTTTAATTCAATATATTTACTTATAATCAAAAATCCATATTTATCCTTCCAACACTCTACAAATTTTTTAAAACTTGTCAAAATTCATATTACTGCCAACATGAACCTTGTAAACATGCTTCATATTTTTCTCATCTTACTTAAACATTATAATTACATATGCATTGTCTCTTATTAAATGCTTATAGCCATATTCATAAAAATTTTAAACAGCATTTCAAATGTTCTTTGAGCAAAATTCGCTAAAATTGTATTCATAATAGAATATTAGCTTAAAAACGTTTTTTAACTTGCGTAAATCAACAAATCTTATAAATTAAATGCACCCATACTTAAAATAATTTTGAACTGACGTCGTTCTAGTTTTGCTTCTTGTTTATTTATATTTTTGACTTTGTCTGTATGTATGTATGTATGCCTGTATTAAGAATTATGCTTATGTTTGGCACAAGTAGAATGAGTCATCATTCTTCTGTCGCCCCATACAAAAATATACACGTACACGTACATATGTATGTATATTATTCTGCTTTCCACATGCAACATCAGCAAATATCATAATTGAAATGTATTAAGCTTCATTACCAGAAAAAAAATAAATGTATAATAACCCATTCTTTTAATTATGAAATTATGTAATTTCTTTAACTATTCATATTTGTAGTAGTATATAGATAATTTTAGTATAAATATATGTTTTTAAACCTCAGATAGTAGTAGTGAAATCCCACTCCGGCGTAGATTAAAATTTTTAAGTTTAATTACCCATAACCCCGACAAAGGACACCCAGAAATTATTACACAACCCAAATCAGGCAGACAGACAGACATAGACTTAATGTAAACAAAAACTTCTTATGTTACAAAAATAAGAATGACTTATTGAACCACCCTCGAAAAATATTTAAAGGACTTATCGAACCACCCTCGTAGGTATCAAATTTCAAGAATTTTAAAATTTTCAAATTTTAATTACCCAAATTTAACAATTTCAGCAACAATTTCACAATTTTAATTGGGGCCGGAGTGGGATTTCACTACTACTATCTGAGGTTTAAAAACATATATTTATACTAAAATTATCTATATACTACTACAAATATGAATAGTTAAAGAAATTACATAATTTCATAATTAAAAGAATGGGTTATTATACATTTATTTTTTTTCTGGTAATGAAGCTTAATACATTTCAATTATGATATTTGCTGATGTTGCATGTGGAAAGCAGAATAATATACATACATATGTACGTGTACGTGTATATTTTTGTATGGGGCGACAGAAGAATGATGACTCATTCTACTTGTGCCAAACATAAGCATAATTCTTAATACAGGCATACATACATACATACAGACAAAGTCAAAAATATAAATAAACAAGAAGCAAAACTAGAACGACGTCAGTTCAAAATTATTTTAAGTATGGGTGCATTTAATTTATAAGATTTGTTGATTTACGCAAGTTAAAAAACGTTTTTAAGCTAATATTCTATTATGAATACAATTTTAGCGAATTTTGCTCAAAGAACATTTGAAATGCTGTTTAAAATTTTTATGAATATGGCTATAAGCATTTAATAAGAGACAATGCATATGTAATTATAATGTTTAAGTAAGATGAGAAAAATATGAAGCATGTTTACAAGGTTCATGTTGGCAGTAATATGAATTTTGACAAGTTTTAAAAAATTTGTAGAGTGTTGGAAGGATAAATATGGATTTTTGATTATAAGTAAATATATTGAATTAAACGATTTTCGTTATAGAAAAAAAAAATACTGCTAATAAAAGATAGACTTTAGTTATTTCATCTGACCTGAAAACCAGACCAGCTCCTAATAAGCTGACCTGAAAATCAGACCAGCTCCTAATAAGCTGACCTGAAAACCAGATCAGGTCCTGATAGCCTGATCTGAAAACCAGACCAGGTCCTGAAAAGCTGATCTGAAAACCAGACCAGGTCCAGAAAAGCTGATCTGAAAACCAGACCAGGTCCTGAAAAGCTGATCTGAAAACCAGACCGGGTCCTGAAAAGCTGATCTGAAAACCAGACCAGGTCCTGAAAAGCTGATCTGAAAACCAGACCAGGTCCTGAAAAGCTGATCTGAAAACCAGACCAGGTCCTGAAAAGCTGATCTGAAAACCAGACCAGGTCCTGAAAAGCTGATCTGAAAACCAGACCAGGTCCTGAAAAGCTGATCTGAAAACCAGACCAGCTCCTGAAAAGCTGATCTGAAAAACAGACCAGGTGCTAATAAGCTGATCTAATAGCTGATCTAATAGCTGACACCTATTGTACTATTTGCTGTTAGCAAACGTAAATGAGATGGTGTTAAAGCAGTTGGTGTCGATAAGAAAATACCTAATGAAATATAATGGAATTTCATAATATTGTGAAATTCGATTTGTTTTGTGCAGAACCTTTCAAAGATAACAAGACTGTGCATGTTTAAGCGATATGAAAAGAAAAAACAAGAATTCGCATGAAAGAAAAAATTTTTTAAGTAAAACCCATAAAGAAACAAAATATAAAGATGTGGACATTTGTAGTTAAAATTTCTATTAAGTAAATTTAAGTTGAAATAAAAACCATTTATATATATTATTATTTTTTCCATATTTTATTTAACATTTTTTCTTAAAAATCTTAGTACCAATACAAATTTAACTATATTTATAAATAAAAATATACAGATATAAAAAGAAAAAAGATCATTAATCTAATATTTAATTTTTATTTAAAGGTAACTTAGGTATAGGTAAAAAGATAAAAGCTTTAAAGCATTAAATTTTTACATACTTTTGTGTGAATAAAATACTAAAATTAATAGATAAATTTATAAACAAATATATAAACAATAAATAAATTAATAAATAAGTAAATTAATAAAGAAATAAAGGAATAAACTAATTAATAAATTAATAAACAAATAAATAATAAATACATAAATTAATTAATAAACAAATAAGTGAATAATAAATAAATTAATAAATAATTAAAGAAATACATTAATAAATAAATACAATTAGTACAAAATTAAATTTTCATTGACATCTTACATGCAATTTAGTAGGAATCATTCTATTCTACATCCATTGCATCATTATTTCGGTCTATGTAATGTCCCCAAGCACGCGTTTTTATTTTATCTTTCATTATATTTCTTTTATCATCAGAAAAGCTAAGTGCTATTTTATGCAGTTTTTGTGTATATAGTTGATGTGTTTTAGATCTAAACAAAAACATTTCATCCGAGATGATTTTGGATTCGAATAAGCAACTTTTGTAATCATTAATGGACAACTTTTTAATTACAGACTTTTTGATCCCTTTTGATTTTTTAACAGCTTCCGAGCGAAGAGTCGACAGAGAATACATTTTTGCTCTTAAACCAACAAACTCTGTCATTATATCCCCATGGTTTTCATCTTTCATCATTCCTAAAACCTTCTTATTTAGTAGCGGCAAACGAAATTGATTATCTATAGGATATTCTGACGTATCAAAATTCAAACTAATGTCATTACGGATGTCATCGTAAAAATCATCAGTTTTAATTGAATAAATAAATGAGTCAGTATCCATATAGTTGAGAGAAATGTTGTCTCCAAATTTAGTCTTCATGAAGCCATAATGGAAGTCATACATTCTCCACTTGGATAACTCCAGTACTGTAAAACCAACATATTTGGGTTTATCATATAGTGATTCCATTTTTTCTAACTCTACCGCATACATATCATCAGAAAATTTTGTCAATTGCTTAAAATTTGGTTTCGCAATTAATGCTCTGAGACCTAATTGATTCCTATTTGTTGTTTCCCAAGATGAAGTGATTCTAATGTCCCTACGTTTTTCAATGTTTTCCATTGTCTTCCCGTAAACAGCATTGTTTAAAAGTTTGAAGAAATCTTTTTCAAAATTATTTTTAGCATTTGTCCTATGAAATGTGTTTAAGTCAATATATTTTTTAAGCCATGGGGATTGCTTAAATCTGAGTATTCTATGGATTTGTTTTAAAATGATGTCATTTGAAATGGCTTGTTTTAAAACTCTATAGTGTATGGTGTAATTTGTTTTTGAGTGTAAGTCTGCAACTAATTTTTTGATTTTGGATCCTCCCACGGTCTTATTTTGGGGACAAAATGGCAAATCATTATGAAGATCATGCACTGAATCCGGATAATCTATATCCACTGCCAAAATGTACCCATACTCTGCAGTATCAGAAATTTTTTTAACATCAAAATCAGTATCATATACCCACTCAAATTCACCGCAAGGAAGATATTCCGACATCGCCCAACCATACAAATTGTTAGCGTCTAAATATACCAGAAATTCTGATGGCTTTGATGAATTAAAATCTTCCAAATATTTGTTATTTGCTTTGGAATATCTTTGCGAGCATTGAACTAGTCCACCTCTAATTCCGTTTTGCATAAACATATACATTTCGGAATCAGTGAACTGTTCCAGTGAAACTTCTGTGGTTTTCAACATTGCATCCCAGGATAAGCCTGGTGCTGTATAATAGTGGCAGGGGTCCAAATCGTATATATCTCTACAAATTTTCCTAAAATTTTCAAACACATCGGCTAGAAGTAGAACATCTGTCTTTAAGTAGAGCTCAGTATAGTCAAGGAGGGTTTTACAGTTAAACACCCTCCATATTTTTTGAGCATGTTCATACTCGAATACATCACATTCTACATTCGTTAGAATATTGAAGAACTCGTCTCTACTAGGGAGCTTAGTTTCCTTAAACTTAGTCATGGAATCCATGTAAGAGTACGGAAATACACCCTTTCTTCTAATCAGGTTGAAATGATCTTCTCCAACGAAACATGATCGAATAGTATTGAAATCATTGCTATCAAGATTTTTCGCTAACGTATCTAAGCTCGAAGCCATAAATCTAAACGAGTCTATAAATCTTATTTCGAATCCATATTTTTCATCTAATCTGATGAAAATTGAAAGAGAAATATAACGCTCTGTGTTCTGGGGAATCACTTTTATTGTGGAGTATTTTATAGTAGAAAGTTCTTTGAAAAATAGGTGTATATCATATGCAGAAAGATTATGCAGGATAACCGGTATAAACTGAGGTGTTTTATAATTCAAATTACATTCGCTATGAGCTGCCCAACGATAATTGCCCGTAAGATGACAATGATCTCTAACTTTATCGTTATTTAATATTTTCTTACATATATAACAATTTTTTGCATTATTATATTGAGCTATTTCAATTGGGGTTATGAACATTTTCTTAACTTTAATTAAATAATTTAGATAAATATCGGTACAATCTTCAACTATTTTTTTAATAAATACATTAGCCGAATCTTCACCAAAATAATTCCTATATAAATTATTTTCTCTCTTAAAACTACAATTAATAAAATACCCGAATGCACACGCATGGTGTTTCTGTACATTTGTAGTGCTTTTACTTACAGGATCATTGACTTTTTCTAAAATGGACTCAAAGTCTGCGTAGATTACAAATGATACATCTAACTGTTTGTAGTGCTTCGCAAACTTGATAATAGATCCATCTTCTGGCATTCTGATGATTTTTTGCCCGCAAACGTTTTTATGATGATTATACATATAATCATCATGTGTATGATATAGGCAGGTGTTGCATATTAGGATCTGATGATCATGCGAAGTTATGCTGGAACGAAGGAGTCTGAAGAAAATATAGAAAATACCAATACGATATGAGTAAATAAAATAATAAGAAGTAACTGTTTAAATAGAGATGAAAACAAATTTTGCATAAATGCACAAATGAAACTTACTTTGATATATCCTTGATGAGTACATAGTGGAAGTTTTCATTAGACTGGAGCAATAAGAGATTAATATGAAGATGTTTTTCTCCTTTTGTTATGTAGTATGGTCCTATAAGCGATGTTCCATTGTGACCAAATACATTGATGCTCACATAATTTTGACTTTCAAATTTTTGTATCTGCTTCAATGGGAGTGGAAACTCTAGGTCTTTAAAATTTAATACAACTTGTCCTATATTAATATTCTCATCAGAAATGTTTGCAATATTGAAATTTCTACAGTTTTTCCGTTGTTTAGGACTCAGACCACTGTTTACATTCAAAGCCGCAATAAGACACCATTTAAAGCAATAAACATCACAGTTCTCGACATTTATGCATGCACGTTTCATTGCAATAATTTTTGGGAGAGGGATAAAGCTCGACCCTCTTATTATGGACGCCTTGTTTATATTAACTTCAAGAGAATTTATTGAAATCAAGGTCCATCCGCTATCCCTCTCTTGAAATTCTTCCATTTTGGCTTTCAGCTCCTCGGTTTGTTTCTTGTACATATCATCTATGTCATCAGACAAAGTCACCAACATCATTTTCGAAATATGAACAAGTTGGGAAACATTCATCTCATCATTCACCATCTTCATATAATCACACGTGAGCTCCATATTAAATTTAAATGTAGTATGTACCCTACTACGTTCATAGAGTTGTTGTACTATGGAGCTCTTGCCAGATTTCAAAAACTCCTCCGGAAACAAGACAGCCACATTTTTGTTGAGGAGGATATATGTCTCGATCCTTCCATTGAAGTTGCTTGCTCTCTTAGTGAAAAAATCTCCAATCCGTTCTTGCTGACAACTGTTTTTGTGTTTTGTGGTTCTGACATGAGCTATATAACTATTTGATGGGATCATCTCGTCACAATCCTCACAATATTTGTTTTGAAGATTTAGCTTACTAGTTCCAAGGGCAGCCTTCGATTGGCTAGCATATGAGTGCGTTCCAATATGCTGACTTAGTTTTGTTTGGGTCATAAAGACTTTATTGCAGATGCTACAACTTGTTGTATTCATTTTATTTAGTTATTTATTTGTTTATTAATTAATTTAATTATTTTATTTATAAACAATTTATTTTAGTTATAAACAATTTATTTAATTATTTTTTATGCACTATAAACTTGTTTAGTAAACAATAATTAGTTATAGCACTTTTATAGTTTTTGGATTTCAAACACCTTAGAAATTTTGGTTGGGAAAATAGATTGACACTTGTTGAGATATCAGAGCAGACTGATGACAATCTACATTATTTCTTCTTCTTATATACTTTATATGAGAATCGCGTAGTAGTCATCAAATCTAATTTATCTGATGGTATTACGACATATGATGAAATTCATATACACACACACACACTGCATACATACACACACACACTACATACATACACACATACACACACACACACACACACACACACACACATATATATATATATATACACATTCCCCCAATTCATATGAGAATCGTGTAGTAGTCGTCAAATCTAATTTCTCTGTTGGTATTACGAGATATGATGAAATTCCAACAGTCTAGCAACACCCATACCAAAAACGCTAGCATCAGTTTGCAATATAAAGGTACGAGAAAAATCGGGACACGTGAAAGTAGGTGCTTCTATAAGTTTTTGCTGTATTTCTCCGAAAGCTATTTCCTATAATTGTTACATTAAAGTAAAATATATTGAAATAAAAATATCACTACCCCTATCAAAAACTCTACTCATCAACCTGATTGGATTCAAAACATTTAATATCTGGACGTCACTTGTACCCATAAAACCTATGCCAACACAATATTTTCTATCCATAAGAATATCAACGTCAATAGCCTAGAAAACCTATACACATTCATTTGTAAATATGTATGAAAAAGTGTTGATGTAACTCACACAAGCAATGATATTTTTCAAAGCAAAAATAGAAACGATCGCATACATTAATACAACAACATATACATACATTACCATAAATATATTCGGCATTCACTTCCCTTCACAATAGGGTTGCCAATCTCTGCAGCTATTAGATTATTTCCCCACAGATCGCAAACATAACTGCATACATATATACACAATAACCCTACATAAGCATACCAAGGACAACTCAAAACAGCAGCCCAAAGTCAATCAAATAACAATCACTATATGCACACAAATACGCAGATCCCTTGTAACTACCCTGCAGTCAGACTGGGAGCAAGTGTCTTTGTGTCAACACTAAAATTCTAGTAACAATTTTGTTATAATAAGTTTTCTTCTATCCATAAGTATAAAGGAAGTAAAGAAAACAGATATGGTGTATTTGTGGTGGACTTGTCAATAACTTGTCAATATACATAAATTTGTATGTAGGTCGCACAAGCGACAAGTCAAAAGCGACTCAGTACATTTTCAGCATCGCCATTTCCTACTGGGAATAATGATTGTCTGCCACTACAACAAAAGTATCGGACACCGTCAAACATACAAGTAAATACAAAAACTCCTACACAAACACACACACACACACACACACACACACACCCACCCATACACACATACAAACACCCACATACATATGCATAGACATAACCAAAGAATCAGACACACACACACACACACACGTGCGCGCACACACACACACGCGCACACACACACACACACACACACACAATATTAGCATGAAAATCCCCAAAATCCCCCAATTTGTAACAGGGTTGCCATCATTTTTATTTTTCCCCGGTTTTGAATTCCCAAAACAGGACTATCTCCGCCATTACTAATCTACTTTCGTAGTATAAAAACTGGTGAAATAGATACAAGTGAGCAACTAAAAGATACATTTAAACCTATAACAGAAGAATTCAAAAATAGTTCTAAAAATATTAAAAGAATTCTTATGAAAGAAGAAAGTAAAATCAAGACAGAAGTTGAAAATATTCAAGTTTAAAGCATGAGAAACCATTAGTCAAGATAGAGACAAGTACACCAAACAAACTAGCAGGAATAATATTTGATAATACCATCTTATTTAATGATGCTAATACTGAGAATGATGATGACGATGATTTGTATTCAAAGACTTCCAATTCCGAAGACTTATCAGTATTGGAAGGAAGAAATGAATTAGATACAAACTAATGGTGATAGTAACCTCAAACTGAATGAAGATAAAATACAAGTTGGTGGTAAATATGGGCTCTAACACTAGGACTATTTTCTCTAATGTTTGATAAAATACCAAAAAATTATGATAAATTTGAACTCGAAATCTATAAAAAGATTTTAATAACTACTAATGTATGCATACAGAATCATCATCGTTCTCCGTCAGAGAACAATGATATAAGTTAATTTTTCTGGAAACTGAAATCGACAAACTAAAGAACAAATCAATAATATAGATTAAGGCATTGATATAATTCAAGAATATATTCAAATACATATTGGTGGACTACAACGTGAAATAAAATTAGAGAAGGAATAGAGTTATAAAATTGAAAAGCAATTCTAAAAATTACATAATTAAAAATAAATTGAAGAGCTGTACGATTAAATATATAGATTAGAAAATTAACTACATGTTAGTATAAATAGCTGAAAGTGCAACATGTAGATCACCACACTATCGAAAAAATCTGTAAAACAACTCAATGTCTTTAAAAAGAAATTTAGTAAACGAACTCCATATTAAAACTCGAAAATTGTTTGTGCTTGTAGAGATGCAATGACAGGAATATATGAAGTTTTATGGAGCTAAGTTAGGTGAAATGGAGAACTGTTCTACAGAAAATAGAAATTGTTGATTTTTGAAGAGTGTAATTGACATATTATTAAATTGTAGTACAGCTGAAAATAAAAGCTGCACTCCAAAAACCAAGGAATGGAAAATATTTTTGAAGTGGTACGGGTACCAAAAAAAAAAAAAACTTACAAACAGATGATTCTAAGGAATTTTTTAATAAATACTTTGGAAAACTCGTACATAAATAGAAGATTAAACATTACTTAATCTGAAAGCATCAATAGTACAATGATTTAATTGAGCATTGAAAGGAATGATGTGAAAAGAATTAGCTTTAATGGTTCATATACAAGGATTGGTATACATATATAAGGAATTACTTAGTGCATAAAATAGAAAAATTTATCTCACCATTAAAATGTTTACGATTAAAGTTAACTCAACAAATGAGAAAAAGCTGCTTAATACAGTATAAAGTAATTTGAAGAATGAATGTTGAATTTAATAAAAATAAAAATTAAATTAAAACGAAAAATCTAGTTTTTTTGTAGGATTGATTAGGAATGATGGGTCTTAAGAAAGGTAATTAACTAAATGTAGTGGAATTAGATAATTAGCTAAATGTAGTGGAATTCTCTAAACTTGTTGGTCTGAATGAAATTTGCTAAAACTTCAGTGTTTAAAATAAACTATAACATAGTGCAATATTCAGCAGCACATCATATTATCACTTTTTATAAAGTTGTATCTACATTTCCCCATCGAAAGCGTAAGAACGCAAAATTTTACAATATGAAAATGTGATTATTATAGAAGATCTTCGCTCTATTTATTTCTTTAGCTATCAGATCTTTAGAAAATATAGATAAACTACGGAATTTGGACTTTGATATCCAATCTTTAAGAATGTACATGTGTATGAATAAGTATCAAGCAAACTTAGTGAGTGAGAATATACGCTTCAACTAGAATCATGCTGAAGCATGCATACTGCAAACAGATCTTACTTTATATCTGTATGAGTATTAAATAAATTTACAGAAAAAAAATGAAAGCATGCCGAAGCATAAATAATTTCAAAAAAAAAAAAAAAAAAAAAAATCCTCACGTCATACAATTTTGTAGGCAAAGAAATTTTATGATTTTGTGGTCACTTAAATACATACATACATATGTATCTACTTTGCAAAAATTCAAAAGAGCGATCTGGTAAATTCTAATAGTAAAGATTTTTAATTGTAACACTACTACATCTCGGACTCTTACGTCACTATCGATAGAAGCATGCTAAGGCATGCATACTAGCAAAATATATAAAGCTGTTAGAAAGTGATGAGACAGCAATTGTATCTGGATCAACCCAACTTATGAATGTATTGTATACGGGAGTGATTGATGGTGATGATGACCTTTTTTAAGTGGATAATCATTACATATGAATGTGATAGGAGTCAACCAGCAAACCTCATGTAGAAATACCTACTTGAGGCAAAAAAATTCTCCCAAACCTAGATATTTCATTGTTTCTAACACTTTATGAAAACACCGACGGTGAATTGCTGAGATCGATTTGCTACAATAGTTGTTTATTAAACATACATTTCTTTGTAAGTAAACTAATTTCTACATACCTAATGTATATACCCACCAAAAAATTAGACAAAAATACTCTATTCCAAGTAGTAAAATCTGAAAAAAGGAGTGGCACATTAGAAGAAAAAAATAAATAAAAATATAGAGTGACTGACCAACTAACACGTACACTCTGTCCGATGGGAACACAAAACACACTTAAACATTTCAGAAATATATACACAATACGCTGAACTTCAATAAAATTAAAAAAAAATCATATAGGACAACAAATAAAAGTGAAAGGTGCTCACCCTTCATAAAACAAACATATATGTACCTTATTAATGTAAAAATATTATCAGTATAAAGCAACAGAAATTTCGTCAAACAAAGTCATCTTGTATCCTAGAGGAACCGTCGAAAGGGTATACCTAAAGTCTCTGAAAACCACTTCGTTTTCTGATGATCGCTTTTCAACAAGAAAATAAGTTTGTTCATTATGACTAATTTAAAAGTACATTTAAATTTAGTCTCATATCCGATCTTAACTGCATCAGAATTTAAGAAAAAAGCTCCTTTTATTCTATTGAATAAAATTTTAATTTAAAACAGTAAGCAAAGATATCAGCTTCAACTTCAAATGATTTCATCACAAAAAAAACTAGTGATTGTTTTCAACAATTATGAAAATAATAATTTCAATATAAAGCTCCCTTTTGATTTTAAATGTTTATCAATAAAAATAAAAAAAGAAGTAAGTTGACTACCAAAGAAAAAAAAACTATCAGTATATAAGCTGGAGTGCCGGATCAGTTTCATTTAAAAATGTTTATAGATTTTCATAAAGCAAAGCAAGATTTCGAAAACAAATGTAGAAAGTGAAGAAAAACATCTATAGTTAGAAAAAATTATGTACCCCAAAAATTTCTAACGTTAACTTACTAACGTTGCACCAACTTTAAAAAATATAAATTGAGTATAAGGAATATTTCTATTATAGTTTCTATTACTATAGAGTATGTATCTTCAGGAATTCAGTTTTACTTAAAAACAGAAAATCCTCACAAACTTTTAAGTAAACGCAGATAAAAATTAAAACGTTTTTATTTTCAAATAAAAAAAAACTGAATATATCGCATCTATACACAGACGAATATTTACAACAACAACACCAACAACAAGAAGAACAAAAGACATCAATAACAAAAAAAATGTATTCAAAGATTGAAATAAACAAAATCTGTAATATAAACAAATTTCATATAGAAAGACTTTAATGCGAGACAAATTTAAGTATGAGAAAATATAAAACAAGCGTAAGTATAAAAACATAATAAGATTAGGGAAGTCCAGACATATGATATTATTTTATAGTACCAAATGTTGATACTGAAAACAATTTATTTCTATCTACATATAAATATTAGCGCAAATACACACACACACATAGCAGAATTCATATAATAAATATCCAAGAAAATTTCAACAACACCCCACCTCTTGCAAATCATGACGAGCCTTAAATTCTCCCTCAGATATACATACACAAATTCCTATGATCATACATACATACATATACAATATATAAGATTAATCTCAACAACACAACACTCTCACCTACCTGAAATTACAGATAGTCTTAAACTTCTACAGACGTCTATACACATAGATTCTCACGGCTACATATTACAAGAACACCTCGCCCCTAATAAATCACAATCATCTTAAATTCTTACAAAAATATATACATACATACATACAAATAACCAAATTACCTCAACAACATCCTCACCTACCTCAAATCACGATCAGCCTTAAACTACTATAGACAGACACATCCACAAATCCCCATGGATACATATTACGTCAACAACCCTGCCCACCCAAATCATGGTCAGCCTTAAACTCCTACAGACATACAAACACACAGATTCCCCCGGTTACATATTACTAGAACACCTCACCCCTCATAAATCACAATCAGCCCTAAGCTCCTACAGAAATACACACATTGAAATTCCTACAAACACACAAACACATACACATACACACACACATACACACACACATACACACGCAATCGATCTACCTCAACTACACCCCGCCCCTTCCAATCAAATCCTCACCTACCTCAAATCACGATCAGCCTTAAACTACTATAGACAGACACATCCACAAATCCCCATGGATACATATTACGTCAACAACCCTGCCCACCCAAATCATGGTCAGCCTTAAATTCCCACAGTCTAGCAACACCTAGGGAGCAATAGAAAAAATAACTTTCACGTTTTCCCGTCGTCATTAGGAAAAATCATTTTCCCGTCGGCATTTGAAAAAATTATATTCATGTTTTGCCGTCGGCATTAGGAAAAATTAATAATCACGTTTTGCCGTCGGCATTTGAAAAAAATAATAATCATGTTTTGCCGTCGGCATTTGAAAAAAATAATAATCATGTTTTGCCCGGCATTAGGAAAAATTATCATGCATTGCCGTAGGCATTAGGAAAAATTAATAATCACTATTTCACCATTGGTATTAGGAAAATTCATTTTCATGATTTTCCTCGTCTGTATATACACACATAAAAACCGCCAAACTATGAACCGCCTTAATACATTCACACAAAATATTCCACACACAAACATCCACGGTCAGGCAGACCGACAGACAGACAGACAGATAGACATACACTTAATGTAAACAAAACCTCCTAATGTAAACAAAAAACTCCTTATGTAAACAAAAAAACACAAATTTCCAAGAATTTAACAATTTTCAAATTTTAATTACCCAAATTTAACAATTTCAGCAACAATTTAACAATTTCACCAACAATTTAACAATTTTAATTGCCACCGAACCGCCAGTTCCCTACTACTGGAATGTTGACGGTTTTGTGTATTCAACACCAAAATAATTGAAACTCCCACCATATTATTATTTTAATTTTTTGTAACTTTTATATAAATTGTTATTTCTTTACTTTATTTTGTTTTCTTCTTTAATAAACATATGTTTTTGTTTTGGTTTACACAATGTAGCCACATTTAACGAACAATATTGCCACATGTAACTGAAAAATAACAAATCTAAAATTTGTCGGAATGGAGTAAATCGAGCAAAGTCTGAAGAAAGTAAAAACAACTTGATCGAAATGAAAACTCGGAATCAAAACCATTCCGAATAATTTCTCTGACAAGCCTGATAAACGGTTTGCCATCATCAGAATGAATAAACTCTGGGGTATCGAAGATGTGGAATATTTTACGTATTAAATAATCGATTACCAGTTTTTTTTGCCTTTTTCATAGGTTTTAAAAATGCATATTTCGAAAAGTGATCCAATACTATAAAAAGGTACGCATTTCCCCTTTTTGAACGCGGATAGTTCCCCAAGAAATCAATGAAAATTCTTTGTAAAGGACGATATGTTTGACCCATTCTCGGTCGAGTTTCATAATTAACCGGTTTAATCTCTTTACAGGTCTGAAAATTTTTGATGTAATTTTTTACATGTCTTACCATTTTCGGCCAGTAGTAAAATTGTCACAAACGGTGTAAAGTTTTTGCTATCCTGCCATGAGATACTGTTTCTGCGTCATGAGCCTTTTGAATCAACGTCATGACCAAGTTTTAAGGGACGCATAGTTTCCATTCAGTCCCGCTGTCATCTCTGGCAAATTGTGTTTTTTGAACACCATTCCATCCTCCGTTTTCAGGTCAGGTAAATTTTTTTATTTTGCTCAATTGTGTGTATTAGTTGCACATATTCAGGGGATTCAAATTCTGTTGCCTCAAATCCTAAAAATTCCAAATCTTCCGCATTGCATTCGTCCAATGATCTCGACAGCATATCTGCCACGGTGTTCAATTGTAAAATTGAATGCCTGTAGCTGCAGCGACCAGCAGGCTAAGCGATCACTTAGGTCTTTAAAGCTCATGAGCCATCTCAGGCTATAGTGGTCAGTAATTATTGCGAACTCCATCAGCTTTATATACGGCCTAAATCGTTTTACCGCTAGTACTGCATCTAAACATTCCTTTTCGGTTACTTTGTAATTGGAATTCGGGCCATTTAGCATTTGAGAGAAAAATGCTATTGTTCGATCATTGTTCTCATCACACTGTATATAAAATGGCCTCTTAAAATCAGGGTGGACGAACACAGGGGCTGTTATTAATGCTCTTTTCAATTCGTAGAAGGCTTTTATGGCTGTTTCTGTCATGGTAAACTTACCGCCTTTTCTTAAAGTGTCGCTGAGAGGTGCTGCAATTATAGCAAATTCTTTGATGAACCGCCGATACCAACCCGCAGTTCCTAAAAAGCTCCTTAGTTGCCTTGGAGTTTTTGGAATCGGTATTTGTTATATCGCTGTGATTTTATCCGCATCGGTTCGTAATTTTCCTCCGCCAATTATAAAGCCTAAATATTTTAACTCTTTAAAACAAAATACACTTTTAATCATCCCTATAGTTAAGTTTGCGTCTGACAAACGTCTGGCCACTTTTTTTAACAGCTCTATATGCGTCTGGAAGTCTTTAGGTATATGAATACATTGTTTTTAAGCGTTTGTGGGATAACCTTATCCATAAGACGACACAGGCGTTGAGCCGCATTACAGAGACCGAGTGGCATCACTGTATATTGATAGTGAGGTCTTCCTGGAAAGGCCTGTGAAGACCAATTAGTGCGTTGCTTTGAATATACATATTTATTTAATTTTTTTCCTCCTGTTGTTTTAGGGTCATTGATCTCTTTATTATGGCTACTCCTGTGTCCAATTCGCATTTTCTAATTGCTCCTAACAATCCAGATTTCGTCCCAATTCAATCGCGAGTATTATTTCCTCATAAAAACAGCAGGTCGTCATACCTAAATTCCCTTATTGTTTACTTTATCATTCTATTGTGTTTTATTTTGTCTGTTTTCTTCCTTATTTTGTTTATATTTTTTATTTCTTTTTATTTTCTCTTCCCCCTTCTCTTGCTCTTCTTATTTGTTTCGTGCTTACTCCTACGTGAAGTTGTCGTTCCAAGCAAACAGTACCAAAATCAACAATAATAAAGAAGGACAACAAACAATAACAACATTCAACACAAACAAAACTTTACACCTGCTACAACTCCTCTTTGTATTTTTCACAATTTGTCCTACAATTTTGTGCCTTAGTCTTTCACCAAGCCTTGATATTCGTCCCAATCGTGGCAAACTTTGGTTCTTGTATAGTTTTAATGATAGTTCGGATAGTAAATTTGGAAAAATTTAAGATCTGTCCGGTTTTGCTCAATAAATTTCCTTCATTTGAAAGATTACTGACTAATTTTCGAACGTCGGTTGATATTTCCTTATTTTTCCCATTTTGTTCAGCTACTGCTAATAATGAAATCACAATTTTAGCAAAATGTAACACATATTGTTAAAACAAGACTAAATAAACACAAAATTATAAAATAAAAGGTGCTACTTTATCTGTACTCAATACAATTCAAAAGCGTATGTACACGTTTTCGACGTTGGCTTAGCGTAATTTTTCAGCATTTTTTTAATTTAGCAAAAAATTAATTGTTTTTTAGGTTTTTTTTATCTCGAAGTTATAAAGTGGATCCAATATAATACCCAAGATACAATATTTTCAAAAATTAAACATTAAATAAAAATTCTGAAAAAAAGATAAGAAATACATAAAATCGTATGTAGAGTTTTGCGGCTAAGTGTACTGTAAATGATTGAGGTAGTTTAGACGAGAACCATTTTTAAGCCGCACAATTTTTGTTCTTTTCCAAATTACACGAGACTAATTCATCTGGCACAAAAGTATTTGTATACACAGCTTTGTGTGTGTTAGTGTTTTAAGTATTCATTTAACATTTGTTGTTTTTTAAGTTTGTGTGTATTGGTTTTATAATGCTAATGCGGGGTTGAAACTGGTTGAAAAGTTATGCCAACCGCAAAACCACTCTCTTTGCCTCTCTCACCTACAAACTGGCATGTTATGCCAGCACAATTATGCCCGTGTAAATCAGCGCATTGGGATCTATTTTTTGTGTGAAAAAAACGGATAATCGCAAATATTTCACCAAATGAGTCACAGGGGTACCAGCATAAATTTAGGGTGTGAATAGTACCAAAAAAAGTACAGTTGTACCAACCTTATCATCCCTGGTGTCTTGCCCAAAATCGTCAAATCTGGCCACCGTGCTGCAGAGAGCTGCGTCACGACGGCTCGGAGCCGGCTGAGCCGAGCCGCCGATATTTTTAGGCAGCCGCGCCGCCGCCGAACATTTTTAGGCTTACTTCGCCTGAAAATTAGCCGCCGATTATCGATGCCAGCTTTTTTTTTAAATTTATTTTTCATGTGCTGCCAGAATAATAATTTTATCAAATTTTTGGATGATTTTTTGGTCCACATATGATTCTTTTCTCGAATGATGGTTTTCAATTATGAATATTATGAGTTTTACTTTATGTATACATAAAGTACAATACAACTTGCATTATGTTTCTAAAATTTGTATGCATGTACATATAGTTATAATTATATAAACAACCTAAGTTTCGTGCCGTCTTTTTATTTATTGGTTTTATTCACTTTACTTGTGTTATTGTACAAAGTTGTCAACACATTACCAATATAATATATAATATAATATAATACAATACAATACAACACAATATAATATTACACACCAGCAATTTTATTGTAGAATATTAATTATTACGTAAAGATATTGAAAATGTGTGGGTCAAAACTTAAGGGGTAGTATGAATATAAAAAGAATTTGTTTCTACTTAAAAAGTTTCGACCTGGTCCACTTAGTGGATAGTATGAATATAAAAAGAATTTGTTTTTACTTAAAAAGGTTCGACCTGGTCCACTTAATGGATAGTATGAATATAAAAAGAATTTGTTTTTACTTAAAAGTTTCGGCCTTGCCTACGATGTTTACAAGAAAGTTTCTATCGCTTACTTATATTGAAAACAAAAAAAAAAAATTTTTTGTTTCTTTTCAATATAAGTAAGCCATAAAAACATTCTTGTCGACATCGTGGGCCAGGCTCTTTGTTCTAAAACCTAAAATTTTAAGTTTTATATTCAATTGTTTCCAGAATTTTGCGTTTTAAAACAAATTTTTAAGTAAACCGCAAGTATTTTTTGATCCATAATTTAAGGTATTGCTTATAGAACCTTCAGAGTTTTAGTAACTGGTGGTTATCCCAGTTCATTAGTAGACCTTCAATTATTAAAATTTGTTCACTTTGTTTTTCGCAGGGGTTTTCTATTTATTGTTTATATTAGCGTAATTCTAATTTGAGAGTTTTTAGATATTTTTTATTTATATAAAGGGTGTCCCAACAAGAACGCAAGATTTAAATTTTAAATAAAACACAGATATTTAAAGAAAAATCGTGAAACTTTATTATATCGTAAAGTAGACAAAATGAGGTTATGTGTGGAACTACAAATCGGACAGATGGCCGCCGCGGCTTTGCTGGCACACACGCGATCTTTTAATGAAATTTTCAATGGCCGTTTTGCATAAATGCTGCGGTATTTCATTAATGCAGCATCCAATTTCCTCTTTTAAGGCTTGAGTCGTCGTCGGCTTATTCGCGTAAACCATTAACTTTAAAAAACCACAAAGAAAAAAGTCTAATGGTGATAAGTCGCACAATCTAGGCGGCCAATTTTGGTCTCCAAAACGCGAAATAACACGACCGGGAAATGACTGATGTAGCAATTGAATTGTTTCTCTGGCTGTATGACATGTGGCGCCGTCTTGTCGAAACCACATGCCCTGCACATACATTTCTTCAATTCTAGGCACGAAAAAACTGGTTATCATTTCACGATACCGAACAACATTGACTGTTTGCGCTTGACCTGCGTTTGAGCGACATCATCACGTACAGCTGCGACATTTTCGGTCGATCGATCTGGTCGAAGGCGCGTTGTTGTCTTTACATGACTAACAGACCCAGTTTCGGCAAATTTATCCATTAATCTCTTTACAGTTGATTCTTTTGGAGCATTATTGTGACCCCAAATCGATCGCAAATTTGTGAACTGTAACCGCAAAGCTTTCACCATTTTGGTAAAACAATTTCACAATGAGAATGCGTTGTTCATTCGTGTAGCGCTCCATTTTTACTAACCTCGTACCTTCTACTAGTATAACAATTGTTCAAATGTCAAACAATGACCCTTCGAATGGCGCCAAATTTAAATCTTGCGTTCTTGTTGGGACACCCTTTATATATAACTTTTCAAAAATATAATTGAATATTTACTGATGAGCTGGCAGAAGTATGTCAAAGAAATTGTATAAAATTAAAAAATAAAACTCATGTATTATGTATATGAAAAAGTTAAAATTTTCTTATTTTTTTTTATATGTGAATAGGACCATAGACAATGGATGGTTTCAAAATTAAACTTTGCTTAATTTTTAATGATATTTGAATAAGATTATAGAAGCTGACATTTTTAACATTTAACATTTTTAACTTATGCCATTATTTTGTCACTACATACTATATATGTGCACATGTACGTTGTATATAAGTTGTACAATATTGAAGAAAAAAAATTGATTTCAGTGGTTTTCAGCCGGCTAAGGCCGAATTTGAGCCGCCGCCGACGATTTTCTCACGAGCCGCCGCCGCCGACAAAATCGCTCGGCGCAGGTCTCTGATAAAGGTTTAAGCAAAGTCAGGTTATTTGCACAGATATAAATTATTTATATGAAATGGCATCGGAAATTGAGGTATGTACATATATGCAAATATTATACATATGTTATGTTATGTTCATTCCTGTTCAGAAATCTAATGTGTTGGAAGATTTGCCTAATCGTATATTGTGTACACCTGTAGAGGATAGGCATGCCCTATTTGCACATTTGTCTGCCTTGCTGTCCTCGTCCGGTATTTATACTTTAATATATTGCACATACATACGTATGTATGTAGAAAGTAAAACATATTTATATCCAACTTGCCATTGTTTTTTTAGACATAAATACCGTTGTAATAAGAAATGTATGCAAAATATTAGCAATGACATTAACCAAATATAAAGACACCAAGTCTCAACTCTTAGTACGCAATCTTATCATTGACTTGTTAAAATATCACCACGATGCCACCATTGAGAGTATTATGGCTGTATTTAAGGTGCTGTCTTATAAAGAGTTAGCTAACGCACCAGTACATAAAGCATCCAAGGCGGCCCTTCTAGCGCTGGGATGGACAAGTCTATTGAACAAGTATGGAGATATTGAATCAAATGTTTTAAAAACTGAAGTTCCACGATTAATCGAATACCAAACGATTCTTTATCAAATTGTAATCAGTTCATCAAATGAACGTTTAACTAATTTGGCAAATAATGTTTTGATAGATATTTTAGAAAGAGGTTACTTTGAAAAATATATGTCTGTCCTTTTAAAGAAAGACATTACTATTAACGTTATTGTGTTTATGACAATTCTTATTACATTGAGGAGAGAAAAACATGATATCGATACGATTGCTAATTACAAGATTGCACTAATTGACTCATTTGTAAAAGGAATTATAAATGCAAAAACTAAACCTCATATAAGCTGTGTGTTATCCTGTAAAACAGTAATGAATTCTGTTACAAAAGATGATTTCCAATACAAAATTTTACCGCCAATGCAGAGGTCTATGCTTAGGAATCCAGAAGTTGTATTGGAAGCTGTTGGTCAAATTTTTCGGGAAATACAAATAGACTTAAGTTCATATGCACTGGCGTTGGGCAAAGTATTAATACAATATTTGCATTCAAAAAACGAAGTTTCAAGGCTGGATTCTGTGGAGTGTTTAAAACAGCTTTCTATTAAATGTTCTGATATTGATGTAATATCAAAGCTACTAAAAGAGGTTTTTGCTATTCTTGATGGAATTGAAGGAAAAATAACGATTGCCGAATATCGTATAAATTTGCTTCAGGTATGTATGTCTCAAAAGTTGCAAATATTGACAGCCTGATCCTGCCTACCATATCGACAGAAACCCTCTATCGATTACTTACATACACTTAAGGCTCCATTACCCGACTGTAGAAATCGCAGATGTAAGGTAAATGTAAATGCAATGTAAATGTAAACGTTTGAGCGTTTATAGAATACTTAAAGACGTGTCATGTGTTTTCGACACAAAAAAAACTTCTTTGTGCACACACACATACATACTAATTGCATTGTGCCCAGCAAACACTCATTTTTGATTTTAAATTGCGAGTTATTTGAAGCCAAACGCGAAAGTTCATATATGTATAATATTTAAATTCATGAAATTCATTTTGATTGAAATGTACATACATATGTATACGGACATACATACGAGTATGTATGTATGCATTAGAACTTATAAGTAAATAATATAAAAAATAGTAATGTTTTAATTAATCCAAGATTGTTTTTAAAAATTTTGCTGAAACTACCTATTTTAATTTACTTTCTTTTAATGGCAAGTTTTAGCCTGTTGGAAAAAACTAATTGAGTTTTTGAAATAACACACCTTTTAGAACGAAAAAAAGGTTTTGAAAATTATTATTATTTTATTTAAATGAACTCAATTATAATAATTGTAATAGCAGCTGTAACGCTCAACAGTAATATTTGTCATTGTACATTACCAGAGCAGATTTTGGGCAACTTCATCGGAGAGACGAAGTATTTAGCTATTCAATTTCCAGGAATGTGTATGCTTGCAGTATCACCTAAATAAAATCTTTATTTTCTCGTTTTATCCTTTTCTTATTAATGTTCGTACCTACTCATAATAATTTAGTTTTATTTACAAACAATATACATATGTATATATACAGGATTTTTTGTTTGCTGGGTGTTTATCAAGGCACATCAATCAGGTACCCGCGATTCTACAACAAATATTACAACAGCAACAACCACATGTACTTTGTTGGTATAAATTACCTTCTTATTTTTCAAAACAGGGTAGCATCGTCAGATTGCATGTTTCTTATAGGAAATGTCAAATACCATACAAAACTGAATATTCGAGAGGTGTTTATAGATACCCAAACAAAAGCATGCTTTTAGGCTTATACCTACACAATCCAAATTTGACATTTAGATTGGTATAATGACATTAGTCACCTGGTGTAGTGCTGTCACCTAATAAATGCGCCTTGGTGTTTATCAGTATAAAAAAAAATCAACTCTGCCCAGATAGCGTCGACGATTGGGAATTTTAAAAACCGGGAAAAAATTGTGGAAATTTTCAGGGTATTTTTAAAAATCTAGCAACGATTTTAGGAATTAAAAGGGGGAAACAAAACAAAAACCGTGAATGTATTTTCCCAGGAGCACTGTTGGACTCCCACGCCAAAACGTTATACATTCATAAAGTGGACACTTTGGTGAACAAAATGAGACAAACGTGCAAAAATTCTGGTCGCACGTTTTTGAGAAAATCGACTTATTCGAAAATGGCCAAAAAAAACCGTGGATGAATTTTCCCAGGAGCACTGTTGGACTCCCACGCCAAAACGTTATACATTCATAAAGTGGACACTTTGGTGAACAAAATGAGACAACCGTGCAAAAATTCTGTTCGCACGTTTTTGAGAAAATCGACTTAATCCAAAATGGCAAAAAAAACCGTGGACGAATTTTCCCAGGAGCACTGTTGGACTCCCATGCCAAAACGTTATACATTCATAAAGTGGACACTTTGGTGAACAAAATGAGACAACCGTGCAAAAATTCTGTTCGCACGTTTTTGAGAAAATCGACTTAATCCAAAATGGCCAAAAAAAACCGTGGATGAATTTTCCCAGGAGCACTGTTGGACTCCCACGCCAAAACGTTATACATTCATAAAGTGGACACTTTGGTGAACAAAATGAGACAACCGTGCAAAAATTCTGTTCGCACGTTTTTGAGAAAATCGACTTAACTAAAATGGCAAAAAAAAAACCGTGGATGAATTTTCCCAGGAGCACTGTTGGACTCCCACGCCAAAAAGTTATACATTCATAAAGTGGACACTTGTTGCGGTGGGCTCACCAAAAATATTCCAAGTCGGTGACATAAAAAAAAAAAATTTGCGTAGCGACGTTGTAAGCAAAAGCATCGGGAGGAGGCAATATGTACAAAAACCTCGAGTCCCTCATCATACATGTGTAAATGTTTTAGGGAGGGGCATTAGTAAATTGGAGGAACCACCTTCCAGCCCGATTCCCGGTTCAGTAAACGTCTTTGTAAATTGTTATGGACCACCTTGAGTATGCGGATGGTCTACCGCGGTGGAACCATTCAATGACCATGTTGGCGGCTGGGCTAGACCGCAGCTAGTAATACCCATAGCTTGTTGCGTAACACACATCGTAGGAAGCATGAAAAGAAAGCAGAATTATTTAAAATAGTTTTAAAAACAAATTATACTTACCTTAATTTAGCACATGTTTTCTGCATGAAAGTCCCGGTGTGTATGAATTCTGCCATAATAAAATTGTAATGTGTTAGTGTAAATGTGTTCAATGAGTTCAATCAGGGCGAATTAGCATTGAGTTCAGTGAATGAAATATACGAGGGATACCGTAAATTTGGCAACGCGAAGAATTTGCTTAAAGGCAGGGATGGAAAACCCGGACGGGACGTAGAAATATTTATTTAAAACCGTTAACGACCTACTATGATGATGAAAGCCTGGTATTAGGGAAGACAGAATTAAAAGGGAAGGTATAAATAAAATATGTCAGGAATGATCTAGATGGTCAGTCACCGCTCAGGAATAAAACTGTATAGGTAGAGAAAATAACTATATATAAGTATGGATACATACAGGTATATATGTATGATATCAGAGCGGGAACAGGCAAATGCACATATAGAGATGTACAAAATAGATTCCGGTATTCTGAAAGCGGTACATATGTATATATATATATATATATATATATATATATGTATATACATATGTATATATATAAAGCCAAAATACATATGTATACAGAAAAGTACCACTAGGCATTACGTTTTATGTGCTGATGATATGTACGTGAAAGATATAAATAGGCTAGCGGATGAATAGGAGGAGATTGATTTTGGACTTGAGAGATTGCGGTCGTGTGCGCGCAAGAAAGTAGTTATGTTAAACCCAAAGAAGGAAATAAACATTAAAAAAAACACATCAATATTAAATTTGAATTGAATAAAACCAAACAAAAGTAAAACAAGCCAAAACATAATATAAAACGCTAATATTAAATAAAACAAAAAAAGTAAATAAGACACTAAGCGAAAAAAAAGTGAGCTTGTGAATCTAATAACATAAAAATACCAGAATTCTGAAACTCAAAAAAAAGTGGTCAGAGAGTGTGAACTAGAGACCCGAGCCAAGGAAAGTCTTATCTCCAAAAGTGTGGAAACTGATCCCAGAAATCCGGTATCTCCAGCTGAGCAAAAATTAAATAAAAACGCTGACGAGAGTGGAAGGATATGCGGATGTGAGACAAATTGGTTGAAGTGCGATGTCTAGTCAACAACGAAGTCCAGGCAGAAGACAATAAAAGATAAGTCCATTAAAGTTTATTTTAATATAAAAATAATAAAATTAGGAAGAAACTTGAAACTAAATTTATATGAATGTGTCCATAGGTATAACATTAGGATTGTTTCTTGTATATTTTTTTTTTTGTCCCAAGAGGATTTGTTTTTGTACAATAATTTGTCAATAAAAAAAAAATAATATTTATAATTGAATGCTGTGAAGGTAGTCTCCTAAAAAGAAAACTTGATGCTCAGGAAACGGAAGTAAAAGAAAAGGAAAATTTTTTTTAAATATTGAAGAAAATAATTTTCTCATCCTCATGGAAATTAAAGGAATTAGGTTTAGCTCGGTAAATATCGAATCTGCATAGTGGCGGATAGAATAACTACCTTAGGGAGCTCCTTCAGGGAAAAGAAAAGTCGATTAGAAACAATATTTCGTGATTGCCTAGTACTGTGATTACGTGAGGAAGCGAATGTTAGTAAAACGACTAGTTTTTTTTAGTAATAAACAAACATATAAGTTGAGAGCAAAATAGGGATTTTTTTTGGAGACAATCTGTCAAAAAAAAAAAAACAAGATAAAAATTAAAGTATCTGTGTATAGAAAAACTAAGTTAAAAAAAAAATTTTTTTTGATTGTTAAATTCTCCAGTCAGATATTTTATTGGTAAGAATAAAAATGTTATGTTCACCGTGTGTAAAAGAACAAAAAATGAGCTGCTAAAAGTTTTTTTTAAGGGTTAGATCTGGGTTAAGGTAAGTGTGTGGTAAAGTGGGATTTGGGGTAGTAGATTAGTAATGGGGACCTGAGTCCTGTTTTGGGAATTCAAAACCGGGAAAAACTAAAAACGATGGCAACCCTGTTACAAATGGGGGGATTTTCATGCTGATATGGTGTGTGTGTGTGAGTTTGATTCTTTGGCCATGTGTATGTATGTATACTTGTGTGCACAGCTTTTGTTGTTATTGTAGAGAAACGTTGTGCTTACAGTGCATGGATGTATGTACGTGTGGGATGTGTGTGTGTGTGTGAGTCTAATTCTTTGGTTGTGTGTGCATGTATATGTGGGTGTTTGTATGTATGTATGTATGGGTGTGTGCGTGTGTGTGTGATTGTTATTTGATAGACTTATGGTTGCTGTTTTGAGTTATAGTTGGTATGCTTATGTAGGGTTATTGTATGTATGCATTTATGTTTGTGATCTCTGGGGGGGAAATAATCTAATAGCTGCAGAGAGTGGCAACCCTGTTGCGAATGGAAGTCGTTAGGGAATGTATTTGGTAATGTATGTATATGTTGTTGGATTAATGTATGTAATCTTATCTATTTTTGCTTTGAAGAATGTCATTGCTTGTGTGAGTTACATCAACACTTTTTCATACATATTTACAAATGCATGTATATATGTTTTTAAGGCTATTGACGTTGCTATTAGGAGATAAAAAATATTGTGTCGGCATAGGTTTCATATATGTTCAAGTGAATTTCAGATGTTAAATGTTTTGAATCCGATCAGGTTGATAAGAAGAGCTTTTCAATAGAGGTAGTGATATCTTTATTTCGGTATATTTTACTTTAATGTAACAATTATAAGAAATAGCTTTTGGAGAAATACAGCAAAAACTTATAGAAGCACCTACTTTCACGTGTCCCGATTTTTCTAGTACCTTTATATTGCAAACTGATGCTAGCGATTTTGTTCTGGGTGTTGCTGTGTATATGAATTTCATCATATATCGTAATACCAACAGAGAATTGTGGAAATGTGTGTGTGTGTGGGTATGTGTTTATGTGTGTGTGTGTGTATGTGTGTGTGTGTGTGTGTGTATGTTTGTAGGAATTTCAATGTGTGTATTTCTGTAGGAGCTTAGGGCTGATTGTGATTTATGAGGGGTGAGGTGTTCTAGTAATATGTAACCGGGGGAATCTGTGTGTTTGTATGTCTGTAGGAGTTTAAGGCTGACCATGATTTGGGTGGGCAGGGGTGTTGACGTAATATGTAGCCATGGGGATTTGTGAATGCGTCTGTCTATAGTAGTTTAAGGCTGATCGTGATTTGAGGATGTTGTTGAGGTAAATTGGTTATGTGTATGTATGCATGTATTTTTGTAAGAATTTAAGATGATTGTGATTTATTAGGGGCGAGGTGTTCTTGTAATATGTAGCCGTGAGAATCTATGTGTATATGTCTGTAGCAGTTTAAGACTATTCATAATTTAGGGTAGGTGAGTGTTGTGTTCTTGAGATTAATTCTGTAATTGTATATGTATGTATGTATGACAATGGGAATTTTTATATGTATATCTGGGGAAGAATTTTAGGCTGGTCCTGATTTGTGAAAGGTGGGGTGTTGTTAAAATTTTCTTGGATATTTCTTATATGAATTCTGCTATGTGTGTGTGTGTTTGCGCTAATATTTATATGTAGATAGAAATAAATTGTTTTCAGTATCGACATTTGGTACTATAAAATACTATCATATGTCTGGACTTCCCTAATCTTATTATGTTTTTATACTTACGCTTGTTTTATATTTTCTCATACTTAAATTTGTCTCGCGTTAAAGTCTTCCTATATGAAATTTGTTTATATTACAGATTTTGTTTATTTCAATCTTTGAATACATTTTTTTTTTGTCATTGATGTGTTTTGTTCTTCTTGTTGTTGGTGTTGTTGTTGTAAATATTCGTCTGTGTATAGATGCGATATATTCAGTTTTTTTTTATTTGAAAATAAAAACGTTTTAATTTTTATCTGCGTTTACTTAAAAGTTTGTGAGGATTTTCTGTTTTTAAGTAAAACTGAATTCCTGAAGATACATACTCTATAGTAATAGCAACTAAAATAGAAATATTTCTTATACTTAATTTAAATTTTTTTTTAAAGTTGATGCAACGTTAGTAAGTTAACGTTAGAAATTTTTGGGGTACATAATTTTTTCTAACTATAGACTTTTTTCTTCACTTTCTACATTTATTTTGGAAAGCTTGCGTTGCTTTTTAAAAATGTATAAACATTTTTAAATGAAACTGATCCGGCACTCCAGCTTAGATACTGATAGTTTTTTTTTTTTTTTTTTTTTTTTTTTTTTTTGGTAGTCAACTTACTTCTTTTTTTATTTTTATTGATAAACATTTAAAATCAAAAGGGAGCTTTATATTGAAATTATTATTTTCATAATTGTTGAAAACAATCACTAGTTTTTTTTTGTGATGAAATCATTTGAAGTTGAAGCTGATATCTTTGCTTACTGTTTTAAATTAAAATTTTATTCAATAGAATAAAAGGAGCTTTTTTCTTAAATACTGATGCAGTTAAGATCGGATATGAGACTGAATTTAAATGTACTTTTAAATTAGTCACAATGAACAAACTTATTTTCTTGTTGAAAAGCGATCATCAGAAAACGAAGTGGTTTTCAGAGACTTTAGGTATACCCTTTCGACGGTTCCTCTAGGATACAAGATGACTTTGTTTGACGAAATTTCTGATGCTTTATACTGATAATATGTTTACATTAATAAGGTACATATGTATATGTTTATTTTATGAAGGGCTATTACCTATGGCTTTCATTTGACGTTCTATATGATTTTTTTCTCATTTTATTAAAGTTCAGCGTGTTGTGTATATATTTCTGAAATGTTTAAGTGTGCTTTGTGTGTCCATCGGACAGAGTGTACGTTTTAGTTGGTCAGTCAGTCTATATATTTATTTTTTTTTTCTAATGTACCACACCTTTTTTTCACATTTTACTACTTGAAATAGAGAATTTTTGTCTAATTTTTTTCTGGGTATCTACATACATTAGTTAAATATGTGTATGAATTTTTAAGAAAAAATTTTAAATAAAATATTGGAAAAAGAATTAATTATGTGAATGGTTTTTATTTCTTTATTAGCTTTACTTCGCTAGATCAAAACAAATTTTTGTTTTTGCTTATTTGCAAATTCTTGTTTTCATGTCGCTTAAACATGTACAGTCTTGTTTTCATATCGCTTAGACATGCACAGTCTTGTTTTCATGATGCTTAGGCATGCACAGTCTTGTTTTCATGATGCTTAAACATGTACAGTCTTGTTTTCTTTGAGAGGTTATGCACAAGACAAATTGAATTTTTCAAGATCATTTTCAGTTAAACATTCAAAGTGCGGAGAAGTAAATAAAAAAAAAATAAATAAATAAAACAAAAATGGAGTCTACAACAAATCTAACATCAAAATTTAATTCACTAAAAAATAAAACCTTAATCTTCATAAAGGAGCTTGAGACATCAACTAAATACACCATTCGAAAAGTGTCAAGAGTAACAACAAAATATGGGCCAACACTAAAAGTTGAAATGGAAAACCACATAATGTTCCTCCCAAAGCGATATAATGCTTTAACCGATGCTGAAATTAAAGAACTCTCGAGCGGATCATATTGCTTAAGTAGAGAAGGTGAACAAAGCTTAATTGTTGAAAGCGAGCTGAGTGAGTTTCTAATTCAAAATTCCCAATTTCCAATTTGGCAATAATTATATAATAATTTTGTATTTTAAATTATAAATAGAAATACATGAAAGAGTTTTGTAAAATATAAATGTTTGTCCTTTTTTATTTAATATTTTCAGTTATTTCATAAAGAAATTTAAGACATAAATGACCATAGGTAAATGTATTGAAATTCTGATGTTGATTATAGTTGTATTTTATTCTTCTACCAAGATATTTGACTACTTCCGAAGGAGGTTGTAAGTTTCCAAAGCTGTCGAAATATTCTTTTTCATTGTTGTTTTTATAATATGCTACCCAATGTGTACCAGGTCCTGTTGATACGTCTAAATTGATTATTCCACATTCTATTTTCTTTGTTCGTTTTGGTAGAGTATTCAACATGAAAACTCCTCTAAAATATGGAATATTTATAGAGAAACGGTTTATGTCCACATCAGATAGTGGTCTGTTCGTAGCATCTCTAAGAGTTTTTTGATTCCTCTTTGTAAACTAAACCATAACCCTTTTTATATGGTTTTAAGTAAAGTCCCTTTCCAGCTGCTATAGATTCCATCGCTTTATTATGTCTAATTGCTTCATCAAGTTGATTTTTTGCATTCTTTGTTGCATTAACAGCTTTAGCTGTAGTAGCACCTCCAGTTGTTAGACTACCAATTGCACCCAGAGCAGTTAAAATCGGTATTAGAGGCGAAAACCCACCAATTTTTTGGTACACGTATTACATGTGGTACTATAATTTGAGATTTTCTTCCTTTTAATGATTTGTTGATAGTTTTTCGGGCAATTTTAATTGCGGAGTTAATATCTAATGGTTTTTCCTTCTTTAGTATTTTTGTTGCAGCTCTAATTGATGTTCTAAACAGTTTTTTATCATTTATCTTGTTCTGTTTACCATTTTTCTTTTTCTCCACACCCATACCAAATTTTGTTTTGGCTTTCATTGCGTTAGTAACCATATAGGCAAATGATTTTTCAGCAATACTACTATCTTTTGATAAAACTCGATACCAAGCTGAATTTTCAAGTATTTTATCAGCTTTATGTCTAATGCTTAAATCCTTATTTTTTGAATAAGCTATATCGTGATCTTTACAAGCAGAGTCCAATAAATTAATTCCTTTGTCACCTCAATTTAAACGTTTTTGTAGTTTTGTTTCAGGTCCACAATACTAATATCCAGGAAGATAAAGTTCACCAGTTAGAGAGTTTATTTTTTTATCTACTATACCTCCTCCAACGAAGGTGTTTTTATGACTAAACGTTTTCTGATATTGTATAACTATATCATCTAATTTTGTCGATAATAACAGGTAACATTTATAAAATTTATTTAGTTCGTAATATTGTTCCTTCTACTATTTTTTTTTTTTTTTGTTTACTTGCCTCTATCTTGACTGATGGTTTCTCAGTCTTTAAATTTGTATATTCTCAACTTCTGTCTTGATGTTACTCTCTTCTTTCATGCGAATTCTTGTTTTTTCTTTTCATATCGCTTAAACATGCACAGTCTTGTTATCTTTGAAAGGTTCTGCACAAAACAAATCGAATTTCACAATATTATGAAATTCCATTATATTTCATTAGGTATTTTCTTATCGACACCAACTGCTTTAACACCATCTCATTTACGTTTGCTAACAGCAAATATTTTTCTCATTAAAAAAAAAAGGTTTAAAAACATATATTTATACTAAAATTATCTATATACTACTACAAATATGAATAGTTAAAGAAATTACATAATTTCATAATTAAAAGAATGGGTTATTATACATTTATTTTTTTTTCTGGTAATGAAGCTTAAAACATTTCAATTATGATATTTGCTGATGTTGCATGTGGAAAGCAGAATAATATAGTACATTCATATGTACGTGTACGTGTATATTTTTGTATGGGGCGACAGAAGAATGATGACTCATTCTACTTGTGCCAAACATAAGCATAATTCTTAATACATGCATACATACATACATACAGACAAAGTTAAAAATATAAATAAACAAGAAGCAAAACTAGAACGACGTCAGCTCAAAACTATTTTAAGTATGGGTGCATTTAATTTATAAGATTTGTTGATTTACGCAAGTTAAAAAACGTTTTTAAGCTAATATTCTATTATGAATACAATTTTAGCGAATTTTGCTCAAACAACATTTGAAATGCTGTTTAAAATTTTTATGAATATGGCTATAAGCATTTAATAAGAGACAATGCAAATGTAATTATAATGTTTAAGTAAGATGAGAAAAATATGAAGCATGTTTACAAGGTTCATGTTGGCAGTAATATGAATTTTGACAAGTTTTAAAAAATTTGTAGAGTGTTGGAAGGATAAATATGGATTTTTGATTATAAGCAAATATATTGAATTAAACGATTTTCGTTATAGAAAAAAAATACTGCTAATAAAAGATAGACTTTAGTTATTTCATCTGACCTGAAAACCAGACCAGCTCCTAATAAGCTGACCTGAAAATCAGACCAGCTCCTAATAAGCTGACCTGAAAATCAGACCAGCTCCTGATAAGCTGATCTGAAAACCAGACCAGGTCCTGATAGCTTGATCTGAAAACCAGACCAGGTCCTGATAAGCTGATCTGAAAACCAGACCAGATCCTGAAAAGCTGATCTGAAAACCAGACCAGGTCCTGAAAAGCTGATCTGAAAACCAGACCAGGTCCTGATAAGCTGATCTGAAAGCCAGACCAGGTTCTGATAAGCTGATCTGAAAACCAGACCAGGTCCTGAAAAGCTGATCTGAAAACCAGACCAGGTCCTGATAAGCTGATCTGAAAACCAGACCAGGTTCTGATAAGCTGATCTGATAACCAGACCAGGTCCTGATAAGCTGATCTGAAAACCAGACCAGGTCCTGATAAGCTGATCTGATAACCAGACCAGGTCCTGATAAGCTGATCTGAAAACCAGACCATCTCCTGAAAAGCTGATCTGAAAAACAGACCCAGGTGCTAATAAGCTGATCTAATAGCTGATAAGCTGATCTAATAGCTGACACCTATTGTACTATTTGCTGTTAGCAAACGTAAATGAGATGGTGTTAAAGCAGTTGGTGTCGATAAGATAATACCTAATGAAATATAATGGAATTTCATAATATTGTGAAATTCGATTTGTTTTGTGCTGAACCTTTCAAAGATAACAAGACTGTGCATGTTTAAGCGATATGAAAAGAAAAAACAAGAATTCGCATGAAAGAAGAAAGTAACATCAAGACAGAAGTTGAGAATATACAAGTTTAAAGACTGAGAAACCATCAGTCAAGATAGAGGCAAGTAAACAAAAAAAAAAAAAAAATAGTAGAAGGAACAATATTACGAACTTAATAAATTTTATAAATGTTACCTGTTATTATCGACAAAATTAGATGATATAGTTATACAATATCAGAAAACGTTTAGTCATAAAAACACCTTCGTTGGAGGAGGTATAGTAGATAAAAAAATAAACTCTCTAACTGGTGAACTTTATCTTCCTGGATATTAGTATTGTGGACCTGAAACAAAACTACAAAAACGTTTAAATTGAGGTGACAAAGGAATTAATTTATTGGACTCTGCTTGTAAAGATCACGATATAGCTTATTCAAAAAATAAGGATTTAAGCATTAGACATAAAGCTGATAAAATACTTGAAAATTCAGCTTGGTATCGAGTTTTATCAAAAGATAGTAGTATTGCTGAAAAATCATTTGCCTATATGGTTACTAACGCAATGAAAGCCAAAACAAAATTTGGTATGGGTGTGGAGAAAAAGAAAAATGGTAAACAGAACAAGATAAATGATAAAAAACTGTTTAGAACATCAATTAGAGCTGCAACAAAAATACTAAAGAAGGAAAAACCATTAGATATTAACTCCGCAATTAAAATTGCCCGAAAAACTATCAACAAATCATTAAAAGGAAGAAAATCTCAAATTATAGTACCACATGTAATACGTGTACCAAAAAATTGGTGGGTTTTCGCCTCTAATACCGATTTTAACTGCTCTGGGTGCAATTGGTAGTCTAACAACTGGAGGTGCTACTACAGCTAAAGCTGTTAATGCAACAAAGAATGCAAAAAATCAACTTGATGAAGCAATTAGACATAATAAAGCGATGGAATCTATAGCAGCTGGAAAGGGACTTTACTTAAAACCATATAAAAAGGGTTATGGTTTAGTTTACAAAGAGGAATCAAAAAACTCTTAGAGATGCTACGAACAGACCACTATCTGATGTGGACATAAACCGTTTCTCTATAAATATTCCATATTTTAGAGGAGTTTTCATGTTGAATACTCTACCAAAACGAACAAAGAAAATAGAATGTGGAATAATCAATTTAGACGTATCAACAGGACCTGGTACACATTGGGTAGCATATTATAAAAACAACAATGAAAAAGAATATTTCGACAGCTTTGGAAACTTACAACCTCCTTCGGAAGTAGTCAAATATCTTGGTAGAAGAATAAAATACAACTATAATCAACATCAGAATTTCAATACATTTACCTATGGTCATTTATGTCTTAAATTTCTTTATGAAATAACTGAAAATATTAAATAAAAAAGGACAAACATTTATATTTTACAAAACTCTTTCATGTATTTCTATTTATAATTTAAAATACAAAATTATTATATAATTATTGCCAAATTGGAAATTGGGAATTTTGAATTAGAAACTCACTCAGCTCGCTTTCAACAATTAAGCTTTGTTCACCTTCTCTACTTAAGCAATATGATCCGCTCGAGAGTTCTTTAATTTCAGCATCGGTTAAAGCATTATATCGCTTTGGGAGGAACATTATGTGGTTTTCCATTTCAACTTTTAGTGTTGGCCCATATTTTGTTGTTACTCTTGACACTTTTCGAATGGTGTATTTAGTTGATGTCTCAAGCTCCTTTATGAAGATTAAGGTTTTATTTTTTAGTGAATTAAATTTTGATGTTAGATTTGTTGTAGACTCCATTTTTGTTTTATTTATTTATTTTTTTTTATTTACTTCTCCGCACTTTGAATGTTTAACTGAAAATGATCTTGAAAAATTCAATTTGTCTTGTGCATAACCTCTCAAAGAAAACAAGACTGTACATGTTTAAGCATCATGAAAACAAGACTGTGCATGCCTAAGCATCATGAAAACAAGACTGTGCATGTCTAAGCGATATGAAAACAAGACTGTACATGTTTAAGCGACATGAAAACAAGAATTTGCAAATAAGCAAAAACAAAAATTTGTTTTGATCTAGCGAAGTAAAGCTAATAAAGAAATAAAAACCATTCACATAATTAATTCTTTTTCCAATATTTTATTTAAAATTTTTTCTTAAAAATTCATACACATATTTAACTAATGTATGTAGATACCCAGAAAAAAATTAGACAAAAATTCTCTATTTCAAGTAGTAAAATGTGAAAAAAAGGTGTGGTACATTAGAAAAAAAAAATAAATATATAGACTGACTGACCAACTAAAACGTACACTCTGTCCGATGGACACACAAAGCACACTTAAACATTTCAGAAATATATACACAACACGCTGAACTTTAATAAAATGAGAAAAAAATCATATAGAACGTCAAATGAAAGCCATAGGTAATAGCCCTTCATAAAATAAACATATACATATGTACCTTATTAATGTAAACATATTATCAGTATAAAGCATCAGAAATTTCGTCAAACAAAGTCATCTTGTATCCTAGAGGAACCGTCGAAAGGGTATACCTAAAGTCTCTGAAAACCACTTCGTTTTCTGATGATCGCTTTTCAACAAGAAAATAAGTTTGTTCATTGTGACTAATTTAAAAGTACATTTAAATTCAGTCTCATATCCGATCTTAACTGCATCAGAATTTAAGAAAAAGCTCCTTTTATTCTATTGAATAAAATTTTAATTTAAAACAGTAAGCAAAGATATCAGCTTCAACTTCAAATGATTTCATCAAAAAAAAAACTAGTGATTGTTTTCAACAATTATGAAAAAAATAATAATTTCAATATAAAGTTCCCTTTTGATTTTAAATGTTTATCAATAAAAATAAAAAAAGAAGTTGACTACCAAAGAAAAAAAAAAAAAAAAAACTATCAGTATATAAGCTGGAGTGCCGGATCAGTTTCATTTCAAAATGTTTATACATTTTTAAAAAGCAAAGCAAGCTTTCCAAAATAAATGTAGAAAGTGAAGCTATAGTTAGAAAAAATTATGTACCCCAAAAATTTCTAACGTTAACTTACTAACGTTGCATCAACTTTAAAAAAAATTTAAATTAAGTATAAGAAATATTTCTATTTTAGTTGCTATTACTATAGAGTATGTATCTTCAGGAATTCAGTTTTACTTAAAAACAGAAAATCCTCACAAACTTTTAAGTAAACGCAGATAAAAATTAAAACGTTTTTATTTTCAAATAAAAAAAAAACTGAATAAATCGCATCTATACACAGACGAATATTTACAACAACAACACCAACAACAAGAAGAACAAAAGACATCAATGACAAACAAAAAATGTATTCAAAGATTGAAATAAACAAAATCTGTAATATAAACAAATTTCATATAGAAAGACTTTAACGCGAGACAAATTTAAGTATGAGAAAATATAAAACAAGCGTAAGTATAAAAACATAATAAGATTAGGGAAGTCCAGACATATGATAGTATTTTATAGTACCAAATGTCGATACTGAAAACAATTTATTTCTATCTACATATAAATATTAGCGCAAATACACACACACATAGCAGAATTCATATAAGAAATATCCAAGAAAATTTTAACAACACCCCACCTTTCACAAATCAGGACCAGCCTAAAATTCTCCCCCAGATATACATATAAAAATTCCCATTGTCATACATACATACATATACAATTACAGAATTAATCTCAAGAACACAACACTCACCTACCCTAAATTATGAATAGTCTTAAACTGCTACAGACATATACACATAGATTCTCACGGCTACATATTACAAGAACACCTCGCCCCTAATAAATCACAATCATCTTAAATTCTTACAAAAATACATGCATACATACACATAACCAATTTACCTCAACAACATCCTCAAATCACAATCAGCCTTAAACTACTATAGACAGACGCATTCGCAAATCCCCATGGCTACATATTACGTCAACACCCCTGCCCACCCAAATCATGGTCAGCCTTAAACTCCTACAGACATACAAACACACAGATTCCCCCGGTTACATATTACTAGAACACCTCACCCCTCATAAATCACAATCAGCCCTAAGCTCCTACAGAAATACACACATTGAAATTCCTACAAACATACACACACACACACATACACACACACACATAAACACATACCCACAATTCTCTGTTGGTATTACGATATATGATGAAATTCATATACACAGCAACACCCAGAACAAAATCGCTAGCATCAGTTTGCAATATAAAGGTACTAGAAAAATCGGGACACGTGAAAGTAGGTGCTTCTATAAGTTTTTGCTGTATTTCTCCAAAAGCTATTTCTTATAATTGTTACATTAAAGTAAAATATACCGAAATAAAGATATCACTACCCCTATTGAAAAGCTCTTCTTATCAACCTGATCGGATTCAAAACATTTAACATCTGAAATTCACTTGAACATATATGAAACCTATGCCGACACAATATTTTCTATCTCCATAATAGCAACGTCAATAGCCTTAAAAACATATATACATGCATTTGTAAATATGTATGAAAAAGTGTTGATGTAACTCACACAAGCAATGACATTCCTCAAAGCAAAAATAGATAAGATTACATACATTAATCCAACAACATATACATACATTACCAAATACATTCCCTAACGACTTCCATTCGCAACAGGGTTGCCACTCTCTGCAGCTATTAGATTATTTCCCCCCCAGAGATCACAAACATAAATGCATACATACAATAACCCTACATAAGCATACCAACTATAACTCAAAACAGCAACCATAAGTCTATCAAATAACAATCACACACACACGCACACACCCATACATACAAACACCCACACATACATGCACACACAACCAAAGAATTCGACTCACACACACACACATACACATCCCACACGTACATACATCCATGCACTGTAAGCACAACGTTTCTCTACAATAACAACAAAAGCTGTGCACACAAGTATACATACATACACATGGCCAAAGAATCAAACTCACACACACACACACCATATCAGCATGAAAATCCCCAAAATCCCCCCATTTGTAACAGGGTTGCCATCGTTTTTAGTTTTTCCCGGTTTTGAATTCCCAAAACAGGACTCAGGTCCCCATTACTAATCTACTTGGGGTCATCAATCCAAAAGAAAATGGAACAAAGAGGTGACCATGGTAGGGAATTGGGCCGTCAGAAGGAACATCTATCTTCTCTATGTCATGCGTCGTTAGGTAAATCAATCATGTTAAAGTTTTGTGATTAATATAATTGCTGCGAGTTCGTGGGCTGGGAATTAGGGTTGAGAACACTGCCCGAAGTGCTCCCAGAGAAATATTATGAGCTAGCTGAGGCGCGAATATCTCAGTGCCATTCGAATTCGTAACAATATGGCGCCCAAACTAAAAAAAAAGAGATAATAAAGAAAAATTTATGTAATGTATGTGTATAAGACCAAAACACAAATCAATAGCCCATTAATAAAAAGACAATAGACCAGTGAAACTTTTCATACTCTTGGAAATATTCATAGTACATATCGTAGCCGTTTCCGCTTAGCGTGAAAGTCTGTTGTACGAATGTGTAAAGAATTTTCTAAGAGGATAGTATGAAGGAAAACCCCAAATCCAATGAAATGAGTAAGTGTTAAAGTTCGTGGTTAAACACAAAGGTTTGACTTAATGTTACTGCCACTTTCTCTAATTTTTTTTTTAGTAATAATTTGTTTTATTGGTTCGATTACATAGCTTCAATAAACGTCTGTAATGGCGGAACCTATCCTAAGAAGGTTCTTGCACAGATACGTTTACGAATTGCTCCTAATAAGGTCGAGAGAGGGATGCGACGATAGTTAGGATGTAAGCGATCCATAATAAATAATAGTTTTTTTTTTGTGTAAATATACATCTATCTTTGTTGCATACGCATGACATTAGCTCTAATATAGAGGACGAAAGAATAAATAATATAAACACTGCGTGAATACCACACACCAACTTTAGCTTAGTATCAGCCCGAAAATAGACTGAGTTAATAAAAGAAATTTACATTTGTTTAGTTCGCAAACAGAGGATTGATAATCTCGTTTTGTGCAGTATTTGTTGAAAAAAAAAATCTGTTAGCTTTGATATTTAACGTTTACAAATCAACTTGTGAATATTTAGTAAAAATAGAATTTAATTTATTTCATTTTAAAAATAGTATTAATTGAATTATTTAATAAAATTTTTTTTATATTTTTTTTTACTAAGTTACATAAGTTATTCATAAATATTTAATAGTGTTTAAGTATTTTTTTTTAAATTAATTTATTTTATGTATGATTTTGTTCGTCCTCCTCCATATACATATACATATCTATCTGTAAAATTGCCTGTAAAATATTCCGTGTTCGATTTTTTTTATACATGCATTCCGTTTAAAATATCACATTATTTAGCCATACGGAGAAAAAAGAAATTGATAGCGAACTGATTGTCCCAATTGTTTTTAGTGTAACTGTTTTTGGGTAAGAGTTGATAGTCGAGAGTATTCCAAACCCACGGTATTGGTAGTCGGAAACTAATGAGTAGTATAATAACGAGATCAATAAAGAGAAAAAGAGATAGTCAAATACAATCTGGTCTAAATACCTCGTGTTCTTTGCCCAGGAAACAAAGGAAAACTGTAGAGTCGGAAATGGAAAACAACGGTAGTAGCCCCAATTTTATTGATATGTCGCAAACAATTAATGCGAATCCACTCCACGTGACAGATAACAACGGACCCGAACGACAGGTAAACGTTAATGATACGACCGGAAGTGTAGGACTTGCCTCAGGATCGAGGGAACCAATGGCAGATGAAGCAGCCAATAATGCGAGTGATCTAGAAACAAGAATGAAATTAATGGTAAGGAATGAAATGGGAGATCTGAGGAGAATTGTAGGCGAATTGTCAGGAGTAGTTAGGAACTTAGTTGGCGTGAGAAGTACGCAAGAGGATGGTCGAAGCGTTCGTAGACAGGAAGGTATAGTTCACAATCTAGATGAAAACAGGGGTTTAGCCCAAAATACCAACACCGTAACAAATTCGCAAATTCACGTAAATTCTTTACCTTCGTCCTCGGGGTTGATAAACAGCAGAATTACTAATGTGCCAAACAGCAGAGTCCACGGTATACCACCAAGTGCAAACAATGTCTCGAGTGGTTATGCTTCAGCCCAGATGTCAGTGAGAAGTGATCCGATTCCGGTGGTGATGGCACAGAGGGAAGCTCGCAATGAAAATATCAGGCAATCTGAAAAAATTTCAATTCGAGTGGATAAATGGGGATTATTATTTGATGGTAATATGAACCATATGAGTATAGAAGACTTTATATTTAGACTGGAACACTTACAATCGCATTATGACCTTCCATGGGATGAAGTATTAAGGGATTTCCATCTCTTGGTGACTGGCCCCGCAAAAGACTGGTACTGGCTTCGGATCCGAACACATGGAATTATGAATTGGCCGACATTGAAATGTGAACTGCTAGGCCAATATCAGACGAACACTTCAAACTTCGAAATCATGCGTGACCTAGTAGAAAGGAAGCAACAAACAAATGAAACAATAGATGCTTTCTTTCACACCATGAATAAAATACGCTCAAGATTACTACAGCCTATATCCGAATTTGATATGATTAAAATAATGAAAAGGAACGTTAAAGAGAGAGTAGCCAGGACCGTGTACCCTATAGCTGTGTCGTCCGTGGAACAGTTGCGTCTAGAGTGTATAGAGGCAGAAAGGCAGTTCGCTAGGAAAGAGACTATTAACGTGCATTACCCACAACGCCCACTAAGAGCCGTAAACGAAATAGATTTCCAGGCAGTTGATTCCGAAGAAAATTCAGAATATTATGAAGAAGTTGCCGTGTTGGGTGATAGCCAACAGAGGCGAATAGTTGTATGCTGGAATTGTCAAGCGCCAGGACACATTTTCCGCGACTGTGAGTCAACAGAGAGAAGGCTGTTCTGCTACAAATGTGGGAGAGTAAATGTAGTCACTCCGAAATGTCCAGACTGCCACCCGGGAAACCGGCTGAGAGGCGTAGGATTTATGGGGGACCCACGTCAACCTCGAAACCCCAGCAACTAAACAAAAATAAATTTACAAGCACTTGCGAAGGCAGCTTAACTAAAAATTTTATAAATATAAACAACATAAACGAAAACAATGTTTTTCCACGAATGCGACACTACTTACCAGAAAACATTAGAAAAGTAAATTATGAAAAAGTAAGGTCAGGCATATTTGGATTGAATGCCCAACCAAAACAAATCTCAAATCGTATAATAAAACTGAGAAATCAATTTCGAGAGCGTAGGCAAAAGAGGAGGGTAATGATAGACTCTATAAACAAATTTAATACACGAGAAAACGACCCGAGAGTATTTATAAAAATAGAAATCTCAAGCCAAGAAATAAAAGGATTGCTAGATACAGGTGCATCGGTGAGCGTACTGGGAAAAAATTGTAGAGAGTTTGTAACCGGTCAGAATATTGAAATCATTCCAATGTGGACTGGGGTCAAAACAGCTAGTGGACAACACTATCGAATCATCGGTAAAATCAACACGTCTGTTCGATTTAAAAATAAGCTACTTCCCATGACTATGTATTTGTGTCCCGACCTTGAGCAGGAATTATATTTAGGCATTGATTTCTTCAAAATATTCGAATTAGCTCCTGAGGTAATGCAGTTGGCAGAACTAAATTACGAAAAAATTCAAAAAGAATTCCAAAGCAGTAATAAAGAGCATCGATTAAAACCTCATGAACTCAATGAAAAACAACAGAAACAACTGGAGCAGGCTATACGTTTGAAGAAAAAGGACTGGGGTGCACTAAGCTAGAAAAACACTCGATAAAATTGGTAGAAGGTGCTAACCCCGTAAAGGACAGACATTACCCAATTTCCCCAGCAATACAAGAAATAACGTACAAGGAAATTGATAACATGTTAGAGCTTGGTGTTATAGAAGAGAGCGAAAGCCCCTGGTCAAATCGAACAACAATCGTGAGAAAACCTGGCAAAAATAGATTTTGCTTAGACGCCCGCAAATTAAATGATCTTACAGTTAAAGACGCATACCCCTTACAAAACATTGAAGGTATTTTGAGTAGGATAGACGAAACGGTATACATTAGCAGTGTAGATCTCAAGTACGCCTTTTGGCAAATCGAGCTGGAGGAAGAGAGCAAACCCTACACAGCCTTTACTGTGGCTGGACGCGTGATGCCATTCGGCCTGTGCAATGCCGCTCAACGACTTTGTAGGCTGATGGATAAAGTCATTGCTAGCAAGTTGAAAGAAAACGTTTTTATTTACTTGGATGACTTATTGGTAATTTCCAGTGATTTTGAAAAGCACATTAATTTATTAAAAGAAGTGGCGAAATGTTTAAGAGATGCTAGTTTAACGATCGGAATAAAAAAATCACAATTTTGTTATCAAGAGCTTAAATATTTGGGATTCATTATTGGTGGTGGCTCTCTAAAAACAGATCCCGAGAAAATAATTGCCATAAAGTCCATAAAAGTACCAAAAACGACTAGAGAAGTAAGGAGTTTTCTCGGAACCGCAGGCTGGTATAGGCGATTTGTCAAAGATTTTGCAACCATTTCAGCCCGCTAACAGACACTTTGAAAAGAGTAAAAAGTTTGTAATGACCCCTGAAGCAATTGAAGCCTTCGAAAAGCTTAAAGTAGCACTTACCTCAGCGCCCGTACTCAGACATGCTGATTTTACGAAAAGATTCTTCATACAATGCGGCGCCTCGAACTACGGAATTGGCGCAGTGTTATTTCAATATAACGAGCGGAAAGAAGAGCATCCAATCGCATTCTACTCGCAAAAATTAAATGCTTGTCAAAAAAATTATAGTGTCACGGAGAAAGAGTGCTTAGCTGCTGTGATGGCAATAAAGAAATTTAGGCCGTATGTAGAATTAATGCCATTCACCGTGATCACAGATCACGCCAGCTTAAAATGGCTGATGAACCTAAAAGATCTGAGTGGAAGGTTGGCCCGCTGGTCATTACAATTACAGGCTTATACATTCGACATTCAACATAGAAAGGGTTCAGAGAACGTAGTAGCAGATATGCTCTCAAGAAATCCTGTAGAGTTGGCAGTGGAAGAATTGGAAACCCTACAATGGATAGACATCGAAGCTAGTCAATTTCAGGACGAGGAATACGAAAAAGTAATCACGGAAATAAACTCAAATGCAGAGCAATTACCTGATTTGAAAGTAGAAAATGGTATAATTTATAAAAAACTACAGTTTGAAAAACAAATAGAGGACCATTTTCCATGGAAAATATGGGTACCAGCTAGCTTAACAAACAAATTAATAGAAAAAGCTCATTCGAGCAACACAGCTGCACATGGTGGAATCACAAAAACATTGGAGAAATTGAGACGCTTCTATTATTGGCCCCGAATGGCGATACAAGTTAAAGAATTCATAAAAACGTGCGAAATATGCAAAGAGACAAAACCTGCCAATCAGAATTTAATGCCTAGTATTGGTCAAAAAGTAATAACCGAAAGACCTTTCCAAAAGCTATATATTGATTTCCTGGGAAAATACCCTAGATCAAAAAGCGGCAATGGCTATGTATTCGTTGTGGTTGACCATTTTTCCAAATTTACATTTCTAAAAGCGATGCGAGAAGCCACCGCAAACAATGTAATACAGTTTTTAGTAAACGAAATATTTTATAAATTTGGTGTGCCGGAAACAATACATAGTGACAATGGGTCACAATTTGTTTCAAAGAGTTTTACCGCCATGGTAGAAACGTATAAAATTAAACACTTAAAAACTGCTGTCTATTCACCACAAGCGAACGCATCAGAAAGGGTCAACCAATCCGTTCTAGCAGCCATAAGGGCATATTTAGAGGAAGACCACAGGGATTGGGATCTCTATATAGCAGAAATAGAGTGTGCTTCAAGAAATTCAGTGCACTCAGCAACAGGAGTAACCCCTTTCTTTGCTTTATTTGGGTACCACATGTTTACTAGTGGGAACGACTACAGAATTGCGAGAAAACTACAGTCGCTAACTGACCATGAACTCAGTGAATTACAAAACCTCGACAAACTAGCTATAATTAGGGAGAAAATAAAGACCAATATGCATGAGGCATACACTCGTTCTGCAGAAAGGTACAACAAACGCTCAAGAAAAGTAAAATTCACACCAAGGCAGGAAGTATACCGTAGAAATATGGTACTTAGCAATTTCGGAAAAAACATAAATGCGAAGTTTTGCAGGAAATTCCTTAAATGTCGCATAGTAAGACCAGTAGGGAATAACATGTTCGAATTGGAAGACTTGCAAGGCAAAAGCATAGGCATCTTCCATGTCAAAGACATTAAAACATGAATGTGCAATAAATTAGTAACTCAATCTGTGATAAAAAAAAAACGAAATTAAGTGCAATATTAGGATAAGGAATACGATAATTTATACAATCCATCTATATATTCAATTATGTGTGTGTGTTCCGTCCTAATATAGCCTCAAGTACCTGATTTTTATAGTATACGTTAGATTTTAATATTCTTACCGTCTGTGATACCTACTGAGTAGAAATCTTTTTCTCGTTCATGCTGGTCGTATTAGCAAATATCCGAAAATCAATACTTTTCGGGCACATCGCAAGTGATAAAGCCCGGCGTGATCTCAGGGTGTGGGCGTTCCCCACGTTGAACAATATTTCACCAGCCCACGCACACCAAGATTGTTTTCCTGGTGTCGAACCCTTCGTGTTTTGTTGCGGTGGGCTCACGAAAAATATTCCAAGTCGGTGACAAAAAAAAAAATTTGCGTAGCGACGTTGTAAGCAAAAGCATCGGCAGGAGGCAATATGTACAAAAACCTCGAGTCCCTCATCATACATGTGTAAATGTTTTAGGGAGGGGCATTAGTAAATTGGAGGAACCACCTTCCAGCCCGATTCCCGGTTCAGTAAACGTCTTTGTAAATTGTTATGGACCACCTTGAGTAGGCGGATGGTCTACCGCGGTGGAACCATTCACTGACCATGTTGGCGGCTGGGCTAGACCGCAGGTAGTAATACCCATAGCTTGTTGCGTAACACACATCGTAGGAAGCATGAAAAGAAAGCAGAATTATTTAAAATAGTTTTAAAAACAAATTATACTTACCTTAATTTAGCACATGTTTTCTGCATGAAAGTCCCGGTGTGTATGAATTCTGCCATAATAAAATTGTAATGTATTAGTGTAAATGTGTTCAATGAGTTCAATCAGGGCGAATTAGCATTGAGTTCAGTGAATGAAATATACGAGGGATACCGTAAATTTGGCAACGCGAAGAATTTGCGTAAAGGCAGGGATGGGAAACCCGGACGGGACATAGAAATCTTTATTTAAAACCGTTAACGACCTACTATGATTATGAAAGCCTGGTATTAGGGAAGACAGAGTTAAAAGGGAAGGTATAAATAAAATATGTCAGGAATGATCTAGATGGTCAGTCACCGCTCAGGAATAAAACTGTATAGGTAGAGAAAATAACTATATATAAGTATGGATACATACAGGTATATATGTATGATATCAGAGCGGGAACAGGCACATATAGAGATGTACAAAATAGATTCCGGTATTCTGAAAGCGGTACATATGTATATATATATATATATATATATATATATATATATATATATATATATATATACATATATATATATATATATATATATATGTATATAATTACATATGTATATATATAAAGCCAAAATACATATGTATACAGAAAAGTACCACTAGGCATTACGTTTTATGTGCTGATGATATGTACGTGAAAGATATAAATAGGCTAGCGGATGAATAAGAGGAGATTGATTTTGGACTTGAGAGATTGCGGTCGTGTGCGCGCAAGAAAGTAGTTATGTTAAACCCAAAGAAGGAAATAAACATTAAAAAAACACATCAATATTAAATTTGAATTGAATAAAACCAAACAAAAGTAAAACAAGCCAAAACATAATATAAAACGCTAATATTAAATAAAACAAAAAAAGTAAATAAGACACTAAGCGAAAAAATAGTGAGCTTGTGAATCTAATAACATAAAAATACCAGAATTCTGAAACTCAAAAAAAAAAAGTGGTCAGAGAGTGTGAACTAGAGACCCGAGCCAAGGAAAGTCTTATCTCCAAAAGTGTGGAAACTGATCCCAGAAATCCGGTATCTCCAGCTGAGCAAAAATTAAATAAAAACGCTGACGAGAGTGGAAGGATATGCGGATGTGAGACAAATTGGTTGAAGTGCGATGTCTAGTCAACAACGAAGTCCAGGCAGAAGACAATAAAAGATAAGTCCATTAAAGTTTATTTTAATATAAAAATAATAAAATTAGGAAGAAACCAGAAACTAAATTTATATGAATGTGTCCATAGGTATAACATTAGGATTGTTTCTTGTATATATTTTTTTTGTCCCAAGAGGATTTGTTTTTGTACAATAATTTGTCAATAAAAAAAAAATAATATTTATAATTGAATGCTGTGAAGGTAGTCTCCTAAAAAGAAAACTTGATGCTCAGGAAACGGAAGTGAAAGAAAAGGAAAATTTTTTTTAAATATTGAAGAAAATAATTTTCTCATCCTCATGGAAATTAAAGGAATTAGGTTTAGCTCGGTAAATATCGAAACTGCATAGTGGCGGATAGAATAACTACCTTAGGGAGCTCCTTCAGGGAAAAGAAAAGTCGATTAGAAACAATATTTCGTGATTGTCTAGTACTGTGATTACGTGAGGAAGCGAATGTTAGTAAAACGACTAGTTTTTTTTTGGTAATAAACAAACATATAAGTTGAGAGCAAAATAGGGATTTTTTTTGGAGACAATCTGTCAAAAAAAAAAAAACTAGATAAAAATTAAAGTATCTGTGTATAGAAAAACTAAGTTTAAAAAAAAAATTTTTTATTGATTGTTAAATTCTCCATTCAGATATTTTATTGGTAAGAATAAAAATGTTATGTTCACCGTGTGTAAAAGAAAAAAAAATGAGCTATTAAAAGTTTTTTTAAGGGTTAGATCTGGGTTAAGGTAAGTGTGTGGTAAAGTGGGATTTGGGGTCATCAATCCAAAAGAAAATGGAACAAAGACGTGACCATGGTAGGGAATTGGGCCGTCAGAAGGAACATCTATCTTCTCTATGTCATGCGTCGTTAGGTAAATCAATCATGTTAAAGTTTTGTGATTAATATAATTGCTGCGAGTTCGTGGGCTGGGATTAGGGTTGAGAACACTGCCCGAAGTGCTCCCAGAGAAATATTATGAGCTAGCTGAGGCGCGAATATCTCAGTGCCATGCGAATTCGTAACACACTTTGGTGAACAAAATGAGACAACCGTGCAAAAATTCTGTTCGCACGTTTTTGAGAAAATCGACTTAATCGAAAATGGCCAAAAAAAAACCGTGGATGAATTTTCCCAGGAGCACTGTTGGAATCCCACGCCAAAACGTTATACATTCATAAAGTGGACACTTTGGTGAATAAAATGAGACAACCGTGCAAAAATTCTGTTCGCACGTTTTTGAGAAAATCGACTTAATCGAAAATGCCCAAAAAAAACCGTGGATGAATTTTCCCAGGAGCACTGTTGGACTCCCACGCCAAAACGTTATACATTCATAAAGTCGACACTTTGGTGAACAAAATGAGACAACCGTGCAAAAATTCTGTTCGCACGTTTTTGAGAAAATCGACTTAATCCAAAATGGCCAAAAAAACCGTGGATGAATTTTCCCAGGAGCACTGTTGGACTCCCACGCCAAAACGTTATACATTCATAAAGTGGACACTTTGGTGAACAAAATGAGACAACCGTGCAAAAATTCTGTTCGCATGTTTTTGAGAAAATCGACTTAATCGAAAATGGCCAAAAAAAACCGTGGATGAATTTTCCCAGGAGCACTGTTGGACTCCCACGCCAAAACGTTATACATTCATAAAGTGGACACTGGTGAACAAAATGAGACAACCGTGCAAAAATTCTGTTCGCACGTTTTTGAGAAATTCGACTTAATCAAAAATGGCCAAAAAAAACCGTGGATGAATTTTCCCAGGAGCACTGTTGGAATCCCACACCAAAACGTTATACATTCATAAAGTGGACACTTTGGTGAATAAAATGAGACAACCGTGCAAAAATTCTGTTCGCACGTTTTTGAGAAAATCGACTTAATCGAAAATGTCCAAAAAAAAACCGTGGATGAATTTTCCCAGGAGCACTGTTGGACTCACACGCCAAAACGTTATACATTCATAAAGTCGACACTTTGGTGAACAAAATGAGACAACCGTGCAAAAATTCTGTTTGCACGTTTTTGAGAAAATCGACTTAATCGAAAATGGCCAAAAAAAAAAACCGTGGATGAATTTTCCCAGGAGCACTGTTGGACTCCCACGCCAAAACGTTATACATTCATAAAGTGGACACTTTGGTGAACAAAATGAGACAACCGTGCAAAAATTCTGTTCGCATGTTTTTGAGAAAATCGACTTAATTGAAAATGGCCAAAAAAAAACCGTGGATGAATTTTCCCAGGAGCACTGTTGGACTCCCACGCCAAAACGTTATACATTCATAAAGTGGACACTTTGGTGAACAAAATGAGACAACCGTGCAAAAATTCTGTTCGCACGTTTTTGAGAAAATCGACTTAATCGAAAATGGCCAAAAAAAAACCGTGGATGAATTTTCCCAGGAGCACTGTTGGACTCCCACGCCAAAACGTTATACATTCATAATGCGGACACTTTGGTGAACAAAATGAGACAACCGTGCAAAAATTCTGTTCGCACGTTTTTGAGAAATTCGACTTAATCGAAAATGGCCAAAAAAAACCGTGGATGAATTTTCCCAGGAGCACTGTTGGAATCCCACGCCAAAACGTTATACATTCATAAAGTGGACACTTTGGTGAACAAAATGAGACAACCGTGCAAAAATTCTGTTCGCACGTTTTTGAGAAAATCGACTTAATCGAAAATCGCTAAAAAAAAAATATAAATATGCAACATATCGTCGTTTGGTTATGGGTTGCGGCACAGAATATTTAAAATACATTAAGTTTGCAGCAAACCAATAACCAACCGATAACATGTTGCAAAGTGTGTTGGTAACATAATAAACATACTGCAGCATCCCTGTTATAAATAATTTCAAATATGGCGTTTTGGTTTTGGCGTGGGAGTCCAACAGTGCTCCTGGGAAAATTCATCCACGTTTTTTTTGCCATTTTCGATTAAGTCGATTTTCTCAAAAACGTGCGAACAGAATTTTTGCACGGTTGTCTCATTTTGTTCACCAAAGTGTCCACTTTATGAATGTATAACGTTTTGGCGTGGGAGTCCAACAGTGCTCCTGGGAAAATTCATCCACGGTTTTTTTTGTCCATTTTCGATTAAGTCGACATTCTCAAAAACGTGCGAACAGAATTTTTGCACGGTTGTCTCATTTTGTTCACCAAAGTGTGCACTTTATGAATGTATAACGTTTTGGCGTGGGAGTCCAACAGTGCTCCTGGGAAAATTCATCCACGGTTTTTTTTTTGGCCATTTTCGATTAAGTCGATTTTCACAAAAACGTGCGAACAGAATTTTTGCACGGTTGTCTCATTTTGTTCACCAAAGTGTCCACTTTATGAATGTATAACGTTTTGGCGTGGGAGTCCAACAGTGCTCCTGAAAAAAAAAACATCCACGGTTTTTGTTTTGTTTCCCCCTTTTAATTTCTAAAATCGTTGCTAGATTTTCAAAAATACCCTGAAAATTTTCCCAATTTTTTCCCGGTTTTTAAATTCCCAAAATCGACGCTATTTCGTCGACGCTATTTCGTCGACGCTATCTTGGCACATGTAAAAAAATCATATAAATTGAAAACAGCTGTGATACATATTTTAACACCAAAGTACGTGTCAACATGGCAACTCAGTTATGAAAACATCGTAAATTGCAGCCTTGTAAAATTCATAACTCTTGACAGCTTATTCTTTTCCGCCATACGCCATTCTTTTTTTTCGAGCGCTACGTTCAACAAGTTTATATGAGAAATGAATTAAACCGTGAATTATTAAAATACCTGAATATATTAAATAAAGCTTAAACATATACAAAAATATTTCCACTCTACTTGTGTCCGGGCTTACTTGATAGAACACAACAACTGGCGACGAGGATCTAACTACAACGCTACGTGCATGATACTATCTACAAAAAGTAAGGTTAAGACGAATCCACATGGTACTGGGGCTAAGGTAATTTCCGTAAGTATTGATTGCTAAATTACAGACTACATTGAACACGACAAACGAACAGTAACATTGACGGAAAATTAAATGAATTACACAACCAAATGGCGACCCCAATTGATGAAACATTAAAAAAATTGAATGATACTTTGATGCAATTGCCTGCAAGAATACAACCAGCTGCACCATCACACGTCATAAATTTACATTCTTTTGACGAAAACAACGAAAGTTTCTATTCATATTTACAAAAAATTTAAAATTATCTGGATTTAAGAGGCTGGACAAACGAGAATGAAGAAGGGGACAAAATATGAGTAAAAATTCTCCTAAACTGTCCAAAACTTTATCACACGTTAACATGTTTGACAGCCCCAGACAATCCAAAATCAAAAAAATTTGAAGAATTAATTAAATATCTACGCTCCCATTTGTGTCCCATACCAAGTGAAATTGCAGAACAACATAAATTTTCTAATCGAGTCCAGTACGAAGGTGAATCAATTGCAAATTTCCAAGCAGATTTAAAAAAATTGTTAACAAATTGTAATTTCAAATGTGGAAATTGCAATACTTCTACCAATTCAACGCACTTAAGGTCACAATTTGTAAGAGGTATTCGGGATAACAACATACGTGAACGTCTCTTGCAGCAAGATGCTAGCAAAACATTTGAAGATGCTGTGAAACTTGCACTGGCAATAGAATCCTCCAAACTCGAGAGCAAAGAAATGCGTAATCAGCAATTACAGGTGAGCCAAATAGTAAATAAGTATCAACAAATTAAAAAACCTAAACCCTCCTGTGACATTTTTGAGAAATTAAAAGGTAAATGTTTCAAATGTGGCAAAATGAACCATAAAGCCAACAAATGTTCAGCAAAACATTTAAGATGTCTTAAGTGTCATAAGTCCGGTCATATTCAAGAAGTTTGTCTCAGTAAAAACATAGCAGAGAATCGCGCAATCGATATTACAGATGATATTAAAGAATATTCCAACCCGGACTCACTGGGAAGCATTAACACAATACAAATAGTACAGGTAAACAGCATTCATGGTATTCGTGAGAAATTTATGCAAATTTAATTGTAGAGAAATCACCTTGTCGCATGGAAGTAGATACAGGGGCAGCTGTGTCGACCATGTCACTACGATCCCAGGAAAAGTTATTGCCAAAAATAAAATTGAAACCGACGTCATTACAACTGCGAACGTACACCGGACAAATTATACAACCAATCGGCAAAGCAAAGGTGAATGTTACTCACAAAAATGCGCACACACGGGCTGATTTATATGTCATTGATGCGAAAGTTGACTCCATACTGGGAAGAGAATGGATTAGGAAATTAAATCTGAATATATCGGAACTAAATGCAATTGATAATATTATGAACGAATCTCAATGCAAGGAAGAAATAAGCAAAATAATGAATGAGTACAAAGAAACGTTTACGCAAACGAGAGGCACGATACCAAATTACAAGTGCAAGCTAGAGCTTAAAGAAAGTATTGCACCAAAATTCATACGGCATCGACCAGTACCATACGCCTTAAAAGATAGAATCGAGAAAGAATTAATTCGGTTGGAAAATGACGGACTTATACAGAAAATTGAATTTTCAGAATGGGGGACACCCATAGTCCCAGTGGTGAAAAAGAACGGTGACATCGTATATGTGCCGACTATAAAGTCACAATTAATAAAGCCATAAAAGATGGTAGTTACCCTATACCAACAATTGAAGACATATTTGCAAAAATGAGTCGTGGAAAATATATCATGACCTTAGACTTACATCAGGCATATTTACACATGCAGGTCGACGAAGAAACCTCAATATTACAAGCAATAAGTACACATAAAGGTACCTACAAGGTAAGCAGGCTAATTTTTGGTATCAAAGCTGCCCCAAAAATATGGAAAAGATTTATGGATTCAATATTGCAAGGCATTGATGGAGTGTCATGTTTCTTTGACGATATCAAGCTGCAAGGAAGTTCTTATGAAGAATTAATAGAACGTTTTAAGCAGGTCTTGCAAAGGTTACAGTTGCATGGATTGCATTTAAACAAAGACAAATGCCAATTTCTTCTTGATCACGTTACATATTTGGGGCATCACATTGATAAATTCGGTATCAAACCAATGAATGATAAAATTCAAAGCATCCAAAATTGTACAAGACCAACTAATGTTTCTGAAACCAGGACCTTTTTAGGTCTGGTAAACTAAATACTACCATAATTTTCTACCTAATCTAGCCAAGTCGGTTGCAACCAATTTACAATCTATTAAGGAAAGGTGTTAAGTTTTCGTGCTCTTCAGAGTGTGAAAAAATATTCAAGGAAATTAAGCGTGAAATTACCAGTGAAAAAGTGTTAATACCATTTGATGAGAAATTACCGCTGGGAGCCGTTATATCTCACATATGTAGATAATTACAACGAAGAAAGGCCTATAGCGTTCGCCTCACGATCGCTAACACAATCCGAAAAAATTTTCGCAAATTGATAAGGAGGCTACCGCAATATTTTGGGGACTAAAGAAATTTTTTCAATACTGCTACGGCCGGCGTTTTACGCTGATAACAGATCACAAGCCCCTGACAAGAATTTTTCATCCAAATAAAGACTTACCAGCCATGTCAGCTGTACGATTACTACACTATGCAAACTTTTTATCAGGTTTCGATTATGTCATACAATACCGGCCAACGAAAGAACATAGCAATGCAGATTTTTTATCAAGATTTCCAGTCAATAATCCGAGCAATGATTTTTTAAAGGATAAAGCAACAATATTTCAAATTAATCAAATAGAAACACTGCCAATTACACAAAAAGAAATCCAACGCGAAGTAATAAAAGATGAGGAATGCAGAAAATATTTTAACGCTTTAAAAACAGGCGCGACATTACCTCATGGAGAATATACAGAAGAATTTTCATTAGAAAATCGTTGTATATTTAAGGGAATAAGTGTAATGATACCAAAGTCCCTGCAAAAGAGAATCCTTGAAGAACTACATACAGAACATTCGGGTATAGTCCGAATGAAAGCAATGAGGGTGCATGCCGACTATGCCGTACCATTCATGAATACGTACATCTTTATTGCAGTCGACGCGTACACAAAGTGGGTAGAAGCCATACCAGCACAAACAATCAGTTCCACGAAAACAATTAAAATACTTCGGGAAATGTTTTCTAAATTTGGTCTTCCCCTAGTATTGGTTTCAGACAACGGAACAAGCTTCACTTCACAAGAGTTTCAGGAATTCATCAAATCGAACGGCATCCGCCATAAATTCTGTGCCCCTTATCACCCCGCCTCAAATGGTCAGGCAGAAAGATACGTGTCAACAATTAAATCCGGGTTACGATCAATGCTTCATGAAAAGGGCGATATCGACTACAAACTGCAAGTTTTTAATGCAGCATAGAAAAATAGCTAACGCATCAACAGGATTATCCCCTGCAGAACTCATGTTTAAAAGAACAATTAGAACAAGAATAGATCTAATTAAAAGTGATATAGCACACCGAATTGTAATCAACCAAAATACTGATAAAGAACCCCGACAATTTTCGAAGGGTACAAGTGCGATTCTACAACTATAAAACTTGCAAATGGAAATTTGGGAAGATACTAGAGAAGATAGGAGGCCGAATGTACGAGGTTCTGATAGATAACGAAACACATAAGCGCCATGTCGATCAAATAAGGAGATCGGACTGCCAAGCAGCCAACGAGAGCAGTTATGACCCCAATCTCTTAACCGAAACAGCTAAAAATAAGCCCCGAGACGGAAAGACGACCGAACAAGACATTGAACTTCGTACTGACACATAAAACACACAAGCAATACAGGAATTACCTGTCATCATGCCCACTATACCACAACAGCCGCCACCATCAGGATTGTCCACGCCATTGCGGTCTGAAGCTGTATCCACTGCGTCACCAGAACAAATTTTGTGTTCACCCCAAAGCAACGGCAGCAAGAGACAAGGCCCAATCACCCCAAGAAGATCAAATAGAACAAGAAGAGCACCAAATCGCCTTGACTTATAAGAGAGGGAAAAGCTGATACATATTTTAACACCAAAGTACGTGTCAACATGGCAACTCAGTTATGAAAACATCGTAAATTGCAGCCTTGTAAAATTCGTAACTCTTGACAGCTTTTTCTTTTCCGCCATACGCCATTCTTTTTTTCGAGCGCTACGTTCAACAAGTTTATATGAGAAATGAATTAAACCGTGAATTATAAAAATACCTGAATATATTAAATAAAGCTTAAACATATACAAAAATATTTCCACTCTACTTGTGTCCGGGCTTACTTGATAGAACACAACAAGCTGTTCGAAAAATTGATGAGAGTTCAACATCTTCACATTATTTTTGATCGCATGGAAAAAGTACCAAAACTATTTAAATGGTATCAAATCATTATTTTATACTTACAAACATTGTAATGACTTTGACATTTAGTGAAATTACAATTTAAGCTTCATACCTGTATATACATATTTATATTACAACGCATTATAATTAAAAAAAATAATTATTTTTATTATCATTATAATTATTAAGATTATACGTAACTATTTTTATTTTTATTGGTATTATTTTTAAATAAAAATAGTTTTTTGTACGCTTGTTGAATGTATGTTTGTACGCACATATGTATGTATGTATATTTTACAAATTCATACATATGTGTATGTTTTTATATTAACAACAAATAAACACATACGATTGGCAAACTCTGGTTAGATTTTATAAAAAAAAAACTTTTTTAGAAAACTAAATTTATTAAATATGCCATGTACGTATACAAATTAACTAAAAGCTTAAATTATTAAAAGTAGAGATGTGCACGTGAGTGTTTTCTGACTCACGACACGCACGCGCAGAAAAATATTTTACTCACGCACTTTCACGCACGAATGATTTTGAACATTTTCACGATCACGCACGCTCACGAATAAAATATTTTTAATCACGCACGAGTAGTTTACAACTTATCACGATCACGCACGCTCACGAAAAAGTATATGTATAATATAATTTTAATTTTTTTTGGGTTGAAAAATAGGTTCTTACATATATGTACATATGTACATATCTATGTATATATGTATGCTCGTATATTTGTAAAATTTACAATGTACATTAAAATAAAGCAAAGTTAATTTAATATCGTTTTAAATATTCGTATTCGCGGATATCATCTTAAATATTCGAATTCGAATTCTCGTATATCAAGAATTGACATTCCGCACATGTATGTATGTATAAATACATAATATAAATGTGAAGGTGCCCAGCAAATAATTTCAAAAAAGGTAATGGAGTTTGGAATTAAGCATTTTTGGTGGAAGCACTTGCTTACTGGATTACCAACTTAATGATTTTAACAAGGCGTGAGACTAAAATAATCGATTATTGAGAAGTACTTACTTCTTTGATTTGGAAACTTGTTCACGTAATCGATTTAATCTAAAATAATCATTCTTTTCATTTAGCAAGTTGTACATCATTTTTTTAAATTTTAGGTAATGTGATTAGTAAGCGAGTAATGAAATTTGGTAATCAGAAAAGTAAGTCATTATATGGAGAGTAGTTTTAATGGTAATGTGTAATTTTTTTCTGGGTAAGACGTATGATCAATTAAATAAATGATAATCAAATAAATGAGAAAAGCATACAATCCTTTTTTATCAGCATATAATTATTTATTTAAAAATAAAATTTTCACAGACTTTTACTTCTGTACTCAAAAAACAAAGTTTTACCCCCTTATGCAAAAACGATTGTTAAACTTTTTGTTGGTTTAACAAACGAATTTTGTATGACAAAACCAGTTTTAACACATGCTTTAACTTTAACAAACGTTTTTGCATAAAAAAATTGTTCAGAGAAACTACCGAAATGTCTTAACGAATTCGGTGCGACAAGTCTGACTTCAGAAAAAGTCGAAACATTTTGTTTGGGGGTATTCATTATGTTTATGAGCTCATACTACCATACATATTATTATACATATATGCATTTATTATTATAAAATAATTTATTTCAAATGATTGAATACAGTTACATATGTACCTATGCAGGAATGTTATCTCGTGAGAGCGTGAGAATTCGTGCGTGATTATTAAAAAAAGCTCACGCACGACCACGCACAGTAAATTTTTTTCAGTCACGCTCACGCACTCACGCGTGATTAGTTATAATATTTGATCACGAATCACGTGAATCACTCGTGACACGATAAAATCACGACATTTGCACATCTCTAATTAAAAGAAACGAAAGTACCAAATCAGGGCTATTGTGCCACACTCTCATTCAATATACATACATCCCATCACTGTCTACAAATGTCACGTAACGTCGTCATGAAATTCTATTTTCTGCAGGTTCAGACGTTACATTTACGTGCCATTTCAGTCAGGTAAGCGTTTGCATAGCTTTTCATGATACATATTCGATCAGCTGACACATTTACATTTACAGTTCTACATTTACAGTCGGGTAATTCTGCCTTTAAGCAATAAACTTTACATACACCCATCATTTTTGGGGTTTGTGGAAACTTGGGAACATAGACCATATTTGGATGCTATTTCTTGACGGCTTGGTACCAGAGATTCAATTCGTGTGGCTCAAAGCCGGCTTACAGCTGCCGCCGATCTTATTTTCATTGACAAAGCCGCAGCCGATGCATGCGGCTGACATCGGCTGGATTTGCAACTCTGCGTATTCGCCTTGTATATTTGTTTGTGTAAAATTTCCTGCTGTCAAAATATTTCTTGAAGCAGTTATCATCAATTCTCTTTTAAAACTGCTCGTTTGCTTACACTCAGACCGTTTCTTGTTCAATTTTCCTATTGTTTTAATGCTGCGAATGAAATAACAAAAGAGAATTGAAGTAACTTTTCTGTACAAGCAAGTCAGTACCCCTCTTCTTTCTTCTTTCCTGTCTCTCCTAAACTCTGACTTGCTTCAAGAAAAACTGCCGAGTCTAAAACATGAGATAGTGTCCACACTTGATGATTTTATATCAAACCTCATAATATGACGCCGGCAGAGCAACTGTAATTTTTTCATTAATATCAACACCAAGGGGTAGACGTTTATTTTATCTTATGATGAATCAAACAAATATTTGCCAAAAATAAATAATTTGCATGTTGTTTAATTTTCTGGTCACAAATAATTGTTGTGCCGCATTTTTTAAACCAACATTATTTAATAAATAAACGTGAAATGCACAATAACACATAAAATGATATTTGATATCAAGATGAATTCATCAGGCTATGAGCTCTGATGATTATATCATAACGCTGCCATAATATTAATAAATTGAGTCTATACGTGATGAATTTTCATCATATTATCAATTTGACATTCATCATGATATAAATTCATCAGGTGTGGACACTATGTTACGATTTGGTTAATTTGACAGCAGGGAACAAGGTATATCAAACAGGTACACGTATCAGGCATATTGCTCATTTGTTGTTTACAAGTTTATAACGAAGAATTCGTTTGACAATCACCCCTATTCTGCGTTTCGATTACGGTCCCGCATTCAGTTACGCACGGATCGAAAAGAGGTATTCTGCCAAAAAAACTGAATCGAAAGAAAAAGAAGAATAGAAGAATATGTTTAAACCTGCTGCTTTGCTATGAAACGGGTGAAATCGGAACAGAAAAATTAAGCAATTTTGCAAAATTTTTAGCAAAAAATTAAATTTAGTGCAAAAAACAGTGATATAACATTAAAACAAATAATAATTAACGCTACATTTACACATGAAAGTACTTTCTGGAAATTTCTGTATACATATGAATAAAAAATTTAATGAAATAAATGACTCATGAAAATTTCTTGTTAATTTTCATAGGAAAGATAAAGTTCATTTTAAAAATGTCGTCGAAAAGTAAAGTTGCAAAAAATTGTTTTGTTCACTTCTTATTTAGAGTTACCGAGAACATCACCTACACAAATTTATAAGGCAATAAATTGGGAATAAATATTATTGTTAATATTGTAATAATATTATTGTTTTCAAAATGCATGGAGCCTCTTCTCCATGTATATTTGAACATGAGATATCGTCCCTACCACGTCAAACTATCCAATATGCAAAATTAGTATTTTATATTCGTTATCTTGGTACCCTAATTTTTACGATATGCCTCGTTTCAAAATGCTGAAATTCTCACGGACGATAGATAACTCAATAAGGAATTTTTTAAGACTGGTTTTAAATTTATAATTGATGGGTCTTCGCACTCTTCTCATTATTATTATGGCAAATAATTTTTCAGATTGTAACCCGTAACGTTGGCAAACCGTTTGGGTTTTTTGAGTAAAAGGGCTTTCCCAGTGCTACAATTTTTGTATGGTTGGCAATTTCTGTCTGGGTATGTGAGAAGCACAGAGTTGCCACAGGGTTGTGCCTAATACTAAAGAATATAAATTGTATAGAATGTGCATCTGAGCTAAAAAATTAAACATATTTTGCTTACGCCTTAGATGCGAGGGGAAAGTATAAAGCGCAAGCAAACACACACTGAGATCATTACATTATTTGCTCTTATCACCAGCGTTGCCGTTGTGCGACTTAAGTCGCATTTTGCTACTTTTTCAACAGCAAAACATGCGGCCAATTGCAAAAAAACTATTTAAAAATATCCGAGTTTTACCACAAAAAATACCGATTTTCGGATGAAAGTTGCTGTTGCTGAAATAAAGCTTGTTTTAAGGAGTTGTAAAGTCAGTGAATCACACCTTATTTCTTCATCTTTATAAAATATAATTTACAAAAAAAAAAAAAAAAAAAAAAAAAAAAGTATAAACATAAATTAGCGTTACTAAACAATTATCAAATAGACTTAAAGTAGACACTTGTCAAAGATTAGATTCCAAGTGAAGAACTTATTAAGAAATACAGGATGTTCAGTTAAGAACTATGTATAATGCAGAAAGAAAGAAAGAATAGTATAACTATATTATTGTTATATATGAAAAACAACATTGTCAACACTTTTATGTGGCAACTCTTATTATTAGTTTTTGTTAACTCTTTTGTAACTTTAACACTTTGTCTTTTTTATTTTTTCTTCTTTCTTTTTGTCGTGAAGCAGAATGTGCATTATAATTGAATTTAATAAAAGTACAAACTATAAATTAATTTAACCACTCATAAATAGTCTTTGCCTATTTAAAAGTGGTGTGAGAAGTGAAAACGATGGATGAGGTACAAATGAGTGATATGTTTAGCTCACTTGCAGAGGCAATTCGTTCCGCTGTAACAGAAGCGGTCCAAGCGTCACGACCACAATCAGCCCCGTCAGTGTATTCTACACAAGGTTCGTCTAAACCACCCTCATTTTCTGTGGCCGAATATAGAAGTACGGAGGGTTCATCGGTTAGAGACTATTTTGCTAGATTCGACTGGGCTTTACAGCTAAGCAAAATTACAGAAGAGGACTACCATAATTATGCGCGTGTACACATGGGTGGCGAACTGAACACGGCTCTGAAAATACTGATCAGCCCAAAGCTACCAGAGGAGATGACATACAACGAAAATAAGGACATACTATGCAATCATTTCGATGGAAAAAAGAACAAATACGCTGAAAGTTACAAGTTTCGGCAAATACGACAAAACGCAGGGGAACCTTTGTCAACATTTTATTTACGTTTGAAACAAGCAGCCACAGCCTGTGACTATGGAGCGTTTCTGGACAGGATGCTAATAGAGCAAATGATTTTTAGAGTTGAATCTCGTGCTATTTGTGAGTAGTTGTGAATTGGGGTTCCTGTGGCAATTAAAATTGTTAAATTGTTGCTGAAATTGTTAAATTTGGGTAATTAAAATTTGAAAATTTTAAAATTCTTGAAATTTGATACCTACGAGGGTGGTTCGATAAGTCCTTTAAATATTTTTCGAGGGTGGTTCAATAAGTCTGTCTTTTTCCTAATGCCTACGGCATGCATGATAATTTTTCCTAATGCCTACGGCAATACATAATTATTTTCAAATGCCGACGGGAAAATCATGAAAATGATTTTTCTAATACCAATGTTGAAATAGTGATTATTAATTTTTCCTAATGTCTACGGCAAAACATGTTTATTAATTTTTCCTAATGCCGACGGCAAAACATGATTATTTTTTTCAAATGCCGACGGCAATACATACTTATTTTTCCTAATGCCTACGGCAATACATACTTATTTTTCCTAATGCTTACGGCAATACATAATTATTTTCAAATGCCGACGGCAATACATGATAATTTTTCCTAATGCCGACGGCAAAACATGAATATAATTTTTTCAAATGCCGACGGGAAAATGATTTTTCCTAATGACGACGGGAAAACATGATCATTATTTTTTTTTCCTAATGCCGACGGCAAAACATGAATATAATTTTTTCAAAGGCCGACGGGAAAATGATTTTTCCTAATGACGACGGGAAAACATGATTATAATTTTTTCAAATGCCGACGGGAAAATGATTTTTCCTAATGACGACGGGAAAACATGATTATTATTATTTTTTTCCTAATGCATACGGCATGCATGATAATTTTTCCTAATGCCTACGACAATGCATGATAATTTTTTCAAATGCCTACGGCAATGCATGATATTTTTTTCAAATGCCGACGGCAAAACATGATTATTATATTTTTCAAATGCCGACGGCAAAACATGATTATTGTTTTTTTCAAATGCCGACGGCAAAACATGATTATTATATTTTTCAAATGCCGACGGCAAAACATGATTATTGTTTTTTTCAAATGCCGACGGCAAAACATGATTATTATTTTCTAATGCTCCCAGTGTTGCCATACTGTAGAAATTTGTTATCGTAATACTATATCAGTAATATCAGAGAAAGAAGGTTTGATGACTACTAGGTCATATGGTTTCATATGAATCATGGGAATGTGCTTGTGTGATTTCCTCACGCTAATAAATTCTTATAAAATAAAATAATTAAATAAATGAATAAAATAATTACATAAATTATTTTATTTATTTATAAAACGTTCTCATGTATGTGAACACCCCTAATGCTTGTGTGTTGGAGGTCCAGCTTGTTTGTCGCTGGTAAGCTTATATTCTGTTTATTTGTTTAAGAAATATATTTGTATGTATGTGTGTATGATGTATGTATGTGTGTATGATGCATGCATGCATGTATGTATGTATGTATGTGTGTATGATGTATGTATGTATGTATGTGTGTATGTGCGATCGAAAGAACTTGTGCGTGGAATATTTTGTGGCTGTGTAGAATACATTTATATTTTGCAACGTAATCATTTTCTTTGGCTGCGATTATTTTAAAGCAGCAAGTTTCAACTAACTACAGTCATAAGCAGAGAAACAAAAAGTAAAAATTTGCAAGTTAGCAAAAATGCTAACTTCTCCTCCTCCTTCCCACTTCCTTCTCTTTCCTTTATGTAGTTTGTTTTTGAAATAAGAAAACACTTGTAGATTTTTTATTTTTCTATACATTTATTGTTTAAAGTTTTTTAAAATTTTATAATAATACATACATTAATATTTTAAAGAGTGAAAAAATTCATTTAAAGCAAGATATTTCTTTTGTTAGTAAAATAGCATTTTTTAATGCGCAAACACCAAGTTTATGATAATTACAATAAAAATATTCTGGATACTTAATCTCCATTTGTTTAAAGTTGATACAGCCTATATCCTCAACGTTAAAAATTTTTCGGCATAAGATTTTTTCCAACCATCGTCTTTTCTCTTCACCTTTTACATAAATTTTAGAACATCTTGCGTTGGCTTTTAAAAAATTGCAAACGCTTTCAAAAGAAACTGATCCAGCAGTCCAGCTGAGGTGATGATAGTTTTTCGTTAGCCACTTTGCTTCTCTTTGCTTTTTTATTGATAAGCATTTAAAATCAAAAGGTGGTTTTATAATGAAATTGTTATATTCATAATTGTTGAAAACAATCGCTACTTCTTTTGCGATGAAATCATTTGAATTACTTTTGAAACATTGTACGTCTATAAAAATTGTGTTATTTTCTATATTTCTTAATTTATAAGACTTTTAGACTTTGTCCTTTAGGGGTTATATATTCTATTATACGATTATGAATAAGAATGCAGTAAGCTGATGTATTTGCTTACTGCTTCAAATTAAAATTTTATTAAATTGAATAAAAGGAGTTTTTTTTTCTTAAACTCTGATGCAGTTAGAAGCGCTGGAGATTCTTTCATATAACAGCTTTTTTGAAATTTTTGATACATAGTATAATATAGAATTGGATAACATTTATTTTTAATTTTTATGTTAAGAAGTACGGGTATGAGACTGAATTTAAATGTACTTTTAAATTAGTTAAATCATAATGAACAAACATATTTTCTTCTTTAATAGCGATCAACAGAAAACGAACTCGTTTTCATATAATTTAGGTATACCCTATCGACGGCTCCTCTAGGATACAAGATGACTTTGTATGACGAAATTTCTGTTGCTTTATACTGATAATATGTTTACATTAATAAGATACATATACATATGTTTATTTTATGAACGGTGAGCACCTATGGCTTTTATTTAATGTTCTATATGACTTTTTTTTTTCATTTTATTAAAGTTCAGCGTATTGTATATATATTTCTGAAATGTTTAAGTGTGTTTTGTGTGCCCATCGGGCAGAGTGTACGTATTAGTTGGTCAGTCAGTCTCTATTTTTATTTATTTTTTTTTTTTCTTCTAATGTGCCACTCCTTTTTCAGATTTTACTACTTGGAATAGAGAATTTTTGTCTAATTTTTTGGTGGGTATATACATTAGGTATGTAGAAATTAGTTTAGATACAAAGAAATGCATGTTTAATATACAACTATTGTATCAAATCGATCTCAAATAACTCAGTTACCTCTACCAACAATTCACCGTTGGTGTATTCATAAAGTGTTAGAAACAATGAAATATCTATGTTTTGAGAGAATTTTTCCCCTCAAGTATTTCTACATGAGGTTTGAGGGGTCAAGCACTGTCGCATTCATATGTAATGATTATTCACTTAAAAAACGTCATCATCACCATCAATCATCTCCGTATACAATACATTCATGAGTTGGGTTGATCCAGATACAATTGCTGTCTCATCACCTTCTAACAGCTTTATATATTTTGCTAGTATGCATGCCTTAGCATGCTTCTATCGATAGTGACGTAAGAGTCCGAGATGTAGTAGTGTTACAATTAAAAATCTTTACTATTAGAATTTACCAGTTCGCTCTTTTGAATTTTTGCAAAGTAGATACATATGTATGTATTTCATTGACCACAAAATCATAAAATTTCTTTGCTTACAAAATTGTATGACGTGACGATTTTTTTTTTAAATTATACATGCTTCGGCATGCTTTCATTTTTTTTCTATAAATTTATGTAATACTCATACAGATACAGATATAAAGTAAGATCTGTTTACTGTACATTTTAAAATTTATGCATGCTTCAGCATGATTCTAGTTGAAGCGTATATTCATTCACTAAGTTTGATTGATACTTATTCATACACATGTACATTCTTAAAGATTGGATATCAAAGTCCAATTTCCGTAGTTTATCTATATTTTCTAAAGATCTGATAGCTAAAGAAATAGAGTGAAGATCTTCTATAATAATCCCATTTTCATATTGTAAAATTTTGCGTGCTAGCGCTTTCGATGGGAAAATATACATACAACTTTATAAAAAGTGATAATATGATGTGCTGCTGAATATTGCACTATGTTATAGTTCATTTTAAACACTGAAGTTTTAGCAATATTTCATTCAGACCAACAAGTTTAGAGAATTCCACTACATTTAGTTAATTATCTTTCTTAAGACTCATCATTCCTAATCAATCCTACAAAAAACAACACAAACTAGATTTTTCGTTTTAATTTTATTTTTATTAAATTCAACATTCATTCTTCAAATTACTTTATACTATATTAAGCAGCTTTTCCTCATTTGTTGAGTTGACTTTAATAGGAGACATTTTAATGGTACGATGAACTTTTCTATTGCATGCATTGAGTAAATCTTTATACATACCAATCCACTTATATGAACCATTAAAGCTAATTCTTTTCACATCATACCTTTCAATGATCTATTAAATCATTCTAATATTGATGCTTTCATATTAAGTAATGTTTAATCTTCTATTTATGTATGAGTTTTCCCAAGTATTTATTAAAAAATTCTTTAGAATCATCAGTTTGTAAGTTTTTTGGTACCCGTACCACTTCAAAAATATTTTCCATTGCCTTGGTTTTTAGAGTGCAGCTTTTATTTTCAGCTGTACTTTGAGAATGTGTCAATTACAGTCTTCAAAAATCAACAATTTCTATTTTCTGTAGAATAGTTCTACATTTCACCTAACTTAGCTCCATAAAACATCATATATTCCTGTCATTACATCTCTACAAGCACAAACAGTTGTTGAAATTTAATATGGACTTCGTTAACTAAATTCCTTTTTAAAGACATTGAATTGTTTCACAGATTTTTTCGAAAGTGTTGTGATCTACATCTTGCACTTTCAGCTATTTATACTAACATGTAGTTAATTTTCTAATCTATATATTTAACCGTAAACTCTTCAATTTGTTTTTAATTATTTACTTTTTAGAATTGCTTTTTCAATTTTATAACTGTCTTCTTTCTCTAATTTTATTTCACGTTGTAGTTCCTCAATTTGCATTTAAATATATTCTTGAATATTAATGCTTTAAGCTATATTATTAATTTGTCTTGTATTTTATCTTCATTCAGTTTAATGTAACTATCAACAATAGTTTGTATCTAATTCATTTATGCCTTCCAATACTGATAAGTCAGTATAAATGTCTTCAGAATTGGAAGTCTATGAGTAAAATCATCGTCATCATCATTCTCAGTATTAGCATCATTAAATATGATGGTATTATCAAATATTGTTCCTTCTACTAGTTTCTTTTGGGGTACTTGTCTATATCTTGAGTGAAGGTTTCTCAGGCTTTAAACTTGTATATTTTCAACTTCTGTCTTGATTTTACTTTCTTCTTTCATAAGAATTCTTTTAATATTTTTAGAACTATTTATGAATTCTTCTGCTATAGGTTTAAATGTATCTTTTAGTTGTTCACTTGTATCTTTTTCACCAGTTTTTATACTACGAAGCTTTTTCTTCAACACATTTCTTGTCAACACCAACTGTTTTAAAATTTTCTCATCCAGGGCAAATAACAGGTATCAGCAATCATATCAGCTTTTCAGGAGCTGGTCTGGTTTTCAGATCAGCTTTTCAGGACCTGGTCTGGTTTTCAGATCAGCTTTTCAGGACCTGGTCTGGTTTTCAGATCAGCTTATCAGGACCTGGTCTGGTTTTCAGATCAGATTTTCAGGACCTGGTCTGGTTTTCAGATCAGCTTATCAGGACCTGGTCTGGTTTTCAGATCAGCTTATCAGGAGCTGGTCTGGTTTTCAGATCAGCTTATCAGGAGCTGGTCTGGTTTTCAGATCAGCTTATCAGGAGCTGGTCTGGTTTTCCGACGGCAATACATGATTATTTTTTTCCTAATGCCGACGGCAATACATACTTATTTTTCCTAATGCCTACGGCAATACATAATTATTTTCAAATGCCGACGGCAAAACATGATTATTTTTTTCAAATGCCGACGGCAATACATGATTATTTTTTTCCTAATGCCGACGGCAATACATACTTATTTTTCCGAATGCCTACGGCAATACATAATTATTTCCTAATGCCTACGGCAATACATAATTATTTTCAAATGCCGACGGCAATACATGATAATTTTTCCTAATGCCTACGTCAATGCATGATAATTTTTCCTAATGCCGACGGCAAAACATGATTATTATTTTTTTCAAATGCCGACGGCAAAACATGATTATTATTTTCTAATGCTCCCAGTGTTGCCATACTGTAGAAATTTGTTATCGTAATACTATATCAGTAATATCAGAGAAAGAAGGTTTGATGACTACTAGGTCATATGGTTTCATATGAATCATGGGAATGTGCTTGTGTGATTTCCTCACGCTAATAAATTGTTTATAAATAAACAATAAATAAATTGTTATAAAATAAAATTATTAAATAAATTATTTTATTTATTTATAAAACGTTCTCATGTATGTGAACACCCCTAATGCTTGTGTGTGGGGGGTCCAGCTTGTTTGTCGCTGGTAAGCTTATATTCTGTTTATTTGTTTAAGAAATATATTTGTATGTATGTATGTGTGTATGATGTTTGTATGTATGTATGTATGTGCGATCGAAAGAACTTGTGCGTGGAATATTTTGTGGCTGTGTAGAATACATTTATATCTTGCAACGTAATCATTTTCTTTGTCTGCGATTATTTTAAAGCAGCAAGTTTCAACTAACTACAGTCATAAGCAGAGAAACAAAAAGTAAAAATTTGCAAGTTAGCAAAAATGCTAACTTCTCCTCCTCCTTCCCACTTCCTTCTCTTTCCTTTATGTAGTTTGTTTTTGAAATAAGAAAACACTTGTAGATTTTTTATTTTTCTATACATTTATTGTTTAAAGTTTTTTAAAATTTTATAATAATACATACATTAATATTTTAAAGAGTGAAAAAATTCATTTAAAGCAAGATATTTCTTTTGTTAGTAAAATAGCATTTTTTAATGCGCAAACACCAAGTTTATGATAATTACAATAAAAATATTCTGGATACTTAATCTCCATTTGTTTAAAGTTGATACAGCCTATATCCTCAACGTTAAAAATTTTTCGGCATAAAATTTTTTCCAACCATCGTCTTTTCTCTTCACCTTTTACATAAATTTTAGAACATCTTGCGTTGGCTTTTAAAAAATTGCAAACGCTTTCAAAAGAAACTGATCCAGCAGTCCAGCTGAGGTGATGATAGTTTTTCGTTAGCCACTTTGCTTCTCTTTGCCTTTTTATTGATAAGCATTTAAAATCAAATGGTGGTTTTATAATTTTTGTTGCAGCTCTAATTGATGTTCTAAACAGTTTTTTATCATTTAGCTTGTTCTTTTTAACATTTTTCTTTTTCTCCACACCCATACCAAATTTTGTTTTGGCTTTCATTGCGTTAGTAACCATATAGGCAAATGATTTTTCAGCAATACTACTATCTTTTGATAAAACTCGATCCCAAGCTGAATTTTCAAGTATTTTATCAGCTTTATGTCTAATGCTTAAATCCTTACAAGCAGAGTCCAATAAATTAATTCCTTTGTCACCTCAATTTAAACGTTTTTGTAGTTTTGTTCCAGGTCCACAGTACTGATATCCAGGAAGATGAAGTTCAACAGGTAGAGAGTTTATTATTTTATCTACTATACCTCCTCCAACGAAGGTATTTTTATGACTAAACGTTTTCTGATATCGTATAACCATATTATCTGATTTTTTCTATAATAAGAGGTAACATTTATGAAATGTATTTAGTTACAAAAATGCAGTTAGTGAAACAACATAAAAATATTTTAGTTCGTAATATTGATGAATCATCGAACATCACTTCAAAAATAAAGCATAGCCCCCTCTTACCAAATTCTATTCGTGCTCTAATAGTGGGACCATCAAATTGTGGAAAGACTAATGTTATGATCGGCTTACTAGAAAGTCCTAATGGACTCAAGTTTGAAAACATCTATTTATACTCAAAATCTCTTTATCAACCCAAATATGAGTACTTGAAGAAACTAATTTCACCAATTAAAGGAATGGGATATTATACATTCACCGATAATGAATCAGTTATTCCACCTGACGAAGCTAAAACTAATTCAATTATGATATTTGATGATGTTGCATGTGAAAAGCAGAATAATATACGTACATATTTTTGTATGGGGCGACATAGGGATATTGATTCATTCTACTTGTGTCAAACTTATACTAGAATTCCCAAGCATTTAATAAGAGACAATGCAAATGTTATTATAATGCTTAAGCAAGATGATACAAATATGAAGCATGTTTATAGGGATCATGTTGACAGCGATATGAGTTACGAAAAGTTCCAAGAAATTTGTAGAGAATGTTGGAAGGATAAATATGGCTTTTTAGTGATAAGCAAAGATAATGAATTAAATGATGGTCGCTACAGAAAGCAATTTGACTTCTTCATAACTATATAAACTACTTCTCATAAAAGATTGAATTTAGTTATTAATCTAACTTTAAACTTGATACATCTATTTGCTATAACCTCATCCGATACCTGATAAGCTGATCTCCAAACTATACCAGCTGATCTAAAAACCAGACCAGGTCCTGATAAGCTGATCTAAAAACCAGACCAGGTCCTGAAAAGCTGATCTGAAAACCAGACCAGGTCCTGATAAGCTGATCTGAAAACCAGACCAGGCCCTGATAAGCTGATCTGAAAACCAGACCAGGTCCTGAAAAGCTGATCTGAAAACCAGACCAGGTCCTGAAAAGCTGATCTGAAAACCAGACCAGGTCCTGAAAAGCTGATCTGAAAACCAGACCAGGTCCTGAAAAGCTGATCTGAAAACCAGACCAGGTCCTGATAAGCTGATCTGAAAACCAGACCAGGTCCTGATAAGCTGATCTGAAAACCAGACCAGGTCCTGAAAAGCTGATCTGAAAACCAGACCAGGTCCTGATAAGCTGATCTCATTGCTGATACCTGTTATTTGCCCTTAGCAAACATGGATGAGAAAATTTTAAAACAGTTGGTGTTGACAAGGAATGTGTTGAAGAAAAAGCTTCGTAGTATAAAAACTGGTGAAATAGATGCACGTGAACAATTAAGAGATACATTCAAACCTATAACAGAACCTCTTAAAGAATTCATAAATAGTTCTAAAAATTTTAAAAGAATTCGTATAAAAGAAGAAAGTAACATCAAGACAGAAGTTGAAAATAATACAAGTTTAAAGCCTGAAAACCCATCAGTCAAGATAGAGACAAGTACACCAAACAAACTAGTAGAAGGGACAATTTTTGATAATACCATCTTATTTAATGATGTTATTACTGAAAATGATGATGATGATGATGATGATGAAGATGATTTTTACTCACAGACTTCCAATACAGAATATACTTATACTGATTTATCAGTTTTGGAAGGAAGAAATGAGTTAGATACAAACTATGGCCCACACAAAGATTACAATAATGAATGGAAATTTGGTGATAGTAGCCTAAAACTGAATGAAGATAAAATACAAGTTGGTGGTCAAATATGGGCTCTAACACCAGGACTATTTTCTCTAATGTTTCATAAAATACCAAAAAATTACGATAAATTTGAACTTGAAATCTATAAAAAGATTTTAATTACTACTAATGCATATAGAAGAGACTTTAAACCTGATGGTCAAATTAAGGGTACTAGAGGATATAAATATAAATATATTATTAAGAAATTTATTGATGAGAAAAACCAGAAGAATTTACCTGAATCAACAGGGTCTAACCCCAAAGGTAGCTATTTAGGTGAGGGAATGATGCAAGTTAACATCAATAATCCCAACTATATATACTGGGACGATCCAAATGAGTTAGTAGATAGACTTCGACTACTGCTCGCATCACAAGGTGCAGGTCATACTAATCACAATAACGAAATTGTATCAATTATTGCAGAACTACGTGAAGCGAATATAATACACTAACTTTAATAAACTAAATAGAGTATGTCTGTTGATAAATTTGGACACTATTTAAACGATACTAGCAGCACAATTTCTTTGAAAAATGCACCTAAACTGCTGGGGTTCTTTGTGGATACGAACAACAACATTGATGTCCAAAACAAAAGGATCAAAAATGTTGCAAAAGCTCTGGAGGAAAACGATGTTATCAATAAATTGTTTTTGCAAACTCAAATCGAAAAATTAGAAGAGAAATTATTAACATACTTTAAGGGGGATAATACTATAATACGAGAAGATATTCAAATGCAAATTGAGGAACTACAACGCGAAATAAAATTATATATAGAAGAAAATTATAAAATTGAAAAAGATATTCTACATATTAAAACATCCTTTGAAGAACAAATTGAACAGCTTAATGAGAAAATTTATAGATTAGAAAATTATATGTTTGTATCAATAGCTGAAAGTGCGTCAAGCAGATCACAACACTCTGCAAAAAATCTTTAAAAACAACTTAATGTCTTCAAAAAGAAATTTAGTAAATGAACTCCATAAGCAAGCACGAAAACAATTTGTGCGTCTCAGAGTTGTAATGAAAGGAATAGATGATCTTTGGCAAGCTGATTTAGTTGAAATGGGGAACTATTCTAAAGAAAATAGAAATTATCGATTTTTGTTGACTGTAATTGACACATTCTCAAAATTTGCATGGGCAGTACCGCTAAAAACAAAAACAGCACTCGAAACAACCAAGGCAATGGAAGATATTTTTGAATTGGGACGAGTACCAAAAAACTTACAAACAGATGATGGCAAAGAATTTTTCAACAAACACTTTGGAAAATTAATGCATAAATACAACATTAATCACTACTCAACATATAGCATTATGAAAGCATCAATAGTAGAACGATTTAATAGAACATTGAAAGGAATGATGTGGAAAGAATTTAGTTATAATGGTTCATATAAGTGGATTGATATATACAAAGATTTACTCAATGCATACAATAGAAAAGTTCATCGTACCATTAAAATGGCTCCTATTAAAGTCAACACAACAAATGAGGAAAAGCTGCTAAATACAGTATACAGTCATTTGAAAATGTATAAAATGTCAAAATTTAATGTGGGAGATCATGTTCGCATAAGCAAATATAAGCACACATTTGAAAAAGGTTATACTCCAAATTGGACTACAGAAATTTTCACAATTACAAGAGTTCAAAATACAAATCCTGCAACATACATATTAGAAGACTATCTTGGCAATCCTATTAAAGGTGGCTTCTATACTGAGGAACTTTCAAAAACTAGATTTCCAAATACATATCTAGTTGAAAAGGTTCTTAAAATTAAAGGGAAGGAGGTATATGTTAAATGGCTGGGATTTTCTAATCAACACAATTCTTGGATAAGTAAAGATGAAATATTATAGTTGGAAGAAAAACTAAATTAGAAACAACAACAACATCAATTGCAACAACAACAATAGCATTAATATTAAGAAACTAATGTTAATTTTGAAATGAGAAAAAGTTTTAAATAAAATATGTAAATCATACTTATAAACCATACTGTGTACTAAACATTATTTAATTGTAATCAGACTGTTATAATGTCAATAACACTTACTCTGAGCTCTAACTCATCAGAACTATCTGCTAGTTACTTTCCTCCTATTGAATTACATGGTGCATATGAGTGTGCTCTAACTGATTTTCATTCATACAACAGTATTCCAAATGTAGACACCTACAACAATATGTTTCATATAGGGGAACATATAATTGAAATACCAATTGGATCTTACGAATTAAATAATATAGTTGATTTTATAGAAGAGGAATACAAACGACTCTGCCCAGCAAATAAGATTTTTATTGAAGCCAATAACAATACAATGCAAGTTAAAGTTAATAGTTCCAAGGATCCTGTATATTTTAATAAAGACAATACAATTGGAAAACTTTTAGGATTCAATAGCAAAATCCTAACACCAAACAAATATTATTATTCAGATCTTCCAGTTAATATTTTTAAAGTGAATCTCTTGCGAATTGAAAGTAGTATCGCTATGAACACATATATGAATAACTCGAAATCGCATACACTTCATGAATTTCCGATTAATGTGCCTCCAGGCTATAAAATAGATGAGGTTCCAAGAAATCTTATCTATTTACCTGTAAACACCAGAGAGATAAGTTCACTAGCGCTGCGCGTACTGGATCAACACGGTGATTTAATTAATTTCCGAGGAGAGGAAATTACAATACGAATACATTTAAGGCCAACTAAATAATGCTAATATACAACACAAATACATTGAAAAATATAGCAGCAGCAAGAACAACAACAACAACATTAAAGCGACCAGCTCAACAAAAAGCTCTAACAACATCAAATAAAAATTTTCTAAAGTCCTTGAATTTTAAATTGAAGACAAAATGAGTTCAATAATAGATGTCTTAGATAAACCCTTGTCTGATGAGAATATAATCAAAAAGGACTATCATACATATGTACCATACTTACAATCTTACAACAATAATGATGAAATTAGAATTTCAATACAAAATCAAGATTTGTATGTGCTACCCAGTGAGAGCTACATTTATGTAGAGGGGTTTGTTGCCGATGATAATAAGGCCAAATCTTCTTCTTCTTCTTCTTCTTCGGAGAACTTTTTATTAAAAAACAACTTTGTGGCATATCTATTTGATGAAATTCGCTATGAGCTCAATGGAATTGAAATTGACCATACAAGATATTTAGGAGCCACAAGCACTATAAAAAATTTGGTTTCTCTGTCACCAACAGAAAGCAATGTGATGCAAAATGCTGGATGGAACAAAATTGACGATGTCACTCTTGAAAATGGATTTTTCAATTTTTATGTACCTCTGCTTCTAGGATTCGCCGAAGACTACAACAAAGTTATACTAAATGGAAAACATGAATTGATACTCTTGCGCAATAAGAATGATGAAGATCTTGTACGCTCGAGTGTTTCTACTGAAAAAGCTAAACTTACAATTTCACTCATCTCATGGAGAATCCCACATGTACAATTATCCGACTTTAGCAAATTGAATATGATAAAAATTATTAACAATGGTGCTTCTATACCTATGGCATTTCGCAGTTGGGATTGTCATGTTAATCCACAATTAAACACAGGTACTAGCCATATTTGGAATGTTAAACTGGCTGCAAATAGAGAACGCCCCCGTTTTGTATTGATTGCTTTTCAACAAGAAAATAAGTTTGTTCATTGTGATTTGACTAATTTAAAAGTACATTTAAATTCAGTCTCATATCCATATGATGATCTTAACATAAAGTTCAAAAATGAACGATATGCAATTCTATATGATATGTATCTAAGATTCCAACAAAGTTACTATATGAGGGAATCTCAACCGCTTCTATCTGCATCAGAGTTTAAGACAAAAGCTCCTATTATTGTAGTAGATGTCAGTCATCAGAATGAATCACTCAATAATGGACCGATTGATATAAAAATAGCATTTGAAACAGCAACTAATATTGCAGCAAAGACATCAGCTTACTGCATTCTTATTCATGATCGCATAATAGAATATATACCCATCAAAGGACAAGTTCGAAAAGTCTTATAAATTGAGTAATATGGAAAATAACACAATTTTTATAGACGTACAAGGTTTCAAAAGTAATTCAAATGATTTCATCGCAAAAGAAGTAGCGATTGTTTTCAACAATTATGAATATAACAATTTCATTATAAAACCACCATTTGATTTTAAATGCTTATCAATAAAAAAGCAAAGAGAAGCAAAGTGGCTAACGAAAAACTATCATCACCTCAGCTGGACTGCTGGATCAGTTTCTTTTGAAAGCGTTTGCAATTTTTTAAAAGCCAACGCAAGATGTTCTAAAATTTATGTAAAAGGTGAAGAGAAAAGACGATGGTTGGAAAAAATTTTATGCCGAAAAATTTTTAACGTTGAGGATATAGGCTGTATCAACTTTAAACAAATGGAGATTAAGTATCCAGAATATTTTTATTGTAATTATCATAAACTTGGTGTTTGCGCATTAAAAAATGCTATTTTACTAACAAAAGAAATATCTTGCTTTAAATGAATTTTTACACTCTTTAAAATATTAATGTATGTATTATTATAAAATTTTAAAAAACTTTAAACAATAAATGTATAGAAAAATAAAAAATCTACAAGTGTTTTCTTATTTCAAAAACAAACTACATAAAGGAAAGAGAAGGAAGTGGGAAGGAGGAGGAGAAGTTAGCATTTTTGCTAACTTGCAAATTTTTACTTTTTGTTTCTCTGCTTATGACTGTAGTTAGTTGAAACTTGCTGCCTTAAAATAATCGCAGCCAAAGAAAATGATTACGTTGCAAAATATAAATGTATTCTACACAGCCACAAAATATTCCACGCACAAGTTCTTTCGATCGCACATACATACATACATACATACAAACATCATACACACACACATACATACATACATACATACATACATACATACATGCATGCATGCATCATACACACATACATACCTACATACAAATATATTTCTTAAACAAATAAACAGAATATAAGCTTACCAGCGACAAACAAGCTGGACCCCCCACACACAAGCATTAGGGGTGTTCACATACATGAGAACGTTTTATAAATAAATAAAATAATTTATGTAATTATTTTATTCATTTATTTAATTATTTTATTTTATAAGAATTTATTAGCGTGAGGAAATCACACAAGCACATTCCCATGATTCATATGAAACCATATGACCTAGTAGTCATCAAACCTTCTTTCTCTGATATTACTGATATAGTATTACGATAACAAATTTCTACAGTATGGCAACACTGGGAGCATTAGAAAATAATAATCATGTTTTGCCGTCGGCATTAGGAAAAATTATCATGCATTGACGTAGGCATTAGGAAAAATTATCATGTATTGCCGTCGGCATTTGAAAATAATTATGTATTGCCGTAGGCATTAGGAAATAATTATGTATTGCCGTAGGCACTAGGAAAAATAAGTATGTATTGCCGTCGGCATTAGGAAAAAAAATAATCATGTATTGCCGTCGGCATTTGAAAAAAATAATCATGTTTTGCCGTCGGCATTTGAAAATAATTATGTATTGCCGTAGGCATTAGGAAAAATAAGTATGTATTGCCGTCGGCATTTGAAAAAAATAATCATGTTTTGCCGTCGGCATTAGGAAAAATTAATAAACATGTTTTGCCGTAGACATTAGGAAAAATTAATAAACATGTTTTGCCGTAGACATTAGGAAAAATAAGTATGTATTGCCGTCGGCATTTGAAAAAAATAATAATCATGTTTTGCCGTCGCCATTAGGAAAAATTAATAAAAATGTTTTGCCGTAAACATTAGGAAAAATTAATAATCACTATTTCACCATTGGTATTAGAAAAAATCATTTTCATGATTTTCCCGTCGGCATTTGAAAATAATTATGTATTGCCGTAGGCATTAGCAAAAATTATCATGCATGCCGTAGGCATTAGGAAAAAGACAGACTTATTGAACCACCCTCGAAAAATATTTAAAGGACTTATCGAACCACCCTCGTAGGTATAAAATTTCAAGAATTTTAAAATTTTCAAATTTTAATTACCCAAATTTAACAATTTCAGCAACAATTTAACAATTTTAATTGCCACAGGAACCCCAATTCACAACTACTTTTGTGATGAAGTGATTGCGAAGCAACCGAAAAGTTTTGCAGAGGCCTATGAAATAGCAACTTCCAAAGAATTAACACAATCATCAGCAAGTGCTGTTAATACAGGTGACAACAGAACCCACATGCATGTTAGGGTTTGTACCAATAAAAACCAAGAATAACTCAAAGGGAAAACCAGCTGAAACGAGCTGTTACGGCTGTGGCAGTCGCCATGCGCGTAAGGAATGTAAGTTCAAGAACGCAAAATGTTTTTCATGTGGTAAGATAGGCCACATTAGCAAGGTATGTCGATCGAATACAAATAAAATATCAGACGAAATAAAAACGGAGGATTGTGAATGTATGCAAACATCTGAGCAAGTGGCACTGGTACGAACGGGTGGCGTATTCGACCGGAAAATGTTAACGGTGAATATTGAGGGCCAACAAGTAAATATGGAACTAGACACGGGAGCGCCATGCAGTATTATGAGTACCAACAATCTTAGTAAGCTGAAGGGAAAATTTTATCTGAATAAAGCTGACCGACAATTTTAAGCTACACAGGTCATACGAGAAGATGCATTGGGCGCACAATTGTGAACGTGTCTCTCGTACGAGTTTGTCGAAGGCTTAATTAATACATAGTAGACGGAAATTTCGACACTGTGCGGCCGCAAGTGGGTAGCACAATTTGCTCGAGAAATAAACTTCACTGCTCTGTTTCAGCCGCCAACGGGTATGAGTCCTTCCAAAGATATAGACCATAAAGTAAATACCATTGCCATGTAAACACCAAATCTGTCCTGTGATCAACAGCAGCAGCTACAGAGGCTACTGGCAAAACATGATGATATATTTAATACAGTAGCGGGAACATTCAGAGGGCCGTTAGTAAAAGTTCACCTAAAATCAGACGCTAGAGCGAAGTTTGCAAGACCTCGAGAAATTCCTTTCGCATTAAGGGACGCCTACGCAAAAGAAATAGATGCCAAAGAATCAGCGGGTTTTTTCAAAAGAGTGGAATATTCCGGAGTGGGCCTCGACGACACATGTGGTAACAAAGAAAAATGGCGGCATTCGCATTACGGGAAACTACAAGCCAACCGTCAACCCACACATAGTAATAGATGAGCACCCCATACCTAAGGCTGAAGACATATTCAACAAAATGAAGGGGTCTACAGTATTTGCACACCTGGACATCACAGACGCATATTCGCATCTAGTGCTGGATGAGGAATTTGCTCATGTGTTAACGCTAAACACACCAACGCACGGTTTGATAAGGCCAACACGTGCAGTCTATGGGGCTGCTAATATTCCAGCTATATTGCAGAGAACAATGGAATTAGCTATACGTGATATCCCCAACATTCTTAACTTCTTTGACGACATCCTTATTTATGCTAAGAATGTGGATGAACTCTTTCGAACGTTAGAAATTGCTCTAACTAAGCTTAAAGATATGGGTTTCAAATTAAACAAAGCAAAGTGTGTTTTTGTGGCATCATCAATAGAGTTCTTGGGTCACAAGATCGACAAACAGGGCATCCACAAATCCAGCAAGCACATCGATGTAATTTCTCAGGCAGCAAAACCTAACTCTATGGAGGATCTACAGCTGTTTTTGGGCAAAGCTGCATATTACTCGAACTTCATACCAAATCTATCCACTCTAGAAAGGGCACTTCGCGATATTTAAAAAAAAAGAAACTTTTTGTTGGAAAAAGGATGCGTATAGCGCCTATGAGAGAATTAAGCTAATTTTACTGACGCCTCAGGTTTTAATTCCGTACGACCCGTCGTTACCGCTGTTGTTGGCAACGGATGCCAGCAAAACGGGTTTGGGGGCGGTACTGTCCCATCGTCTGCATAATGGCCTAGAACGCCCTATTGCCTATGCAAGCCGTACCTTGAATACAACGGAGCAGCGGTACTCGCAAATAGATAAAAATGCGCTAGCTATAGTGTGGGCAGTCCAAAAATTCTTTAAGTACCTATACGCTCGGCATTGGACACTAATTACTGATAATAAGCCCTTGGTACAAATACTACAACCAAGTAAGTCACTGCCTGTTTTATATATATCGCGAATGGCTAATTATGCCGATTTCCTCTCTAATTTCGATTTTAAAGTTATACATAAGACCTCAAAGGAAAATATAAACGCTGATTACTTATCCCGTATAATACCGACAGCAAATATGATTAAGAAACTTATGCCTGCGAGGACCACATATGACGAATTCGATGCGTTCAACAACTTCATTATCAGACAGATAAACCAGCTACCGGTGACGGCTGAACATATTGCGCAGGAAACCAGAAGGGATCCTCAATTGGGTAAGGTACTGCAATTGCTAGAGAAAGGCCTTTGTTTAGGGCTGGATATAAATCGCCTCAAATGAACTACAAACTGTCGAATGGATGTATAACGTTTGAGCATCGCATCGTAATCTCTGCTAGATTACAACAGGATATTTTGAAGGAGCTACATGCTGGCCATTTAGGGATGGTTAAGATGAAAGGCATTGCCCGATCATTTGTCTATTGGCCGGAGATCGACAAGGATATAGAGATGGCTGCAAATCAGTCTGATCCCTGTGCCAAGTATACCATTACCATATGCCTAAAAAGTTTACGGATCACCACTGGGAATACCCAAAATCGCCTTGGGAACGAATCCATATCGATTATGCGGGTCCCTTCGAAGGTATGATGCTACTTGTTATAACCGATGCTTATTCGAAGTGGCTAGAAGTGAAAACTACTAAGTCCATTACAGCAGCCGCAACAATTGCGTTACTGGATGAGGCATTCGCAACATATGGGGTACCACTGATAATCGTATCCGATAATGGAACAAATTTTTCTTCGGCCGAGTTCAACAATTATTTGACAAGAGTAGGTGTCAAATACCACAAATATACCGCCCCATATCACCCATCAACGAACGGTCAAGCCGAAAGGAATGTGCAGACGGTGAAAAATGCCTTGAAGGCAATGTGCACTACGAAGGAGACCTTGAGGCAAAATCTAAACGAGTTCTTGAGACAATATAGAAACGCACCACATTATACTACAGGCCAGTCTCCAGCACAGCTTTTCCTAGGCCGTCAACTTCGTACACGGCTAGATCTCGTTCGTCCAGAAAAAGTTGAAATCAGGGTGTCCTCAAAAAATTACCTGAAACAGAAAACATACTACAGACAGTTGAAGAATAACCAAATGGCTTTCTTTTTATCCGGAAATCCGCGGGCAGATAAATGGTTGAAGCGCAGAGTCGCTAGAAGATTGGGAGATGTGCACTATGAAATCGAGTTTCGAGGGAAATATTACAAGAGGCACATTGATCAAATTCGTGGATTGGACCAGTATGGAAAATGTTCACTGAACAGCAGATAACAAACCTGAAAATAAGGTGATCAGCGGGAGCAACACAAGATATGCCATCGACGGTAATTTTCAACAAACGGAATGTGCTCGTAACAACGTAGAGCACCAACTGAATGACAGTTCCTTGCAAAATGGCAATTCGACTACAGAGGTACAGCACGAACAACCAACAACCCCAACACTACCCGCTCCGATGCAAGGGCAGGATGAATTATGGACTTCAGCGTCATCAACAACATTTGAGGGATTTAGTGATCCATCTTTAACACCATCCAGTACGGGACTAAGGGTCCAAAGTCAGTTACGGCGCTCGTCAAGAACTCGCAAACCCAGGGTCCTATTCTCTCCGTAGAGGGGAAAATTGTTATATATGAAAAACAACATTGTCAACACTTTTATGAGGCAACTCTTATTATTAGTTTTTGTTACCTCTTTTTGTAACTTTAACACTGTCTTTTTTATTTTTTCTTCTTTCTTTTTCTCGTGAAGCAGAATGTACATTATAATTGAATTTAATAAAAGTACAAACCATAAATTAATTTAACCTCTTCAGAATCGAATTTTAAAATTTTCTACAATGCTTTAAAAGGTTTTTCCTCAAAGTAAATTTTTTGATTTATGCTGGTTTTTAAGTAAATAAGTGAGATGAACCATATATAATGTATTTATGTTTTTACAGTCTCTAATTTTTTTTTGTTATAAATCTTAAGTAATTGGGTAAATTACGGCACTCGATATCAAACGAAGTATGCATTTAATTTCGATTGGAATTTCATTCGATATGAAATGCTGCAACTTGACCACTCTTTTTTTTTAGATTTCATGATTTTTTTTATATTTAGTTGTAGTATACATACATGTATACTTTGAGGCCGCCCAAATTTTAACCTATAAACATTTTATAAAAACTTACTTACTAACTTATAAAAAGTTTGATTAAGATTAAAGATGAAAGTAAGTTAAAATACATATTTTTTTAATTGTGATACTCGGAGAAATAATTTGCTTTTGGAATCAAGGATTTGGGTGTCAGATTTTTTGCAATATTTTCACCATTTATTGGCTTTTCTATCGACCAAAACAATAAAATGATCGACATCATCGAGCCGAATATCGCCAACTGGACGAACAGCTCTTTTTCTAAAGGCAGAATTACCCGACTGTAAATGTAGAACTGAAATTTTTTAGGGTGTCAGCTGATTGAATCTGTTGCATGAAAAGCTATGCAAACGCTTACCTGACTGAAATGGCACGTAAATGCAACGTCTGAACCAGCAGAAAATAGAATTTCATGACGACGTTACGTAACATTTGTAGATAGTGATGGGATGTATGTATATTGAATGAGAGTGTGGCACAATAGCCCTGATTAGGTACTTTTGGTTCTTTTAATAGTTTGAGCTTTTTAGTGGTTAATTTGTATACATACATACATGGCATATATAATAAATTTAGTTTTCTAGCTAAGTTTTTTTTATAAAATCTAACCAGAGACTACCAATCGTATGTGTTGATTTCTTTTAATATACATACAGATATGTACATGTACATATGTATGTATGAATATGTAAAATATACATACATATGTGCGTACAAACATTCAAGCGTATAAAAAACTATTTTTATATAAAAATAATTCTAATAAAAATAAAAATAGGTACGTATAATCATAATAATTATAATGATAATAAAAATATAAATATATTTTATAATTATAATACGTTGTAATGTAAGTATGTATGTATATACGGGTATGAAGCTGAAATTGTAATTTCACTTAATGTCGAAGTCATTAAAATGTTTGTAAGTATAAAATAATGATTTGATACAATTTAAATAATTTTGGTACTTTTTCCACACAATCAGATATAATGTGAAGATGTTGAACTCTCATCAATGTTTCGTACGGCTGTTTTCCATTTTATTTGATTTTTTTATACTGATAAACACCCAGCAAACAAAAAGTCCTGTATATGTACATACATATGTATGTATTTTTGTTAAAAAATATACATATGTATATTCTTTGTGAATAAAACTAAATTATTATGAGTAGGTACGAACATTAATAGAAAAGGATAAAACGAGAAAGTGAAGATTTGATTGAGGTGCTACTGCAAGCATACACATTCCTGGAAATTATATAGCTAAATACTTCGTCTTTGCGATGAAGTTGCCCAAAATCTGCTCTGGTATTGTACAATGACAAATATTACTGTTGAGCGTTACAGCAGATATTACAATTATTGTAATTGAGTTCATTTAAATATTTTTAGATTTTTAATTGAACTATAGTGAATTTTTAATCAGAAATAATTTTTAACCCTCCGACTAAAAAAAGGGGTGTTATAAGTTTGTAGTGTGTGCCTGTGTATCTGTGTGTCTGTCAGTGTCCCCGTACATGCCAAACGGATGGACCAATTTTCATTTAGTTTAGGTACATCGAATAAGTAAAAATAATTAATGTGATGATCGTAAAAGATAAGCAAGAATAGTTAAACATACGTAGGTAGAGTAATATAACTTCGTGCTAACCTAAGTAGAAAAAATGGAAAAACAGGGGAAATAAATAGTGATACTTTCATATGTATTTACCAAAGGTAAATCAATAATTGTACACAGCAATCACTTCTCACATTCCGTTTCATTAGAATTTACGTTAAATAGCTGATGTTAATAACAATCTCTACCCAAGTAGATAGACTAGGGTGCTGATGAAGTGCGTTGCTGCACAGAAAAATATCGGTATTTCCCCCAGCTTAAAAGTCTAATTTAATTTTTCTTCACTTTAGAAACTCACATTAATTAATAAAATATTTCATTCAATAAAAAGAATTGAAATTACTGAACTTAAGCCTGACTAAAAATTCTTTCTGATTAAAAATTCACTATAGTTCAATTAAAAATCTAAAAATGTCTCAATTCATCATGGTCACGTGACAAAAATATGTTCACTTGGCAATCACTAATGTTCGAAAACCAAATAAACAGGAGAATGCAACAACAAAGTAACATAATATCCACTACATATAATACTTATATGTAAAGGGTGTTTTTTATTGAGGTATAGAACTTTAAGTTGGCATCACTTTTTTAACTGGCGGCCATTTTGTCAGCTGTCAAGTGATTAATATTTAGTTTGGTTTGCCATTTCATCATGAACAGGTTGACAAAAGAACAACGTTTGCAAATCGTGCAAATTTATTTCGAAAATAATGGTTCAGTTCGCGAAGTTTACCGCAAGCTCCGTCCATTTTATGGTCGACATAATCGTCCATCAGAGCAATTAATTCGGTTAACCATGGATCGTTTTCGCACTACGTTTACTCTATGCGATAATACGCATCCGCAGAGACGTCGAACAGTGCGCACCGAAGAAACAATTGCCGCTGTAGAGCAAAGTGTTGAAGAGGACCCGAATGAATCGATTCGCCACCGTGCACAGCAATTGGAGCCGACTAACCGACTATTTTGTTCTCGAATTGGATGGCATGAATGTGGATGAGTTGTGGTTCCAACAAGACGGCGCTACATGCCACACAGCGCACGTCACAATCGATTTATTGAAGGAAACATTCGATGAGCGCATAATTTCGCGGAATGGACCTGTCAATTGGCCACCAAGATCGTGTGATTTGACACCATTGGATTATTTTCTTTGGGGATATGTGAAGTCGCTCGTCTACGCCAACAAACCAGAAACGTTAGGGGACTTGGAAGCCAACATTCGTGGCGTTATTGCCAACATACGGCCCCATATGCTCGAAAAAGTGGTTGAAAATTGGACCTGTAGAATTGGCTTTATTCGAGCCAGCCGCGGCGGCCACATGCCCGAAATCATATTTAAACATTAATGGCATAAAATTATCCTTCCAATAAAGCCAAATTGATGGACATTAAAACGATTTTCTTGTGTTTTATTTCAATTCGAAGTTCTATACCCCTCAAAAAACCACCCTATATGTACCGACGGTACATCGAATAAGTAATAATAATTAATGTGATGATCGTAAAAGATAAGCAAGAATAGTTAAACATACGTAGGTAGAGTAATATAAATTTTGTGCTAACCTAAATAGAAAAATGAAAAAATTGAAAAACAGGGGAAATAAATATTGATACTTACATATGTATTTACCAAAGGTAAATCAATAATTGTACACAACAATCATTTCTCACATTCCGTTTCATTAGAATTTACGTTAAATAGCTGATGTTAATAACAATCTCTACCTAAGTAGATAGACTAGGGTGCTGATGAAGTGCGTTGCTACACAGAAAAATATCGGTATTTCCCCCAGCTTAAAAGTCTAATTTAATTTTTCTTCTCTTTTTTAGAAACTCACATTAATTAATAAAATATTTCATTCAATGAAAAGAATTGAAATTACTAAACTTAAGCCTGACTAAAAATTATTTCTGATTAAAAAGTTCATTTAAATAAAATAATAATAATTTTCAAAACCTCTAGGCGCATTTTCGTTCTAAAAGGTGTGTTATTTCAAAAACTCATTAATTTTTTCCAACAGGCTAAAACTTGCCATCAAAAGAAAGTAAATTAAAATAGTTTCAGCGAAATTATTAAAACAAATCTAGGATTAATTAAAACATTACTATTTTATATATTATTTACTTATAAGTTCTAATGCATACATACATACTCGTATGTATGTCCGTATACATATGTATGTTCATTTCAATCAAAATGATTTCCATGAATTTAAATAGTATACATATTTACATGAACTTTCGCGTTTGACTTCAAATAACTCGCAATTTAAAATCAAAAATGCATGTTTGCTGGACACAAAGCAATTAGCGTGTATGTATGTGTGCACAAAGAAGTTTTTTGTTTGTTTTGAAAACACATCACACGTTTTTAAGCATTCTATAAGCGCTCAAACGTTTACATTTACATTACATTTACATTTACCTTACATCTGCGATTTCTACAGTCGGGTAATGGAGATTTAATACCTGATATGTAGGGATTGGCAAATATCTTCTAAAATCGATTTTCGATTTTTCGATCAACTTTTTTAATTTCGATTTTTGAAATCGATTAATCGGGCATGAAAATCGATTTTAAAATCGACTTTAAAATTGTTTAAGATAAATTGGCTAATTTATAAACAAAATAATCTTTATTCATAAAGTATCAAGTAAAGATTATTATTAACAATCAAAAAAAAAATTAACATATTTATGTACATTAAAAATAGACACAAAGTTAATTTAGCCAAACACATTAAATTCAGTAAAGCCCTTATGACACTTCATTTTTTCTTCATTGATTTGATATTGAATTGATAGAAAGAAACAATAAATGCTAGAAGGATAATATATATAAAACAGAAAAAAAAATGTTTAAATGTTGTCAAATTTTCGTAACTAGAAACCGCTAGTATTAAGATAAAACAAACTAAAAATTGTTATGTTTAACTATAAATCGCTAATTAACCAACACTTATGTTTCAAGCTTGAAATGTCAATTTTAAGTTGAAAAATTTTACATTATTTTTTTTACAGATCTTCATTTGTTATCGATAACTTTAGTCAAGTTGTTGACATTAATTCATTTTTATTAAAGGTGTCTCTACATGGTAATACAAAGTATTACGACTTTGTAGAATCAAAATATTATGAAATTCTCTCTGTGCTAAAATAAAATAGAACAAGAGTCTGTTGTAGGTATTTTTCATGTTTACACTGATACTATAAGTAAAATGCAAGCAAAGATATTAAACTGTTAAACTAAAAATAAAAATTGGATAATTGAAAAAAATTTATACTAACAAATATAATTAAATATTGAAGAAAACATATTTCCCCTTATTTCGAATGGCGTCGTCGTCACATCAAGACGACACTAAAAATTGTCACTTGTCTTCTCTTTGTCGACAAAAATTGACTACTATTAACCTGCTCCATTAATTTACAAAGCCTTCGAGATTATTGAGAGATTGTCAATAAGATCCAATTTTTCCCGGTAAAGAGTATACAAGTGACAAAATTTGCTGTCGTCTTGATGTGACGTCGACGACGCCATTCACAATAAGGGGGATTATTATTGTACTACAAAATTTTTATAGGTTTGTTTATTGTTTGGTTTTGTGGTACGGGTTAAGTAGCTGATGGTTGCAGTGGTACAATGATTACAAAAACAACATGAAAATTTCCTGAGTTGATTTGGTAGTTTTTGTAAAAGTGCTAACCCCTTCAATAAATACCATCAGTGCTGGCAACGTTTACTTTGAAATACACCTCTGGTGTGATGAGAATACTTAAGTTTCTAAAATGGTTTAGAAAATAAACATTTACCGACCGCTTGTCAAATTTTCTATCCGTATTCTCTCCTACTCGATACATTTTGTTTTTTTTTTGTATGTTCTACATCATATTTTGACATGTCGTAATACATTGTATTACCATGTAAAGACAGCTTAATATAGCTGAACCCTTTGCACCTGTTGAATTTTCCTATTACAATATGTTTGCACTTTTCTCTAAAAAAAATGAAGTGTCATATAGGCTTAAGGTACATAATATGTGTATGCATATTAAATATTAAAGGCCGTATTCAGAAAAAAATAACTTAGGTTTACTAAAGGTTTAAAAAACAAATTTCAATACAAAATTTGTTTCGTAAACCTTTTGTAAACCTAAATTATTTTTTCTGGATACGGCAGTAAAGCGGTGTTTTTAATTAAAACTATACGTAAACTTGCTTTATTTTAGCAATTTTTTTATATTATATAAAATAAATTTCAAAACATTACGAATTATATGTAGTTAGTGTCAGAAATTATTACTAAGGATTATTAGTTTTAATGTTTCATACTAATCACCTTTACTTGTTCTTGATAACATCAACGTCAGGCAATGTCAAAATAAGACAATTAAATACTATTTTTTCTCAATAATTGTTTATTTTTAACCGATTCTTGCTATTTTCCAGCCTTTAGAGAAAGTAAGTGTCTTATTTTGGATATTGTTTTGGCATTGATGTCGACAAAAAGTTACGGAATAAAGATGAATAATATTAGTTATCAAACCAATCTTCTTCACTCAGATTAATACTTTAAAAAATTGCCAAAATTTTTACATAATAAAAAAAGTCGATTTTTATAGCCCAATAATCGATTTCAGCATCGTAGATGTAAGATCGATTACAAAAAATCGAGTTTTTTGATCATAAAATCGGTTTTCGATTGGAATCGAAATCGATTTACCAATCCCTACTGATATGCTAAACTGTTTATATGATTGCCTTACGGCATACATTCTGTTAAAATGATACAAAGGGATCAATTGATAAAAGGGTAATAAAAGGTGTCATTGGCACGAAAACGAGTCAAAAGTGATACTTTAGTCCATGGTGAACATCATGTAGCAAATTTTTGCAAATCGAATTTACACGTATTCTTATTCTCTTTTATTTTGTCTTATCTGTCAAAAGTGATACTTTAGTCCATGGTGAACATCATGTAGCAAATTTTTGCAAATCGAATTTACACGTATTCTTATTCTCTTTCATTTTGTCTTATCTGAGATAAATTTTTGCTTATCTTTTTACTCATTTTTCTCAAACGCACTGCGAGAAATTTATTATGAATGCTGTTTATGTTAAAAAATGCTTTTGCTTACATGAAAATTAAAAATTATTTTCTCTTACAAATTGGTTTTTAGTCAGAGTTTAAGTGAATATTTATGTTTATTTATTACTTTTTGTTGAAACGGTTTTATAGAAAAAAATTCTTTCATAAAAAAATCATATAAGAATTACTTTTATTAATTGTTTCTGCCTGTGTGTTTATCTTTTTCGCTCACTTACACAACCTTAACTTTATCTTGGTCACCCATGCTTTAGTCACTAAGCCGTTGTGACACTAAAGTTTAGGGTCACAACGGCAACGCTGCTGTCAGCAATGCGAGCGTATCATACACTGCAGAAAGAAATGAGAAATTTTAGCTTGTATGAGATGCGCATTCTATATGATTTATATTCTTTGCTAATACATGTACCTGTAGTAAATGTGCCTTGGCAGGGAACTTATGTCAGCTGGCGAATTAAGATCACCTTATGTGAATTCGCTAGACTTGCGCCATTTAGTTCATTTCAGTGACCGGTCATTTTAGTTCATTATTTGTAAATGAACTATGTAGTTCGTTCATTTAGTTCAATCGCTCTTTTTAGTTCAATGAACTAGTTAGGTCTTTTTAGTTCACTGTTTTTACATCTACAATTCTACATGCGTATGTATTAGTGTTGTCCTTGGCAATATTAAAAACACAAATTCTGTGATCAAAATATTTTATGAAAACTAAAATTAATTAATACGGCCAGATTCTACATTCCACTACAATATGAAAATGAAAACGTTTTTAATTCCGAAAAGTCGATATCACTGTGTTCTAGAAAAGTAATGCAACTTTTTTTCCACGACGATTTCATTCAAATAAATATTTCAAGCAACATAGAAAAAACACATATTATGCTATAAACACAATTGGAACTAACGGCGAACTTCGCATAGTTCGACGAACTTGCCTTAAAGAATTCGTTGCGAAGATTCGTCTTTTAAAGCACAATTAAATTTGACGACCCAATATTTGCATATATATTCACACCAAAAAAAATTATTATGAACTTGCAATAAAAATAAATGCAAAAATCTATATCAAGTCTTGAACTTGATTAAAAGTCGAATAAATCACACATCGCGAAAATTTTGAAAATTCGCAATATTGGAAGCAACCAATAAACTTAAATTGATTAAGCTCGCTAAAACTGCAAGGTTAACTCGGGAGAAAGCGCAAAACATTATGATAATTCGCCAAAGCTTGCAAAAATTTCAATTTTAAGTCCTTAAATATAAATAAGTAAAGAAAGCCAAAAACGTTCCAAAAATTAAAAATAAAGGGTCCGCCAGATAACTTTTTTTTTTTTTGAAAATGCTATAAAAAAACTACTGAAGCTTCGGCTGTGTGGTACGTAGCGCCGTCCTGTTGAAACCAAATGTTGCCAATATCCTCCTCTTTAATTTTTGTGAACAAAAATTCGTTCAACATGGCCCGATAACGATCGCCATTGGCTGTAACGGCCACTCCTTGCTCATTTTCGAAAAAAAAAATGGCGCAATTATCTGGACCAAAATCCGCACCAAACAGTGACTCGTTTTGGGTGCGTCGGTTTTTCAATGTATGCGTGCGGGTTTTCTGTGCCCCAAATGCGACAATTTTGCTTGTTTACATACCCGCCAAGATCAAAATGAGCTTCATCTGAAAATATGATTTTTTTTGCAAAATCGACATCGGTTACCATTCACGAAATAAGCACTAGTGGAAAAAAACGTTAGATGCCGGAACCTTTATATAAAGAAAGCCAAAAACGTTGCAAAACTTACATCTTCGCAAAAATAACAGAAATTTGCGAAAAATTTAAAAATTTTAAACAAGCCATAATTTTTATTAAAAATCTCTAAAACTTTAAGGCATGCTAAAAATTCGATAAACAAAATCGCGAAAATTCGCAAAAACTTAATAACAGTGGCATAATAGCAAAATCTAATATTGTTTAAAATTCGCGAAAACTCATAGGAACACTTGAAAACCTCGCTTTCATTGCGAAAAATGCAAAAATTCGCGAAAAGTTGCAAAATCGGAAACAAGTCTTGAAATTCATTAGAAGTCGCCAAAGCTGTTAAAAAGAAAGTAAACTCGAAAATAACGCGAAAAAAAACTAAAGTTCGCTAAAAATTTCTAAACGCATCGAAGAAATCACTTACAGAAGAACCCTTTAGCTAATCGCGGATTTGTTCACATATTTTAACAACGCCACCTCTTCGGATTTTTGTTCTTACCCCTTTAAAACACAAATAAAATAAACCATAAAAAAGAATTTATATAAAAATGCTATTTATTTGCTTACATTTTCGTATTTTTGCAATAAATTGTAACAAATATTTATTTTTTTTTAAAAAGTATTTTCTATCACAATTTTGTTTGCTGCCGAATTCAAATTACTTTTTTTGTAGTGAAATTGGATTACAGAACACTTCTATTTTATTTGAAACAAACTGAAAATTAAATTTTACTTTTTAAATCACTTTTACGAAACTGAGAACACAAACCAAGAGAAAATTTCACTTTGTCATGATATACAATTAGAAATCCATTGGATAACAATAAAAGTAATTATAAGGCAAAATGAAAAATAAAATCTAAATTTAACACATAAGAAATTCATTATTCGACATATTGTCAGAAGTTTATTTTAATTTGAAATTTATTTGCTCGTGGTTCAATATGTCGAATAATAAATTTCTTAAATGTTAAATTTAGATTTTATTTTTCATTTTGCCTTATAATTACTTTTATTGTTATCCAATGGATTTCTAATTGTATAAAGGTGTAGAAAAATAAAATAGATTCAAATCGAATATAAATTATTTGCTGGGTTTTTTTGTATTAGTTTCAAAGCCTACTATGCTTATTTTTCTTTTGTGATTTTCAAAAATATTATTATTTGTGAATTCTCAAATAGTTCTTGAAAGTCTGTGCATAAGATAAGAGGTTTGTGACTATTCAAAATGTGTGGTTGAAGTCTACTGATGATTTGTTACAGCAACAATGAAATATATAGACAACGCTGAACCACCAGCAAATAAATTTCAAATTAAAATAAACTTCTGACAATATGTCGAATAATAAATTTCTTAAATTATTATAAATATAATATTCTCTAATTTTATTAAGCTTAATGGGTAGTGTGAATAAAAAGATTTTACTTGTATTTATATATAAAGGGTGTTTTTTATTGAGGTATAGAACTTTAAGTTGGCATCACTTTTTTAACTGGCGGCCATTTTATCATGAACAGGTTGACAAAAGAACAACGTTTGCAAATCGTGCAAATTTATTTCGAAAATAATGGTTCAGTTCGCGAAGTTTACCGCAAGCTCCGTCCATTTTATGGTCGACATAATCGTCCATCAGAGCAATTAATTCGGTTAACCATGGATCGTTTTCGCACTACGTTTACTCTATGCGATAATACGCATCCGCAGAGACGTCGAACAGTGCGCACCGAAGAAACAATTGCCGCTGTAGAGCAAAGTGTTGAAGAGGACCCGAATGAATCGATTCGCCACCGTGCACAGCAATTGGAGCCGACTAACCGACTATTTTGTTCTCGAATTGGATGGCATGAATGTGGATGAGTTGTGGTTCCAACAAGACGGCGCTACATGCCACACAGCGCACGTCACAATCGATTTATTGAAGGAAACATTCGATGAGCGCATAATTACGCGGAATGGACCTGTCAATTGGCCACCAAGATCGTGTGATTTGACACCATTGGATTATTTTCTTTGGGGATATGTGAAGTCGCTCGTCTACGCCAACAAACCAGAAACGTTAGGGGACTTGGAAGCCAACATTCGTGGCGTTATTGCCAACATACGGCCCCATATGCTCGAAAAAGTGGTTGAAAATTGGACCTGTAGAATTGGCTTTATTCGAGCCAGCCGCGGCGGCCACATGCCCGAAATCATATTTAAACATTAATGGCATAAAATTATCCTTCCAATAAAGCCAAATTGATGGACATTAAAACGATTTTCTTGTGTTTTATTTTAATTCGAAGTTCTATACCCCTCAAAAAAACACCCTATATATGTGAATTTTGTGTTTAAACCAAATGTTTAAGTAAAAGGCAAATACATATATATGGACATAATTTTTGTTATTCACACTACCCAATGTCTTGTTTTTATATTAAAAATCGTTTGCTTATGTTTCAATATTTTTTCAGGAAAATATGTTTGTTTTTTTTAGAAAAGTTTGAAGAATTAGAAAAATTATTATTATAAATAATAATAATAATAATAATAATAAGATAGAAAAATTATTATTTAGCTCTGTATATTTGTTAAATGTGCTTTTTCATACCAAGATTTCATAAAGTCTTAATGCCGCTAATAACAAAAAAATCATCCGATGAAGACATACATGAGTACATGCAATCGCACACAACGAACACAAAATTAAAATGCTGATTGACGATTTTATTTGTACGTATCCGAAAAATCATCAATTAAACGACACTAACACATTCTTACCGATTGATGGCTTTTTGGAACGTCTCCTGGAAACTTAAAAAAGTAAAGCAAAACGTTGAAAACATTTAGTTCACAGCCTCTGTGTTAGTTCATTTTGTGTACATATTAGTTCTTAGTTCAAAAAATGAACTAGTTCAACTATGTGAACTAGTTCAAAAATAGTTCAAAGTACTGCATCGTTAATTTGAACTACATAGTTCGTTCATGAACTACACAAGACTAGAATTCGCCTTGCTTGCACAACTAGATGGCTGAGCCGGTTTAGGTTTTTTTTTTGAAGTTATTATTTTCTTCATTTAATTAAATAGACGACATCCCTTGAAAAAGTGAACATACAATTCACGAAACGTCGGGAAATATGGAATAAATATTTGCATTTTTATTTGCATAAAAGATGGTAGGCCTAATAGCTGAATTATATAACACAACAAAACATAAAATTTCTATTGGCCAAAAATAATAACTTCAAAAACAGAACCTCGGATAGCTAGCCGAATAAACAGCTCCATTTATTTAAATTGAAAACAACATATTAACACAAAAAACATGAGAGGCTTTTTCCAACATATTTCATTCAAATACGATGGTAAACACGTAGTCATGAAGAAATATTACAACGATATTAAAAGTTGGTTAAAACGCAACAAAGATTAAAATTTCTACTAGCATGCAGAAACTATGGCATTGTGCCTAATCATACTAAACACACAACAACAAAAGTTGCACAATTGTTCCAATGCAGTACTATTAAACGAAACCTTGAAAAAGTTGAATACAATTTTCATAAAAAATATTAAATTTAGAAATATCACAAACCAACAATGATTTGAAAATAATAAAAAAGAATCTTTACCACGCCAAATTTAATATACAAAACTTAGTTACCGAAGAAGATTTCAAACTGTTTATAAAAAATCAAACTGATAGGACAAAAGGTATAACAACCAAAACTAAAGAAAAACAAATTAGATAATTAAATTCGTTTAAAGAAAATGTTTTTAAACAACAAGGGCTGTTATTTAATGAAGACTGGTTTGTAAATAAAACAGATTTAGAAATACCGTGGGAGTGCAAATGGTTATTATCTCTGGGGAAAAAGTTTGCTCCTCCAATTAACAGACAAAGCTTTTCACCACTAGAAATAATAGCAGATGTGGAAGAGTGCATACAAAAACTGGATAGTAACACAAATGGTGAAAAGGAGACAATAAGAGCAAAAATGGCAAGCATGGTAACGTCGTTCCAAAGAAACATAAAAAATAGTCCAAGAGAAAAATTAATGTTAGCTATTTTCGAAAAAACTAAAAAATTTTTAAGAATGCATAAAAACATAATAATTACACAAGCTGACAAAGGGAATAAAACGGTTGCAATATATAAACAAGAATACAATAATAAAATGGAAGAACTATTAAACGACAAGGAAATATACAGAGTATTGAGGATAGATCCCACCAATAAGCTGGTGAAAACAAACAACAAACTTGTTACTGACCTATTTAAAAGTGAATGCATTGATAACCAACTGAAAAGAATTCTTATGTGTTCAGCCGCTAATTCACCGAGAATTTATGGACTGCCAAAAATACATAAAGTCAACATACCGCTACGACCCATAGTTTCATCATCACAAGTTCCCTGTTATGAACTTAGTAAGCACATAAGAAAGATACTTAAAAATATAATATCAGATACATACAACATAAAAAATTCACTCCAATTAAAAAACCAACTCCAAAATATACAAATAGATGAACATGACTCACTAATATCACTTGATGTAATCTCACTCTTTACGAACATTCCAATACACGCAGCGATAAATAACATAATGAAAAAATGGGATAAAATAAAAACAGTCACTACAATTCCTAAAACTAAATTCCTAGAAATCTTGAAATGTTGCTTGTATAATAACAATTACTTCATATATAAGGACACAATATATAGCCAAATATTCGGTATGCCTATGGGCAACCCTCTTTTCCCCACAATAGCAGATATAGTGTTAGATAATCTACTAGACGTAACATTAGCCGACCTAAAACTTAAAAATATACGTATAAAATACATAACTAAATATGTAGATGACCTCTTAGCCGTTATAAACATTAATGACAAAGACGATATTTTAAAAACGTTCAACAAATATCATCCGAGAATTAAATTCACAATGGAAACGGAAAACAATAATGAAATCGCATATCTCGACACCAAATTATGTAGAGATAATGGCAAAATAATATTTAATTGGTATACAAAAGATTCATCATCAGGAAGGATAATAAATTTTAATGCGACGCAACCAAGAGCCCAAATAATAAATACAGCAAAAAATTTCGTCCACAGGGTCTTGGATATCAGTGACAAACAATTCCACGCGAGTAATATCAAAAAAATTACCACAGTTCTTAAAAATAATAGCTTCCCCCAAAAAGTAATAGAATCCTGCATATCATCTTATAATCCCGAACGTAACAACAGATCCGAAAACCCTATCACAGACAAACGGTTTTGCAGTTTTAAATATATATCCGGCCTTACCGACAGCATAAATATAAAAACAACAATAGACAATAATAACATATGTTTTGCTTACAAACCAAATAAAATCCTAAACAGAATTTTTACAAAAACAAAAACACCAATAGAAAAACTACAAACAAACAATGTTGTATATGAAATACCTTGCAAAGGCAATGACCAAAATTTATGTAATCTTGTTTACATCGGAACAACAAAGAGAAACCTGGTAACAAGAGTTAATGAACATCAAGCAGATATTAATAAAAACATGGAGAGCACTGCATTATCACAACATATACTTAATACAAAACACAAACCAGATTTTGACAATATAAAAATACTGGACAAAGTAAACAACGATAGAAAAAGATACGTGACAGAAAGTTTACGAATTCAACAAAAGATAAACAAAACGACGAACATCAAAGAAGACACTGATAATTTGAGCGCAAATTATAAACTTGTAATAAACCAATCGGTCTAATTGGGAAAAATATGGTTTTCAAAATAAAAATAATTATTATAATTTAAAAATTAATGTTAATGTGATATTAGAAGACATAGTAAGTTTCTTTTATGATTGTTAAAAAAGTTTTCATGTACATATGTATATTTAGAATATTGTTGTTGTTTTTCTTCATTTAATTAAATAGACGACATCCCTTGAAAAAGTGAACTTACAATTCACGAAACGTCGGGAAGTATTGAATAAATATTTGCATTTTTATTTACATAAAAGATGGTAGGCCTAATAGCTGAATTATATAACACAACAAAACATAAAATTTCAATTGGCCAAAAATAATAACTTCAAAAAGAGAACCTCGGATAGCTAGCCGAATAAACAGCTCCATTTATTTAAATTGAAAACAACAACATGTTAACTCAAAAAACATGAGAGGCTTTTTCCAATACATTTCATTCAAATACGATGGTGAAACACGTAGTCATGAAGAAATATTACAACGATATTAAAAGTTGGTTAAAACGCAACAAAGATTAAAATTTCTACTAGCATGCAGAAACTATGGCATTGTGCCTAATCATACTAAACACACAACAACAAAAGTTGCACAATTGTTCCAATGCAGTACTATTAAACGAAACCTTGAAAAAGTTGAATACAATTTTCATAAAAAATATTAAATTTAGAAATATCACAAACCAACAATGATTTGAAAATAATTAAAAAAGAATCTTTACCACGCCAAATTTAATATACAAAACTTAGTTACCGAAGAAGATTTCAAACTGTTTATAAAAAATCAAACTGATAGGACAAAAGGTATAACAACCAAAACTAAAGAAAAACAAATTAGATAATTAAATTCGTTTAAAGAAAATGTTTTTAAACAACAAGGGCTGTTATTTAATGAAGACTGGTTTGTAAATAAAACAGATTTAGAAATACCGTGGGAGTGCAAATGGTTATTATCTCTGGGGAAAAAGTTTGCTCCTCCAATTAACAGACAAAGCTTTTCACCACTAGAAATAATAGCAGATGTGGAAGAGTGCATACAAAAACTGGATAGTAACACAAATGGTGAAAAGGAGACAATAAGAGCAAAAATGGCAAGCATGGTAACGTCGTTCCAAAGAAACATAAAAAATAGTCCAAGAGAAAAATTAATGTTAGCTATTTTCGAAAAAACTAAAAAATTTTTAAGAATGCATAAAAACATAATAATTACACAAGCTGACAAAGGGAATAAAACGGTTGCAATATATAAACAAGAATACAATAATAAAATGGAAGAACTATTAAACGACAAGGAAATATACAGAGTATTGAGGATAGATCCCACCAATAAGCTGGTGAAAACAAACAACAAACTTGTTACTGACCTATTTAAAAGTGAATGCATTGATAACCAACTGAAAAGAATTCTTATGTGTTCAGCCGCTAATTCACCGAGAATTTATGGACTGCCAAAAATACATAAAGTCAACATACCGCTACGACCCATAGTTTCATCATCACAAGTTCCCTGTTATGAACTTAGTAAGCACATAGGAAAGATACTTAAAAATATAATATCAGATACATACAACATAAAAAATTCACTCCAATTAAAAAACCAACTCCAAAATATACAAATAGATGAACATGACTCACTAATATCACTTGATGTAATCTCACTCTTTACGAACATTCCAATACACGCAGCGATAAATAACATAATGAAAAAATGGGATAAAATAAAAACAGTCACTACAATTCCTAAAACTAAATTCCTAGAAATCTTGAAATGTTGCTTGTATAATAACAATTACTTCATATATAAGGACACAATATATAGCCAAATATTCGGTATGCCTATGGGCAACCCTCTTTTCCCCACAATAGCAGATATAGTGTTAGATAATCTACTAGACGTAACATTAGCCGACCTAAAACTTAAAAATATACGTATAAAATACATAACTAAATATGTAGATGACCTCTTAGCCGTTATAAACATTAATGACAAAGACGATATTTTAAAAACGTTCAACAAATATCATCCGAGAATTAAATTCACAATGGAAACGGAAAACAATAATGAAATCGCATATCTCGACACCAAATTATGTAGAGATAATGGCAAAATAATATTTAATTGGTATACAAAAGATTCATCATCAGGAAGGATAATAAATTTTAATGCGACGCAACCAAGAGCCCAAATAATAAATACAGCAAAAAATTTCGTCCACAGGGTCTTGGATATCAGTGACAAACAATTCCACGCGAGTAATATCAAAAAAATTACCACAGTTCTTAAAAATAATAGCTTCCCCCAAAAAGTAATAGAATCCTGCATATCATCTTATAATCCCGAACGTAACAACAGATCCGAAAACCCTATCACAGACAAAAGGTTTTGCAGTATTAAATATATACCCGGCCTTACCGACAGCATAAATATAAAAACAACAATAGACAATAATAACATATGTTTTGCTTACAAACCAAATAAAATCCTAAACAGAATTTTTACTAAAACAAAAACACCAATAGAAAAACTACAACAAAACAATGTTGTATATGAAATACCTTGCAAAAGCAATGACCAAAATTTATGTAATCTTGTTTACATCGGAGCAACAAAGAGAAACCTGGTAACAAGAGTTAATGAACATCAAGCAGATATTAATAAAAACATGGAGAGCACTGCATTATCACAACATATACTTAATACAAAACACAAACCAGATTTTGACAATATAAAAATACTGGACAAAGTAAACAACGATAGAAAAAGATACGTGACAGAAAGTTTACGAATTCAACAAAAGATAAACAAAACGACGAACATCAAAGAAGACACTGATAATTTGAGCGCAAATTATAAACTTGTAATAAACCAATCGGTCTAATTGGGAAAAATATGGTTTTCAAAATAAAAATAATTATTATAATTTAAAAATTAATGTTAATGTGATATTAGAAGACATAGTAAGTTTCTTTTATGATTGTTAAAAAAGTTTTCATGTACATATGTATATTTAGAATATTGTTGTTGTTTTTCTTCATTTAATTAAATAGACGACATCCCTTGAAAAAGTGAACTTACAATTCACGAAACGTCGGGAAGTATTGAATAAATATTTGCATTTTTATTTACATAAAAGATGGTAGGCCTAATAGCTGAATTATATAACACAACAAAACATAAAATTTCAATTGGCCAAAAATAATAACTTCAAAAAGAGAACCTCGGATAGCTAGCCGAATAAACAGCTCCATTTATTTAAATTGAAAACAACAACATGTTAACTCAAAAAACATGAGAGGCTTTTTCCAATACATTTCATTCAAATACGATGGTGAAACACGTAGAGTCATGAAGAAATATTACAACGATATTAAAAAGTTGGTTAAAACACAACAAAGATTAAAATTTCTACTAGCATGCAGAAACTATGGCATTGTGCCTAATCATACTAAACACACAACAACAAAAGTTGCACAATTGTTCCAATGCAGTACAATTAAACGAAACCTTGAAAAAGTTGAATACAATTTTCATAAAAAAATATTAAATTTAGAAATATCACAAACCAACAATGATTTGAAAATAATAAAAAAGAATCTTTACCACGCCAAATTTAATATACAAAACTTAGTTACCGAAGAAGATTTCAAACTGTTTATAAAAAATCAAACTGATAGGACAAAAGGTATAACAACCAAAACTAAAGAAAAACAAATTAGAAAATTAAATTCGCTTAAAGAAAATGTTTTTAAACAACAAGGGCTGATATTTAATGAAGACTGGTTTGTAAATAAAACAGATTTAGAAATACCGTGGGAGTGCAAATGGTTATTATCTCTGGGGAAAAAGTTTGCTCCTCCAATTAACAGACAAAGCTTTTCACCACTAGAAATAATAGCAGATGTGGAAGAGTGCATACAAAAACTGGATAGTAACACAAATGGTGAAAAGGAGACAAGAAGAGCAAAAATGGCAAGTATGGTAACGTCGTTCCAAAGAAACATAAAAAATAGTCCAAGAGAAAAATTAATATTAGCTGTTTTCGAAAAAAAACTAAAAAATTTTTAAGAATGCATAAAAACATAATAATTACACAAGCTGACAAAGGGAATAAAACGGTTGCAATATATAAACAAGAATACAATAATAAAATGGAAGAACTATTAAACGACAAGGAAATATACAGAGTATTGAGGATAGATCCCACCAATAAGCTGGTGAAAACAAACAACAAACTTGTTACTGACCTATTTAAAAGTGACTGCATTGATAACCAACTGAAAAGAATTCTTATGTGTTGAGCCGCTAATGCACCGAGAATTTATGGACTGCCAAAAATATATACATAAAGTCAACAAGTAGTTGAATAGTGTATGTGTCTCCCCCATTAATTTTAATGGGGTAATAAAAATGATGTTAATTAGCCAATGAATGAGGTGATAAAAAATTAATGGGGGTGTCGGCTTTGTTTGATGTGTGTGTGTTTATATTTGGTGATTGTTTACATATATTTTATGTGTTTATGTTTCGTCCGTCTGTCGGGCGTATTGATTTCCGTTTGATTGTTTATATTTGGAGGCTGTCGGTGGCGCGTTAGTTTTTGTGTGTCTGTCTGTCCGTGGGAATTTGTGGTAGTTTGATACTTGGTGATAAATTTTGTTTATATTAATTGTGTGCATGTGTGTTTTGTGTGTATGTAATGGCATCCATTCATCCATCTATGCTGTACGCTTGTTTGTCTGTCCTTCTTGAGATTGCGTCTTGTACTCGCTGGCGTATTAATGATTAACAAAAATGAAATGAAGAAAAAATTGTTGTCAAGTAATGATTTTGGAAGAGAATAATTTGTAATTAATTCTGATAAATGTATACACATTTGATATACATATGTATGTACATACATATGTAAGTACATTCAGTCATAGGAAGAAATATTTGTTTACATTAAATTTTGAGAAGTGTGCATGCTCGAGATCGCTTCTATGTTGACCCTAAAACTTTTTCGCTATTTGTTTACATGAAATTTTTTATCAAGTGGTTGATGTGAAATTATGTATAAATTTGTTGTGCATGCTTCTGCTGGACATCTCAATATAAATCTACAAACAAATGTAATAACATGATAATGTTTTTTAAATTCTCCTTAGAAACAAATAATCGTCTGATCGATTAAATTTGCAATTGTGTTGCTAAGTATAAAACATGCTGATGAAATTTGTTTATGCAACATATTAAATCTATGAGTATGTATTCGAATATGTACATATGCATGTACTATATGTATGTACGTATGTTTGTTTATTTTTGTATACATCTCAACCACCAACACTTTACGTTTATTCGTGTACTCTCTTGATTTTAGTATTATTATTAAATTGATGAATTTTCTTGATGTAGTAGTTTCCTTGTGCAACAAAATTTTTATTAACTGTAATATTCATTTTACAATATAAATTAGTGTGGAGATTTTTTGATAACAAGTTATTTTTATTTTACTATGTATGTATATTAAATATAGAAGATTTGTATAGTTTTATATGAATATATTTATTTTATTTTATGTACATGTGTATGCAAAAATATTTTAGGATAAATTGAATATTAATTATTCAATATTGTTGCCTCTAGTAACTCCGCTGTCTCCTTCAACAACTGGTCAGCCGTATTTTCATATAGTGCCAGAAAACATGCGACATCTATTTGTGGGAGCACTTTAACATCAAGTATTTGAACTATCTCTCTTGAAACTGTAGGCTGAGGCGTTTGAAATTGTTGAGTGTTTATGTTTAAAAAAATCTCCTCGTCACCTTCGAGAAGATTTTCATATACTCCATTGTTTCCAGATGCATTTCCTTCCTCTAAGTTGATGTGCAGGAATAGATCCTCATCACCTTCTAGCATCTCCTTATATTTCTTTAACGTACAAATCGGTGTTGACATCGCGGAATTCATTGTTCAAATAAAAATTGTTACAATTTTTTCCTTTACTTTGAAATCGTTTGGTACATAAACATTTCTTTGACTACAAAATTTAGCAACGTTAGGTTTTTTTAATTTTATAAGTATGTACGTATCCCCCTGGATACTTTCTATATGTTTGTAATAAGTTTATTTGACACACATACTACATACAAAGCAATGCTTGTTTATATTAAATTCGCCAAACTATGCGTACTTTAACATGTTTGTACTTGAACCCGGATGTCTTTTTTTATTTTTTATTATTTCTTTTTGAAGATCATTTGATACTCATACATACATACATATATACATAGCTACAAAATTAGATTTGTTTACATTACATTTTTGCAATCTGCATATGCCTGCTTCAGCATGATTCTAGTTAAACGTATTATTTTGTTAGTAAAAATTTTGCATCGTAGGCATTTCTTTCGAGCTGATTGTTTGGGTTGTTTACTGAAAATTTCAAGTCGAAGATATGTTTGTAGTTATAAGTACAAAATTGTATTTTCTGTAAGTTAGTACATTATTTGTATTTCAAAGAAGAACTTCGTTCAAGTAGATTCTTAAAACCAACATATAATAGAGTTAATTTATGTTATTATATAAAACTAATTAAAATAAATCAAAGTGATTGTCTTATGTTGTTTAGGACAATTTGAAAGTTTTGAAGTGATCTTTTTGAAAAATAAAAAACAAATTAAAAAAATTTTAAGTGATATTTTTATATATAAAAAAACAAATTTGAAAAAGTTTGAAGTAATCTTTTTAAAAATAAAAAACATATTTGAAAAAAAATCTAAGTATGTATTCATCAGGTTATTATTTTCCTTAACTCCAAATTTCTGCAGAACAACAATATATACCCATGTTACATTTTCCTCAACAACGACATGTACCGATAGAGTATTTTCCGCAATACCCATACATTTTTCCACAACACGTGGGCTCAACAACAACAACAACATGCGCCGATAGAGTATTTTCCGCAATACCCATACACTTTTCCACATCACGTAATCTCAGCTCAACAACAACATGTACCAATGCAATATTTTCACCCACAATCAACCCCCTTATATTATAACGTGATAGGAAATAATCAAATGCAACAATATCCCGTATCAATTAATCCTTCAACGTCGTCAGCAGCCCTACAGCATGTCCAATATACCAATCCTACATATTATCCTTTGGCTTACAATCATCCATTTAACGTTTCATCGAATTATTCTGAAGACCGTGAGGAACAATATCTAAATATTCGGAATGAAAATAGAGAAGGAAATTCCTTATCAAATATTAATGAGAACACTCAGATGCAAGATGATAACACTCAGATGGGAGAAGAAGAAAAAATAGATATTTTGAATATTGATGATGATGATGATGAAATTTTAAGAAATGGACAACAAGCTGAAGCTGTAAATGAAAACAATGACACCCCTAGATATTATAATATTAGCAGGGCCTTCAAAAATAAAATAGCAATCTACGGAATTCCCAATAAAAAGGATGATATTATTTTTGAAAATTTTATTGATAATAACAAAGATGTTGTGAGGGAAAGACTTGAAAGCAGTTTGCTTAATCATAATATCATAAAGTTTATGATTACACTTATTGGTGAATACATGAAAATTGTTGACGAAGATATACAACTAACAAATATTTCGCATAGAGCAAAAATGAGCTTACTATGTATAGGAAATAATATTAATGAAGTTGTTGGGAAACAAATTGTTGAAATACAGAGCAAAATGTCAGAATTTCAGGAGAGAGATTCTGGTTGGACATTAATTCGAATTGTTCGTATGGAAATAAATGTTGATAAATCTTCATTGGTAAAAGGATCATATTGGATAAGTTCACCTGCAAAGCTTCCTAACCGACGCGCATGCATCAATATTGAAAATGATGACAGTTACTGTTTCAAGTGGGCGTTAATTGCAGCATTAACTACTTCAACAATTACACATAAAGAACGGTGCAGCTCTTATAATATCGACGATATTGATTCCAATAGAATCACTTTAGAAAATAATTTTACAATAGATTTTTCATTCTTAAACTTCCCCTTAAAGTTACATGATATAAGAATATTTGAAGAAAGAAATATCAATATTAGCGTAAATGTATTTGGTTACGATGAAGAAACCGATGAAATAGTTGGCCCATATTACAACACAAGAGAAGAGAAACAAAATCATGTTAACTTAATGTTATTAGAAAATGCTGAGCGGTTTCATTATATCTTTATAAATGATATTTCAAAGTAAGTAAAAATATTTATACATACATATATACAGATTTGTATAATTTATTTATTGATTTAATTTTTTAAGACTTTTGAAACGACAGACAACCAAACATTGTAGTAAACTATTATTTTGTAATAGTTGTTTACAATACACCCATCAAGAATATACAATGGCTCAACACAAAATGGAGTGTGGTAAAGTTGTAACGAAGCTGCCGGCACCTGAAAATTCAACACTAAATTTCAAAGATTATCAAAGGAAAATAGACGTCCCTTTTGTAATTTATGCAAATTTCGAATGTGTCCTAGAAAAAATAGAAACTAGTGTAAGTGATAAGACTAAATATATTCAGAAACATATTCCTTGCTCATTTAGCTACCACATTAAATGTAAACATAATAATAAGTTAGATAAGCTAGTAATTTATACAGGAAAATATGCTTCAGTTAAATTCATTACATTTTGGAATAGAGACTGTCAGGAAATCTATAATAATTATCTCTCAAAAATAAATCTTATGCATACTCTAACTCCTGAAGAATTAGTATCATTTCAAAATGCTCAGATTTGTCATATATGTGAAAAATATTTAAATAGTGATCGCGTGAGAGATCACTGTCACATAAGTGGCAAATTTAGAGGAGCGGCGCACAGAAGTTGTAATTTAAGTTATCAAGTCCCTAATTTTATAACAATATATTTCCATAACTACTCATGCTATAACTCCCACCTCTTTGTGAAGGAGTTAGGTAAAATTGAAAATAATTTGAAAGTCATTCCGCTTAATAAAGAATTGTACATATCTTTATCACAATTTATTAAAATGCCCGATAAATTCAATCTTGAACTCAGATTTCTTGATACATTTCGCTTTATGCCTCACAGTTTAGAATCCTTAGCTGACAATCTTTCGGACAGTGATTTCTGTACGGTTAGGAGTCAGTTTAAAACCAAAACAGAGTTTGATCTTATACGAAAAAAGGGTATTTTTCCTTATGAATATCTTGATTCATTTGAGAAGCTTAATGAAACTCGGCTTCCGTCTAGGGAAGATTTCTTTAACAAACTCAATAATAAAGAATGTTCGATTGAAGATTACGCTCACGCCAGAGATGTCTGGCATACTTTCAATTGCAAAACTATCAGTGATTATTTGGAATTATATTTGAAATCAGATGTACTATTATTATTTACTGATATATTTGAAAACTTCCGAAGTGTTTGTAAAGGAATATACAACTTAGATCCTTGTCACTACTATACTGCTCCAGGACTATCATGGGATGCTATGTTGAAGCACACAAATATTAAATTAGAGTTAATAACTGATATTGATATGTACAATTTCTTTAAAAAGGGTATACGTGGTGGACTTGTACAATGTGTTAAAAGGTATTCCAAAGCCAATAATAAATATCTAGAAGATTTTGATAAAGACAAGCCCTCAGAATTTCTAATATATTTAGACGCTAATAATCTGTACGGCTGGGCCATGTCAGAGTATCTTCCTTATGGAGGATTTAGATGGTTGACAAGTGAAGAACTAAACCTTGATCCTAGATATATAGAGGATAATTCAAATGATGGTTATGTATATGAAGTAACCTTAGAATATCCTTCTTATTTACATGAATCGCATAATGATCTACCTTTTTGTCCTGAAAATAAAGAACCTTTAGGAACAAGACAAAAGAAGTTGATTACCGATTTCTCTATGAAAAATTCCTATGTAATACACTACAGAGTTCTTAAGCAATGTTTGGAATATGGTCTAGTTCTAAGGAAAATTCATCGCATTCTCACTTTTAAACAATCTCCATGGTTAAAAGATTATATTGATTTAAATACTCAACACAGAGCTGTCGCCAAAAATGATTTTGAAAAGAGTTTCTATAAACTACTAAATAACGCAGTATATGGCAAAACCATGGAGAATGTGGACAAAAGAAAAGATGTACGAATAATAACAAACTGGAGTAGAACGAACCGAAACCGCTTAGGAGCTCAAGAGTGGATATCCAAGGCTAATTTTCACAGCTTGTCTATATTTTCGGACGATATGGTTGCAATAGAAATGAATAGAGACAAGACATATTATAATAAGCCCATATATTTAGGATTTTGTGTCTTGGAGCTTTCTAAATGGAAAATGTACGATTTCCATTACAGATATATGCAACCCAAATTCAAATCAAATTTATCTCTTAATTATATGGATACAGATTCATTCATATATACCATAAAAACGGATGACTTTTATATTGATATAAAAAGTCACTTAATACAAGAATTTGATACTTCTGATTACCCTGAGGATAACAAATATGGTTTCCCTCGTCTAAACAAGAAGGTGTTGGGAATGATGAAGGATGAGAATTGTGGAAAGGTTATGAAAGAGTTTGTGGGGTTGAGATCTAAAATGTATTCTTTTAGCGTCCAGTATGAAAATGATACTAAAAAATCTAAAGGAGTAAAGAAATGTATTCTTGATAAGTATAGTTTATCAACTTATAAAAATTGTTTATTTAATAAGTCTATAATATATGATAATATGCTAACATTTAAGTCAAAAGTACATCAAATTTATACTAGTGAACTAAAAAAAGTAATTTTAAGCTTTGAAGACGACAAAAGAAAAGTGAAACTTGATGGTATTAATACATTTGCGCATTATCATTATCAAATTGAGGAAACTAATCCGCATTATGAATTAGATATGTTATTAATGGAAATTGATAAACTTGAAGAAGGTTGAAATTTTGAAAAAAAAATAAACATATTTTATATATACATATCTATATGGTTTAACATCTAGTTATAAAACCAAAATTGTTTAGCTTATAAATAATATTATTAAGAAAACAAACTGTTAAAAATATAAATATATACATATATATATATATATATATATATACATATATATATATATATATATATATATATATATATATATATAATAACTTTTTTACTTTGTCTTTTTCATATAATCTTTAAAAACTAAAAAAAAAAGAAATTTATTAACATTTTATTTATACTTTTATTGATTTTTGATATTAAAAATAAACGTATATGAATTGATTAAATTTATTACATTGATTTTTCTTATATTATAAATCGTGCATCTGCACGTGTCTGGTCCTTCTATACAATCTGAGCTGTACCAAGGACAACAAGAAAAGTGTTCTGCATCATTATTATCCTCCACACCAAAGTCTTCGTTTTCTTTAAGCATGTGAAGAAAACATAGTACTGCATCCTTATGTTCGTGCATTAAACATCTTTCATATTCCTTAAGAAATTCTTCTACTACAGATTTCATTGTCAAGTTCTTAACGTATTGAATGACTATTTGATATTGTGTTGAAATTTTGATTTCACAATGATACATATAAATTTTCGATTACCATTACTATTTTCTCTCTCTCTCTCTCTCTCTCTCTCTCTATTTCTGTCTCTTTCTACATCTTTTCGCTCCACATAAACATATTCACTATTTCACAACAAATATTTTCAAGTAGACTTCTTAGATTCATCGAATCTACATTTAATATCAATATTAGTAAAATACTCGAAGACAAAACAACTTCGAATGGACTCTGCCCACAATTTAATTAAAAAGTTTAGTTCATTGAACAACAAGTCCTTGATTCATATCAAGGACTTAGATATTTCAAAGAAATATCGCATTGTTACTGCCCAGAGGACAACAACGAAATATGGGGCAACTGTGAAGGTAGAAATGGAGGATCACTTCATGTTCCTACCTAACAGATACAATTCCCTATCGGACGAGGAGCTCAACCACCCCTCAGATGGCACATTCCGTGTGCAAAGACAAGGGGAGCGAAATTTAATTTTGGATAAGGAGGAGGTGGAGGAGTTTTTGATCACAAATGGTCAATATCCTATTTGGCAATAGTGTAAACTTATTGTTATATACATATATATATTTTGCAAATAATAAAACAAAATTTTTTATAAATTATTTAATATTAAATTCTAGTCTTTTTATTTATTTCATAAAGAAATTGAAGGCATAAATGACCACAATTAAATGTATTAAACTTCTGATATTGATTATAGTTGTATCTTATTTTTACCCAGATATTTGATTACTTCTGCAGGAGGTTGTAAGTTTCCAAAGCTATCGAAATATTCTATTTCTTTATTGTTTTTAAAATATGCTACCCAATGTGTGCCGAGTCCTGTTGACATATCTAAATTTATTATTCCACATTCTCTTTTCCTCGCACGTTTTGGTAGAGTGTTCGACATATAAACTCCTCTAAAATATGGAATTTTTGATGAAAAAATTTGTAGATCAACATCAGTCAATGGTCTAGTGGGCAGCATTTGTATTAGTTTTTTTTAGTTTTCTTTAAAAATCAAACCATAACCTTTCTTATAAGGTTTGATGAAAAGTCCTTCACCTACTGCTATAGATTCTATCGCTCTATTATGTCTAGCTGCTTCCTCAAGTTGTCTTTTTGCATTTTTTGTTGCAGTTACAGTCTTCGCTATAGCAGCACCTCCAGTCGCTAGACTGCCAATTGCGCCCAGAGCAGTTAAAATTGGAATTAATGGCAGAAAACCACCAATTTTTGGAACACGTATTATACGTGGTGCTATAATTTGTGATTTTTTCCCCTTCAAAGAACTGTTAATAGTTTTTCGTGCAATTTTAATGGCTGAGTTAATATCCAACGGTTTTTTCTTCTGCAACATTTTTGATGCAGCTCCAATTGATGTGCTAAACAGCTTTTTAGCATTTAAACTTTTTTTTTTATTTTGCTTTTTCTCCACACCCATTCCGAATTTTGTTTTAGCTTTCATTGCGTTAGTAACCATATATGCAAACGATTTTTCTGTGAGAGTGCTATCTCTTGAAAGAACTTGGTTCCAAGCTTTGTTTTCAAGTATTTTATCAGCTTTATGTCTAGTATTTAAATCCTTATTTTGAGAATAAGCAATGTCGTGCTCTTTACAAGCAGAATCTAATATATTAATTCCTTTATCACCTCTACGTAAACGTTTTTGTAGTTTTGTTCCAGGTCCACAGTACTGATATCCAGGAAGGTGAAGTTCAACAGGTAGAGAGTTTATTATATTGTTAACTAAACCTTCTCCAATGACAGTTTTGTTATGACTAAATGATTTATGATATCGTATAACCATATTATTTTATTTTTTCTATAATAAAAGGTAGTATTTATAAATTGCGTTTAGTTATAAAAATGCAGTTAGTAAAACAACATAAAAATATTTTAATCCGTAATGTTGATGCTTCATCAAACACTAGATCAAAAATAAAGCATAGTTCCCTCTTACCAAATTCTATTCGTGCTCTAATAGTTGGCCCATCAAATTGTGGAAAGACTAATATTATGATTAGCTTGATAGAAAGTCCTAATGGACTCAAGTTTAAAAACATCTATTTATACTCAAAATCGTTATATCAGCCGAAATATGAATACCTGAGACATTTAATTTTACCAATAAAAGGAATGGGATATTACACATTTACAGACAATGAATCCGTTATTCCCCCTAATGAAGCTAAAAGCAATTCAATTATGATATTTGACGATGTTGCATGCGAAAAGCAAAATAATATACGTGCATATTTTTGTATGGGACGACATAAGAATGTTGATTCATTTTACTTATGTCAAACGTATACCAGAATTCCAAAACATTTGATAAGAGACAATGCCAATGTAATTATAATGTTTAAACAAGATGAGAAAAATATGAAGCATGTGTATAGTGATCATGTGGCAAGCGATATGAATTTTGTGAAGTTTCAAGAAATTTGTCGAGAGTGTTGGAAGGATAAATATGGATTTTTGATGATAAGCAAAGATAATGAACTAAACAATGGTCGTTACAGAAAACAATTTGATTATTTCATAACAATATAAATTACTTCACATAAAAGGTAGTCTTTAGTTCTTAATCTGGCTTTAAACTTTATACATCTATTTTTTATAATTGGTCAGATGCATAAAACCTGATCTGATAATCTGATCAGCAACCTAATAATACCGGTCTAATAACATTAACTGATAAACTGATCACATGCCAGTTCTGATACCTGATAACTGGTCTGATAACCTGTTCTGATACCTGTTAACTGGTCTGATAAGCTGTTCTGATACATGTTAACTGGTCTGATAATCTGTTCTGATACCTGTTAACTGGTCTGATAATCTGTTCTGATACGTGTTAACTGGTCTGATAACCTGTTCTGATACCTGTTAACTGGTCTGATAATCTCTTCTGATATCTGTTAACTGGTCTGATAACCTGTTCTGATACCTGTTAACTGGTCTGATAAGCTGTTCTGATACCTGTTAACTGGTCTGATAAGCTGTTCTGATACCTGATAACTGGTCTGATAACCTGTTCTGATACCTGTTAACTGGTCTGATAAGCTGTTCTGATACCTGTTAACTGGTCTGATAAGCTGTTCTGATACCTGTTAACTGGTCTGATAAGCTGTTCTGATACCTGTTAACTGGTCTGATAAGCTGTTCTGATACCTGTTAACTGGTCTGATAACCTGTTCTGATACCTGATAACTGATCTGATATTTGACGCTACTAAACATGGATGAGAAAGTTTTAAAAGAGCTGGTTACAACAAGAAATGTCTTGAAGAAAAAGCTCCGTAGTATAAAATCTGCTGAAATAGATATACTTGAACAACTAAGAGATACATTTAAACCTATAACAGAACCTCTCAAAGAATTTATAAATAGTTCTAAAAATATTGAAAGAATACCCAAGAAAGAAGAAAGTAAATTCCAAACAAAACTTGAGAATAACAAAAGTTTAAAATCCTTGAAAGCATCAGTCAAGGTGGAGACAAGTACACCAAAGAAACTTGTAGAAGGATCAATATTTGATAACACCATCTTATTTAATGATGCCAATGACGTCAGTGATAAGGATGAAGATGAGTTTTACTCACAGACTTCCAATACTGAAGAGAGTTGTACAGACTTAGCACTCTTGGAAGCGAGAAATGAATTAGATACTTACTATGGTCCACATAGAGATTACAATAACGAATGGAAATTTGGTAGTAGTAACATTGAGTTAAATGAAGAAAAAATTTAAGTTGGTGGTCAAAGATGGGCTCTAACACCTGGTTTGTTTTCTTTAATGTTTCATAAAAAACCAAAAAACTATGACAAATTTGAACTTGAAATCTACAAAAAAATTTTAATTACAACTAATGCATGCAGGAGAGGCTTTAATCCTGATGGTCAGATCAAGGGGACGAGAGGTTATAAATATAAGCATATAATTCAAAAAATATTTAAAGAAAATACTCAGAAGAGTAGTGTAGTAGCAAATGCAGCAATTCCTAATTATAAAGGTGATGGAATTATGCACCTTAACCCTCGAAAACAAAACTATATATATTGGGATGATCCCAATGAGTTAGTAGATCGTCTTCGACTACTGATTGCATCACAAGCTGCAGGTCATACTAGTCACAACAACGAGATTGTATCAATTATTGAAGAATTACGTGAAGCGAATATAATACATTAACTCTAATAAAGTATTTACATATGTATGAAGTATGTCTGTTGATAAGTTTGGACATTATTTAAACGATACTAGTGATATAATTTCTATTAAAAATGCACCTAAACTGCTGGGGTTCCTTATGGATACGAACAACAACATTGATGTCCAAAACAAAAGGATCAAAAATGTTGCAAAAGCTCTGGAGGAAAACGATGCTGTCAATAAATTGTTTCTGCAAACTCAAATCGAAAAACTAGAAGTCAAATTATTAAATAGCTTCAAGGAAGACAATAATATAATTCAAGAAAATATTCAAATATACAAAGGTAAATAAAATTTCAAATAGAAGACAATTATAAAATTGAAAAAAACATTTTAAAAATTAAATCATCTTTTGAAGAACAAATTGAACTGTTGAATGAGAAAATTTATAGATTAGAAAATTACATGTTCGTATCAATAGCTGAAAGTGCATCAAGTAGATCACAACACTCCCCCACAAATCCGTAAAACTACTCAATGTCTCCAAAAAGAAACTTAGTTGACGAACTCCATAAGCAAGCCCGAAAAATTTTTGTACGCCGTAGAGTTGTGATGAAAGGATTAGATGATCTTTGGCAAGCTGATCTAGTTGAAATGGGTAGTTATTCATCGAAAAATAGAAATTATCGATTTTTGATGACTGTAATTGACACATTCTCAAAATTTGCATGGGCAGTACCGCTGAAAACAAAAACTGCACTCGAAACAATCAAGGCAATGGAAAATATTTTTCAATTAGGACGAGTTCCAAAAAACTTGCAAACAGATGATGGTAAAGAATTTTTCAACAAACACTTTGGAAAATTAATGCATAAATACAACATTAATCACTACTCAACATATAGCATTATGAAAGCATCAATAGTAGAACGATTTAATAGAACATTAAAAGGGATGATGTGGAAAGAATTTAGCTTTAATGGTTCATATAAGTGGATTGATATGTATAAAAATTTACTTTATGCATATAATAACAAATTTCATCGCACAATTAAAATGTCTCCTATTAAAGTTAACTCAAAAAATAAGAAAAAGTTGTTAAATACAGTATACAGTCATTTAAAGATGTTTAAAATGTCTAAATTTAATGTAGGAGATCATGTTCGCATAAGCAAATATAAGCATATTTTTGAAAAGGGCTATACACCAAATTGGACAACAGAAATTTTCACAATTAAAAGAGTTCAAAATACAAATCCTACAACATACATATTAGAAGATCATCTCGGAAATCCTATTGAAGGTGGATTCTATGAAGAAGAACTTTCAAAAACTAGATATCCCAATACATATCTGGTTGAAAAAATTCTTAAAACTAAAGGAGAGGAGGCATATGTTAAATGGTTGGGGTTTTCTAGTCAGCATAATTCTTGGATAAGTAAAGATGATATATTGTAGTTGGAGTAAAACAATAACAACAACATTACTTATATTTAGCACATAATGTAATATATATATTTAAAATAAGAAATAAATCGTTTTTATAAACAACATTACAGTAAGTTTTTATTTATTTGTAATCAGGTTGTCATAATGTCAATAACACTTACTTTGAGCTCTAACTCATCAGAGTTGTCTGCAAATTACTTCCCTCCTATAGAGTTAAATGGTGGTTATGATTGCGCTTTAACTGCTTTTCATTCATATAATAGCATACCGAATGTAGACGTCTATAACAATATGTTTCACATAGGAGAACATGTAATTTAAATACCAATTGGATCTTATGAATTAAATGATATAGTTGATTACTTAGATAAGCAATATAAAGTCTGTAGTCCAACAAATAAAATTCGAATAGAAGCTAATAACAATACAATGCAAGTAAAAATTAACAGCTCAAAAGATGTAATAGATTTTAATAAAGAAAATACAATTGGAAAACTTTTAGGATTCAATACTAAAATCCTGACTCCAAACCATGATCATTACTCAGATCTTCCAGTCAATATATTTAAGGTAAATCTCTTGCGAGTTGAAAGCAGTATCGCTGTTAATACATACATGAACAATTCCAAGGCACATACACTACATGAGTTTCCGATTAATGTTCCTCCTGGCTATAAAATAGATGAAATCCCTAAAAATCTAATTTATTTACCAGTCAACTCCCAAGAGATTAGTTCACTAGCTCTACGCGTGGTTGATCAGCACGGTGACCTAATAAATTTCTGAGGAGAGGAAATAACCATTCGCATACATTTGAGACCAACTAAATAATGATAATATATAACACTAACATATCAAAGAATAAAGCTGCATTTAATTCTAAAACTATACCAGAACCTAAGCGGCAGTTGAAGAGATCAGTCTCACGAAAAAATCTAACCAAATCAAATCAAAACTTTCTCAAGTCCTTAAATTTAAAATTAAAAACGAAAAAATGAATTCAATAATGGATGTACTAGATAAGCCATTATCTGATGAGAGTATAATCAAAAAAGACTATCACACATATGTACCATATCTACAATCATACAACAATAATGATGAAATTCGTATTTCAATACAAAATCAAGATTTGTACGTATTGCCCAGTGAAAGTTATATATATGTGGAAGGATTTGTTGTAGATGATAAAAGCTCAAAATCCTCTGATTTAAGCATTAAATTAAAAAACAATTTTGTAGCGTATCTCTTTGATGAAATCCGTTATGAACTTAATGGTATTGAAATTGATCATACAAGATATTTAGGACAGACAAGTACCATAAAAAATCTGATTTCTTTATCACCAACGGAAAGCACTGTCATGCAAAATGCTGGATGGAACAAAATTGATAATTTGAATATTGAAAATGGATATTTTAATTTCTATGTTCCACTTAAAATGCTCTTAGGCTTTGCCGAAGACTATAATAAAATAATACTAAATGGTAAACATGAATTAATACTCTTGCGTAACAAGAGTGATGACGATCTTGTACATTCGAGTACTTTTACTGACAAACCAAAACTTACAATTTCGCTAATCTCATGAAGAATTCCCCATGTACACTTATCCGATCATAGTAAATTGAATATGATTAAAATTATAAACAATGCTGCTTCTATACCAATAGCATTCCGCAGTTGGGATTGTCATGTAAATCCACAACTAACTGCAGGAACTAGCCACATCTGGAATGTAAAGATGGCTGCAAGTAGAGAGCGACCCCGTTTTGTAGTGATTGCATTTCAACAAGAAAAAAGTTTGTTCATTGCGATCTCACTAATCTAAAAGTACATTTGAATTCAGTTTCATATCCATATGATGATCTTAACATAAAATTTAAAAATGAACGCTACGCAATTCTATATGATATGTATGTAAGATTTCAACAAAACTATTATATGAAGGAGTCACAACCTCTCCTAACTTCTCAAGAGTTCAAGAATAATGCGCCCATTATTGTAGTAGATGTTAGTTATCAAAACGAAACGCTTAATAACGGACCAATTGATATAAAAATTGAATTTGAAACAGCAACAAACATTCCAGCCAAATCATCAGCTTACTGCATTCTTATTCATGATCGTTTAATTGAATACATACCTATAAGAGGACAAGTTCGTAAAATCTTATAAATTAAAAAAAAGATGAAAAATAATACAGTTTTCATAGACTTGCAATGTTTTAAAAGTAATTCAAATGATTTCATACCAAAAGAAGTAGCAGTAGTTTTCAACAATAATCAAAACTTCAATTTTATTATAAAACCTCCTTTTGATTTTAAATTTTTAACAACAAAAAAGCAAAGAGAAGCAAACTGGTTAACAAAACATTATCATCACTTAAGCTGGAACGATGGAACTACTTCATATCAAAACGTTTGTAAATTTTTAAAAGCCAATGTAGGACACACCGAAATATGTGTTAAAGGTGAAGAAAAAAAACGATGGTTAGAAAAAATATTGCGGAACAAAATTTTAAATATAGAGGATATTGGCTGCATCAACTTTAAGCAAATGAATACTAAGTATCCAGATCATCTACTATATTGCAGTTATCATTATAATGGTGTTTGTGCATTAAGAAATGCTACTTTATTATCAAAAGAAGCAACCCTTTAAACTTGTTTTAACTTTGTACAACTAACAATTACAATTATTTTTATTTAAATTTATTCAATAAAAATGAAATGATTTCAGCACTATTAACCAATGTTTTATTATTATTATTAAAGAAATTAGTTGATACAGCCAAACAAAGATTTGTTGTCAAAAATTAGTATTGGTGGTTGACATGTATACAAAAATAAACAAACATACGTACATACATATAGTACATGCATATGTACATATTCGAATACATACTCATAGATTTAATATGTTGCATAAACAAATTTCATCAGCATGTTTTATACTTAGCAACACAATTGCAAATTTAATCGATCAGACGATTATTTGTTTCTAAGGAAAATTTAAAAAACATTATCATGTTATTACATTTGTTTGTAGATTTATATTGAGATGTCCAGCAGAAGCATGCACAACAAATTTATACATAATTTCACATCAACCACTTGACAAAAAATTTCATGTAAACAAATAGCGAAAAAGTTTGAGGGTCAACATAGAAGCGATCTCGAGCATGCATACTTCTCAAAATTTAATGTAAACAAATATTTCTTCCTATGACTGAATGTACTTACATATGTATGTACATACATATGTATATCAAATGTGTATACATTTATCAGAATTAATTACAAATTATTCTCTTCCAAAATCATTACTTGACAACAATTTTTTCTTCATTTCATTTTTGTTAATCATTAATACGCCAGCGAGTACAAGACGCAATCTCAAGAAGGACAGACAAACAAGCGTACAGCATAGATGGATGAATGGATGCCATTACATACACACAAAACACACATGCACACAATTAATATAAACAAAATTTATCACCAAGTATCAAACTACCACAAATTCCCACGGACAGGCAAACACACAAAAACTAACGCGCCACCGACAGCCTCCAAATATAAACAATCAAACGGAAATCAATACGCCCGACAGACGGACGAAACATAAACACATAAAATATATGTAAACAAACACCAAATATAAACACACACACATCAAACAAAGCCGACACCCCCATTAATTTTTTATCACCTCATTCATTGGCTAATTAACATCATTTTTATTACCCCATTAAAATTAATGGGGGAGACACATACACTATTCAACTACTTCAACATACCTCTACGACCCATAGTTTCATCATCCACAAGTTCCCTGTTATGAACTTAGTAAGCACATAGAAAAGATACTTAAAAATATAATATCAGATACATACAACATAAAAAATTCACTCCAATTGAAAAACCAACTCCAAAATATACAAATAGATGAACATGACTCACTAATATCACTTGATGTAATCTCACTCTTTACGAACATTCCAATACACGCAGCGATAAATAACATAATGAAAAAATGGGATAAAATAAAAACAGTCACTACAATTCCTAAAACTAAATTCCTAGAAATCTTGAAATTTTGCTTGTATAATAACAATTACTTCATATATAAGGACACAATATATAGCCAAATATTCGGTATGCCTATGGGCAACCCTCTTTCCCCCACAATAGCAGATATAGTGTTAGATAATCTACTAGACGTAACATTAGCCGACCTAAAACTTAAAAATATACGTATAAAATACATAACTAAATATGTAGATGACCTCTTAGCCGTTATAAACATTAATGATAAAGACGATATTTTAAAAACGTTCAACAAATATCATCCGAGAATTAAATTCACAATGGAAACGGAAAACAATAATGAAATCGCATATCTCGACACCAAATTATATAGAGGTAATGGCAAAATAATATTTGATTGGTATACAAAAGATTCATCATCAGGAAGGATAATAAATTTTAATGCGACGCAACCAAGAGCCCAAATAATAAATACAGCAAAAAATTTCGTCCACAGGGTCTTGGATATCAGTAACAAACAATTCCACGCGAGTAATATCAAAAAAATTACCACAGTTCTTAAAAATAATAGCTTCCCCCAAAAAGTAATAGAATCCTGCATATCATCTTATAATCCCGAACGTAACAACAGATCCGAAAACCCTATCACAGACAAACGGTTTTGCAGTATTAAATATATACCCGGCCTTACCGACAGCATAAATATAAAAACAACAATAGACAATAATAACATATGTTTTGCTTACAAACCAAATAAAATCCTAAACAGAATTTTTACAAAAACAAAAACACCAATAGAAAAACTACAACAAAACAATGTTGTATATGAAATACCTTGCAAAGGCAATGACCAAAATTTATGTAATCTTGTTTACATCGGAACAACAAAGAGAAACCTGGTAACAAGAGTTAATGAACATCAAGCAGATATTAATAAAAACATGGAGAGCACTGCATTATCACAACATATACTTAATACAAAACACAAACCAGATTTTGACAATATAAAAATACTGGACAAAGTAAACAACGATAGAAAAAGATACGTGACAGAAAGTTTACGAATTCAACAAAAGATAAACAAAACGATGAACATCAAAGAGACACTGATAATTTGAGCGCAAATTATAAACTTGTAATAAACCAATCGGTCTAATTGGGAAAAATATGGTTTTCAAAATAAAAATAATTATTATAATTTAAAAATGAATGTTAATGTGATATTTATGTTAATAAGTATCAAAAAGAAATGTTAATGTGATATTAGAAGACATAGTAAGTTTCTTTTATGATTGTTAAAAAATTTTTCATGTACATATGTATATTTAGAATATTGTTGTTGTTTTTCTTCATTTAATTAAATAGACGACATCCCTTGAAAAAGTGAACTTACAATTCACGAAACGTCGGGAAGTATGGAATAAATATTTGCATTTTTATTTACATAAAAAATGGTAGGCCTAATAGCTGAATTATATAACACAACAAAACATAAAATTTCAATTGGCCAAAAATAATAACTTCAAAAACAGAACCTCGGATAGCTAGCCGAATAAACAGCTCCATTTATTTAAATTGAAAACAACAACATATTAACACAAAAAACATGAGAGGCTTTTTCCAACAGATTTCATTCAAATACGATGGTGAAACACGTAGAGTCGTGAAGAAATATTACAACGATATTAAAAAGTTGGTTAAAACGCAACAAAGATTAAAATTTCTACTAGCATGCAGAAACTATGGCATTGTGCCTAATCATACTAAACACACAACAACAAAAGTTGCACAATTGTTCCAATGCAGTACAGTTAAACGAAACCTTGAAAAAGTTGAATGCACTTTTCAAAAAAAAATATTAAATTTAGAAATATCACAAACCAACAATGATTTGAAAATAATAAAAAAGAATCTTTACCACGCCAAATTTAATATACAAAACTTAGTTACCGAAGAAGATTTCAAACTGTTTATAAAAAATCAAACTGATAGGACAAAAGGTATAACAACCAAAACTAAAGAAAAACGAATTAGAAAATTAAATTCGCTTAAAGAAAATGTTTTTAAACAACAAGGGCTGATATTTAATGAAGACTGGTTTGTAAATAAAACAGATTTAGAAATACCGTGGGAGTGCAAATGGTTATTATCTCTGGGGAAAAAGTTTGCTCCTCCAATTAACAGACAAAGCTTTTCACCACTAGAAATAATAGCAGATGTGGAAGAGTGCATACAAAAACTGGATAGTAACACAAATGGCGAAAAGGAGACAAGAAGAGCAAAAATGGCAAGCATGGTAACGTCGTTCCAAAGAAACATAAAAAATAGTCCAAGAGAAAAATTAATATTAGCTATTTTCGAAAAAACTAAAAAAAATTTTAAGAATGCATAAAAACATAATAATTACACAAGCTGACAAAGGGAATAAGACGGTTGCAATATATAAACAAGAATACAATAATAAAATGGAAGAACTATTAAACGACAAGGAAATATACAGAATATTGAGGATAGATCCCACCAATAAGCTGGTGAAAACAAACATCAAACTTGTTACTAACCTATTTAAAAGTGAATGCATTGATAACCAACTGAAAAGAATTCTTATGTGTTCAGCCGCTAATGCACCGAGAATTTATGGACTGCCAAAAATACATAAAGTCAACATACCGCTACGACCCATAGTTTCATCATCACAAGTTCCCTGTTATGAACTTTGTAAGCACATAGGAAAGATACTTAAAAATATAATATCAGATACATACAACATAAAAAATTCACTCCAATTGAAAAACCAACTCCAAAATATACAAATAGATGAACATGACTCACTAATATCACTTGATGTAATCTCACTCTTTACGAACATTCCAATACACGCAGCGATAAATAACATAATGAAAAAATGGGATAAAATAAAAACAGTCACTACAATTCCTAAAACTAAATTCCTAGAAATCTTGAAATTTTGCTTGTATAATAACAATTACTTCATATATAAGGACACAATATATAGCCAAATATTCGGTATGCCTATGGGCAACCCTCTTTCCCCCACAATAGCAGATATAGTGTTAGATAATCTACTAGACGTAACATTAGCCGACCTAAAACTTAAAAATATACGTATAAAATACATAACTAAATATGTAGATGACCTCTTAGCCGTTATAAACATTAATGATAAAGACGATATTTTAAAAACGTTCAACAAATATCATCCGAGAATTAAATTCACAATGGAAACGGAAAACAATAATGAAATCGCATATCTCGACACCAAATTATATAGAGGTAATGGCAAAATAATATTTGATTGGTATACAAAAGATTCATCATCAGGAAGGATAATAAATTTTAATGCGACGCAACCAAGAGCCCAAATAATAAATACAGCAAAAAATTTCGTCCACAGGGTCTTGGATATCAGTAACAAACAATTCCACGCGAGTAATATCAAAAAAATTACCACAGTTCTTAAAAATAATAGCTTCCCCCAAAAAGTAATAGAATCCTGCATATCATCTTATAATCCCGAACGTAACAACAGATCCGAAAACCCTATCACAGACAAACGGTTTTGCAGTATTAAATATATACCCGGCCTTACCGACAGCATAAATATAAAAACAACAATAGACAATAATAACATATGTTTTGCTTACAACCCAAATAAAATCCTAAACAGAATTTTTACAAAAACAAAAACACCAATAGAAAAACTACAACAAAACAATGTTGTATATGAAATACCTTGCAAAGGCAAAGACCAAAATTTATGTAATCTTGTTTACATCGGAACAACAAAGAGAAACCTGGTAACAAGAGTTAATGAACATCAAGCAGATATTAATAAAAACATGGAGAGCACTGCATTATCACAACATATACTTAATACAAAACACAAACCAGATTTTGACAATATAAAAGTACTGGACAAAGTAAACAACGATAGAAAAAGATACGTGACAGAAAGTTTACGAATTCAACAAAAGATAAACAAAACGATGAACATCAAAGAAGACACTGATAACTTGAGCGCAAATTATAAACTTGTAATAAACCAATCGGTCTAATTGGGAAAAATATGGTTTTCAAAATAAAAATAATTATTATAATTTAAAAATGAATGTTAATGTGATATTTATGTTTATAAGTATCAAAAAGAAATGTTAATGTGATATTAGAAGACATAGTAAGTTTCTTTTATGATTGTTAAAAAATTTTTCATGTACATATGTATATTTAGAATATTGTTGTTGTTTTTCTTCATTTAATTAAATAGACGACATCCCTTGAAAAAGTGAACTTACAATTCACGAAACGTCGGGAAATATGGAATAAATATTTGCATTTTTATTTACATAAAAGATGGTAGGCCTAATAGCTAAATTATATAACACAACAAAACATAAAATTTCAATTGGCCAAAAATAATAACTCCAAAAACAGAACCTCGGATTGCTAGCCGAATAAACAGCTCCATTTATTTAAATTGAAAACAACAACATATTAACACAAAAAACATGAGAGGCTTTTTCCAACACATTTCATTCAAATACGATGGTGAAACACGTAGAGTTATGAAGAAATATTACAACGATATTAAAAAGTTGGTTAAAACGCAACAAAGATTAAAATTTCTACTAGCATGCAGAAACTATGGCATTGTGCCTAATCATACTAAACACAACAACAAAAGTTGCACAATTGTTCCAATGCAGTACAATTAAACGAAACCTTGAAAAAGTTGAATACAATTTTCATAAAAAAATATTAAATTTAGAAATATCACAAACCAACAATGATTTGAAAATAATAAAAAAGAATCTTTACCACGCCAAATTTAATATACAAAACTTAGTTACCGAAGAAGATTTCAAACTGTTTATAAAAAAGAAATTTATTGTTCGACATATTGTCAGAAGTTTATTTTAATTTGAAATTTATTTGCTGGTGGTTCAGCGTTGTCTATATATTTCATTGTTGCTGTAACAAATCATCAGTAGACTTCAACCACACATTTTGAATAGTCACTAACCTCTTATCTTATGCACAGACTTTCAAGAACTATTTGAGAATTCACAAATAATAATATTTTTGAAAATCACAAAAGAAAAATAAGCATAGTAGGCTTTGAAACTAATACAAAAAAACCCAGCAAATAATTTATATTCGATTTGAATCTATTTTATTTTTCTACACCTTTATACAATTAGAAATCCATTGGATAACAATAAAAGTAATTATAAAGCAAAATGAAAAATAAAATCTAAATTTAACATTTAAGAAATTTATTATTCGACATATTGTCAGAAGTTTATTTTAATTTGAAATTTATTTGCTGGTGGTTCAGCGTTGTCTATATATTTCATTGTTGCTGTAACAAATCATCAGTAGACTTCAACCACACATTTTGAATAGTCACAAACCTCTTATCTTATGCACAGACTTTCAAGAACTATTTGAGAATTCACAAATAATAATATTTTTGAAAATCACAAAGAAAAATAAGCATAGTAGGCTTTGAAACTAATACAAAAAAACCCAGCAAATAATTTATATTCGATTTGAATCTATTTTATTTTTCTACACTTTTATACAATTAGAAATCCATTGGATAACAATAAAAGTAATTATAAGGCAAAATGAAAAATAAAATCTAAATTTAACATTTAAGAAATTTATTATTCGACATATTGTCAGAAGTTTATTTTAATTTGAAATTTATTTGCTGGTGGTGAAATATATAGACAACGCTGAACCACCAGCAAATAAATTTCAAATTAAAATAAACTTCTGACAATATGTCGAATAATAAATTTCTTAAATGTTAAATTTAGATTTTATTTTTCATTTTGCCTTATAATTACTTTTATTGTTATCCAATGGATTTCTAATTGTATAAAGGTGTAGAAAAATAAAATAGATTCAAATCGAATATAAATTATTTGCTGGGTTTTTTTGTATTAGTTTCAAAGCCTACTATGCTTATTTTTCTTTTGTGATTTTCAAAAATATTATTATTTGTGAATTCTCAAATAGTTCTTGAAAGTCTGTGCATAAGATAAGAGGTTTGTGACTATTCAAAATGTGTGGTTGAAGTCTACTGATGATTTGTTACAGCAACAATGAAATATATAGACAACGCTGAACCACCAGCAAATAAATTTCAAATTGTTTATAAAAAATCAAACTGATAGGACAAAAGGTATAACAACCAAAACTAAAGAAAAACAAATTATAAAATTAATTTCGCTTAAAGAAAATGTTTTTAAACAACAAGGGCTGATATTTAATGAAGACTGGTTTGTAAATAAAACAGATTTAGAAATACCGTCGGAGTGCAAATGGTTATTATCTCTGGGGAAAAAGTTTGCTCCTCCAATTAACAGACAAAGCTTTTCACCACTAGAAATAATAGCAGATGTGGAAGAGTGCATACAAAAACTGGATAGTAACACAAATGGTGAAAAGGAGACAAGAAGAGCAAAAATGGCAAGCATGGTAACGTCGTTCCAAAGAAACATAAAAAATAGTCCAAGAGAAAAATTAATATTAGCTATTTTCGAAAAAACTAAAAAATTTTTAAGAATGCATAAAAACATAATAATTACACAAGCTGACAAAGGGAATAAAACGGTTGCAATATATAAACAAGAATACAATAATAAAATGGAAGAACTATTAAACGACAAGGAAATATACAGAGTATTGAGGATATATCCCACCAATAAGCTGGTGAAAACAAACAACAAACTTGTTACTGACCTATTTAAAAGTGAATGCATTGATAACCAACTGAAAAGAATTCTTATGTGTTCAGAAGCTAATGCACCGAGAATTTATGGACTGCTAAAAATACATAACGTCAACATACCTCTACGACCCATAGTTTCATCATCACAAGTTCCCTGTTATGAACTTAGTAAGCACATAGGAAAGATACTTAAAAATATAATATCAGATACATACAACATAAAAAATTCGCTCCAATTAAAAATCCAATTACAAAATATACAAATAGATGAACATGACTCACTAATATCACTTGATGTAATCTCACTCTTTACGAACATTCCAATACACGCAGCGATAAATAACATAATGAAAAAATGGGATAAAATAAAAACAGTCACTACAATTCCTAAAACTAAATTCCTAGAAATCTTGAAATTTTGCTTGTATAATAACAATTACTTCATATATAAGGACACAATATATAGCCAAATATTCGGTATGCCTATGGGCAACCCTCTTTCCCCCACAATAGCAGATATAGTGTTAGATAATCTACTAGACGTAACATTAGCCGACCTAAAACTTAAAAATATACGTATAAAATACATAACTAAATATGTAGATGACCTCTTAGCCGTTATAAACATTAATGACAAAGACGATATTTTAAAAACGTTCAACAAATATCACCCGAGAATTGAATTCACAATGGAAACGGAAAACAATAATGAAATAGCATATCTCGACACCAAATTATATAGAGGTAATGGCAAAATAATATTTTATTGGTATACAAAAGATTCATCATCAGGAAGGATAATAAATTTTAATGCGACGCAACAAAGAACCCAAATAATAAATACAGCAAAAAATTTCGTCCACAGGGTCTTGGATATCAGTGACAAACAATTCCACGCGAGTAATATCAAAAAAATTACCACAGTTCTTAAAAATAATAGCTTCCCCCAAAAAGTAATAGAATCCTGCATATCATCTTATAATCCCGAACGTAACAGCAGATCCGAAAACCCTATCACAGACAAAAGGTTTTGCAGTATTAAATATATACCCGGCCTTACCGACAGCATAAATATAAAAACATGAATAGACAATAATAACATATGTTTTGCTTACAAACCAAATAAAATCCTAAACAGAATTTTTACTAAAACAAAAACACCAATAGAAAAACTACAACAAAACAATGTTGTATATGAAATACACCTTGCAAAAGCAATGACCAAAATTTATGTAATCTTGTTTACATCGGAGCAACAAAGAGAAACCTGGTAACAAGAGTTAATGAACATCAAGCAGATATTAATAAAAACATGGAGAGCACTGCATTATCACAACATATACTTAATACAAAACACAAACCAGATTTTGACAATATAAAAATACTGGACAAAGTAAACAACGATAGAAAAAGATACGTGACAGAAAGTTTACGAATTCAACAAAAGATAAACAAAACGATGAACATCAAAGAGACACTGATAATTTGAGCGCAAATTATAAACTTGTAATAAACCAATCGGTCTAATTGGGAAAAATATGGTTTTCAAAATAAAAATAATTATTATAATTTAAAAATGAATGTTAATGTGATATTTATGTTAATAAGTATCAAAAAGAAATGTTAATGTGATATTAGAAGACATAGTAAGTTTCTTTTATGATTGTTAAAAAATTTTTCATGTACATATGTATATTTAGAATATTGTTGTTGTTTTTCTTCATTTTATTAAATAGACGACATCCCTTGAAAAAGTGAACTTACAATTCACGAAACGTCGGGAAGTATGGAATAAATATTTGCATTTTTATTTACATAAAAAATGGTAGGCCTAATAGCTGAATTATATAACACAACAAAACATAAAATTTCAATTGGCCAAAAATAATAACTTCAAAAACAGAACCTCGGATAGCTAGCCGAATAAACAGCTCCATTTATTTAAATTGAAAACAACAACATATTAACACAAAAAACATGAGAGGCTTTTTCCAACAGATTTCATTCAAATACGATGGTGAAACACGTAGAGTCGTGAAGAAATATTACAACGATATTAAAAAGTTGGTTAAAACGCAACAAAGATTAAAATTTCTACTAGCATGCAGAAACTATGGCATTGTGCCTAATCATACTAAACACACAACAACAAAAGTTGCACAATTGTTCCAATGCAGTACAGTTAAACGAAACCTTGAAAAAGTTGAATGCACTTTTCAAAAAAAAATATTAAATTTAGAAATATCACAAACCAACAATGATTTGAAAATAATAAAAAAGAATCTTTACCACGCCAAATTTAATATACAAAACTTAGTTACCGAAGAAGATTTCAAACTGTTTATAAAAAATCAAACTGATAGGACAAAAGGTATAACAACCAAAACTAAAGAAAAACGAATTAGAAAATTAAATTCGCTTAAAGAAAATGTTTTTAAACAACAAGGGCTGATATTTAATGAAGACTGGTTTGTAAATAAAACAGATTTAGAAATACCGTGGGAGTGCAAATGGTTATTATCTCTGGGGAAAAAGTTTGCTCCTCCAATTAACAGACAAAGCTTTTCACCACTAGAAATAATAGCAGATGTGGAAGAGTGCATACAAAAACTGGATAGTAACACAAATGGCGAAAAGGAGACAAGAAGAGCAAAAATGGCAAGCATGGTAACGTCGTTCCAAAGAAACATAAAAAATAGTCCAAGAGAAAAATTAATATTAGCTATTTTCGAAAAAACTAAAAAAAATTTTAAGAATGCATAAAAACATAATAATTACACAAGCTGACAAAGGGAATAAGACGGTTGCAATATATAAACAAGAATACAATAATAAAATGGAAGAACTATTAAACGACAAGGAAATATACAGAATATTGAGGATAGATCCCACCAATAAGCTGGTGAAAACAAACATCAAACTTGTTACTAACCTATTTAAAAGTGAATGCATTGATAACCAACTGAAAAGAATTCTTATGTGTTCAGCCGCTAATGCACCGAGAATTTATGGACTGCCAAAAATACATAAAGTCAACATACCGCTACGACCCATAGTTTCATCATCACAAGTTCCCTGTTATGAACTTTGTAAGCACATAGGAAAGATACTTAAAAATATAATATCAGATACATACAACATAAAAAATTCACTCCAATTGAAAAACCAACTCCAAAATATACAAATAGATGAACATGACTCACTAATATCACTTGATGTAATCTCACTCTTTACGAACATTCCAATACACGCAGCGATAAATAACATAATGAAAAAATGGGATAAAATAAAAACAGTCACTACAATTCCTAAAACTAAATTCCTAGAAATCTTGAAATTTTGCTTGTATAATAACAATTACTTCATATATAAGGACACAATATATAGCCAAATATTCGGTATGCCTATGGGCAACCCTCTTTCCCCCACAATAGCAGATATAGTGTTAGATAATCTACTAGACGTAACATTAGCCGACCTAAAACTTAAAAATATACGTATAAAATACATAACTAAATATGTAGATGACCTCTTAGCCGTTATAAACATTAATGATAAAGACGATATTTTAAAAACGTTCAACAAATATCATCCGAGAATTAAATTCACAATGGAAACGGAAAACAATAATGAAATCGCATATCTCGACACCAAATTATATAGAGGTAATGGCAAAATAATATTTGATTGGTATACAAAAGATTCATCATCAGGAAGGATAATAAATTTTAATGCGACGCAACAAAGAACCCAAATAATAAATACAGCAAAAAATTTCGTCCACAGGGTCTTGGATATCAGTAACAAACAATTCCACGCGAGTAATATCAAAAAAATTACCACAGTTCTTAAAAATAATAGCTTCCCCCAAAAAGTAATAGAATCCTGCATATCATCTTATAATCCCGAACGTAACAACAGATCCGAAAACCCTATTACAGACAAACAGTAGTAGGGAACTGGGGTTCCTGGGACAATTAAAATTGTTAAATTGTTGCTGAAATTGTTAAATTGTGGGCTGAAATTGTTAAATTGTGGCTGAAATTGTTAAATTGTTGCTGAAATTTTAAAATTCTTGGAAATTTGTGTTTTCGGCGGCGCTTTGATGTTTTTTGTTTACATTAGGAGTTTTTGTTTACATTAGGAGTTTTTGTTTACATTAAGTGTATGTCTGTCTGTCTGTCTGTCTGCCTGACCGTGGATGTTTGTGTGTGGAATATTTTGTGTGAATGTATTAAGGCGGTTCATAGTTTGGCGGTATATACAGACGAGGATAATCATGAAAATGAATTTTCCTAATACCAATGGTGAAATAGTGATTATTAATTTTTCCTAATGCCTACGGCAATGCATGATAATTTTTCCTAATGCCGGGCAAAACATGATTATTATTTTTTTCAAATGCCGACGGCAAAACATGATTATTAATTTTTCCTAATGCCTACGGCAATGCATGATAATTTTTCCTAATGCCGGGCAAAACATGTTTATTAATTTTTCCTAATGCCGACGGCAAAACATGAATATAATTTTTTCAAATGCCGACGGGAAAATGATTTTTCCTAATGACGACGGGAGAACGTGAAAGTTATTTTTTCTAATGCTAATGTTCGTGTTGATAGACTGTGAGAATTTGGACGTGATTTGAGTAGGTGGCGTTGTTGCCGTATTATGTAACCATAGGAATTTGTGGATGTGTCTGTCTGTCTGTGAGAATTTAGGTGAGGGTTTGATTGGCAGGGGGCGGGGTGTAGTTGAGGTAGATCGATTGTGTGTATGTGTGTGCGCGTGTGTGTCTGTGTGTCTGTGTATGTTTGTATTAATTTCAATGTACATATGTATTTCTGTAGGAGCTTAAGGCTGATTGTGATTTTTGAGGGGCGAAGCATTCTATTAATATATAACCGGGGGAATCTGTGTGTTTGTATTTCTGTAGGAATTTAAGGCTGACCATGATTTGGGTGGGCAGGGTTGTTGACGTAATATGTAGCCATGGGGATTTGCGAATGCGTCTGTCTATAGTAGTTTAAGGCTGATCGTGATTTGAGGATCTTGTTGAGGTAAATTGGTTATGTGTATGTATGTATGTATGTATTTTTGTAAGAATTTAAGATGATTGTGATTTATTAGCGGCGAAGTGTTCTTGTAATATGTAGCCGTGAGAATCTATGTGTATAGACGTCTGTAGAAGTTTAAGACTATCTGTAATTTTAGGTAGGTGAGAGTTTTGTGTTGTTGAGATTAATCTTATATATTGTATATGTATGTATGTATGATCATGGGAATTTGTGTATGTATATCTGAGTGAGAATTTAAGGCTCGTCATGATTTGCAAAAGGTGGGGTGTTGTTGAAATTTTCTTGGATATTTCTAATATGAATTCTGCTATGTGTGTGTATTTGAGGTGGTATTTATATGTAGGTAGAAATAAATTGTTTTCAATATCGACATTTGGTACTATAAAATACTATCATATATCTGGACTTCCCTATTCCTAGTATGTTTTTATACTTACGATTGCTTTATATTTTCTCATGCTTAAATTTGTCTCGCGTTAAAGTCTGTCTGTGTGAAATTTGTTTATATTACAGATTTTTTTTATTTAACTACATCCGTCTTCTTTGACTGAAAGAGTTTTCTGCACATAGAGAAAAACCAACTTGAAATCAGTAAAAACCATGCTGAATTAATAAGAACCATTAACAAAGGTTTAGTCATATCAAAATTTCTTATTTCAATATGGACAAAATATTAATTTACAGTATTCATTTATTAAACTCATTAGTTTGTAGATATCTCAATATACATTTTCTATTATATTAAAAATTATTGAATTAATGTGACGAATTCTTATTTTTAAGCTGCAAATTTTCGCTGAGTGTATGGATTGTTTATATTTGCATTGTGCTTTAACTAAACGACGCTTCATATATTTTCATGATGTAGATCTAATAAATACTTAAGCATTGATAAGAAATTTGATATGTATACATACATATCTACAAATTGATTTTATGTATGTATGTATGTATGTATGTATGTATGTACATATATATGTACATACAAATAAGTGTTTAACTCAATCTTTGAATACATTTTTTATTTTATTTTTTGTCATGTGATGTCTGTTGTTGGTGAAATTAAAAACATTTTATTTTTTATCTGCGTTTACTTAAAAGTTTGTGAGGATTTTCTGTTTTAAGTAAAACTGAATTCCTGAAGATATGTACTTACATACTCTATAGTAATAGTAACTATAATAGAAATATTTCTTATACTTAATTTACATTTTTTTAAAGTTGATGTAATGTTAGTTAGTCAACGTTTGACATTTTTAGGGTATAAAATTTTTTCTAGCTATAGCCTTCTACATTTATTTTGGAAAGCTTGCTTTGCTTTTTAAAAATGTATAAACATTTTTAAATGAAACTGATCCGGCACTCCAGCTTAGGTACTGATAGTTTTTTTGTTGTTAGTTAACTTACTTCTTTTTTATTTTTTATTGATAAACATTGGAAATCAAAAGGGAGTTTTATATTGTAATTATTGTTTTCATAATTGTTGAAAACAATCGCTGCTTTTTGTTTGTTTTTTGCGATGAAATCGTTTGAATTACTTTTGAAACTTTACGCGTTTATAAAAATTATGTTATTTTCTATATTTCTTAATTTATAAGACTTTTAGACTTTGTCCTTTAGTGGTTATATATTCTATTATACGATTATGAATAAGAATGCAGTAAGCTGATGTATTTGCTTACTGCTTCAAATTAAAATTTTATTCAATTGAATAAAAGGAGCTTTTTTCTTAAACTCTGATGCAGTTAGAAGCGCTGGAGATTCTTTCATATAACAGCTTTTTAGGAATTTTTGATACATAGTATAATATAGAATTGGATAACATTTATTTTTAATTTTTATGTTAAGAAGTACGGATATGAGATTGAATTTAAATGTACTTTTAAATTAGTTAAATCATAATGAACCAACATATTTTTTTCTTGAATAGCGATCAACAGAAAACGAACTCGTTTTCATATAATTTAGGTATACCCTATCGACGGCTCCTCTAGGATACAAGATGACTTTGTATGATAAATTTCTGTTGCTTTATACTGATAATATGTTTACATTAATAAGGTACATATGTATATGTTTATTTTATGAAGGGCTATACCTATGGCTTTCATTTGACGTTCTATATGATTTTTTTTTCTCATTTTATTAAAGTTCAGCGTGTTGTATATATATTTCTGAAATGTTTAAGTGTGTTTTGTGTGCCCATCGGAGAGAGTGTACGTATTAGTTGGTCAGTCAGTCTCTATTTTTATTTATTTTTTTTTTCTTCTAATGTGCCACTCCTTTTTTCTGATTTTACTACTTGGAATAGAGAATTTTTGTATAATTTTTTGCTGGGTATATACATAACGTATGTAGAAATTAGTTTACATACAAAGAAATGCATGTTTAATAAACAACTATTGTATCAAATCGATCTCAAATAACTCAGTTACCTCTACCAGCAATTCACCATTGGTGTTTTCATAAAGTGTTAGAAACAATGAAATATCTATGTTTTGAGAGAATTTTTCCCCTCAAGTATTTCTACATGAGGTTTGAGGGGTCAACCACTGTCGCATTCATATGTAATGATTATTCACTTAAAAAAGGTCATCATCACCATCAATCATCTCCGTATACAATACATTCATGAGTTGAGTTGATCCCGATACAATTGCTGTCTCATCACCTTCTAATAGCTTTATATATTTTTCTAGTATGCATTCCTTAGCATGCTTCTATGGATAGTGACGTAAGAGTCCGAGATGTAGAGTGATACAATTAAAAATCTTTACTATTAGAATTTACCAGTTCGCTCTTTTTAATTTTTACAAAGTAGATACATATGTATGTATTTCATTGACCACAAAATCATAAAATTTCTTTGCTTACAAAATTGTATGACGTGTGGATTTTTTTTTTTTTTTAAATTATGCATGCTTCGGCATGCTTTCATTTTTTATTTTTTTTTTCTATAAATTTATTTAATACTCATACAGATATGAAGTAAGATATGTTTACTGTACATTTTAAAATTTATGCATGCTTCAGCATGATTCTAGTTGAAGCCTATATTCATTCAGTAAGTTTGTTTGATACTTATTCATACACATGTACATTCTTAAAGATTGGATATCAAAGCCCAATTTCCGTAGTTTATCTATATTTTCTAAAGATCTGATAGCTAAAGAAATAAATAGAGTGAAGATCTATAATAATAATCCCATTTTCATATTGTAAAATTTTGCGTGCTGGCGCTTTCGAGGGGAAAATGTACATACAACTTTATAAAAAGTGATAATATGATGTGCTGCTGAATATTACACTATGTTATAGTTCATTTTAAACACTGAAGTTTTAACAATATTTCATTCAGACCATCAAGTTTAGAGAATTCCACTACATTTAGCTAATTATCTTTCTTAACACCCATCATTCCTAATCAATCCTACAAAAAACTAGATTTTTCGTTTTAATTTTATATTTATTAAATTCAACATTCATTCTTCAAATTACTTTATACTATATTAAGCAGCTTTTTCTCATTTGTGGAACAAAACTTTTTTCATTAGTGTTTGTTGGTTACGCTTTTTTGGGCAAATGTTTGACAAGTGTGACCCTTACCTTTAGCATGCTTCTATCGATAGTGACGTAAGAGTCCGAGATGTAGTAGTGTTACAATTCAAAATCTTTACTATTAGAATTTACCAGTTCGCTCTTTTGAATTTTTGCAAAGTAGATACATTTGTATGTATTTAAGTGACCACAAAATCATAAAATTTCTTTGCTTACAAAATTGTATGACGTGAGGATTTTTTTTTTGTTTTTTTTTAAATTATTCATGATTCGGCATGCTTTCATTTTTTTTCTGTAAATTTATTTAATACTCATACAGATACATATATAAAGTAAGATCTGTTTGCAGTATGATTCTAGTTGAAGCGTATATTCATTCACTAAGTTTGTTTGATACTTATTCATACACATGTACATTCTTAAAGATTGGATATCAAAGTCCAATTGCCGTAGTTTATCTATATTTTCTAAAGATCTGATATCTAAAGAAATAAATAGAGTTGAGATCTTCTATAATAATAATCCCATTTTCATATTGTAAAATTTTGCGTGCTAGCGCTTTCGATGGGAAAATGTACATACAACTTTATAAAAAGTGATAATATGATGTGCTGCTGAATATTACACTATGTTATAGTTCATTTTAAACACTGAAGTTTTAACAATATTTCATTCAGACCATCAAGTTTAGAGAATTCCACTACATTTAGTTAATTACCTTTCTTAAGACCCATCATTCCTAATCAATCCTACAAAAAACTAGATTTTTCGTTTTAATTTTATTTTTATTTTTATTAAATTCAACATTCATTCTTCAAATTACTTTATACTATATTAAGCAGCTTTTTCTCATTTGTGGAATGTTTAATCGTAAACATTTTAATGGTGAGATGAATTTTTCTATTTTATACACTAAGTAAATCTTTATATATACCAATCCACTTATATGAACCATTATAGTTAATTCTTTTCACATAATTCCATAATGTGTCAATTACAGTCCTCAAAAATCAACAATTTCTATTTTCTGTAGAATAGTTCTCCATTTCACCTAACTTAGCTCCATAAAACTTCATATATTCCTGTCATTGCATCTCTACAAGCACAAACAATTGTTGAGATTTAATATGGAGTTCGTTTACTAAATTTCTTTTTAAAGACATTGAGTTGTTTCACAGATTTTTTCAAAAGTGTTGTGATCTACATGTTGCTCTTTCAGCTATTTATACTAATATACTAACATGTAGTTAATTTTCTAATCTGTATATTTAATCGTAAACTCGTCAATTTGTTTTTAATTATTTAATTTTTAGAATTGCTTTTGCAATTTTATAACTGTCTTCTTTCTCTAAATTTTTTTCACGTTGTAGTTCCTCAATTGGCATTTAAATATATTCTTAAATATTAATGCTTTAAGCTATATTATTAATTTGTCTTGTATTTTATCTTCATTCAGTTTGAGGTAACTATCAACAATAGTTTGTATCTAATTCATTTCTGCCTTCCAATACTGATAAGTCAGTATAAATGTCTTCAGAATTGGAAGTCTATGAGTAAAAATCATCGTCATCATCATTTTCAGTATTAGCATCATTAAATAAGTTGGTATTATCATATTTATTTTCTTCTGCTAGTTTCTTTGGGGTACTTGTCTATATCTTGAGTGAAGGTTTCTCAGGCTTTAAACTTGTATATTTTCAACTTCTGTCTTGATTTTACTTTCCTCTTTCATAAGAATTCTTTTAATATTTTTAGAACTATTTTTGAATTCTTCTGTTATAAGTTTAAATATATCTTTTGGTTGTTCACTTGTATCTATTTCACCAGTTTTTATACTACGAAGCTTTTTCTTTATCACATTTCTTGTCAACACCAAATGCTTTAAATCTTTCTCATCCATGTTCGCTAACAGCAAATAACAGGTATCAGCTACTAGATCAAGTTATCAGGAGCTGGTCTGGTTTTCAGAACAGCTTATCAGGAGCTGGTCTGGTTATCAGATCAGCTTATCAGGAGCTGGTCTGGTTATCAGATCAGCTTATCAGGACCTGATCTGGTTTTCAAATCAGCTTATCAGGAGCTGGTCTGGTTATCAGATCAGCTTATCAGGAGCTGGTCTGGTTATCAGATCAGCTTATCAGGAGCTGGCCTGGTTATCAGATCAGCTTATCAGGAGCTGGTCTGGTTATCAGATCAGCTTATCAGGACCTGATCTGGTTTTCAGATCAGCTTATCAGGAGCTGGTCTGGTTTTCTGATCAGCCTATCAGGAGCTGGTCTGGTTTTCAGATCAGCTTATCAGGAGCTGGTCTGGTTATCAGATCAGCTTATCAGGACCTGATCTGATTTTCAGATCAGCTTATCAGGAGCTGGTCTGGTTTTCAGATCAGCTTATCAGGTGCTGATCTGATTTTCAAATCAGCTTATCAGGTAACAGATCAGGCTATCAGGAGCTGTTCAGATTTTCATATCAAGATATCTGATTCAGATTTCGTTATTAGTATACAAGTAGCTAGCCATTTATAACATTTATATAAATGGAGTTTAAGGTCAGATGAAATACGAAAAAGTAAACTTTTATGTATTAAAATTATTTTCTATAACATTCATCGTTTAATTCACTATCTTTGCTTATAATCAAAAATCCACATTTATCCTTTCAACATGCTTTATATTTTTCTCACCTTACTTAAACATTAAAATTACATTATGATGATCTCTTATTAAATGTTTGGTGATTCTGGTGTAAGTTTTACAGAAGTAGAATTAATCAACATTCTTATCTCTCCCCATACAAAAATATGCATCCCATACGCATCATCGTTAAATATCATATTGAAATTACTTTGGACTGAAATAACAGATTCACTATCAGTAAATTTTGTAATATCTTATTGTTTTAATTGATGAAATTTATTTCTTCAGGTATTTATATTTGGGTTGATATAAAGATTTTGAGTATAAATAAATGTTCTCAAATTTAAGTCCATTAGGACTTTCTAGCAAGCTAATCATAGCGTTTTTTTTTACAATTTGACAGGTCAACTATTGTTCCACGAATAGAATTTGATATAGGGGAACTATGATTTATTTTTGAACTATCGTTCGATGATTCATCAATATTTCGTACCATGCTATATTTATGTTGTTTTGACTAAGGGTATGAGTGAATATTTATAAAATCCATTTCATAAATATCAGCTCATGCTCATAGTCAAAACAAAGTATGCTTTAAGTGTTTAAAACCAGTATTACCATAAAACTGTTGGTTTTAAACTCTTAAAATATACTTTGTTTTACTAACCGCATTTTATAGCTAAATGCATTTCATAAATATTGACGCATGCTCATAATCAAAACAGCATAAAAATATCCTTTGTTTTGACTATGAGTATGAGTCATTATCTCTTATTATAGAAAAATAAAATAGTATGATTATATGATATCAGAAATCATGTTTTCTAATATCATATAACCATACTATTTTATTCTTTCTATAATAATAGATAATATTTATGAAATGCATTTAGTTATAAAATGCGATTAGTAAAACAACATAAATATATGATGGTATGAAATTTTGATGATTCATCAATATTTCGCACCAAGGTATTTTTAGGTTGTTTTTACTATGAGTATGCGCTAATATTTATGAAATGTATTTCATAAATATTATCTCTTATTATAGAAAAATAAATAATGTAGCTATACGATATCAGAAAATATTTTCTGAAATCGTATAGCTATATTATTTTATTTGTCCTATAATAAGATATAATGGCCCCTACTCATAGTCAAACCAAAGAATATTTTAAGAGTTTCAAATCAGTATTATCATACAAAATACTGATTTTAAACTCTTACAGCCTTATTTATAAAACATATTAAGTCTTTGTAAAGGCTTTTTAAATCAAATTTTGATACAAAATTTTTCTTAAAAAGTCTTTATAAAGCCCTAATAAGTGTTATAAATAAGGCTGTTAAAATATACTTTGTTTTCTAACCACATTTTTGTAACTAAACGCATTTCATAAATATTGATGCATACTCATAGTCAAAACAAAGGATATTTTTATGCTGTTTTGATTATTAGTGTGGATCGTTATCTCTTATTATAGAAAAAATAAACAAATGCAGCTATACGATTTCAGAAAATATTTTCTGAGATGGTATAGCTGTATTAGTTTATTTTTTTATCATAAGAGATAATATTTATAAAATGTATTTAGCTACATAAATGCGGTTAGTAAAACAACCTAAAACACCTTGGTACGAAATATTGATGAATCATCGAACGATAGTTCAAAAATAAATCATAGTTCCCCTATATCAAATTCTATTCGTGGAACAATAGTTGACCTGTCAAATTGCAAAAAAAACGCTATGATTAGCTTGCTAGAAAGTCCTAATGGACTTAAATTTGAGAACATTTATTTATACTCAAAATCTTTATATCAACCCAAATATAAATACCTGAAGAAATTAATTTCATCAATTAAAACAATAAGATATTACAAAATTTACAGATAGTGAATCTGTTATTTCAGTCCAAAGTAATTCCAATATGATATTTAACGATGATGCGTATGGGAAGCATATTTTTGTATGGGGAGAGATAAGAATGTTGATTAATTCTACTTCTGTAAAACTTACACCAGAATCACCAAACATTTAATAAGAGATCATCATAATGTAATTTTAATGTTTAAGTAAGGTGAGAAAAATATAAAGCATGTTGAAAGGATAAATGTGGATTTTTGATTATAAGCAAAGACAGTGAATTAAACGATGATCGTTATAGAAAATAATTTTAATACATAAAAGTTTACTTTTTCGTATTTCATCTGACCTTAAACTCCATTTATATAAATGTTATAAATGGCTAGCTACTTGTATACTAATAACTAAATCTGAATCAGATATCTTGATATGAAAATCTGAACAGCTCCTGATAGCCTGATCTGTTACCTGATAAGCTGATCTGAAAATCAGATCAGCTCCTGATAACTTGATCTAGTAGCTCATACCTGTTATTTGCTGTTAGCGAACATGGATGAGAAAGATTTAAAGCATTTGGTGTTGACAAGAAATGTGATGAAGAAAAAGCTTCGTAGTATAAAAACTGGTGAAATAGATACAAGTGAACAACTAAAAGATATATTTAAACTTATAACAGAAGAATTCAAAAATAGTTCTAAAAATATTAAAAGAATTCTTATGAAAGACGAAAGTAAAATCAAGACAGAAGTTGAAAATATACAAGTTTAAAGCCTGAGAAACCTTCACTCAAGATATATACAAGTACCCCAAAGAAACTAGCAGAAGAAACAATATTTGATAATACCATCTTATTTAATGATGCTAATACTGAAAACGATGATGACGATGATTTTTACTCATAGACTTCCAATTCTGAAGACATTTATACTGACTTATCAGTATTGGAAGGCAGAAATGAATTAGATACAAACTATTGTTGATAGTTACCTCAATCTGAATGAAGATAAAATACAAGACAAATTAATAATATAGCTTAAAGCATTAATATTTAAGAATATATTTAAATGCCAATTGAGGAACTAAAGGGTGTTTGTTATTGAGGTATAGAACTTTAAGTTGGCATCACTTTTTTAACTGGCGGCCATTTTGTCAGCTGTCAAGTGATTAATATTTAGTTTGGTTTGCCATTTCATCATGAACAAATTGACAAAAGAACAACGCTTGCAAATCGTGCAAATTTATTTCGAAAATAATGGTTCAGTTCGCGAAGTTTACCGCAAGCTCCGTCCATTTTATGGTCGACAATCGTCCATCAGAGCAATTAATTCGGTTAACCATGGATCGTTTTCGCACTACGTTTACTCTATGTGATGATACGCATCCGCAGAGACGTCGAACAATGCGCACCGAAGAAACAATTGCCGCTGTAGAGCAAAGTGTTGAAGAGGACCCGAATGAATCGATTCGCCACCGTGCACAGCAATTGGAGCCGACTAACCGACTATTTTGTTCCCGAATTGGATGGCATGAATGTGGATGAGTTGTGGTTCCAACAAGACGCCGCTACATGCCACACAGCGCACGTCACAATCGATTTATTGAAGGAAACATTCGATGAGCGCATAATTTCGCGGAATGGACCTGTCAATTGGCCACCAAGATCGTGTGATTTGACACCATTGGATTATTTTCTTTGGGGATATGTGAAGTCGCTCGTCTACGCCAACACACCAGAAACGTTAGGGGACTTGGAAGCCAACATTCGTGGCGTTATTGCCAACATACGGCCCCATATGCTCGAAAAAGTGGTTGAAAATTGGACCTGTAGAATTGGCTTTATTCGAGCCAGCCGCGGCGGCCACATGCCCGAAATCATATTTAAACATTAATGGCATAAAATTATCCTTTCAATAAAGCCAAATTGATGGTCATTAAAACGATTTTCTTGTGTTTTATTTCAATTCAAAGTTATATACCTCTTAAAAAAACACCCTATACAACGTGAAATGAATTTAGAGAAAGAAGACAGTTATAAAATTGCAAAAGCAATTCTAAAAATTAAATAATTAAAAACAAATTGACGAGTTTACGATTAAATACACAGATTAGAAAATTAATTACATGTTAGTATATTAGTATAAATAGCTGAAAGTGCAACATGTAGATCACAACATTTTTGAAAAAATCTGTGAAACAACTCAATGTCTTTAAAAAGAAATTTAGTAAACGAACTCCATATTAAATCTCAACAATTGTTTGTGCTTGTAGAGATGCAATGAAAGGAATATATGAAGTTTTATGGAGCTAAGTTAGGTGAAATGGAGAACTATTCTACAGAAAATAGAAATTGTTGATTTTTGAAGACTGTAATTGACACATTCTCAAAGTTTAGTACAGCTGAAAATAAAAGCTGCACTCTAAAAACCAAGGGAATGGAAAATATTTTTGAAGTGGTACGAGTACCAAAAAACTTACAAACAGATGATGGCAAAGAATTTTTCAACAAACACTTTGGAAAATTAATGCATAAATACAACATTAATCACTACTCAACATATAGCATTATGAAAGCATCAAGAGTACAATGATTTAATTGAGCATTAAAAGGAATGATGTGAAATGAATTAGCTTTAATGATTCATATAAGTGGATTGGTATATAAAAAGATTTACTTAGTGCATAAAATAGAACAATTCATCTCACCATTAAAATGCTTCCGATTAAAGTTTACTCAACAAATGAGAAAAAGCTGCTTAATATAGTATAAAGTAATTTAAAGATGTACAAATGTTGAATTGAATAAAAATAAAAATAAAATTAAAAACGAAAAATTTAGATTGTCTTGTTTTTCACATGATTGATTAGGAATGATGGGTGTTAAGAAAGATAATTAGCTAAATGTAGTGGAATTCTCTAAACTTGTTGGTCTGAATGAAATATTGTGAAAACTTCAGTGTTTAAAATGAACTATAACATAGTGTAATATTCAGCAGCACATCATATTATCACTTTTTATAAAGTTTTATGTACATTTTCCCATCGAAAGCGCAAGCACACAAAATTTTACATTATGAAAATGGGATTATTATAGAAGATCTTCGCTCTATTTATTTCTTTAGCTATCAGATGTTTAGAAAATATATGTAGATAAAGTATGGAAATTGGACTTTGATATCCAATCTTTAAGAATGTACATGTGTATGAATAAGTATCAAACAAACTTAGTGAATGAATATAGGCTTCAACTAGAATCATGCTGAAGCATGCATAAGTTTTAAAATGTACAGTAAACATATCTTACTTTATATCTGTATGAGTATTAGTAGTAGGGGATTGGGGTTCCTGTGGCAATTAAAATTGTTAAATTGTTGCTGAAATTGTTAAATTTGGGTAATTAAAATTTGAAAATTTTAAAATTCTTGAAATTTTATACCTACGAGGGTGGTTCGATAAGTCCTTTAAATATTTTTCGAGGGTGGTTCAATAAGTCTGTCTTTTTCCTAATGCCTACGGCATGCATGATAATTGTTCCTAATGCCTACGGCAATACATAATTATTTTCAAATGCCGACGGGAAAATCATGAAAATGATTTTTTCTAATACCAATGGTGAAATAGTGATTATTAATTTTTCCTAATGTCTACGGCAAAACATGTTTATTAATTTTTCCTAATGCCGACGGCAAAACATGATTATTATTTTTTTCAAATGCCGACGGCAATACATACTTATTTTTCCTAATGTCTACGGCAAAACATGTTTATTAATTTTTCCTAATGCCGACGGCAAAACATGAATATAATTTTTTCAAATTCCGACGGGAAAATGATTTTTCCTAATGACGACGGGAAAACATGATTATTATTATTTTTTTCCTAATGCATACGGCATGCATGATAATTTTTCCTAATGCCTACGGCAATGCATGATAATTTTTCCTAATGCCGACGGCAAAACATTATTTTTGTTTTTCAAATGCCGACGGCAAAACATGATTATTATTTTTTTCATATGCCGACGGCAAAACATGATTATTATTTTCTAATGCTCCCAGTTTTGTCATACTGTAGAAATTTGTTATCGTAATACTATATCAGTAATATCAGAGAAAGAAGGTTTGATGACTACTAGGTCATATGGTCTCATATGAATCATGGGAATGTGCTTGTGTGATTTCCTCACGCTAATAAATTCTTATAAAATAAAATAATTAAATAAATGAATAAAATAATTAAATAAATTATTTTATTTATTTATAAAACGTTCTCATGTATGTGAACACCCCTAATGCTTGTGAGTGGGGGGTCCAGCTTGTTTATCGCTGGTAAGCTTATATTCTGTTTATTTGTTTAAGAAATATATTTGCATGTAGGTATGTATGCGTGTATGATGCATGCATGCATGTATGTATGTATGTGTGTATGATGTTTGTATGTATGACGCATGCATGCATGTATGTATGTACGTGTGTATGATGTTTGTATGTATGTATGTATGTATGTGCGATCGAAAGAACTTGTGCGTGGAATATTTTGTGGCTGTGTAGAATACATTTATATTTTGCAACGTAATCATTTTCTTTGGCTGCGATTATTTTAAAGCGGCAAGTTTCAACTAACTACAGTCATAAGCAGAGAAACAAAAAGTAAAAATTTGCAAGTTAGCAAAAATACTAACTTTTCCTCCTCCTTCCCACTTCCTTCTCTTTCCTTTATGTAGTTTGTATTTGAAATAAGAAAACACTTGTAGATTTTTTATTTTTCTATACATTTATTGCTTAAAATTTTTTAAAATTTTATAATAATACATACATTAATATTTTAAAGAGTGAAAAAATTCATTTAAAGCAAGATATTTCTTTTGTTAGTAAAATAGCATTTTTTAATGCGCAAACACCAAGTTTATGATAATTACAATAAAAATATTCTGGATACTTAATCTCCATTTGTTTAAAGTTGATACAGCCTATATCCTCAACGTTAAAAATTTTTCGGCATAAGATTTTTTCCAACCATCGTCTTTTCTCTTAACCTTTTACATAAATTTTAGAACATCTTGCGTTGGCTTTTAAAAAATTGCAAACGCTTTCAAAAGAAACTGATCCAGCAGTCCAGCTGAGGTGATGATAGTTTTTCGTTAGCCACTTTGCTTCTCTTTGCTTTTTTATTGATAAGCATTTAAAATCAAAAGGTGGTTTTATAATGAAATTGTTATATTCATAATTGTTGAAAACAATCGCTACTTCTTTTGCGATGAAATCATTTGAATTACTTTTGAAACCTTGTACGTCTATAAAAATTGTGTTATTTTCCATATTACTCAATTTATAAGACTTTTCGAACTTGTCCTTTGATGGGTATATATTCTATTATACGATCATGAATAAGAATGCAGTAAGCTGATGTCTTTGCTGCAATATTAGTTGCTGTTTCAAATGCTATTTTTATATCAATCGGTCCATTATTGAGTGATTCATTCTGATGACTGACATCTACTACAATAATAGGAGCTTTTGTCTTAAACTCTGATGTAGATAGAAGCGGTTGAGATTCCCTCATATAGTAACTTTGTTGGAATCTTAGATACATATCATATAGAATTGCATATCGTTCATTTTTGAACTTTATGTTAAGATCATCATATGGATATGAGACTGAATTTAAATGTACTTTTAAATTAGTCAAATCACAATGAACAAACTTATTTTCTTGTTGAAAAGCAATCAATACAAAACGGGGGCGTTCTCTATTTGCAGCCAGTTTAACATTCCAAATATGGCTAGTACCTGTGTTTAATTGTGGATTAACATGACAATCCCAACTGCGAAATGCCATAGGTATAGAAGCACTATTGTTAATAATTTTTATCATATTCAATTTGCTAAAGTCGGATAATTGTACATGTGGGATTCTCCATGAGATGAGTGAAATTGTAAGTTTAGCTTTTTCAGTAGAAACACTCGAGCGTACAAGATCTTCATCATTCTTATTGCGCAAGAGTATCAATTCATGTTTTCCATTTAGTATAACTTTGTTGTAGTCTTCGGCGAATCCTAGAAGCATTTTTAAAGGTACATAAAAATTAAAAAATCCATTTTCAAGAGTGACATCGTCAATTTTGTTCCATCCAGCATTTTGCATCACATTGCTTTCTGTTGGTGACAGAGAAACCAAATTTTTTATAGTGCTTGTGGCTCCTAAATATCTTGTATGGTCAATTTCAATTCCATTGAGCTCATAGCGAATTTCATCAAATAGATATGCCACAAAGTTGTTTTTTAATAAAAAGTTCTCCGAGAAGAAGAAGAAGATTTGGCCTTATTATCATCGACAACAAATCCCTCTACATAAATGTAGCTCTCACTGGATAGCACATAAAAATCTTGATTTTGTATTGAAATTCTAATTTCATCATTATTGTTGTAAGATTGTAAGTATGGTACATATGTATGATAGTCCTTTTTGATTATATTCTCATCAGACAAGGGTTTATCTAAGACATCTATTATTGAACTCATTTTGTCTTCAATTTAAAATTCAAGGACTTTAGAAAATTTTTATTTGATGTTGTTAGAGCTTTTTGTTGAGCTGGTCGCTTTAATGTTGTTGTTGTTGTTCTTGCTGCTGCTATATTTTTCAATGTATTTGTGTTGTATATTAGCATTATTTAGTTGGCCTTAAATGTATTCGTATTGTAATTTCCTCTCCTCGGAAATTAATTAAATCAGCGTGTTGATCCAGTACGCGCAGCGCTAGTGAACTTATCTCTCTGGTGTTTACAGGTAAATAGATAAGATTTCTTGGAACCTCATCTATTTTATAGCCTGGAGGCACATTAATCGGAAATTCATGAAGTGTATGCGATTTCGAGTTATTCATATATGTGTTTATAGCGATACTACTTTCAATTCGCAAGAGATTCACTTTAAATATATTAACTGGAAGATCTGAATAATAATATTTGTTTGGTGTTAGGATTTTGCTATTGAATCCTAAAAGTTTTCCAATTGTATTGCCTTTATTAAAATATACAGGATCCTTGGAACTATTAACTTTAACTTGCATTGTATTGTTATTGGCTTCAATAAAAATCTTATTTGCTGGGCAGAGTCGTTTGTATTCCTCTTCTATAAAATCAACTATATTATTTAATTCGTAAGATCCAATTGGTATTTCAATTATATGTTCCCCTATATGAAACATATTGTTGTAGGTGTCTACATTTGGAATACTGTTGTATGAATGAAAATCAGTTAGAGCACACTCATATGCACCATGTAATTCAATAGGAGGAAAGTAACTAGCAGATAGTTCTGATGAGTTAGAGCTCAGAGTAAGTGTTATTGACATTATAACAGTCTGATTACAATTAAATAATGTTTAGTACACAGTATGGTTTATAAGTATGATTTACATATTTTATTTAAAACTTTTTCTCATTTTAAAATTAACATTAGTTTCTTAATATTAATGCTATTGTTGTTGTTGCAATTGATGTTGTTGTTGTTTCTAATTTAGTTTTTCTTCCAACTATAATATTTCATCTTTACTTATCCAAGAATTGTGTTGATTAGAAAATCCCAGCCATTTAACATATACCTCCTTCCCTTTAATTTTAAGAACCTTTTCAACTAGATATGTATTTGGAAATCTAGTTTTTGAAAGTTCCTCAGTATAGAAGCCACCTTTAATAGGATTGCCAAGATAGTCTTCTAATATGTATGTTGCAGTATTTGTATTTTGAACTCTTGTAATTGTGAAAATTTCTGTAGTCCAATTTGGAGTATAACCTTTTTCAAATGTGTGCTTATATTTGCTTATGCGAACATGATCTCCCACATTAAATTTTGACATTTTATACATTTTCAAATGACTGTATACTGTATTTAGCAGCTTTTCCTCATTTGTTGAGTTGACTTTAATAGGAGCCATTTTAATGGTACGATGAACTTTTCTATTGTATGCATTGAGTAAATCTTTGTATATATCAATCCACTTATATGAACCATTATAACTAAATTCTTTCCACATCATTCCTTTCAATGTTCTATTAAATCGTTCTACTATTGATGCTTTCATAATGCTACATGTTGAGTAGTGATTAATGTTGTATTTATGCATTAATTTTCCAAAGTGTTTATTTCTTTATTGGCTTTACTCCGTTGAATCAAAAAAAACTTTCGTTTTTGCTTATTTGCAAATTCTTGTTTTCATATCGCTTAAACATGCACAGTCTTGTTTTCCCTGAGAGGTTCTGCACAAAACAAATTGAATTTCACAATATTATGAAATTCCATTAAATTTCATATTTTCATAAAGAGAAACAATTTAGATAATCGGATAAGTCCTTATATTTTTCACTACATACAAGTTTCTGTAATTTTCTATTCGAATAAATGATTCCTAAATATCCTTTAAAAAATAATACAAAACAAGGAATAATTTAATTTAATTTTATTTATTTTTATTATAATGATGGAAACATTTCATAGCATCTAATTATTAAATTTTCTAATATACTTTTGCGCAAAAAATATATTGTACATCTGCAAGTATCAGGTCCTTCCTCACACTCAGGATCATACCAAGGACAGCTTTTGAAGTGTCCTTCTGTATTGTCTTCATCTTCCATGATACCATATTCTTCGTTCTCATCTAGCATATTTTCGAAAAATTTGATCATCTCCCAATGATCAAAAAGCCTGAAGCTTTCGAAATCTCTTAAAAATTGGTTTAGAGTACGTCTAATTTGGCTCATTGTATTTGCCGATAAATTAATGAATGATGATTGTTTGAAGGTTTCTTTAAGACTAATTTGCTCTTTAAATTTTAAAAGTACTATCTTTTGATATTTAAAATATCTATACCATCATCTATATTCCATACTTCTTTTTTAGCACTCTATCTCTCTATATCCCTTTTCTCTCTATAACCATCTCTTTCTGTCTATCACTATCCCCCACTTATTCACTATTTCACCATAAATATTTTCGATTACCCTTCTAGAAGTCATCATCGCTACTTTTAAGATCATTTTCAGTTAAACATTTAAAGTGAGCAGAAGTAAATAAAAAATGGAGTCTACAACAAATCTAACATCAAAATTTAATTCACTAAAAAATAAAACCTTAATCCACATAAAGGAGCTTGAGACATCAATTAAATACACAATTCGAAAAGTGACAAGAGTAACAACAAAATATGGGCCAACCTAAAAGTTGAAATGGAAAACCACATAATGTTCCTGCCAAAGCGATATAGTACTTTAACCGATGATGAAATTAAAGAACTCTCGAGCGGATCATATTGCTTAAGTAGAGAAGGTGAACAAAGCTTAATTGTTGAAAGCGAGCTGAGTGAATTTCTAATTCAAAATTCCCAATTTCCAATTTGGCAATAATATATAATAATTTTGTATTTTAAATTATAAATAAAAATACATGAAATAGTTTTGTAAAAAATAAATGTTTGTGCTTTTTTATTTAATATTTTCAGTTATTTCATAAAGAAATTTAAGACATAAATGACCACAGGTAAATTATTGAAATTCTGATGTTGATTATAGTTGTATTTTATATTTGTACCAAGATATTTGACTACTTCCGAAGGAGGTTGTAAGTTTCCAAAGCTGTCGAAATATTCTTTTTTATTGTTGTTTTTATAATATGCTACCCAATGTGTACCAGGTCCTGTTGATACGTCTAAATTGATTATTCCACATTCTATTTTCTTTGTTCGTTTTGGTAGAGTATTCAACATGAAAACTCCTCTAAAATATGGAATATTTATAGAGAAACGGTTTAGGTCCTCATCAGATAGTGGTCTGTTGGGTAGCATCTCTAATAGTTTTTTGATTCCTCTTTGAAAACTAAACCATAACCCTTTTTATATGGTTTTAAGTAAAGTCCCTTTCCAACTGCAATAGATTCCATCGCTTTATTATGTCTAGTTGCTTCATCAAGTTGATTTTTTGCATTCTTTGTTGCATTTACAGCTTTAGCTATAGCAGCACCTCCAGTTGTTAGACTACCAATTGCACACAGAGCAGTTAAAATCGGTATTAGAGGCAAAAACCCACCAATTTTTGGGACACGTATTACACGTGGTACTATAATTTGAGATTTTCTTCCTTTTAATGATTTGTTGATAGTTTTTCGGGCAATTTTAATTGCTGAGTTAATATCTAATGGTTTTTCCTTCTTTAGTATTTTTGTTGCAGCTCTAATTGATGTTCTAAACAGTTTTTTATCATTTAGCTTGTTCTTTTTAACATTTTTCTTTTTCTCCACACCCATACCAAATTTTGTTTTGGCTTTCATTGCGTTAGTAACCATATAGGCAAATGATTTTTCAGCAATACTACTATCTTTTGATAAAACTCTATCCCAAGCTGAATTTTCAAGTATTTTATCAGCCTTATGTCTAGTGCTTAAATCCTTATTTTTCGAATAAGCTATATCGTGATCTTTACAAGCAGAGTCCAATAAATTAATTCCTTTATCACCTCGATTTAAACGTTTTTGTAGTTTTGTTCCAGGTCCACAGTACTGATATCCAGGAAGATGAAGTTCAACAGGTAGAGAGTTTATTATTTTATCTACTATACCTCCTCCAACGAAGGTGTTTTTATGACTAAACTTTTTGTGATATCGTATAACCATATTATCTGATTTTTTCTATAATAAGAGGTAACATTTATGAAATATATTTAGTTACAAAAATGCAGTTAGTGAAACAACATAAAAATATTTTAGTTCGTAATATTGATGAATCATCGAACATCACTTCAAAAATAAAGCATAGCCCCCTCTTACCAAATTCTATTCGTGCTCTAATAGTGGGACCATCAAATTGTGGAAAGACTATTGTTATGATCGGCTTACTAGAAAGTCCTAATGGACTCAAGTTTGAAAACATCTATTTATACTCAAAATCTCTTTATCAACCCAAATATGAGTACTTGAAGAAACTAATTTCACCAATTAAAGGAATGGGATATTATACATTCACCGATAATGAATCAGTTATTCCACCTGACGAAGCTAAAACTAATTCAATTATGATATTTGATGATGTTGCATGTGAAAAGCAGAATAATATACGTACATATTTTTGTATGGGGCGACATAGGGATATTGATTCATTCTACTTGTGTCAAACTTATACTAGAATTCCCAAGCATTTAATAAGAGACAATGCAAATGTTATTATAATGTTTAAGCAAGATGATACAAATATGAAGCATGTTTATAGGGATCATGTTGGCAGCGATATGAGTTACGAAAAGTTCCAAAAAATTTGTAGAGAATGTTGGAAGGATAAATATGGCGTTTTAGTGATAAGCAAAGATAATGAATTAAATGATGGTCGCTACAGAAAGCAATTTGACTTTTTCATAACTATATAAACTACTTCTCATAAAAGATTGACTTTAGTTATTAATCTAACTTTAAACTTGATACATCTATTTGCTATAACCTCATCCGATACCTGATAAGCTGATCTCCAAACTATACCAGCTACCTGAAAACCAGACCAGCTCCTGATAAGCTGATCTTAAAACCAGACCAGGTCCTAATAAGCTGATCTGAAAACCAGACCAGGTCCTGAAAAGCTGATCTGAAAACCAGACCAGGTCCTGATAAGCTGATCTAAAAACCAGACCAGGTCCTGAAAAGCTGATCTGAAAACCAGACCAGGTCCTGAAAAGCTGATCTGAAAACCAGACCAGGTCCTGAAAAGCTGATCTGAAAACCAGACCAGGTCCTGATAAGCTGATCTGAAAACCAGACCAGGTCCTGATATGCTGATCTGAAAACTAGACCAGGTCCTGAAAAGCTGATCTGAAAACCAGACCAGGTCATGATAAGTTGATCTCATTGATGATACCTTTTATTTGCCCTTAGCAAACATGGATGAGAAAATTTTAAAACTGTTGGTGTTGACAAGGAATGTGTTGAAGAAAAAGCTTCGTAGTATAAAAACTGGTGAAATAGATACACGTGAACAATTAAGAGATACATTCAAACCTATAACAGAACCTCTTAAAGAATTCATAAATAGTTCTAAAAATTTTAAAAGAATTCGTATGAAAGAAGAAAGTAACATCAAGACAGAAGTTGAAAATAATACAAGTTTAAAGCCTGAAAACCCATCAGTCAAGATAGTGACAAGTACACCAAAAAAACTAGTAGAAGAGACAATTTTTGATAATACCATCTTATTTAATGATGTTAATACTGAAAATGATGATGATGATGATGAAGATGATTTTTACTCACAGACTTCCAATACAGAATATACTTATACTGATTTATCAGTTTTGGAAGGAAGAAATGAGTTAGATACAAACTATGGCCCACATAAAGATTACAATAATGAATGGAAATTTGGTGATAGTAGCCTAAAACTGAATGAAGATAAAATACAAGTTGGTGGTCAAATATGGGCTCTAACACCAGGACTATTTTCTCTAATGTTTCATAAAATACCAAAAAATTACGATAAATTTGAACTTGAAATCTATAAAAAGATTTTAATTACTACTAATGCATATAGAAGAGACTTTAAACCTGATGGTCAAATTAAGGGTACTAGAGGATATAAATATAAATATATTATTAAGAAATTTATTGATTAGAAAAACCAGAAGAATTTACCTGAATCAACAGGGTCTAAGCCCAAAGGTAGCTATTTAGGTGAGGGAATGATGCAAGTTAACATCAATAATCCCAACTATATATACTGGGACGATCCAAATGAGTTAGTAGATAGACTTCGACTACTGCTCGCATCACAAGGTGCAGGTCATACTAATCACAATAACGAAATTGTATCAATTATTGAAGAACTACGTGAAGCGAATATAATACACTAACTTTAATAAACTAAATAGAGTATGTCTGTTGATAAATTTGGACACTATTTAAACGATACTAGCAGCACAATTTCTTTGAAAAATGCACCTAAACTGCTGGGGTTCTTTGTGGATACGAACAACAACATTGATGTCCAAAACAAAAGGATCAAAAATGTTGCAAAAGCTCTGGAGGAAAACGATGTTATCAATAAATTGTTTTTGCAAACTCAAATCGAAAAATTAGAAGAGAAATTATTAACATACTTTAAGGGGGATAATACTATAATACGAGAAGATATTCAAATGCAAATTGAGGAACTACAACGCGAAATAAAATTATATATAGAAGAAAATTATAAAATTGAAAAAGATATTCTACAAATTAAAACATCCTTTGAAGAACAAATTGAACAGCTTAATGAAAAAATTTATAGATTAGAAAATTATATGTTTGTATCAATAGCTGAAAGTGCGTCAAGCAGATCACAACACTCTGCAAAAAATCTTTAAAAACAACTTAATGTCTTCAAAAAGAAATTTAGTAAATGAACTCCATAAGCAAGCACGAAAACAATTTGTGCGTCGCAGAGTTGTAATGAAAGGAATAGATGATCTTTGGCAAGCTGATTTAGTTGAAATGGGGAACTATTCTAAAGAAAATAGAAATTATCGATTTTTGTTGACTGTAATTGACACATTCTCAAAATTTGCATGGGCAGTACCGCTAAAAACAAAAACAGCACTCGAAACAACCAAGGCAATGGAAGATATTTTTGAATTGGGACGAGTACCAAAAAACTTACAAACAGATGATGGAAAAGAATTTTTCAACAAACACTTTGGAAAATTAATGCATAAATACAACATTAATCACTACTCAACATATAGCATTATGAAAGCATCAATAGTAGAACGATTTAATAGAACATTGAAAGGAATGATGTGGAAAGAATTTAGTTATAATGGTTCATATAAGTGGATTGATATATACAAAGATTTACTCAATGCATACAATAGAAAAGTTCATCGTACCATTAAAATGGCTCCTATTAAAGTCAACTCAACAAATGAGGAAAAGCTGCTAAATACAGTATACAGTCATTTGAAAATGTATAAAATGTCAAAATTTAATGTGGGAGATCATGTTCGCATAAGCAAATATAAGCACACATTTGAAAAAGGTTATACTCCAAATTGGACTACAGAAATTTTCACAATTACAAGAGTTCAAAATACAAATCCTGCAACATACATATTAGAAGACTATCTTGGCAATCCTATTAAAGGTGGCTTCTATACTGAGGAACTTTCAAAAACTAGATTTCCAAATACATATCTAGTTGAAAAGGGTCTTAAAATTAAAGGGAAGGAGGTATATGTTAAATGGCTGGGATTTTCTAATCAACACAATTCTTAGATAAGTAAAGATGAAATATTATAGTTGGAAGAAAAACTAAATTAGAAACAACAACAACATCAATTGCAACAACAACAATAGCATTAATATTAAGAAACTAATGTTAATTTTAAAATGAGAAAAAGTTTTAAATAAAATATGTAAATCATACTTATAAACCATACTGTGTACTAAACATTATTTAATTGTAATCAGACTGTTATAATGTCAATAACACTTACTCTGAGCTCTAACTCATCAGAACTATCTGCTAGTTACTTTCCTCCTATTGAATTACATGGTGCATATGAGTGTGCTCTAACTGATTTTCATTCATACAACAGTATTCCAAATGTAGACACCTACAACAATATGTTTCATATAGGGGAACATATAATTGAAATACCAATTGGATCTTACGAATTAAATAATATAGTTGATTTTATAGAAGAGGAATACAAACGACTCTGCCCAGCAAATAAGATTTTTATTGAAGCCAATAACAATACAATGCAAGTTAAAGTTAATAGTTCCAAGGATCCTGTATATTTTAATAAAGATAATACAATTGGAAAACTTTTAGGATTCAATAGCAAAATCCTAACACCAAACAAATATTATTATTCAGATCTTCCAGTTAATATATTTAAAGTGAATCTCTTGCGAATTGAAAGTAGTATCGCTATAAACACATATATGAATAACTCGAAATCGCATACACTTCATGAATTTCCGATTAATGTGCCTCCAGGCTATAAAATAGATGAGGTTCCAAGAAATCTTATCTATTTACCTGTAAACACCAGAGAGATAAGTTCACTAGCGCTGCGCGTACTGGATCAACACGCTGATTTAATTAATTTCCGAGGAGAGGAAATTACAATACGAATACATTTAAGGCCAACTAAATAATGCTAATATACAACACAAATACATTGAAAAATATAGCAGCAGCAAGAACAACAACAACAACATTAAAGCGACCAGCTCAACAAAAAGCTCTAACAACATCAAATAAAAATTTTCTAAAGTCCTTGAATTTTAAATTGAAGACAAAATGAGTTCAATAATAGATGTCTTAGATAAACCCTTGTCTGATGAGAATATAATCAAAAAGGACTATCATACATATGTACCATACTTACAATCTTACAACAATAATGATGAAATTAGAATTTCAATACAAAATCAAGATTTGTATGTGCTACCCAGTGAGAGCTACATTTATGTAGAGGGATTTGTTGTCGATGATAATAAGGCCAAATCTTCTTCTTCTTCGGAGAACTTTTTATTAAAAAACAACTTTGTGGCATATCTATTTGATGAAATTCGCTATGAGCTCAATGGAATTGAAATTGACCATACAAGATATTTAGGAGCCACAAGCACTATAAAAAATTTGGTTTCTCTGTCACCAACAGAAAGCAATGTGATGCAAAATGCTGGATGGAACAAAATTGACGATGTCACTCTTGAAAATGGATTTTTTAATTTTTATGTACCTTTAAAAATGCTTCTAGGATTCGCCGAAGACTACAACAAAGTTATACTAAATGGAAAACATGAATTGATACTCTTGCGCAATAAGAATGATGAAGATCTTGTACGCTCGAGTGTTTCTACTGAAAAAGCTAAACTTACAATTTCACTCATCTCATGGAGAATCCCACATGTACAATTATCCGACTTTAGCAAATTGAATATGATAAAAATTATTAACAATGGTGCTTCTATACCTATGGCATTTCGCAGTTGGAATTGTCATGTTAATCCACAATTAAACACAGGTACTAGCCATATCTGGAATGTTAAACTGGCTGCAAATAGAGAACGCCCCCGTTTTGTATTGATTGCTTTTCAACAAGAAAATAAGTTTGTTCATTGTGATTTGACTAATTTAAAAGTACATTTAAATTCAGTCTCATATCCATATGATGATCTTAACATAAAGTTCAAAAATGAACGATATGCAATTTTATATGATATGTATCTAAGATTCCAACAAAGCTACTATATGAAAGAATCTCAACCGCTTCTATCTGCATCAGAGTTTAAGACAAAAGCTCCTATTATTGTAGTAGATGTCAGTCATCAGAATGAATCACTCAATAATGGACCGATTGATATAAAAATAGGATTTGAAACAGCAACTAATATTGCAGCAAAGACATCAGCTTACTGCATTCTTATTCATGATCGCATAATAGAATATATACCCATCAAAGGACAAGTTCGAAAAGTCTTATAAATTGAGTAATATGGAAAATAACACAATTTTTATAGACGTACAAGGTTTCAAAAGTAATTCAAATGATTTCATCGCAAAAGCAGTAGCGATTGTTTTTTAACAATTATGAATATAACAATTTCATTATAAAATCACCATTTGATTTTAAATGCTTATCAATAAAAAAGCAAAGAGAAGTAAAGTGGCTAACGAAAAACTATCATCACCTCAGCTGGACTGCTGGATCAGTTTCTTTTGAAAGCGTCTGCAATTTTTTAAAAGCCAACGCAATATGTTCTAAAATTTATGTAAAAGGTGAAGAGAAAAGACGATGGTTGGAAAAAATTTTATGCCGAAAAATTTTTAACGTTGAGGATACAGGCTGTATCAACTTTAAACAAATGGAGATTAAGTATCCAGAATATTTTTATTGTAATTATCATAAACTTGGTGTTTGCGCATTAAAAAATGCTATTTTACTAACAAAAGAAATATCTTGCTTTAAATGAATTTTTTCACTCTTTAAAATATTAATGTATGTATTATTATAAAATTTTAAAAAATTTTAAGCAATAAATGTATAGAAAAATAAAAAAACTACAAGTGTTTTCTTATTTCAAATACAAACTACATAAAGGAAAGAGAAGGAAGTGGGAAGGAGGAGGAGAAGTTAGCATTTTTGCTAACTTGCAAATTTTTACTTTTTGTTTCTCTGCTTATGACTGTAGTTAGTTGAAACTTGCTGCTTTAAAATAATCGCAGCCAAAGAAAATGATTACGTTGCAAAATATAAATGTATTCTACACAGCCAAAAAATATTCCACGCACAAGTTCTTTCGATCGCACATACATACATACATACATACATACATACATCATACACACATACATACATACATACATACATACATGCATGCATGCATCATACACGCATACATACCTACATACAAATATATTTCTTAAACAAATAAACAGAATATAAGCTTACCAGCGACAAACAAGCTGGACCCCCCACACACAAGCATTAGGGGTGTTCACATACATGAGAACGTTTTATAAATAAATAAAATAATTTATTTAATTATTTTATTCATTTATTTAATTATTTTATTTTATAAGAATTTATTAGCGTGAGGAAATCACACAAGCACATTCCCATGATTCATATGAGACCATATGACCTAGTAGTTATCAAATCTACTTTCTCTGATATTACTGATGTAGTATTACGATAACAAATTTCTACAGTCTGGCAACACTGGGAGCATTAGAAAATAATAATCATGTTTTGCCGTCGGCATTTGAAAAAATAATAATCATGTTTTGCCGTCGGCATTAGGAAAAATTATCATGCATTGCCGTAGGCATTAGGAAAAATTATCATGCATTGCCGTAGGCATTAGGAAAAATTATCATGCATGCCGTATGCATTAGGAAAAAAATAATAATCATGTTTTCCCGTCGTCATTAGGAAAAATCATTTTCCCGTCGGCATTTGAAAAAATTATGTATTGCCGTAGGCATTAGGAAAAATTATCATGCATGCCGTAGGCATTAGGAAAAAGACAGAGTTATTGAACCACCCTCGAAAAATATTTAAAGGGCTTATCGAACCACCCTCGTAGGTATCAAATTTCAAGAATTTTAAAATTTTCAAATTTTAATTACCCAAATTTAACAATTTCAGCAACAATTTAACAATTTTAATTGCCACAGGAACCCCAATTCCCTACTACTAGTATTAAATAAATTTATAGAAAAAAAATAAAAAATGAAAGCATGCCGAAGCATGTATAATTTCACAAAAAAAAAAAAAAAAAAATCCTCACGTCATACAATTTTGTAAGCAAAGAAATTTTATGATTTTGTGGTCAATGAAATACATACATATGTATCTACTTTGTAAAAATTCAAAAGAGCGAACTGGTAAATTCTAATAGTAAAGATTTTTAATTGTATCACTCTACATCTCGGACTCTTACGTCACTATCCATAGAAGCATGCTAAGGCATGCATACTAGCAAAATATATAAAGCTATTAGAAGGTGATGAGACAGCAATTGTATCGGGATCAACTCAACTCATGAATGTATTATATACGGATATGATTGATGGTGATGATGACCTTTTTTAAGTGAATAATCATTACATATGAATGCGACAGTGGTTGACCCCTCAAACCTCATGTAGAAATACTTGAGGGGAAAAATTCTCTCAAAACATAGATATTTCATTGTTTCTAACACTTTATGAAAACACCAATGGTGAATTGCTGGTAGAGGTAACTGAGTTATTTGAGATCGATTTGATACAATAGTTGTTTATTAAACATGCATTTCTTTGTATGTAAACTAATTTCTACATACGTAATGTATATACCCAGCAAAAAATTATACAAAAATTCTCTATTCCAAGTAGTAAAATCTGAAAAAAGGAGTGGCACATTAGAAGAAAAAAAAAATAAATAAAAATAGAGACTGACTGACCAACTAATACGTACACTCTCTCCGATGGGCACACAAAACACACTTAAACATTTCAGAAATATATATACAACACGCTGAACTTTAATAAAATGAGAAAAAAAATCATATAGAACGTCAAATGAAAGCCATAGGTATAGCCCTTCATAAAATAAACATATACATATGTACCTTATTAATGTAAACATATTATCAGTATAAAGCAACAGAAATTTATCATACAAAGTCATCTTGTATCCTAGAGGAGCCGTCGATAGGGTATACCTAAATTATATGAAAACGAGTTCGTTTTCTGTTGATCGCTATTCAAGAAGGTTCATTATGATTTAACTAATTTAAAAGTACATTTAAATTCAATCTCATATCCGTACTTCTTAACATAAAAATTAAAAATAAATGTTATCCAATTCTATATTATACTATGTATCAAAAATTTCTAAAAAGCTGTTATATGAAAGAATCTCCAGCGCTTCTAACTGCATCAGAGTTTAAGAAAAAAGCTCCTTTTATTCAATTGAATAAAATTTTAATTTGAAGCAGTAAGCAAATACATCAGCTTACTGCATTCTTATTCATAATCGTATAATAGAATATATAACCACTAAAGCACAAAGTCTAAAAGTCTTATAAATTAAGAAATATAGAAAATAACATAATTTTTATAAACGCGTAAAGTTTCAAAAGTAATTCAAATGATTTCATCGCAAAAAAACAAACAAAAAGCAGCGATTGTTTTCAACAATTATGAAAATAATAATTACAATATAATACTCCCTTTTGATTTCCAATGTTTATCAATAAAAAATAAAAAATAAGTAAGTTAACTAACAACAAAAAAAAAACTATCAGTACCTAAGCTGGAGTGCCGGATCAGTTTCATTTAAAAATGTTTATACATTTTTAAAAAGCAAAGCAAGCTTTCCAAAATAAATGTAGAAGGTTATAGCTAGAAAAAAATTTTATACCCTAAAAATGTCAAACGTTGACTAACTAACATTACATCAACTTTAAAAAATGTAAGTTAAGTATAAGAAATATTTCTATTATAGTTACTATTACTATAGATTATGTACATATCTTCAGGAATTCAGTTTTACTTAAAACAGAAAATCCTTACAAACTTTTAAGTAAACGCAGATAAAAAATAAAATGTTTTTAATTTCACCAACAACAGACATCACATGACAAAAAATAAAATAAAAAATGTATTCAAAGATTGAGTTAAACACTTATTTGTATGTACATATATATGTACATACATACATACATACATACATACATACATAAAATCAATTTGTAGATATGTATGTATACATATCAAATTTCTTATCAATGCTTAAGTATTTATTAGATCTACATCATGAAAATATATGAAGCGTCGTTTAGTTAAAGCACAATGCAAATATAAACAATCCATACACTCAGGGAAAATCTGCAGCTTAAAAATAAGAATTCGTCACATTAATTCAATAATTTTTAATATAATAGAAAATGTATATTGAGATATCTACAAACTAATGAGTTTAATAAATGAATACTGTAAATTAATATTTTGTCCATATTGAAATAAGAAATTTTAATATGACTAAACCTTTGTTAATGGTTCTTATTAATTCAGCATGGTTTTTACTGATTTCAAGTTGGTTTTTCTCTATGTGCAGAAAACTCTTTCAGTCAAAGAAGACGGATGTAGTTAAATAAAAAAAATCTATAATATAAACAAATTTCACACAGACAGACTTTAACGCGAGACAAATTTAAGCATGAGAAAATATAAAGCAATCGTAAGTATAAAAACATACTAGGAATAGGGAAGTCCAGATACATGATAGTATTTTATAGTACCAAATGTCGATATTGAAAACAATTTATTTCTACCTACATATAAATACCACCTCAAATACACACATAGCAGAATTCATATAAGAAATATCCAAGAAAATTTCAACAACACCCCACCTTTTGCAAATCATGACGAGCCTTAAATTCTCCCTCAGATATACATACTCAAATTCCCATGATCATACATACATACATATACAATATATAAGATTAATCTCAACAACACAACACTCTCACCTACCTAAAATTACAGATAGTCTTAAACTTCTACAGACGTCTATACACATAGATTCTCACGGCTACATATTACAAGAACACTTCGCCCCTAATAAATCACAATCATCTTTAATTCTTACAAAAATACATACATACATACATACACATAACCAATTTACCTCAACAAGATCCTCAAATCACGATCAGCCTTAAACTACTATAGACAGACGCATTCGCAAATCCCCATGGCTACATATTACGTCAACAACCCTGCCCACCCAAATCATGGTCAGCCTTAAACTCCTACAGAAATACAAACACACAGATTCCCCCGGTTACATATTAATAGAATGCTTCGCCCCTCAAAAATCACAATCAGCCTTAAGCTCCTACAGAAATACATACAAAAATAATAACTCCAAAAACAGAACCTCGGATAGCTAGCCGAATAAACAGCTCCGTTTATTTAAATTGAAAACAACAACATATTAACACATAAAACATGAGAAGCTTTTTCGAAGAAATCACTTACAGAAGAACCCTTTAGCTAATCGCGGATTTGTTCACATATTTTAACAACGCCACCTCTTCGGATTTTTGTTCTTACCCCTTTAAAACACAAATAAAATAAACCATAAAAAAGAATTTATATAAAAATGCTATTTATTTGCTTACATTTTCGTATTTTTGCAATAAATTGTAACAAATATTTATTTTTTTTTAAAAAGTATTTTCTTTCACAATTTTGTTTGCTGCCGAATTCAAATTACTTTTTTTGTAGTGAAATTGGATTACAGAACACTTCTATTTTATTTGAAACAAACTGAAAATTAAATTTTACTTTTTAAATCACTTTTACGAAACTGAGAACACAAACCAAGAGAAAATTTCACTTTGTCATGATATACAATTAGAAATCCATTGGATAACAATAAAAGTAATTATAAGGCAAAATGAAAAATAAAATCTAAATTTAACACATAAGAAATTCATTATTCGACATATTGTCAGAAGTTTATTTTAATTTGAAATTTATTTGCTCGTGGTTCAATATGTCGAATAATAAATTTCTTAAATGTTAAATTTAGATTTTATTTTTCATTTTGCCTTATAATTACTTTTATTGTTATCCAATGGATTTCTAATTGTATAAAGGTGTAGAAAAATAAAATAGATTCAAATCGAATATAAATTATTTGCTGGGTTTTTTTGTATTAGTTTCAAAGCCTACTATGCTTATTTTTCTTTTGTGATTTTCAAAAATATTATTATTTGTGAATTCTCAAATAGTTCTTGAAAGTCTGTGCATAAGATAAGAGGTTTGTGACTATTCAAAATGTGTGGTTGAAGTCTACTGATGATTTGTTACAGCAACAATGAAATATATAGACAACGCTGAACCACCAGCAAATAAATTTCAAATTAAAATAAACTTCTGACAATATGTCGAATAATAAATTTCTTAAATTATTATAAATATAATATTCTCTAATTTTATTAAGCTTAATGGGTAGTGTGAATAAAAAGATTTTACTTGTATTTATATATAAAGGGTGTTTTTTATTGAGGTATAGAACTTTAAGTTGGCATCACTTTTTTAACTGGCGGCCATTTTATCATGAACAGGTTGACAAAAGAACAACGTTTGCAAATCGTGCAAATTTATTTCGAAAATAATGGTTCAGTTCGCGAAGTTTACCGCAAGCTCCGTCCATTTTATGGTCGACATAATCGTCCATCAGAGCAATTAATTCGGTTAACCATGGATCGTTTTCGCACTACGTTTACTCTATGCGATAATACGCATCCGCAGAGACGTCGAACAGTGCGCACCGAAGAAACAATTGCCGCTGTAGAGCAAAGTGTTGAAGAGGACCCGAATGAATCGATTCGCCACCGTGCACAGCAATTGGAGCCGACTAACCGACTATTTGGTTCTCGAATTGGATGGCATGAATGTGGATGAGTTGTGGTTCCAACAAGACGGCGCTACATGCCACACAGCGCACGTCACAATCGATTTATTGAAGGAAACATTCGATGAGCGCATAATTACGCGGAATGGACCTGTCAATTGGCCACCAAGATCGTGTGATTTGACACCATTGGATTATTTTCTTTGGGGATATGTGAAGTCGCTCGTCTACGCCAACAAACCAGAAACGTTAGGGGACTTGGAAGCCAACATTCGTGGCGTTATTGCCAACATACGGCCCCATATGCTCGAAAAAGTGGTTGAAAATTGGACCTGTAGAATTGGCTTTATTCGAGCCAGCCGCGGCGGCCACATGCCCGAAATCATATTTAAACATTAATGGCATAAAATTATCCTTCCAATAAAGCCAAATTGATGGACATTAAAACGATTTTCTTGTGTTTTATTTTAATTCGAAGTTCTATACCCCTCAAAAAAACACCCTATATATGTGAATTTTGTGTTTAAACCAAATGTTTAAGTAAAAGGCAAATACATATATATGGACATAATTTTTGTTATTCACACTACCCAATGTCTTGTTTTTATATTAAAAATCGTTTGCTTATGTTTCAATATTTTTTCAGGAAAATATGTTTGTTTTTTTTAGAAAAGTTTGAAGAATTAGAAAAATTATTATTATAAATAATAATAATAATAATAATAATAAGATAGAAAAATTATTATTTAGCTCTGTATATTTGTTAAATGTGCTTTTTTATACCAAGATTTCATAAAGTCTTAATGCCGCTAATAACAAAAAAATCATCCGATGAAGACATACATGAGTACATGCAATCGCACACAACGAACACAAAATTAAAATGCTGATTGACGATTTTATTTGTACGTATCCGAAAAATCATCAATTAAACGACACTAACACATTCTTACCGATTGATGGCTTTTTGGAACGTCTCCTGGAAACTTAAAAAAGTAAAGCAAAACGTTGAAAACATTTAGTTCACAGCCTCTGTGTTAGTTCATTTTGTGTACATATTAGTTCTTAGTTCAAAAAATGAACTAGTTCAACTATGTGAACTAGTTCAAAAATAGTTCAAAGTACTGCATCGTTAATTTGAACTACATAGTTCGTTCATGAACTACACAAGACTAGAATTCGCCTTGCTTGCACAACTAGATGGCTGAGCCGGTTTAGGTTTTTTTTTTGAAGTTATTATTTTCTTCATTTAATTAAATAGACGACATCCCTTGAAAAAGTGAACATACAATTCACGAAACGTCGGGAAATATGGAATAAATATTTGCATTTTTATTTGCATAAAAGATGGTAGGCCTAATAGCTGAATTATATAACACAACAAAACATAAAATTTCTATTGGCCAAAAATAATAACTTCAAAAACAGAACCTCGGATAGCTAGCCGAATAAACAGCTCCATTTATTTAAATTGAAAACAACATATTAACACAAAAAACATGAGAGGCTTTTTCCAACATATTTCATTCAAATACGATGGTAAACACGTAGTCATGAAGAAATATTACAACGATATTAAAAGTTGGTTAAAACGCAACAAAGATTAAAATTTCTACTAGCATGCAGAAACTATGGCATTGTGCCTAATCATACTAAACACACAACAACAAAAGTTGCACAATTGTTCCAATGCAGTACTATTAAACGAAACCTTGAAAAAGTTGAATACAATTTTCATAAAAAATATTAAATTTAGAAATATCACAAACCAACAATGATTTGAAAATAATAAAAAAGAATCTTTACCACGCCAAATTTAATATACAAAACTTAGTTACCGAAGAAGATTTCAAACTGTTTATAAAAAATCAAACTGATAGGACAAAAGGTATAACAACCAAAACTAAAGAAAAACAAATTAGATAATTAAATTCGTTTAAAGAAAATGTTTTTAAACAACAAGGGCTGTTATTTAATGAAGACTGGTTTGTAAATAAAACAGATTTAGAAATACCGTGGGAGTGCAAATGGTTATTATCTCTGGGGAAAAAGTTTGCTCCTCCAATTAACAGACAAAGCTTTTCACCACTAGAAATAATAGCAGATGTGGAAGAGTGCATACAAAAACTGGATAGTAACAGAAATGGTGAAAAGGAGACAAGAAGAGCAAAAATGGCAAGTATGGTAACGTCGTTCCAAAGAAACATAAAAAATAGTCCAAGAGAAAAATTAATATTAGCTGTTTTCGAAAAAAAACTAAAAAATTTTTAAGAATGCATAAAAACATAATAATTACACAAGCTGACAAAGGGAATAAAACGGTTGCAATATATAAACAAGAATACAATAATAAAATGGAAGAACTATTAAACGACAAGGAAATATACAGAGTATTGAGGATAGATCCCACCAATAAGCTGGTGAAAACAAACAACAAACTTGTTACTGACCTATTTAAAAGTGAATGCATTGATAACCAACTGAAAAGAATTCTTATGTGTTCAGCCGCTAATGCACTGAGAATTTATGGACTGCCAAAAATACATAAAGTCAACATACCTCTACGACCCATAGTTTCATCATCACAAGTTCCCTGTTATGAACTTAGTAAGCACATAGGAAAGATACTTAAAAATATAATATCAGATACATACAACATAAAAAATTCACTCCAATTAAAAAACCAACTCCAAAATATACAAATAGATGAACATGACTCACTAATATCACTTGATGTAATCTCACTCTTTACGAACATTCCAATACACGCAGCGATAAATAACATAATGAAAAAATGGGATAAAATAAAAACAGTCACTAAAATTCCTAAAACTAAATTCCTAGAAATCTTGAAATTTTGCTTGTATAATAACAATTACTTCATATATATAAGGACACAATATATAGCCAAATATTCGGTATGCCTATGGGCAACCCTCTTTCCCCCACAATAGCAGATATAGTGTTAGATAATCTACTAGACGTAACATTAGCCGACCTAAAACTTAAAAATATACGTATAAAATACATAACTAAATATGTAGATGAACTCTTAGCCGTTATAAACATTAATGACAAAGACGATATTTTAAAAACGTTCAACACATATCATCCGAGAATTAAATTTACAATGGAAACGGAAAACAATAATGAAATCGCATATCTCGACACCAAATTATATAGAGGTAATGGCAAAATAATATTTGATTGGTATACAAAATATTCATCATCAGGAAGGATAATAAATTTTAATGCGACGTAACCAAGAGCCCAAATATTAAATACAGCAAAAAATTTCGTCCACAGGGTCTTGGATATCAGTGACAAACAATTCCACGCGAGTAATATCAAAAAAATTACCACAGTTCTTAAAAATAATAGCTTCCCCCAAAAAGTAATAGAATCCTGCATATCATCTTATAATCCCGAACGTAACAACAGATCCGAAACCCCTATCACAGACAAACGGTTTTGCAGTATTAAATATATACCCGGCCTTACCGACAGCATAAATATAAAAGCAACAATAGACAATAATAACATATGTTTTGCTTACAACCCAAATAAAATCCTAAACAGAATTTTTACTAAAACAAAAACACCAATAGAAAAACTACAAAAAAACAATGTTGTATATGAAATAATTTGCAAAGGCAATGACCAAAATTTATGTAATCTTGGTTACATCGGAAGAACAAAGAGAAACCTGGTAACAAGAGTTAATGAACATCAAGCAGATATTAATAAAAACATGGAGAGCACTGCATTATCACAACATATACTTAATACAAAACACAAACCAGATTTTGACAATATAAAAATACTGGACAAAGTAAACAACGATAGAAAAAGATACGTGACAGAAAGTTTACGAATTCAACAAAAGATAAACAAAACGATGAACATCAAAGAAGACACTGATAATTTGAGCGCAAATTATAAACTTGTAATAAACCAATCGGTCTAATTGGGAAAAATATGGTTTTCAAAATAAAAATAATTATTATAATTTAAAAATGAATGTTAATGTGATATTTATGTTTATAAGTATCAAAAAGAAATGTTAATGTGATATTAGAAGACATAGTAAGTTTCTTTTATGATTGTTAAAAAATTTTTCATGTACATATGTATATTTAGAATATTGTTGTTGTTTTTCTTCATTTAATTAAATAGACGACATCCCTTGAAAAAGTGAACTTACAATTCACGAAACTTCGGGAAATATGGAATAAATATTTGCATTTTTATTTACATTAAAGATGGTAGGCCTAATAGCTGAATTATATAACACAACAAAACATAAAATTTCAATTGTCCAAAAATAATAACTCCAAAAACAGAACCTCGGATAGCTAGCCGAATAAACAGCTCCATTTATTTAAATTGAAAACAACAACATTTTAACACAAAAAACATGAGAGGCTTTTTCCAACACATTTCATTCAAATACGATGGTGAAACACGTAGAGTCATGAAGAAATATTACAACGATATTAAAAAGCTGGTTAAAGATTAAAATTTCTACTAGTATGCAGAAACTATGGCATTGTGCCTAATCATACTAAACACACAACAACAAAAGTTGCACAATTGTTCCAATGCAGTACAATTAAACGAAACCTTGAAAAAGTTGAATACAATTTTCATAAAAAAATATTAAATTTAGAAATATCACAAACCAACAATGATTTGAAAATAATAAAAAAGAATCTTTACCACGCCAAATTTAATATACAAAACTTAGTTACCGAAGAAGATTTCAAACTGTTTATAAAAAATCAAACTGATAGGACAAAAGGTATAACAACCAAAACTAAAGAAAAACAAATTAGAAAATTAAATTCGCTTAAAGAAAATGTTTTTAAACAACAAGGGCTGATATTTAATGAAGACTGGTTTGTAAATAAAACAGATTTAGAAATACCGTGGGAGTGCAAATGGTTATTATCTCTGGGGAAAAAGTTTGCTCCTCCAATTAACAGACAAAGCTTTTCACCACTAGAAATAATAGCAGATGTGGAAGAGTGCATACAAAAACTGGATAGTAACAGAAATGGTGAAAAGGAGACAAGAAGAGCAAAAATGGCAAGTATGGTAACGTCGTTCCAAAGAAACATAAAAAATAGTCCAAGAGAAAAATTAATATTAGCTGTTTTCGAAAAAAAACTAAAAAATTTTTAAGAATGCATAAAAACATAATAATTACACAAGCTGACAAAGGGAATAAAACGGTTGCAATATATAAACAAGAATACAATAATAAAATGGAAGAACTATTAAACGACAAGGAAATATACAGAGTATTGAGGATAGATCCCACCAATAAGCTGGTGAAAACAAACAACAAACTTGTTACTGACCTATTTAAAAGTGAATGCATTGATAACCAACTGAAAAGAATTCTTATGTGTTCAGCCGCTAATGCACTGAGAATTTATGGACTGCCAAAAATACATAAAGTCAACATACCTCTACGACCCATAGTTTCATCATCACAAGTTCCCTGTTATGAACTTAGTAAGCACATAGGAAAGATACTTAAAAATATAATATCAGATACATACAACATAAAAAATTCACTCCAATTAAAAAACCAACTCCAAAATATACAAATAGATGAACATGACTCACTAATATCACTTGATGTAATCTCACTCTTTACGAACATTCCAATACACGCAGCGATAAATAACATAATGAAAAAATGGGATAAAATAAAAACAGTCACTAAAATTCCTAAAACTAAATTCCTAGAAATCTTGAAATTTTGCTTGTATAATAACAATTACTTCATATATATAAGGACACAATATATAGCCAAATATTCGGTATGCCTATGGGCAACCCTCTTTCCCCCACAATAGCAGATATAGTGTTAGATAATCTACTAGACGTAACATTAGCCGACCTAAAACTTAAAAATATACGTATAAAATACATAACTAAATATGTAGATGAACTCTTAGCCGTTATAAACATTAATGACAAAGACGATATTTTAAAAACGTTCAACACATATCATCCGAGAATTAAATTTACAATGGAAACGGAAAACAATAATGAAATCGCATATCTCGACACCAAATTATATAGAGGTAATGGCAAAATAATATTTGATTGGTATACAAAATATTCATCATCAGGAAGGATAATAAATTTTAATGCGACGTAACCAAGAGCCCAAATATTAAATACAGCAAAAAATTTCGTCCACAGGGTCTTGGATATCAGTGACAAACAATTCCACGCGAGTAATATCAAAAAAATTACCACAGTTCTTAAAAATAATAGCTTCCCCCAAAAAGTAATAGAATCCTGCATATCATCTTATAATCCCGAACGTAACAACAGATCCGAAACCCCTATCACAGACAAACGGTTTTGCAGTATTAAATATATACCCGGCCTTACCGACAGCATAAATATAAAAGCAACAATAGACAATAATAACATATGTTTTGCTTACAACCCAAATAAAATCCTAAACAGAATTTTTACTAAAACAAAAACACCAATAGAAAAACTACAAAAAAACAATGTTGTATATGAAATAATTTGCAAAGGCAATGACCAAAATTTATGTAATCTTGGTTACATCGGAAGAACAAAGAGAAACCTGGTAACAAGAGTTAATGAACATCAAGCAGATATTAATAAAAACATGGAGAGCACTGCATTATCACAACATATACTTAATACAAAACACAAACCAGATTTTGACAATATAAAAATACTGGACAAAGTAAACAACGATAGAAAAAGATACGTGACAGAAAGTTTACGAATTCAACAAAAGATAAACAAAACGATGAACATCAAAGAAGACACTGATAATTTGAGCGCAAATTATAAACTTGTAATAAACCAATCGGTCTAATTGGGAAAAATGTGGTTTTCAAAATAAAAATAATTATTATAATTTAAAAATGAATGTTAATGTGATATTTATGTTTATAAGTATCAAAAAGAAATGTTAATGTGATATTAGAAGACATAGTAAGTTTCTTTTATGATTGTTAAAAAATTTTTCATGTACATATGTATATTTAGAATATTGTTGTTGTTTTTCTTCATTTAATTAAATAGACGACATCCCTTGAAAAAGTGAACTTACAATTCACGAAACGTCGGGAAATATGGAATAAATATTTGCATTTTTATTTACATAAAAGATGGTAGGCCTAATAGCTGAATTATATAAAACAACAAAACATAGGTTTTTTTGTTCTTTAAATAAAAATAGCTGATTTTTATGTATTTTTATTTTCTCATTACGATGGCGCAATTAGTTTTTCCCTAGCAGGTCTAGTTTTAAAAATATAGTGACATTTACTATTTGCATAATTTACACCACTTTTTGTATCATTCGCTTAATATTGGGTTTGTTAGTCAAATTGTATGTTTAATAAACAGGTTGATGCTTATTAAAAATGTATTGGCAACGTTTGCTGACCGTACGTCTCCACTAGCCATCGACTTGGACATGACATGGACATGACGCCGGCAGAGCAAATGTGAAAAATTCATCAACTTCCTTGTTGTGGTGAACACGTGCGATGTCCATGTTCAGGCATATCAAAGTATTTTGCGGTAGTGCAATAGAGATGGAATATTTACCAATTTTGTTCTGTCTCTTTTCTTTCTATTGCAAATGGTTGCGGACGTCGAATCTCATGGCGAACATTTTTGCTCAGACATATGCTCGGGCATTGATGTCAGAGCATGGACGAAAGTTGGACATGAGCGGTCTCCATTAGCCATTTGCGATGTCCGACATGATGTCCATACCAAGTTCATGGGTAGTGGAGACCGCTAGTAAGTAAAAATCTACAAAAATAGATTTTTCTGTAGCCAATTTCAACTTCTGGCTGACATACATACTTTCACAAGCAAAGAGAAATACAATAACAACTGACACATTTGCTGTCAGCCTGATACACTATATAAACCGAACGCATGGACCGATTTTGACGATTCTTACATCAATCGATTTGTTACTAAGGATATGACAGTAGTCAAAACTCAATATGGCGGCTAACAGACGCCATTTTTTAAATACGACAGTTATTTTAAAATAATTCTTAGGTTTCTCTTGTGATTTTTCATTTCGAATGACCATTTAGGATAGTATAAAAGAAGGAGAGAAAACAGATGTGGTGTATTTCTGGTGGATTGTGCAGAGAGAGAGTTGAAGCGTTCGGACGTGAAAATTTATCATGTTTAATTTAATTAAATTAATTGTAATAAAATAAAAATAAAAGCTAACTTAAAAAAATATATTTGTTTAAATATCTTCGATCTTTTTGTTTTTACTTTGTTTTTATATATATTAAGCTTGAGATCTTATTTTTAACCCCCGACTAAAAAAAGGGGTAGTAGATTAGTAATGGGGACGATAGTCCTGTTTTGGGAATTTAAAACCAGGAAAAAATAAAAATGATGGCAACCCTGTTATAAATGGGGAGATTTTGGGGATTTTCATGCTGCTATTGTGTGTGTGTGTGCGTGTGTGTGTTTGTGTGTGAGTCTGATTCCTTGGTTATGTCTATGCATGTGTATGGGGGTGTTTGTATGTGTGTATGGGAGTGTGTGTGTGTGTGTGTTTGTGTATGTGTTTTTGTATTTACTTGTATGTTTGATGGTGTCCGATACTTTTGTTGTAGTGGCAAACAATCATTATACCCAGTAGGAAATGTCGATGGTGAAAATGTACTGAGTCGCTTTTGACTTGTCGCTTGTGCGACCTACATACAAATGTATGTATACTGACAAGTTATTGACAAGTCCACCACAAATACACCATATCTGTTTCCTCTTCTTCTTTTATACTGACGGATAGAAGAAAACTTATTATACCAAAATTGTTACTAGAATTTTAGTGTTGACACAAAGACACTTGCTCCCATTCTGACTGCAGGGTAGTTACAAGGGATCTGTGTATTTGTGTGCATATAGTGATTGTTATTTGATAGACTTTCTGCAGCTGTTTTGAGCTATCGTTGGTATGCTTATGTAGGGTTATTGTGTATATATGTATGCATTTATGTTTGCGATCTGTGGGGAAATAATCTAATAGCTGCAGAGATTGGCAACCCTATTGTGAATGGAAGTGAATGCGGAATGTATTTGGTAATGGATGTATATGTTGTTGTATTAATGTATGCGATCGTTTCTATTTTTGCTTTGAAAAATATCATTGCTTGTGTGAGTTACATCAACACTTTTTCATACATTTATATAAATGAATGTGTATAGGTTTTCTAAGCTATTGACGTTGATATTCTTATTGATATAAAATGTTGTGTTGGCATAGGTTTTATGTGTACAAGTGCAGTTCAGATATTAAATGTTTAGAATCCAATCAGGTTGATAAGTAGAGTTTTTGATAGGGGTAGTGATATTTTTATTTCAATATATTTTACTTTAATGTAACAATTATAGCAAATAGCTTTCGGAGAAATACAGCAAAAACTTATAGAAGCACCTATATTCACGTGTCCCCGATTTTTATCGTACCTTTGTATTGCAAACTGATGTTAGCGATTTTGGTATGGGTGTTGCTAGACTGTGGGAATTTCATCATATCTCGTAATACCAACAGAGAAATTAGATTTGACGACTACTACACGATTCTCATATGAATTGGGGGGAATGTGTGTATATATATGTGTGTGTGTGTGTGTGTGTGTGTATGTAGTGTGTGTGTGTGTGTGTGTGTCTGTGCATGTTTGTATTAATTTCATCATATGTCATAATACCGTCAGATAAATTAGATTTGATAACTACAACGCGATTCTCATATAAAGTATATAAGAAGAAGAAATAATGTAGATTGTCATCAGTCTGCTCTGATATCTCAACAAGTGACAACCTATTTTCTTAACCAAACTTTCTAAGGTGTTTGAAATCCAAAAACTATAAAAGTGCTAAAACTAATTATTGTTTGCTAAACAAGTTTATAGTGCATAAAAAATAATTAAATAAATTGTTTATAACTGAAATAAATTGTTTATTAATAAACTAATTAAATAAATTGTTTATAAATATAATAATTAAATTAATTAATAAACGAATAAATAATTAAATAAAATGAATACTACAAGTTGTACCATCTGCAATAAAGTCTTTCTGACTCAAACAAAACTAAATCAGCATATTGAAACGCATTCATATGCTAACCAATCGAAGGCTATGGTTGGAACTAGTAAGCTAAATCTTCAAAACAAATATTGTGAGGATTGTGATGAGATGATCCCATCAAATGGTTATATGGCTCATGTCAGAACCACAAAACATAAAAACAGTTGTCAACAAGAACGGATTGGAGATTTTCTCACAAAAATAGCAAGCAACTTCAATGGGAGGATCGAGACATATATTGTCCTTAACAAAAATGTGGGTGTCTTGTTTCCGGAGGAGTTTCTGAAATCTGCCAAGAGCTCCATAGTACAACAAATCAATGAACGTAGTAGGGTACATACTACATTTAAATTTAATATGGAGCTCACGTGTGATTATATGAAGATGGTGAATGATGAGATTAATGTTTCCCAACTTGTTCATATTTCGAAAATGATGATGGTTACTTTATATGATGACATAGAGGATATGTATAAGAAACAAACCGAGGAGCTAAGAGCCAAAATGGAAGAATTTCAAGAGAGGGATAGCGGATGGACCTTGATTTCAATAAATTCCCTTGAAGTTAATATAAACAAGGCGTCCATAATAAGAGGATCGAGCTTTATCCCTCTTCCAAAAAATATTGCAATGAAACGTGCATGCATAAATGTCGAGAACTGTGATGTTTATTGCTTTAAATGGTGTCTTATTGCGGCTTTGAATGTAAACAGTGGTCTGAGTCCTAAATAACGGAAAAACTGTAGAAATTTCAATATTGCAAACATTTCTGATGAGAATATTAATATAGGGGAAGTTGTATTAAATTTTAAAGACCTAGAGTTTCCACTCCCATTGAAGCAGATACAAAAATTTGAAAGTCAAAATTATGTGAGCATCAATGTATTTGGTCACAATGGAACATCGCTTATAGGACCATACTACATAACAAAAGGAGAAAAACATGTTCATATTAATCTCTTATTGCTCCAGTCCAATGAAAACTTCCACTATGTACTCATCAATGATATATCAAAGTAAGTTTCATTTGTGCATTTAAGCGAAATATGTTTTCATATCTATTTAAACAGTTACTTATTATTGTTATGTTAATTTACATACTATTTTATTTTCTATATTTTCTTCAGACTTCTTCGTTCCAACATGACGTCACACAGAAGTAAGATTCTGATATGCAAAACCTGCCTATATTATACACATGATGATTATGTGTATAATCATCACAAAAACGTTTGCGGCAAAAAAAGTCATCAGAATGCCAGAAGATGGATCTATTATCAAGTTTACGAAGCACTACAAACAGTTAAATGTACCATTTGTAATATACGCAGACTTTGAGTCCATTTTAGAAAAAGTCAATGATCCTGTAAGTAAAAGCACTACAAATGTACAGAAACACCATTCGTGTGCATTCGGGTATTTTATTAATTGTAGTTTTAAGAGAGAAAATAATTTATATAGGAATTATTTTGGTGAAGATTCGGCAAATGTATTTATTAAAAAAATAGTTGAAGATTGTATCGATATTTATCTAAATTATTTAATTAAAGTTAAGAAAATGTTCATAACCCTAATTGAAATAGCTCAATATAATAATGCAAAAAATTGTTATATATGTAAGAAAATATTAAATAACGATAAAGTTAGAGATCATTGTCATCTTACGGGCAATTATCGTGGGGCAGCTCATAGCGAATGTAATTTGAATTATAAAACACCTCAGTTTATACCGGTTATCCTGCATAATCTTTCTACATATGATATACACCTATTTTTCAAAGAACTTTCTACTATAAAATACTCCACAATAAAAGTGATTCCCCAGAACACAGAGCGTTATATTTCTCTTTCAATTTTCATCAGATTAGATGAAAAATATGGATTCGAAATAAGATTTATAGACTCGTTTAGATTTATGGCTTCGAGCTTAGATACGTTAGCGAAAAATCTTGATAGCAATGATTTCAATACTATTCGATCATGTTTCGTTGATGAAGATCATTTCAACCTGATTAGAAGAAAGGGTGCATTTCCGTACTCTTACATGGATTCCATGACTAAGTTTAAGGAAACTAAGCTCCCTAGTAGAGACGAGTTCTTCAATATTCTAACGAATGAAGAATGTGATGTATTCGAGTATGAACATGCTCAAAAAATATGGAGGGTGTTTAACTGTAAAACCCTCCTTGACTATACTGAGCTCTACTTAAAGACAGATGTTCTACTTCTAGCCGATGTGTTTGAAAATTTTAGGAAAATTTGTAGAGATATATACGATTTGGACCCCTGCCACTATTATACAGCACCAGGCTTATCCTGGGATGCAATGTTGAAAACCACAGAAGTTTCACTGGAACAGTTCACTGATTCCGAAATGTATATGTTTATGCAAAACGGAATTAGAGGTGGACTAGTTCAATGCTCGCAAAGATATTCCAAAGCAAATAACAAATATTTGGAAGATTTTGATCCATCAAAGCCATCAGAATTTCTTGTATATTTAGACGCTAACAATTTGTATGGTTGGGCGATGTCGGAATATCTTCCTTGCGGTGAATTTGAGTGGGTATGTGATACTGATTTTGATGTTAAAAAAATTTCTGATACTGCAGAGTATGGGTACATTTTGGAAGTGGATATAGATTATCCGGATTCAGTGCATGATCTTCATAATGATTTGCCATTTTGTCCCCAAAATAAGACCGTGGAGGGATCTAAAATCAAAAAATTAGTTGCAGACTTACACTTAAAAACAAATTACACCATACACTATAAAGTTTTAAAACAAGCCATTTCAAATGGCATCATTTTAAAACAAATCCATAGAATACTCAGATTTAAGCAATCCCCTTGGCTTAAAAAATATATTGACTTAAACACATTTCATAGGACAAATGATAAAAATAACTTTGAAAAAGATTTCTTCAAACTTTTAAACAATGCTGTTTACGGGAAGACAATGGAAAACATTGAAAAACGTAGGGACATTAGAATTACTTCATCCTGGGAAACAACAAATAGGAATCATTTAGGTCTCAGAGCATTAATTGCGAAACAAAATTTTAAGCAGTTGACAAAATTTTCTGATGATATGTATGCGGTAGAGTTAGAAAAAATGGAACCACTATATGATAAACCCATATATGTTGGTTTTACAGTACTGGAGTTATCCAAGTGGAGAATGTATGACTTCCATTATGGCTTCATGAAGCCTAAATTTGGAGACGACATTTCTCTCAACTATATGGATACTGACTCATTTATTTATTCAATTAAAACTGATGATTTTTACGATGACATCCGTAATGACATTAGTTTGAATTTTGATACGTCAGAATATCCTATAGATAATCAATTTCGTTTGCCGCTACTAAATAAGAAGGTTTTAGGAATGATGAAAGATGAAAACCATGGGGATATAATGACAGAGTTTGTTGGTTTAAGAGCAAAAATGTATTCTCTGTCGACTCTTCGCTCGGAAGCTATTAAAAAATCAAAAGGGGTCAAAAAGTCTGTAATTAAAAAGTTGTCCATTAATGATTACAAAAGTTGCTTATTCGAATCCAAAATTATCTCGGATGAATTGTTTTTGTTTAGATCTAAAACACATCAACTATATGCCCAAAAACTACATAAAATAGCACTTAGCTTTTCTGATGATAAAAGAAATATAATGAAAGATAAAATAAAAACGCGCGCTTGGGGACATTACATAGACCGAAATAATGATGTAATGGACGTAGAATAGAATGATTCCTACTAAATTGCATGTAAGATGTCAATGAAAATTTAATTTTGTACTAATTGTATTTATTTATTAATGTATTTCTTTAATTATTTATTAATTTATTTATTATTCACTTATTTGTTTATTAATAAATTTATGTATTTATTATTTATTTGTTTATTAATTTATTAATTAGTTTATTCCTTTATTAATTTACTTATCTATTAATTTATTTATTGTTTATATATTTGTTTATGAATTTATCTATTAATTTTAGTATTTTATTCACACAAAAGTATGTAAAAATTTAATGCTTTAAAGCTTTTATCTTTTTACCTATATCTAAGTTATCTTTAATTAAAAATTAAATATTAGATTAATGATCTTTTTTCTTTTTATATCTGTATATTTTTATTTATAAATAGAGTTAAATTTGTATTGGTACTAAGATTTTTAAGAAAAAATGATAAATAAAATATTGAAAAAATAATAATATATATAAATGGTTTTTATTTCAACTTAAATTTACTTAATAGAAATTTTAACTACAAATGTCCAACATTTTTATATTTTGTTTCTTTATGGGCTTTACTTCGCTAGATCAAAAAATTTTTCTTTTTGCTTATTTACAAATTCTTGTTTTTTCTTTTAATATCACTTAAACATGAACAGTCTTGTTATCTTTGAAAGGTTCTGCACAAAACAAATTGAATTTCACAATATTATGAAATTCCATTATATTTCATTAGGTATTTTCTTATCGACACCAACTGCTTTAACACCATCTCATTTACGTTTGCTAACAGCAAATAGTACATTAGGTGTCAGCTATTAGATCAGCTTATCAGCTATTGGATCAGCTTATTAGCACCTGGTCTGTTTTTCAGATCAGCTTTTCAGGAGCTGGTCTGGTTTTCAGATCAGCTTATCAGGACCTGGTCTGGTTTTCAGATCAGCTTATCAGGACCTGGTCTGGTTTTCAGATCAGCTTTTCAGGACCTGGTCTGGTTTTCAGATCAGCTTATCAGGACCTGGTCTGGTTTTCAGATCAGCTTATCAGGACCTGGTCTGGTTTTCAGATCAGCTTATCAGGACCTGGTCTGGTTTTCAGATCAGGCTATCAGGACCTGGTCTGGTTTTCAGATCAGCTTATCAGGAGCTGGTCTGATTTTCAGGTCAGCTTATTAGGAGCTGGTCTGATTTTCAGGTCAGCTTATTAGGAGCTGGTCTGGTTTTCAGGTCAGATGAAATAACTAAAGTCTATCTTTTATTAGCAGTATTTTTTTTTCTATAACGAAAATCGTTTAATTCAATATATTTGCTTATAATCAAAAATCCATATTTATCCTTCCAACACTCTACAAATTTTTTAAAACTTGTCAAAATTCATATTACTGCCAACATGAACCTTATAAACATGCTTCATATTTTCCTAATCTTACTTAAACATTATAATTACATTTGCATTGTCTCTTATTAAATGCTTATAGCCATATTCATAAAAATTTTAAACAGCATTTCAAATGTTGTTTGAGCAAAATTCGCTAAAATTGTATTCATAATAGAATATTAGCGTAAAAACGTTTTTTAACTTGCGTAAATCACCAAATCTTAAAAATTAAATGCACCCATATTTAAAATAATTTTGAATTGACGTCGTTGTAGTTTTGCTTCTTGTTTATTTATATTTTTAACTTTGTCTGTATGTATGTATAGATGCATGTATTAAGAATTATGCTTATGTTTGGCACAAGTAGAATGAGTCATCATTCTTCTGTCGCCCCATACAAAAATATACACGTACACGTACATATGTATGTATATTATTCTGCTTTCCACATGCAACATCAGCAAATATCATAATTGAAATGTATTAAGCTTCATTACCAGAAAAAAATAAATGTATAATAACCCATTCTTTTAATTATGAAATTATGTAATTTCTTTAACTATTCATATTTGTAGTAGTATATAGATAATTTTAGTATAAATATATGTTTTTAAACCTCAGATAGTAGTAGGGAACTGGGCATCCGGCGTAGATTAAAATTTTTAAGTTTAATTACCCATAACCCCGACAAAGGACACCCAGAAATTATTACACAACCCAAATCACTGAAAGACTCAAATTTCCACGGTCATGCAGACAGACAGAGAGAGAGAGAGAGAGACAGACATACACTTAATGTAAACAAAAACTCCTTATGCTAAAAAAATAAGAGTGACTTATTGAACCACCCTAGAAAAATATTTAAAGGACTTATTGAACCACCCTCGTAGGTACCAAATTTCAAGAATTTTAAAATTTTCAAATTTTAATTACCCAAATTTAACAATTTCACCAACAATTTTAATTGTCCCCGGATGCCCAGTTCCCTACTACTATCTGAGGTTTAAAAACATATATTTATACTAAAATTATCTATATACTACTACAAATATGAATAGTTAAAGAAATTACATAATTTCATAATTAAAAGAATGGGTTATTATACATTTATTTTTTTCTGGTAATGAAGCTTAATACATTTCAATTATGGTATTTGCTGATGTTGCATGTGGAAAGCAGAATAATATACATACATACGTACGTGTACGTGTATATTTTTGTATGGGGCGACAGAAGAATGATGACTCATTCTACTTGTGCCAAACATAAGCATAATTCTTAATACATGCATACATACATACATACAGACAAAGTTAAAAATATAAATAAACAAGAAGCAAAACTACAACGACGTCAATTCAAAATTATTTTAAATATGGGTGCATTTAATTTTTAAGATTTGGTGATTTACGCAAGTTAAAAAACGTTTTTACGCTAATATTCTATTATGAATACAATTTTAGCGAATTTTGCTCAAACAACATTTGAAATGCTGTTTAAAATTTTTATGAATATGGCTAGAAGCATTTAATAAGTGACAATGCAAATGTAATTATAATGTTTAAGTAAGATTAGGAAAATATGAAGCATGTTTACAAGGTTCATGTTGGCAGTAATATGAATTTTGACAAGTTTTAAAAAATTTGTAGAGTGTTGGAAGGATAAATATGGATTTTTGATTATAAGCAAATATATTGAATTAAACGATTTTCGTTATAGAAAAAAAAAAAAATACTGCTAATAAAAGATAGACTTTAGTTATTTCATCTGACCTGAAAACCAGACCAGCTCCTAATAAGCTGACCTGAAAATCAGACCAGCTCCTAATAAGCTGACCTGAAAATCAGACCAGCTCCTGATAAGCTGATCTGAAAACCAGACCAGGTCCTGATAGCCTGATCTGAAAACCAGACCAGGTCCTGATAAGCTGATCTGAAAACCAGACCAGCTCCTGAAAAGCTGATCTGAAAAACAGACCAGGTGCTAATAAGCTGATCCAATAGCTGATAAGCTGATCTAATAGCTGACACCTAATGTACTATTTGCTGTTAGCAAACGTAAATGAGATGGTGGTGTTAAAGCAGTTGGTGTCGATAAGAAAATACCTAATGAAATATAATGGAATTTCATAATATTGTGAAATTCAATTTGTTTTGTGCAGAACCTTTCAAAGATAACAAGACTGTTCATGTTTAAGTGATATTAAAAGAAAAAACAAGAATTTGTAAATAAGCAAAAAGAAAAATTTTTTGATCTAGCGAAGTAAAGCCCATAAAGAAACAAAATATAAAAATGTTGGACATTTGTAGTTAAAATTTCTATTAAGTAAATTTAAGTTGAAATAAAAACCATTTATATATATTATTATTTTTTCAATATTTTATTTATCATTTTTTCTTAAAAATCTTAGTACCAATACAAATTTAACTCTATTTATAAATAAAAATATACAGATATAAAAAGAAAAAAGATCATTAATCTAATATTTAATTTTTAATTAAAGATAACTTAGATATAGGTAAAAAGATAAAAGCTTTAAAGCATTAAATTTTTACATACTTTTGTGTGAATAAAATACTAAAATTAATAGATAAATTCATAAACAAATATATAAACAATAAATAAATTAATAGATAAGTAAATTAATAAAGAAATAAAGGAATAAACTAATTAATAAATTAATAAACAAATAAATAATAAATACATAAATTTATTAATAAACAAATAAGTGAATAATAAATAAATTAATAAATAATTAAAGAAATACATTAATAAATAAATACAATTAGTACAAAATTAAATTTTCATTGACATCTTACATGCAATTTAGTAGGAATCATTCTATTTTACGTCCATTACATCATTATTTCGGTCTATGTAATGTCCCCAAGCGCGCGTTTTTATTTTATCTTTCATTATATTTCTTTTATCATCAGAAAAGCTAAGTGCTATTTTATGTAGTTTTTGGGCATATAGTTGATGTGTTTTAGATCTAAACAAAAACAATTCATCCGAGATAATTTTGGATTCGAATAAGCAACTTTTGTAATCATTAATGGACAACTTTTTAATTACAGACTTTTTGACCCCTTTTGATTTTTTAATAGCTTCCGAGCGAAGAGTCGACAGAGAATACATTTTTGCTCTTAAACCAACAAACTCTGTCATTATATCCCCATGGTTTTCATCTTTCATCATTCCTAAAACCTTCTTATTTAGTAGCGGCAAACGAAATTGATTATCTATAGGATATTCTGACGTATCAAAATTCAAACTAATGTCATTACGGATGTCATCGTAAAAATCATCAGTTTTAATTGAATAAATAAATGAGTCAGTATCCATATAGTTGAGAGAAATGTCGTCTCCAAATTTAGGCTTCATGAAGCCATAATGGAAGTCATACATTCTCCACTTGGATAACTCCAGTACTGTAAAACCAACATATATGGGTTTATCATATAGTGGTTCCATTTTTTTTAACTCTACCGCATACATATCATCAGAAAATTTTGTCAACTGCTTAAAATTTTGTTTCGCAATTAATGCTCTGAGACCTAAATGATTCCTATTTGTTGTTTCCCAGGATGAAGTAATTCTAATGTCCCTACGTTTTTCAATGTTTTCCATTGTCTTCCCGTAAACAGCATTGTTTAAAAGTTTGAAGAAATCTTTTTCAAAGTTATTTTTATCATTTGTCCTATGAAATGTGTTTAAGTCAATATATTTTTTAAGCCAAGGGGATTGCTTAAATCTGAGTATTCTATGGATTTGTTTTAAAATGATGCCATTTGAAATGGCTTGTTTTAAAACTTTATAGTGTATGGTGTAATTTGTTTTTAAGTGTAAGTCTGCAACTAATTTTTTGATTTTAGATCCCTCCACGGTCTTATTTTGGGGACAAAATGGCAAATCATTATGAAGATCATGCACTGAATCCGGATAATCTATATCCACTTCCAAAATGTACCCATACTCTGCAGTATCAGAAATTTTTTTAACATCAAAATCAGTATCACATACCCACTCAAATTCACCGCAAGGAAGATATTCCGACATCGCCCAACCATACAAATTGTTAGCGTCTAAATATACAAGAAATTCTGATGGCTTTGATGGATCAAAATCTTCCAAATATTTGTTATTTGCTTTGGAATATCTTTGCGAGCATTGAACTAGTCCACCTCTAATTCCGTTTTGCATAAACATATACATTTCGGAATCAGTGAACTGTTCCAGTGAAACTTCTGTGGTTTTCAACATTGCATCCCAGGATAAGCCTGGTGCTGTATAATAGTGGCAGGGGTCCAAATCGTATATATCTCTACAAATTTTCCTAAAATTTTCAAACACATCGGCTAGAAGTAGAACATCTGTCTTTAAGTAGAGCTCAGTATAGTCAAGGAGGGTTTTACAGTTAAACACCCTCCATATTTTTTGAGCATGTTCATACTCGAATACATCACATTCTTCATTCGTTAGAATATTGAAGAACTCGTCTCTACTAGGGAGCTTAGTTTCCTTAAACTTAGTCATGGAATCCATGTAAGAGTACGGAAATGCACCCTTTCTTCTAATCAGGTTGAAATGATCTTCATCAACGAAACATGATCGAATAGTATTGAAATCATTGCTATCAAGATTTTTCGCTAACGTATCTAAGCTCGAAGCCATAAATCTAAACGAGTCTATAAATCTTATTTCGAATCCATATTTTTCATCTAATCTGATGAAAATTGAAAGAGAAATATAACGCTCTGTGTTCTGGGGAATCACTTTTATTGTGGAGTATTTTATAGTAGAAAGTTCTTTGAAAAATAGGTGTATATCATATGTAGAAAGATTATGCAGGATAACCGGTATAAACTGAGGTGTTTTATAATTCAAATTACATTCGCTATGAGCTGCCCCACGATAATTGCCCGTAAGATGACAATGATCTCTAACTTTATCGTTATTTAATATTTTCTTACATATATAACAATTTTTTGCATTATTATATTGAGCTATTTCAATTAGGGTTATGAACATTTTCTTAACTTTAATTAAATAATTTAGATAAATATCGATACAATCTTCAACTATTTTTTTAATAAATACATTTGCCGAATCTTCACCAAAATAATTCCTATATAAATTATTTTCTCTCTTAAAACTACAATTAATAAAATACCCGAATGCACACGAATGGTGTTTCTGTACATTTGTAGTGCTTTTACTTACAGGATCATTGACTTTTTCTAAAATGGACTCAAAGTCTGCGTATATTACAAATGGTACATTTAACTGTTTGTAGTGCTTCGTAAACTTGATAATAGATCCATCTTCTGGCATTCTGATGACTTTTTTTGCCGCAAACGTTTTTGTGATGATTATACACATAATCATCATGTGTATAATATAGGCAGGTGTTGCATATCAGAATCTTACTTCTGTGTGACGTCATGTTGGAACGAAGAAGTCTGAAGAAAATATAGAAAATAAAATAGTATGTAAATTAACATAACAATAATAAGTAACTGTTTAAATAGATATGAAAACATATTTCGCTTAAATGCACAAATGAAACTTACTTTGATATATCATTGATGAGTACATAGTGGAAGTTTTCATTGGACTGGAGCAATAAGAGATTAATATGAACATGTTTTTCTCCTTTTGTTATGTAGTATGGTCCTATAAGCGATGTTCCATTGTGACCAAATACATTGATGCTCACATAATTTTGACTTTCAAATTTTTGTATCTGCTTCAATGGGAGTGGAAACTCTAGGTCTTTAAAATTTAATACAACTTCCCCTATATTAATATTCTCATCAGAAATGTTTGCAATATTGAAATTTCTACAGTTTTTCCGTTATTTAGGACTCAGACCACTGTTTACATTCAAAGCCGCAATAAGACACCATTTAAAGCAATAAACATCACAGTTCTCGACATTTATGCATGCACGTTTCATTGCAATATTTTTTGGAAGAGGGATAAAGCTCGATCCTCTTATTATGGACGCCTTGTTTATATTAACTTCAAGGGAATTTATTGAAATCAAGGTCCATCCGCTATCCCTCTCTTGAAATTCTTCCATTTTGGCTCTTAGCTCCTCGGTTTGTTTCTTATACATATCCTCTATGTCATCATATAAAGTAACCATCATCATTTTCGAAATATGAACAAGTTGGGAAACATTAATCTCATCATTCACCATCTTCATATAATCACACGTGAGCTCCATATTAAATTTAAATGTAGTATGTACCCTACTACGTTCATTGATTTGTTGTACTATGGAGCTCTTGGCAGATTTCAGAAACTCCTCCGGAAACAAGACACCCACATTTTTGTTAAGGACAATATATGTCTCGATCCTCCCATTGAAGTTGCTTGCTATTTTTGTGAGAAAATCTCCAATCCGTTCTTGTTGACAACTGTTTTTATGTTTTGTGGTTCTGACATGAGCCATATAACCATTTGATGGGATCATCTCATCACAATCCTCACAATATTTGTTTTGAAGATTTAGCTTACTAGTTCCAACCATAGCCTTCGATTGGTTAGCATATGAATGCGTTTCAATATGCTGATTTAGTTTTGTTTGAGTCAGAAAGACTTTATTGCAGATGGTACAACTTGTAGTATTCATTTTATTTAATTATTTATTCGTTTATTAATTAATTTAATTATTATATTTATAAACAATTTATTTAATTAGTTTATTAATAAACAATTTATTTCAGTTATAAACAATTTATTTAATTATTTTTTATGCACTATAAACTTGTTTAGCAAACAATAATTAGTTTTAGCACTTTTATAGTTTTTGGATTTCAAACACCTTAGAAAGTTTGGTTAAGAAAATAGGTTGTCACTTGTTGAGATATCAGAGCAGACTGATGACAATCTACATTATTTCTTCTTCTTATATACTTTATATGAGAATCGCGTTGTAGTTATCAAATCTAATTTATCTGACGGTATTATGACATATGATGAAATTAATACAAACATGCACAGACACACACACACACACACACACTACATACACACACACACACACACACACATATATATATATACACATTCCCCCCAATTCATATGAGAATCGTGTAGTAGTCGTCAAATCTAATTTCTCTGTTGGTATTACGAGATATGATGAAATTCCCACAGTCTAGCAACACCCATACCAAAATCGCTAACATCAGTTTGCAATACAAAGGTACGATAAAAATCGGGGACACGTGAATATAGGTGCTTCTATAAGTTTTTGCTGTATTTCTCCGAAAGCTATTTCCTATAATTGTTACATTAAAGTAAAATATATTGAAATAAAAATATCACTACCCCTATCAAAAACTCTACTTATCAACCTGATTGGATTCTAAACATTTAATATCTGAACTGCACTTGTACACATAAAACCTATGCCAACACAACATTTTATATCAATAAGAATATCAACGTCAATAGCTTAGAAAACCTATACACATTCATTTATATATATGTATGAAAAAGTGTTGATGTAACTCACACAAGCAATGATATTTTTCAAAGCAAAAATAGAAACGATCGCATACATTAATACAACAACATATACATCCATTACCAAATACATTCCGCATTCACTTCCATTCACAATAGGGTTGCCAATCTCTGCAGCTATTAGATTATTTCCCCACAGATCGCAAACATAAATGCATACATATATACACAATAACCCTACATAAGCATACCAAGGACAACTCAAAACAGCAGCCCAAAGTCTATCAAATAACAATCACTATATGCACACAAATACACAGATCCCTTGTAACTACCCTGCAGTCAGACTGGGAGCAAGTGTCTTTGTGTCAACACTAAAATTCTAGTAACAATTTTGTTATAATAAGTTTTCTTATATCCATAAGTATAAAGGAAGTAAAGAAAACAGATATGGTGTATTTGTGGTGGACTTGTCAATAACTTGTCAATATAAATACATTTGTATGTACGTCGCACAAGCGACAAGTCAAAAGCGACTCAGTACATTTTCACCATCGCCATTTCCTACTGGGTATAATGATTGTTTGCCACTACAACAAAAGTATCGGACACCATCAAACATACAAGTAAATACAAAAACACATACACAAACACACACACACACACACTCCCATACACACATACAAACACCCCCATACACATGCATAGACATAACCAAGGAATCAGACTCACACACAAACACACACACGCACACACACACACAATAGCAGCATGAAAATCCCCAAAATCTCCCCATTTATAACAGGGTTGCCATCATTTTTATTTTTTCCTGGTTTTGAATTCCCAAAACAGGACTATCGTCCCCATTACTAATCTACTAGGGGTGTTATAAGTTTGTAGTGTGTGTCTGTGTATCTGTGTGTCTGTCCGTGTCCACGTACAGGCTAAACGTCTGGACCGATTTTCATTTAGTTTTTTTCTGTTTGAAAGATGACTTGATCGAGAAGGTTCTTAGCTATGTTTGGAGAAAATCGGTCCAGCCGTTTAGAAGATATAACATCTTTTCTGAAAAAAGTCGGGGGTTCTTAAAATTTTTAATTTTTGTTATTATTTATAAAAGAATTAACAAATTTTATTTTGATTCCAATATTTCGTTGCCACAATGGATAACTTCTTCAGGGAAAATATGTTTGTATAATAACTGACAATGAAAAAAATATTTTTTATAAAACGGCGGTAAATCAAAAAACTCAAAAAATTATAATATGAAGTTTATTATACATTGAAAAGATAGTATTTTAACTCAAATAAACACATAACAAAAATTATTTTAAATGTTGGTGTCTGTTACAGTTTGAAAAATGTTTTACATTCTGTTATCTATTAACTAAATGTCTATAACATTGTGCAACATTTAGTGTACCTGTTTTGTAGTTTATTCGTTGTGTTGATGGAACTTTTATAATATGTAACACTTCTAACATATATCTACGTTTGAAATTATTTTTAACCCCCCGACTAAAAAAAGGTGTGTTATAAGTTTGTAGTGTGTGTCTGTGTATCTGTGTGTCTGTCCGTGTCCACGTAGAGGTCAAACGGCTGGACCGATTTTCATTTAGTTTTTTCTGTTTGAAAGATGACTTGATCGAGAGGGTTCTTAGCTATGTTTGAAGAAAATCGGTCCAGCCGTTTAGAAGATATAACATCTTTTCTGAAAAAAGTCGGGGGTTTTTAAAATTTTTAATTTTTGTTATCTTTATCCAAAATCAATGTATTATTAAAATCTGGATAATGATTTTTGTCTGCAATGTAATGTTAATGCTGTTTTTGGTGTGGGAGTAATGTGTCTGTATTTTTGATCAGACTTGTGCCCTAGTTTTTAATTTATTTTTTGTAGTACCTGCATATACCTTATTACAATTTTCTCATTACCTCCACATGGTATTTTTTATACTAAATTTGACATTTCTGATTTGTCTATTCTATCTTTTGTTTTGCTAAATAATCTATTTAATGTGTTATGCATTTTATGTGCTATTATATATTTTTACTATCATAAATATTTGAATTTTGAATTCTTTCAGACAAAAGAGGAACATAAGTTAGTGATTTATAAATCTTTGGTTCAGTAACTATTCTGTTCAAATTATTGCAGTTTTTATATTGCCTTATTAATCCATATATCAAAGAAATAGGGTAATTATTATTCAGTAAAATTTCTTTTATCTTATCTATGTTAATCCTATGAAATTCTATATCACTAATCCTCAGAAGCCTTTGAATAGTTCTTTGCTGTATTGATTATTATCCTCTTTAGGTGTTTAAAGTAATAATTGATAATCCTCCCTGATGAAGTTGGTTTCTGATATCAATCTATACATAATATATTTCCCTTTCTCATTACTAGTGTGGCTAAATAAGGAATTCTAGAATTACATTCCTTTTCAATTGCAAATTTTATATCATCATGAAATGAGTTTAGTGTGGTCAACATATTGTCAATTGATTGATCTGGGATTATACAGAACAAATCATCAGAACAAATCATCAATATATTTCCTCAGCCGCCGCCGCCGACAATTTTGTGACGAATTGGACCTCTGCTTGGTACTGGAAATAACAGAATTTTTAAACAAGTTGATGACCTCAAACCAGAGATGGCAAAGTTGGTACATTTGTACCTTTTTTGGTACTATTCAAACTTGGAAAGTACAATATTACAACAATGACTAATTACACTATGCAACAAATGGAAAAAAATTTCTGAACATGGATCACCACTATTTTTTTTTTGATGCGTTATGGTCACCTTACTACAAAAATCATCATTATTTCAGATTCTATGGATAAGTTTTTTTTATAATTTTTTTTTCTAAAATATGAGATTTTTGAAAAGGTTAGTGTATTCATCGTACCATAATTTTGAAACAACGTACTCGATTTTATTATGCGATATTCATACAAATTTTAAATTATGCCTGCTTTAAAATGTTCTAATATTATTTTTTTGTATAACTATTATTTCTGGAGTTATTGAGAAAAAAGTCTAAAAAAAATTTTTTTTTTTTCGAAAAAATTATAACATTTTTTATTGTAAAAATTTCACGAAAAATAAAAAACGGCAAATATTTACCAGTTTCATTATTTATTCATAAAGCTACGTATAAATCAAATAAAATGATTATGATGATTATGAAAATCGATGGGTAAATGATTATTTTATTCGCTATAAAGCAAAAGTACCTAGTTTTAGTGGAAAAACTTTTTCCTCTGTCATTACCAAGTTAGTAACATCGTTTAATCGGATTAGCCTGTAATAATATATAATATATATATATATATATATATATATATATATATATATATATATATATATATATATATATATATATATATATATGTATATGTGTGAGTAAAATATCGCCAAAAATACCATAAATGTGGTTTCAAACAAACAAGAATTTTATTTATTCTCGATTAAGCAGAAAAATATATACCTGGTTTAGGTAAAAAATCTTATTTATTGGCGAAAATTGGAACAACAGTTAATGCGATCACCGTGTGGTCGGTTAGCATATTTTATTAAATAAAGTAAACAAAGTAAACAAGTTTTGTTTTGAATAAACAAAGCTACCAGGTGTAATCTAAAAATTATTTCGACTTTTGGTTTGTCTTCTAGGATTATTAGGCTTCGATTCTCTTATAAGAAACCAAATAAAATCCCCCATATTTTCATTCCATAGTCCCTGATAACGTTGCTCCATAGTCTTAAGTTGCTGGTGGAATCGTTCACCGTGCTCGTCGCTTACGGCACCAAAATTTTCCGGACAAAAATCCAAATGCGAATGTAGGAAATGTATTTTAAGTGACATGTTGACACCTGAAATTAGCATTGAATAAAAAAATGGATTTAATTATACATACGTACTTCATATTTCATTTAGTTATATTTACCATTTTTGAATAGTTTTTAAGCAAATTAGAAATGATTTCTTCATAATTTGTACTTCTGTGGTTTCCTAGATAGTTAGAAACAATTAGTCGAAATGAATTCCAGGCAAGTTTCTCATCGGGTGACAACAAATTTTCAAATGTTGTGCTTAATAGCAGTTTTCGGATTTGAGGACCATCAAAAACGCCTTCGCAAATTTGTCCAGTTGATATATTCAGGGAATATTGTTTTTAAATAAGCAAATGCACTACTATCTTTGTCTAGCGCCTTAAGAAAATTTTTAACTAAACCCAGCTTTATATGAAGTGATGGTAAAATTACATTTTCACTTTTGATCAGGGCAGGATATTTTACATTATGTACACCTATTGTGCTTTCGGCTCTTGTCGGCCAATCCTTTTATATAGAGAAAAGAGCAGTACTTTATGTAGCCGCCCTAGAGACCCGTTAAAATAGCAACAACTTCAAATCGCAACACACTTTCCAATTGTGCATTTCATAGTTAATATTTTTTAATAAACTGGCCATAGTTTCATATGTTTCTTTCATATTCACGGCATGTGCAATGGGTATGGATGGTTTCTTGTTTCCAATATGTAGTAAAACGGCCTTAAGACTTTCTTTACTACTACCAACCAATAGTCGCCACTAACTAGAGTCATATTTTTGGTCGAGGTTCTCAAAAAGGCCACCTATGTCATTACAAAATCACATATTATGTTTCTTTGCATAAGAATTGGCATATGGCATATGTCGGTTCCGCTGCGCAGTTAACTTAACAGTATTTTGTGAGACATTTTTAGATTTTAATTGAACTATAGTGAATTTTTAATCAGAAATAATTTTTAGTCAGGCTTGAGTTTAGTAATTTCAATTCTTTTTATTGAATGAAAAATTTTTATTAATTAATATGAGTTTCTAAAGAAGAGAAGAAAAATTAAATTAGACTTTTAAGCTGGGGGAAATACCGATATTTTTCTGTGCAGCAACGCACTTCATCAGCACCCTAGTCTATCTTCTTGGGTAGAGATTGTTATTAACATCAGCTATTTAACGTAAATTCTAATGAAACGGAATGTGAGAAATGATTGTTGTGTACAATTATTGATTTACCTTTGGTAAATACATATGTAAGTATCACTATTTATTTCCCCTGTTTTTCCATATTTTCATTTTTCTATTTAGGTTAGCACGAAGTTATATTACTCTACCCACGTATGTTTAACTATTCTTGCTTATGTTTTACGATCATCACATTAATTATTTTTACTTATTCGATGTACCGTCGGTACATACATGTAAGTATTATAGTAGTGGATATTATGTTACTTTGTTTTTGCTTTCTACCGTTGATTTGACTTTCCAAGATTTGTGATTGCCAACTGAACAGTGATTGCCAAGTGAACATATTTTTGTCACGTGCCCATGATGAATTAAGTGAGACATTTTTAGATTTTAATTGAACTATAGTGAATTTTTAATCAGAAATAATTTTTTGTCAGGCTTAAGTTCAGTAATTTCAATTCTTTTTATTGAATGCAATATTTTTTATTAATTAATGTGTATATATAATGTGTGTGTAATAGTATGTACCGACGGTACATCGAATAGGTAAAAATAATTAGTGTGATGATCGTAAAAGATAAGCAAGAATAGTTAAACATACGTGGGTAGAGTAATATAACTTCGTGCTAACATAAATAGAAAAATGAAAAAATGGAAAAACTGGAAATAATAATAATAATAATTAATTCTGTGATACTGGCGCCTTTTCGTTAACTGCTGGTGGACTGTTTAGTGATGAAGGTATAACACTGATCACTAAGCAGGCATTCCAACAGTGATTATCGTGACTGGAGTCAGTATCGCAGATATAAGATATAACATTTGATTTGGATTTTCGCTTGGTGCTATGACAGACAAATTCAAAATTGACTTCTGAAACATGAGGGGGCTAAGATCGAATTTTTTCTCTGTGTATGCACACATTTGTCTCCATCGGTCGGATGTTTTCGCCTTAGGTGAGACCCAGGTATCTGAGAATGCTGATACACAGGATTTTCAGATACCTGGTTATCACTTACTATCGCTTTTTAATTTTCATCGGGGACTTGCAATGAACGTTCGCAATGCGGTTGTGTACCAATGCCAGCAATCACTAGGCATATATGATGCTGAATTTAGCTGTCTCTGTCTTAAATTTCAAATCAGGGCACACTGTTTGCATTTCGGATTTGTCTACAGAAGTCCAAACGCAGAAAGGGATACTACCATTTCGGGCTTCGATGCCCTTTCTGACTCCATATCGAAGATCCTAGAGAGTTGTCCGAACAGTGAAATCGTTATTGCTGGTGATTTCAATGTTCACAATTCAACTTGGCTTCGCCATTCGAGCCGTACAACTACAACACATAATCACCTAGTGCAACTTGTGAATGAACCAACACACATTCCGTGTGTTCAAGGGCACCAACAAAATACACTCGACCTCTTTCTCACTTCACACCCCGAAAAGTATGAAGTAAGTGTTAATACACCTCTCGGTAATTTAGATCACTGTACCATTTCGGCCTCCTTTTCGTTCTCAGCACTTCATAGCGTTTCATCTACAGCTACGAAACGACTAAAATATATTTACGAAAAGGCTCGTTGGGCTCAGCTCAACGAATTTTTTAGGCATTTTAATTGGAAGCTAGACAACAATGTCAATGCCATGGCCAAAATGGTTGAAAGTATAATCTTGATGGGCATGAAAGCTTTCATACCATCAAAACAAATTCCAATTAAGCCGAAAGAGAAACCCTGGTTTAATCAGACATGCAAAAATGCAGTCAGATCTAGAGAGGAAGCATTCAGTATTTGGCGAAGTAATCAAAATGCTGATACTGATTTGCTGGGCAAAAAGGCGAGATCTTCGTGTGCCAAAGTACTGAGGCGTGAAAAAACTCTTTACGAGAATCGTCTCCGTGCTAAAGTTCTTGCTGCCCCTCGGGGTAGTAAGAGCTTCTGGTCATTTGTTAAAAGAGTAAAGAATAATGCTAGTTCTTCAATTCCGACTCTTTTAAAGGATGACCTAATATTCATTGACCCGGCTGATGAAGCTAACCTACTAGCTGAAATATTTGCAAGTAATTCCTACTTGTCGGAAAGCAATCAGCCTCTGCCTATGCTAGAGAAAGTATCCACTACTATGCCTAAGATATTCTTTCGAGCTCGGGCAGTAAAAAGGGTTTTGTCGGAACTCAACATAAACAAGTCTCCCGGGCCGGATGGCACTCCAGCACTGGTCTTGAAGCAGTGATCCTCGACGCTAGCACGTCCATTAGCTAACCTCTTCATCACGTACCATGTTGGTGAGTTCCCAGTGTGTTGCAAGATTGCTAATGTTACGCCAATCCTTAAAAAAGGAGAAGCTACTTACCCTGAAAATTATCGCCCAATCGCAATATGTTCTGCACTTTCCAACAAAGTCATGGAAAGTATGGTGAATTTCCATCTTGTAAGGTATCTGGAGTCCAACAGCTTACTCAACGACCGGCAGTATGGATTTCGTAGAGGCCGCTGTACGGGAGACCTACTTGCCCTCCTCTCGGAGAAATGGTGCAATTCAATCCACCATTTTGGCGAGAGTAAGGTGGTGGCTCTAGATATTTCCAAGGCTTTTGATAGAGTGTGGCATGGTGCACTTTTGTCAAAATGTATTGCCCTTGGTGTCGGTGATAACTTCTCTCGATTCTTATCGAGTTTCCTCAGGGATCGCACTATAAGAGTTGTTATAGATGGGATCTCATCAAATGAGTTCAAGTTAAATTTAGGGGTACCGCAAGGTTCCGTTCTTTCACCAACTCTATTCCTTACCTTTATAAATGACCTTTTTTGTGAAACTTTCAGCCCTATCTATTCTTTCGCGGACGACAGCAGCATTTGCATTATTTCTCATTCAGCAATAGACCTAGCCTGCCGCAGGTTGAGGCTATGCGACAAACAATGAATGAGACTTTAAACTATGATTTGGAAAAAAAATTCTGAATGGGGTCATGCGAACAGGGTCGACTTTAATGCTCGTAAGACCCAATGTTGCATGGTTACACATAGACGCATGACCGAAAATGCTACTGCCAGTGTAACTATGGGGTGTATAAATATTAAGGAATCAGATGCTCTTGATGTTCTTGGCATGAAAATACAGTGTGATGTTCGATGAACTGAACACATTTTTCAAATTGCAAAAGAAGCATTCAAGTGCCTCGGCTTTTTGAAACGGTGCAAACGATATTTCACCCCATCTGATCTCCTTACTATTTATACCACTTATATTCGACCGAAAATGGAATGCAACTCTCATGTATGGGCCGGTGCTTCAACGTCTATTTTGGGGCTGCTCGACCGCGTACAGGAGAGGGCGAAGAAGCTCATCGGTGACAGTAGGGTATCCAACTCTATTGATTCATTGGAGCATCGACGCATCATTGTTCTATCGTTACTACAACGGAATGTGTTCTAATGAAATTAGGGAACTTGTTCCTGAAACCCGCACATATGTACGTACAACACGTGCCTCATTTAGAGCACATCCTTTTGTGGTCGATTGGCCAATGAATCGCACTACGCATTACAGAGAGAATTCTTTTTTTAGCCGCACTATTTGTATGTGGAATCAACTACCTGCAGAGGTCTTTCCTGTCACTACCAGCGTGAGAAAGTTTAAATCAAATGTCCACAGACACTACTCCCTCTATCCTCCTTCCCTATAACCTATTTTCATAGTTCTAGCACAATGCATATCATGAGTAGGGGTTATCCCCTGAGTGCTGGTCCTATTACAAAAAAAAAATAGTGATACTTAAGCTACGGTCACACTTGTCAAACATTTGCCCAAAAAAGCGTAACCACTAAATGCTTATGAAAAATCATTCAATTCAGACAAAAGTTTGTCAAGTTAAAGAGTAGCCAATGTTGTTGGATTCTATGACATTGTCCATTAGTTGTGTTCGAAACTGTTTAATATGATAAACCAGCGTCTGGATCAAAACTTTTTTCATTAGTGTTTGTTGGTTACGCTTTTTTGGGCAAATGTTTGACAAGTGTGACCGTAGTTTTACATATGTATTTACCAAAGGTAAATCAATAATTGTACACAACAATCATTTCTCACATTCCGTTTCATTAGAATTTACGTTAAATAGCTGATGTTAATAACAATCTCTACCCAAGTAGATAGACTAGGGTGCTGATGAAGTGCGTTACTGCACAGAAAAATATCGGTATTTCCCCCAGCTTAAAAGTGTAATTTAATTTTTCTTCTCTTCTTTAGAAACTCACATTAATTAATAAAAACATTCAATAAAAAGAATTAAAATTACTGAACTTAAGCCTGACTAAAAATTATTTCTGAATAAAAATTAACAACAGTATTTTCTAACAAATTTCGCTCCTTTAAGCGAGATGCCAGGAACTCGGATTTCTCTTTGTTAATTCGATGTCTCTGATAAGATTATTAGCTCTGGTTTACTGAAAATCCTCGGTTTTAAAACGCCTGATATACTACTACACATACTCGGTGAAGAAGGGTGAGATGATGAAGCAACTACGTGACTATATACGTGGCAGAGACATTCAAAAAGTGGGCTTATATCTGAACATAAGACGGAAAGAGTAAATCCACCGGCGGAAATGGTGGGGTAGGACCGGTGCATATATTTTCCGAAACCACTTTTGGTAGTTAAACAAAAATAACAATCAGATGCGTGATCCAATGTTTCTCTCCACAGCATAGGTTGTAGAATTTTCCTGTGTGTTCTGGAATTTGTGAATAATTTTGTAATGTGTAAAAGTATACATGAATATATGTTTTTAAAACTTTATTTAAAAATACTTACTGAGAATTCGAAGACCATCTTCTGAAAATCATTCTGCACTTATCACAAATCGAACTAGGAGTCCAATATTGGTCAATATTTTTTACTTTTATTTAAAAGTAATCTTCGTATGAATTTTGAGGTAAAATTGAGAAATAGTGCCGTTTTTTTCTGGCGGTATATTTTCCGCAAACATAACAAAATAAATTTGGCTCATTCTTACACAAACTTTTTCTAAGTTTTTCACTCTTTTTTTTAAAAAATACTACTCGGCTGGTCTAAAATTACTTGTTGAATAATATCGCCGGTACAAAGTGATGCCTAATATAACTTTTTTTAAGCACAAGAGAAAGGAAAATGTTTTTTTTTTTCAGTTTTATGTATTTATGTATATATGTAAATATGTATGAACAATAACAGGTATATTTCATATTTGTTGCCCATCCACCACAAAGAACAGAGACAGTAAAAAGTGACATGTAAAAAAGGTGCAATCATGTTTTACAAAATTCGTGAAAAAAGGGACAAATATATTGTATATGTTATTGTAGTTTGTTTCTTCTTACCAATTAACGTAGCTACCAAAACACGTTGAAATTTTATTGCACTACAGAGAAGAATCAAAACAAAGCCAACGACTAAATTTCTTTATGAGCGAGACAGAAAGAAAAATTGCATTATCTTCCGTCTCGTGAGATCTCTGTGTACTTTGTGTATCCACGCTTACAACAACGTGAGGCTAAGGTATTTAACACATTGAGTACTACAGGCTACACAAACACATGACTACAAATGCCGCTAGCTTCAAATGGCGCCCTGTAGTTAGCTAAATACAAATAAAGTTTTCTTGATGTTTTTACATCCACATATATTATATATACATATATACTTGTATGACCTTCAAATAAATTTTTATTGCTTTAACATCACGACCACACGTTGATCGCTTAACTGTTGTTCCAATTTTCGCCAATAAAAAAAAAGATTTTTTACCAAAACCAGGTATATATTTTTCTGCTTTATCGAGAATAAATAAAATTCTTGTGTTTGTTTAAAACCACATTTATGGTATTTTTGGCGATATTTTACTCACACATATACATATACATATATATATGTATATATGCACACAGTTATTACAGGCTAATCCGATTAAACGATGTTACTAACTTGGTAATGACAAAAGAAACAATTTTTCCACTAAAACTAGGTACTTTTGCTTTAAAGCGAATAAAATAATTATTTACCCATCGATTTTCATAAATGAGGGTGTTGAAAACAAGATGGTTATTGAACAAACGTTGCTTAATTATTTGCCAAATGTTTATTATTGGCAGTTCTCGTTGAACCTTCATAGTGAAGAGACATTAAAGCGGATTTTTTTTTACATACATACATACGAAACAAATATAAAAAACAACAAAATCAAAAATCATACAAAAAATATTCGTAATACATATTCACCTTGATAAATAAGCTTATCGGCTTTACTAATATTTTTTACATAGCAAGAAATAGCAAAAACAAAAAAACTGTAAACACAAAGTACCCTTGAGGAATAATACTCTGTATGAGTACCTCAAAGGAAAAAAATTTTGAAGTGAGTTCTAACGGCAGAAATGCTTATTTTACTGTGAGTTCTGAAACTCTTAATGAAAAAAATATAAATAATAAATCTGATGAAAATCTTTTTTTAACGGCAAAGCCAATTTTTCGTCAGCGATCAACTTCGCTTTGTCCAATGCCAACTAGTGAATCGTTAACATTGCCATTGCCTAGTACTTCTTCATTTAAGTCTGCGATATCATCCGCATCGGGCTCGCGTTCATCACTAAACCAAGTTATCACTACAGATAACAGTAGCTCAAAACCCAAGGTACAAGTGGGAATGGACAGATATATAACAGTGGTAAAGCGTGGGCGAAGCCCAAATTCTTCAAAAATTTCATCTGCCCCAAAGATGTCTAGGGATAACAGCGCATCATCTACCAATCGTCAAAATCGTTTTTCATTATTGCAAGACACCGACGACAAGCCCTCTACATCATCGCAAAAGTCTTTTAAGCCACCACCTATTTATCTGAGAGAAAAAAATTCTAACGCGCTTATAAAAAAACTACTGTCGACCATTGGTGAAAATACTTTTCACATCATTCCAATTAAACGAGGTAATATTGATGAAACTAAAATCCAAATATATAATGAAAAAGATTTCCGAAAAATTGTTAGTGAATTCGAATAAAATAAAACAAATTTTTGCACATACCAACTTAAGAGTGCTAAAGGCCTACAGATAGTATTAAAGGGCATAGATTCATATGTTGAACACGAAGAAGTAAAATGTGCACTTGTCGACCAAGGATTCAAGGTAAAAAATGTTACCAACATATTTAATAGAGAAAAGGTCCCCCAACCCCTATTTCGGGTTGAACTGGAGCCGAATGACATACAATTGAAAAAAAATGAAGCCCATCCAGTTTATAACGTAAAGTATCTCTTACATCGAAAAATCACAGTTAAAGAGCCACGTAAGCGTTCAGGTCCCGTACAGTGCCATAATTGCCAAGAATATGGCCATACGAAAACTTACTGCAAGTTACCTACAGTGTGTGTTATCTGCGGTGAATTGCATGGTACTGCTAGCTGCACTAAGCCAAAAGATCAAGCAGAAAAAAAATGTAGTAATTGTGGAGGTAATCACACAGCTAACTATAGAGGGTGCCCTGTATTTTCTTTCGTTAAACAGGCTATGGGTCAAAAACCCAAGTTAACTCCAGCTCTACAAGTAAACGCGAACTCCGACACTTTTGCTCAAATCAGCCAACCAGTTACTTCACGTTTATCGTATGCTGATTCTGTTAAGACTAGTTCAATTCCCACGCAAAATGTTCCACCGCCAAATAATTCAACGAATTCAAACTCAAGCTTTAACTTTAGTCGCCTTGAAGCTACTATTGAGAATCTGGTGCTAACTATAAACAACTTTACTACAAATATGACAAGTATGATGCAAGAAATGCTGCGAATGCAGAATACACTGCTTCAAGCATTAGTTAATAAACCATGAACACGTTAAAAATATGTTTCTAGAACGCAAACGGCATTCGCCAAAATAAAACTGAACTTGAGCACTTCGTCATGGAAAAAAATATTGATATAATGTTGGTTTCTGAGACTCATTTGACCTCAAGAAGCTTATTTAAAATAAATGGTTACACTTTATATGATACAAAGGACCCGAGAGAGAGAGAGCATGTGGTGGATCAGCAATTCTGATTAAGTCAAGACTCAAGCACTATGTCCTTGACAACGTTAGTGAAGAATATTTGCAAGCAACGACTATTTTCGTAGAAAATTTTTGTGCGAATTTCGTGATATCATCAATTTACTCACCTCCCAGATTTTCAGTTACCGAAGATCAGTATGAGAAGTTCTACAAATCGCTTGGATCTTGTTTCGTGGCAGCTGGTGACTACAATGCAAAACATACGTACTGGGGATCGCGTCTTGTTACACCTAGAGGTCGAGCCTTGTTCAATACAATTTCAAAAATGGGCTTAGATGTCATTTCGAGTGGGGAGCCTACTTACTGGCGTACTGACGTATGAAAAATTCCAGATGTTATAGATTTTGTCGCCACGAAAAATATTCATAGGGACTTAATTCATGTAGAGGCCTCTCTAGATCTGTCCTCCGATCACTCTCCAACAATAGTTACAATTTTCAACCCACTAAGGAGTGATTTAACTAACTCATATGTGAAGATGATTAATGGAATCAACTGGCTGGCATTAAAAAAATATCTTAGTAGTCACTGCGTAGAAAACTTTCAGCTTAGATCATGCGATGATATTGAATTTAACATTGCCAATCTTAACGAAAATATTAAACAGGCTGCTGAACACGCCACTACCTCCTATCCGCAGACCGGCTTTAACAGAATTTATTCTACGGAAATTGAACGTCTTGTATGTGAAAAAGGAGAGCTAGAAGAGAATGGCAACAACACAGATCACCCCTAAATAAAATCAGACTTAAAGAATGTACTAAACGACTCAAAGAGCTGCTATCATCGGAAAAAATTGCACTACTGGAAAAGTATTTAGAAGGTCTTGATGTAACGTCCGCATCTAATTACTCTTTATGGCGCGCTACTAGAAATCTTAAACGACCCGTTGATCTTAAATCACCATTGCGTACTGCGACCGGAGGCTGGGCAAGAAGTGATAGTGAGAAAGGTAACTTATTTTCTGAGCATTTAAAATCTGTATTCACTCCCAATTCATGTACGGGTGCTGCTGATTTACCGAGTGTAGTTTCTCTTCCCCTCGTCCCTTTAGGTTTAAGATGCGTGAAGTACAAAAAGTAATTGCTGAACTCAACCCGAAGAAAGCTCCAGGTATTGATGGCAATAGTAACAAAATGCTCATGAACTTGCCTCATATTGCAATAAGAATCCTGCTATTTACTTTTAATGCTATTTTAAGAATGCAGTATTTTCCACATAACTGGAAACTGGCCAAGATCAAAATGATTCCAAAGGAGGGCAAAGATCTTACCAAGACTGAGTCATATAGGCCTATAAGCTTACTATCTACAATCTCAAAGCTTTTCGGAAAGCTGCTCATGACTAAATTGTCCAAAATTTTAACTGATAATGGGTGCATCCCAGACCATCAATTTGGCTTTAGAAGTCAGTACAGCACGATTGAACAAACGCATAGACTGGTCCAAGTTGTAAGAAGAACATTTGAAGAAAATAAGTATTGTTCTGCTCTCTTTATTGATGTTTCTCAGGCGTTTGATAAAGTATGGCACGAAGGCCTAGTTTTAAAATTGAAGACATCTGCCAATAAACATTCAAAAGCTTTTGGAAAGTTATATTATTGATAGGAAGTTCACTGTTGTGGAAGGAGAGTTCACGAGTGTGCCCGAAACTATATCTTCTGGTGTGCCCCAGGGTAGTATTCTGGGTCCTGTCTTGTATTTAATATGTACTTGTGATATGCCTGTGAGCAATAATATTCATATTTCTACTTTTGCCGATGATACAGCCTGTATGAGTGTCCACGAAAACCCTTATGAGGGATCCCGCAATCTCCAGGAACATATCACTCAGCTGGAAATATGGTTGAACTTATGGAGAATTAAAGTCAATGAACAAAAGTGTGTCCATTAAACGTTCACCCTAAGAAGAGATACTTGCTCCCCCATTCGAATCAACAATCAAAATATTCCTCAACATTCCCAAGTGAAATACCTTGGTATACACCTTGATCGAAGACTTACATGGTAACATCATATTGACTCTAAGTTAACTCAGATGAAACTTAAGTTAACTCAAATATATTGGTTGATTGGCAGAAACTCAACACTCAGCCTAGACTGCAAACTTTTATTATACAAGTCGCTTTTGAAGCCAATATGGCGCTACGGAATTCAGTTATGGGGCACTGCTTCAGCTTCATATGTTGAGAAAATCCAACGAAGGCAAAACAAAATTTTACGTTTGATAACATCGGTTCCATGGTACATCAAAAATTCAAATATACACCGTGATTTGGATATGCCACTAGTGACTGAAGAAATTGCAAAATACGCAGGCAAATATTTAACAAAACTCGAATCACATCCTAATCCGCTTGCTCGTAATATTTTGAACTTTACTGGACACGTCCGCTTAAAAAAGAGGGACACACGGGCTATTATACCTAACACTCCAGATGGAACTACTTGAAAATACTTTCCCCCCTTTTTTTTTTTTTTTTTTTTTTTTTTTTTTTTTTTTTTTTTGATTATCACTACTAATGTATTATTTATAACTACCACTACCACACTGGTCGGGCCTAATAATTTTTTTTTATAGATTTAAGATTTGAATACTTATTGTTAGTTCATATATGAAGATACAATAAATAAATACATGCATTAAAAAAAAAAAAAAAATTTTATTCATTACGATATAAAGTAAATAATTAACAATTATAATATATTTAATAATTAATATTTGCTTAATTCACAAAACCTCTTGTATCTCTGTATTTATTGTATTATCATATTAAATACAAGAGTGTAGCATTTGTTGTATGAAATTTTCATACAAAAATGAAATACACTATTACACTTTTATTTCATATGTTTTTAAAATGTTGTACTCAAAGAGAGGCTCTCTGAGAGAATTTGTATGTAGCTTGTTCTTTTTTTTCATTTAAAATACGAAATACATTAATACACAACACAGAGGGTGTTCACAATTAAAAAACCAAAAGTGTATTTGATACACAAATACACGATAAAGATTGTTGTGAATTAAGCAATTGTAAAATAAGTTTGCTTAGTCGCTATTCACACTATGCCTTTTTAGCCTGCTTTGTATTGACAATTTTCTTTTGAACCCCCTTCGAAAAGTCACACACATTTACATTAAGCCTTTTTATTCATGCCTTTTTGGCAATTATATACACGTTTAATGCTGAGAGTACGAAAAAGTCAAAGAGAAATGTCATAAATCCCTTCCAATTTTCATTTCGTGCCTTTAGTTCTACACCGCAAGCTTCTCACCCCCTCTTACCAATAAACTAAAAAAGCCTGCCTGCACAGGCAAGCAGAAAAGGCACAATGTAAATTGCATCTTACAATTTTGTGTGTCTCTCTCAAAAAGTTTTCAACTAATGAAAATTATTACACAAAGTTTTCAATATAAATTTTAAAACAATTTTCAAAAAAAAATATAAAGTACAATCATATACCAGAAAACATTTTAATAAATAACAAAATAACAAATTCTACCCCCCGTGAATTTATCAGGGAACTCACTCGTTTATGACATCCAGCACTGCCATTTTCGATACTGGCCTCTTTAAAACTCCAGCACACGTTTTTACATTTGCTGATCTTGCCGTTCCAAGCTTATCGGTGTAAATGTTTACTACACGTGCACGCCTCCACTTTGATCTTGGTGCACAATCATCACAAATAAGCAGTGATGCCAGAATTCCTTCACCAAAATGGCTAAATGTAGACAGAAAAATAGCTAAAAAATGGCTTAAAACTAGCTAAAAAATGGCTAAGAGAAAGCGAATGCAAAAATCATGAATTTTAACAAAAACATTTTTATTTCATATATTATTTTCTTAACGCAAATGGGCAACTTTTTTAAGTAAATACAAACAACAAATTACAGTAATAAATAAAATAATTTTTCTTCAGGTAATCAAGAAACTGTGGCGTGCTGCAAGTATTGCAAGTTTGCAATATATGCGCAGTTTCTTGATTACCTGAAGAAAGATAATTTTATTTATTACTTCATTTTTTGTTTTTATTTACTTTAAAAAAGTTCCCGATTTGCTTAAAAAAAATAATATATGAAATACATTTTTGTTTTTGCTTAAAGTTCATGATTTTTGCATTCGATGGCGCTAAACCAATTTTTTATATAGTTTTAAGCCATGTTTTTTGTCTACATTTAGCCATTTTTGGTGAAGGAATTCTGGCATCACTGATTCATTTGTACATTCTGCTATTCAGTCTTTAAATTTTTTGGGTTACTAATCCATTTCTTGCTAAGTTTTTGTTTATACTTTTTATGCATTTTCTATTTTTTAAACTTTCATTTAAACTTTAATTTATTTTTTATTTTCACTCGTGTAAAACAAAAATTAACCTTGTTTGATTGATATCATAAACCACCATTTAGACCCGACAACTTATAACAACATTGCAACGATTATAAAAATGCAGTAGCAAATCCTATTGCTATCAATTGAGCCATCTCTTTCATATAAGCGCTTTTAGACTGCTGCAACAAAAATGGCAAGTTTGAACCTGGATTTATAGTTATTAATGCGAAAAAAATAACACATTACTCTATTGTGTTTTTTTGGTAGTTAATTAATGTTCCTTTGTTTGCGAGTTTAAACATTTTATGAAAAATCACAAACAAATTTCATGTTTGTAAAAATGGCTAAAAAATAGCTAGATTAAAATAAAAATGGCTAAAAAATAGCTAATAGCTAAATTCACTTTTCTTCCGGCTAAATGGAATTAAAAATGGCTAAATTTAGCCAGAAAATGGCTAAATTGGCATCACTGCAAATAAGTACTAATGCCCCAACTTGTAACGAAGTAGTTGTTAAGCACCACTTTACTCTTCTTGTTAATTCTGGTAGATACTCCCTAATCCACCGTATCCAAAATCCGTTTTTTAAATTTTGTAGTAAATAATGGTTTGGAGTTATTGGCTCAGGCTCGTATGGGGATACAGGAACATGTGTTAAAGGTCTTGAATTCACAATATTTTCACATTCGATCAAAAGACTTATAAAAACGACCAATCTAGGTGCTATATTTCCTAGTAGTATGGAAAGCGATTTCTTACAGATTGTATTAAGCATTCCCAAACGCCACCAGAACTTGGATCATAAGGGGTGTTGAAAATCCATTTAATGCCTAGAGGTGATGAACGGCAAATTAGTTCATTATAATCCATAAAAAAAATTCATTTTTTAGTTCCTTATTTATGCCAACAAAACTTCGCCCATTATGGCTGCGGATTTGATGATACTCCACGTCTATTAACAAAGTTCCTCAAACTTAGTCCTAATTTACACTATGCAAGTCTTATTGCTAATTTATTAGTTTGTTAGAAGAGAGACGAGGGGAACATAAGCGTTTCTTTTCCCCTCGTCTCTCTCTCCTAACAAAGTAATCAGCTTAGCAATAAGACTTGCATAGTGTAAATTAGGACTTAATAAGAACGAATCAGTGGACAAATCAGATACAACCTCAATATGTATCGCTCTGACAGTCAAACAAGTAAATAAAGCAACCCATCTTTTTTCTTGAGAACGACGTATTTTAATTTTAAACGGTGCGAAAAGGTTAACACCAGTATAAGAAAATGGTTTAATAAAAGGTGTAACTCTATCAACGGGTAAAATTCCCATCTGTGGCTGAATAGGTTTAGCTTTTCTTCTTTTACAAACAATACAATTGTTTTCGATAAAACGAACTAAACTTCTTAATGACAGAATCCAATATTTCTGATGTATATCTCCCGTTACGTTGCTAGTATTCTGATGACAATTCTTTTTATGATAGAATTCTACTAATAAGTCAGAGAACCTATAAATTTTTGGGAGTATTATAGGTCGTTTTTCAGATTTTGAAAGTACAGAAGCATTTTCCAAGCCGCCACCAACTTGTAATAAACCAAATTCATCAACACAAGTATTCAATGTTTTTAAATTACTAGACATATCAATATTAGTTTTTAACATTAACCTTTTGATTTCATTCGGAAAATGTTTCCTTTGAATATTATATACAATTTTATTTTCAGCCTCTGATAATTCATCTGCTGTTAGTTCTCCTTCAGCTCTATTCTTAAATTCCAATTTTGACTTAGCGTTTCTACAAAAACTTATTACCCATGATATAACTCGAATCACCTTTATAAATGTTGAAAAACGGTTAACAGTAGCATCAAAAATATTCAAGTCCTGGATCATCATAACTACATGATTCGATTTCAAAAATTCGTCGCTTTTGTCCTCTCTATTCCCCATAGTATTCCCATTTGGCCACTGATCCTCCCCACACAAAAGAAAGTCTGGACCGCTCTTCCAACGTCCTTCCGGATTATAATTAATAGGGAATTTCGCTCTAGTTGCAACATCAGCAGGATTTTGTAAAGTTGGACACCAACGCCAGTTTCCGATTTCTCCAATATTTCTGATACACGATTCGCTACATATTGTTTATATTTCCGGTGATCTGACCTAATCCAACGAATAACATTATGTGAATCGGTCCAGAATACTGTTTTTTTAATTTTAATTCGATCATGACATTTTACTACTGTATCTCTTAGACGTACGGCCATTACGGCTGCTTGTAACTGCAGTTTTGGTATTGAATGGAAACGTATTGGAGCACAAGCTGTTTTTCCTGTTACAAAAAGGAGATTTGAACGTGAGTTTTGAATAAAGCGCCAATATTCAACGGCCGATAACGCTTCTTCACTGGCGTCATAAAACAAATAAAGTTCGATATTATTAAAATTATTTAAACTGCCACATTTGTGAAAATAATATCGAGGGATTTTGTACTGACTGATTTTTGGCAATTCCTTTAGCCATAGCTTAAAATTTTCATAAATGTGATTAGGTAATTTTGATTCCCAATCAATATTGCTTCTCCAAACTTCCTGCATTAAGATTTTAGCAACCACCATAAAATCTGCTACAAAACCAAATGGGTCAAAAACAAACAATTGTAATACTTAAAAGTTGTCTTTTTGATGGTACTGTTTTTAATTGAAGTATATTCTTTGGAACTTTATGAAATTTCAATACAAAAATAAAACAATCTGAATTCGATGCCCAATGCATTCCCAAAATACGTTCTATATTGTTCGTATCAATTTGCATCTCATTGTCATTTTCAATTTCAAGTTCTTTTGCAACAACTTTTGAATTTGTTATAAGGTTATGCATTTGAAATCCTCCAGATTCATGAATTAACTTTAAAGCTCTTACTACGTCAATAGCTTCCTGCTCTGAGTCAAAACAATCAGCGTAATCATCAACATAATGTTTTTCTATAATACCAGCCGCAGCTTGAGGATACTTGTCCATATAGTCTCTTGCATTCCGTTTTAAGGATTGAGCTGTAGAAGGGGAACAAGCCGCTCCAAAAATCATTCTTTGCATAATATAAACCCTGAGCTTTTCAGAAGTATTGCCGTTCCTCCAAAGAAATCGCAGTGCGTCCTGATCTTCAGGAATAATTCCTATTTGATGGAACATCTCTTTAAGGTCTCCACAAACGGCAATAGGGGCTTGTCTAAATTTAAGTAATACTAATTGCAGAGGTTGATTAAAATCTGGCCCCGGGAAAAGTGCTTTGTCTGGCAAATAGATACCATTAGTAGGTTTGTTGAAGCCCTGATACATTTTCTTGTGAAATATAAGGGAATGAATTCTTTATCATTAGCTTTTGAAGCAATATTAGCTTTTGAAGCAATTGTTTGAAGTATTGCGAATATATTACACTTATAAAAAAAATTATGTTGGGAAAGCACTTAAATTGTGGTTTTCAAAGTGTTTAGCCAACGACGTAAAAAATAGTTGGCCAACCGCATCATGAGGTTATCATTTGTGTGTTGGCACAACACTCCAAAAGTCGAAATTTTGATGTTCTGCCAACGTTTGAACCACCTAAGGAAACGCTTTGCCAACGTTATCCCGATTGTATTTTCCTGCGTGGGTATTTTTCTGTCAGAACACATGTGTGCTGTTGCGCCACTGTCTAAAACGAATGTGTTTGTATTGATCATTTTCGCCTCTGTCGCTGCAAGCATCGTCAACGCATAACTTCGTTCTTTCTTTTCTTCACTTATTTTTGCTGTACATTTTGCTGCTACATGACTGTGCATACCACACTTAAACCAAATTGCCGTTGAACTTGCTTTTATTCTTGTATTGCCTATTGAAATTTTTTATTGTTGTTGTTGCTGCTGTTGCCTTTATTGTTGTAACGCTTATTTTCATGTGTAAAAAATGCTAACGGTACGTTATTTTCATCGGTCGTTTTTTCTTCACACCTGCGTTCCCCCTCCTCTAACAGCTTCACACGCAAAACTTTAAGCGATGGCAATTCGTCTCTTGTCTCCATGGCAATCACAAAATTTTCATAAGATTTTGGCAAACTGGACAGTAAAATAATTACCAACAGCTCATCTTTTTTTTGAACATGAGTACAACTTGATACTTGGTTTTGTTTTTCCAATAAATAAGAACACGAACAAAAACACGAAATAAAAACGTCTTTTCAATTCAGTGGTTTATTAAGAAGTAAGAAACAAAATGTAAAGTAACATACGATTAATATTAGAAGAATAGAATAAACACAAATTAGGGTTGCCATCGTGTACTAATTTCAACAAACACACTAATTAAAAATGATTTTTTGTTATTGTATTTGATTTCGTGCGTGTTGTGCAGTTTCGTGTTTGGAAAATTTTTTGCGTGCGTGTTTCGTACGTGTTGAATGTCATGGTATTCGTGTTCGTGCGTGTCGTATTGGAAAAATTCGACACGCGCCCATCTCTAGTTCGAACACAAATGATAAAAAGTTGTTCGCATGACAACCATAGTTGTTATATAACTGAATATGTTAATAATTTCTTAAACAAAAAACGTCTAATTTTATAAATTTCTTTAGAACTTTTTCAAAATACATTAATCTAAATTCAAAATGTTACGAATTCTCGTGGTACCTTCATAGCGAACAGTCGATTAGCGGAATTTTACTTACATACAAACAAAAAATTATACAAAAAAATATTCGTAGTACATATTATTCGTAATAGGTACATACTGACTTTAATAATTAAGCTTTATGCTTTGCAAATATTTTTTTTACATAGTAGAAATAACAGAAACAAAAAAAAATAACAGCAAACAAAAAAAACATAAACAAAGTTACATTGAGGAATACTCTATATGTGTACCTCGAATCAAATAAACAATCTTAAATAACAAAAACAAAAAAAGACCGTAACCAAAAAAAAAACACAAACAAATAACCCTTGAGGAATTCTTTGTATGAGTGCCTCAAATACAAAAAAATTTGAAGTGAGTTCTAACGGCAGAAATGCTTATTTTACTGTGAGTTCTGAAACTCTTAATGAAAACAATACAAATAATAAACCTGATGAAAGTCTTTTTTTAACATCAGAGCCAATTTTTCGTCAGCGATCAACTTCGCTTTGTCCAATGTCAAATAGTAGTGATTCATTAACATTACAGTTGCCTAGTACTTCTTCATATAAGTCAGTAATAGAATACCCTTCAGGCTCGTGTTCATCACTTAACAAAGTTATCACTACAGATAACAGTAGCTCAAAAGGAAAGGTACAAGTCGGAATGGACAGATATGTAACCGTGGTAAAGCGTGGGCGAAGCCAGAATTCTTCAAAAATTTCATCTGCTCCAAAAATATCTAGGCATAACAGCGCAGCCTCAACTAATCGCCAAAACCACTTTAAAATTTTGCAAGATGAGAACGACAAAACCGATGTATCCTCGAATAAAACATCCAAGCCGCCACCAATCTATTTGAGAGAGAAAAATTCAAATTCCCTTATTAAAAAATTAATTTCGGTCATTGGTGAGAATAAATTTCACATTGTTCCAATAAAACGTGGCAACATCGATGAAACGAAAATTCAAATTTATGACGAAAAAGATTTCCGCAAAATGGTTATTTGAAAAAAATAAAACAAGCTTCTACACATACCAGCTTAAGAGTGCTAAAGGCCTGCAGATCGTATTGAAGGGCATAGATTCCTATGTTGTTCCTGAAGAAATAAAAGATGCACTCGTCCTCCAGGGATTTAAGGTAAAAAATGTATCTAACATAATAAGCAGAGAAAAGGTACCCCAACCCTTATTTCGTGTTGAACTGGAGCCGAATGATATACAGTTGAAAAAAAAACGATACTCATCCTATTTATAGCCTAAAATACCTTTTATACAGAAAAATCACAGTTGAAGAACCACACAAGCGTTCAGGTCCCGTGCACTGCCATAATTGCCAAGAATATGGACATACAAAAACTTACTGCAATTTACCTACTGTTTGTGTTGTGTGCGGCGAATTACACGGCATTGCTAGTTGTACTAAACCAGAAGATCAAGCGGAAAAAAATGCAGTAATTGTGGAGGTAATCACACCGCTAACTACAGAGGTTGTCCTGTGTACTCTTTCGTAAAGAAGACTATGGTGCAAAAACCTAAATTAGCTCCAGTTCAAACAACAAACGCTTCCTCAGCCACTTTCGCGCAAATTAGCCAACCAGTTACCTCCCGTGTATCGTATGCAGATGCTGCTAAGACAAATTCAATTACCACACAAAATGTTTCCACACTAAATAATTCAACAAATACAAACTCAAACTTTACTTTTAATCGCCTTGAAGCCACTATTGAAAATCTTGTGCAAACTATCAACAACTTTACAACAAATATGACTAGCATGATGCAAGAAATGCTGCGAATGCAGAATATTCTGCTTCAAGCATTAATTAATAAGCCATGAACACGTTAACAATATGTTTCTGGAACGCAAACGGCATTCGCCAACATAATGTTGGTCTCTGAGACTCATTTGACTTCTAGAAGCCTCTTTAAAATGAATGGCTACACATTATATGATACAAAGGACCCTAGAGGGAGAGCATGCGGTGGATCAGCAATTCTAATAAAGTCTAGACTCAAGCGCTATATTCTTGACAACATTTGTGAAGAACATCTACAAGCAACAAACATCTGCATTGAGAATTTTTGTTCAAATTTCGTGATATCTTCAATTTACTCCCCTCCTAGATTTTCAATCACTGAGGATCAATACGAGAAATTCTACAAATCTCTTGGACCTTGTTTCGTAGCAGCTGGCGACTACAATGCTAAGCATACGTTCTGGGGTTCGCGTCTTATTACGCCTAGAGGTAGGGCTTTGTTCAACACAATTTCAAAAATGGACTTGGATATTACTTCGAGTGGGGAGCCCACTTGCTGGCCTGCTGACGTACGAAAAATTCCGGATGTTATAGACTTTGGCGTCATAAAAAGTATTTCTAGGGAATTAATTCACGTTGAAGCTTCCCTAGATCTCTCGTCTGATCACTCTCCCACTATCGTTACAATCTGTAGCCCACTGCGAAGTGACTTACCTCATCCATATATGAAGATGATAAATCGTGTTAATTGGCTGGGGTTAAAAAAATACCTTAGTAGTCATTGTACGGAAAATATTAAACTAAGAACACCAAATGATATTGAATCTAACATTGCCAATCTCAACGAGAATATTAAACAGGCTGCTGAACATGCCACTACCTCTCATCCGCAGACTGGGTTTAATAAAATTTATTCTACAGACATTGAACGTCTCGTACGTGAAAAAAGAAGAGCTAGAAGGGAATGGCAACAGCACAGATCACCCCAAAATAAAATTAGATTTAAAGAGTGCACGAAACGACTCCAAGAGTTGCTTGCATCTGAGAAAACTGCATCTTTTAAAAATTATCTGGAAGGTCTTGATGTCACACCAGCGTCTAATTTCTCTTTGTGGTGCGCTGCTAAAAAGCTTAAAAGACCCGTTGAGTTTAAACCACCTATGCGGACTTCGACCGGTGATTGGGCAAGGAGCGATACAGAAAAAGGTAAAATATTTGCCGAGCATTTAAAATCCGTATTTACCCCAAATACATGTACTGGTGTTGCTGATTTCCCGACTGTAGTTGCTCTTCCCCCTCGACCCTTAAAGTTTAAGATGCATGATGTACAAAAACTAATTTCTGAACTCCACCCGAAGAAAGCTACCGGTATTGATGGAATTAGTAACAAGATGCTGATCAACTTGCCGCATATTGCAATAAGAATCCTGCTGTTTATTTTTAATGCCACATTACGGCTAGAGTATTATCCACACAGCTGGAAGCTTGCCAAGGTCAAAATGATTCCAAAGCCGGGCAAAGATCTTACTAAAGCTGAGTCTTACAGGCCAATAAGTTTACTATCAACAATATCAAAGCTTTTCGAAAAGCTGCTCATGACAAAATTATCCCCAATTCTAAGTGATAGTGGGTGCATACCGGACCATCATTTTGGTTTTAGAAGTCAGCATAGTACCATTGAACAAACGCATAGATTGGTTCAAGTTATAAGAAGAACATTTGAAGAAAAGAAGTATTGTTCTACTCTCTTTATTGATGTTTCTCAGGCATTTGATAAAGTATGGCATGAAGGCCTAATTTTAAAATTGAAGACATATCTACCAATACATTTTCTAAAGCTATTGGAAAGTTATATTCTATCCCGGAAATTCATTGTAGTGGAAGGAGACTTCATGAGAGTTCCCGAATCTATATCTGCCGGTGTGCCACAGGGGAGTATACTGGGACCAGTTTTGTATTTGATTGATACTTGTGATATGCCTGTTAGCACTAAAATCCATACATCTACTTTTGCCGATGATACAGCCTTCTTTAGCATGCACGAAAACCCTCACGAGGCATTCTGATATCTTCAGGAACATATTACCCAACTGGAACTATAGTTAAAGTTATGGAGAATGAAAGTAAATCAGCAGAAGTGTGCGCAAGTAACATTTACTCTACGAAAAGATACTTGTTCCCCCATTAGAATCAATAATCAAATTGTTCCTCAACATTCACATGTAAAATACCTTGGTATACACCTTGATCGACGGCTTACATGGAAACAACACATTGATTCTAAACTAACACAAATGAAACTAAAATTAGCTCAGGTACATCGGCTCATTGGTAGAAATTCAACTCTCAGTCTAGATTGCAAACTTTTGATATACAACTCACTTTTGAAACCTACGGAATTCAACTATGGGGCACTGCTTCAGCTTCCAATGTCTAGAGAATCCAACGAAGGCAAAACAAAATTTTACGTATGATAACTTCGGCTCCATGGTACATCAAAAATTCAAATATACATCGTGATTTGAATATGCCACTAGTGATTGAAGAAATTGCAAAATACGCAAGCAAATATTTAACAAAACTCGAATCACATCCTAATCCGCTTGCTCGTAATATTTTGAACTTTACTGGACACATCCGCCTAAAAAAGAGGGACACAGGGCTCTTATACTCAACACTCCAGATGGGACTACTTGAAAATATTTTTTTTTTCCTTTTTGATTATCACTGCTTATGTATTATTTATAACTATCACTAAGTTTATGTCCGACAGTGGTCGGGCCTAATAATTATATTCTAGATTTAAGATTTGAATACTTATTGTTAGTTCATATTTGAAGATACAATAAATAAATACATGCATTTAAAAAAAAATGTTACAAAATTATCAAAAACAATCAAAAGTAATCTTTGAAAATTGTTGGATTATTTTTTGATTATTTTGTTGTAATTTCAAGTAATTCAGATTATTTTTTGATTATTAGTAATCGTAATCAACTAGTTCCCCGAAATTCTTTAAAAGGGGTTATATAATCAGTACAATTCTTTTTTAATGTAAACCAATTGATTCCTAATCGTAATCGAAATTTAACAGCTCTGTATAAAATACATGAAAAAATACGTGCAAAATGTTTGAGGAAAGGAAGGCATTGAGAATTTTAAATTGTACCAACAACTTTCAGAATTTGTCCTTTTTTGACCTTAGTTGTACTAAAAGATATTTTTTAGTTTAAATTACATATATATATATATTCGGTTTTATTGAAATAATAAACTTTGTTCTGACTACCGAATAGGGATGCCAATAGCGATCGATTTTTGGAAATCCCGGGATTCGGGATTTTGTAATCCCGGGATTTTTCGGGATCACGGGATTTTCGAGATTTCGGGATCTAAATATTTTTCGTAAAATAAATAATTTTTTTAAATAAATATTACTTTAATAACAATTTAATGCATTTTAAAAGGTTTTATGTTCATAATTTATAATTGCACAATTGTCTTTAAAGTGAACAATTTTCTAATACGAGTATGAAATAAAAATCAAAAGAACTTTTCTCATCTATTTTTAAATTGATTAATCACATTTGATGTTAGAGAATTTGTAGTGAAAACAATAACTAAATATGAAAACTTGTTTTTGTTTTCAATATAAATGTTTTTCTGTTATCTAAACCAAAATGAATAAACATATCGGTGGACTTTTAGCACTACCGCTTAAGTTGACTTACGAAAATTTTTATATCCACTTTCATACAATTAAGTTGCAAAAACAATATTGTTTTGTTAAAAATATATCTACTAACGTTTTTTTAATTGCGATTGATCAACAACAAGTATAACGGTTGTTACATATGTATGTATACCAAGCATTATCTAATTTTTTATCGATTTAGTTACGACTATGACAACGATAATAAGGCTGAATATGTCGAAAAATTAAAAGAAATGTATACACTATTCTTATCAAATTCGATTAATTACGTCTAAAGATCACATTTTTGTAGGCACATACATTAAAAGTTTGCCTGAGCACTTGAACAGTATTTTTGCTCTACTGAAAAATTTTAAATTCATACATAAGTTTTTTTCTACAAGTTCAACAGATACATATGTATGTATTCATACGTTCGCTAAGAGGAGTACGGTTTATTAGTGTCCTGGCCTTCCACTCTGCAACTCGAATACAACTATAATTGAGTCGAACTCATTCAGTCTGTCGTTTTTGACTAAAACTATTTATCAAATCCATGTAATTTAAATGGGTTTGATCTTAGGTTTGTATCAAAAGCGACCTCAACGGTCTAAATAACAAACAAACTGCAATGTAAAAAACATACATACACATTAGTGTCCTGCACAAGACATCTTATAAGAACTTTCAAGACATGAGGGATTTTTCCAATGCTTTACTACAGCGAAATCTTATAAAACAAACATTAACAACACTGTTTGCAAGAAATTTGTTTGAGTATTGTAGGTATAAGAGTAAAGAAGAAAACACTTCGTGACGGAAGAATTTGTGATACTTGCTTCTTTCTATGTCATGCATGTATGTGTGTATGATCTTTTATTTTTCTGCGCACATGCAAAGGCACACACATGCATTCACATTAGTTGTATGCGGTTAATCACATAATAGCTTACCATCTACATATTACACACACACTCACGTACAATATGAAAAATAACAAGCATACACTAATCAACAGTACTTCTTTTGAGTGTTTGTTACAAACAAGCTGTCTTGGCGACATCGCTTGTTAACACTGTTATACACGTACACCAATACATCCATCGTGCTTCGCTTATAGTCCGACAGCATTTATTATTGGTTTAGTATAATACATGCGACGTGAATACATTTAAAAATCATGACGTATTTACATTTAAAGACTGTTTACGCAGGTCTCTTATACACACTCGAGCAGTTTTTTGGACAAAATACTCCGCATTATTCTATAAATATTTCTCGCTTTTACGTCAACCCGACATCAAAAAGTTTTCACTTGCCTTGTATTGTATTCTACTCCAATTGTAAGGAGGTGTCAATAGTACTCAATTGTTACCGACAAGTAGATAAGTGCTATTTTTTTTAGCGTTGAGGAGTCGACATACAGATAGTTATACACTGAAATTATGAATAAATTTCCGCAAGAAATTTCTCCCTTTTCCAATTAGATTTTTTTGTTTTCCCTATTATTTGCTACTGTTTGAAATTATTCCCCGGGAAAAATTTCTCGTGGAATTTGAATTATAATTGCCCTCATAATATAGAATAAGACGGAATAAATTTGTCAAACTTACGAATTTTTCAAATGTTATTTTCCTTCCAAAGGTAATATGTTTCTTTTGTTTTCAAAATAATTCTAAAATGTACATATATTGTAGCACCTTTGATGAAAATAAGAAAAGTAAGAAAGTAGTTTATTTATTTTGATCTTGTTAATTTATAACAAATATGTCACGAATAGTCATTAAATTGTTAAAACTGCACGTATAAAATTGTATGGGACTTTTAAATATAAAAAATACCTTAAAATCAACGAAAATTTTTAATTATAAAGTTTTTATTTAAAAATTGCTAAGAAATCCCGAAAATGAAATCCCGGGATTGAATTTTACAAATCCTGGGATTCGGGATTTGCCAAATCCCGAAAATCATGGGATTTCCGGGTTCGGGATTTCCCGTTTGGCATCCCTACTACCGAATCGTTTTCACATATTTGCTTGTAAGTTGGGATGTTAAAGCATATGGTTACACCTGTTTAAATTGAAATTTAAAATATACAAGTTAATATCATTTGCTCTAGCATCCAAATTTAGAAAAAAATGATTTGTAAAAGAACAAGTTCACATTTTTTTAATTTTCTAGCTGCGTTTTGCTTCACAGGACTGTTTTCAAGTGAGAATAATATGAGTTGCATAGTTCAAAAGTGAAACTATGGAGATTATTTAAATGTACTTAAGTCCTCTTTTACATTTGAGACATTTCTTGCCGGACATTTTTTCAATTCTCTTTTGTTCTTGCCCGAAGCTTTTACATATTGGAAATTAACAGACAGAAATTTTGTAGTTTGTTTACTTCTTCGCGTTTACTACTTACACACATACACATACATACCATATGCCTTGACAGTACACAAAGTATCCATACAGCCGTTGAAATGAGAAAAATCATGTGAAGCAACAGGAATAAATTGCGAAAAGTAGAAAAGAGAAACAAAAAATGTCCGGTACAGAGGGTCGTGTACTACACACTCTACATCTTCGCCTCTTCTTCCACAAACTTCGTCTGTCTATCTTTCAATTTCCCAAATGTAAAAGGGCACTAACACTATGCAACAAGCAAAAAAACCTTGGATCACCACTACATTTTTTTGATGCGCTATGGTCACCTTAACTACAAAAATCATCATTATTTCAGATTCTATAGATAATTTTTTTTTAGAATTTTTTTTTTCTAAAATATGAGATTTTTCAAAAGGTTAGTGTATTCATCGTACCATATTTTTGAAACCACGCACCCGATTTTATTATGCGATATATATAAAAAATTTTAAATTATGCCTGCTTTAAAATGTTCTAATATTATTTTTTTTGTATAACTATTATTTCTGGAGTTATTCAGAAAAAAGTCTGAAAAAAATTTTTTTTTTCGAAAAAATTATAAAATTTTTTATTTTAAAAATTTCACGTAAAATAAAAAACGGCAAATATTTACCAGTTTTATTATTTATTCATAAAGCTACATATAATACAAATAAAATGAGCCCTCTGTTATTTTGTTATTTATTAAAATGTTTTCTGGTATATGATTGTACTTTATATACTTTTTTTTTTTTTTTGAAAATTGTTTTAAAATTTATATTGATAACGTTGTCTAATAATTTTCATTAGTTGAAAACTTGGGAGAGACACACAAAATTGTAAGCAAACTTATTTTATAATATTAATTATTAAATATATTATAATTGTTAATTATTTAATTTATATCTTAGTGAATAAACATTTGGCAAATAACTAAGCAACATAACCGTCTTGTTTTCAACATTTTTATTCAAATTTTTTCAGTTCTCGTTGAACCTTCATAGTGAAGAGACATTAAAGCGGATTTTTTTTACATACATACATACGAAACAAATATAAAAAACAACAAAATCAAAAATTATACAAAAAATATTCGTAATACATATTCATCTTGATAAATAAGCTTATTGGCTTTACTAATATTTTTTACATAGCAAGAAATAGCAAAAACAAAAAAAAACCGTAAACACAAACAAAGTTCCCTTGAGGAATAATACTCTGTATGAGTACCTCAAAGGAAAAAAATTTTGAAGTGAGTTCTAACGGCAGAAATGCTTATTTTACTGTGAGTTCTGAAACTCTTAATGAAAAAAATATAAATAATAAATCTGATGAAAATCTTTTTTTAACGGCAAAGCCAATTTTTCGTCAGCGATCAACTTCGCTTTGTCCAATGCCAACTAGTGAATCGTTAACATTGCCATTGCCTAGTACTTCTTCATTTAAGTCTGCGATATCATCCGCATCGGGCTCGCGTTCATCACTAAACCAAGTTATCACTCAAACCCAAGGTACAAGTGGGAATGGACAGATATATAACAGTGGTAAAGCGTGGGCGAAGCCCAAATTCTTCAAAAATTTCATCTGCCCCAAAGATGTCTAGGGATAACAGCGCATCATCTACCAATCGTCAAAATCGTTTTTCATTATTGCAAGACACCGACGACAAGCCCTCTACATCATCGCAAAAGTCTTTCAAGCCACCACCTATTTATCTGAGAGAAAAAAATTCTAACGCGCTTTTAAAAAAACTACTGTCGACCATTGGTGAAAGTACTTTTCACATCGTTCCAATTAAACGAGGTAATATTGATGAAACTAAAATCCAAATATATAATGAAAAAGATCTCCGAAAAATTGTTAGTGAATTCGAAAAAAATAAAACAAATTTTTGCACATACCAACTTAAGAGTGCTAAAGGCCTACAGATAGTATTAAAGGGCATAGATTCATATGTTGAACCCGAAGAAGTAAAATGTGCACTTGTCGACCAAGGATTCAAGGTAAAAAATGTTACCAACATATTTAATAGAGAAAGGGTCCCCCAACCCCTATTTCGGGTTGAACTGGAGCCGAATGACATACAATTGAAAAAAAATGAAGCCCATCCAGTTTATAACGTAAAGTATCTCTTACATCGAAAAATCACAGTTAAAGAGCCACGTAAGCGTTCAGGTCCCGTACAGTGCCATAATTGCCAAGAATATGGCCATACGAAAACTTACTGCAAGTTACCTACAGTGTGTGTTATCTGCGGTGAATTGCATGGTACTGCTAGCTGCACTAAGCCAAAAGATCAAGCAGAAAAAAAATGTAGTAATTGTGGAGGTAATCACACAGCTAACTATAGAGGGTGCCCTGTATTTTCTTTCGTTAAACAGGCTATGGGTCAAAAACCCAAGCTAACTCCAGCTCTACAAGTAAACGCGAACTCCGACACTTTTGCTCAAATCAGCCAACCAGTTACTTCACGTGCATCGTATGCTGATGCTGCTAAGACTAGTTCAATTCCCACGCAAAATGTTCCACCGCCAAATAATTCAACGAATTCAAACTCAAGCTTTAACTTTAGTCGACTTGAAGCTACTATTGAGAATCTGGTGCTAACTATAAACAACTTTACTACAAATATGACAAGTATGATGCAAGAAATGCTGCGAATGCAGAATACACTGCTTCAAGCATTAGTTAATAAACCATGAACACGTTAAAAATATGTTTCTGGAACGCAAACGGCATTCGCCAACATAAAAATGAACTTGAGCACTTCCTCATGGAAAAAAATATTGATATAATGTTGGTTTCTGAGACTCATTTGACCTCAAGTAGCTTATTTAAAATAAATGGTTACACTTTATATGATACAAGGGACCCGAGAGGGAGAGCATGTGGTGGATCAGCAATTCTGATTAAGTCAAGACTCAAGCACTATGTCCTTGACAACGTTAGTGAAGAATATTTGCAAGCAACGAATATTTTCGTAGAAAATTTTTGTGCGAATTTCGTGATATCATCAATTTACTCACCTCCCAGATTTTCAGTTACCGAAGATCAGTATGAGAAGTTCTACAAATCGCTTGGATCTTGTTTCGTGGCAGCTGGTGACTACAATGCAAAACATACCTACTGGGGATCGCGTCTTGTTACACCTAGAGGTCGAGCCTTGTTCAATACAATTTCAAAAATGGGCTTAGATGTCATTTCGAGTGGGGAGCCTACTTACTGGCCTACTGACGTAAGAAAAATTCCAGATGTTATAGATTTTGCCGTCACGAAAAATATTCATAGGGACTTAATTCATGTAGAGGCCTCTCTAGATCTGTCCTCCGATCACTCTCCAACAATAGTTACAATTTTCAACCCACTAAGGAAGGATTTAACATAACTCATATGTGAAGATGATTAATGGAATCAACTGGCTGGTATTCAAAAAATATCTTAGTAGTCACTGCGTAGAAAACATTCAGCTTAGATCATGCGATGATATTGAATTTAATATTGCCAATCTTAACGAAAATATTAAACAGGCTGCTGAACACGCCACTACCTCCTATCCGCAGACCGGCTTTAACAGAATTTATTCTACGGAAATTGAACGTCTTGTATGTGAAAAAGGAGAGCTAGAAGAGAATGGCAACAACACAGATCACCCCTAAATAAAATCAGACTTAAAGAATGTACTAAACGACTCAAAGAGCTGCTATCATCGGAAAAAATTGCACTACTGGAAAAGTATTTAGAAGGTCTTGATGTAACGTCCGCATCTAATTACTCTTTATGGCGCGCTACTAGAAATCTTAAACGACCCGTTGATCTTAAATCACCATTGCGTACTGCGACCGGAGGCTGGGCAAGAAGTGATAGTGAGAAAGGTAACTTATTTTCTGAGCATTTAAAATCTGTATTCACTCCCAATTCATGTACGGGTGCTGCTGATTTACCGAGTGTAGTTTCTCTTCCCCCTCGTCCCTTAAGGTTTAAGATGCGTGAAGTACAAAAAGTAATTGCTGAACTCAACCCGAAGAAAGCTCCAGGTATTGATGGCAATAGTAACAAAATGCTCATGAACTTGCCTCATATTGCAATAAGAATCCTGCTATTTACTTTTAATGCTATTTTAAGAATGCAGTATTTTCCACATAACTGGAAACTGGCCAAGATCAAAATGATTCCAAAGGAGGGCAAAGATCTTACCAAGACTGAGTCATATAGGCCTATAAGCTTACTATCTACAATCTCAAAGCTTTTCGGAAAGCTGCTCATGACTAAATTGTCCAAAATTTTAACTGATAATGGGTGCATCCCGGACCATCAATTTGGCTTTAGAAGTCAGCACAGCACGATTGAACAAACGCATAGACTGGTCCAAGTTGTAAGAAGAACATTTGAAGAAAATAAGTATTGTTCTGCTCTCTTTATTGATGTTTCTCAGGCGTTTGATAAAGTATGGCACGAAGGCATAGTTTTAAAATTGAAGACATATCTGCTAATAAACATTCAAAAGCTTTTGGAAAGTTATATTATTGATAGGAAGTTCACTGTTGTGGAAGGAGAGTTCACGAGTGTGCCCGAATCTATATCTTCTGGTGTGCCCCAGGGTAGTATTCTGGGTCCTGTCTTGTATTTAACATATACTTGTGATATGCCTGTCAGCAATAATATCCATATTTCTACTTTTGCCGATGATACAGCCTGTATGAGAGTGCACGAAAACCCTTTTGAAGCATCCCGCAATCTCCAGGAACATATCACTCAGCTGGAAATATGGTTGAACTTATGGAGAATTAAAGTCAATGAACAAAAGTGTGTCCATTAAACGTTCACCCTAAGAAGAGATACTTGCTCCCCCATTCGAATCAACAATCATAATATTCCTCAACATTCCCAAGTGAAATACCTTGGTATACACCTTGATCGAAGACTTACATGGAAACATCATATTGACTCTAAGTTAACTCAGATGAAACTTAAGTTAACTCAAATATATTGGTTGATTGGCAGAAACTCAACACTCAGCTTAGACTGCAAACTTTTACTGTACAAGTCGCTTTTGAAGCCAATATGGTGCTACGGAATTCAGTTATGGGGCACTGCTTCAGCTTCCAATGTCGAGAGAATCCAACGAAGGCAAAACAAAATTTTACGGTTAATAACATCGGCTCCATGGTACATCCAAAATTCTATTATACATCGTGATTTAAATATGCCACTAGTGACTGAAGAAATTGCAAAATACGCAGGCAAATATTTAACAAAACTCGAATCACATCCTAATCCGCTTGCTCGTAATATTTTGAACTTTACTGGACACATCCGCTTAAAAAAGAGGGACACACGGGCTCTTATACCTAACACTCCAGATGGGACTACTTGAAAATACTTTCCCCCCCCCCTTTTTTTGATTATCACTACTAATGTATTATTTATAACTACCACTAAGTTTATGTCCGACACTGGTCGGGCCTAATAATTTTTTTTTTATAGATTTAAGATTTGAATACTTATTGTTAGTTCACATATGAAGATACAATAAATAAATACATGCATTATAAAAAAAAAAAAATTTTTTTTTATTTGGAACTTTTGGAGTCCTTTGTCCTGTCGTTTTGGGGAACTAAGTTTGTATATTACATCCTGTCTTTTTGAATGCGTTCTCATTCAAGATGCCTTTGTGAGAACTGAATACTGCGTCCTGTCTCCTCCTGGAGAATTAGTTACAATTGCAAGAAACTGATTACTTTCTTTGGCGAACTAAGTTTGCATATTGTGTCTTTTTTATTGCGTTCTCATTCAGGTTGCCTTTGTGAGAACTGAATATTCCGTACTGTATTTTTTAGGGAATCAATAATCTTTAACAGAAACTGAATACTACATCTTGTACTTTCTTTAGAGAACTAAAGTTTGTATATTGTGAACTTGATATTTTTTATGAGAAAAAGCAGAAGAGTTCGAGGACTTTCTCCAACAATGCCAACGATAATATCACCAACATCAATTAACGTTGCAACAACCAGTTCCAATGATAACGAGCCTGAAAATGTCGTTCAATATTCTAGCCCAGAAAGTTTAAGCCAGACTCGAGAGAGTCAAGAACAGGTAACAAGTTATATTAATAAACGTTTAGAAGAAATGCAGACTCTTTTATTAAATCAAATAAGAGCCATGCAGTCTCTAGTGGAGACAAATAATATAAATACACAGAATTCAAATACTGCCCTAAGAGACGATCTACGAATTCAAATGTTGTATGTTTAAATGATCAAACACATCAGAAAGCCATCTTAACAGTTCAACTGCAGCATATGTAAATGTTTCAACAGTTCCAAATCGGTTAGAAACGTCTCTTACCACTTCAAATGTTAATGTTGCAACTACAACAAATATACCATTTCCAAATTGTAATATATCTTCTTCGATTACATCATGTACTTTGTATTCAAATAATCCTATGTTTAGTTCCATTCCGTCAGTATCCACTTTTCTAAACTCTCAACCTATAGTTCATAATGCGCCATTTATTTTACACCACACACATCAAGTTGGTCTCAATCTTTAAACAATCATCGACAAAAGAAAATTTGTCCTTTACCAAAATTTTCTGGATTACCAGAAGATTGGCAAACTTCTTACGAAACCTTTGTATCTTTAACTCAAGAGTTCGAGTATTCTGATCTGCACAATATTATGCGCCTTAGAGAAAGTCTTGAAGGAGATGCGCGAGAATCAGTCGCAGCATTATTGGCAAGATCCAGAAATGTAAATGCAATAATTGAAACTTTATCGCAAATGTATGGACGCCCAGAACAATTAATAAAATCTCAAATTCAAAAAGATAGATCATTGCCATACGTAAACGAAACAGATTTAAACTCTCCTATTCATTTTGCAAATAAAATTGGGAATATGACTACTTTCTTAGAATCTGTTGGAGGGAGCTATCATCTGACTAATCCATTACTTTTGAGTGAACTCCTTACGAAACTACCTGTATCAATACGTCTTCAATGGGCGGAAAAATGTTTGACCCTTGATCGAGTTCCGACCATATCCGACTTTTCAAATTTTCTTTCTAATTTGAGAAAGATTTGTAATATGGTCACCGATGCTCTTCCATTAACCGATACATCTATGGAAAATAAAAAATACGCCTTTGTGACTATGAATAAAAAATGTAAGCTATGTGGTAATGAATGCAAGTCATTAGCATTTTGTAAAACCTTTTTAGATTTGCCAATTGCTTCAAAATTGCAAACGGTTAGATCATTCAAAGTTTGGTTTTGCTATTTGAAATTTGATCACCATGCAAGTTCCTGTTGTTCTAAAAAGAAGTGTGAAGTTGAACTCATGCCTCGATATTACGGACCCAATTCGCAAACTATGAATATACATAATCTAAACATTGGAGCTCCTTTATTACAATTGTTATCTTTTGACTTCAAAAATTGTTTGGGGTATTTAAAGTCAATTGGTAATGTTAAATCAACTACAAATCCAATAGCGCAAATTCAAAGGAATTTGCACATTTTCCATACCAACAGTTCCTCAAATAATATGCCATTAGTATTTCCTCTTGTTGAAAATAGAAAATATTCACTGGAAAAAATTTATAGACACAGTTGAATCGAAAACACTATTTTCTTTTGTCAACATTTATCGCTATAATATTACAACCGATCCTCCTGATAATATCTGTTCACTAATTAAGTAATGGAAATGTCTGGTTATATCAGAAATAGAGCTAAGCATGTATGTATAATCAAAAACTGGCATGGAGTTAGCATAAGTGGAAAAATTGAACATGGTCTTAACGTGTTTTGCCATACAATTTTACATTAAAGATCATGCTAAGATATAATCATGTGTTAAAACTACATTATGCGGCGGCTTTTAATGTAAAATTGTATAGATTAACTCATCAACACGTAGTTCAATTTTGTCACTTATGCTAACTTCATGTCAGTTTTTGGTTATACATAAGGCCGTAAGTATATTCTTACCAATAAATAAAAACGAAAAGAAAAAAAATTATTAAAAAGCATTGGCAAATAATTTTTCAGATTGTAACCCGTAACGTTGGCAAACCGTTTCGGTTTTTTGAGTAAAAGTGCTTTCCCAGTGCTACAATTTTTGTACGGTTGGCAATTTGTGCCTGAGTATTTACAAAGTTTACGAAGCATGAAGAAACTATACAACTGCTGGTGACAACTATATTCAAGCTGATGGTGTTGGAGAAATCAAGTTGAATTTTAACGACTGCGAATATGTTTTTAATGATGTTCTTTATGTACCAACAATGAAAGGAAATTTTTTGTCTGTTGACAAAATAACACAGAGAGGATTTGATCTAAAATTCGAAAAGAATGTATCAAGTATTTTTAACAGACAAGATGTTATATTAACATTTGAAAGAAAAAATAAGCTGTATGTTATCGAACGTTCTGTACAGAACGAAGGTTTTTCTGTGGTGCTGTGGCATAACAGGTATGGGCACCTGAATTATAAAAGTTTGCTGATCAACGAAAATGTGTTACATGTATGAAGGCCAAAATTTGTACACAATAATTGCGTTCGCGTACTCAAAAGTTTTTACAAATTTTTACTGAACTTTGCTGCATTTTACTAAATTGCGTTCGTTTACCCAAAATACAGTAAATGAGAACACAAATTGAGAGAGTAAAGTGACAGTTCTTGACTGATTGTTTTGCAAATTTTTACTGCAGAAATTTGTCGTAGTAAAGTTTAGTAAGATAAGAACATATGATTAAAAATATAAAAAAATTAAAAGTAAGCAATCGAAAAGTGTAAACATTTGAGAAAAGGTTAAATAAATATTCTGAAAGTCATTAAAAAATAATTTATTTCTAAAGCATAATAATGATAGCTGTTAATATACATATTTTTTAATTTATTTTATTAATCCATTTGCTTTGCAAATTATTCTAATTACTCAGAGTTGTAAAACTGTAAAGTATCTGGTTACTTAGTATTGCACTATCTTAAGGTAATCAGTAAGATTTACAAATTGTCATGTAATTTTTATTAATTTAATTAAGAACAAAACAAGGAAATCAAAAAGAAATTTGTTACAAATATTACATGAAGCAACCCAGGCAGAAATTGTGACTTTGCCCAAAAAAATATGTACCACCACAACACTGTAAATACAAAATTACGACTCTTCCAAAATTTTTGTACCACCACAGTACTCTAAACACAAAAATATGACTTAACGTTTACAAATACCGCGTTCTTAGTAATGCTATACCACAACAACACTGTAATACAAAATTTCGACGTTAGTTTCCCAATACCCCGTTTACAATAATTCTATACCGCTACAACACCGTAAATACAAAAATTTCACTTTAGTTCCCCAAATAACTAGTTTTCAATAATTCTTTACCGCTGCAACACTGTAAATACAAAAATTTGACTTAAGTTGGGAAATTTCCATTGTGACGACCTTATAAATGTCTATTTAGAGTACACAGTGGGGACTTTTGCAAAATAAATGGTAATAAATCTGGAACTTCTAAACTACTGATTGGATTTATATGAAACTTCGAACATCCGTAGAGGAGGACTCTGGCTTTATAACAAATGTCTTGGCAGCCGTCTGCCCTAAGCTGGACAGGAGTTACAGTGGGCCTAAGTTGACAACATGGGACTCAAAAAAAATTCTGAGGCTTGTAACTTTTAGAAAACTTATCCGATTTTTATGAGATAAAGCGTTTTGATCTAAGCTTAACATTTTTAATAAATAATGTCCTTAGCTGTGTTTTCGTATCTCTCATAACTTAGAAGATATTTGACTTTTAACAAAAAAAAATTTTTTTTTGCCTTGACTTTTTTTAGTATTTCACCTACAACTTTTTAGTTAATTGTTGGATTTTAAATTAAAAGACAGCATTAAATTTCTGATCAAATTTTAAATAAAAATAAGTAAAAAACTTATTAATATCTGCAGTCGTAAAAGCGGGAAAAGGTAAAGAATTCAAAGTTTTAAAATTTTTCTGGAAAAGGCACGTTTTTTTAAGAAAAAGTATCTTCATTATTTTCAATTTTGTGAAAAACTTTGTTTAACACATACACTTTTAAACCACATAGCGCTAAAAACAATCTATTCAGAATATGCTAAGAGCCAATTATTTTGTATTTTGGGCATGCACCCTACACTCAGCAGTGTCCGAAAATTGCCAATTTCAAAATTTTTTTTTGTGCTTATGCGCTTATAAAAAGTTGTGACGGTATATTTTGAAAGCTTTAGCTATATCATTTAATTATTAGGATAGTTGGCAACATGCTTAATTCAAATTTTTAACAGCCTTTTCATAAATGCGAGGATGCGCGCAAATTTTCTGAAAAAAGTCAAAATTTTGGAAAAATTTTGTTTTGTACCATAAAAAATATATATAAAAATAATTTTCTTTTTTTATGTTGGCATTTTTAGCTTTCATGTGAGTCCTTTTACTTTGCCTGAAAAAATTATTCCAATATAATTAACTGATCTCGAGATATTCCGATTGTAGGGTGCAATTCAAAAAATATGTAGAATGCGCTTAACTTTTTCCCCTTTATTCACACATCAGCTGTTTAAAACTTTTATGAATTCTGAAATTCAACCTAAATAGAAAAACAAAAATAAATTTGGAATGTTATCCAATAAGTCTATGTATATTTTTCGCAATAAAAAATATTTATGGTAATTATACCACATGTTTTTCCATGTAAGTGTAGTTAATGATAATAACAGGTAAGCATTTAACGAATAACAACACACATGTTTAATGGATTAAAAAAAGGTTTTCGCGGATTTTATTACAGCAACATCGGGAGGTGCTACCTGATTGTGCTACTACTACTTAATAACACTTCACAGTACTAGGTAATTAGACAAAATTAGCAAAGGTTTTTATAAATTATGCTGTATTGCATAAAAACGCAGGGTTCTTTTATAAGAACAATCACTCTATATTGAACTGTTATGGAGATTAGTATTAAATATAACGCGGTATGTAAACTTCTATGGGAATACGTTCCTGTTAGTTTATTGCGCCAAGAAAAATGTTCTAAAATCATAGATATAATTGACAACTCATTTGGATTAAAACTAAATGAAGATGCTACTAAAAAAATAGAGAACTTTTTGGTAGCGTACGAAAGAAAAATGAAAGAATTAAATTATAACAAAACTAAGTTCCAAAAACAAAATGAACAATGGCTAAAAACCGAGATAGTTACACAGATTGGTATGAAACAATTGGGAAGGCCTAATAAATTATACGAGGAACTTCAACCAAGAAGCCAGAAAAGAAAGCAAGAAGACCTCATTGAAAACCACTCTTTTGGCCTTATAAAGGATGCCTTTAGAAGTGCCTTAACCAAAAACAAACCGAAGGAAGTTGGCAAAATTGTAGATGCTCTTCCAAAAGCATCTCCAAAGAGAATACAACGTATGGTGGAAAGCATACCAACGCCTAAATCTAAAACAGATTTTACTAAGGAAGATGCATTAGCCCTTATTCTAAACTTGGGTCTAACAAGGAATAAATATGAAATATTAAGAAAAGCTATGACTGAAAAGAAATGGGGAAATTTGCCATCTACAAAGTCATTGAAGGCAACAAAGGATGTAATTTTGCCATCGGTTTCGAACGTTAGTAGCACGGGCGCCACTATTATTATGCAGTCTCCTCGAAAATACTGCTTCTAGGATAATTTCAACCTTTAGCAAAGAAGACATAAGTAAATGCCACAAGTCCGAGCTAGTATTAATTTGTAAATGGGGTTGTGATGGGACTACTGGATTTTCTGAATATAGACAACAAAGCGAAGATAATATATCTTTTTCATCGATATTTATGTCTACGTTGGTACCTCTTAGAATGCGTTTATATACAAATTCATCATCATCATCCACTGTACCTGCATTTGAAGACGTATGGATAAATAGGACGCCTGCATCAAAGTTATTATGTCGACCAATAAAATTTGAATATATGAAAGAAAATAGAGATGAAGCTCAAAATATTGTAGTTACTATATCGGAAGAAATAAGGAACTTACCAAGCATTGCAATAAAAATTTCTGACTGCATTATAAATGTCACATTTGATTTACAATTGACTATGATAGATGGAAAAGTTGCCAATGCCCCAACGGATACCAAGTCATACTGGAAATGCAATATATGTGGGGAAAAAAGCTCTGAGTTTGAAGATAAATCTGATGAAACTATAAAAGAGGAAGCCCTTAAATTTGGAATTTCCCCACTTCATGCTCGCATTAGATTTATGGAGTATTGCTTGCATCTATCATATGATATAAAATAAAGAAAATCAAAGGTAATGAAACTGTCTCCTCACGAAACAACAAAGACTTAGCAGATACACGAAGAACTGAGAATAAAAGGATACAAGATGAATTTAGAAAGCATGGGCTTATAATTGATAAGCCAATTAACGGTTATGGTAGCTCGAATAATGGAAATACTGCTAGACGCTTTTTTGAGGATCCTGAGAATACATCCTTGATAACCGGCTTGGATAAAAAACTAATAAGGAACTTCAAAATAATACTGGCAACTATTAACAGTAAAAAGCAAATTAATGCAGACAAATTTGATGCTTTTGCTAATGAAACAAAAGTATTGATAAAAAATTTATATCCATGGAGATTGATGACGCCAACTGTACATAAGGTATTATCTCATGGAAAAGAAATCATTGAAACCAACATCCTACCTCTGGGAGAACTTACAGAAGAAGCTCAAGAAGCAAGGAACAAAGACGTAAAGCAGTAAAGATTATTTAATAGTCGCAAGTGTTCAAAATTAGCAGAAAATTATGATTTAATGCTTCACTTATTGTTATCCTCAGATCCAGTTTTACAAGCAATACGGTTGAAATGGTTACCAAAGATAACTAAAGAAATAGAGAAAGACGACAGTGAAGCAATTCAAATAAAAAACCTCTTAAGCTTCAATATATTTCGGATTGTTTTCTTAAAAATAATTGAAATAAATAAATTGTAAAATTATGGCAACTAACATAGCTCAAACATGTAATTTAAAAATAAATAAATTATTTAGTGTTAAATAGTTTTTCTTAGCTATAGCCTAATATTAAATAGATTATCTATTGGTAAATAATAATAAAAAAACAATACACACAAATAAAACTTTTCACATTTTTTATGCAATACAGCATAATTTATAAGAACCCTTGCTAATTTTGTCTAATTACCTAGTACTGTGAAGTGTTATTAAGTAGTAGTAGCACAATCAGGTAGCACCTCCCGATGTTGCTGTAATAAAATCCGCAAAAACCTTTTTTTAATCCATTAAACATGTGTGTTGTTATTCGTTAAATGCTTACCTGTTATTAACATTAACTACACTTACATGGAAAAACATGTGGTATAATTACCATAAATATTTTTTATTGCGAAAAATATACATAGACTTATTGGATAACATTCCAAATTTATTTTTGTTTTTCTATTTCGGTTGAATTTCAGAATTCATAAAAGTTTTAAACAGCTGATGTGTGAATAAAGGGAAAAAAGTTAAGCGCATTCTACATATTTTTTGAATTGCACCCTACAATCGGAATATCTCGAGATCAGTTAATTATATTGGAATAATTTTTTCAGGCAAAGTAAAAGGACTCACATGAAAGCTAAAAATGCCAACATAAAAAAAGAAAATTATTTTTATATATATTTTTTATGGTACAAAACAAAATTTTTCCAAAATTTTGACTTTTTTCAGAAAATTTGCGCGCATCCTCGCATTTATGAAAAGGCTGTTAAAAATTTAAATTAAGCATGTTGCCAACTATCCTAATAATTAAATGATATAGCTAAAGCTTTCAAAATATACCGTCACAACTTTTTATAAGCGCATAAGCACAAAAAAAATTTTGAAATTGGCAATTTTCGGACACTGCTGAGTGTAGGGTGCATGCCCAAAATACAAAATAATTGGCTCTTAGCATATTCTGAATAGATTGTTTTTAGCGCTATGTGGTTTAAAAGTGTATGTGTTAAACAAAGTTTTTCACAAAATTGAAAATAATGAAGATACTTTTTCTTAAAAAAACGTGCCTTTTCCAGAAAAATTTTAAAACTGAATTCTTTGCCTTTTCCCGCTTTTACGACTGCAGATATTAATAAGTTTTTTACTTATTTTTATTTAAAATTTGATCAGAAATTTAATGCTGTCTTTTAATTTAAAATCCAACAATTAACTAAAAAGTTGTAGGTGAAATACTAAAAAAAGTCAAGGCAAAAAAAAAAAGTCAAATATCTTTTAAGTTATGAGAGATACGAAAACACATCTAAGGACATTATTTATTAAAAATGTTAAGCTTAGATCAAAACGCTTTATCTCATAAAAATCGGATAAGTTTTCTAAAAGTTACAAGCCTCAGAATTTTTTTTGAGTCCCATGTTGTCAACTTAGGCCCACTGTAACTCCTGTCCAGCTTAGGCCAGACGGCTGCCAAGACATTTGTTATAAAGCCTGAGTCCTCCTCTACGGATCTTCGAAGTTTCATATAAATCCAATCAGTAGTTTAGAAGTTCCAGATTTATTACCATTTATTTTGCAAAAGTCACCACTGTGGAGTATTGTGACAACATTGAAAACAAGAGTCGGAGGACGGTCATTCGGCGTTATCATTGTAATGTTATGAGTACATTACAATCTTGGTAAACGAATGTTGTACTGATGTTAGTTGTACCCGGAGACAATCGTCGCAACGTCGTGCTGATTCTCTTTTTCTGCCTGGGAAATTACAAAATTTATTCTTAGATTGCTCGTGTTATAAAAATATTGTATCGAGTACCAATAATGAAAAAGAGTTGAATAGTCAAAAGTTTATATCAAGGCAAACACATAACAGGTAAAGTTGAAAATACAGCTGATCTATTTTTTTTTGCCTAATTCAAGGCGAATTCATATAACTGTTGGCTCGTATGTCAAAAGTTGTTTATATATACAGACCTGCGCCGGACAATTTTTTCAGCGGCGCCAGCTCTTGGAAAAATTGTCGGCGGAAGCTGATAGTCAAATAACATGAAATACAAAATTTAAGATAAAAAAGAATTAAAAAATAAATAAAGCAGATATTCACGTGCTGGTGGTTAAGCATTGTCTATATATTTCATTGGTGCTTTGCCAAATCATCAGTATACTTCAACCACATATTTTGAACAGTCACAAACCTCTTATCTTATGCACAGACTTTCAAAAATTTCTGTGTCAAAAACTATTTGAAAATTCACCCAGCAAATAATTTATATTCGGTAGGAATAGGTATATTTTATTTTTCTACACATTTATACAATTAAAAATCCATTGGATAGCAATAAAAGTATTTATAAGGCAAAATAAAAAATAAAGTATACATTTTTTTTTTTTTTTTTTTTTTTTTTTTTTTTGTAATGCATGTATTTATTTACTGTATCTTCATATATGAACTAACAATAAGTATTCAAATCTTAAATCTATAAAAAAATTATTAGGCCCGACCAGTGTCGGACATAAACTTAGTGGTAGTTATAAATAATACATTAGTTGTGATAATCAAAAAAAAAAAAAGAGGGGGAAAGTATTTTCAAGTAGTCCCATCTGGAGTGTTAGGTATAAGAGCCCGTGTGTCCCTCTTTTTTAGACGGACGTGTCCAGTATTGTTCAAAATATTACGAGCAAGCGGATTAGGATGTGATTCGAGTTTTGTTAAATATTTGCCTGCGTATTTTGCAATTTCTTCAGTCACTAGTGGCATATTTAAATCACGATGTATAATAGAATTTTGGATGTACCATGGAGCTGAAGCAGTGCCCCATAACTGAGTTCCGTAGCGCCATATTGGCTTCAAAAGCGACTTGTATAATAAAAGTTTGCAGTCTAGGCTGAGTGTTGAGTTTCTGCCAATCAACCAATATATTTGAGTTAACTTAAGTTTCATCTGAGTTAACTTAGAGTCAATATGATGTTTCCATGTAAGTCTTCGATCAAGGTGTATACCAAGGTATTTCACTTGGGAATGTTGAGGAATATTTTGATTGTTGATTCGAATGGGGGAGCAAGTATCTCTTCTTAGGGTGAACGTTATATGGACACACTTTTGTTCATTGACTTTAATTCTCCATAAGTTCAAACATATTTCCAGCTGGGTAATATGTTCCTGGAGATTGCGGGATGCCTCATAAGGGTTTTCGTGCACTCTCATACAGGCTGTATCATCGGCAAAAGTAGAAATATGGATATTATTGCTGACAGGCATATCACAAGTATATATTAAATACAAGACAGGACCCAGAATACTACCCTGGGGCACACCAGAAGATATAGATTCGGGCACACTCGTGAACTCTACTTCCACAACAGTGAACTTCCTATCAATAATAAAACTTTCCAAAAGCTTTTGAATGTTTATTGGCAGATATGTCTTCAATTTTAAAACTAGGCCTTCGTGCCATACTTTATCAAACTCCTGAGAAACATCAATAAAGAGAGCAGAACAATACTTATTTTCTTCAAATGTTCTTCTTACAACTTGGAGCAGTCTATGCGTTTGTTCAATCGTGCTGTGCTGACTTCTAAAGCCAAATTGATGGTCCGGGATGCACCCATTATCAGTTAAAATTATGGACAATTTAGTCATGAGCAGCTTTTCGAAAAGCTTTGAGATTGTAGATAGTAAGCTTATAGGCCTATATGACTCAGTCTTGGTAAGATCTCTGCCCGCCTTTGGAATCATTTTGATCTTGGCCAGTTTCCAGTTATGTGGAAAATACTGCATTCTTAAAATAGCATTAAAAGTAAATAGCAGGATTCTTATTTCAATATGAGGCAAGTTCATGAGCATTTTGTTACTAATGCCATCAATACCTGGAGCTTTCTTCGGGTTGAGTTCAGCAATTACTTTTTGTACTTCACGCATCTTATTCCTTAAGGGCCGAGGGGGTACAGAAACTACACACGGTAAATCAGCAGCACCCGTACATGAATTGGGAGTGAATACATTAACATTAACATTGAAGAAATTTATTATATGACATATTGTCATAAGTTTATTTTCATTGAAATTTATTTCCTGGTGGTTTAGCATTGTCTATATATTTGGTTGGTGCTTTTCCAAATCATTAGTAGACTTCAACCATATATTTTATCAAAGATTCTAAGCCTACTACGCTTATTTTTTTTTGTGATTTTCAAATATATTATTATTTGTGAATTCTCAAATAGTTTTTGAAAGTCTGTCCGCAAGATAAGAGGTTTGTAACTGTTCAAAATATATGGTTGAAGTCTACTGATGATTTGGCAAAGCATCAATGAAATATATAGACAATATGTCAAATAATAAATATTTTTAAATAAATAAAATAATTATTAGATTATATTGTACATGAAGAATCGGCTGCTGTTTTTCAGGCAACATAAACCAAACTTTTTCCAGCAGCAGCGTAGCTGACTAAAATTATCTACGGCTCGGCTCAGCCAGTTCAGAGCCATCATGGCCTAGATATCTGCTTGAGTAACTTCAATCAGCTGCTTTTGACACACGAGCCTCCAAGGCAACAACAAAATACCATATTGTTTTTATTGTTAGTGTTTTGGTGTAGTATTAACTTGGTTTATATATTTTTCAACACTATTTGGAGTTGGAGTCAGCTGTTTCTTTAATCTTACTAATTTTTACTATTTTTCCGTTCGCGTACTTTTTTTGGCAACAGCTGTTTGAGAGTAAATTTTACAATTTTCGCAGTAAATACTCATTTACTGCATTTTACTGCAAAAGTAAACGAACACACTTAATCATATACACAGACATCAAAAAGTAGAGATAAACATATTTTATTGTTTGAGAAACAATCTATAGCAGGTTCTAAATAATTTTTAACTTTTACGGATGATAAGTCAAGGATGGTATTTGTTTATATTTTGAAAACAAAAGACCAAGCGTTTGATAAATTTATTTTATTCATTTATTCAAGAACATGATAGAACGACAAACGGAGCGTAAAATAAAAATGCTAAGAAGTGGTAATGGCGGTGAGTTTGTCAATAAGAAATTTGATAAATATTTAGAAGACAACGGTATCGAAAGACAGCTTACTGTACCATATAGTCCAGCCCAAAATGGTGTGTCCGAACGTATGAACAGGACTTTGGTCGAAATGGCCAGGAGCATGCTAATGTATTCTAACATGAGTGAATTTTTGTGGGCAGAGGCAATTGCAACAGCTGTATATATTCGAAACCGGTCACCAACAAGAGCTTTAGTGGGTGTAACCCCTTATGAGGTTTGGTATGGAAAGGTGCCTTCAGTAAAACATTTTAAAACTTGGATGTTAAGCGGTAGCTCTTGACAAGACTCATCATAGCAAGTTTAAAGCAAAAGGTAAATATTATCGTATGATAGACTAATTATTAACGTCCAAGGCGTATAGACTTTATAACCCTGATACACGTGATGTAATCGAAAGGCGAGATGTTTTGTTTAACGAAGAAGACCTGATGAGAAGCAACAATAATCCTGTATCATTTGATTTGATTGACGAAGTGTGTTCTGAAGAGCCAATAAATGAAGGTATTACTATTAATGAAGAAGCAAAGGACGAAACTCAAAGAGAAGAATATGATAGCGCGGAAGATATGGAAGACTTGCAGTATTTTTCCGGCGATGAAGCAATTATCGTGGTAGACCAAGAATTGAACGTGATAGACGTGGCCGCCCGAAGAAAATTTATAATGTGCTCAACAACTTAAATAGTTCTAGTGATTTGGTATTGCCACAAACCATTTGTGAAGCGTTGAACAGTAGTGAATCCGAGTATTGGCTTGATGCTATGGACAAAGAGTATAATTCATTAATAAGCAACAAAACGTGGACTTTAACAGAATTGCCAAATGAACAGAAAGCGGTAGGCTGTAAATGGATGTTTGCAGTAAAGCGTGCTATAGACGGTAATATTGAAAAATATAAAGCCCGTCTTGTAGCCAAGGGGTGTAGTCAACAATATGGAGTAAATTACTATGAAACATTTTCTCCCGTGTATCGCTTTGCAACTATAAGAATGCTATTAACAATTGCTGCAGAAAAGAAAATGTATCTCCGTCAATAAGACGTCTGCACTGCATATTTGAACAGTGAATTAACTGGGGCCTAATTCCTGCACTCGTGATCGGAATTGCATTTGAATAGAAATTAATTTCGATGGCAAGAAATTTTCCGATGATGTCACTCGCTACCAAGCGAATCGAGTTTTTGTTTCAGTGGTGGAAAACATATCGGCTTTCGACTCACATCCTATAATGTCATCAACGTAAATAACAATTATACATAATATACCTTTCTTGTGCACGAAGTATAAACACGGTTCTTGGTCAGATTTCTTAAATCCAATCTACCTCAAAACGGAATCAATTTTGGAGTTCCACTCCCTTCCAGACTGTTTCAAACCGTAGATAGCTTTGTTAAGCTTTAATTCCGCACTAGGACGCGATTTATCAACATAACCCTCTGGCTGCATCATGTACATATACGTTATCAGGGGTCTAATTCCCGCATTCGATTGCGAGCGAGTTTTTAGTCGAATGTGCGAGTTTTTTAACTTTTGGGATTTTCGCATTCGGTTTCGAATAACACATATCGAAATTTCTAATGACAGCATTCGATAACGTGCATACATTCGAATGCAACCGTTCGTGTTTTTACTCGCAAGCAAAAAGGCATTCGAAATCATGTTTAACATAGAAAAAGCGAAGAAAAAGAAAATGTATGTTCGATATTTGACTTATTTATTTATAAATGAATGAATGCACAAATATACGTATAAAAAATACAAATTAAAATAAATAACAAATTAACTGCTTCTGGTCAACCAATAAAAGAATCGAAAATGTGGCTAGTGCTCAATTCTCTAACTTTACACTAATTTATTATTATTAAGTTATTAATTAAATTAAAATGAAAATAACATTCGTTTCTTTTTTCTGCATATAGGTGTGTATGTACGTACATATATATGTGGAATGAATTTATATATAAATATATTTGCCCTCTAAAATTTAATTCACAGTCTTTCCTAATGCCTCCTCTCTCCGAAACAATCAAAGTTTTTATCAAATACTTAATAATTTTTTAAAATATTCCAAAAAAATTAAGAATACTTTTTTAAAAAAATATGCACAATTTTCTCATAATTTTCAAAAATCCAAATTGCAAAATTATTCCTTGCTACAATTTTTGAGATATCAAGAAAAAAAATTTTTTCATATAAATTGCAATGAAGTTTTTTTTCAAAAACAACAAAACCAACTGATTTTTGCTTAATAATATAGAAGTTATGTACTAACGATTAAAAAAAGTGAGGGCCAAAAATTAAAAAAAAAATTTCATGTCAAATAACTTGGAAACTGTAAGAGTAGTAGGGAACTGGCGGTTCTGGGACAATTAAAATTGTTAAATTGTGGCTGAAATTGTTAAATTGTTGCTGAAATTGTTAAATTTGGGTAATTAAAATTTGAAAATTGTTAAATTCTTGGAAATTTGTGTTTTCGGCGGCGCTTTGATGTTTTTTGTTTACATTAGGAGTTTTTGTTTACATTAAGTGTATGTCTGTCTGTCCGTCTGTCGGTCTGTCTGCCTGACCGTGGATGTTTGTGTGTGGAATATTTTGTGTGAATGTATTAAGGCGGTTCATAGTTTGGCGGTTTTTATGCATGAAAATGATTTTTTCTAATACCAATGGTGAAATAGTGATTATTAATTTTTCCTAATGTCTACGGCAAAACATGAATATAATTTTTTCAAATGCCGACGGGAAAATGATTTTTCCTAATGCCGGGCAATACATGATTATTATTTTTTCAAATGCCGACGGGAAAATGATTTTTCCTAATGACGACGGGAAAACGTGAAAGTTATTTTTTCTATTGCTAATGTAGGTGTTGCTAGACTGTGGGAATTTTAGGCTGACCGTGATATGAGTGGGTGGCGTTGTTGGCGTAATATGTAACCATAGGAATTTGTGGATGTGTCTGTCTGTCTGTGAGAATTTAGGTGAAGGTTTGATTGGCAGGGGGCGGGGTGTAGTTGAGGTAGATCGATTGCGTGTGTAGTTGTGTGTGAATGTGTGTGTATGTGTGTGTGTGTGTGTGTGTGTGTGTGTGTGTGTGTATGTTTGTAGGAATTTCAATGTGTGTATTTCTGTAGGAGCTTAAGGCTGATTGTGATTTATGAGGGGTGAGGTGTTCTAGTAATATGCAACCGGGGAAATCTGTGTGTTTGTATGTCTGTAGGAGTTTAAGGCTGACCATGATTTGGGTGGGCAGGGTTGTTGACGTAATATGTAGCCATGGGGATTTGTGAATGTGTCTCTCTATAGTAGTTTAAGGTTGATCGTGATTTGAGGTGGGTGAGGATGTTGTTGAGGTAAATTGGTTATGCGTATGTATGTATGTATGTATTTTTGTAAGAATTTAAGATGATTGTGATTTATTAGGGGCGAGGTGTTCTTGTAATATGTAGCCGTGAGAATCTATGTGTATAGACGTCTGTAGAAGTTTAAGACTATCTGTAATTTCAGGTAGGTGAGAGTGTTGTGTTGTTGAGATTAATCTTATATATTGTATATGTATGTATGATCATGGGAATTTGTGTATGTATATCTGAGGGAGAATTTAAGGCTCGTCATGATTTGCAAAAGGTGGGGTGTTGTTGAAATTTTCTTGGATATTTCTTATATGAATTCTGCTATGTGTGTGTATTTGAGCTGGTATTTATATGTAGGTAGAAATAAATTGTTTTCAACATCGACATTTGGTACTATAAAATACTATCATATATCTGGACTTCCCTAATCCTAGTATGCTTTTGTACTTACGATTGCTTTATATTTTCTCATGCTTAAATTTGTCTCGCGTTGAAGTCGGTCTGTGTGAAATTTGTTTATATTACAGATTTTGTTTATTTAACTACATTCGTCTTCTTTGACTGAAAGAGTTATCTACACACAGAGAAAAACCAACTTGAAATCAGTAAGAACCATGCTGAATTAATAAGAACCATTAGCGAAGGTTTAGTCATATTGAAATTTCTTATTTCAATATGGACAAAATATTAATTTACAGTATTCATTTATTAAACTCATTAGTTTGTAGATATCTCAATATACATTTTCTATTATATTAAAAATTATTGAATTAATGTGATGAATTCTTATTTTTAAGCTGCAGATTTTCCCTGAGTGTATGGATTGTTTATATTTGCATTGTGCTTTAACTAAACGACGCTTCATATTTTTTCATGATGTAGATCTAATAAATACTTAAGCATTGATAAGAAATTTGATATGTATACATACATATCTACAAATTGATTTTATGTATGTATGTATGTATGTACATATATATGTACATACAAATAAGTGTTCAACTCAATCTTTGAATACATTTTTTATTTTAGTTTTTGTCATGTGATGTCTGTTGTTGGTGAAATTAAAAACATTTTAATTTTTATCTGCGTTTACTTAAAAGTTTGTGAGGATTTTCTGTTGTAAGTAAAACTGAATTCTTGAAGATATGTACTTACATACTCTATAGTAATAGTAACTATAATAGAAATATTTCTTATACTTAATTTACAGTTTTTTAAAGTATAGGGTATAAAATTTTTTCTAGCTATAGCCTTCTACATTTATTTTGGAAAACTTGCTTTGCTTTTTAAAAATGTATACACATTTTTAAATGAAACTGATCCGGCACTCCAGCTTAGGTACTGATAGTTTTTTTTTTGTTGTTAGTTAACTTACTTATTTTTTATTTTTTATTGATAAACATTGGAAATCAAAAGGGAGTTTTATATTGTAATTATTATTTTCATAATTGTTGAAAACAATCGCTGCTTTTTGTTTGTTTTTTGCGATGAAATCATTTGAATTACTTTTGCAACTTTACGCGTTTATAAAAATTATGTTATTTTCTATATTTCTTAATTTATAAGACTTTTAGACTTTGTCCTTTAGGGGTTATATTTTCTATTATACGATTATGAATAAGAATGCAGTAAGCTGATGTATTTGCTTACTGCTTCAAATTAAAATTTTATTAAATTGAATAAAAGGAGTTTTGTTTCTTAAACTCTGATGCAGTTAGAAGCGCTGGAGATTCTTTCATATAACAGCTTTTTTGAAATTTTTGATACATAGTATAATATAGAATTGGATAACATTTATTTTTAATTTTTATGTTAAGAAGTACGGGTATGAGACTGAATTTAAATGTACTTTTAAATTAGTTAAATCATAATGAACAAACATATTTTCTTCTTTAATAGCGATCAACAGAAAACGAACTCGTTTTCATATAATTTAGGTATACCCTATCGACGGCTCCTCTAGGATACAAGATGACTTTGTATGACGAAATTTCTGTTGCTTTATACTGATAATATGTTTACATTAATAAGATACATATACATATGTTTATTTTATGAACTATGAGCACCTATGGCTTTTATTTAATGTTCTATATGACTTTTTTTTTTTTTCATTTTATTAAAGTTCAGCGTATTGTATATATATTTCTGAAATGTTTATGTGTGTTTTGTGTGCCCATCGGAGAGAGTGTACGTATTAGTTGGTCAGTCAGTCTCTATTTTTATTTATTTTTTTTTTCTTCTAATGTGCCACTCCTTTTCAGATTTTACTACTTGGAATAGAGAATTTTTGTCTAATTTTTTGGTGGGTATATACATTAGGTATGTAGAAATTAGTTTAGATACAAAGAAATGCATGTTTAATATACAACTATTGTATCAAATCGATCTCAAATAACTCAGTTACCTCTACCAGCAATTCACCGTTGGTGTATTCATAAAGTGTTAGAAACAATGAAATATCTATGTTTTGAGAGAATTTTTCCCCTCAAGTATTTCTACATGAGGTTTGAGGGGTCAATCACTGTCGCATTCATATGTAATGATTATTCACTTAAAAAACGTCATCATCACCATCAATCATCTCCGTATACAATACATTCATGAGTTGGGTTGATCCAGATACAATTGCTGTCTCATCACCTTCTAACAGCTTTATATATTTTGCTAGTATGCATGCCTTAGCATGCTTCTATCGATAGTGACGTAAGAGTCCGAGATGTAGTAGTGTTACAATTAAAAATCTTTACTATTAGAATTTACCAGTTCGCTCTTTTGAATTTTTGCAAAGTAGATACATATGTATGTATTTCATTGACCACAAAATCATAAAATTTCTTTGCTTACAAAATTGTATGACGTGAGTATTTTTTTTTTTTTTTTTTTTTTTTTAAATTATACATGCTTCGGCATGCTTTCATTTTTTTTTCTATAAATTTATGTAATACTCATACAGATACAGATATAAAGTAAGATCTGTTTACTGTACATTTTAAAATTTATGCATGCTTCAGCATGATTCTAGTTGAAGCGTATATTCATTCACTAAGTTTGTTTGATACTTATTCATACACATGTACATTCTTAAAGATTGGATATCAAAGTCCAATTTCCGTAGTTTATCTATATTTTCTAAAGATCTGATAGCTAAAGAAATAAATAGAGTGAAGATCTTCTATAATAATCCCATTTTCATATTGTAAAATTTTGCGTGCTAGCGCTTTCGATGGGAAAATATACATACAACTTTATAAAAAGTGATAATATGATGTGCTGCTGAATATTGCACTATGTTATAGTTCATTTTAAACACTGAAGTTTTAGCAATATTTCATTCAGACCAACAAGTTTAGAGAATTCCACTACATTTAGTTAATTATCTTTCTTAAGACTCATCATTCCTAATCAATCCTACAAAAAACAACACAAACTAGATTTTTCGTTTTAATTTTATTTTTATTAAATTCAACATTCATTCTTCAAATAACTTTATACTATATTAAGTAGCTTTTCCTCATTTGTTGAGTTGACTTTAATAGGAGACATTTTAATGGTACGATGAACTTTTCTATTGCATGCATTGAGTAAATCTTTATACATACCAATCCACTTATATGAACCATTAAAGCTAATTCTTTTCACATCATACCTTTCAATGATCTATTAAATCATTCTAATATTGATGCTTTCATATTAAGTAATGTTTAATCTTCTATTTATGTATGAGTTTTCCCAAGTATTTATTAAAAAATTCTTTAAAATCATCTGTTTGTAAGTTTTTTGGTACCCGTACCACTTCAAAAATATTTTCCATTGCCTTGGTTTTTAGAGTGCAGCTTTTATTTTCAGCTGTACTTTGAGAATGTGTCAATTAAAGTCTTCAAAAATCAACAATTTCTATTTTCTGTAGAATAGTTCTACATTTCACCTAACTTAGCTCCATAAAACATCATATATTCCTATCATTACATCTCTACAAGCACAAACAGTTGTTGAAATTTAATATGGACTTCGTTAACTAAATTCCTTTTTAAAGACATTGAATTGTTTCACAGATTTTTTCGAAAGTGTTGTGATCTACATCCTGCACTTTCAGCTATTTATACTAACATGTAGTTAATTTTCTAAGGTCTTTTGCAAAAACGTTCGTTAAATTTAAAGCATGTGTTAAAACCGGTTTTGCCATACAAAATTCGTTTGTTAAACCAACTTTAAGTTTAATAATCGCTTTTGCATAAGGGGGCTAATCTATATATTTAACCGTAAACTCTTCAATTTGTTTTTAATTATTTACTTTTTAGAATTGCTTTTTCAATTTTATAACTGTCTTCTTTCTCTAATTTTATTTCACGTTGTAGTTCCTCAATTTGCATTTAAATATATTCTTGAATATTAATGTTTTAAGCTATATTATTAATTTGTCTTGTATTTTATCTTCATTCAGTTTAATGTAACTATCAACAATAGTTTGTATCTAATTCATTTATGCCTTCCAATACTGATAAGTCAGTATAAATATCTTCAGAATTGGAAGTCTATGAGTAAAATCATCGTCATCATCATTCTCAGTATTAGCATCATTAAATATGATGGTATTATCAAATATTGTTCCTTCTACTAGTTTCTTTTGGGGTACTTGTCTATATCTTGAGTGAAGGTTTCTCAGGCTTTAAACTTGTATATTTTCAACTTCTGTCTTGATTTTACTTTCTTCTTTCATAAGAATTCTTTTAATATTTTTAGAACTATTTATGAATTCTTCTGCTATAGGTTTAAATATATCTTTTAGTTGTTCACTTGTATCTATTTCACCAGTTTTTATACTACGAAGCTTTTTCTTCAACACATTTCTTGTCAACACCAACTGTTTTAAAATTTTCTCATCCAGGGCAAATAACAGATATCAGCAATCATATCAGCTTTTCAGGAGCTGGTCTGGTTTTCAGATCAGCTTTTCAGGACCTGGTCTGGTTTTCAGATCAGCTTATCAGGACCTGGTCTGGTTTTCAGATCAGCTTTTCAGGACCTGGTCTGGTTTTCAGATCAGCTTTTCAGGACCTGGTCTGGTTTTCAGATCAGCTTTTCAGGACCTGGTCTGGTTTTCAGATCAGCTTATCAGGACCTGGTCTGGTTTTCAGATCAGCTTATCAGGAGCTGGTCTGGTTTTCAGATCAGCTTTTCAGGACCTGGTCTGGTTTTCAGATCAGCTTTTCAGGACCTGGTCTGGTTTTCAGATCAGCTTTTCAGGACCTGGTCTGGTTTTCAGATCAGCTTATCAGGACCTGGTCTGGTTTTCAGATCAGCTTATCAGGAGCTGGTCTGGTTTTCAGATCAGCTTATCAGGAGCTGGTCTGGTTATCAGATCAGCTTATCAGGAGCTGGTCTGGTTTTCAGATCAGCTTATCAGGAGCTGATCTGATTTTTAGATCAGCTTATCAGGTAACAGATCAGGCTATCAGGAGCTATTCAGATTTTCATTTCAAGATATCTGAGTTAGATTTAGTTATCAGTGTACAAGTAGCTAGCCATTTATAACATTTATATACATGAAGTTTAAAGTCAGATGAAATACGAAAAAGTAAAGTTTTATCTAGTAAAATTATTTTCTATAACGATCATCGTTTAATTCACTATCTTTGCTTATAATCAAAAATCCATATTTATCCTTTCAACATGGTTTTTATTTTTCTCACCTAACTTAAACATTAAATATACATTATGATGATCTCTTATTAAATGTTTGGTGATTCTGGTGTAAGTTTTACATAAGTAGAATGAATCAACATTCTTATCTCTCCCCATACAAAAATATGCTTCCCACACGCATCATCGTTAAATATCATATTGGAATTACTTTGGACTGAAATAACAGATTCACTATCGGTAAATTTTGTAATATATTATTGTTTTAATTGATGAAATTAATTTCTTTATATCTGGGGTGATATAAAGATTTTGAGTATAAATAAATGTTCTCAAAATTTAAGTCCATTAGGACTTTCTAGCAAGCCAATCATAGCGTTTTTTTTTCGTAATTTGACAGGTCAACTATTGTTGCACGAATAGAATTTGATATAAAGGAACTATGATTTATTTTTGAACTATCGTTCGATGATTCATCAATATTTCGTACCAAGAATTATTTATGTTGTTTTGACTAAGGGTATGAGTCAATATTTATAAAATCCATTTCATAAATATCAGCTCATGCTCATAGTCAAAACAAAGTATGCTTTAAGTGTTTAAAACCGGTATTACCATAAAATGGTGGTCTTAAACACTTAAAATATACTTTGTTTTACTAACCGCATTTTATAACTAAATGCATTTCATAAATATTGACGTATACTCATAATCAAAACAGCATATAAATATCCTTTGTTTTGACTATGAGTATGAGTCATTATCTCTTATTATAGAAAAATAAAATAGTATGATTATATGATATCAGAAATCATGTTTTCTAATATCATATAACCATACTATTTGATTCTTTCTATAATAATAGATAATATTTATGAAATGCATTTATTTACAAAATGCGATTAGTAAAACAACATAAATATAGGATGGTATGAAATTTTGATGATTCATCAATATTTCGCACCAAGGTATTTTTAGGTTGTTTTTACTATGAGTATGCGCCAATATTTATGAAATGTATTGCATAAATATTATCTCTTATTATAGAAAAATTAAAAATGTAGCTATACGATATCAGAAAATATTTTCTGAAATCGTATAGCTATATTATTTTATTTGTCCTATAATAAGAGATAATGGCCCCTACTCATAGTCAAAACAAAGAATATTTTAAGAGTTTCAAATCAGTATTATCATAAAAAATACTGATTTTAAACTCTTACAGCCTTATTTATAATACTTATTAAGGCTTTGGAAAGGTTTTTTAAAACAAATTTTTTATAAAAATTTTTTCTTAAAAAGTCTTTATAAAGCCCTAATAAGTGTTATAAATAAGGCTGTTAAAATATACTTTGTTTTACTAACCACATTTTTGTAACTAAACGCATTTCATAAATATTGATGCATACTCATAGTCAAAAAAGGATATTTTTATGCTGTTTTGATTATGAGTGTGGATCATTATCTCTTATTATAGAAAAAATAAACTAATGCAGCTATACGATTTCAGAAAATATTTTCTGATATGGTATAGCTGTATTAGTTTATTTTTTTATAATAAGAGATAATATTTATAAAATGTATTTAGCTACATAAATGCGGTTAGTAAAACAACCTAAAATACCTTGGTACGAAATATTGATGAATCATCGAACGATAGTTCAAAAATAAATCATAGTTCCTTTATATCAAATTCTATTCGTGCAACAATAGTTGACCTGTCAAATTACGAAAAAAAAACGCTATGATTGGCTTGCTAGAAAGTCCTAATGGACTTAAATTTTGAGAACATTTATTTATACTCAAAATCTTTATATCACCCCAGATATAAAGAAATTAATTTCATCAATTAAAACAATAATATATTACAAAATTTACCGATAGTGAATCTGTTATTTCAGTCCAAAGTAATTCCAATATGATATTTAACGATGATGCGTGTGGGAAGCATATTTTTGTATGGGGAGAGATAAGAATGTTGATTCATTCTACTTATGTAAAACTTACACCAGAATCACCAAACATTTAATAAGAGATCATCATAATGTATATTTAATGTTTAAGTTAGGTGAGAAAAATAAAAACCATGTTGAAAGGATAAATATGGATTTTTGATTATAAGCAAAGATAGTGAATTAAACGATGATCGTTATAGAAAATAATTTTACTAGATAAAACTTTACTTTTTCGTATTTCATCTGACTTTAAACTTCATGTATATAAATGTTATAAATGGCTAGCTACTTGTACACTGATAACTAAATCTAACTCAGATATCTTGAAATGAAAATCTGAATAGCTCCTGATAGCCTGATCTGTTACCTGATAAGCTGATCTAAAAATCAGATCAGCTCCTGATAAGCTGATCTGAAAACCAGACCAGCTCCTGATAAGCTGATCTGATAACCAGACCAGCTCCTGATAAGCTGATCTGAAAACCAGACCAGCTCCTGATAAGCTGATCTGAAAACCAGACCAGGTCCTGATAAGCTGATCTGAAAACCAGACCAGGTCCTGAAAAGCTGATCTGAAAACCAGACCAGGTCCTGAAAAGCTGATCTGAAAACCAGACCAGGTCCTGAAAAGCTGATCTGAAAACCAGACCAGCTCCTGATAAGCTGATCTGAAAACCAGACCAGGTCCTGATAAGCTGATCTGAAAACCAGACCAGGTCCTGAAAAGCTGATCTGAAAACCAGACCAGGTCCTGAAAAGCTGATCTGAAAACCAGACCAGGTCCTGAAAAGCTGATCTGAAAACCAGACCAGGTCCTGATAAGCTGATCTGAAAACCAGACCAGGTCCTGAAAAGCTGATATGATTGCTGATATCTGTTATTTGCCCTGGATGAGAAAATTTTAAAACAGTTGGTGTTGACAAGAAATGTGTTGAAGAAAAAGCTTCGTAGTATAAAAACTGGTGAAATAGATACAAGTGAACAACTAAAAGATATATTTAAACCTATAGCAGAAGAATTCATAAATAGTTCTAAAAATATTAAAAGAATTCTTATGAAAGAAGAAAGTAAAATCAAGACAGAAGTTGAAAATATACAAGTTTAAAGCCTGAGAAACCTTCACTCAAGATATAGACAAGTACCCCAAAAGAAACTAGTAGAAGGAACAATATTTGATAATACCATCATATTTAATGATGCTAATACTGAGAATGATGATGACGATGATTTTACTCATAGACTTCCAATTCTGAAGATATTTATACTGACTTATCAGTATTGGAAGGCATAAATGAATTAGATACAAACTATTGTTGATAGTTACATTAAACTGAATGAAGATAAAATACAAGACAAATTAATAATATAGCTTAAAACATTAATATTCAAGAATATATTTAAATGCAAATTGAGGAACTACAACGTGAAATAAAATTAGAGAAAGAAGACAGTTATAAAATTGAAAAAGCAATTCTAAAAAGTAAATAATTAAAAACAAATTGAAGAGTTTACGGTTAAATATATAGATTAGCCCCCTTATGCAAAAGCGATTATTAAACTTAAAGTTGGTTTAACAAACGAATTTTGTATGGCAAAACCGGTTTTAACACATGCTTTAAATTTAACGAACGTTTTTGCATAAGACCTTAGAAAATTAACTACATGTTAGTATAAATAGCTGAAAGTGCAGGATGTAGATCACAACACTTTCGAAAAAATCTGTGAAACAATTCAATGTCTTTAAAAAGGAATTTAGTTAACGAAGTCCATATTAAATTTCAACAACTGTTTGTGCTTGTAGAGATGTAATGATAGGAATATATGATGTTTTATGGAGCTAAGTTAGGTGAAATGTAGAACTATTCTACAGAAAATAGAAATTGTTGATTTTTGAAGACTTTAATTGACACATTCTCAAAGTACAGCTGAAAATAAAAGCTGCACTCTAAAAACCAAGGCAATGGAAAATATTTTTGAAGTGGTACGGGTACCAAAAAACTTACAAACAGATGATTTTAAAGAATTTTTTAATAAATACTTGGGAAAACTCATACATAAATAGAAGATTAAACATTACTTAATATGAAAGCATCAATATTAGAATGATTTAATAGATCATTGAAAGGTATGATGTGAAAAGAATTAGCTTTAATGGTTCATATAAGTGGATTGGTATGTATAAAGATTTACTCAATGCATGCAATAGAAAAGTTCATCGTACCATTAAAATGTCTCCTATTAAAGTCAACTCAACAAATGAGGAAAAGCTACTTAATATAGTATAAAGTTATTTGAAGAATGAATGTTGAATTTAATAAAAATAAAATTAAAACGAAAAATCTAGTTTGTGTTGTTTTTTGTAGGATTGATTAGGAATGATGAGTCTTAAGAAAGATAATTAACTAAATGTAGTGGAATTCTCTAAACTTGTTGGTCTGAATGAAATATTGCTAAAACTTCAGTGTTTAAAATGAACTATAACATAGTGCAATATTCAGCAGCACATCATATTATCACTTTTTATAAAGTTGTATGTATATTTTCCCATCGAAAGCGCTAGCACGCAAAATTTTACAATATGAAAATGGGATTATTATAGAAGATCTTCACTCTATTTATTTCTTTAGCTATCAGATCTTTAGAAAATATAGATAAACTACGGAAATTGGACTTTGATATCCAATCTTTAAGAATGTACATGTGTATGAATAAGTATCAAACAAACTTAGTGAATGAATATACGCCTCAACTAGAATCATGCTGAAGCATGCATAAATTTTAAAATGTACAGTAAACAGATCTTACTTTATATCTGTATCTGTATGAGTATTACATAAATTTATAGAAAAAAAATGAAAGCATGCCGAAGCATGTATAATTTAAAAAAAAAAAAAAAAAAAAAAAAAATACTCACGTCATACAATTTTGTAAGCAAAGAAATTTTATGATTTTGTGGTCAATGAAATACATACATATGTATCTACTTTGCAAAAATTCAAAAGAGCGAACTGGTAAATTCTAATAGTAAAGATTTTTAATTGTAACACTACTACATCTCGGACTCTTACGTCACTATCGATAGAAGCATGCTAAGGCATGCATACTAGCAAAATATATAAAGCTGTTAGAAGGTGATGAGACAGCAATTGTATCTGGATCAACCCAACTCATGAATGTATTGTATACGGAGATGATTGATGGTGATGATGACGTTTTTTAAGTGAATAATCATTACATATGAATGCGACAGTGATTGACCCCTCAAACCTCATGTAGAAATACTTGAGGGGAAAAATTCTCTCAAAACATAGATATTTCATTGTTTCTAACACTTTATGAATACACCAACGGTGAATTGCTGGTAGAGGTAACTGAGTTATTTGAGATCGATTTGATACAATAGTTGTATATTAAACATGCATTTCTTTGTATCTAAACTAATTTCTACATACCTAATGTATATACCCACCAAAAAATTAGACAAAAATTCTCTATTCCAAGTAGTAAAATCTGAAAAGGAGTGGCACATTAGAAGAAAAAAAAAAATAAATAAAAATAGAGACTGACTGACCAACTAATACGTACACTCTCTCCGATGGGCACACAAAACACACATAAACATTTCAGAAATATATATACAATACGCTGAACTTTAATAAAATGAAAAAAAAAAAAAAAGTCATATAGAACATTAAATAAAAGCCATAGGTGCTCATAGTTCATAAAATAAACATATGTATATGTATCTTATTAATGTAAACATATTATCAGTATAAAGCAACAGAAATTTCGTCATACAAAGTCATCTTGTATCCTAGAGGAGCCGTCGATAGGGTATACCTAAATTATATGAAAACGAGTTCGTTTTCTGTTGATCGCTATTAAAGAAGAAAATATGTTTGTTCATTATGATTTAACTAATTTAAAAGTACATTTAAATTCAGTCTCATACCCGTACTTCTTAACATAAAAATTAAAAATAAATGTTATCCAATTCTATATTATACTATGTATCAAAAATTTCAAAAAAGCTGTTATATGAAAGAATCTCCAGCGCTTCTAACTGCATCAGAGTTTAAGAAACAAAACTCCTTTTATTCAATTTAATAAAATTTTAATTTGAAGCAGTAAGCAAATACATCAGCTTACTGCATTCTTATTCATAATCGTATAATAGAAAATATAACCCCTAAAGGACAAAGTCTAAAAGTCTTATAAATTAAGAAATATAGAAAATAACATAATTTTTATAAACGCGTAAAGTTGCAAAAGTAATTCAAATGATTTCATCGCAAAAAACAAACAAAAAGCAGCGATTGTTTTCAACAATTATGAAAATAATAATTACAATATAAAACTCCCTTTTGATTTCCAATGTTTATCAATAAAAAATAAAAAATAAGTAAGTTAACTAACAACAAAAAAAAAACTATCAGTACCTAAGCTGGAGTGCCGGATCAGTTTCATTTAAAAATGTGTATACATTTTTAAAAAGCAAAGCAAGTTTTCCAAAATAAATGTAGAAGGCTATAGCTAGAAAAAATTTTATACCCTATACTTTAAAAAACTGTAAATTAAGTATAAGAAATATTTCTATTATAGTTACTATTACTATAGAGTATGTAAGTACATATCTTCAAGAATTCAGTTTTACTTACAACAGAAAATCCTCACAAACTTTTAAGTAAACGCAGATAAAAATTAAAATGTTTTTAATTTCACCAACAACAGACATCACATGACAAAAAATAAAATAAAAAATGTATTCAAAGATTGAGTTGAACACTTATTTGTATGTACATATATATGTACATACATACATACATACATAAAATCAATTTGTAGATATGTATGTATACATATCAAATTTCTTATCAATGCTTAAGTATTTATTAGATCTACATCATGAAAAAATATGAAGCGTCGTTTAGTTAAAGCACAATGCAAATATAAACAATCCATACACTCAGGGAAAATCTGCAGCTTAAAAATAAGAATTCATCACATTAATTCAATAATTTTTAATATAATAGAAAATGTATATTGAGATATCTACAAACTAATGAGTTTAATAAATGAATACTGTAAATTAATATTTTGTCCATATTGAAATAAGAAATTTCAATATGACTAAACCTTCGCTAATGGTTCTTATTAATTCAGCATGGTTCTTACTGATTTCAAGTTGGTTTTTCTCTGTGTGTAGATAACTCTTTCAGTCAAAGAAGACGAATGTAGTTAAATAAACAAAATCTGTAATATAAACAAATTTCACACAGACCGACTTCAACGCGAGACAAATTTAAGCATGAGAAAATATAAAGCAATCGTAAGTACAAAAGCATACTAGGATTAGGGAAGTCCAGATATATGATAGTATTTTATAGTACCAAATGTCGATGTTGAAAACAATTTATTTCTACCTACATATAAATACCAGCTCAAATACACACACATAGCAGAATTCATATAAGAAATATCCAAGAAAATTTCAACAACACCCCACCTTTTGCAAATCATGACGAGCCTTAAATTCTCCCTCAGATATACATACACAAATTCCCATGATCATACATACATATACAATATATAAGATTAATCTCAACAACACAACACTCTCACCTACCTGAAATTACAGATAGTCTTAAACTTCTACAGACGTCTATACACATAGATTCTCACGGCTACATATTACAAGAACACCTCGCCCCTAATAAATCACAATCATCTTAAATTCTTACAAAAATACATACATACATACATACGCATAACCAATTTACCTCAACAACATCCTCACCCACCTCAAATCACGATCAACCTTAAACTACTATAGAGAGACACATTCACAAATCCCCATGGCTACATATTACGTCAACAACCCTGCCCACCCAAATCATGGTCAGCCTTAAACTCCTACAGACATACAAACACACAGATTCCCCCGGTTGCATATTACTAGAACACCTCACCCCTCATAAATCACAATCAGCCTTAAGCTCCTACAGAAATACACACATTGAAATTCCTACAAACATACACACACACACACACACACACACACACACACACACACACACATACACACACATTCACACACAACTACACACGCAATCGATCTACCTCAACTACACCCCGCCCCCTGCCAATCAAACCTTCACCTAAATTCTCACAGACAGACAGACACATCCACAAATTCCTATGGTTACATATTACGCCAACAACGCCACCCACTCATATCACGGTCAGCCTAAAATTCCCACAGTCTAGCAACACCTACATTAGCAATAGAAAATATAACTTTCACGTTTTCCCGTCGTCATTAGGAAAAATCATTTTCCCGTCGGCATTTGAAAAAATAATAATCATGTATTGCCCGGCATTAGGAAAAATCATTTTCCCGTCGGCATTTGAAAAAATTATATTCATGTTTTGCCGTAGACATTAGGAAAAATTAATAATCACTATTTCACCATTGGTATTAGAAAAAATCATTTTCATGCATAAAAACCGCCAAACTATGAACCGCCTTAATACATTCACACAAAATATTCCACACACAAACATCCACGGTCAGGCAGACAGACCGACAGACGGACAGACAGACATACACTTAATGTAAACAAAAACTCCTAATGTAAACAAAAAACATCAAAGCGCCGCCGAAAACACAAATTTCCAAGAATTTAACAATTTTCAAATTTTAATTACCCAAATTTAACAATTTCAGCAACAATTTAACAATTTCAGCCACAATTTAACAATTTTAATTGTCCCAGAACCGCCAGTTCCCTACTACTTGTAAGAGATAAAATGGTGCTCTAAGCATGTTTTTCTCTCTTAAGTATGATTGTCCCGCTGAAAAAATTATTAAGATCGGTCCATATTTACAAAAGTTACAAGCTCCGAAAGAAGTTCGACACCCGCAGTTTCCCACTTTGAGGCTCTTTGGAGCTACCCTGTCTTACAACATGGTGCCTCCAAATATACTTTCTCAAAAGTTCACCACTTCTTTTTTTCCATAACAGATAGTTTGGTCGAAATCGGTTCACTAGTTAGTTCAAAAGTTGCGGAATTTTTACCATTTTTTTTATTTCATGCCACTGTGCGACGCATACAAAAAATTATATGATTTCACTATATTGGCAACATTGCTATTGCTTATTAATAACAAACCATGATACAATAATACAGCTAACCTCAAAGCGCCAGCTGATAGAATATGTTTCGTGATGTAATCTGCCAAATGTTGTTTATGTTTTACCAATACACGCGCATAGAGCCTATTAAAATTGTACTAATACACAAAAGCTTTGCAAACACAAGAGAACGTGTAACCTTATTTTTCCAACACACACGCATAGTGGCTATTAAAACTCTACTAATACAAACAAGCTTTGCAATGTAAAATTGTAGATTTGCGGTTACCTGTATTATTGTATCATGTAACAAACGATGAGATGAGAGAAAGCAGCATGAACAAAAGTTGTTTCAATGAACAATCTCATTTGTTTACAGTATGAAGCGAAATGTTTTCACTCATAGTATGTTAAAAGGAACAGTTTGTTCAGTATTAACATATTTATTCGAAGTTGGGCTTTAGTAAACAAACATTTCAGTAGTTTCATGGATGGAATTGTTCATGCTACTCTATACTATGTAATAGGTTTTTTGGCCTCTGGGCTTTTATATTGCAATATGAACAAATAAGTAAAATTAAGTTGATCATGATTTCTTCTTTTTTTAATATTTCTATAATATGTATGAAGCGCTAATGTTATTTATGTCTACTTTATCTTTTTAGGGTGCTGGCAACCTTAGTTTCAATGCAATTTCTCACCATGAATTGCCTAATTTACTTCCATTAGTATTGGATTTATTTTCTAAAGCATTAACTACTGAAGTCCATGAGAAAGTAGTATGCTTTACGCTAGAAATGTTTAGTCTTTGGACATCTAAATGCATGAATTCTTCAAATAACCTTGTGATTGACATTTTCAAAAAAGGAGTTCAGCTGAAAACAACTACACCGCCCGTTCGCTTGTCATATTTGCAGTGGCTGCTTGCATGTTTTACTAAATTCAATTTACAAAATGATACTTACTTAACGGCTATGTTATTAAAAATATTTGAAAAAGCATTCCAGAACCCATCTAATATATCGTTAGTATCAGAAGCAGTTTGTGCTACATGCTTGTTGCTTAAAATGGAAGGTGCCGCGAATTACGATAAATTGAATAACTTCTGGAATATTATTCTGGATACAAATAAATCTATATTTTTAACAGAACGCTTTATAAACTCAGCTCCTGCAGATATTTTATGCTATATTGTTCTTATGGCAGAAAGGATGTTGACAAATCATTTCGGATTAATTAAAGGGAATTTTAGCACATTGTATAAGGCATTTGCTCAAGCAACCACATCATCTTCGGAAAAAGTGAGGAATTATGCAAATGATGTACTACCTGCATTAATTGCATCGAATAACGGGGTTCAGTATTCTAAAAATATTGTTTCTGAGCTTGGATATAAGTTAAAATGTATGGATGTAGAATTGGGATCAGATGATTGCTTTTTGTTTTCCAGTTCAATTATTGCAACACTTCGCATACTTTGTAATATCAAAAACATTTCTAGTGTTGACGCGCAATCATTGGCACTGCAATTGTTAATCGTGTGCCACCATCATATAGTAGTACGTGTTGATTCAAATTTATGGGACAGTATATTGAGGCAACAACTAAATTTAGACATCAATCAACTATTTTCAATGCAATCGGAAAAATTGGTGGATATGATAGTAGACAATTTCGAAATTAACAAAACGTACGAAAATGCAGTTGCAACTTTGTCGCTTTTGAGTCCAGATAAATTCTTGCCACTGATAATATCCAAAGTCATTTCATATCTTACTGACCCATATCTGATTAATGTATCTGATAACGAATATTTTACATTTCTAACTCCCGAAGGAGAACTGTACGATAAAAGTGTTATACCTAACAATAGTGAAGTGTATACTATAACAGGAATTAAGAGAGAAAACAAGGTATACAGTTATAAAGAACAAATAGAAGAGCTGCAACTCAGACGAGAAATAGAGGAAAAAAAGCGTAAAGAAGGTAAACTAAAATTTTCTCAGTTAACCTCTAAACAGAAGGAAGCGATAAAAAACCAAACTGGAAAAGAGCAGTTAATTAAAGCGCGATTGAAAGAGTTAAGCTTTAGATTGAATTGCGCGACTAAAATGATCCATTCTTCCTGTAATGGAAGTGCGAAACATTGTTCCCTTCATTTTCCGGAACTGTTAAGTGTTATTCTAGAAGCGATGAAGTCACCTTTAGCAGCGGAAATTATGTCTCAATTATACTATCATCTGCGACAAATTTGGTTTGACGATTCTAATTTAGGCTTAAAACTAGCAACAACAACGATAAGATTGAGGTCGCCACATTGTGACATTAACAAAGAATGGTTAAAAATTGACTTAAAATTGTCAGTATTTGATACGATGTATCTCTTAAAAGAAGTTACTATTGATCATAATTGTATACTGAGTAGTCCAGCGTTTTCATATGTGTTTGAGTTTTTAAAACTTGCTCTAATATCGAAATATGCTGAAATTAATGATGATGATGATGATTTAAAACTTATAGGAATAAAAATTGTCGAACAACATGCTCAAACCAGGGGTGAAACCGCTTACGGAGACCTGTCAGACTTTAAGCACCCAAAATATTTGCCAAGAATGGAAATATTTAGGTTTTTAATTCATCTAATAAGCATACATTATGGGCGTGTTCAGACACAGTCTGTTGCAGCATTACTTGAAGTTGCAAAATGCAGTTCTGGCGATGATTTTTGTGCTTTAGCCACACAAGATGAGTTAAATATATTTTTGAATGCTCTGGAAAATGACCAAGAAGCAATTCGAGACGTTTCATTGCGTGTTCTTTTGATTTTATCAAAGGCAATACATAACGAAAGCAAAAACAATTTACAATTTTCAGAATATATTACAAGACGTCTATGGATAGCAAAGTTTGACAATTCAAAACTTAACCGAGATATTGCGGAAGAACTTTGGAAAAAGCTCAATATGAAAAATCCAATTGCTGAAAATTTGTTGTCTGATGTAATACACTCTGAATTGTGTATACAACAATCAGCAGCAGCATCTTTAGTACCATTATTAGCGGATGACTGCTCCGGTGCCAAACGTATATTAAAAAAACTTTTGACTATATATAATGAAAAATTGTCTAAGATTCCACCAAAACTTGACGAGTTTGACCGTGAGATAGAACCTGCAATTGATCAGTGGAGACCTCGCAGAGGAATTGCTATAGCAATATCTAAAATTTCTCAGTTCTTCTCATTAGATGATGTTAATCATGTTATGCAATTCATGGTGTCTGCTGGCTTAGGAGATCGTGAAGAAATTGTTCATAAAGAAATGCTTGCTTCATCGCTTATTATTGTAGATTTGCATGGCAAAGATACTATTATCACGTTGTTGCCAGTTTTTGAAGATTTTTTAGATAAAGCACCAAAATCTCAAAATTATGATAACATAAGACAAGCAGTTGTCATATTAATGGGCTCTTTAGCGCGTCATTTAGAAAAGGATGATAAACGCATAGAACCTATAGTAAGAAGACTTTTGGCCGCTCTTTCTACTCCATCGCAGCAAGTTCAAGAAGCCGTGTCGAACTGTCTACCTTATTTGATGCCTTCAGTGAAAGAAGAAGCTCCTGCCATCATTAAACGTCTCTTACAGTCCCTCGTTAAGTCTGAAAAGTACGGAGAACGTAGAGGTGCCGCATATGGTATTGCCGGTATTGTAAAAGGCCTTGGAATTCTGTCTTTAAAACAATTTGATATTATGTCAAAGCTTACGATACATATTCAAGAAAAGAAAAATTATAAATCAAGAGAGGGGGCGCTGTTTGCTTTTGAAATTCTTTGCACTTCTCTTGGCCGTCTATTTGAGCCATATATAGTTCATGTACTTCCCCACTTATTACAGTGTTTTGGGGATTCCTCTCAATATGTGCGACAGGCTGCAGACGATACCGCTAAAGTAGTTATGGGAAAACTATCTGCTCATGGGGTAAAGCTAGTATTACCATCATTACTTGAAGCTCTTGATGAAGATTCATGGCGTACAAAAACTGCATCTGTTGAACTATTGGGAGCAATGGCTTATTGCGCACCAAAACAACTTTCATCTTGCTTGCCCTCAATAGTTCCTAAGTTAATAGAGGTTTTAGGAGACTCACATACTAAGGTGCAGGAAGCCGGAGCCGATGCGCTCAAAGTAATAGGATCTGTTATAAAAAATCCGGAAATACAAGCTATTGTTCCCGTTTTATTGAAAGCTCTCGAGGATTCATCTAAAAATACATCTACATGTCTTCAAAGCTTGTTACAAACAAAATTTGTACATTTTATTGACGCTCCATCTCTTGCATTAATAATGCCAGTTGTGCAAAGAGCATTCATGGATCGATCTACAGAGACACGAAAAATGGCTGCACAGATTATCGGCAATATGTATTCTCTGACGGATCAAAAGGACCTAACTCCATATCTTCCAAATATTATCCCAGGTCTTAAGATGTCGCTTTTGGATCCTGTTCCCGAAGTGAGGGCTGTATCTGCACGCGCCTTGGGTGCCATGGTCAAAGGAATGGGAGAATCATCTTTTGAAGATTTACTTCCATGGCTGATGGAAACGCTCACATCCGATTCCAGTAGCGTAGATAGAAGCGGTGCTGCTCAGGGACTATCAGAGGTAGTAGGCGGTCTTGGTGTTGAAAAACTACATAAAATTATGCCAGAAGTTATTGTAACTGCAGAAAGAAATGACATAGCTCCTCATGTAAAAGACGGATATATAATGATGTTCATATACATGCCTGGTGCGTTTCCACAAGATTTTACACCTTACATTGGACAGATAATCAACCCTATTCTTAAGGCACTTGCAGATGAAAACGAATATGTCCGTGATACTGCTTTAAAGGCAGGACAAAGAATTGTAAATCTATATGCTGAAACGGCTGTTGCTCTATTATTACCAGAATTAGAAAAAGGTTTATTCGATGACAATTGGCGTATTCGCTTCAGTTCAGTACAATTATTAGGAGACTTGTTGTACCGCATTTCAGGAGTTTCTGGAAAAATGACAACGGAAACTGCAAGTGAAGACGATAACTTTGGCACTGAGCAATCACATACTGCTATTATAAGATTCTTGGGCGTTGAGCGACGTAATCGTGTTCTGTCTGGTTTATATATGGGTCGAAGTGATGTATCTCTAATGGTTCGCCAATCAGCACTGCATGTTTGGAAAGTAGTAGTCACCAATACGCCTCGAACACTTAAAGAAATACTACCTACTCTTTTTGGTTTACTGTTAGGGTGCTTAGCAAGTACTAGTTACGATAAACGTCAAGTTGCAGCTAGAACACTCGGTGACTTAGTCCGAAAGCTAGGTGAAAGGGTTTTGCCGGAGATAATACCAATTTTAGAAGGAGGACTTAACTCTGAGCAACCAGACCAACGCCAAGGTGTTTGTATTGGACTTTCCGAGATAATGGCGTCCACGTCAAAAGAAATGGTACTCTCTTTCGTTAGCAGCTTGGTCCCAACTGTAAGAAAAGCACTGTCAGATCCTCTTCCTGAAGTTAGAGAGGCAGCTGCGAAAACATTTGAATCGCTTCATTCCACGGTAGGTTCAAAAGCTCTTGATGACATACTACCGTCGATGTTAAAGGCACTATCAGATCCAGATCCAGAAATTGTCGAAAATACATTAGATGGCTTACGTCAAGTAATGACAATTAAGTCCAGAGTTGTGTTGCCGTATTTAGTTCCACAGTTAACTGGTCCCCCGGTAAACACGAAAGCCCTCTCCATACTGGTATCTGTTGCCGGAGAAGCTCTTACAAAGTATTTGCCAAAAATACTTTTTGCCTTTTTACAAGCTCTTTCGGGTGCTCAAGGCACATCAAATGAATCGCAAGAACTTGAATATTGCCAAGCCGTTATTTTATCGGTATCTGATGAAGTTGGTATACGAACCATAATGGACACGTTAATGTCATCATCAAAGTCGGAAAATATATATATGCGTAAATCTTCCGCAAGTTTATTATCAGCATTTTGTATGCATACACCGGGTGATTATAACCAATACGTGCCGCAGTTGCTAAGATGTCTTCTCCGTTTAATGGCAGAAACTGATCGGGACATATTGCAAAGATCGTGGGATGCTCTAAATGCTGTTATCAAAGGCTTAGATTCATATCAGCAAATTGCGTATGTATCCGACGTACGCCAAGCTGTACGCTTTGCAGCTAGCGATTCTAAAGAATTGGAACTTCCAGGGTTTTGCTTACCGAAAGGAATAACGCCACTATTACCGGTGTTTCGAGAAGCTATTTTAAATGGTCTTCCAGAAGAAAAAGAAAATGCAGCGAACGGGTTAGGTGAAATAATTTCTATAACGAGCGCACAATCTCTACAACCATCTGTTGTGCACATAACGGGTCCTCTAATTAGAATTTTAGGTGATAGGTTCAATGCAGGAGTAAAAGCTGCAGTTTTGGAAACTTTGGCAATACTTCTGCACAAAGTTGGAGTAATGCTGAAACAATTCTTGCCGCAACTACAAACTACATTTTTAAAAGCTTTACACGACCAAAATAGAATAGTTAGGATGAAAGCTGGGCATGCTATATCCGAGTTAGTCATAATACATACTCGTGCTGATCCCCTTTTTAACGAGATTCATAACAGTATAAAAACAAGTGAAGATTCAGCTATTAGAGAAACTATGTTACAAGCCCTTCGCAATGTTATAACTCCGGCAGGATACAAGATGTCCGATTCGTTAAAAAAACAAATGTGTGCAACGTTGATAATTTTGATTGGACATCAAGAGGATGTAACACGCAGTGCTGCTGGTGGCTGCCTTGGAGCTCTGCTTAAATATTTGTCGTCAATTCAAGTAACGGATGTTCTTCACAATCATATATTGATTGATGATAATGACGATTCTCCTATAAAGCACGGCCGTACAATTGCTTTATTTGTTGCTCTTAAAGAAAGTGCTGGAACAATTCTTATTGACGATCATGAAGAATTAATATTGAAAAATCTCATTTCAAATATATCGTCCGATAAAATTCCAATAGCTAGCAATGGAATCAGAGGTGCAACTTATTTAATAGAAGCTCGGATGTTAACAAAGAGATGTGCCCCTCCTCAAATTGTTAATGCTTTTTCAAGGGCAATGAATCATAACAGCAATGAAATAAAGCAGCTAGTTGCAAAAAGTTGTAATCACATTGCAAAAGTTCTTAACCCTGATCAAATTTCCGCCGAACTCATAAAATATTTAATACCAATGTTGGTAAATGGAACAAAAGAAAAAAATGGTTACGTGAAGTCTAACTCGGAAATTGCACTAATATCTTTATTACGATTAAGAGAAGATGAACAAAATTTCAATAAAGTATGCAAAATTTTGGATGCAGGTGCTCGGGACTCTTTAACTGAAGTAGTAAGTAAAGTATTACAAAAGGCGGCCATTCAACCTGCTGGAAAAGATGAAGAATTTGACGATACTCTTCTAATTTATTGATTCTATTAAAATGATCGGCTAGTTGAAATTAAGTTAATAAAAATTTTCGTTTTGACGTTTCACTTTCCAATATTTTGATTCATTTTATTAATAATAGCTCAGGGCGACACCAATAGCACATGGTAAATGGAACAAGAGTTAGGATTTCATCATGTTACAGTTAAAACACTAAAATTCTACTTAGTTTTATAAATTAGGTGTGTTTCTTTACTCTACATTGGGATACAGCATAATATTCTTCCACGAAAGTTAATGTTGCCGCAGAGATTTACTAAACTACATTACTTTTAAGTTCTGTTTTACTTTGCTCTCTGAGAAACTCTTAACATACTTTTCAGTTAACTTACGTAAGTATGCATTTTATCGTAAAAATTCATAAAAATTTTAAACAACATTTCAAATGCTGTTTAAGCAATTGTCAAATGACGAATAGCCGAACTCTGATGTTAATGAGGCAGCCATAATTGTATTTTGATTTGAATGTATGAGTTATTCTTTTAAAGCGTCCTAACGTAAAACATCATCATTTTTATAAAGATTGAATTTTATTTTTACAACTATTTTATTAAGCTTGAGGTCTTTTTATAAACAAATTAAACAATAAATGTTTTGATTTGTTTTCAATATTTCGACACGCCTTTGTGTGTCTTCTTCAGGAAAATAAAATTCCTGAAGAAGTAGGGAACTATCACTTCTGGACCAATTAAAATTGTTAAATTGTTGCTGAAATTGTTAAATTTGAGTAATTAAAATTTGAAAATTGAAGTCCGTTTTATTTTTTGTTTACATAAGGAGTTTTTTGTTTACATTAACCCTTGTGGGAACGGGTGATTTTTTTGGGTTACATTAATTGTGATAACGGGTGATTTTTTTTGAGGTTTTTCATAAGTATATATGCCGACGGGAAAATCATGAAAATGATTTTTCCTAATACCAATGGTGAAATAGTGATTATTAATTTTTTCCTAATGCCTACGGTAATGCATGATAATTTTTCCTAATGCCGACAGCAAAATATTATTATTTTTTTCAAATGCCGACGGCAAAACATGATTACTATTTTTTTCAAATGCCGACGGCAATACATGATTATTATTTTCTAGTGCTGCAGAAAAAATTCCCAGTGTTGCTAGACTGTAGAAATTTGTTATCGTAATACTATATCAGTAATATCAGAGAAAATAGGTTTGATGACTACTAGGCAATTCTCATATGAATCATGGGAATGTGCTTGTGTGATTTCCTCACGCTAATAAATTGTTTATAAATAATAATATTAAATAAATGAATAAAATAATTAAACAAATTATTTTATTGTCAATCGGGGCTTCCTACGGGGTAATGTGGTCAATTATTTGTTTCCAAATTTAAATAAAACGAAAATGATTTAAATTTGAAAACAAATAATGGACCACATTAAACCGTAGGAAGCCCCGATTGACAATCTAATTATAATACTTGATCATAAATCAAAACTTAATAAATTATTTTATTTATTTATAAAACGTTCTCATGCTTGTGTGTGGAGGGTTCAGCGTGTTTGTAGCTGGTAAGCTTATATTTTGTTTGCTTAAGAAATATATTTGTATGTATCTGTGTGTATGTATTTGTATATGAATGTGGGATCGTAGGAACTTGTGCGTGGAATATTTTGTGGCTGTGTAGAATACATTTATATTTTGCAACCTAATAATTTTCTTTGTCTACGATTATTTAAAAGCAGCAAAGTTTCAACTAAGTACAGTCATCAGCAGAGAAACAAAAAGTAAAAACTGTGAATGCTGCAAGGATACTGCCACTAAGTTTTGTATAAATACGCCAACTTTTCTAACCAACACATCAGTACTTTATTGTATTTACAAGTAGTATCATCAGCAATTGTGTTAAAGTGAAATAATAATAAAATAATTAAAAATTAGTTATACAGGTTATCAGTGTAATAGATGCCATAAGGTATACAAATACCACAAGTCCTTTTTGGATCATGTGAAAAGTCATAGCGTGCAGGATCAAATGGTCGTAAGTCGGCGTACAAATCAAGAGCAACCGCAGACATATGTTCAAAATCGTCAACAGCAGATAAATACATTTCATCACCAGCAGCACCCTTCTCTACAGTATCACCAGTATCAACAATACGGTATGGCTAACTGTTACCCTACACCAATGTCATGGAGTAATCAGTTTTTGGTATCAGGAGTACCAATGCAATATGAGTATCCAAAGTACAATTATAATCCCAATTTGATGCAATGGCAACCTCTTACTTATCATCAACAAGAGCAGCAGCACCAATAACAACAAGCTCATCAACAAGGTGTGGATATCCCTGGAGGGACTTTATACAACGATGATATGGATATAAGTTTACCGGAAAGTGATGGATAAGTAGAAGAAAAAAAGAGAAGAAACTCTGCCAACTCCAATGAGTACTTCGCATGCTAGGAGGGAAGAAGTCGAAGAGAATGTGAGATATTACAAAATATCGAAAGCCTTCAAAAATCATATCGCCACATGTGCAATACTAAATAAAAAGCACCAACTTCTCTTGGAAGAATTTATTAAGGAAAACATAAATATTTTTATTGAGAGACTTAAAATGTCTTTGTCCAAGCATACAATAATTAAATTCCATTTGAGTATTGTGGTGGAAATTATCGAAATTGTTGAAGAAGAATTGGAGTTGTGTGTTATAACACATGGAGCGAAAATGAGTTTGCTGACGAAAGCAGATAGCATTGAAGAATTATTCCGTAAACAGGTTGAGGAAATTTCAACCAAAATATCCGAATTTGAACAGCGAGATTCTGGCTGGACTTTGTCACGCATAGTCCGAGCAGAAATTAACATCATAAAATCGTCACTCGTCAAAGGATCAAGTTGGATATCCACTCCTGAAAAACTATTAAGAAAAAAAAGCTTGCATCAATATTGAAAATAGTGATGAATACTCCTTCAAGTGGTGTATAATCGCTGCCATGGATATTGTTAAATACCATCAAGTACGCTGCAGTTCTTATAATATTCAGGACATTTCTGCAGAGACGATTGTTACACGAAATGGTGTAGCGTCAAATTTCAAAAACTTAACTTACCCATTAGCACTAAACAAAATCAAGGAGTTCAAAGTAAATATTCCAGCAATAAGTGTTAATGTGTTTGGGTATGATGAGGGCGCAAATCAGATCATTGGTCCCTATTATGTGACCAAGGATGAGAAAGTGAACCATGTCAACTTACTGTTTTTGGAGAATGGTGAAGTTCATCACTACATTTTGATAAAGGACATATCAAAGTAAGTTAGAAAATTATACTACACTTTAATTTTAATGATACCAATATATGGTTTTATATATTTAATAATAGAAACATTTTACTTATAATCTTTAATTTTTTTTATCATTCACAGACTTTTGACGAATGAAATAACCAGCTATAGGCATAAATTAATTTTTTGCAACAGCTGTCTCCAGTACACTCATAGGGAGAACGTTATGACTAATCATAAGGCAGAATGCGGCAAAATTGTTACAACTATGCCATCAGGTCCAGATACAAATCTAAGCTTTAAGGAGCATCAGAGAAAAATGGAAGTCCCCTTTGTGGTTTACGCGGACTTCGAGTGCAACCTTGAAGAAATTAGTGATAATGTAAGTACTAAGACTAGTTTAATTAATAAGCACACTCCTCGTGCTTTTAGTTAAGTGTCTCCATAACAATAATTTAGATAAGTTAAGGGTTTATACAGGGAAAGATGCCTCAAAAAAATTCGTGTCATATTTAATTAAAGATTGTGAGGATATTTATAATAATCATTTAGTAAATAATAGGCAAATGGATACTTTATCCCCTTCTGATATTCATAATTTTTATAGTGCGGTGAATTGTCATATTTGTCAAAAATTTCTAGGTAAAGATCGCGTTAGAGATCATTGTCACATTAGTGGTAAATATAGAGGTGCAGCCCACAATAACTGTAATTTAAATAACCAAATTCCAAAGTTTGTACCTGTTTACTTTCACAATTACTCAAATTATGACACATATTTTTATTAAAGAACTAGGTGAAATTTCTATGCAACTGAAAGTATTCCCTCTCAATAAGGAGCTTTATATATCACTCTCGCAATTTACAGAAATGAGCGATGGTCAAATCTTGAAATAAGATTTCTTGATACATTACGCTTTATGGCTGAGAGTTTGGAATCATTAGCCTGCAATTTGTCGGATAATGATTTTAACACTATAAGGTCCTTATTTCAGTCAGAAAAAGAATTTCAGCTTATTAAGAAGAAAGGTATTTTCCCCTATGAGTACCTAAATTCATTCCAAAAATTAGACGATTGTCAGCTGCCTTCACGCAGTGATTTCTTTAGTAAGTTAACAATAAAGAGTGTTCTTTAGAGGAATACTCACATGCTGTAGAGGTATGGAATACTTTTGGTTGCAAAACAATGAAAGATTACATGGAACTTTACTTAAAAACAGATGTCCTCTTACTGACAGATATTTTTGAAAACTAGAAAAGTTTGTAAAGGTATTTTGTGAGGCTTTGATCAGTATTTTATTATATACTTTATTTGATTTTGTGTAATTATAGTTTTGAAGAATCTAAATATCTTTGGAAAATAAAACAAACAAAAAATAAAAAAATAAAAAATAACAAAAAGACAGCAAAGCTTTCAGAAATTTTCATTACGAAAATAGTTTTCAACAGAGAATATTAAAAAGAAAATTTAATATAAAAATTTCTAAATAGTCCATAGAAGAAGTGAATTGCTTTGCGTAGAGTTTTTTTAAACTCTTATACTTATTTCGGTCGGATACATTATTCTTTATCTAAGGTAAATTTCTTTTTTATTGTTTAAGTCTTGATTTTTTTTTGTTAATATTTTTGTTATGTAATTTCTCTCCAGTATTCCAAAACTTTTTGCTATACTAAATACCTTTGTTCCAAAGGGGGACAAAGGAAGGAAAATATAATGAACGATATTAAAGTCAAGACGCCAATAAATTTTTATCTCCAAAGATATTTTATTATTATCTTACCATTGTCGTTTGTTCTTTTTACTAATTATACACATGTTAGTTAATTTACTTATTTTTGTTCTACTTAAGACAAACTTTTTTGGTTTGTTACTATTAAGTATATTTTTATTTAATTTTTGCCACAAGCCCATGGCTATTAATTTTAGTTAATTTTAATTATTATTCGAACTCTATTTGTTTCTATATTTATGATTTTAACAGGCTAAAGGTCGTATCGCTTTTTAAGCCAAATTACATGTGATAATTATTAATGAACAAATAACACCAAAGTTAGTTGTAAATATTCTGGCCACACATAGTTGAACGGAACAGCCAGCCGTTTTCGAAGGCCACTAAACGTTCATCATCTACATATACTTAATAGTAACAAACCAAAAAAGTTTGTCTTAAGTAGAACAAAAAAATAAGCAAATTAACTAACATTTGCATAATTAGTAAAGAACAAACGACAATGGTAAGACTGTTGTAAATATAGAGATGGTAAAATTGAGCTTTCATTACAAAAAAGCTTTCAGCAAATTGAAATAAGATGAATCAAAACAATTCACACATTCCATTTGCAATAATGTAAAGTATATAAAGCAGAAATCTACATCTACTGACACCACACACAGTGGACCAAACACAAAAGACGCTGATGATGAAGGTTTAGTAGCCTTCGAAAACGGCTGGCTGTTCCGTTCAACTATGTGTTGTTAGTCAGAATATTTACAACAGACTTTGGTGTTATTTGTTCATTAATAATTATCACATGTAATTTGGCTTAAAAAGCGATACGAACTTTAGCCTGTTAAAATCATCAATATAAAAACAAATAGAGTTCGAATAATAATTAAAATTAACTAAAATTAATAGCCATGGGCCTGTGGCAAAAATTAAATAAAAATATACTTAATAGTAACAAACCAAAAATTTTTGTACTAAGTAGAACAAAAATAAGTAAATTAACTACCATGTGTATAATTAGTACAAAGAACAAACGACAATGGTAAGACTGTTGTAAATATAGAGATGGTAAAATTGAGCTTACAGTACAAAAAAGCTTTCAGCAAATTGAAATACGATGAATCAAAACAATTCACATATTCCATTTGCAATAATGCTAAGTATATAAAGCAAAAATCTACATCAACTCACACCACACACAGTGGACCAAACACAAAAGAACGCTGAATAAGGTTTAGTGGCCTTCGAAAACGGCTGGCTGTTCCGTTCAACTATGTGTTGTCAGAATATAGAGATGTTGTAAATATAGAGATGGTAAAATTGAGCTTACAATACAAAAAAGCTTTCAGCAAATTGAAATACGATGAATCAAAACAATTCACATATTCCATTTGCAATAATGCTAATTATATAAAGAAAAAATCTACATCAACTGACACCACACACAGTCGACCAAACACAAAAGAACGCTGATGAAGGTTTAGTGGCCTTCGAAAACGGCTGGCTGTTCCGTTCAACTATGTTGTCAGAATATTTACAACTAACTTTGGTGTTATTTGTTCATTAATAATTATCACATGTAATTTGGCTTAAAAAGCGATACGAACTTTAGCCTGTTAAAATCATAAATATAGAAACAAATAGAGTTCGAATAATAATTAAAATTAACTATTTTTCTTGTCTGTATTTTAAAATGCATTGTTAAATACATTTTTTTTATTCTTCCACGAATGGTTTAGGGTAAACTAGGCAAAAATATCGTGGGCTATTAATATCCTTCAATATAATAGCATGGTAGGGTGGGTTTAGATTACAAGAGGGAATTACACCTTAGTATATTGTAACAAACCATTTTTCGGCAAAAGTTAATCGTGTCTGTCATGACTTTCACATCCGTATGAAAGCGAATCTTTTCCGCATATTTTGGTGTCCTGACATTCACTTCCGAATAATTTTTTCGTTTTACTTTCGACAGCACCAAGCAACGTGAAAGTAAATAGAATCGCCTTTTTTCCACAATAAAATTAATTTATTTTAAACAAAATCTTGTTTAAAACTAGGCTTGATATCTTATCTACCTAATCCGGAAATTTAAACCAATATTTATTTGGTTTTAATACATAGAAAAGGGGATATGAAAAACATTCACACATTAGCAACCAATTTTGCAGAAATATTCGGAAGTATGCCGCGCTGGATATAAAAAGGATATCTGGCAACCTTATGCCTGAGTAAACGTGTTTTTTAAGCTGTCATATTGCTGCCTAAATTTTTTATTCTTTTACTACTGTTTGCACATCTTTATTTTACAAATTGAAGTGATATTTTTTAGTTGTATTGTTCTTCAATTAATAAATACAAATAATTGTTCGAATCACTGAAAAAAAAGACTAATTTTCGTCGGTTTTAATTTGGTGCATATATTCATACATATTCATTGTGCGGATTGTTGCTTTGTAGCGCTGTTCCGCCATTTGCTCTTTTCGCCATATTAAATTACAAGTGCCTGTTTAAATATTTGTTGTGCATGTACATATTTACGTATCATGGCTGGTGGAAAAAAGAAGTATGTGGTGGCTGTCATGCTGGTTTCTCCAAGGGCCAATCATGTGTGCAATGCGATGTCTGCCAACTCTGGTTCCACTCATCTTGTGAAAAAATTGGTGATGATGAACTCAGGGTCATGGGAAAATTTTCTAACCTCGCATTTATCTGCTCATCCTGCAAAAATAACCCAACGAACAATTCTTTAAATTCACTTCGTGATGATATTGCTGCCTTAAATTGTAAAGTTTCTGATATAATAAGTAATGGAAAGTTTGATGTTAGCTCAATAAAGCAATCGTTGTGCGACATTGTTGCGGATTTTAAATCTGAAATTGCTACCTGTATTAACAATCTTAAGTCAGAGGTAGTTGACTGCAATGTACGTATAGGTCAAATGGAATCCTTCGCCACATCACGAATCATGGAGCTCGAAGTTGAAAATAACTCTACATCGCAAATTCAATCGTGTGGACATTTTTATTCGTGGTCTTCCTGCTGGCATTGCCGACCTATCTGCTGTTACCTGTGATCTGGCATCTTTTTATAAAGTTCCCATAAATCTTCATGACATCAACCACGCTTGCTACCTGCACAATAAACAATTCGTTCTTGTTAAATTTAATAATGTTTCCGTTCGTGATGCGATTATGAAGGCCTATTTCATGTCCGTGAAATCTCGTGCTTTGGTTGTTTCTGATTTGATCAAGTGTTCTACCACTCATCCTAGCTCCAGTAATGATCCTAAAACCTTAGCAATTAATAAGAGAGTATTCCTCAATGATCACTTTTCGCCCGCATCATCGAAATTAAATACTGTCTGCAAGAAGTTATTAAGCGAAAAATCAATACTTAAATTTCGTATACTTGATGCTGATAAGCCCAAAGCCAAAATAACTATGTCTGATGGCAAGGATGTCGTTCTGGATGCTACTAGCTGTGCTGCCCTGCTAAATACTAAAGATTCTACCTAATTGGATTATTTTCTCATATATCTTTATATCTTTGACTGCACTCATTATACTATTATACCATTATTTTTTTTTCAATTTACAGACATCTTTTAATTTAATTGAAATCAATGAAATTAAATTAATTATACTGAACTGTATTGCAATTCAGATTTACATAAGTAATAATATGACTGGCATTTATCCTATGGTAATATTTTTTTTTCTGGAATATTTTGTTTTTATCAGTTTGCATTATTGTTTTTATTTTTTATTTTTTAGATAATGATATTTTATTTTATTTTTTTCTCTCTTTATACAATCTCAATCTCCCATACATATTACTTTCTGAAACTTCATTGCTATGATGTCTGCTAGACATAATCTTGGTCCTATAGTTAGGGATACTACTCACCTTAATAATGTATTACTCCCTTTCAATACTCATTTAAAAATTGGCCATCTTAATTGTCGTAGTTTATCGCCTAAGACTAATTCAGTTAAACTAGATGAGATTAAGTCTGTTATCGGCAACAATGTGTTTGATTTGTTTGCAATTACGGAAACCTGGCTTAATGAAAATGTTCCTGATCGTACTGTAGCTATTTCAGGATATAACTTATGTCGTAATGATAGACCCATTCCCTCTAGAGGTGGCGGTGTTGCTATATATATTTCAAAGAAATTTAAATATAGGGTTATATCTAGATTACAAGTCAGTGGGTGTGAATCCATTTTCGTTGAACTTTCTATTAATAATGTTGTTATTCTATTTGGTTCAGTCTATCTGCCTAACGGCTGTTTAGATCTGTTTGAAACGCTTCATTGTGACTTATTTTCTAGGTATACAGACATTATCGTAGTTGGCGATTTTAATTGTAATTTATTCTCGTCCTCTAAGTCAACTTTAGTCCGTTCGTTCTGTCAGAGGTATAACCTTTCCTTAATTCATAATTCTATGCCTACGCATTTTGACTTGAGAGCTACAACCACATCGCTTATTGACTTCTTCCTCGGCTGTTTTCATTTCTTTCAATGTACGACTCTTCGCAAATCTTTAATGCTATATCCATAAATCGCAAATGTTCTGTTGTTAGTTCCCTACTGAATGATCTTTACTGCTTTGTCCCAATCGTTAGAGTTAGACTACGTAGAACCGGTGATCCATGGATGAAATTGAATAAGGTCATTTTAGCCAGGTCCCTGCGTGACCTGGCATTCTCCGCATTTTCTACTGATCCTTCTAACCAAAACTGGCAATCATACTGCAAACTGCGTAATAAAGCCAAGAATATTATTCGCAGCGAACGGAGAAAACATTTCTCCAAACTTTTTTCTACAGTTGATTCCAGTGGCTTTTGGAGAATCATCAGGTCGTCGGGCAATACTGGCAAAGATGATCCGATCCATGAACTTGATCCGAATGTTATAAACGAATTTTTTGTTGGCTCTAATGACCTAAGTTCTAGTAGTCCAGATGTTGATAGTCTTGAAAGCCGTCATAACTCCTTTTCTTTTTCATGTATAACTGCTGCTGAGCTATTCAACGCTTTACTTAAAGTCAAGTCTAAGTCTATTGGTGTTGACGGTATATCAATCAAATTTATCAATATTGTTTTCCCGTTTATTTCTGACATTCTATTGAACTTAACCAATTCCATTCTGACTTCTTCGGTTTTCCCCTCTGATTGGAAAATCGCCCGTATTGTCCCCATCCCTAAGTCTAGAGTTGTTCGTAGCCCTGATGATCTTAGACCAATTTCCATACTTCCAGCCCTTTCTAAGGTCGTTGAACACATATTAAAAAATCAGATGCTTTGCTTTGTAACTAACATGGTTTCTAATTCTCAATTTGCCTTCCGTAACGGGTTAAATACTACTTCTCTTCTTCTGAGCCTCACTGATTCAATTAGGAGCAATATTAATGACGACAAGGATCCTCAAGGATCGGTCTTGGGTCCTCTTCTGTTCATCCTTTATATTAATGACCTGCCCAGGACATTTAGCTCTACCATTTGCACTCCATTTCTTTATGCGGATGATGTTTTTCTTTTGTTCAGTGGTCACAGAGGCTCTCATGATACGCTTGAGCGTAACATTAACTCATGCTTGCAAAATGTTTTGTATTGGACTCAAGTGAATTCCCTAATTATTAATACGGCAAAAACTAAAGCTATGATGTTCGGCCCGACTTCTCGTTTTTTTATAGACCTGATGATCTCACTCGGTGAGGATAGTATTGAATTTGTCGACCGTCATAAATGTCTTGGATTAGTCCTGGATAACAGACTCTCGTTTAATTACCATATTGACTCATTGTCAGGTAGAATTTGGGGCTCGTTAAGAAAATTTTATAACTCTATTATCTTCTTACCTCTTCTCGTGAGAAAAAAGCTGGCACATGCAATTCTGATGTCTCAACTTATTTATGGCTTAGAGGTTATCTCTGGTACTGTTGGGTTTCTTATGGCTAGGCTTAAGCGCTTGACCAATGCCATTGTTAGATTTGTTTACAATATTCGTCGTAGGGACCATATTTCTGGATTTGTAAAAATGTTTCTGGGCTGTTCTTTTGATAACTATGTATCTTTTCGTAACCTATTTACTTTTCACAAGATTATTAAGAGTGGTAAACCATTTAACTTATGTAATGCTTTTCAATTTTCACCTAGGAATAGGAACCCTCACCTTATCTTGCCACGAATCTTTAAATTATCCTTTTCTTTGTCCTTCCTCATTAGGGTAATTAGTCTCTGGAACTGTCTGCCCTTAGTACTACGAACTTTCTCGCATTCTAATAATGCTTTTAAGCTTAAATTACTTAAACATTTCTCCTCTTAATTGATGTGAGCATTTGTTCTGTTTATTTTTTTTATTTTTTCCCCTTCCTCTTCTGCCTACTTGACCCGTTACAGCTAATTTTGTAGTTCCTGCCCTAATTGGACCTCTGTACTAAAAAATATATTTATTAATTAACAAATTTTATGTTTGGGGAGTTTTATGAGATTGTTATTTTTTTATTTTTTTTCCCCACCTTTTTCCAATTAATTATTACATATAAGTATTCTATCCGTTTTAGTTTTTAAGTTTTTTTTCATGATATTATTTTGAAGTTTATATATTGTTATTAGTTTTCTATTGAAATACTCGGGTATTTTGCTATTTGTAATATTTTATTGGCCTTGTAGGCTTACTATTACAAAACTGAATAAATAAATAAATAAATAATAAATAAATAAATGAAAATAAAAGTATGGAAACGATAGGCTTAGAAATATCAAACTTAAATGAAAATAAAGCAAAGATTTGTGATTGCCTTCAAACCATAGAAAACAAGCTACAAGTGGTATGCACCAAAGTCGATAATCTAGGCCTAAAATATGATGAAGTTATTTCGATAAAAAGGGAAAAGCTGGAAGAAATGAAAAAGAAAGGTACGCGACAAAAAGAGCATTACATTCAAATAAAGGAGCTAGAAATGCAGCGTGAACTAATAGACTTAAAAAAAATAAAATTTGATGCTTTAAATGCTAGAAATTGACTATAATTATATTGAATAATCCCTAGGGAAAATCACGCTTTGTCTTAAGTCTGATTTTTAAATGAATTGTTAGTTTTTGTTTGATTTTTCATTAAATACAAAAATAAATGAGGTGTTTTAATTATTTCTCAAACTAGCCGTTATACGGTTTCTTATTGATACTGCATTTTCTCGTAAATGTTGGAATTCATCATCATCATAAGTATCTTCATCTTCACCAGCGTCTTCCTCCTCGTCATCGTTTTCTGCAACAACTGGGTCTGGAATAACTGGACTATTATATTCAATATTGAACTCCTTGCATATATTGTGGAGCGCACAGCATACATTAATGTAGGCCTTACCCGTCGAATTTATTAAATATCAGACACTTCTTTTTTAGTAGGTATCAATTCATTTTATTAAAACATTTCAGTTTACATTAGTTTGTTCATTATTTTACATTGAGTACATATTTGTTAACTAGGTTTTAAGCGTTGATTCACTTAGAATTAAACATTCGTTTATTTATAATGGTTAACTAGGTTTAAGTATTTATTTGTTCACTTAGCTTATTTATAATGGTTAACTAGGTTTAAGTATTTATGTATTTGTTCACTTAGCGTTAAACATTTGCTTATTTATAATGGTAAACTAGGTTTAAGTATTTATGTATTTGTTCACTTAACGATAAACATTTGCTTATTTATAATGTTTAACTAGGTTTAAGTATTTATGTATTTGTTCATTTAGCGTTAAACATTTAATTATTCATTATTTTAACCAATTAATTAACAACACCCGAAATACATTTATATATTATGTAGGTAGCTAACACCCGCGCACTCCAAAACTCAATCACTGACTGACTTGGGTTTTGTTTGTCTGTTCTCATCCTACCTACGTTCTCTTGTGTGCATTAACCCCCGTGTGCCCGCATGGTCCCTTTGCACCCACCCTACATTGATGACTTCGACAACTTTTAGAGGGCTATAGTGCAGTGCTGCGGATAGGAGCCAACGAAAACTGCTTTTCAGATTTCCTATCGTCCGCTCCACAATATTTTGGGCAGATGTGTGCCTTTTGTTGTACAAATGCTCGCTAGAACCAGCTGTTGGACTTCTATATGGTGTTAAGAGGAATGGTTCCAAAGCGTAGCTAGAATCACCCAGAATTATGCTGTCATTTCCACCTTGGTACATCTCCCTAAAATATTGCCTAACATCACTTAAACGCCATAATTATTGCAAAAATGTAATTTGGACGCTCTGATTTCCTCTTCACTCATTTGAAGCTGTATCCATCTAGGACATATTTTATCTTGCAGCAATTTATCACACCCCACATATACGTTGAGAGAGTACTTCTTGCAAGACCAATGTGAAAATCATTCGCCACAGATCTTTGCGAAGCACCAACAGCAAAAAATCTTAAAGTTCCTGCAAGTTGAAATGTTTCAGGTATGCTGCTTTTAACCATGTGTGGTCCAATATTTCGCAATATCATATGATAAGCCGCCTTGTTAATGCGAAAGTGATCGACAAATCTATAAAAAATATTAGTCATTTATAAAATATGCACATAAAAGTACTTACGCAGAGTCTGATAAATTCCTTGGGTCACGCAAATTCCGTCTTCGAACATTTTCTTCATGAATTTCTTTTCTTTTGATTTGCAAATAACTTAGATAAAATGCTCCAGGCATTATTAAATTGTTTTGTTTTGAGGTAAAAATTTAAAACATGTGTTATCATACATATGGCCAGAACTTACTAACAAGGTGCGAGCAATGGCAAATTTGTAGTGAAACTAACTGTCAAACTCTATATGAAGAAAAAGAAACAAAATCACTATATAAATTTAGTTTGACATTTAGCTTATGTACCCATTGCATTCTTGCATAACCGTTTCTAAATTGCTTTTCGAAAATTAGTTCGAAAAAGTTAAAAATTATGTGGTGCAGACACCAAATCTTTTTGCGATTCGGAAACTTTCATTCTAATTGAAAGCGTTCGAAAGTCATGACAGACACGAATATCTTATTTTTATTTTTTAAAATTGATTTTAGGTTGTATTTGTTTATTTATTAATTTTATTTTGATCGATAGAAGAATAAGCTACCTATCTTTATTTTTTATAAACGTAGCCATACTAACGTGTATGGAGACAAGAACACCTCCCATTTTCCCTGAGCAGGGTCGCGGTACTTTTGGTAGCACGGTCTCCATGACGTTAGGGTTGATAACGGTTCGTTACATAGAATAAATGGCGCCCAACGTGCGGCATCAGCTTTGGCATTTGACTTTAATCTAGTAGATAATCAATAATTATATTTAACACCTGCTGATGTTTTACGAAAATATCTAAACGTGATATCGATTTCATTTTATATATTTTTTGTTGCTTTTCTTTATATAAATAAATATAAAATTTTAATCAATCATTTTGGAAATTAAGGTTTTATATAAGTGTAGTAAGCTTTTGCCAAATGGTTGACTGAACAATAGTTTTTTTTTAGATCTGCTGAGATTTTTATTCTTAGTGTTTATTGAGAATATACTCGCAAGCTGTAATGTAATATTTCGGATATGTGATTTGCAACTTCATTTTAATTAGCAAAATTCATCTCTGATTCCTGTATGATTGAGATTATTGTTTTTCTTAATTGAAAAAACCTTCTTTTATACAGAGTCATTGTTAATCTTAATATAGTTTTTATGTATGGATTGTAGATTTTTATTACTGGAAATTTATCAGTAGTATACTCAGTTCATACTATAATTCTTTCAGTTTCTTTTAATTTTTTGATTTGTTTTTTTTTTTAACTTTTATTGGGTTCTGCGTAAAATCTTTTATAATATTTTTTTGTGCCTATTTTCAACCAAAACTTAGTAGTGGAACTCTTTTATATGTTGTCGTACTTTATATATTTTTTGTTTTCTTTTGAATTCAGAAACCTTTAATTATTAGAAAGATAAAATGATCACACGTAGTCAAGAAAATTTATTAAATATTGAAGAGCCAACAAATGTTAGCTTTAATGTAGATATTAACGGGGATCTAGGTGATGTAGGTGGTGCTTTGAGTAAACAGAGGGTGACCGGTGCGACTTCGAAGAGAAAAGCAACTGCGGGTAACGTTAACTCGGGACATGCTTCTCAGCCTAGTAATAGCGATGACGATAGAATTAGGCGATTGATGTTAGAAACGTTAGGATCATTTCGTGGAGAAATGCAGAGCTATATTTCTAGTGAGCTTAATGAAATGACAATGTTTCAGAATATAGATGTGACCTATAATGCTGCTAATCCGCGCATAATACCAGATTTTGGTTCTACAAATCGCAGGTCTTCTCGCGAGAATATCAGAAGCAACTCTCCAAGATCTAATTCAAATCAAGAGCAGTTTTCTTCAGAAAAATTTCTGAACATAATTAGAAATTAGAGAATAAAATTTAACGGCTTTGATAATGAGATGTCAATAGATGAGTTCATTTATCGAATTAATATACTGACAACAAAAAATTTGTGGGGTAACTTCAGCCTGTTATGCGATCATGTCCATTCTCTTTTTGAAGGTAAAGCTTTAGAATGGTATTGGAGATACCATAGACAAAATGACGATTTTGACTGGAGTGATCTAACTAGGGCTTTGAAAACACAGTATAAGGTTGACTACAGCGACTTTGACATTTTAGATGAGATACGACGACGTAGACAAAAATCATCGGAAAGTTTTGACGAATACTTCGAAGTAGTGTCAGCATTGACGGACAAGCTTCTGACCCCCATAACAGACTATGATCTTTGTCAAACATTGTTACGGAATTTGAAAAGCGAAATCAGATACGAACTGCTGCATTTAGAAATAACCAGTGTTTTTCAACTTCGTCAGAAGGTGAGGAAGCACGAGAAATTTATGAAAGATTTGCACACATCGGAATTTCGTAAGACAAAGGGACGTGTTGCAGAAGTAACTGTAGATGGACAGGAAGTGGAAAATGTTGAATATACTGAACTAGAGACAGAAATATGTGTCATTCAAAAGACATTGAAGTGTTGGAATTGTGACCAGTTAGGCCATCCATATACTGAATGTTTAGACAAAAGACAAGTTTTTGCTATGGATGTGGTGCAAAAGACACATATAAGCCCAACTGCCCTACTTGTAAGACGAGGACTTCGGGAAACGGAACGAAGGATGTCCGTCGCAAGTAGGTCGGACATCCTATACTACACCACTCACTACGCAGACAATATTGAACCATAAAACAGATGTAAACAAAGGAGATGCTGTACACCCTTTAACGAGACCATACCATCAAAGATTGGAGGAATATAATAAAGCTCGTATTCGAATTTTCGGTTGTAGTAAAAGTAAGAAGAGATCTACGATAAGAATTCAGAATTATTATCAGAACTTAAAATCGTTTAGAAAATGTATTATTTCTCCATTGGTGCATGAAAAATTTGATAGTAGACCATCTATTAACCTTAATATAAATGATTGTTTGTATGAAGCTTTACTAGATAGCGGTGCTAACAAAAGTGTGGTTGGTGGAAATTTGGCTACCATAGCTCAAGCTATGCCTGAGTTCAGAAGATGTGTAGGCAGTGTACAAACAGCAGACGGACAAAAACAGACATTATTAGGAACAGTGACATTGGACATTAAATTTCAGGGGCAGACTAAATTATTTCAATTTCTTGTACCATCTATTCATCAGGATTTGATTTGTGGTTTTGACTTTTGGTCGACTTTTGGACTTAAAATTTCTATGCCGGCTATCGGGGAAGTAGAAGCGGTAGAAATTGATTCTAATAAAGATAAATTGACCGAATTACAGAGGAGGAGACTAGACGCTATTATTACAACATTTCCGAATTCCGAGATTGAAGGTTTAGGTTGCACATCCTTATTGGAACACAGTATAGGTACAGGTGATGCAAAGCCCATTAAGCAAAGATACTATCCCATATCACCTGCTGTAGAGAAGCAAAGTTGTTTAGAATTGGACCGGATGCTTTCACTTGGGGTTATTGAAGAATCATTTAATTCACTATGGTCTTCTCCAACGGTAGTTGTGATTAAACCTGGTAAAGTAAGATTGTGTGTTGACAGTGGGAAACTAAACTCTGTGACAAAAAAAAAGACGCTTACCCAATACCGAACATTGATGGACTTCTTTCAAGACTTCCTCCAGTTCATTTTATTTCAAAAATTGATTTAAAAGATGCATTTTGGCAAATTAAATTGGAGGAAAGCTCAAGACAGTCCCTAATCGGCCATTGTACCAGTTTACAAGAATTCCGTTTGGACTTTGTAACGCACCGCAAACATTGTGCAGACTGATGGATATGGTCATTCCTTATAATATGAAATCACACGTATTTGTTTACCTTGATGACTTACTAATTGTATCACAGACATTTAACGAACACATGGAACACCTTATGGAGGTAGCAACTCAGTTACGAAAGGCAGGTTTAGCCATAAATATAGGTAAGAGTAGTTTTGCAATTAAGGAAGTGAAATATTTAGGATATGTTGTTGGGAATGGAGCGCTGCAAGTGGACAATGACAACGTTAAGGCAATACAGGACTTCCCGATACCCAAATCCATTAAACACCTACGTCGTTTTTTAGGTATGACAGGATGGTACAGACGGTTTATTCACAATTATTCGTGTGTGACTTTCCCACTGACAGAATTGCTTACAAAGAAGAAGAATTTTGTTTGGAATGAACAGGCGCAATTAGCGTTTGAAGACCATAAACAAAGACTTACATCTGCACCTTTATTAATCCATCCAGATTACGAAAAACCATTCCTTTTGCAGTGAGATGCTAGCACTTGGGGAATAGGTGCAGTGCTGGCACAAGAGGACGGTGACGGTAATGAAAGACCTATTGCCTACATGTCGAAAAAACTGAATAAGGCGCAGCGGAATTTTTCAATTACAGAGTTGGAATGTTTAGCGGTTGTAATAGCTATTAAGAAATTTAGATCTTATATTGAGCTTCAAGAGTTTAAGTTGGTAACGGATCATGCAAGTTTGAAATGGCTAATGAGCCAGAGAGATCTTTCGGGACGATTAGCGAGATGGTCATTTAAATTAGAGGGTTTCAATTTTGTAATTGAGCACAGAAAAGGAAAGGAAAATGTTGTTCCAGATGCATTATCTTGGGTACACGAAGGGGAACTGTCTGTCAATTCCATTGAAGTAGAAACCTTACCCGCCATAGACATAAATTCAAACGCTTTTGACAGTGACGAATACAGGAAATTACGTGACGAATTCCAAAATGCTGGATTACCGGATTATAAAATTATTGACAACTATATATACAAAAGGACAGATTTTTCTACTGGTAACTCGGACGAATCGGATTCATGGAAACTTCTTGTACCAACGGAACTTAGATGTACTGTTATATATTCTGCTCATGACCAACCGAACTCATCCCATGGGGGAATTGCCAAGACGATAGAAAGGATTCGACGTTATTTTTTTTTTGGCCTAGGTTGGCCAGTGATGTTAAAGACTACATTCGGGACTGTGATTTGTGCAAGACTTCTAAAACACCAACAATGATATTAAGACCACCAATGGGACAGTTTGTACGTAAAGAAAGACCTTTTCAGCGCTTATATGTTGATTTGATTGGACCAGTACCCAGGACAAGACAGGGACATATAGGTATACTCATTATTTTGGATCATTTCTCAAAATTTACGTTCCTTAAACCACTGAGGAAATTGGTAACAAAAGATAATATTTGGAAACGGAAATTTTTACATGTTTTGAAGTACCGGAAATTATAGTATCAGACAATGGATCTCAGTTTAAAAGTAAGGATTTTCAGAAAGTAATATCCAATTATGGCATTCAACACATGTTCTAAGGGGTTTATAGTCCACAAGCTAACGCTAGTTAGCGAGTCAATCGCTCTATAAATGAAGCGCTGAGATCTTATGTTGGAAATGACCAGCGGAATCGGGATTTGTATATACGTATATTAAGAGCGCTTTGCGCAATACAGTACACAAGACAATTGGCAAGACTCCATACCAAGTGGTTTTCGGACAAGCTTTGATAAGTCACGGGCAAGACTATGAACTTTTTAAACGACTTAAGATTTTGGCAGAAACAGATTCTTATATTGAAAGGCAAGACGAGTTTTATTTACTCAGAGAAAGTATCAGACACCAAATGAAGGACGCATACAACAAAAACGCAAGACTATATAACTCAAGATCACGTACAGAAGGACAGGAAGTAGTACGACGAAACTACGCAGAGCTCAAAAGTTGACAGGTTTAATTCGAAACTAGCTCCTGTGGGAGTCAAGGCCAAGGTTTTGCGTAAAATCGGACAAGTTAACTATGAGCTACAGCATGTACACAGTGCAGGTAGGGCATATATCATGCAAAGGATATATGGTTTTAGTGTTTGATTGATACCATTTAGTTTTTTTTTTGTGTTGCCTTTTCCAGATTCTAATTTAAGTCAATGACTTTAGTTAGTATCTGTTTTGTGAGGCTTTGATCAGTATTTTATTATATACTTTATTTGATTTTGTATAATTATAGTTTTGAACAATCTAAGTATCTTTGGAAAATAAAACAAACAAAAAATAAAAAAAAATAACAAAAAGAAGCTTTCAGAAATTTTCATTACGAAAATAATTTTCAACAGAGAATATTAAAAAGAAAATTTAATAGAAAAATTTCTAAATAGTCCATAGAAGAAGTGAATTGCTTTGCGTAGAGTTTTTTTTTTGAACTCTTATACTTATTTCGGTCGGATACATTATTTTTTATTTAAGGTAAATTTCTTTTTTATTGTTTAAGTCTTGATTTTTGTTGTTAATATTTTTGTTGTGTAATTTCTCTCCAGTATTCCAAAAGTTGTTGCTATACTAAATACCTTTGTTCCAAAGAGGGACGGACAAAGGAAGGAAAATATAATGAACGATATTAAAGTCAAGACGCCAATAAATTTTTATCTCCAAAGATATTTTGAAAAGGACCATATTTTCAATTATAATCTCATAATATAAAGATTTGTACACTACGAGTATTATTTCTCCCGAATTGAGATATTCCTGCTTAGCTACGAATTCTCCGGAATACTAATTTTACAAGACTGCATTATTTTTTTACGTTTATAAAAAACCAGAATCTAAATGCTTGTAGCATTTAGAAGATAATTAAATTATCAATATCATATAGATATCATCTAAATCACATAATTTTTTTTAAACATTATTCATTTATCAACATTATAATTTTTCGCATAAAACAGTTGCCTATACTTACATTAATACTTGAGTGAATATTTGATTGTATTTAAAAGAAAATATTCCTAGTCAATCCTCGATCTCCAGGCCTGATGTCATCGTGGGAGATTTTGTTATGGTGAGTTCAAAAAAAATTTAAAATATTAATCGTTCAATTCAAATAGACACTCGCATAAATGAAAACAAACCTTTTATTTCAACTATTTCCCTTAACTAAATTTTTTTATTGTTTGTTCATTACTAAATGGGGTTTATTTTTTTTTTATTTTAAAGACTTAAGCATCAAATACACTACATAAATAAAAACTTTTCTTAAAATCAAAACATACACCAGATTTATAAGCAATATTTGAAATATACACATTTATACGAGCATATAAATTTAAATGAGCAATGTTTCTTGATTTCCTAATAAACTATTTTTCTTGTCTGAATTTTGAAATGCATTTTTAAATACATTTTTTTTATTCTTCCACGAACGGCTTAGGGTAAACTAGGCAAAAATATCGGGGGCTATTAATAACCTTCAATATAATAGCATGGTAGGGTGGGTAAAGATTACAAAAGGGAATTACACCTTACTATCTTGTAACAAACCATTTTTCGGCAAAAGTTAAAATCTTATTTTTATTTTTTTTAATTGATTTTAGGTTGTATTTGTTTATTAATTTTATTTTGATCGATAGAAGAATAAGCTACCTATCTTTATTTTTTTTTATGAACGTAGCCATACTAACGTGTATGGAGACAAGAACACCTCCCATTTTCCCTGAGCACGGTCGCGGTACTTTTGGTAGCACGGTCTCCATGACGTTAGGGTTGATAACGGTTCGTTACAATTTATGAGTCAATACTATACCGCACCTGGACTTTCCTGGGATGCAATGTTAAAGTACACAAAAATTTAAATAGAATTATTGACGGACATAGTCATGTACAATTTTATGAAAAAAGGTATACGTGGGGGAATCGTACAGTGTAGCCAAAGATATTCGAAAGCGAATAACAAATATTTGGATGATTTCGATAAAGAGAAGCCCTCAGAGTTTCTTGTCCGTTTAGACGCAAATAACCTTTACGGTTGGGCAATGTCGGAATATCTTCCTCATGGTGGGTTTAGATGGTTATCGCAAGACGAGCTGAATCTGGATCCAAACAGCATATCTGACAATGGAACAGACGGTTATGTATATGAGGTCACTTTGGATTATCCTTCTCATTTACATGACTTGCATAATGACATACCTTTTTGCGCTGAAAATAAAAAACCACTGCAAGCGAAGTATAGCAAATTGATAACCGATTTCTCTACAAAGCAATCATACGTGATACACTTTAGAGTTCTGAAACAATGCTTAGAAAATGGCTTAGTTTTAAAGAAAATACATCGTATTGTAGCATTTAAACAATCTCCATGGTTAAAAGACTATATTGACCTAAATACCAGACATAGAGCCACTGCTAAAAATGCTTTTGAAAAAAAAAATTTCAAACTACCCAATAATGCAGTCTATGGTAAAACCATGGAAAATGTGGATAAGAGGAGAGATGTTAAAATGGTCAATAATTGGGATAGAACGAATTGTAATGACTAGAGTCAAAACCTGCTACAATAAACCAATTTACTTAGAATTTTGTGTACTCGAGTTGTCCAAATGGAAAATGTATAATTTTCATTACGGCTACATGCAAACTAAGCTTAAGACAAAACTCTCATTGAACTATATGGACACAGACTCTTTTATGTATTCAATAAAGACGGATGACTTTTACGCTGACATAAAAATGACATAGATGAACATCGGACTATCCCATGGACAATACTTATAATTTCCCATTAATAAATAAAAAAGTTTTAGGCATGATGAAGGATGAAAACTGCGGTAAGATAATGACAGAATTTGTTGGGCTGCGATCAAAAATTTACTCATTCAGTGTACAAAATCAAAATGACGTTAAATAACAAAAATTAAAAATTTTAAAAACCCCCGACTTTTTTCAGAAAAGATGTTATATCTTCTAAATGGCTGGACTGATTTTCTTCAAACATAGCTAAGAACCCTCTCAATCAACTCAGCTTTCAAACATCAAAAACTAAATGAAAATCGGATACAGGAATACAGATACACAGACACACACTACAAACTTATAACACCCCTTTTTTTAGTCGGGGGTTAAAAATCGAAGAAGGTAATAATATCCATATTAGATAAATATAGTTAGCTACTTATAGAAACTGTTTATTCAATAAGACTAATGTATACGATAATATGCTAACATTTAAATCTAAGCTGCACCAGATACATATATACTAGTGAATTAAATAAGGTAGTCTTAAGTTATGGAGACTATAAGAGAAAAATTAGGTCAAATAACATTAACACATATGCATGGTATCATTTCGTATTAAGGAAACTAACCCTGAATACGAACTTGATATGTTGCTAGATGAAATTGCTAGAATGCAAGAAAATAGTTAAAATTAGTTAATTTTTAGTTAGGTGGTTAATTTTTAAATTGTATATAAAATCTTATCCCCATATTTATAAAAAAATAAAATGAATTTGAAATTCATTTTAGGAAAATTTTGTATGGAAAATTTGAAATAAAATACTTTTCAAATTCGTTTCAAATTTTATGAATATGGGGGTTAGTTATTAAGAAAAATTGTTGTAAATAAGATCCTATTTATTAAGAAAAATTATTGTAAATAAAATCCTATTTATTAAGAAAAATTATTGTAAATAAAATCCTATTCATTAAGACAAATTATTGTAAATAAACAAATTGTTAATGCTTTTTCAAGGGCAATGAATCATAACAGCAATGAAATAAAGCAGCTAGTTGCAAAAAGTTGTAATCACATTGCAAAAGTTCTTAACCCTGATCAAATTTCCGCCGAACTCATAAAATATTTAATACCAATGTTGGTAAATGGAACAAAAGAAAAAAATGGTTACGTGAAGTCTAACTCGGAAATTGCACTAATATCTTTATTACGATTAAGAGAAGATGAACAAAATTTCAATAAAGTATGCAAAATTTTGGATGCAGGTGCTCGGGACTCTTTAACTGAAGTAGTAAGTAAAGTATTACAAAAGGCGGCCATTCAACCTGCTGGAAAAGATGAAGAATTTGACGATACTCTTCTAATTTATTGATTCTATTAAAATGATCGGCTAGTTGAAATTAAGTTAATAAAAATTTTCGTTTTGACGTTTCACTTTCCAATATTTTGATTCATTTTATTAATAATAGCTCAGGGCGACACCAATAGCACATGGTAAATGGAACAAGAGTTAGGATTTCATCATGTTACAGTTAAAACACTAAAATTCTACTTAGTTTTATAAATTAGGTGTGTTTCTTTACTCTACATTGGGATACAGCATAATATTCTTCCACGAAAGTTAATGTTGCCGCAGAGATTTACTAAACTACATTACTTTTAAGTTCTGTTTTACTTTGCTCTCTGAGAAACTCTTAACATACTTTTCAGTTAACTTACGTAAGTATGCATTTTATCGTAAAAATTCATAAAAATTTTAAACAACATTTCAAATGCTGTTTAAGCAATTGTCAAATGACGAATAGCCGAACTCTGATGTTAATGAGGCAGCCATAATTGTATTTTGATTTGAATGTATGAGTTATTCTTTTAAAGCGTCCTAACGTAAAACATCATCATTTTTATAAAGATTGAATTTTATTTTTACAACTATTTTATTAAGCTTGAGGTCTTTTTATAAACAAATTAAACAATAAATGTTTTGATTTGTTTTCAATATTTCGACACGCCTTTGTGTGTCTTCTTCAGGAAAATAAAATTCCTGAAGAAGTAGGGAACTATCACTTCTGGACCAATTAAAATTGTTAAATTGTTGCTGAAATTGTTAAATTTGAGTAATTAAAATTTGAAAATTGAAGTCCGTTTTATTTTTTGTTTACATAAGGAGTTTTTTGTTTACATTAACCCTTGTGGGAACGGGTGATTTTTTTGGGTTACATTAATTGTGATAACGGGTGATTTTTTTTGAGGTTTTTCATAAGTATATATGCCGACGGGAAAATCATGAAAATGATTTTTCCTAATACCAATGGTGAAATAGTGATTATTAATTTTTTCCTAATGCCTACGGTAATGCATGATAATTTTTCCTAATGCCGACAGCAAAATATTATTATTTTTTTCAAATGCCGACGGCAAAACATGATTACTATTTTTTTCAAATGCCGACGGCAATACATGATTATTATTTTCTAGTGCTGCAGAAAAAATTCCCAGTGTTGCTAGACTGTAGAAATTTGTTATCGTAATACTATATCAGTAATATCAGAGAAAATAGGTTTGATGACTACTAGGCAATTCTCATATGAATCATGGGAATGTGCTTGTGTGATTTCCTCACGCTAATAAATTGTTTATAAATAATAATATTAAATAAATGAATAAAATAATTAAACAAATTATTTTATTGTCAATCGGGGCTTCCTACGGGGTAATGTGGTCAATTATTTGTTTCCAAATTTAAATAAAACGAAAATGATTTAAATTTGAAAACAAATAATGGACCACATTAAACCGTAGGAAGCCCCGATTGACAATCTAATTATAATACTTGATCATAAATCAAAACTTAATAAATTATTTTATTTATTTATAAAACGTTCTCATGCTTGTGTGTGGAGGGTTCAGCGTGTTTGTAGCTGGTAAGCTTATATTTTGTTTGCTTAAGAAATATATTTGTATGTATCTGTGTGTATGTATTTGTATATGAATGTGGGATCGTAGGAACTTGTGCGTGGAATATTTTGTGGCTGTGTAGAATACATTTATATTTTGCAACCTAATAATTTTCTTTGTCTACGATTATTTAAAAGCAGCAAAGTTTCAACTAAGTACAGTCATCAGCAGAGAAACAAAAAGTAAAAACTGTGAATGCTGCAAGGATACTGCCACTAAGTTTTGTATAAATACGCCAACTTTTCTAACCAACACATCAGTACTTTATTGTATTTACAAGTAGTATCATCAGCAATTGTGTTAAAGTGAAATAATAATAAAATAATTAAAAATTAGTTATACAGGTTATCAGTGTAATAGATGCCATAAGGTATACAAATACCACAAGTCCTTTTTGGATCATGTGAAAAGTCATAGCGTGCAGGATCAAATGGTCGTAAGTCGGCGTACAAATCAAGAGCAACCGCAGACATATGTTCAAAATCGTCAACAGCAGATAAATACATTTCATCACCAGCAGCACCCTTCTCTACAGTATCACCAGTATCAACAATACGGTATGGCTAACTGTTACCCTACACCAATGTCATGGAGTAATCAGTTTTTGGTATCAGGAGTACCAATGCAATATGAGTATCCAAAGTACAATTATAATCCCAATTTGATGCAATGGCAACCTCTTACTTATCATCAACAAGAGCAGCAGCACCAATAACAACAAGCTCATCAACAAGGTGTGGATATCCCTGGAGGGACTTTATACAACGATGATATGGATATAAGTTTACCGGAAAGTGATGGATAAGTAGAAGAAAAAAAGAGAAGAAACTCTGCCAACTCCAATGAGTACTTCGCATGCTAGGAGGGAAGAAGTCGAAGAGAATGTGAGATATTACAAAATATCGAAAGCCTTCAAAAATCATATCGCCACATGTGCAATACTAAATAAAAAGCACCAACTTCTCTTGGAAGAATTTATTAAGGAAAACATAAATATTTTTATTGAGAGACTTAAAATGTCTTTGTCCAAGCATACAATAATTAAATTCCATTTGAGTATTGTGGTGGAAATTATCGAAATTGTTGAAGAAGAATTGGAGTTGTGTGTTATAACACATGGAGCGAAAATGAGTTTGCTGACGAAAGCAGATAGCATTGAAGAATTATTCCGTAAACAGGTTGAGGAAATTTCAACCAAAATATCCGAATTTGAACAGCGAGATTCTGGCTGGACTTTGTCACGCATAGTCCGAGCAGAAATTAACATCATAAAATCGTCACTCGTCAAAGGATCAAGTTGGATATCCACTCCTGAAAAACTATTAAGAAAAAAAAGCTTGCATCAATATTGAAAATAGTGATGAATACTCCTTCAAGTGGTGTATAATCGCTGCCATGGATATTGTTAAATACCATCAAGTACGCTGCAGTTCTTATAATATTCAGGACATTTCTGCAGAGACGATTGTTACACGAAATGGTGTAGCGTCAAATTTCAAAAACTTAACTTACCCATTAGCACTAAACAAAATCAAGGAGTTCAAAGTAAATATTCCAGCAATAAGTGTTAATGTGTTTGGGTATGATGAGGGCGCAAATCAGATCATTGGTCCCTATTATGTGACCAAGGATGAGAAAGTGAACCATGTCAACTTACTGTTTTTGGAGAATGGTGAAGTTCATCACTACATTTTGATAAAGGACATATCAAAGTAAGTTAGAAAATTATACTACACTTTAATTTTAATGATACCAATATATGGTTTTATATATTTAATAATAGAAACATTTTACTTATAATCTTTAATTTTTTTTATCATTCACAGACTTTTGACGAATGAAATAACCAGCTATAGGCATAAATTAATTTTTTGCAACAGCTGTCTCCAGTACACTCATAGGGAGAACGTTATGACTAATCATAAGGCAGAATGCGGCAAAATTGTTACAACTATGCCATCAGGTCCAGATACAAATCTAAGCTTTAAGGAGCATCAGAGAAAAATGGAAGTCCCCTTTGTGGTTTACGCGGACTTCGAGTGCAACCTTGAAGAAATTAGTGATAATGTAAGTACTAAGACTAGTTTAATTAATAAGCACACTCCTCGTGCTTTTAGTTAAGTGTCTCCATAACAATAATTTAGATAAGTTAAGGGTTTATACAGGGAAAGATGCCTCAAAAAAATTCGTGTCATATTTAATTAAAGATTGTGAGGATATTTATAATAATCATTTAGTAAATAATAGGCAAATGGATACTTTATCCCCTTCTGATATTCATAATTTTTATAGTGCGGTGAATTGTCATATTTGTCAAAAATTTCTAGGTAAAGATCGCGTTAGAGATCATTGTCACATTAGTGGTAAATATAGAGGTGCAGCCCACAATAACTGTAATTTAAATAACCAAATTCCAAAGTTTGTACCTGTTTACTTTCACAATTACTCAAATTATGACACATATTTTTATTAAAGAACTAGGTGAAATTTCTATGCAACTGAAAGTATTCCCTCTCAATAAGGAGCTTTATATATCACTCTCGCAATTTACAGAAATGAGCGATGGTCAAATCTTGAAATAAGATTTCTTGATACATTACGCTTTATGGCTGAGAGTTTGGAATCATTAGCCTGCAATTTGTCGGATAATGATTTTAACACTATAAGGTCCTTATTTCAGTCAGAAAAAGAATTTCAGCTTATTAAGAAGAAAGGTATTTTCCCCTATGAGTACCTAAATTCATTCCAAAAATTAGACGATTGTCAGCTGCCTTCACGCAGTGATTTCTTTAGTAAGTTAACAATAAAGAGTGTTCTTTAGAGGAATACTCACATGCTGTAGAGGTATGGAATACTTTTGGTTGCAAAACAATGAAAGATTACATGGAACTTTACTTAAAAACAGATGTCCTCTTACTGACAGATATTTTTGAAAACTAGAAAAGTTTGTAAAGGTATTTTGTGAGGCTTTGATCAGTATTTTATTATATACTTTATTTGATTTTGTGTAATTATAGTTTTGAAGAATCTAAATATCTTTGGAAAATAAAACAAACAAAAAATAAAAAAATAAAAAATAACAAAAAGACAGCAAAGCTTTCAGAAATTTTCATTACGAAAATAGTTTTCAACAGAGAATATTAAAAAGAAAATTTAATATAAAAATTTCTAAATAGTCCATAGAAGAAGTGAATTGCTTTGCGTAGAGTTTTTTTAAACTCTTATACTTATTTCGGTCGGATACATTATTCTTTATCTAAGGTAAATTTCTTTTTTATTGTTTAAGTCTTGATTTTTTTTTGTTAATATTTTTGTTATGTAATTTCTCTCCAGTATTCCAAAACTTTTTGCTATACTAAATACCTTTGTTCCAAAGGGGGACAAAGGAAGGAAAATATAATGAACGATATTAAAGTCAAGACGCCAATAAATTTTTATCTCCAAAGATATTTTATTATTATCTTACCATTGTCGTTTGTTCTTTTTACTAATTATACACATGTTAGTTAATTTACTTATTTTTGTTCTACTTAAGACAAACTTTTTTGGTTTGTTACTATTAAGTATATTTTTATTTAATTTTTGCCACAAGCCCATGGCTATTAATTTTAGTTAATTTTAATTATTATTCGAACTCTATTTGTTTCTATATTTATGATTTTAACAGGCTAAAGGTCGTATCGCTTTTTAAGCCAAATTACATGTGATAATTATTAATGAACAAATAACACCAAAGTTAGTTGTAAATATTCTGGCCACACATAGTTGAACGGAACAGCCAGCCGTTTTCGAAGGCCACTAAACGTTCATCATCTACATATACTTAATAGTAACAAACCAAAAAAGTTTGTCTTAAGTAGAACAAAAAAATAAGCAAATTAACTAACATTTGCATAATTAGTAAAGAACAAACGACAATGGTAAGACTGTTGTAAATATAGAGATGGTAAAATTGAGCTTTCATTACAAAAAAGCTTTCAGCAAATTGAAATAAGATGAATCAAAACAATTCACACATTCCATTTGCAATAATGTAAAGTATATAAAGCAGAAATCTACATCTACTGACACCACACACAGTGGACCAAACACAAAAGACGCTGATGATGAAGGTTTAGTAGCCTTCGAAAACGGCTGGCTGTTCCGTTCAACTATGTGTTGTTAGTCAGAATATTTACAACAGACTTTGGTGTTATTTGTTCATTAATAATTATCACATGTAATTTGGCTTAAAAAGCGATACGAACTTTAGCCTGTTAAAATCATCAATATAAAAACAAATAGAGTTCGAATAATAATTAAAATTAACTAAAATTAATAGCCATGGGCCTGTGGCAAAAATTAAATAAAAATATACTTAATAGTAACAAACCAAAAATTTTTGTACTAAGTAGAACAAAAATAAGTAAATTAACTACCATGTGTATAATTAGTACAAAGAACAAACGACAATGGTAAGACTGTTGTAAATATAGAGATGGTAAAATTGAGCTTACAGTACAAAAAAGCTTTCAGCAAATTGAAATACGATGAATCAAAACAATTCACATATTCCATTTGCAATAATGCTAAGTATATAAAGCAAAAATCTACATCAACTCACACCACACACAGTGGACCAAACACAAAAGAACGCTGAATAAGGTTTAGTGGCCTTCGAAAACGGCTGGCTGTTCCGTTCAACTATGTGTTGTCAGAATATAGAGATGTTGTAAATATAGAGATGGTAAAATTGAGCTTACAATACAAAAAAGCTTTCAGCAAATTGAAATACGATGAATCAAAACAATTCACATATTCCATTTGCAATAATGCTAATTATATAAAGAAAAAATCTACATCAACTGACACCACACACAGTCGACCAAACACAAAAGAACGCTGATGAAGGTTTAGTGGCCTTCGAAAACGGCTGGCTGTTCCGTTCAACTATGTTGTCAGAATATTTACAACTAACTTTGGTGTTATTTGTTCATTAATAATTATCACATGTAATTTGGCTTAAAAAGCGATACGAACTTTAGCCTGTTAAAATCATAAATATAGAAACAAATAGAGTTCGAATAATAATTAAAATTAACTATTTTTCTTGTCTGTATTTTAAAATGCATTGTTAAATACATTTTTTTTATTCTTCCACGAATGGTTTAGGGTAAACTAGGCAAAAATATCGTGGGCTATTAATATCCTTCAATATAATAGCATGGTAGGGTGGGTTTAGATTACAAGAGGGAATTACACCTTAGTATATTGTAACAAACCATTTTTCGGCAAAAGTTAATCGTGTCTGTCATGACTTTCACATCCGTATGAAAGCGAATCTTTTCCGCATATTTTGGTGTCCTGACATTCACTTCCGAATAATTTTTTCGTTTTACTTTCGACAGCACCAAGCAACGTGAAAGTAAATAGAATCGCCTTTTTTCCACAATAAAATTAATTTATTTTAAACAAAATCTTGTTTAAAACTAGGCTTGATATCTTATCTACCTAATCCGGAAATTTAAACCAATATTTATTTGGTTTTAATACATAGAAAAGGGGATATGAAAAACATTCACACATTAGCAACCAATTTTGCAGAAATATTCGGAAGTATGCCGCGCTGGATATAAAAAGGATATCTGGCAACCTTATGCCTGAGTAAACGTGTTTTTTAAGCTGTCATATTGCTGCCTAAATTTTTTATTCTTTTACTACTGTTTGCACATCTTTATTTTACAAATTGAAGTGATATTTTTTAGTTGTATTGTTCTTCAATTAATAAATACAAATAATTGTTCGAATCACTGAAAAAAAAGACTAATTTTCGTCGGTTTTAATTTGGTGCATATATTCATACATATTCATTGTGCGGATTGTTGCTTTGTAGCGCTGTTCCGCCATTTGCTCTTTTCGCCATATTAAATTACAAGTGCCTGTTTAAATATTTGTTGTGCATGTACATATTTACGTATCATGGCTGGTGGAAAAAAGAAGTATGTGGTGGCTGTCATGCTGGTTTCTCCAAGGGCCAATCATGTGTGCAATGCGATGTCTGCCAACTCTGGTTCCACTCATCTTGTGAAAAAATTGGTGATGATGAACTCAGGGTCATGGGAAAATTTTCTAACCTCGCATTTATCTGCTCATCCTGCAAAAATAACCCAACGAACAATTCTTTAAATTCACTTCGTGATGATATTGCTGCCTTAAATTGTAAAGTTTCTGATATAATAAGTAATGGAAAGTTTGATGTTAGCTCAATAAAGCAATCGTTGTGCGACATTGTTGCGGATTTTAAATCTGAAATTGCTACCTGTATTAACAATCTTAAGTCAGAGGTAGTTGACTGCAATGTACGTATAGGTCAAATGGAATCCTTCGCCACATCACGAATCATGGAGCTCGAAGTTGAAAATAACTCTACATCGCAAATTCAATCGTGTGGACATTTTTATTCGTGGTCTTCCTGCTGGCATTGCCGACCTATCTGCTGTTACCTGTGATCTGGCATCTTTTTATAAAGTTCCCATAAATCTTCATGACATCAACCACGCTTGCTACCTGCACAATAAACAATTCGTTCTTGTTAAATTTAATAATGTTTCCGTTCGTGATGCGATTATGAAGGCCTATTTCATGTCCGTGAAATCTCGTGCTTTGGTTGTTTCTGATTTGATCAAGTGTTCTACCACTCATCCTAGCTCCAGTAATGATCCTAAAACCTTAGCAATTAATAAGAGAGTATTCCTCAATGATCACTTTTCGCCCGCATCATCGAAATTAAATACTGTCTGCAAGAAGTTATTAAGCGAAAAATCAATACTTAAATTTCGTATACTTGATGCTGATAAGCCCAAAGCCAAAATAACTATGTCTGATGGCAAGGATGTCGTTCTGGATGCTACTAGCTGTGCTGCCCTGCTAAATACTAAAGATTCTACCTAATTGGATTATTTTCTCATATATCTTTATATCTTTGACTGCACTCATTATACTATTATACCATTATTTTTTTTTCAATTTACAGACATCTTTTAATTTAATTGAAATCAATGAAATTAAATTAATTATACTGAACTGTATTGCAATTCAGATTTACATAAGTAATAATATGACTGGCATTTATCCTATGGTAATATTTTTTTTTCTGGAATATTTTGTTTTTATCAGTTTGCATTATTGTTTTTATTTTTTATTTTTTAGATAATGATATTTTATTTTATTTTTTTCTCTCTTTATACAATCTCAATCTCCCATACATATTACTTTCTGAAACTTCATTGCTATGATGTCTGCTAGACATAATCTTGGTCCTATAGTTAGGGATACTACTCACCTTAATAATGTATTACTCCCTTTCAATACTCATTTAAAAATTGGCCATCTTAATTGTCGTAGTTTATCGCCTAAGACTAATTCAGTTAAACTAGATGAGATTAAGTCTGTTATCGGCAACAATGTGTTTGATTTGTTTGCAATTACGGAAACCTGGCTTAATGAAAATGTTCCTGATCGTACTGTAGCTATTTCAGGATATAACTTATGTCGTAATGATAGACCCATTCCCTCTAGAGGTGGCGGTGTTGCTATATATATTTCAAAGAAATTTAAATATAGGGTTATATCTAGATTACAAGTCAGTGGGTGTGAATCCATTTTCGTTGAACTTTCTATTAATAATGTTGTTATTCTATTTGGTTCAGTCTATCTGCCTAACGGCTGTTTAGATCTGTTTGAAACGCTTCATTGTGACTTATTTTCTAGGTATACAGACATTATCGTAGTTGGCGATTTTAATTGTAATTTATTCTCGTCCTCTAAGTCAACTTTAGTCCGTTCGTTCTGTCAGAGGTATAACCTTTCCTTAATTCATAATTCTATGCCTACGCATTTTGACTTGAGAGCTACAACCACATCGCTTATTGACTTCTTCCTCGGCTGTTTTCATTTCTTTCAATGTACGACTCTTCGCAAATCTTTAATGCTATATCCATAAATCGCAAATGTTCTGTTGTTAGTTCCCTACTGAATGATCTTTACTGCTTTGTCCCAATCGTTAGAGTTAGACTACGTAGAACCGGTGATCCATGGATGAAATTGAATAAGGTCATTTTAGCCAGGTCCCTGCGTGACCTGGCATTCTCCGCATTTTCTACTGATCCTTCTAACCAAAACTGGCAATCATACTGCAAACTGCGTAATAAAGCCAAGAATATTATTCGCAGCGAACGGAGAAAACATTTCTCCAAACTTTTTTCTACAGTTGATTCCAGTGGCTTTTGGAGAATCATCAGGTCGTCGGGCAATACTGGCAAAGATGATCCGATCCATGAACTTGATCCGAATGTTATAAACGAATTTTTTGTTGGCTCTAATGACCTAAGTTCTAGTAGTCCAGATGTTGATAGTCTTGAAAGCCGTCATAACTCCTTTTCTTTTTCATGTATAACTGCTGCTGAGCTATTCAACGCTTTACTTAAAGTCAAGTCTAAGTCTATTGGTGTTGACGGTATATCAATCAAATTTATCAATATTGTTTTCCCGTTTATTTCTGACATTCTATTGAACTTAACCAATTCCATTCTGACTTCTTCGGTTTTCCCCTCTGATTGGAAAATCGCCCGTATTGTCCCCATCCCTAAGTCTAGAGTTGTTCGTAGCCCTGATGATCTTAGACCAATTTCCATACTTCCAGCCCTTTCTAAGGTCGTTGAACACATATTAAAAAATCAGATGCTTTGCTTTGTAACTAACATGGTTTCTAATTCTCAATTTGCCTTCCGTAACGGGTTAAATACTACTTCTCTTCTTCTGAGCCTCACTGATTCAATTAGGAGCAATATTAATGACGACAAGGATCCTCAAGGATCGGTCTTGGGTCCTCTTCTGTTCATCCTTTATATTAATGACCTGCCCAGGACATTTAGCTCTACCATTTGCACTCCATTTCTTTATGCGGATGATGTTTTTCTTTTGTTCAGTGGTCACAGAGGCTCTCATGATACGCTTGAGCGTAACATTAACTCATGCTTGCAAAATGTTTTGTATTGGACTCAAGTGAATTCCCTAATTATTAATACGGCAAAAACTAAAGCTATGATGTTCGGCCCGACTTCTCGTTTTTTTATAGACCTGATGATCTCACTCGGTGAGGATAGTATTGAATTTGTCGACCGTCATAAATGTCTTGGATTAGTCCTGGATAACAGACTCTCGTTTAATTACCATATTGACTCATTGTCAGGTAGAATTTGGGGCTCGTTAAGAAAATTTTATAACTCTATTATCTTCTTACCTCTTCTCGTGAGAAAAAAGCTGGCACATGCAATTCTGATGTCTCAACTTATTTATGGCTTAGAGGTTATCTCTGGTACTGTTGGGTTTCTTATGGCTAGGCTTAAGCGCTTGACCAATGCCATTGTTAGATTTGTTTACAATATTCGTCGTAGGGACCATATTTCTGGATTTGTAAAAATGTTTCTGGGCTGTTCTTTTGATAACTATGTATCTTTTCGTAACCTATTTACTTTTCACAAGATTATTAAGAGTGGTAAACCATTTAACTTATGTAATGCTTTTCAATTTTCACCTAGGAATAGGAACCCTCACCTTATCTTGCCACGAATCTTTAAATTATCCTTTTCTTTGTCCTTCCTCATTAGGGTAATTAGTCTCTGGAACTGTCTGCCCTTAGTACTACGAACTTTCTCGCATTCTAATAATGCTTTTAAGCTTAAATTACTTAAACATTTCTCCTCTTAATTGATGTGAGCATTTGTTCTGTTTATTTTTTTTATTTTTTCCCCTTCCTCTTCTGCCTACTTGACCCGTTACAGCTAATTTTGTAGTTCCTGCCCTAATTGGACCTCTGTACTAAAAAATATATTTATTAATTAACAAATTTTATGTTTGGGGAGTTTTATGAGATTGTTATTTTTTTATTTTTTTTCCCCACCTTTTTCCAATTAATTATTACATATAAGTATTCTATCCGTTTTAGTTTTTAAGTTTTTTTTCATGATATTATTTTGAAGTTTATATATTGTTATTAGTTTTCTATTGAAATACTCGGGTATTTTGCTATTTGTAATATTTTATTGGCCTTGTAGGCTTACTATTACAAAACTGAATAAATAAATAAATAAATAATAAATAAATAAATGAAAATAAAAGTATGGAAACGATAGGCTTAGAAATATCAAACTTAAATGAAAATAAAGCAAAGATTTGTGATTGCCTTCAAACCATAGAAAACAAGCTACAAGTGGTATGCACCAAAGTCGATAATCTAGGCCTAAAATATGATGAAGTTATTTCGATAAAAAGGGAAAAGCTGGAAGAAATGAAAAAGAAAGGTACGCGACAAAAAGAGCATTACATTCAAATAAAGGAGCTAGAAATGCAGCGTGAACTAATAGACTTAAAAAAAATAAAATTTGATGCTTTAAATGCTAGAAATTGACTATAATTATATTGAATAATCCCTAGGGAAAATCACGCTTTGTCTTAAGTCTGATTTTTAAATGAATTGTTAGTTTTTGTTTGATTTTTCATTAAATACAAAAATAAATGAGGTGTTTTAATTATTTCTCAAACTAGCCGTTATACGGTTTCTTATTGATACTGCATTTTCTCGTAAATGTTGGAATTCATCATCATCATAAGTATCTTCATCTTCACCAGCGTCTTCCTCCTCGTCATCGTTTTCTGCAACAACTGGGTCTGGAATAACTGGACTATTATATTCAATATTGAACTCCTTGCATATATTGTGGAGCGCACAGCATACATTAATGTAGGCCTTACCCGTCGAATTTATTAAATATCAGACACTTCTTTTTTAGTAGGTATCAATTCATTTTATTAAAACATTTCAGTTTACATTAGTTTGTTCATTATTTTACATTGAGTACATATTTGTTAACTAGGTTTTAAGCGTTGATTCACTTAGAATTAAACATTCGTTTATTTATAATGGTTAACTAGGTTTAAGTATTTATTTGTTCACTTAGCTTATTTATAATGGTTAACTAGGTTTAAGTATTTATGTATTTGTTCACTTAGCGTTAAACATTTGCTTATTTATAATGGTAAACTAGGTTTAAGTATTTATGTATTTGTTCACTTAACGATAAACATTTGCTTATTTATAATGTTTAACTAGGTTTAAGTATTTATGTATTTGTTCATTTAGCGTTAAACATTTAATTATTCATTATTTTAACCAATTAATTAACAACACCCGAAATACATTTATATATTATGTAGGTAGCTAACACCCGCGCACTCCAAAACTCAATCACTGACTGACTTGGGTTTTGTTTGTCTGTTCTCATCCTACCTACGTTCTCTTGTGTGCATTAACCCCCGTGTGCCCGCATGGTCCCTTTGCACCCACCCTACATTGATGACTTCGACAACTTTTAGAGGGCTATAGTGCAGTGCTGCGGATAGGAGCCAACGAAAACTGCTTTTCAGATTTCCTATCGTCCGCTCCACAATATTTTGGGCAGATGTGTGCCTTTTGTTGTACAAATGCTCGCTAGAACCAGCTGTTGGACTTCTATATGGTGTTAAGAGGAATGGTTCCAAAGCGTAGCTAGAATCACCCAGAATTATGCTGTCATTTCCACCTTGGTACATCTCCCTAAAATATTGCCTAACATCACTTAAACGCCATAATTATTGCAAAAATGTAATTTGGACGCTCTGATTTCCTCTTCACTCATTTGAAGCTGTATCCATCTAGGACATATTTTATCTTGCAGCAATTTATCACACCCCACATATACGTTGAGAGAGTACTTCTTGCAAGACCAATGTGAAAATCATTCGCCACAGATCTTTGCGAAGCACCAACAGCAAAAAATCTTAAAGTTCCTGCAAGTTGAAATGTTTCAGGTATGCTGCTTTTAACCATGTGTGGTCCAATATTTCGCAATATCATATGATAAGCCGCCTTGTTAATGCGAAAGTGATCGACAAATCTATAAAAAATATTAGTCATTTATAAAATATGCACATAAAAGTACTTACGCAGAGTCTGATAAATTCCTTGGGTCACGCAAATTCCGTCTTCGAACATTTTCTTCATGAATTTCTTTTCTTTTGATTTGCAAATAACTTAGATAAAATGCTCCAGGCATTATTAAATTGTTTTGTTTTGAGGTAAAAATTTAAAACATGTGTTATCATACATATGGCCAGAACTTACTAACAAGGTGCGAGCAATGGCAAATTTGTAGTGAAACTAACTGTCAAACTCTATATGAAGAAAAAGAAACAAAATCACTATATAAATTTAGTTTGACATTTAGCTTATGTACCCATTGCATTCTTGCATAACCGTTTCTAAATTGCTTTTCGAAAATTAGTTCGAAAAAGTTAAAAATTATGTGGTGCAGACACCAAATCTTTTTGCGATTCGGAAACTTTCATTCTAATTGAAAGCGTTCGAAAGTCATGACAGACACGAATATCTTATTTTTATTTTTTAAAATTGATTTTAGGTTGTATTTGTTTATTTATTAATTTTATTTTGATCGATAGAAGAATAAGCTACCTATCTTTATTTTTTATAAACGTAGCCATACTAACGTGTATGGAGACAAGAACACCTCCCATTTTCCCTGAGCAGGGTCGCGGTACTTTTGGTAGCACGGTCTCCATGACGTTAGGGTTGATAACGGTTCGTTACATAGAATAAATGGCGCCCAACGTGCGGCATCAGCTTTGGCATTTGACTTTAATCTAGTAGATAATCAATAATTATATTTAACACCTGCTGATGTTTTACGAAAATATCTAAACGTGATATCGATTTCATTTTATATATTTTTTGTTGCTTTTCTTTATATAAATAAATATAAAATTTTAATCAATCATTTTGGAAATTAAGGTTTTATATAAGTGTAGTAAGCTTTTGCCAAATGGTTGACTGAACAATAGTTTTTTTTTAGATCTGCTGAGATTTTTATTCTTAGTGTTTATTGAGAATATACTCGCAAGCTGTAATGTAATATTTCGGATATGTGATTTGCAACTTCATTTTAATTAGCAAAATTCATCTCTGATTCCTGTATGATTGAGATTATTGTTTTTCTTAATTGAAAAAACCTTCTTTTATACAGAGTCATTGTTAATCTTAATATAGTTTTTATGTATGGATTGTAGATTTTTATTACTGGAAATTTATCAGTAGTATACTCAGTTCATACTATAATTCTTTCAGTTTCTTTTAATTTTTTGATTTGTTTTTTTTTTTAACTTTTATTGGGTTCTGCGTAAAATCTTTTATAATATTTTTTTGTGCCTATTTTCAACCAAAACTTAGTAGTGGAACTCTTTTATATGTTGTCGTACTTTATATATTTTTTGTTTTCTTTTGAATTCAGAAACCTTTAATTATTAGAAAGATAAAATGATCACACGTAGTCAAGAAAATTTATTAAATATTGAAGAGCCAACAAATGTTAGCTTTAATGTAGATATTAACGGGGATCTAGGTGATGTAGGTGGTGCTTTGAGTAAACAGAGGGTGACCGGTGCGACTTCGAAGAGAAAAGCAACTGCGGGTAACGTTAACTCGGGACATGCTTCTCAGCCTAGTAATAGCGATGACGATAGAATTAGGCGATTGATGTTAGAAACGTTAGGATCATTTCGTGGAGAAATGCAGAGCTATATTTCTAGTGAGCTTAATGAAATGACAATGTTTCAGAATATAGATGTGACCTATAATGCTGCTAATCCGCGCATAATACCAGATTTTGGTTCTACAAATCGCAGGTCTTCTCGCGAGAATATCAGAAGCAACTCTCCAAGATCTAATTCAAATCAAGAGCAGTTTTCTTCAGAAAAATTTCTGAACATAATTAGAAATTAGAGAATAAAATTTAACGGCTTTGATAATGAGATGTCAATAGATGAGTTCATTTATCGAATTAATATACTGACAACAAAAAATTTGTGGGGTAACTTCAGCCTGTTATGCGATCATGTCCATTCTCTTTTTGAAGGTAAAGCTTTAGAATGGTATTGGAGATACCATAGACAAAATGACGATTTTGACTGGAGTGATCTAACTAGGGCTTTGAAAACACAGTATAAGGTTGACTACAGCGACTTTGACATTTTAGATGAGATACGACGACGTAGACAAAAATCATCGGAAAGTTTTGACGAATACTTCGAAGTAGTGTCAGCATTGACGGACAAGCTTCTGACCCCCATAACAGACTATGATCTTTGTCAAACATTGTTACGGAATTTGAAAAGCGAAATCAGATACGAACTGCTGCATTTAGAAATAACCAGTGTTTTTCAACTTCGTCAGAAGGTGAGGAAGCACGAGAAATTTATGAAAGATTTGCACACATCGGAATTTCGTAAGACAAAGGGACGTGTTGCAGAAGTAACTGTAGATGGACAGGAAGTGGAAAATGTTGAATATACTGAACTAGAGACAGAAATATGTGTCATTCAAAAGACATTGAAGTGTTGGAATTGTGACCAGTTAGGCCATCCATATACTGAATGTTTAGACAAAAGACAAGTTTTTGCTATGGATGTGGTGCAAAAGACACATATAAGCCCAACTGCCCTACTTGTAAGACGAGGACTTCGGGAAACGGAACGAAGGATGTCCGTCGCAAGTAGGTCGGACATCCTATACTACACCACTCACTACGCAGACAATATTGAACCATAAAACAGATGTAAACAAAGGAGATGCTGTACACCCTTTAACGAGACCATACCATCAAAGATTGGAGGAATATAATAAAGCTCGTATTCGAATTTTCGGTTGTAGTAAAAGTAAGAAGAGATCTACGATAAGAATTCAGAATTATTATCAGAACTTAAAATCGTTTAGAAAATGTATTATTTCTCCATTGGTGCATGAAAAATTTGATAGTAGACCATCTATTAACCTTAATATAAATGATTGTTTGTATGAAGCTTTACTAGATAGCGGTGCTAACAAAAGTGTGGTTGGTGGAAATTTGGCTACCATAGCTCAAGCTATGCCTGAGTTCAGAAGATGTGTAGGCAGTGTACAAACAGCAGACGGACAAAAACAGACATTATTAGGAACAGTGACATTGGACATTAAATTTCAGGGGCAGACTAAATTATTTCAATTTCTTGTACCATCTATTCATCAGGATTTGATTTGTGGTTTTGACTTTTGGTCGACTTTTGGACTTAAAATTTCTATGCCGGCTATCGGGGAAGTAGAAGCGGTAGAAATTGATTCTAATAAAGATAAATTGACCGAATTACAGAGGAGGAGACTAGACGCTATTATTACAACATTTCCGAATTCCGAGATTGAAGGTTTAGGTTGCACATCCTTATTGGAACACAGTATAGGTACAGGTGATGCAAAGCCCATTAAGCAAAGATACTATCCCATATCACCTGCTGTAGAGAAGCAAAGTTGTTTAGAATTGGACCGGATGCTTTCACTTGGGGTTATTGAAGAATCATTTAATTCACTATGGTCTTCTCCAACGGTAGTTGTGATTAAACCTGGTAAAGTAAGATTGTGTGTTGACAGTGGGAAACTAAACTCTGTGACAAAAAAAAAGACGCTTACCCAATACCGAACATTGATGGACTTCTTTCAAGACTTCCTCCAGTTCATTTTATTTCAAAAATTGATTTAAAAGATGCATTTTGGCAAATTAAATTGGAGGAAAGCTCAAGACAGTCCCTAATCGGCCATTGTACCAGTTTACAAGAATTCCGTTTGGACTTTGTAACGCACCGCAAACATTGTGCAGACTGATGGATATGGTCATTCCTTATAATATGAAATCACACGTATTTGTTTACCTTGATGACTTACTAATTGTATCACAGACATTTAACGAACACATGGAACACCTTATGGAGGTAGCAACTCAGTTACGAAAGGCAGGTTTAGCCATAAATATAGGTAAGAGTAGTTTTGCAATTAAGGAAGTGAAATATTTAGGATATGTTGTTGGGAATGGAGCGCTGCAAGTGGACAATGACAACGTTAAGGCAATACAGGACTTCCCGATACCCAAATCCATTAAACACCTACGTCGTTTTTTAGGTATGACAGGATGGTACAGACGGTTTATTCACAATTATTCGTGTGTGACTTTCCCACTGACAGAATTGCTTACAAAGAAGAAGAATTTTGTTTGGAATGAACAGGCGCAATTAGCGTTTGAAGACCATAAACAAAGACTTACATCTGCACCTTTATTAATCCATCCAGATTACGAAAAACCATTCCTTTTGCAGTGAGATGCTAGCACTTGGGGAATAGGTGCAGTGCTGGCACAAGAGGACGGTGACGGTAATGAAAGACCTATTGCCTACATGTCGAAAAAACTGAATAAGGCGCAGCGGAATTTTTCAATTACAGAGTTGGAATGTTTAGCGGTTGTAATAGCTATTAAGAAATTTAGATCTTATATTGAGCTTCAAGAGTTTAAGTTGGTAACGGATCATGCAAGTTTGAAATGGCTAATGAGCCAGAGAGATCTTTCGGGACGATTAGCGAGATGGTCATTTAAATTAGAGGGTTTCAATTTTGTAATTGAGCACAGAAAAGGAAAGGAAAATGTTGTTCCAGATGCATTATCTTGGGTACACGAAGGGGAACTGTCTGTCAATTCCATTGAAGTAGAAACCTTACCCGCCATAGACATAAATTCAAACGCTTTTGACAGTGACGAATACAGGAAATTACGTGACGAATTCCAAAATGCTGGATTACCGGATTATAAAATTATTGACAACTATATATACAAAAGGACAGATTTTTCTACTGGTAACTCGGACGAATCGGATTCATGGAAACTTCTTGTACCAACGGAACTTAGATGTACTGTTATATATTCTGCTCATGACCAACCGAACTCATCCCATGGGGGAATTGCCAAGACGATAGAAAGGATTCGACGTTATTTTTTTTTTGGCCTAGGTTGGCCAGTGATGTTAAAGACTACATTCGGGACTGTGATTTGTGCAAGACTTCTAAAACACCAACAATGATATTAAGACCACCAATGGGACAGTTTGTACGTAAAGAAAGACCTTTTCAGCGCTTATATGTTGATTTGATTGGACCAGTACCCAGGACAAGACAGGGACATATAGGTATACTCATTATTTTGGATCATTTCTCAAAATTTACGTTCCTTAAACCACTGAGGAAATTGGTAACAAAAGATAATATTTGGAAACGGAAATTTTTACATGTTTTGAAGTACCGGAAATTATAGTATCAGACAATGGATCTCAGTTTAAAAGTAAGGATTTTCAGAAAGTAATATCCAATTATGGCATTCAACACATGTTCTAAGGGGTTTATAGTCCACAAGCTAACGCTAGTTAGCGAGTCAATCGCTCTATAAATGAAGCGCTGAGATCTTATGTTGGAAATGACCAGCGGAATCGGGATTTGTATATACGTATATTAAGAGCGCTTTGCGCAATACAGTACACAAGACAATTGGCAAGACTCCATACCAAGTGGTTTTCGGACAAGCTTTGATAAGTCACGGGCAAGACTATGAACTTTTTAAACGACTTAAGATTTTGGCAGAAACAGATTCTTATATTGAAAGGCAAGACGAGTTTTATTTACTCAGAGAAAGTATCAGACACCAAATGAAGGACGCATACAACAAAAACGCAAGACTATATAACTCAAGATCACGTACAGAAGGACAGGAAGTAGTACGACGAAACTACGCAGAGCTCAAAAGTTGACAGGTTTAATTCGAAACTAGCTCCTGAGGCTAGTGAGGCTTTGATCAGTATTTTATTATATACTTTATGTGATTTTGTATAATTATAGTTTTGAACAATCTAAGTATCTTTGGAAAATAAAACAAACAAAAAATAAAGAAAAATAACAAAAAGAAGCTTTCAGAAATTTTCATTACGAAAATAATTTTCAACAGAGAATATTAAAAAGGAAATTTAATAGAAAAATTTCTAAATAGTCCATAGAAGAAGTGAATTGCTTTGCGTAGAGTTTTTTTTTTGAACTCTTATACTTATTTCGGTCGGATACATTATATTTTATTTAAGGTAAATTTCTTTTTTATTGTTTAAGTCTTGATTTTTGTTGTTAATATTTTTGTTGTGTAATTTCTCTCCAGTATTCCAAAAGTTGTTGCTATACTAAATACCTTTGTTCCAAAGAGGGACGGACAAAGGAAGGAAAATATAATGAACGATATTAAAGTCAAGACGCCAATAAATTTTTATCTCCAAAGATATTTTGAAAAGGACCATATTTTCAATTATAATCTCATAATATCAAGATTTGTACACTACGAGTATTATTTCTCCCGAATTGAGATATTCCTGCTTAGCTACGAATTCTCCGGAATACTAATTTTACAAGACTGCATTATTTTTTTTACGTTTATAAACAAACCAGAATCTAAATGCTTTTAGCATTTAGAAGATAATTAAATTATCAACATCATATAGATATCATCTAAATCACATAATTTTTTTTAAACATTATTCATTTATCAGCATTATAATTTTTCGCATAAAACAGTTGCCTATACTTACATTAATACTTGAGTGAATATTTGATTGTATTTAAAAGAAAATATTCCTAGTCAAGCCATCCTCGATCTCCAGGCCGGATGTCATCGTGGGAGATTTTGTTATGGTGAGTTCAAAAAAAATTTAAAATATTAATCGTTCAATTCAAATAGACACTCGCATAAATGAAAACAAACCTTTTATTTCAACTATTTCCCTTAACTAAATTTTTTTATTGTTTGTTCATTACTAAATGGGGTTTATTTTTTTTTATTTTAAAGACTTAAGCATCAAATACACTACATAAATAAAAACTTTTCTTAAAATCAAAACATACACCAGATTTATAAGCAATATTTGAAATATACACATTTATACGAGCATATAAATTTAAATTAGCAATGTTTCTTGATTTCCTAATAAACTATTTTTCTTGTCTGAATTTTGAAATGCATTTTTAAATACATTTTTTTTATTCTTCCACGAACGGCTTAGGGTAAACTAGGCAAAAATATCGGGGGCTATTAATAACCTTCAATATAATAGCATGGTAGGGTGGGTACAGATTACAAAAGGGAATTACACCTTACTATCTTGTAACAAACCATTTTTCGGCAAAAGTTAAAATCTTATTTTTATTTTTTTTAATTGATTTTAGGTTGTATTTGTTTATTTATTAATTTTATTTTGATCGATAGAAGAATAAGCTACCTATCTTTATTTTTTTTTATGAACGTAGCCATACTAACGTGTATGGAGACAAGAACACCTCCCATTTTCCCTGAGCACGGTCGCGGTACTTTTGGTAGCACGGTCTCCATGACGTTAGGGTTGATAACGGTTCGTTACAATTTATGAGTCAATACTATACCGCACCTGGACTTTCCTGGGATGCAATGTTAAAGTACACAAAAATTTAAATAGAATTATTGACGGACATAGTATTGTACAATTTTATGAAAAAAGGTATACGTGGGGGAATCGTACAGTGTAGCCAAAGATATTCGAAAGCGAATAACAAATATTTGGATGATTTCGATAAAGAGAAGCCCTCAGAGTTTCTTGTCCGTTTAGACGCAAATAACCTTTACGGTTGGGCAATGTCGGAATATCTTCCTCATGGTGGGTTTAGATGGTTATCGCAAGACGAGCTGAATCTGGATCCAAACAGCATATCTGACAATGGAACAGACGGTTATGTATATGAGGTCACTTTGGATTATCCTTCTCATTTACATGACTTGCATAATGACATACCTTTTTGCGCTGAAAATAAAAAACCACTGCAAGCGAAGTATAGCAAATTGATAACCGATTTCTCTACAAAGCAATCATACGTGATACACTTTAGAGTTCTGAAACAATGCTTAGAAAATGGCTTAGTTTTAAAGAAAATACATCGTATTGTAGCATTTAAACAATCTCCATGGTTAAAAGACTATATTGACCTAAATACCAGACATAGAGCCACTGCTAAAAATGCTTTTGAAAAAAAAAAAATTTCAAACTACCCAATAATGCAGTCTATGGTTAAACCATGGAAAATGTGGATAAGAGGAGAGATGTTAAAATGGTCAATAATTGGGATAGAACGAATTGTAATGACTAGAGTCAAAACCTGCTACAATAAACCAATTTACTTAGAATTTTGTGTACTCGAGTTGTCCAAATGGAAAATGTATAATTTTCATTACGGCTACATGCAAACTAAGCTTAAGACAAAACTCTCATTGAACTATATGGACACAGACTCTTTTATGTATTCAATAAAGACGGATGACTTTTACGCTGACATAAAAATGACATAGATGAACATCGGACTATCCCATGGACAATACTTATAATTTCCCATTAATAAATAAAAAAGTTTTAGGCATGATGAAGGATGAAAACTGCGGTAAGATAATGACAGAATTTGTTGGGCTGCGATCAAAAATTTACTCATTCAGTGTACAAAATCAAAATGACGTTAAATAACAAAAATTAAAAATTTTAAAAACCCCCGACTTTTTTCAGAAAAGATGTTATATCTTCTAAATGGCTGGACTGATTTTCTTCAAACATAGCTAAGAACCCTCTCAATCAACTCAGCTTTCAAACATCAAAAACTAAATGAAAATCGGATACAGGAATACAGATACACAGACACACACTACAAACTTATAACACCCCTTTTTTTAGTCGGGGGTTAAAAATCGAAGAAGGTAATAATATCCATATTAGATAAATATAGTTAGCTACTTATAGAAACTCTTTATTCAATAAGACTAATGTATACGATAATATGCTAACATTTAAATCTAAGCTGCACCAGATACATATATACTAGTGAATTAAATAAGGTAGTCTTAAGTTATGGAGACTATAAGAGAAAAATTAGGTCAAATAACATTAACACATATGCATGGTATCATTTCGTATTAAGGAAACTAACCCTGAATACGAACTTGATATGTTGCTAGATGAAATTGCTAGAATGCAAGAAAATAGTTAAAATTAGTTAATTTTTAGTTAGGTGGTTAATTTTTAAATTGTATATAAAATCTTACCCCCATATTTATAAAAAAATAAAATGAATTTGAAATTCATTTTAGGAAAATTTTGTATGGAAAATTTGAAATAAAATACTTTTCAAATTCGTTTAAAATTTTATGAATATGGGGGTTAGTTATTAAGAAAAATTGTTGTAAATGAGATCCTATTTATTAAGAAAAATTATTGTAAATAAAATCCTATTTATTAAGAAAAATTATTGTAAATAAAATCCTATTCATTAAGACAAATTATTGTAAATAAAATCCTATTTATTAAGAAAAACTATTGTACATATGTATGTATATGAATTTTTAAGAAAAAATTTTAAATAAAATATTGAAAAGAGAATTAAATATGTGAATGGTGTTTATTTTTTTATTGCCTTTACTTCGTTGAATCAAAAAATTTTTGTTTTTGCTTATTTGCAATTTCTTGTTTTCATATCGATTAAACATGCACAGTCTTGTTTTCTTTGAGAGGTTCTGCACAAGACAAATTGAATTTCACAATATTATGAAATTCCATTAAATTTCATTAGATATTTTCATAAAGAGAAACAATTTAGATAATCGGATAAGTCCTTATATTTTTCACTACATACAAGTTTCTGTTATTTTATATTCGAATAGATGAATCCTAAATTTCCTTAAAAAACAAAAATAGTACAAAACAAGGAATATTTTTATAATAATATTTAATTTAATTTTATTTGTATTAATAATACATTTTAATTTAATTTTTATTTATTTTAATTATAATGATGGAAACATTTCATAGTATCCAATTATTAAATGTTCTAATATACTTTTGCGAAACATTTTTTTGTACATCTACAAGTATCAGATCCTTCCCCACACTCAGGATCATACCAAGGACAGCTTTTGAAGTGTTCTTCGGTGTTGTCTTCATCTTCCATGATATCATATTTTTCGTTTTCATCTAGCATATTTTCGAAAAAATTTATCATCTCCCAATGATCAAAAAGCCTGAAACTTTCAAAATCTCATAAATTGGTTTAGAGTACGTCTAATTTGGCTCATATTTGCTGATAAATTAATGAATGATGATTGTTTGAAGGTTCCTTTAAGACTAATTTTCTCTTTAAATTTTTAAAGTAGTATCTCTTGATCTTTAAAATATCTATACCATCATCTATATTCCATACTTCTTTTTTAGCACTCTATCTCTCTCTATCCCTTTTCTTTCTATAACCATCTCTTTCTGTCTATCACTATCCCCCACTGATTCACTATTTTACCATAAATATTTTCGATTAGCCTTCTTGAAGTCATCATCGCTACTTTTAAGATCATTTTCAGTTAAACATTCAAAGTGAGCAGAAGTAAACAAAAAATGGAGTCTACAACAAATCTAACATCAAAATTTAATTCACTAAAAAATAAAACCGTAATCCACATAAAGGAGCTTGAGACATCAATTAAATACACCATTCGAAAAACGACAAGAGTAACAACAAAATATAGGCCAACAATAAAAGTTGAAATGGAAAACCACATAATGTTCCTCCCAAAGCGATATAATGCTTTAACCGATGCTGAAATTAAAGAACTCTCGAGCGGATCATATTGCTTAAGTAGAGAAGGTGAACAAAGCTTAATTGTTGAAAGCGAGCTGAGTAAATTTCTAATTCAAAATTTCCTATTTGGCAATAATATATATTAATTATGTATTTTAAATTATAAATAAAAAGACATGAAAGAGTTTTATAAAATATAAATGTTTGTGCTTTTTTTATTTAATATTTTCAGTTATTTCATAAAGAAATTGAAGACATAAATGACCACAGGTAAATGTATTGAAATTCTGATGTTGATTATAGTTGTATTTTATATTTGTACCAAGATATTTGACTACTTCCGAAGGAGGTTGTAAGTTTTCAAAGCTGTTGAAATATTCTTTTTCATTGTTGTTTTTATAATATGCTACCCAATGTGTACCAGATCCTATTGATACGTCTAAATTGATTATTCCACATTCTATTTTCTTTGTTCGTTTTGGTAGAGTAATCAGCATGAAAACTCCTCTCAAATATGTAATATTTATAGAGAAACGGTTTATGTCCACATCAGATAGTGGTCTGTTGGGTAGCATCTCTAAGAGTTTTTTGATTACTCTTTGTAAACTAAACCATAACCCTTTTTATATGGTTTTAAGTAAAGTCCCTTTCCAACTGCTATAGATTCCATCGTTCTATTATGTCTAGTTGCTTCATCAAGTTGATTTTTTGCATTCTTTTTTGCATTTACAGCTTTATCTATAGCAGCACCTCCAGTTGTTAGACTACCAATTGCACCCAGAGCAGTTAAAATCGGTATTAGTGGTTAAAAAAACCAATTTTTGTGACACGTATTACACGTGGTACTATAATTTGAGATTTTCTTCCTTTTAATGATTTTTTCTTTTTCTCCACACCAACACCAAATTTTGTTTTGGCTTTCATTGCGTTGCAATACTACTATCTTTTGATAAAACTCGATCCCAAGCTGAAATTTCAAGTATTTGATCAGCTTTATGTCTAGTGCTTAAATCCTTATTTTTTGAATAAGCTATATCGTTATCTTTACAAGCAGAGTCCAATAAATTTATTCCCTTATCACCTCGATTTAAACGTTTTTGAAGTTTTGTTCCAGGTCCACAGTACTGATATCCAGGGAGATGAAGTGCAACAGGTAGAGAGTTTATTATTTTATCTACTATACCTCCTTCAACGAAGGTGTTTTTATGACTAAACGTTTTCTGATATCGTATAACCATATTATCTGATTTTTTCTATAATAAGAAATTTATGAAATGTATTTAGTTACAAAAATGCAGTTAGTGAAACAACATAAAAATATTTTATATTTGTGATTTGAACGGGCTAAGGTTCGTATTGCTTTTTAAGCCAACTTACATGTGATAATTATTAATGAACAAATAACAGTCTGTTGTAAATATTCTGACTAACAACACATAGTTGAACGGAACAGCCAGCCCTTATTAAAAAATTAATTTCGGTCATTGGTGAGAATAAATTTCACATTGTTCCAATAAAACGTGGCAACATCGATGAAACGAAAATTCAAATTTATGACGAAAAAGATTTCCGCAAAATGGTTATTTGAAAAAAATAAAACAAGCTTCTACACATACCAGCTTAAGAGTGCTAAAGGCCTGCAGATCGTATTGAAGGGCATAGATTCCTATGTTGTTCCTGAAGAAATAAAAGATGCACTCGTCCTCCAGGGATTTAAGGTAAAAAATGTATCTAACATAATAAGCAGAGAAAAGGTACCCCAACCCTTATTTCGTGTTGAACTGGAGCCGAATGATATACAGTTGAAAAAAAACGATACTCATCCTATTTATAGCCTAAAATACCTTTTATACAGAAAAATCACAGTTGAAGAACCACACAAGCGTTCAGGTCCCGTGCACTGCCATAATTGCCAAGAATATGGACATACAAAAACTTACTGCAATTTACCTACTGTTTGTGTTGTGTGCGGCGAATTACACGGCATTGCTAGTTGTACTAAACCAAAAGATCAAGCGGAAAAAAATGCAGTAATTGTGGAGGTAATCACACCGCTAACTACAGAGGTTGTCCTGTGTACTCTTTCGTAAAGAAGACTATGGTGCAAAAACCTAAATTAGCTCCAGTTCAAACAACAAACGCTTCCTCAGCCACTTTCGCGCAAATTAGCCAACCAGTTACTTCCCGTGTATCGTATGCAGATGCTGCTAAGACAAATTCAATTACCACACAAAATGTTTCCACACTAAATAATTCAACAAATACAAACTCAAACTTTACTTTTAATCGCCTTGAAGCCACTATTGAAAATCTTGTGCAAACTATCAACAACTTTACAACAAATATGACTAGCATGATGCAAGAAATGCTACGAATGTAGAATACACTGCTTCAAGCATTAATTAACAAGCCATGAACACGTTAAAAATATGTTTCTGGAACGCAAACGGCATTCGCCAACATAATGTTGGTCTCTGAGACTCATTTGACTTCTAGAAGCCTCTTTAAAATGAATGGCTACACATTATATGATACAAAGGACCCTAGAGGGAGAGCATGCGGTGGATCAGCAATTCTAATAAAGTCTAGACTCAAGCGCTATATTCTTGACAACATTTGTGAAGAACATCTACAAGCAACAAACATCTGCATTGAGAATTTTTGTTCAAATTTCGTGATATCTTCAATTTACTCCCCTCCTAGATTTTCAATCACTGAGGATCAATACGAGAAATTCTACAAATCTCTTGGACCTTGTTTCGTAGCAGCTGGCGACTACAATGCTAAGCATACGTTCTGGGGTTCGCGTCTTATTACGCCTAGAGGTAGGGCTTTGTTCAACACAATTTCAAAAATGGACTTGGATATTACTTCGAGTGGGGAGCCCACTTGCTGGCCTGCTGACGTACGAAAAATTCCGGATGTTATAGACTTTGGCGTCATAAAAAGTATTTCTAGGGAATTAATTCACGTTGAAGCTTCCCTAGATCTCTCGTCTGATCACTCTCCCACTATCGTTACAATCTGTAGCCCACTGCGAAGTGACTTACCTCATCCATATATGAAGATGATAAATCGTGTTAATTGGCTGGGGTTAAAAAAATACCTTAGTAGTCATTGTACGGAAAATATTAAACTAAGAACACCAAATGATATTGAATCTAACATTGCCAATCTCAACGAGAATATTAAACAGGCTGCTGAACATGCCACTACCTCTCATCCGCAGACTGGGTTTAATAAAATTTATTCTACAGACATTGAACGTCTCGTACGTGAAAAAAGAAGAGCTAGAAGGGAATGGCAACAGCACAGATCACCCCAAAATAAAATTAGATTTAAAGAGTGCACGAAACGACTCCAAGAGTTGCTTGCATCTGAGAAAACTGCATCTTTTAAAAATTATCTGGAAGGTCTTGATGTCACACCAGCGTCTAATTTCTCTTTGTGGTGCGCTGCTAAAAAGCTTAAAAGACCCGTTGAGTTTAAACCACCTATGCGGACTTCGACCGGTGATTGGGCAAGGAGCGATACAGAAAAAGGTAAAATATTTGCCGAGCATTTAAAATCCGTATTTACCCCAAATACATGTACTGGTGTTGCTGATTTCCCGACTGTAGTTGCTCTTCCCCCTCGACCCTTAAAGTTTAAGATGCATGATGTACAAAAACTAATTTCTGAACTCCACCCGAAGAAAGCTACCGGTATTGATGGAATTAGTAACAAGATGCTGATCAACTTGCCGCATATTGCAATAAGAATCCTGCTGTTTATTTTTAATGCCACATTACGGCTAGAGTATTATCCACACAGCTGGAAGCTTGCCAAGGTCAAAATGATTCCAAAGCCGGGCAAAGATCTTACTAAAGCTGAGTCTTACAGGCCAATAAGTTTACTATCAACAATATCAAAGCTTTTCGAAAAGCTGCTCATGACAAAATTATCCCCAATTCTAAGTGATAGTGGGTGCATACCGGACCATCATTTTGGTTTTAGAAGTCAGCATAGTACCATTGAACAAACGCATAGATTGGTTCAAGTTATAAGAAGAACATTTGAAGAAAAGAAGTATTGTTCTACTCTCTTTATTGATGTTTCTCAGGCATTTGATAAAGTATGGCATGAAGGCCTAATTTTAAAATTGAAGACATATCTACCAATACATTTTCTAAAGCTATTGGAAAGTTATATTCTATCCCGGAAATTCATTGTAGTGGAAGGAGACTTCATGAGAGTTCCCGAATCTATATCTGCCGGTGTGCCACAGGGGAGTATACTGGGACCAGTTTTGTATTTGATTGATACTTGTGATATGCCTGTTAGCACTAAAATCCATACATCTACTTTTGCCGATGATACAGCCTTCTTTAGCATGCACGAAAACCCTCACGAGGCATTCTGATATCTTCAGGAACATATTACCCAACTGGAACTATAGTTAAAGTTATGGAGAATGAAAGTAAATCAGCAGAAGTGTGCGCAAGTAACATTTACTCTACGAAAAGATACTTGTTCCCCCATTAGAATCAATAATCAAATTGTTCCTCAACATTCACATGTAAAATACCTTGGTATACACCTTGATCGACGGCTTACATGGAAACAACACATTGATTCTAAACTAACACAAATGAAACTAAAATTAGCTCAGGTACATCGGCTCATTGGTAGAAATTCAACTCTCAGTCTAGATTGCAAACTTTTGATATACAACTCACTTTTGAAACCTACGGAATTCAACTATGGGGCACTGCTTCAGCTTCCAATGTCTAGAGAATCCAACGAAGGCAAAACAAAATTTTACGTATGATAACTTCGGCTCCATGGTACATCAAAAATTCAAATATACATCGTGATTTGAATATGCCACTAGTGATTGAAGAAATTGCAAAATACGCAAGCAAATATTTAACAAAACTCGAATCACATCCTAATCCGCTTGCTCGTAATATTTTGAACTTTACTGGAAACATCCGCCTAAAAAAGAGGGACACAGGGCTCTTATACTCAACACTCCAGATGGGACTACTTGAAAATATTTTTTTTCCTTTTTGATTATCACTGCTTATGTATTATTTATAACTATCACTAAGTTTATGTCCGACAGTGGTCGGGCCTAATAATTATATTCTAGATTTAAGATTTGAATACTTATTGTTAGTTCATATTTGAAGATACAATAAATAAATACATGCATTTAAAAAAAAATGTTACAAAATTATCAAAAACAATCAAAAGTAATCTTTGAAAATTGTTGGATTATTTTTTGATTATTTTGTTGTAATTTCAAGTAATTCAGATTATTTTTTGATTATTAGTAATCGTAATCAACTAGTTCCCCGAAATTCTTTAAAAGGGGTTATATAATCAGTACAATTCTTTTTTAATGTAAACCAATTGATTCCTAATCGTAATCGAAATTTAACAGCTCTGTATAAAATACATGAAAAAATACGTGCAAAATGTTTGAGGAAAGGAAGGCATTGAGAATTTTAAATTGTACCAACAACTTTCAGAATTTGTCCTTTTTTGACCTTAGTTGTACTAAAAGATATTTTTTAGTTTAAATTACATATATATATATATTCGGTTTTATTGAAATAATAAACTTTGTTCTGACTACCGAATAGGGATGCCAATAGCGATCGATTTTTGGAAATCCCGGGATTCGGGATTTTGTAATCCCGGGATTTTTCGGGATCACGGGATTTTCGAGATTTCGGGATCTAAATATTTTTCGTAAAATAAATAATTTTTTTAAATAAATATTACTTTAATAACAATTTAATGCATTTTAAAAGGTTTTATGTTCATAATTTATAATTGCACAATTGTCTTTAAAGTGAACAATTTTCTAATACGAGTATGAAATAAAAATCAAAAGAACTTTTCTCATCTATTTTTAAATTGATTAATCACATTTGATGTTAGAGAATTTGTAGTGAAAACAATAACTAAATATGAAAACTTGTTTTTGTTTTCAATACAAATGTTTTTCTGTTATCTAAACCAAAATGAATAAACATATCGGTGGACTTTTAGCACTACCGCTTAAGTTGACTTACGAAAATTTTTATATCCACTTTCATACAATTAAGTTGCAAAAACAATATTGTTTTGTTAAAAATATATCTACTAACGTTTTTTTAATTGCGATTGATCAACAACAAGTATAACGGTTGTTACATATGTATGTATACCAAGCATTATCTAATTTTTTATCGATTTAGTTACGACTATGACAACGATAATAAGGCTGAATATGTCGAAAAATTAAAAGAAATGTATACACTATTCTTATCAAATTCGATTAATTACGTCTAAAGATCACATTTTTGTAGGCACATACATTAAAAGTTTGCCTGAGCACTTGAACAGTATTTTTGCTCTACTGAAAAATTTTAAATTCATACATAAGTTTTTTTCTACAAGTTCAACAGATACATATGTATGTATTCATACGTTCGCTAAGAGGAGTACGGTTTATTAGTGTCCTGGCCTTCCACTCTGCAACTCGAATACAACTATAATTGAGTCGAACTCATTCAGTCTGTCGTTTTTGACTAAAACTATTTATCAAATCCATGTAATTTAAATGGGTTTGATCTTAGGTTTGTATCAAAAACGACCTCAACGGTCTAAATAACAAACAAACTGCAATGTAAAAAACATACATACACACTAGTGTCCTGCACAAGACATCTTATAAGAACTTTCAAGACATGAGGGATTTTTCCAATGCTTTACTACAGCGAAATCTTATAAAACAAACATTAACAACACTGTTTGCAAGAAATTTGTTTGAGTATTGTAGGTATAAGAGTAAAGAAGAAAACACTTCGTGACGGAAGAATTTGTGATACTTGCTTCTTTCTATGTCATGCATGTATGTGTGTATGATCTTTTATTTTTCTGCGCACATGCAAAGGCACACACATGCATTCACATTAGTTGTATGCGGTTAATCACATAATAGCTTACCATCTACATATTACACACACACTCACGTACAATATGAAAAATAACAAGCATACACTAGTCAACAGTACTTCTTTTGAGTGTTTGTTACAAACAAGCTGTCTTGGCGACATCGCTTGTTAACACTGTTATACACGTACACCAATACATCCATCGTGCTTCGCTTATAGTCCGACAGCATTTATTATTGGTTTAGTATAATACATGCGACGTGAATACATTTAAAAATCATGACGTATTTACATTTAAAGACTGTTTACGCAGGTCTCTTATACACACTCGAGCAGTTTTTTGGACAAAATACTCCGCATTATTCTATAAATATTTCTCGCTTTTACGTCAACCCGACATCAAAAAGTTTTCACTTGCCTTGTATTGTATTCTACTCCAATTGTAAGGAGGTGTCAATAGTACTCAATTGTTACCGACAAGTAGATAAGTGCTATTTTTTTTAGCGTTGAGGAGTCGACATACAGATAGTTATACACTGAAATTATGAATAAATTTCCGCAAGAAATTTCTCCCTTTTCCAATTAGATTTTTTTGTTTTCCCTATTATTTGCTACTGTTTGAAATTATTCCCCGGGAAAAATTTCTCGTGGAATTTGAATTATAATTGCCCTCATAATATAGAATAAGACGGAATAAATTTGTCAAACTTACGAATTTTTCAAATGTTATTTTCCTTCCAAAGGTAATATGTTTCTTTTGTTTTCAAAATAATTCTAAAATGTACATATATTGTAGCACCTTTGATGAAAATAACCGTAAGAAAGTAGTTTATTTATTTTGATCTTGTTAATTTATAACAAATATGTCACGAATAGTCATTAAATTGTTAAAACTGCACGTATAAAATTGTATGGGACTTTTAAATATAAAAAATACCTTAAAATCAACGAAAATTTTTAATTATAAAGTTTTTATTTAAAAATTGCTAAGAAATCCCGAAAATGAAATCCCGGGATTGAATTTTACAAATCCTGGGATTCGGGATTTGCCAAATCCCGAAAATCATGGGATTTCCGGGTTCGGGATTTCCCGTTTGGCATCCCTACTACCGAATCGTTTTCACATATTTGCTTGTAAGTTACACCTGTTTAAATTGAAATTTAAAATATACAAGTTAATATCATTTGCTCTAGCATCCAAATTTAGAAAAGAATGATTTGTAAAAGAACAAGTTCACATTTTTTTAATTTTCTAGCTGCGTTTTGCTTCACAGGACTGTTTTCAAGTGAGAATAATATGAGTTGCATAGTTCAAAAGTGAAACTATGGAGATTATTTAAATGTACTTAAGTCCTCTTTTACATTTGAGACATTTCTTGCCGGACATTTTTTCAATTCTCTTTTGTTCTTGCCCGAAGCTTTTACATATTGGAAATTAACAGACAGAAATTTTGTAGTTTGTTTACTTCTTCGCGTTTACTACTTACACACATACACATACATACCATATGCCTTGACAGTACACAAAGTATCCATACAGCCGTTGAAATGAGAAAAATCATGTGAAGCAACAAGAATAAATTGCGAAAAGTAGAAAAGAGAAACAAAAAATGTCCGGTACAGAGGGTCGTGTACTACACACTCTACATCTTCGCCTCTTCTTCCACAAACTTCGTCTGTCTATCTTTCAATTTCCCAAATGTAAAAGGGCACTAACACTATGCAACAAGCAAAAAAACCTTGGATCACCACTACATTTTTTTGATGCGCTATGGTCACCTTAACTACAAAAATCATCATTATTTCAGATTCTATAGATAATTTTTTTTTAGAATTTTTTTTTTCTAAAATATGAGATTTTTCAAAAGGTTAGTGTATTCATCGTACCATATTTTTGAAACCACGCACCCGATTTTATTATGCGATATATATAAAAAATTTTAAATTATGCCTGCTTTAAAATGTTCTAATATTATTTTTTTTGTATAACTATTATTTCTGGAGTTATTCAGAAAAAAGTCTGAAAAAAAATTTTTTTTTTCGAAAAAATTATAAAATTTTTTATTTTAAAAATTTCACGTAAAATAAAAAACGGCAAATATTTACCAGTTTTATTATTTATTCATAAAGCTACATATAATACAAATAAAATGAGCCCTCTGTTATTTTGTTATTTATTAAAATGTTTTCTGGTATATGATTGTACTTTATATACTTTTTTTTTTTTTTTTTTTGAAAATTGTTTTAAAATTTATATTGATAACGTTGTCTAATAATTTTCATTAGTTGAAAACTTGGGAGAGACACACAAAATTGTAAGCAAACTTATTTTATAATATTAATTATTAAATATATTATAATTGTTAATTATTTAATTTATATCTTAGTGAATAAACATTTGGCAAATAACTAAGCAACATAACCGTCTTGTTTTCAACATTTTTATTCAAATTTTTTCAGTTCTCGTTGAACCTTCATAGTGAAGAGACATTAAAGCGGATTTTTTTTACATACATACATACGAAACAAATATAAAAAACAACAAAATCAAAAATTATACAAAAAATATTCGTAATACATATTCATCTTGATAAATAAGCTTATTGGCTTTACTAAAATTTTTTACATAGCAAGAAATAGCAAAAACAAAAAAAAACCGTAAACACAAACAAAGTTCCCTTGAGGAATAATACTCTGTATGAGTACCTCAAAGGAAAAAAATTTTGAAGTGAGTTCTAACGGCAGAAATGCTTATTTTACTGTGAGTTCTGAAACTCTTAATGAAAAAAATATAAATAATAAATCTGATGAAAATCTTTTTTTAACGGCAAAGCCAATTTTTCGTCAGCGATCAACTTCGCTTTGTCCAATGCCAACTAGTGAATCGTTAACATTGCCATTGCCTAGTACTTCTTCATTTAAGTCTGCGATATCATCCGCATCGGGCTCGCGTTCATCACTAAACCAAGTTATCACTCAAACCCAAGGTACAAGTGGGAATGGACAGATATATAACAGTGGTAAAGCGTGGGCGAAGCCCAAATTCTTCAAAAATTTCATCTGCCCCAAAGATGTCTAGGGATAACAGCGCATCATCTACCAATCGTCAAAATCGTTTTTCATTATTGCAAGACACCGACGACAAGCCCTCTACATCATCGCAAAAGTCTTTCAAGCCACCACCTATTTATCTGAGAGAAAAAAATTCTAACGCGCTTTTAAAAAAACTACTGTCGACCATTGGTGAAAGTACTTTTCACATCGTTCCAATTAAACGAGGTAATATTGATGAAACTAAAATCCAAATATATAATGAAAAAGATCTCCGAAAAATTGTTAGTGAATTCGAAAAAAATAAAACAAATTTTTGCACATACCAACTTAAGAGTGCTAAAGGCCTACAGATAGTATTAAAGGGCATAGATTCATATGTTGAACCCGAAGAAGTAAAATGTGCACTTGTCGACCAAGGATTCAAGGTAAAAAATGTTACCAACATATTTAATAGAGAAAAGGTCCCCCAACCCCTATTTCGGGTTGAACTGGAGCCGAATGACATACAATTGAAAAAAAAATGAAGCCCATCCAGTTTATAACGTAAAGTATCTCTTACATCGAAAAATCACAGTTAAAGAGCCACGTAAGCGTTCAGGTCCCGTACAGTGCCATAATTGCCAAGAATATGGCCATACGAAAACTTACTGCAAGTTACCTACAGTGTGTGTTATCTGCGGTGAATTGCATGGTACTGCTAGCTGCACTAAGCCAAAAGATCAAGCAGAAAAAAAATGTAGTAATTGTGGAGGTAATCACACAGCTAACTATAGAGGGTGCCCTGTATTTTCTTTCGTTAAACAGGCTATGGGTCAAAAACCCAAGCTAACTCCAGCTCTACAAGTAAACGCGAACTCCGACACTTTTGCTCAAATCAGCCAACCAGTTACTTCACGTGCATCGTATGCTGATGCTGCTAAGACTAGTTCAATTCCCACGCAAAATGTTCCACCGCCAAATAATTCAACGAATTCAAACTCAAGCTTTAACTTTAGTCGACTTGAAGCTACTATTGAGAATCTGGTGCTAACTATAAACAACTTTCCTACAAATATGACAAGTATGATGCAAGAAATGCTGCGAATGCAGAATACACTGCTTCAAGCATTAGTTAATAAACCATGAACACGTTAAAAATATGTTTCTGGAACGCAAACGGCATTCGCCAACATAAAAATGAACTTGAGCACTTCCTCATGGAAAAAAATATTGATATAATGTTGGTTTCTGAGACTCATTTGACCTCAAGTAGCTTATTTAAAATAAATGCTTACACTTTATATGATACAAGGGACCCGAGAGGGAGAGCATGTGGTGGATCAGCAATTCTGATTAAGTCAAGACTCAAGCACTATGTCCTTGACAACGTTAGTGAAGAATATTTGCAAGCAACGAATATTTTCGTAGAAAATTTTTGTGCGAATTTCGTGATATCATCAATTTACTCACCTCCCAGATTTTCAGTTACCGAAGATCAGTATGAGAAGTTCTACAAATCGCTTGGATCTTGTTTCGTGGCAGCTGGTGACTACAATGCAAAACATACCTACTGGGGATCGCGTCTTGTTACACCTAGAGGTCGAGCCTTGTTCAATACAATTTCAAAAATGGGCTTAGATGTCATTTCGAGTGGGGAGCCTACTTACTGGCCTACTGACGTAAGAAAAATTCCAGATGTTATAGATTTTGCCGTCACGAAAAATATTCATAGGGACTTAATTCATGTAGAGGCCTCTCTAGATCTGTCCTCCGATCACTCTCCAACAATAGTTACAATTTTCAACCCACTAAGGAAGGATTTAACATAACTCATATGTGAAGATGATTAATGGAATCAACTGGCTGGTATTCAAAAAATATCTTAGTAGTCACTGCGTAGAAAACATTCAGCTTAGATCATGCGATGATATTGAATTTAATATTGCCAATCTTAACGAAAATATTAAACAGGCTGCTGAACACGCCACTACCTCCTATCCGCAGACCGGCTTTAACAGAATTTATTCTACGGAAATTGAACGTCTTGTATGTGAAAAAGGAGAGCTAGAAGAGAATGGCAACAACACAGATCACCCCTAAATAAAATCAGACTTAAAGAATGTACTAAACGACTCAAAGAGCTGCTATCATCGGAAAAAATTGCACTACTGGAAAAGTATTTAGAAGGTCTTGATGTAACGTCCGCATCTAATTACTCTTTATGGCGCGCTACTAGAAATCTTAAACGACCCGTTGATCTTAAATCACCATTGCGTACTGCGACCGGAGGCTGGGCAAGAAGTGATAGTGAGAAAGGTAACTTATTTTCTGAGCATTTAAAATCTGTATTCACTCCCAATTCATGTACGGGTGCTGCTGATTTACCGAGTGTAGTTTCTCTTCCCCTCGTCCCTTTAGGTTTAAGATGCGTGAAGTACAAAAAGTAATTGCTGAACTCAACCCGAAGAAAGCTCCAGGTATTGATGGCAATAGTAACAAAATGCTCATGAACTTGCCTCATATTGCAATAAGAATCCTGCTATTTACTTTTAATGCTATTTTAAGAATGCAGTATTTTCCACATAACTGGAAACTGACCAAGATCAAAACGATTCCAAAGGAGGGCAAAGATCTTACCAAGACTGAGTCATATAGGCCTATAAGCTTACTATCTACAATCTCAAAGCTTTTCGGAAAGCTGCTCATGACTAAATTGTCCAAAATTTTAACTGATAATGGGTGCATCCCGGACCATCAATTTGGCTTTAGAAGTCAGCACAGCACGATTGAACAAACGCATAGACTGGTCCAAGTTGTAAGAAGAACATTTGAAGAAAATAAGTATTGTTCTGCTCTCTTTATTGATGTTTCTCAGGCGTTTGATAAAGTATGGCACGAAGGCATAGTTTTAAAATTGAAGACATATCTGCCAATAAACATTCAAAAGCTTTTGGAAAGTTCTATTATTGATAGGAAGTTCACTGTTGTGGAAGGAGAGTTCACGAGTGTGCCCGAATCTATATCTTCTGGTGTGCCCCAGGGTAGTATTCTGGGTCCTGTCTTGTATTTAACATATACTTGTGATATGCCTGTCAGCAATAATATCCATATTTCTACTTTTGCCGATGATACAGCCTGTATGAGAGTGCACGAAAACCCTTTTGAAGCATCCCGCAATCTCCAGGAACATATCACTCAGCTGGAAATATGGTTGAACTTATGGAGAATTAAAGTCAATGAACAAAAGTGTGTCCATTAAACGTTCACCCTAAGAAGAGATACTTGCTCCCCCATTCGAATCAACAATCATAATATTCCTCAACATTCCCAAGTGAAATACCTTGGTATACACCTTGATCGAAGACTTACATGGAAACATCATATTGACTCTAAGTTAACTCAGATGAAACTTAAGTTAACTCAAATATATTGGTTGATTGGCAGAAACTCAACACTCAGCTTAGACTGCAAACTTTTACTGTACAAGTCGCTTTTGAAGCCAATATGGTGCTACGGAATTCAGTTATGGGGCACTGCTTCAGCTTCCAATGTCGAGAGAATCCAACGAAGGCAAAACAAAATTTTACGGTTAATAACATCGGCTCCATGGTACATCCAAAATTCTATTATACATCGTGATTTAAATATGCCACTAGTGACTGAAGAAATTGCAAAATACGCAGGCAAATATTTAACAAAACTCGAATCACATCCTAATCCGCTTGCTCGTAATATTTTGAACTTTACTGGACACATCCGCTTAAAAAAGAGGGACACACGGGCTCTTATACCTAACACTCCAGATGGGACTACTTGAAAATATTTCCCCCCCCCCCCTTTTTTGGATTATCACTACTAATGTATTATTTATAACTACCACTAAGTTTATGTCCGACACTGGTCGGGCCTAATAATTTTTTTTTTTATAGATTTAAGATTTGAATACTTATTGTTAGTTCACATATGAAGATACAATAAATAAATACATGCATTATAAAAAAAAAAAAAATTTTTTTTATTTGGAACTTTTGGAGTCCTCTGTCCTGTCGTTTTGGGGAACTAAGTTTGTATATTACATCCTGTCTTTTTGAATGCGTTCTCATTCAAGATGCCTTTGTGAGAACTGAATACTGCGTCCTGTCTCCTCCTGGAGAATTAGTTACAATTGCAAGAAACTGATTACTTTCTTTGGCGAACTAAGTTTGCATATTGTGTCTTTTTTATTGCGTTCTCATTCAGGTTGCCTTTGTGAGAACTGAATATTCCGTACTGTATTTTTTAGGGAATCAATAATCTTTAACAGAAACTGAATACTACATCTTGTACTTTCTTTAGAGAACTAAAGTTTGTATATTGTGAACTTGATATTTTTTATGAGAAAAAGCAGAAGAGTTCGAGGACTTTCTCCAACAATGCCAACGATAATATCACCAACATCAATTAACGTTGCAACAACCAGTTCCAATGATAACGAGCCTGAAAATGTCGTTCAATATTCTAGCCCAGAAAGTTTAAGCCAGACTCGAGAGAGTCAAGAACAGGTAACAAGTTATATTAATAAACGTTTAGAAGAAATGCAGACTCTTTTATTAAATCAAATAAGAGCCATGCAGTCTCTAGTGGAGACAAATAATATAAATACACAGAATTCAAATACTGCCCTAAGAGACGATCTACGAATTCAAATGTTGTATGTTTAAATGATCAAACACATCAGAAAGCCATCTTAACAGTTCAACTGCAGCATATGTAAATGTTTCAACAGTTCCAAATCGGTTAGAAACGTCTCTTACCACTTCAAATGTTAATGTTGCAACTACAACAAATATACCATTTCCAAATTGTAATATATCTTCTTCGATTACATCATGTACTTTGTATTCAAATAATCCTATGTTTAGTTCCATTCCGTCAGTATCCACTTTTCTAAACTCTCAACCTATAGTTCATAATGCGCCATTTATTTTACACCACACACATCAAGTTGGTCTCAATCTTTAAACAATCATCGACAAAAGAAAATTTGTCCTTTACCAAAATTTTCTGGATTACCAGAAGATTGGCAAACTTCTTACGAAACCTTTGTATCTTTAACTCAAGAGTTCGAGTATTCTGATCTGCACAATATTATGCGCCTTAGAGAAAGTCTTGAAGGAGATGCGCGAGAATCAGTCGCAGCATTATTGGCAAGATCCAGAAATGTAAATGCAATAATTGAAACTTTATCGCAAATGTATGGACGCCCAGAACAATTAATAAAATCTCAAATTCAAAAAGATAGATCATTGCCATACGTAAACGAAACAGATTTAAACTCTCCTATTCATTTTGCAAATAAAATTGGGAATATGACTACTTTCTTAGAATCTGTTGGAGGGAGCTATCATCTGACTAATCCATTACTTTTGAGTGAACTCCTTACGAAACTACCTGTATCAATACGTCTTCAATGGGCGGAAAAATGTTTGACCCTTGATCGAGTTCCGACCATATCCGACTTTTCAAATTTTCTTTCTAATTTGAGAAAGATTTGTAATATGGTCACCGATGCTCTTCCATTAACCGATACATCTATGGAAAATAAAAAATACGCCTTTGTGACTATGAATAAAAAATGTAAGCTATGTGGTAATGAATGCAAGTCATTAGCATTTTGTAAAACCTTTTTAGATTTGCCAATTGCTTCAAAATTGCAAACGGTTAGATCATTCAAAGTTTGGTTTTGCTATTTGAAATTTGATCACCATGCAAGTTCCTGTTTTCTAAAAAGAAGTGTGAAGTTGAACTCATGCCTCGATATTACGGACCCAATTCGCAAACTATGAATATACATAATCTAAACATTGGAGCTCCTTTATTACAATTGTTATCTTTTGACTTCAAAAATTGTTTGGGGTATTTAAAGTCAATTGGTAATGTTAAATCAACTACAAATCCAATAGCGCAAATTCAAAGGAATTTGCACATTTTCCATACCAACAGTTCCTCAAATAATATGCCATTAGTATTTCCTCTTGTTGAAAATAGAAAATATTCACTGGAAAAAATTTATAGACACAGTTGAATCGAAAACACTATTTTCTTTTGTCAACATTTATCGCTATAATATTACAACCGATCCTCCTGATAATATCTGTTCACTAATTAAGTAATGGAAATGTCTGGTTATATCAGAAATAGAGCTAAGCATGTATGTATAATCAAAAACTGGCATGGAGTTAGCATAAGTGGAAAAATTGAACATGGTCTTAACGTGTTTTGCCATACAATTTTACATTAAAGATCATGCTAAGATATAATCATGTGTTAAAACTACATTATGCGGCGGCTTTTAATGTAAAATTGTATAGATTAACTCATCAACACGTAGTTCAATTTTGTCACTTATGCTAACTTCATGTCAGTTTTTGGTTATACATAAGGCCGTAAGTATATTCTTACCAATAAATAAAAACGAAAAGAAAAAAAATTATTAAAAAGCATTGGCAAATAATTTTTCAGATTGTAACCCGTAACGTTGGCAAACCGTTTCGGTTTTTTGAGTAAAAGTGCTTTCCCAGTGCTACAATTTTTGTACGGTTGGCAATTTGTGCCTGAGTATTTACAAAGTTTACGAAGCATGAAGAAACTATACAACTGCTGGTGACAACTATATTCAAGCTGATGGTGTTGGAGAAATCAAGTTGAATTTTAACGACTGCGAATATGTTTTTAATGATGTTCTTTATGTACCAACAATGAAAGGAAATTTTTTGTCTGTTGACAAAATAACACAGAGAGGATTTGATCTAAAATTCGAAAAGAATGTATCAAGTATTTTTAACAGACAAGATGTTATATTAACATTTGAAATAAAAAATAAGCTGTATGTTATCGAACGTTCTGTACAGAACGAAGGTTTTTCTGTGGTGCTGTGGCATAACAGGTATGGGCACCTGAATTATAAAAGTTTGCTGATCAACGAAAATGTGTTACATGTATGAAGGCCAAAATTTGTACACAATAATTGCGTTCGCGTACTCAAAAGTTTTTACAAATTTTTACTGAACTTTGCTGCATTTTACTAAATTGCGTTCGTTTACCCAAAATACAGTAAATGAGTACACAAATTGAGAGAGTAAAGTGACAGTTCTTGACTGATTGTTTTGCAAATTTTTACTGCAGAAATTTGTCGTAGTAAAGTTTAGTAAGATAAGAACATATGATTAAAAATATAAAAAAATTAAAAGTAAGCAATCGAAAAGTGTAAACATTTGAGAAAAGGTTAAATAAATATTGTGAAAGTCATTAAAAAATAATTTATTTCTAAAGCATAATAATGATAGCTGTTAATATACATATTTTTTAATTTATTTTATTAATCCATTTGCTTTGCAAATTATTCTAATTACTCAGAGTTGTAAAACTGTAAAGTATCTGGTTACTTAGTATTGCACTATCTTAAGGTAATCAGTAAGATTTACAAATTGTCATGTAATTTTTATTAATTTAATTAAGAACAAAACAAGGAAATCAAAAAGAAATTTGTTACAAATATTACATGAAGCAACCCAGGCAGAAATTGTGACTTTGCCCAAAAAAATATGTACCACCACAACACTGTAAATACAAAATTACGACTCTTCCAAAATTTTTGTACCACCACAGTACTCTAAACACAAAAATATGACTTAACGTTTACAAATACCGCGTTCTTAGTAATGCTATACCACAACAACACTGTAATACAAAATTTCGACGTTAGTTTCCCAATACCCCGTTTACAATAATTCTATACCGCTACAACACCGTAAATACAAAAATTTCACTTTAGTTCCCCAAATAACTAGTTTTCAATAATTCTTTACCGCTGCAACACTGTAAATACAAAAATTTGACTTAAGTTGGGAAATTTCCATTGTGACGACCTTATAAATGTCTATTTAGAGTACACAGTGGGGACTTTTGCAAAATAAATGGTAATAAATCTGGAACTTCTAAACTACTGATTGGATTTATATGAAACTTCGAACATCCGTAGAGGAGGACTCTGGCTTTATAACAAATGTCTTGGCAGCCGTCTGCCCTAAGCTGGACAGGAGTTACAGTGGGCCTAAGTTGACAACATGGGACTCAAAAAAAATTCTGAGGCTTGTAACTTTTAGAAAACTTATCCGATTTTTATGAGATAAAGCGTTTTGATCTAAGCTTAACATTTTTAATAAATAATGTCCTTAGCTGTGTTTTCGTATCTCTCATAACTTAGAAGATATTTGACTTTTAACAAAAAAAAATTTTTTTTTGCCTTGACTTTTTTTAGTATTTCACCTACAACTTTTTAGTTAATTGTTGGATTTTAAATTAAAAGACAGCATTAAATTTCTGATCAAATTTTAAATAAAAATAAGTAAAAAACTTATTAATATCTGCAGTCGTAAAAGCGGGAAAAGGTAAAGAATTCAAAGTTTTAAAATTTTTCTGGAAAAGGCACGTTTTTTTAAGAAAAAGTATCTTCATTATTTTCAATTTTGTGAAAAACTTTGTTTAACACATACACTTTTAAACCACATAGCGCTAAAAACAATCTATTCAGAATATGCTAAGAGCCAATTATTTTGTATTTTGGGCATGCACCCTACACTCAGCAGTGTCCGAAAATTGCCAATTTCAAAATTTTTTTTTGTGCTTATGCGCTTATAAAAAGTTGTGACGGTATATTTTGAAAGCTTTAGCTATATCATTTAATTATTAGGATAGTTGGCAACATGCTTAATTCAAATTTTTAACAGCCTTTTCATAAATGCGAGGATGCGCGCAAATTTTCTGAAAAAAGTCAAAATTTTGGAAAAATTTTGTTTTGTACCATAAAAAATATATATAAAAATAATTTTCTTTTTTTATGTTGGCATTTTTAGCTTTCATGTGAGTCCTTTTACTTTGCCTGGAAAAATTATTCCAATATAATTAACTGATCTCGAGATATTCCGATTGTAGGGTGCAATTCAAAAAATATGTAGAATGCGCTTAACTTTTTTCCCTTTATTCACACATCAGCTGTTTAAAACTTTTATGAATTCTGAAATTCAACCTAAATAGAAAAACAAAAATAAATTTGGAATGTTATCCAATAAGTCTATGTATATTTTTCGCAATAAAAAATATTTATGGTAATTATACCACATGTTTTTCCATGTAAGTGTAGTTAATGTTAATAACAGGTAAGCATTTAACGAATAACAACACACATGTTTAATGGATTAAAAAAAGGTTTTTGCGGATTTTATTACAGCAACATCGGGAGGTGCTACCTGATTGTGCTACTACTACTTAATAACACTTCACAGTACTAGGTAATTAGACAAAATTAGCAAGGGTTCTTATAAATTATGCTGTATTGCATAAAAAATGTGAAAAGTTTTATTTGTGTGTATTGTTTTTTTATTATTATTTACCAATAGATAATCTATTTAATATTAGGCTATAGCTAAGAAAAACTATTTAACACTAAATAATTTATTTATTTTTAAATTACATGTTTGAGCTATGTTAGTTGCCATAATTTTACAATTTATTTATTTCAATTATTTTTAAGAAAACAATCCGAAATATATTGAAGCTTAAGAGGTTTTTTATTTGAATTGCTTCACTGTCGTCTTTCTCTATTTCTTTAGTTATCTTTGGTAACCATTTCAACCGTATTGCTTGTAAAACTGGATCTGAGGATAACAATAAGTGAAGCATTAAATCATAATTTTCTGCTAATTTTGAACACTTGCGACTATTAAATAATCTTTACTGCTTTACGTCTTTGTTCCTTGCTTCTTGAGCTTCTTCTGTAAGTTCTCCCAGAGGTAGGATGTTGGTTTCAATGATTTCTTTTCCATGAGATAATACCTTATGTACAGTTGGCGTCATCAATCTCCATGGATATAAATTTTTTATCAATACTTTTGTTTCATTAGCAAAAGCATCAAATTTGTCTGCATTAATTTGCTTTTTACTGTTAATAGTTGCCAGTATTATTTTGAAGTTCCTTATTAGTTTTTTATCCAAGCCGGTTATCAAGGATGTATTCTCAGGATCCTCAAAAAAGCGTCTAGCAGTATTTCCATTATTCGAGCTACCATAACCGTTAATTGGCTTATCAATTATAAGCCCATGCTTTCTAAATTCATTTTGTATCCTTTTATTCTCAGTTCTTCGTGTATCTGCTAAGTCTTTGTTGTTTCGTGAGGAGACAGTTTCATTACCTTTGATTTTCTATATTTTATATCATATGATAGATGCAAGCAATACTCCATAAATCTAATGCGAGCATGAAGTGGGGAAATTCCAAATTTAAGGGCTTCCTCTTTTATAGTTTCATCAGATTTATCTTCAAACTCAGAGCTTTTTTCCCCACATATATTGCATTTCCAGTATAACTTGGTATCCGTTGGGGCATTGGCAACTTTTCCATCTATCATAGTCAATTGTAAATCAGATGTGACATTTATAATGCAGTCAGAAATTTTTATTGCAATGCTTGGTAAGTTCCTTATTTCTTCTGATATAGTAACTACAATATTTTGAGCTTCATCTCTATTTTCTTTCATATATTCAAATTTTATTGGTCGACATAATAACTTTGATGCAGGCGTCCTATTTATCCATACGTCTTCAAATGCAGGTACAGTGGATGATGATGATGAATTTGTATATAAACGCATTCTAAGAGGTACCAACGTAGACATAAATATCGATGAAAAAGATATATTATCTTCGCTTTGTTGTCTATATTCAGAAAATCCAGTAGTCCCATCACAACCCCATTTACAAATTAATACTAGCTCGGACTTGTGGCATTTACTTATGTCTTCTTTGCTAAAGGTTGAAATTATCCTAGAAGCAGTATTTTCGAGGAGACTGCATAATAATAGTGGCGCCCGTGCTACTAACGTTCGAAACCGATGGCAAAATTACATCCTTTGTTGCCTTCAATGACTTTGTAGATGGCAAATTTCCCCATTTCTTTTCAGTCATAGCTTTTCTTAATATTTCATATTTATTCCTTGTTAGACCCAAGTTTAGAATAAGGGCTAATGCATCTTCCTTAGTAAAATCTGTTTTAGATTTAGGCGTTGGTATGCTTTCCACCATACGTTGTATTCTCTTTGGAGATGCTTTTGGAAGAGCATCTACAATTTTGCCAACTTCCTTCGGTTTGTTTTTGGTTAAGGCACTTCTAAAGGCATCCTTTATAAGGCCAAAAGAGTGGTTTTCAATGAGGTCTTCTTGCTTTCTTTTCTGGCTTCTTGGTTGAAGTTCCTCGTATAATTTATTAGGCCTTCCCAATTGTTTCATACCAATCTGTGTAACTATCTCGGTTTTTAGCCATTGTTCATTTTGTTTTTGGAACTTAGTTTTGTTATAATTTAATTCTTTCATTTTTCTTTCGTACGCTACCAAAAAGTTCTCTATTTTTTTAGTAGCATCTTCATTTAGTTTTAATCCAAATGAGTTGTCAATTATATCTATGATTTTAGAACATTTTTCTTGGCGCAATAAACTAACAGGAACGTATTCCCATAGAAGTTTACATACCGCGTTATATTTAATACTAATCTCCATAACAGTTCAATATAGAGTGATTGTTCTTATAAAAGAACCCTGCGTTTTTATGCAATACAGCATAATTTATAAAAACCTTTGCTAATTTTGTCTAATTACCTAGTACTGTGAAGTGTTATTAAGTAGTAGTAGCACAATCAGGTAGCACCTCCCGATGTTGCTGTAATAAAATCCGCGAAAACCTTTTTTTAATCCATTAAACATGTGTGTTGTTATTCGTTAAATGCTTACCTGTTATTATCATTAACTACACTTACATGGAAAAACATGTGGTATAATTACCATAAATATTTTTTATTGCGAAAAATATACATAGACTTATTGGATAACATTCCAAATTTATTTTTGTTTTTCTATTTCGGTTGAATTTCAGAATTCATAAAAGTTTTAAACAGCTGATGTGTGAATAAAGGGAAAAAAGTTAAGCGCATTCTACATATTTTTTGAATTGCACCCTACAATCGGAATATCTCGAGATCAGTTAATTATATTGGAATAATTTTTTCAGGCAAAGTAAAAGGACTCACATGAAAGCTAAAAATGCCAACATAAAAAAAGAAAATTATTTTTATATATATTTTTTATGGTACAAAACAAAATTTTTCCAAAATTTTGACTTTTTTCAGAAAATTTGCGCGCATCCTCGCATTTATGAAAAGGCTGTTAAAAATTTAAATTAAGCATGTTGCCAACTATCTTAATAATTAAATGATATAGCTAAAGCTTTCAAAATATACCGTCACAACTTTTTATAAGCGCATAAGCACAAAAAAAATTTTGAAATTGGCAATTTTCGGACACTGCTGAGTGTAGGGTGCATGCCCAAAATACAAAATAATTGGCTCTTAGCATATTCTGAATATATTGTTTTTAGCGCTATGTGGTTTAAAAGTGTATGTGTTAAACAAAGTTTTTCACAAAATTGAAAATAATGAAGATACTTTTTCTTAAAAAAACGTGCCTTTTCCAGAAAAATTTTAAAACTTTGAATTCTTTGCCTTTTCCCGCTTTTACGACTGCAGATATTAATAAGTTTTTTACTTATTTTTATTTAAAATTTGATCAGAAATTTAATGCTGTCTTTTAATTTAAAATCCAACAATTAACTAAAAAGTTGTAGGTGAAATACTAAAAAAAGTCAAGGCAAAAAAAAAGTCAAATATCTTTTAAGTTATGAGAGATACGAAAACACATCTAAGGACATTATTTATTAAAAATGTTAAGCTTAGATCAAAAAGCTTTATCTCATAAAAATCGGATAAGTTTTCTAAAAGTTACAAGCCTCAGAATTTTTTTTGAGTCCCATGTTGTCAACTTAGGCCCACTGTAACTCCTGTCCAGCTTAGGCCAGACGGCTGCCAAGACATTTGTTATAAAGCCTGAGTCCTCCTCTACGGATCTTCGAAGTTTCATATAAATCCAATCAGTAGTTTAGAAGTTCCAGATTTATTACCATTTATTTTGCAAAAGTCACCACTGTGGAGTATTGTGACAACATTGAAAACAAGAGTCGGAGGACGGTCATTCGGCGTTATCATTGTAATGTTATGAGTACATTACAATCTTGGTAAACGAATGTTGTACTGATGTTAGTTGTACCCGGAGACAATCGTCGCAACGTCGTGCTGATTCTCTTTTTCTGCCTGGGAAATTACAAAATTTATTCTTAGATTGCTCGTGTTATAAAAATATTGTATCGAGTACCAATAATGAAAACGAGTTGAATAGTCAAAAGTTTATATCAAGGCAAACACATAACAGGTAAAGTTGAAAATACAGCTGATCTATTTTTTTTTGCCTAATTCAAGGCGAATTCATATAACTGTTGGCTCGTATGTCAAAAGTTGTTTATATATACAGACCTGCGCCGGACAATTTTTTCAGCGGCGCCAGCTCTTGGAAAAATTGTCGGCGGAAGCTGATAGTCAAATAACATGAAATACAAAATTTAAGATAAAAAAGAATTAAAAAATAAATAAAGCAGATATTCACGTGCTGGTGGTTAAGCATTGTCTATATATTTCATTGGTGCTTTGCCAAATCATCAGTATACTTCAACCACATATTTTGAACAGTCACAAACCTCTTATCTTATGCACAGACTTTCAAAAATTTCTGTGTCAAAAACTATTTGAAAATTCACCCAGCAAATAATTTATATTCGGTAGGAATAGGTATATTTTATTTTTCTACACATTTATACAATTAAAAATCCATTGGATAGCAATAAAAGTATTTATAAGGCAAAATAAAAAATAAAGTATAAATTTTTTTTTTTTTTTTTTTTTTTTTTTTTTTTTTGTAATGCATGTATTTATTTACTGTATCTTCATATATGAACTAACAATAAGTATTCAAATCTTAAATCTATAAAAAAATTATTAGGCCCGACCAGTGTCGGACATAAACTTAGTGGTAGTTATAAATAATACATTAGTTGTGATAATCAAAAAAAAAAAAAGAGGGGGAAAGTATTTTTAAGTAGTCCCATCTGGAGTGTTAGGTATAAGAGCCCGTGTGTCCCTCTTTTTTAGGCGGACGTATCCAGTAATGTTCAAAATATTACGAGCAAGCGGATTAGGATGTGATTCGAGTTTTGTTAAATATTTGCCTGCGTATTTTGCAATTTCTTCAGTCACTAGTGGCATATTTAAATCACGATGTATAATAGAATTTTGGATGTACCATGGAGCTGAAGCAGTGCCCCATAACTGAGTTCCGTAGCGCCATATTGGCTTCAAAAGCGACTTGTATAATAAAAGTTTGGAGTCTAGGCTGAGTGTTGAGTTTCTGCCAATCAACCAATATATTTGAGTTAACTTAAGTTTCATCTGAGTTAACTTAGAGTCAATATGATGTTTCCATGTAAGTCTTCGATCAAGGTGTATACCAAGGTATTTCACTTGGGAATGTTGAGGAATATTTTGATTGTTGATTCGAATGGGGGAGCAAGTATCTCTTCTTAGGGTGAACGTTATATGGACACACTTTTGTTCATTGACTTTAATTCTCCATAAGTTCAACCATATTTCCAGCTGGGTAATATGTTCCTGGAGATTGCGGGATGCCTCATAAGGGTTTTTGTGCACTCTCATACAGGCTGTATCATCGGCAAAAGTAGAAATATGGATATTATTGCTCACAGGCATATCACAAGTATATATTAAATACAAGACAGGACCCAGAATACTACCCTGGGGCACACCAGAAGATATAGATTCGGGCACACTCGTGAACTCTACTTCCACAACAGTGAACTTCCTATCAATAATAAAACTTTCCAAAAGCTTTTGAATGTTTATTGGCAGATATGTCTTCAATTTTAAAACTAGGCCTTCGTGCCATACTTTATCAAACTCCTGAGAAACATCAATAAAGAGAGCAGAACAATACTTATTTTCTTCAAATGTTCTTCTTACAACTTGGAGCAGTCTATGCGTTTGTTCAATCGTGCTGTGCTGACTTCTAAAGCCAAATTGATGGTCCGGGATGCACCCATTATCAGTTAAAATTATGGACAATTTAGTCATGAGCAGCTTTTCGAAAAGCTTTGAGATTGTAGATAGTAAGCTTATAGGCCTATATGACTCAGTCTTGGTAAGATCTCTGCCCGCCTTTGGAATCATTTTGATCTTGGCCAGTTTCCAGTTATGTGGAAAATACTGCATTCTTAAAATAGCATTAAAAGTAAATAGCAGGATTCTTATTTCAATATGAGGCAAGTTCATGAGCATTTTGTTACTAATGCCATCAATACCTGGAGCTTTCTTCGGGTTGAGTTCAGCAATTACTTTTTGTACTTCACGCATCTTATTCCTTAAGGGCCGAGGGGGTAGAGAAACTACACACGGTAAATCAGCAGCACCCGTACATGAATTGGGAGTGAATACATTAACATTAACATTGAAGAAATTTATTATATGACATATTGTCATAAGTTTATTTTCATTGAAATTTATTTGCTGGTGGTTTAGCATTGTCTATATATTTGGTTGGTGCTTTTCCAAATCATTAGTAGACTTCAACCATATATTTTATCAAAGATTCTAAGCCTACTACGCTTATTTTTTTTTTGTGATTTTCAAATATATTATTATTTGTGAATTCTCAAATAGTTTTTGAAAGTCTGTCCGCAAGATAAGAGGTTTGTAACTGTTCAAAATATATGGTTGAAGTCTACTGATGATTTGGCAAAGCATCAATGAAATATATAGACAATATGTCAAATAATAAATATTTTTAAATAAATAAAATAATTATTAGATTATATTGTACATGAAGAATCGGCTGCTGTTTTTCAGGCAACATAAACCAAACTTTTTCCAGCAGCAGCGTAGCTGACTAAAATTATCTACGGCTCGGCTCAGCCAGTTCAGAGCCATCATGGCCTAGATATCTGCTTGAGTAACTTCAATCAGCTGCTTTTGACACACGAGCCTCCAAGGCAACAAAAAATACCATATTGTTTTTATTGTTAGTGTTTTGGTGTAGTATTAACTTGGTTTATATATTTTTCAACACTATTTGGAGTTGGAGTCAGCTGTTTCTTTAATCTTACTAATTTTTACTATTTTTCCGTTCGCGTACTTTTTTTGGCAACAGCTGTTTGAGAGTAAATTTTACAATTTTCGCAGTAAATACTCATTTACTGCATTTTACTGCAAAAGTAAACGAACACACTTAATCATATACACAGACATCAAAAAGTAGAGATAAACATATTTTATTGTTTGAGAAACAATCTATAGCAGGTTCTAAATAATTTTTAACTTTTACGGATGATAAGTCAAGGATGGTATTTGTTTATATTTTGAAAACAAAAGACCAAGCGTTTGATAAATTTATTTTATTCATTTATTCAAGAACATGATAGAACGACAAACGGAGCGTAAAATAAAAATGCTAAGAAGTGGTAATGGCGGTGAGTTTGTCAATAAGAAATTTGATAAATATTTAGAAGACAACGGTATCGAAAGACAGCTTACTGTACCATATAGTCCAGCCCAAAATGGTGTGTCCGAACGTATGAACAGGACTTTGGTCGAAATGGCCAGGAGCATGCTAATGTATTCTAACATGAGTGAATTTTTGTGGGCAGAGGCAATTGCAACAGCTGTATATATTCGAAACCGGTCACCAACAAGAGCTTTAGTGGGTGTAACCCCTTATGAGGTTTGGTATGGAAAGGTGCCTTCAGTAAAACATTTTAAAACTTGGATGTTAAGCGGTAGCTCTTGACAAGACTCATCATAGCAAGTTCAAAGCAAAAGGTAAATATTATCGTATGATAGACTAATTATTAACGTCCAAGGCGTATAGACTTTATAACCCTGATACACGTGATGTAATCGAAAGGCGAGATGTTTTGTTTAACGAAGAAGACCTGATGAGAAGCAACAATAATCCTGTATCATTTGATTTGATTGACGAAGTGTGTTCTGAAGAGCCAATAAATGAAGGTATTACTATTAATGAAGAAGCAAAGGACGAAACTCAAAGAGAAGAATATGATAGCGCGGAAGATATGGAAGACTTGCAGTATTTTTCCGGCGATGAAGCAATTATCGTGGTAGACCAAGAATTGAACGTGATAGACGTGGCCGCCCGAAGAAAATTTATAATGTGCTCAACAACTTAAATAGTTCTAGTGATTTGGTATTGCCACAAACCATTTGTGAAGCGTTGAACAGTAGTGAATCCGAGTATTGGCTTGATGCTATGGACAAAGAGTATAATTCATTAATAAGCAACAAAACGTGGACTTTAACAGAATTGCCAAATGAACAGAAAGCGGTAGGCTGTAAATGGATGTTTGCAGTAAAGCGTGCTATAGACGGTAATATTGAAAAATATAAAGCCCGTCTTGTAGCCAAGGGGTGTAGTCAACAATATGGAGTAAATTACTATGAAACATTTTCTCCCGTGTATCGCTTTGCAACTATAAGAATGCTATTAACAATTGCTGCAGAAAAGAAAATGTATCTCCGTCAATAAGACGTCTGCACTGCATATTTGAACAGTGAATTAACTGGGGCCTAATTCCTGCACTCGTGATCGGAATTGCATTTGAATAGAAATTAATTTCGATGGCAAGAAATTTTCCGATGATGTCACTCGCTACCAAGCGAATCGAGTTTTTGTTTCAGTGGTGGAAAACATATCGGCTTTCGACTCACATCCTATAATGTCATCAACGTAAATAACAATTATACATAATTTACCTTTCTTGTGCACGAAGTATAAACACGGTTCTTGGTCAGATTTCTTAAATCCAATCTACCTCAAAACGGAATCAATTTTGGAGTTCCACTCCCTTCCAGACTGTTTCAAACCGTAGATAGCTTTGTTAAGCTTTAATTCCGCACTAGGACGCGATTTATCAACATAACCCTCTGGCTGCATCATGTACATATACGTTATCAGGGGTCTAATTCCCGCATTCGATTGCGAGCGAGTTTTTAGTCGAATGTGCGAGTTTTTTAACTTTTGGGATTTTCGCATTCGGTTTCGAATAACACATATCGAAATTTCTAATGACAGCATTCGATAACGTGCATACATTCGAATGCAACCGTTCGTGTTTTTACTCGCAAGCAAAAAGGCATTCGAAATCATGTTTAACATAGAAAAAGCGAAGAAAAAGAAAATGTATGTTCGATATTTGACTTATTTATTTATAAATGAATGAATGCACAAATATACGTATAAAAAATACAAATTAAAATAAATAACAAATTAACTGCTTCTGGTCAACCAATAAAAGAATCGAAAATGTGGCTAGTGCTCAATTCTCTAACTTTACACTAATTTATTATTATTAAGTTATTAATTAAATTAAAATGAAAATAACATTCGTTTCTTTTTTCTGCATATAGGTGTGTATGTACGTACATATATATGTTTTTGCACACATACATATATACAAACATATGCTTTTGCTTACAATTTATTCAGTGTTGTGGAATGAATTTATATATAAATATATTTGCCCTCTAAAATTTAATTCACAGTCTTTCCTAATGCCTCCTCTCTCCGAAACAATCAAAGTTTTTATCAAATACTTAATAATTTTTTAAAATATTCCAAAAAAATTAAGAATACTTTTTAAAAAAATATGCACAATTTTCTCATAATTTTCAAAAATCCAAATTGCAAAATTATTCCTTGCTACAATTTTTGAGATATCAAGAAAAAAAATTTTTTCATATAAATTGCAATGAAGTTTTCTTTCAAAAACAACAAAACCAACTGATTTTTGCTTAATAATATAGAAGTTATGTACTAACGATTAAAAAAAGTGAGGGCCAAAAATTAAAAAAAAAATTTCATGTCAAATAACTTGGAAACTGTAAGAGATAAAATGGTGCTCTAAGCATGTTTTTCTCTCTTAAGTATGATTGTCCCGCTGAAAAAATTATTAAGATCGGTCCATATTTACAAAAGTTACAAGCTCCGAAAGAAGTTCGACACCCGCAGTTTCCCACTTTGAGGCTCTTTGGAGCTACCCTGTCTTACAACATGGTGCCTCCAAATATACTTTCTCAAAAGTTCACCACTTCTTTTTTTCCATAACAGATAGTTTGGTCGAAATCGGTTCACTAGTTAGTTCAAAAGTTGCGGAATTTTTACCATTTTTTTTATTTCATGCCACTGTGCTACGCATACAAAAAATTATATGATTTCACTATATTGGCAACATTGCTATTGCTTATTAATAACAAACCATGATACAATAATACAGCTAACCTCAAAGCGCCAGCTGATAGAATATGTTTCGTGATGTAATCTGCCAAATGTTGTTTATGTTTTACCAATACACGCACATAGAGCCTATTGAAATTGTACTAATACACAAAAGCTTTGCAAACACAAGAGAACATGTAACCTTATTTTTCCAACACACACGCATAGTGGCTATTAAAACTCTACTAATACAAACAAGCTTTGCAATGTAAAATTGTAGATTTGCGGTTACCTGTATTATTGTATCATGTAACAAACGATGAGATGAGAGAAAGCAGCATGAACAAAAGTTGTTTCAATGAACAATCTCATTTGTTTACAGTATGAAGCGAAATGTTTTCACTCATAGTATGTTAAAAGGAACAGTTTGTTCAGTATTAACATATTTATTCGAAGTTGGGCTTTAGTAAACAAACATTTCAGTAGTTTCATGGATGGAATTGTTCATGCTACTCTATACTATGTAATAGGTTTTTTGGCCTCTGGGCTTTTATATTGCAATATGAACAAATAAGTAAAATTAAGTTGATCATGATTTCTTCTTTTTTTAATATTTCTATAATATGTATGAAGCGCTAATGTTATTTATGTCTACTTTATCTTTTTAGGGTGCTGGCAACCTTAGTTTCAATGCAATTTCTCACCATGAATTGCCTAATTTACTTCCATTAGTATTGGATTTATTTTCTAAAGCATTAACTACTGAAGTCCATGAGAAAGTAGTATGCTTTACGCTAGAAATGTTTAGTCTTTGGACATCTAAATGCATGAATTCTTCAAATAACCTTGTGATTGACATTTTCAAAAAAGGAGTTCAGCTGAAAACAACTACACCGCCCGTTCGCTTGTCATATTTGCAGTGGCTGCTTGCATGTTTTACTAAATTCAATTTACAAAATGATACTTACTTAACGGCTATGTTATTAAAAATATTTGAAAAAGCTTTCCAGAACCCATCTAATATATCGTTAGTATCAGAAGCAGTTTGTGCTACATGCTTGTTGCTTAAAATGGAAGGTGCCGCGAATTACGATAAATTGAATAACTTCTGGAATATTATTCTGGATACAAATAAATCTATATTTTTAACAGAACGCTTTATAAACTCAGCTCCTGCAGATATTTTATGCTATATTGTTCTTATGGCAGAAAGGATGTTGACAAATCATTTCGGATTAATTAAAGGGAATTTTAGCACATTGTATAAGGCATTTGCTCAAGCAACCACATCATCTTCGGAAAAAGTGAGGAATTATGCAAATGATGTACTACCTGCATTAATTGCATCGAATAACGGGGTTCAGTATTCTAAAAATATTGTTTCTGAGCTTGGATATAAGTTAAAATGTATGGATGTAGAATTGGGATCAGATGATTGCTTTTTGTTTTCCAGTTCAATTATTGCAACACTTCGCATACTTTGTAATATCAAAAACATTTCTAGTGTTGACGCGCAATCATTGGCACTGCAATTGTTAATCGTGTGCCACCATCATATAGTAGTACGTGTTGATTCAAATTTATGGGACAGTATATTGAGGCAACAACTAAATTTAGACATCAATCAACTATTTTCAATGCAATCGGAAAAATTGGTGGATATGATAGTAGACAATTTCGAAATTAACAAAACGTACGAAAATGCAGTTGCAACTTTGTCGCTTTTGAGTCCAGATAAATTCTTGCCACTGATAATATCCAAAGTCATTTCATATCTTACTGACCCATATCTGATTAATGTATCTGATAACGAATATTTTACATTTCTAACTCCCGAAGGAGAACTGTACGATAAAAGTGTTATACCTAACAATAGTGAAGTGTATACTATAATAGGAATTAAGAGAGAAAACAAGGTATACAGTTATAAAGAACAAATAGAAGAGCTGCAACTCAGACGAGAAATAGAGGAAAAAAAGCGTAAAGAAGGTAAACTAAAATTTTCTCAGTTAACCTCTAAACAGAAGGAAGCGATAAAAAACCAAACTGGAAAAGAGCAGTTAATTAAAGCGCGATTGAAAGAGTTAAGCTTTAGATTGAATTGCGCGACTAAAATGATCCATTATTCCTGTAATGGAAGTGCGAAACATTGTTCCCTTCATTTTCCGGAACTGTTAAGTGTTATTCTAGAAGCGATGAAGTCACCCTTAGCAGCGGAAATTATGTCTCAATTATACTATCATCTGCGACAAATTTGGTTTGACGATTCTAATTTAGGCTTAAAACTAGCAACAACAACGATAAGATTGAGGTCGCCACATTGTGACATTAACAAAGAATGGTTAAAAATTGACTTAAAATTGTCAGTATTTGATACGATGTATCTCTTAAAAGAAGTTACTATTGATCATAATTGTATACTGAGTAGTCCAGCGTTTTCATATGTGTTTGAGTTTTTAAAACTTGCTCTAATATCGAAATATGCTGAAATTAATGATGATGATGATGATTTAAAACTTATAGGAATAAAAATTGTCGAACAACATGCTCAAACCAGGGGTGAAACCGCTTACGGAGACCTGTCAGACTTTAAGCACCCAAAATATTTGCCAAGAATGGAAATATTTAGGTTTTTAATTCATCTAATAAGCATACATTATGGGCGTGTTCAGACACAGTCTGTTGCAGCATTACTTGAAGTTGCAAAATGCAGTTCTGGCGATGATTTTTGTGCTTTAGCCACACAAGATGAGTTAAATATATTTTTGAATGCTCTGGAAAATGACCAAGAAGCAATTCGAGACGTTTCATTGCGTGTTCTTTTGATTTTATCAAAGGCAATACATAACGAAAGCAAAAACAATTTACAATTTTCAGAATATATTACAAGACGTCTATGGATAGCAAAGTTTGACAATTCAAAACTTAACCGAGATATTGCGGAAGAACTTTGGAAAAAGCTCAATATGAAAAATCCAATTGCTGAAAATTTGTTGTCTGATGTAATACACTCTGAATTGTGTATACAACAATCAGCAGCAGCATCTTTAGTACCATTATTAGCGGATGACTGCTCCGGTGCCAAACGTATATTAAAAAAACTTTTGACTATATATAATGAAAAATTGTCTAAGATTCCACCAAAACTTGACGAGTTTGACCGTGAGATAGAACCTGCAATTGATCAGTGGAGACCTCGCAGAGGAATTGCTATAGCAATATCTAAAATTTCTCAGTTCTTCTCATTAGATGATGTTAATCATGTTATGCAATTCATGGTGTCTGCTGGCTTAGGAGATCGTGAAGAAATTGTTCATAAAGAAATGCTTGCTTCATCGCTTATTATTGTAGATTTGCATGGCAAAGATACTATTATCACGTTGTTGCCAGTTTTTGAAGATTTTTTAGATAAAGCACCAAAATCTCAAAATTATGATAACATAAGACAAGCAGTTGTCATATTAATGGGCTCTTTAGCGCGTCATTTAGAAAAGGATGATAAACGCATAGAACCTATAGTAAGAAGACTTTTGGCCGCTCTTTCTACTCCATCGCAGCAAGTTCAAGAAGCCGTGTCGAACTGTCTACCCTATTTGATGCCTTCAGTGAAAGAAGAAGCTCCTGCCATCATTAAACGTCTCTTACAGTCCCTCGTTAAGTCTGAAAAGTACGGAGAACGTAGAGGTGCCGCATATGGTATTGCCGGTATTGTAAAAGGCCTTGGAATTCTGTCTTTAAAACAATTTGATATTATGTCAAAGCTTACGATACATATTCAAGAAAAGAAAAATTATAAATCAAGAGAGGGGGCGCTGTTTGCTTTTGAAATTCTTTGCACTTCTCTTGGCCGTCTATTTGAGCCATATATAGTTCATGTACTTCCCCACTTATTACAGTGTTTTGGGGATTCCTCTCAATATGTGCGACAGGCTGCAGACGATACCGCTAAAGTAGTTATGGGAAAACTATCTGCTCATGGAGTAAAGCTAGTATTACCATCATTACTTGAAGCTCTTGATGAAGATTCATGGCGTACAAAAACTGCATCTGTTGAACTATTGGGAGCAATGGCTTATTGCGCACCAAAACAACTTTCATCTTGCTTGCCCTCAATAGTTCCTAAGTTAATAGAGGTTTTAGGAGACTCACATACTAAGGTGCAGGAAGCCGGAGCCGATGCGCTCAAAGTAATAGGATCTGTTATAAAAAATCCGGAAATACAAGCTATTGTTCCCGTTTTATTGAAAGCTCTCGAGGATTCATCTAAAAATACATCTACATGTCTTCAAAGCTTGTTACAAACAAAATTTGTACATTTTATTGACGCTCCATCTCTTGCATTAATAATGCCAGTTGTGCAAAGAGCATTCATGGATCGATCTACAGAGACACGAAAAATGGCTGCACAGATTATCGGCAATATGTATTCTCTGACGGATCAAAAGGACCTAACTCCATATCTTCCAAATATTATCCCAGGTCTTAAGATGTCGCTTTTGGATCCTGTTCCCGAAGTGAGGGCTGTATCTGCACGCGCCTTGGGTGCCATGGTCAAAGGAATGGGAGAATCATCTTTTGAAGATTTACTTCCATGGCTGATGGAAACGCTCACATCCGAGTCCAGTAGTGTAGATAGAAGCGGTGCTGCTCAGGGACTATCAGAGGTAGTAGGCGGTCTTGGTGTTGAAAAACTACATAAAATTATGCCAGAAGTTATTGTAACTGCAGAAAGAAATGACATAGCTCCTCATGTAAAAGACGGATATATAATGATGTTCATATACATGCCTGGTGCGTTTCCACAAGATTTTACACCTTACATTGGACAGATAATCAACCCTATTCTTAAGGCACTTGCAGATGAAAACGAATATGTCCGTGATACTGCTTTAAAGGCAGGACAAAGAATTGTAAATCTATATGCTGAAACGGCTGTTGCTCTATTATTACCAGAATTAGAAAAAGGTTTATTCGATGACAATTGGCGTATTCGCTTCAGTTCAGTACAATTATTAGGAGACTTGTTGTACCGCATTTCAGGAGTTTCTGGAAAAATGACAACGGAAACTGCAAGTGAAGACGATAACTTTGGCACTGAGCAATCACATACTGCTATTATAAGATTCTTGGGCGTTGAGCGACGTAATCGTGTTCTGTCTGGTTTATATATGGGTCGAAGTGATGTATCTCTAATGGTTCGCCAATCAGCACTGCATGTTTGGAAAGTAGTAGTCACCAATACGCCTCGAACACTTAAAGAAATACTACCTACTCTTTTTGGTTTACTGTTAGGGTGCTTAGCAAGTACTAGTTACGATAAACGTCAAGTTGCAGCTAGAACACTCGGTGACTTAGTCCGAAAGCTAGGTGAAAGGGTTTTGCCGGAGATAATACCAATTTTAGAAGGAGGACTTAACTCTGAGCAACCAGACCAACGCCAAGGTGTTTGTATTGGACTTTCCGAGATAATGGCGTCCACGTCAAAAGAAATGGTACTCTCTTTCGTTAGCAGCTTGGTCCCAACTGTAAGAAAAGCACTGTCAGATCCTCTTCCTGAAGTTAGAGAGGCAGCTGCGAAAACATTTGAATCGCTTCATTCCACGGTAGGTTCAAAAGCTCTTGATGACATACTACCGTCGATGTTAAAGGCACTATCAGATCCAGATCCAGAAATTGTCGAAAATACATTAGATGGCTTACGTCAAGTAATGACAATTAAGTCCAGAGTTGTGTTGCCGTATTTAGTTCCACAGTTAACTGGTCCCCCGGTAAACACGAAAGCCCTCTCCATACTGGTATCTGTTGCCGGAGAAGCTCTTACAAAGTATTTGCCAAAAATACTTTTTGCCTTTTTACAAGCTCTTTCGGGTGCTCAAGGCACATCAAATGAATCGCAAGAACTTGAATATTGCCAAGCCGTTATTTTATCGGTATCTGATGAAGTTGGTATACGAACCATAATGGACACGTTAATGTCATCATCAAAGTCGGAAAATATATATATGCGTAAATCTTCCGCAAGTTTATTATCAGCATTTTGTATGCATACACCGGGTGATTATAACCAATACGTGCCGCAGTTGCTAAGATGTCTTCTCCGTTTAATGGCAGAAACTGATCGGGACATATTGCAAAGATCGTGGGATGCTCTAAATGCTGTTATCAAAGGCTTAGATTCATATCAGCAAATTGCGTATGTATCCGACGTACGCCAAGCTGTACGCTTTGCAGCTAGCGATTCTAAAGAATTGGAACTTCCAGGGTTTTGCTTACCGAAAGGAATAACGCCACTATTACCGGTGTTTCGAGAAGCTATTTTAAATGGTCTTCCAGAAGAAAAAGAAAATGCAGCGAACGGGTTAGGTGAAATAATTTCTATAACGAGCGCACAATCTCTACAACCATCTGTTGTGCACATAACGGGTCCTCTAATTAGAATTTTAGGTGATAGGTTCAATGCAGGAGTAAAAGCTGCAGTTTTGGAAACTTTGGCAATACTTCTGCACAAAGTTGGAGTAATGCTGAAACAATTCTTGCCGCAACTACAAACTACATTTTTAAAAGCTTTACACGACCAAAATAGAATAGTTAGGATGAAAGCTGGGCATGCTATATCCGAGTTAGTCATAATACATACTCGTGCTGATCCCCTTTTTAACGAGATTCATAACAGTATAAAAACAAGTGAAGATTCAGCTATTAGAGAAACTATGTTACAAGCCCTTCGCAATGTTATAACTCCGGCAGGATACAAGATGTCCGATTCGTTAAAAAAACAAATGTGTGCAACGTTGATAATTTTGATTGGACATCAAGAGGATGTAACACGCAGTGCTGCTGGTGGCTGCCTTGGAGCTCTGCTTAAATATTTGTCGTCAATTCAAGTAACGGATGTTCTTCACAATCATATATTGATTGATGATAATGACGATTCTCCTATAAAGCACGGCCGTACAATTGCTTTATTTGTTGCTCTTAAAGAAAGTGCTGGAACAATTCTTATTGACGGTCATGAAGAAGTAATATTGAAAAATCTCATTTCAAATATATCGTCCGATAAAATTCCAATAGCTAGCAATGGAATCAGAGGTGCAACTTATTTAATAGAAGCTCGGATGTTAACAAAGAGATGTGCCCCTCCTCAAATTGTTAATGCTTTTTCAAGGGCAATGAATCATAACAGCAATGAAATAAAGCAGCTAGTTGCAAAAAGTTGTAATCACATTGCAAAAGTTCTTAACCCTGATCAAATTTCCGCCGAACTCATAAAATATTTAATACCAATGTTGGTAAATGGAACAAAAGAAAAAAATGGTTACGTGAAGTCTAACTCGGAAATTGCACTAATATCTTTATTACGATTAAGAGAAGATGAACAAAATTTCAATAAAGTATGCAAAATTTTGGATGCAGGTGCTCGGGACTCTTTAACTGAAGTAGTAAGTAAAGTATTACAAAAGGCGGCCATTCAACCTGCTGGAAAAGATGAAGAATTTGACGATACTCTTCTAATTTATTGATTCTATTAAAATGATCGGCTAGTTGAAATTAAGTTAATAAAAATTTTCGTTTTGACGTTTCACTTTCCAATATTTTGATTCATTTTATTAATAATAGCTCAGGGCGACACCAATAGCACATGGTAAATGGAACAAGAGTTAGGATTTCATCATGTTACAGTTAAAACACTAAAATTCTACTTAGTTTTATAAATTAGGTGTGTTTCTTTACTCTACATTGGGATACCGCATAATATTCTTCCACGAAAGTTAATGTTGCCGCAGAGATTTACTAAACTACATTACTTTTAAGTTCTGTTTTACTTTGCTCTCTGAGAAACTCTTAACATACTTTTCAGTTAACTTACGTAAGTATGCATTTTATCGTAAAAATTCATAAAAATTTTAAGCAACATTTCAAATGCTGTTTAAGCAATTGTCAAATGACGAATAGCCGAACTCTGATGTTAATGAGGCAGCCATAATTGTATTTTGATTTGAATGTATGAGTTATTCTTTTAAAGCGTCCTAACGTAAAACATCATCATTTTTATAAAGATTGAATTTTATTTTTACAACTATTTTATTAAGCTTGAGGTCTTTTTATAAACAAATTAAACAATAAATGTTTTGATTTGTTTTCAATATTTCGACACGCCTTTGTGTGTCTTCTTCAGGAAAATAAAATTCCTGAAGAAGTAGGGAACTATCACTTCTGGACCAATTAAAATTGTTAAATTGTTGCTGAAATTGTTAAATTTGAGTAATTAAAATTTGAAAATTGAAGTCCGTTTTATTTTTTGTTTACATAAGAAGTTTTTTGTTTACATTAACCCTTGTGGGAACGGGTGATTTTTTTGGGTTACATTAATTGTGATAACGGGTGATTTTTTTTTGAGATTTTTCATAAGTATATATGCCGACGGGAAAATCATGAAAATGATTTTTCCTAATACCAATGGTGAAATAGTGATTATTAATTTTTTCCTAATGCCTACGGTAATGCATGATAATTTTTCCTAATGCCGACAGCAAAATATTATTATTTTTTTCAAATGCCGACGGCAAAACATGATTACTATTTTTTTCAAATGCCGACGGCAATACATGATTATTATTTTCTAGTGCTGCAGAAAAAATTCCCAGTGTTGCTAGACTGTAGAAATTTGTTATCGTAATACTATATCAGTAATATCAGAGAAAATAGGTTTGATGACTACTAGGCAATTCTCATATGAATCATGGGAATGTGCTTGTGTGATTTCCTCACGCTAATAAATTGTTTATAAATAATAATATTAAATAAATGAATAAAATAATTAAACAAATTATTTTATTGTCAATCGGGGCTTCCTACGGGGTAATGTGGTCAATTATTTGTTTCCAAATTTAAATAAAACGAAAATGATTTAAATTTGAAAACAAATAATGGACCACATTAAACCGTAGGAAGCCCCGATTGACAATCTAATTATAATACTTGATCATAAATCAAAACTTAATAAATTATTTTATTTATTTATAAAACGTTCTCATGCTTGTGTGTGGAGGGTTCAGCGTGTTTGTAGCTGGTAAGCTTATATTTTGTTTGCTTAAGAAATATATTTGTATGTATCTGTGTGTATGTATGTGTATATGAATGTGGGATCGTAGGAACTTGTGCGTGGAATATTTTGTGGCTGTGTAGAATACATTTATATTTTGCAACCTAATAATTTTCTTTGTCTACGATTATTTAAAAGCAGCAAAGTTTCAACTAAGTACAGTCATCAGCAGAGAAACAAAAAGTAAAAACTGTGAATGCTGCAAAGATACTGCCACTAAGTTTTGTATAAATACGCCAACTTTTCTAACCAACACATCAGTACTTTATTGTATTTACAAGTAGTATCATCAGCAATTGTGTTAAAGTGAAATAATAATAAAATAATTAAAAATTAGTTATACAGGTTATCAGTGTAATAGATGCCATAAGGTATACAAATACCACAAGTCCTTTTTGGATCATGTGAAAAGTCATAGCGTGCAGGATCAAATGGTCGTAAGTCGGGGTACAAATCAAGAGCAACCGCAGACATATGTTCAAAATCGTCAACAGCAGATAAATACATTTCATCACCAGCAGCACCCTTCTCTACAGTATCACCAGTATCAACAATACGGTATGGCTAACTGTTACCCTACACCAATGTCATGGAGTAATCAGTTTTTGGTATCAGGAGTACCAATGCAATATGAGTATCCAAAGTACAATTATAATCCCAATTTGATGCAATGGCAACCTCTTACTTATCATCAACAAGAGCAGCAGCACCAATAACAACAAGCTCATCAACAAGGTGTGGATATCCCTGGAGGGACTTTATACAACGATGATATGGATATAAGTTTACCGGAAAGTGATGGATAAGTAGAAGAAAAAAAGAGAAGAAACTCTGCCAACTCCAATGAGTACTTCGCATGCTAGGAGGGAAGAAGTCGAAGAGAATGTGAGATATTACAAAATATCGAAAGCCTTCAAAAATCATATCGCCACATGTGCAATACTAAATAAAAAGCACCAACTTCTCTTGGAAGAATTTATTAAGGAAAACATAAATATTTTTATTGAGAGACTTAAAATGTCTTTGTCCAAGCATACAATAATTAAATTCCATTTGAGTATTGTGGTGGAAATTATCAAAATTGTTGAAGAAGAATTGGAGTTGTGTGTTATAACACATGGAGCGAAAATGAGTTTGCTGACGAAAGCAGATAGCATTGAAGAATTATTCCGTAAACAGGTTGAGGAAATTTCAACCAAAATATCCGAATTTGAACAGCGAGATTCTGGCTGGACTTTGTCACGCATAGTCCGAGCAGAAATTAACATCATAAAATCGTCACTCGTCAAAGGATCAAGTTGGATATCCACTCCTGAAAAACTATTAAGAAAAAAAAGCTTGCATCAATATTGAAAATAGTGATGAATACTCCTTCAAGTGGTGTATAATCGCTGCCATGGATATTGTTAAATACCATCAAGTACGCTGCAGTTCTTATAATATTCAGGACATTTCTGCAGAGACGATTGTTACACGAAATGGTGTAGCGTTAAATTTCAAAAACTTAACTTACCCATTAGCACTAAACAAAATCAAGGAGTTCAAAGTAAATATTCCAGCAATAAGTGTTAATGTGTTTGGGTATGATGAGGGCGCAAATCAGATCATTGGTCCCTATTATGTGACCAAGGATGAGAAAGTGAACCATGTCAACTTACTGTTTTTGGAGAATGGTGAAGTTCATCACTACATTTTGATAAAGGACATATCAAAGTAAGTTAGAAAATTATACTACACTTTAATTTTAATGATACCAATATATGGTTTTATATATTTAATAATAGAAACATTTTACTTATAATCTTTAATTTTTTTTATCATTCACAGACTTTTGACGAATGAAATAACCAGCTATAGGCATAAATTAATTTTTTGCAACAGCTGTCTCCAGTACACTCATAGGGAGAACGTTATGACTAATCATAAGGCAGAATGCGGCAAAATTGTTACAACTATGCCATCAGGTCCAGATACAAATCTAAGCTTTAAGGAGCATCAGAGAAAAATGGAAGTCCCCTTTGTGGTTTACGCGGACTTCGAGTGCAACCTTGAAGAAATTAGTGATAATGTAAGTACTAAGACTAGTTTAATTAATAAGCACACTCCTCGTGCTTTTAGTTAAGTGTCTCCATAACAATAATTTAGATAAGTTAAGGGTTTATACAGGGAAAGATGCCTCAAAAAAATTCGTGTCATATTTAATTAAAGATTGTGAGGATATTTATAATAATCATTTAGTAAATAATAGGCAAATGGATACTTTATCCCCTTCTGATATTCATAATTTTTATAGTGCGGTGAATTGTCATATTTATCAAAAATTTCTAGGTAAAGATCGCGTTAGAGATCATTGTCACATTAGTGGTAAATATAGAGGTGCAGCCCACAATAACTGTAATTTAAATAACCAAATTCCAAAGTTTGTACCAGTTTACTTTCACAATTACTCAAATTATGACACATATTTTTATTAAAGAACTAGGTGAAATTTCTATGCAACTGAAAGTATTCCCTCTCAATAAGGAGCTTTATATATCACTCTCGCAATTTACAGAAATGAGCGATGGTCAAATCTTGAAATAAGATTTCTTGATACATTACGCTTTATGGCTGAGAGTTTGGAATCATTAGCCTGCAATTTGTCGGATAATGATTTTAACACTATAAGGTCCTTATTTCAGTCAGAAAAAGAATTTCAGCTTATTAAGAAGAAAGGTATTTTCCCCTATGAGTACCTAAATTCATTCCAAAAATTAGACGATTGTCAGCTGCCTTCACGCAGTGATTTCTTTAGTAAGTTGAACAATAAAGAGTGTTCTTTAGAGGAATACTCACATGCTGTAGAAGTATGGAATACTTTTGGTTGCAAAACAATGAAAGATTACATGGAACTTTACTTAAAAACAGATGTCCTCTTACTGACAGATATTTTTGAAAACTAGAAAAGTTTGTAAAGGTATTTTGTGAGGCTTTGATCAGTATTTTATTATATACTTTATTTGATTTTGTGTAATTATAGTTTTGAAGAATCTAAATATCTTTGGAAAATAAAACAAACAAAAAATAAAAAAATAAAAAATAACAAAAAGACAGCAAAGCTTTCAGAAATTTTCATTACGAAAATAGTTTTCAACAGAGAATATTAAAAAGAAAATTTAATATAAAAATTTCTAAATAGTCCATAGAAGAAGTGAATTGCTTTGCGTAGAGTTTTTTTAAACTCTTATACTTATTTCGGTCGGATACATTATTCTTTATCTAAGGTAAATTTCTTTTTTATTGTTTAAGTCTTGATTTTTTTTTGTTAATATTTTTGTTATGTAATTTCTCTCCAGTATTCCAAAACTTTTTGCTATACTAAATACCTTTGTTCCAAAGGGGGACAAAGGAAGGAAAATATAATGAACGATATTAAAGTCAAGACGCCAATAAATTTTTATCTCCAAAGATATTTTATTATTATCTTACCATTGTCGTTTGTTCTTTTTACTAATTATACACATGTTAGTTAATTTACTTATTTTTGTTCTACTTAAGACAAACTTTTTTGGTTTGTTACTATTAAGTATATTTTTATTTAATTTTTGCCACAAGCCCATGGCTATTAATTTTAGTTAATTTTAATTATTATTCGAACTCTATTTGTTTCTATATTTATGATTTTAACAGGCTAAAGGTCGTATCGCTTTTTAAGCCAAATTACATGTGATAATTATTAATGAACAAATAACACCAAAGTTAGTTGTAAATATTCTGGCCACACATAGTTGAACGGAACAGCCAGCCGTTTTCGAAGGCCACTAAACGTTCATCATCTACATATACTTAATAGTAACAAACCAAAAAAGTTTGTCTTAAGTAGAACAAAAAAATAAGCAAATTAACTAACATTTGCATAATTAGTAAAGAACAAACGACAATGGTAAGACTGTTGTAAATATAGAGATGGTAAAATTGAGCTTTCATTACAAAAAAGCTTTCAGCAAATTGAAATAAGATGAATCAAAACAATTCACACATTCCATTTGCAATAATGTAAAGTATATAAAGCAGAAATCTACATCTACTGACACCACACACAGTGGACCAAACACAAAAGACGCTGATGATGAAGGTTTAGTAGCCTTCGAAAACGGCTGGCTGTTCCGTTTAACTATGTGTTGTCAGAATATTTACAACTAATTTTGGTGTTATTTGTTCATTAATAATTATCACATGTAATTTGGCTTAAAAAGCGATACGAACTTTAGCCTGTTAAAATCATCAATATAAAAACAAATAGAGTTCGAATAATAATTAAAATTAACTAAAATTAATAGCCATGGGCCTGTGGCAAAAATTAAATAAAAATATACTTAATAGTAACAAACCAAAAATTTTTGTCTTAAGTAGAACAAAAATAAGTAAATTAACTACCATGTGTATAATTAGTACAAAGAACAAACGACAATGGTAAGACTGTTGTAAATATAGAGATGGTAAAATTGAGCTTACAGTACAAAAAAGCTTTCAGCAAATTGAAATACGATGAATCAAAACAATTCACATATTCCATTTGCAATAATGCTAAGTATATAAAGCAAAAATCTACATCAACTCACACCACACACAGTGGACCAAACACAAAAGAACGCTGAATAAGGTTTAGTGGCCTTCGAAAACGGCTGGCTGTTCCGTTCAACTATGTGTTGTCAGAATATAGAGATGTTGTAAATATAGAGATGGTAAAATTGAGCTTACAATACAAAAAAGCTTTCAGCAAATTGAAATACGATGAATCAAAACAATTCACATATTCCATTTGCAATAATGCTAATTATATAAAGAAAAAATCTACATCAACTGACACCACACACAGTCGACCAAACACAAAAGAACGCTGATGAAGGTTTAGTGGCCTTCGAAAACGGCTGGCTGTTCCGTTCAACTATGTTGTCAGAATATTTACAACTAACTTTGGTGTTATTTGTTCATTAATAATTATCACATGTAATTTGGCTTAAAAAGCGATACGAACTTTAGCCTGTTAAAATCATAAATATAGAAACAAATAGAGTTCGAATAATAATTAAAATTAACTATTTTTCTTGTCTGTATTTTAAAATGCATTGTTAAATACATTTTTTTTATTCTTCCACGAATGGTTTAGGGTAAACTAGGCAAAAATATCGTGGGCTATTAATATCCTTCAATATAATAGCATGGTAGGGTGGGTTTAGATTACAAGAGGGAATTACACCTTAGTATATTGTAACAAACCATTTTTCGGCAAAAGTTAATCGTGTCTGTCATGACTTTCACATCCGTATGAAAGCGAATCTTTTCCGCATATTTTGGTGTCCTGACATTCACTTCCGAATAATTTTTTCGTTTTACTTTCGACAGCACCAAGCAACGTGAAAGTAAATAGAATCGCCTTTTTTCCACAATAAAATTAATTTATTTTAAACAAAATCTTGTTTAAAACTAGGCTTGATATCTTATCTACCTAATCCGGAAATTTAAACCAATATTTATTTGGTTTTAATACATAGAAAAGGGGATATGAAAAACATTCACACATTAGCAACCAATTTTGCAGAAATATTCGGAAGTATGCCGCGCTGGATATAAAAAGGATATCTGGCAACCTTATGCCTGAGTAAACGTGTTTTTTAAGCTGTCATATTGCTGCCTAAATTTTTTATTCTTTTACTACTGTTTGCACATCTTTATTTTACAAATTGAAGTGATATTTTTTAGTTGTATTGTTCTTCAATTAATAAATACAAATAATTGTTCGAATCACTGAAAAAAAAGACTAATTTTCGTCGGTTTTAATTTGGTGCATATATTCATACATATTCATTGTGCGGATTGTTGCTTTGTAGCGCTGTTCCGCCATTTGCTCTTTTCGCCATATTAAATTACAAGTGCCTGTTTAAATATTTGTTGTGCATGTACATATTTACGTATCATGGCTGGTGGAAAAAAAGAAGTATATGGTGGCTGTCATGCTGGTTTCTCCAAGGGCCAATCATGTGTGCAATGCGATGTCTGCCAACTCTGGTTCCACTCATCTTGTGAAAAAATTGGTGATGATGAACTCAGGGTCATGGGAAAATTTTCTAACCTCGCATTTATCTGCTCATCCTGCAAAAATAACCCAACGAACAATTCTTTAAATTCACTTCGTGATGATATTGCTGCCTTAAATTGTAAAGTTTCTGATATAATAAGTAATGGAAAGTTTGATGTTAGCTCAATAAAGCAATCGTTGTGCGACATTGTTGCGGATTTTAAATCTGAAATTGCTACCTGTATTAACAATCTTAAGTCAGAGGTAGTTGACTGCAATGTACGTATAGGTCAAATGGAATCCTTCGCCACATCACGAATCATGGAGCTCGAAGTTGAAAATAACTCTACATCGCAAATTCAATCGTGTGGACATTTTTATTCGTGGTCTTCCTGCTGGCATTGCCGACCTATCTGCTGTTACCTGTGATCTGGCATCTTTTTATAAAGTTCCCATAAATCTTCATGACATCAACCACGCTTGCTACCTGCACAATAAACAATTCGTTCTTGTTAAATTTAATAATGTTTCCGTTCGTGATGCGATTATGAAGGCCTATTTCATGTCCGTGAAATCTCGTGCTTTGGTTGTTTCTGATTTGATCAAGTGTTCTACCACTCATCCTAGCTCCAGTAATGATCCTAAAACCTTAGCAATTAATAAGAGAGTATTCCTCAATGATCACTTTTCGCCCGCATCATCGAAATTAAATACTGTCTGCAAGAAGTTATTAAGCGAAAAATCAATACTTAAATTTCGTATACTTGATGCTGATAAGCCCAAAGCCAAAATAACTATGTCTGATGGCAAGGATGTCGTTCTGGATGCTACTAGCTGTGCTGCCCTGCTAAATACTAAAGATTCTACCTAATTGGATTATTTTCTCATATATCTTTATATCTTTGACTGCACTCATTATACTATTATACCATTATTTTTTTTTTCAATTTACAGACATCTTTTAATTTAATTGAAATCAATGAAATTAAATTAATTATACTGAACTGTATTGCAATTCAGATTTACATAAGTAATAATATGACTGGCATTTATCCTATGGTAATATTTTTTTTCTGGAATATTTTGTTTTTATCAGTTTGCATTATTGTTTTTATTTTTTATTTTTTAGATAATGATATTTTATTTTATTTTTTTCTCTCTTTATACAATCTCAATCTCCCATACATATTACTTTCTGAAACTTCATTGCTATGATGTCTGCTAGACATAATCTTGGTCCTATAGTTAGGGATACTACTCACCTTAATAATGTATTACTCCCTTTCAATACTCATTTAAAAATTGGCCATCTTAATTGTCGTAGTTTATCGCCTAAGACTAATTCAGTTAAACTAGATGAGATTAAGTCTGTTATCGGCAACAATGTGTTTGATTTGTTTGCAATTACGGAAACCTGGCTTAATGAAAATGTTCCTGATCGTACTGTAGCTATTTCAGGATATAACTTATGTCGTAATGATAGACCCATTCCCTCTAGAGGTGGCGGTGTTGCTATATATATTTCAAAGAAATTTAAATATAGGGTTATATCTAGATTACAAGTCAGTGGGTGTGAATCCATTTTCGTTGAACTTTCTATTAATAATGTTGTTATTCTATTTGGTTCAGTCTATCTGCCTAACGGCTGTTTAGATCTGTTTGAAACGCTTCATTGTGACTTATTTTCTAGGTATACAGACATTATCGTAGTTGGCGATTTTAATTGTAATTTATTCTCGTCCTCTAAGTCAACTTTAGTCCGTTCGTTCTGTCAGAGGTATAACCTTTCCTTAATTCATAATTCTATGCCTACGCATTTTGACTTGAGAGCTACAACCACATCGCTTATTGACTTCTTCCTCGGCTGTTTTCATTTCTTTCAATGTACGACTCTTCGCAAATCTTTAATGCTATATCCATAAATCGCAAATGTTCTGTTGTTAGTTCCCTACTGAATGATCTTTACTGCTTTGTCCCAATCGTTAGAGTTAGACTACGTAGAACCGGTGATCCATGGATGAAATTGAATAAGGTCATTTTAGCCAGGTCCCTGCGTGACCTGGCATTCTCCGCATTTTCTACTGATCCTTCTAACCAAAACTGGCAATCATACTGCAAACTGCGTAATAAAGCCAAGAATATTATTCGCAGCGAACGGAGAAAACATTTCTCCAAACTTTTTTCTACAGTTGATTCCAGTGGCTTTTGGAGAATCATCAGGTCGTCGGGCAATACTGGCAAAGATGATCCGATCCATGAACTTGATCCGAATGTTATAAACGAATTTTTTGTTGGCTCTAATGACCTAAGTTCTAGTAGTCCAGATGTTGATAGTCTTGAAAGCCGTCATAACTCCTTTTCTTTTTCATGTATAACTGCTGCTGAGCTATTCAACGCTTTACTTAAAGTCAAGTCTAAGTCTATTGGTGTTGACGGTATATCAATCAAATTTATCAATATTGTTTTCCCGTTTATTTCTGACATTCTATTGAACTTAACCAATTCCATTCTGACTTCTTCGGTTTTCCCCTCTGATTGGAAAATCGCCCGTATTGTCCCCATCCCTAAGTCTAGAGTTGTTCGTAGCCCTGATGATCTTAGACCAATTTCCATACTTCCAGCCCTTTCTAAGATCGTTGAACACATTAAAAAATCAGATGCTTTGCTTTGTAACTAACATGGTTTCTAATTCTCAATTTGCCTTCCGTAACGGGTTAAATACTACTTCTCTTCTTCTGAGCCTCACTGATTCAATTAGGAGCAATATTAATGACGACAAGGATCCTCAAGGATCGGTCTTGGGTCCTCTTCTGTTCATCCTTTATATTAATGACCTGCCCAGGACATTTAGCTCTACCATTTGCACTCCATTTCTTTATGCGGATGATGTTTTTCTTTTGTTCAGTGGTCACAGAGGCTCTCATGATACGCTTGAGCGTAACATTAACTCATGCTTGCAAAATGTTTTGTATTGGACTCAAGTGAATTCCCTAATTATTAATACGGCAAAAACTAAAGCTATGATGTTCGGCCCGACTTCTCGTTTTTTTTATAGACCTGATGATCTCACTCGGTGAGGATAGTATTGAATTTGTCGACCGTCATAAATGTCTTGGATTAGTCCTGGATAACAGACTCTCGTTTAATTACCATATTGACTCATTGTCAGGTAGAATTTGGGGCTCGTTAAGAAAATTTTATAACTCTATTATCTTCTTACCTCTTCTCGTGAGAAAAAAGCTGGCACATGCAATTCTGATGTCTCAACTTATTTATGGCTTAGAGGTTATCTCTGGTACTGTTGGGTTTCTTATGGCTAGGCTTAAGCGCTTGACCAATGCCATTGTTAGATTTGTTTACAATATTCGTCGTAGGGACCATATTTCTGGATTTGTAAAAATGTTTCTGGGCTGTTCTTTTGATAACTATGTATCTTTTCGTAACCTATTTACTTTTCACAAGATTATTAAGAGTGGTAAACCATTTAACTTATGTAATGCTTTTCAATTTTCACCTAGGAATAGGAACCCTCACCTTATCTTGCCACGAATCTTTAAATTATCCTTTTCTTTGTCCTTCCTCATTAGGGTAATTAGTCTCTGGAACTGTCTGCCCTTAGTACTACGAACTTTCTCGCATTCTAATAATGCTTTTAAGCTTAAATTACTTAAACATTTCTCCTCTTAATTGATGTGAGCATTTGTTCTGTTTATTTTTTTATTTTTTTCCCCTTCCTCTTCTGCCTACTTGACCCGTTACAGCTAATTTTGTAGTTCCTGCCCTAATTGGACCTCTGTACTAAAAAATATATTTATTAATTAACAAATTTTATGTTTGGGGAGTTTTATGAGATTGTTATTTTTTTATTTTTTTCCCCACCTTTTTCCAATTAATTATTACATATAAGTATTCTATCCGTTTTAGTTTTTAAGTTTTTTTCATGATATTATTTTGAAGTTTATATATTGTTATTAGTTTTCTATTGAAATACTCGGGTATTTTGCTATTTGTAATATTTTATTGGCCTTGTAGGCTTACTATTACAAAACTGAATAAATAAATAAATAAATAATAAATAAATAAATGAAAATAAAAGTATGGAAACGATAGGCTTAGAGATATCAAACTTAAATGAAAATAAAGCAAAGATTTGTGATTGCCTTCAAACCATAGAAAACAAGCTACAAGTGGTATGCACCAAAGTCGATAATCTAGGCCTAAAATATGATGAAGTTATTTCGATAAAAAGGGAAAAGCTGGAAGAAATGAAAAAGAAAGGTACGCGACAAAAAGAGCATTACATTCAAATAAAGGAGCTAGAAATGCAGCGTGAACTAATAGACTTAAAAAAACTAAAATTTGATGCTTTAAATGCTAGAAATTGACTATAATTATATTGAATAATCCCTAGGGAAAATCACGCTTTGTCTTAAGTCTGATTTTTAAATGAATTGTTAGTTTTTGTTTGATTTTTCATTAAATACAAAAATAAATGAGGTGTTTTAATTATTTCTCAAACTAGCCGTTATACGGTTTCTTATTGATACTGCATTTTCTCGTAAATGTTGGAATTCATCATCATCATAAGTATCTTCATCTTCACCAGCGTCTTCCTCCTCGTCATCGTTTTCTGCAACAACTGGGTCTGGAATAACTGGACTATTATATTCAATATTGAACTCCTTGCATATATTGTGGAGCGCACAGCATACATTAATGTAGGTCTTACCCGTCGAATTTATTAAATATCAGACACTTCTTTTTTAGTAGGTATCAATTCATTTTATTAAAACATTTCAGTTTACATTAGTTTGTTCATTATTTTACATTGAGTACATATTTGTTAACTAGGTTTTAAGCGTTGATTCACTTAGAATTAAACATTCGTTTATTTATAATGGTTAACTAGGTTTAAGTATTTATTTGTTCACTTAGCTTATTTATAATGGTTAACTAGGTTTAAGTATTTATGTATTTGTTCACTTAGCGTTAAACATTTGCTTATTTATAATGGTAAACTAGGTTTAAGTATTTATGTATTTGTTCACTTAACGATAAACATTTGCTTATTTATAATGTTTAACTAGGTTTAAGTATTTATGTATTTGTTCATTTAGCGTTAAACATTTAATTATTCATTATTTTAACCAATTAATTAACAACACCCGAAATACATTTATATATTATGTAGGTAGCTAACACCCGCGCACTCCAAAACTCAATCACTGACTGACTTGGGTTTTGTTTGTCTGTTCTCATCCTACCTACGTTCTCTTGTGTGCATTAACCCCCGTGTGCCCGCATGGTCCCTTTGCACCCACCCTACATTGATGACTTCGACAACTTTTAGAGGGCTATAGTGCAGTGCTGCGGATAGGAGCCAACGAAAACTGCTTTTCAGATTTCCTATCGTCCGCTCCACAATATTTTGGGCAGATGTGTGCCTTTTGTTGTACAAATGCTCGCTAGAACCAGCTGTTGGACTTCTATATGGTGTTAAGAGGAATGGTTCCAAAGCGTAGCTAGAATCACCCAGAATTATGCTGTCATTTCCACCTTGGTACATCTCCCTAAAATATTGCCTAACATCACTTAAACGCCATAATTATTGCAAAAATGTAATTTGGACGCTCTGATTTCCTCTTCACTCATTTGAAGCTGTATCCATCTAGGACATATTTTATCTTGCAGCAATTTATCACACCCCACATATACGTTGAGAGAGTACTTCTTGCAAGACCAATGTGAAAATCATTCGCCACAGATCTTTGCGAAGCACCAACAGCAAAAAATCTTAAAGTTCCTGCAAGTTGAAATGTTTCAGGTATGCTGCTTTTAACCATGTGTGGTCCAATATTTCGCAATATCATATGATAAGCCGCCTTGTTAATGCGAACGAAAGTGATCGACAAATCTATAAAAAATATTAGTCATTTATAAAATATGCACATAAAAGTACTTACGCAGAGTCTGATAAATTCCTTGGGTCACGCAAATTCCGTCTTCGAACATTTTCTTCATGAATTTCTTTTCTTTTGATTTGCAAATAACTTAGATAAAATGCTCCAGGCATTATTAAATTGTTTTGTTTTGAGGTAAAAATTTAAAACATGTGTTATCATACATATGGCCAGAACTTACTAACAAGGTGCGAGCAATGGCAAATTTGTAGTGAAACTAACTGTCAAACTCTATATGAAGAAAAAGAAACAAAATCACTATATAAATTTAGTTTGACATTTAGCTTATGTACCCATTGCATTCTTGCATAACCGTTTCTAAATTGCTTTTCGAAAATTAGTTCGAAAAAGTTAAAAATTATGTGGTGCAGACACCAAATCTTTTTGCGATTCGGAAACTTTCATTCTAATTGAAAGCGTTCGAAAGTCATGACAGACACGAATATCTTATTTTTATTTTTTTAAATTGATTTTAGGTTGTATTTGTTTATTTATTAATTTTATTTTGATCGATAGAAGAATAAGCTACCTATCTTTATTTTTTATAAACGTAGCCATACTAACGTGTATGGAGACAAGAACACCTCCCATTTTCCCTGAGCAGGGTCGCGGTACTTTTGGTAGCACGGTCTCCATGACGTTAGGGTTGATAACGGTTCGTTACATAGAATAAATGGCGCCCAACGTGCGGCATCAGCTTTGGCATTTGACTTTAATCTAGTAGATAATCAATAATTATATTTAACACCTGCTGATGTTTTACGAAAATATCTAAACGTGATATCGATTTCATTTTATATATTTTTTGTTGCTTTTCTTTATATAAATAAATATAAAATTTTAATCAATCATTTTGGAAATTAAGGTTTTATATAAGTGTAGTAAGCTTTTGCCAAATGGTTGACTGAACAATAGTTTTTTTTTAGATCTGCTGAGATTTTTATTCTTAGTGTTTATTGAGAATATACTCGCAAGCTGTAATGTAATATTTCGGATATGTGATTTGCAACTTCATTTTAATTAGCAAAATTCATCTCTGATTCCTGTATGATTGAGATTATTGTTTTTCTTAATTGAAAAAACCTTCTTTTATACAGAGTCATTGTTAATCTTAATATAGTTTTTATGTATGGATTGTAGATTTTTATTACTGGAAATTTATCAGTAGTATACTCAGTTCATACTATAATTCTTTCAGTTTCTTTTAATTTTTTGATTTGTTTTTTTTTTTAACTTTTATTGGGTTCTGCGTAAAATCTTTTATAATATTTTTTTGTGCCTATTTTCAACCAAAACTTAGTAGTGGAACTCTTTTATATGTTGTCGTACTTTATATATTTTTTGTTTTCTTTTGAATTCAGAAACCTTTAATTATTAGAAAGATAAAATGATCACACGTAGTCAAGAAAATTTATTAAATATTGAAGAGCCAACAAATGTTAGCTTTAATGTAGATATTAACGGGGATCTAGGTGATGTAGGTGGTGCTTTGAGTAAACAGAGGGTGACCGGTGCGACTTCGAAGAGAAAAGCAACTGCGGGTAACGTTAACTCGGGACATGCTTCTCAGCCTAGTAATAGCGATGACGATATAATTAGGCGATTGATGTTAGAAACGTTAGGATCATTTCGTGGAGAAATGCAGAGCTATATTTCTAGTGAGCTTAATGAAATGACAATGTTTCAGAATATAGATGTGACCTATAATGCTGCTAATCCGCGCATAATACCAGATTTTGGTTCTACAAATCGCAGGTCTTCTCGCGAGAATATCAGAAGCAACTCTCCAAGATCTAATTCAAATCAAGAGCAGTTTTCTTCAGAAAAATTTCTGAACATAATTAGAAATTAGAGAATAAAATTTAACGGCTTTGATAATGAGATGTCAATAGATGAGTTCATTTATCGAATTAATATACTGACAACAAAAAATTTGTGGGGTAACTTCAGCCTGTTATGCGATCATGTCCATTCTCTTTTTGAAGGTAAAGCTTTAGAATGGTATTGGAGATACCATAGACAAAATGACGATTTTGACTGGAGTGATCTAACTAGGGCTTTGAAAACACAGTATAAGGTTGACTACAGCGACTTTGACATTTTAGATGAGATACGACGACGTAGACAAAAATCATCGGAAAGTTTTGACGAATACTTCGAAGTAGTGTCAGCATTGACGGACAAGCTTCTGACCCCCATAACAGACTATGATCTTTGTCAAACATTGTTACGGAATTTGAAAAGCGAAATCAGATACGAACTGCTGCATTTAGAAATAACCAGTGTTTTTCAACTTCGTCAGAAGGTGAGGAAGCACGAGAAATTTATGAAAGATTTGCACACATCGGAATTTCGTAAGACAAAGGGACGTGTTGCAGAAGTAACTGTAGATGGACAGGAAGTGGAAAATGTTGAATATACTGAACTAGAGACAGAAATATGTGTCATTCAAAAGACATTGAAGTGTTGGAATTGTGACCAGTTAGGCCATCCATATACTGAATGTTTAGACAAAAGACAAGTTTTTGCTATGGATGTGGTGCAAAAGACACATATAAGCCCAACTGCCCTACTTGTAAGACGAGGACTTCGGGAAACGGAACGAAGGATGTCCGTCGCAAGTAGGTCGGACATCCTATACTACACCACTCACTACGCAGACAATATTGAACCATAAAACAGATGTAAACAAAGGAGATGCTGTACACCCTTTAACGAGACCATACCATCAAAGATTGGAGGAATATAATAAAGCTCGTATTCGAATTTTCGGTTGTAGTAAAAGTAAGAAGAGATCTACGATAAGAATTCAGAATTATTATCAGAACTTAAAATCGTTTAGAAAATGTATTATTTCTCCATTGGTGCATGAAAAATTTGATAGTAGACCATCTATTAACCTTAATATAAATGATTGTTTGTATGAAGCTTTACTAGATAGCGGTGCTAACAAAAGTGTGGTTGGTGGAAATTTGGCTACCATAGCTCAAGCTATGCCTGAGTTCAGAAGATGTGTAGGCAGTGTACAAACAGCAGACGGACAAAAACAGACATTATTAGGAACAGTGACATTGGACATTAAATTTCAGGGGCAGACTAAATTATTTCAATTTCTTGTACCATCTATTCATCAGGATTTGATTTGTGGTTTTGACTTTTGGTCGACTTTTGGACTTAAAATTTCTATGCCGGCTATCGGGGAAGTAGAAGCGGTAGAAATTGATTCTAATAAAGATAAATTGACCGAATTACAGAGGAGGAGACTAGACGCTATTATTACAACATTTCCGAATTCCGAGATTGAAGGTTTAGGTTGCACATCCTTATTGGAACACAGTATAGGTACAGGTGATGCAAAGCCCATTAAGCAAAGATACTATCCCATATCACCTGCTGTAGAGAAGCAAAGTTGTTTAGAATTGGACCGGATGCTTTCACTTGGGGTTATTGAAGAATCATTTAATTCACTATGGTCTTCTCCAACGGTAGTTGTGATTAAACCTGGTAAAGTAAGATTGTGTGTTGACAGTGGGAAACTAAACTCTGTGACAAAAAAAAAGACGCTTACCCAATACCGAACATTGATGGACTTCTTTCAAGACTTCCTCCAGTTCATTTTATTTCAAAAATTGATTTAAAAGATGCATTTTGGCAAATTAAACTGGAGGAAAGCTCAAGACAGTCCCTAATCGGCCATTGTACCAGTTTACAAGAATTCCGTTTGGACTTTGTAACGCACCGCAAACATTGTGCAGACTGATGGATATGGTCATTCCTTATAATATGAAATCACACGTATTTGTTTACCTTGATGACTTACTAATTGTATCACAGACATTTAACGAACACATGGAACACCTTATGGAGGTAGCAACTCAGTTACGAAAGGCAGGTTTAGCCATAAATATAGGTAAGAGTAGTTTTGCAATTAAGGAAGTGAAATATTTAGGATATGTTGTTGGGAATGGAGCGCTGCAAGTGGACAATGACAACGTTAAGGCAATACAGGACTTCCCGATACCCAAATCCATTAAACACCTACGTCGTTTTTTAGGTATGACAGGATGGTACAGACGGTTTATTCACAATTATTCGTGTGTGACTTTCCCACTGACAGAATTGCTTACAAAGAAGAAGAATTTTGTTTGGAATGAACAGGCGCAATTAGCGTTTGAAGACCATAAACAAAGACTTACATCTGCACCTTTATTAATCCATCCAGATTACGAAAAACCATTCCTTTTGCAGTGAGATGCTAGCACTTGGGGAATAGGTGCAGTGCTGGCACAAGAGGACGGTGACGGTAATGAAAGACCTATTGCCTACATGTCGAAAAAACTGAATAAGGCGCAGCGGAATTTTTCAATTACAGAGTTGGAATGTTTAGCGGTTGTAATAGCTATTAAGAAATTTAGATCTTATATTGAGCTTCAAAAGTTTAAGTTGGTAACGGATCATGCAAGTTTGAAATGGCTAATGAGCCAGAGAGATCTTTCGGGACGATTAGCGAGATGGTCATTTAAATTAGAGGGTTTCAATTTTGTAATTGAGCACAGAAAAGGAAAGGAAAATGTTGTTCCAGATGCATTATCTTGGGTACACGAAGGGGAACTGTCTGTCAATTCCATTGAAGTAGAAACCTTACCCGCCATAGACATAAATTCAAACGCTTTTGACAGTGACGAATACAGGAAATTACGTGACGAATTCCAAAATGCTGGATTACCGGATTATAAAATTATTGACAACTATATATACAAAAGGACAGATTTTTCTACTGGTAACTCGGACGAATCGGATTCATGGAAACTTCTTGTACCAACGGAACTTAGATGTACTGTTATATATTCTGCTCATGACCAACCGAACTCATCCCATGGGGGAATTGCCAAGACGATAGAAAGGATTCGACGTTATTTTTTTTTTGGCCTAGGTTGGCCAGTGATGTTAAAGACTACATTCGGGACTGTGATTTGTGCAAGACTTCTAAAACACCAACAATGATATTAAGACCACCAATGGGACAGTTTGTACGTAAAGAAAGACCTTTTCAGCGATTATATGTTGATTTGATTGGACCAGTACCCAGGACAAGACAGGGACATATAGGTATACTCATTATTTTGGATCATTTCTCAAAATTTACGTTCCTTAAACCACTGAGGAAATTGGTAACAAAAGATAATATTTGGAAACGGAAATTTTTACATGTTTTGAAGTACCGGAAATTATAGTATCAGACAATGGATCTCAGTTTAAAAGTAAGGATTTTCAGAAAGTAATATCCAATTATGGCATTCAACACATGTTCTAAGGGGTTTATAGTCCACAAGCTAACGCTAGTTAGCGAGTCAATCGCTCTATAAATGAAGCGCTGAGATCTTATGTTGGAAATGACCAGCGGAATCGGGATTTGTATATACGTATATTAAGAGCGCTTTGCGCAATACAGTACACAAGACAATTGGCAAGACTCCATACCAAGTGGTTTTCGGACAAGCTTTGATAAGTCACGGGCAAGACTATGAACTTTTTAAACGACTTAAGATTTTGGCAGAAACAGATTCTTATATTGAAAGGCAAGACGAGTTTTATTTACTCAGAGAAAGTATCAGACACCAAATGAAGGACGCATACAACAAAAACGCAAGACTATATAACTCAAGATCACGTACAGAAGGACAGGAAGTAGTACGACGAAACTACGCAGAGCTCAAAAGTTGACAGGTTTAATTCGAAACTAGCTCCTGAGGCTAGTGAGGCTTTGATCAGTATTTTATTATATACTTTATGTGATTTTGTATAATTATAGTTTTGAACAATCTAAGTATCTTTGGAAAATAAAACGAACAAAAAATAAAGAAAAATAACAAAAAGAAGCTTTCAGAAATTTTCATTACGAAAATAATTTTCAACAGAGAATATTAAAAAGGAAATTTAATAGAAAAATTTCTAAATAGTCCATAGAAGAAGTGAATTGCTTTGCGTAGAGTTTTTTTTTGAACTCTTATACTTATTTCGGTCGGATACATTATATTTTATTTAAGGTAAATTTCTTTTTTATTGTTTAAGTCTTGATTTTTGTTGTTAATATTTTTGTTGTGTAATTTCTCTCCAGTATTCCAAAAGTTGTTGCTATACTAAATACCTTTGTTCCAAAGAGGGACGGACAAAGGAAGGAAAATATAATGAACGATATTAAAGTCAAGACGCCAATAAATTTTTATCTCCAAAGATATTTTGAAAAGGACCATATTTTCAATTATAATCTCATAATATCAAGATTTGTACACTACGAGTATTATTTCTCCCGAATTGAGATATTCCTGCTTAGCTACGAATTCTCCGGAATACTAATTTTACAAGACTGCATTATTTTTTTTACGTTTATAAACAAACCAGAATCTAAATGCTTTTAGCATTTAGAAGATAATTAAATTATCAACATCATATAGATATCATCTAAATCACATAATTTTTTTTAAACATTATTCATTTATCAGCATTATAATTTTTCGCATAAAACAGTTGCCTATACTTACATTAATACTTGAGTGAATATTTGATTGTATTTAAAAGAAAATATTCCTAGTCAAGCCATCCTCGATCTCCAGGCCGGATGAACATCGGACTATCCCATGGACAATACTTATAATTTCCCATTAATAAATAAAAAAGTTTTAGGCATGATGAAGGATGAAAACTGCGGTAAGATAATGACAGAATTTGTTGGGCTGCGATCAAAAATTTACTCATTCAGTGTACAAAATCAAAATGACGTTAAATAACAAAAATTAAAAATTTTAAAAACCCCCGACTTTTTTCAGAAAAGATGTTATATCTTCTAAATGGCTGGACTGATTTTCTTCAAACATAGCTAAGAACCCTCTCAATCAACTCAGCTTTCAAACATCAAAAACTAAATGAAAATCGGATACAGGAATACAGATACACAGACACACACTAAAACTTATAACACCCCTTTTTTTAGTCGGGGGTTAAAAATCGAAGAAGGTAATAATATCCATATTAGATAAATATAGTTAGCTACTTATAGAAACTGTTTATTCAATAAGACTAATGTATACGATAATATGCTAACATTTAAATCTAAGCTGCACCAGATACATATATACTAGTGAATTAAATAAGGTAGTCTTAAGTTATGGAGACTATAAGAGAAAAATTAGGTCAAATAACATTAACACATATGCATGGTATCATTTCTAACCCTGAATACGAACTTGATATGTTGCTAGATGAAATTGCTAGAATGCAAGAAAATAGTTAAAATTAGTTAATTTTTAGTTAGGTGGTTAATTTTTAAATTGTATATAAAATCTTATCCCCATATTTATAAAAAAATAAAATGAATTTGAAATTCATTTTAGGAAAATTTTGTATGGAAAATTTGAAATAAAATACTTTTCAAATTCGTTTCAAATTTTATGAATATGGGGGTTAGTTATTAAGAAAAATTGTTGTAAATAAGATCCTATTTATTAAGAAAAATTATTGTAAATAAAATCCTATTTATTAAGAAAAATTATTGTAAATAAAATCCTATTCATTAAGACAAATTATTGTAAATAAAATCCTATTTATTAAGAAAAACTATTGTACATATGTATGTATATGAATTTTTAAAAAAAAATTTTAAATAAAATATTGAAAAGAGAATTAAATATGTGAATGGTGTTTATTTTTTTATTGCCTTTACTTCGTTGAATCAAAAATTTTTTGTTTTTGCTTATTTGCAATTTCTTGTTTTCATATCGATTAAACATGCACAGTCTTGTTTTCTTTGAGAGGTTCTGCACAAGACAAATTGAATTTCACAATATTATGAAATTCCATTAAATTTCATTAGATATTTTCATAAAGAGAAACAATTTAGATAATCGGATAAGTCCTTATATTTTTCACTACATACAAGTTTCTGTTATTTTATATTCGAATAGATGAATCCTAAATTTCCTTAAAAAACAAAAATAGTACAAAACAAGGAATATTTTTATAATAATATTTAATTTAATTTTATTTGTATTAATAATACATTTTAATTTAATTTTTATTTATTTTAATTATAATGATGGAAACATTTCATAGTATCCAATTATTAAATGTTCTAATATACTTTTGCGAAACATTTTTTGTACATCTACAAGTATCAGATCCTTCCCCACACTCAGGATCATACCAAGGACAGCTTTTGAAGTGTTCTTCGGTGTTGTCTTCATCTCCCATGATATCATATTTTTCGTTTTCATCTAGCATATTTTCGAAAAAATTTATCATCTCCCAATGATCAAAAAGCCTGAAACTTTCAAAATCTCATAAATTGGTTTAGAGTACGTCTAATTTGGCTCATATTTGCTGATAAATTAATGAATGATGATTGTTTGAAGGTTCCTTTAAGACTAATTTTCTCTTTAAATTTTTAAAGTAGTATCTCTTGATCTTTAAAATATCTATACCATCATCTATATTCCATACTTCTTTTTTAGCACTCTATCTCTCTCTATCCCTTTTCTTTCTATAACCATCTCTTTCTGTCTATCACTATCCCCCACTGATTCACTATTTTACCATAAATATTTTCGATTAGCCTTCTTGAAGTCATCATCGCTACTTTTAAGATCATTTTCAGTTAAACATTCAAAGTGAGCAGAAGTAAACAAAAAATGGAGTCTACAACAAATCTAACATCAAAATTTAATTCACTAAAAAATAAAACCGTAATCCACATAAAGGAGCTTGAGACATCAATTAAATACACCATTCGAAAAACGACAAGAGTAACAACAAAATATGGGCCAACAATAAAAGTTGAAATGGAAAACCACATAATGTTCCTCCCAAAGCGATATAATGCTTTAACCGATGCTGAAATTAAAGAACTCTCGAGCGGATCATATTGCTTAAGTAGAGAAGGTGAACAAAGCTTAATTGTTGAAAGCGAGCTGAGTAAATTTCTAATTCAAAATTTCCTATTTGGCAATAATATATATTAATTATGTATTTTAAATTATAAATAAAAAGACATGAAAGAGTTTTGTAAAATATAAATGTTTGTGCTTTTTTTATTTAATATTTTCAGTTATTTCATAAAGAAATTGAAGACATAAATGACCACAGGTAAATGTATTGAAATTCTGATGTTGATTATAGTTGTATTTTATATTTGTACCAAGATATTTGACTACTTCCGAAGGAGGTTGTAAGTTTTCAAAGCTGTTGAAATATTCTTTTTCATTGTTGTTTTTATAATATGCTACCCAATGTGTACCAGATCCTATTGATACGTCTAAATTGATTATTCCACATTCTATTTTCTTTGTTCGTTTTGGTAGAGTAATCAGCATGAAAACTCCTCTCAAATATGTAATATTTATAGAGAAACGGTTTATGTCCACATCAGATAGTGGTCTGTTGGGTAGCATCTCTAAGAGTTTTTTGATTACTCTTTGTAAACTAAACCATAACCCTTTTTATATGGTTTTAAGTAAAGTCCCTTTCCAACTGCTATAGATTCCATCGTTCTGTTATGTCTAGTTGCTTCATCAAGTTGATTTTTTGCATTCTTTTTTGCATTTACAGCTTTATCTATAGCAGCACCTTCAGTTGTTAGACTACCAATTGCACCCAGAGCAGTTAAAATCGGTATTAGAGGTTAAAAAAACCAATTTTTGTGACACGTATTACACGTGGTACTATAATTTGAGATTTTCTTCCTTTTAATGATTTTTTCTTTTTCTCCACACCAATACCAAATTTTGTTTTGGCTTTCATTGCGTTGCAATACTACTATCTTTTGATAAAACTCGATCCCAAGCTGAAATTTCAAGTATTTGATCAGCTTTATGTCTAGTGCTTAAATCCTTATTTTTTGAATAAGCTATACCGTTATCTTTACAAGCAGAGTCCAATAAATTTATTCCCTTATCACCTCGATTTAAACGTTTTTGAAGTTTTGTTCCAGGTCCACAGTACTGATATCCAGGAGATGAAGTTCAACAGGTAGAGAGTTTATTATTTTATCTACTATACCTCCTTCAACGAAGGTGTTTTTATGACTAAACGTTTTCTGATATCGTATAACCATATTATCTGATTTTTTCTATAATAAGAAATTTATGAAATGTATTTAGTTACAAAAATGCAGTTAGTGAAACAACATAAAAATATTTTATATTTGTGATTTGAACGGGCTAAGGTTCGTATTGCTTTTTAAGCCAACTTACATGTGATAATTATTAATGAACAAATAACAGTCTGTTGTAAATATTCTGACTAACAACACATAGTTGAACGGAACAGCCAGCCGTTTTCGAAGGCCACTAAACCTTCATCATCAGCGTTCTTTTGCGTTTGGTCCACTGTTTCTGGTGTCAGTAGATGTAGATTTCTGCTTTGTGTACTTGGCATTATTGCAAATGGAATGTGTGAATTGTTTTGATTCATCTTATTTCAATTTGCTGAAAGCTTTTTTTTGTAATAAAAGCTCAATTTTACCATCTCTATATTTACAACAGTCTAGTTAGTAAATAACAAACGACAATGGTAAGACTAGTTATAAATTGCCTAAATGATTTATTATATGATGAGGTGCATTGAATTTTCAGTAATCAGTAATGCCCGTGTTCATAATGAAATTCTACCAAGTGGCTAAATGTTTTTCATACAAAAGTTTCAAAATTTGAATGAAAAAACTTTGCCACTTGCTACATTTCTATTATGATTACGGCCCTACGATTTTACTGGTAATGCAAATTTCATCATTAATCAGTAAATTTACTGCTTACTGCAATTTTGAATGCAGTACATATACATATACTGCAGCGTGCCCATTTACTAACCAAATAAGTTTAATAAAACAAACAAAAACCAACAAATTCCTGTGTCTACAATATTGAAAGTTTTAATACTTTTAATTAATTAATTTAAAAAAAAGATACTAAAAGTATAAGTACATCAGCTTAAAAAAAATTTTTCATTACTACATGTTTACACATCTCCTCTCTAATCGGACTCACATTGCTTTTTTTTCGAAAAAACTGTTTTTTTATGCATGTATTTATGTATCTTCAAATATGAACTAACAATAAGTATTCAAATCTAGAATATAATTATAAGGCCCGACCACTGTCGGACATGAACTTAGTGATAGTTATAAATAATACATAAGTAGTGATAATCAAAAAGGAAAAAAAAAGTATTTTCAAGTAGTCCCATCTGGATTGTTGAGTATAAGAGCCCTTGTGTCCCTCTTTTTTAGGCGGATGTGTCCAGTAAAGTTGAAAATATTACGAGCAAGCGGATTAGAATGTGATTCGAGTTTTGTTCAATATTTGCCTGCGTATTTTACGATTTCTTCAGTCACTAGTGGCATACTTAAATCACGATGTATATTTGAATTTTTGATGTATCATGGAGCCGAAGTTATCATACGTAAAATTTTGTTTTGCCTTCGTTGGATTCTCTCGACATTGGAAGCTGAAGCATTGCCCCATAGTTGAATTCCGTAGCACCATATAGGTTTCAAAAGTTTGCAATCTAGACTGAGAGTTGAATTTCTACCAATCAGCCAATGTACCTGAGCTAATTTTAGTTTTATTTGTGTTAGTTTAGAATCAATGTGTTGTTTCCATGTAAGCCGTCGATCAAGGTGTATACCAAGGTATTTTACATGTGAATGTTGAGGAACAATTTGATTATTGATTCTAATGGGAGAACAACTATCTTTTCGTAGAGTAAATGTTACCTGCGCACACTTCTGCTCATTTACTTTAATTCTCCATAGCTTTAACCATAGTTCCAGTTGAGTAATATGTTACTGAAGATATCGGGATGCCTCGTGAGGGTTTTCTTGCATGCTAAAGAAGGCTGTATCATCGGCAAAAGTAGATGTATGGATTTTAGTGCTAACAGGCATATCAAAAGTATAAATCAAATACAAAACTGGTCCCAGTATACTCCCCTGTGGCACACCGGCAGATATAGATTCGGGAACTCTCATGAAGTCTCCTTCCACTACAATGAATTTCCGGGATAGAATATAACTTTCCAATAGCTTTAGAAAATTTATTGGTAGATATGTCTTCAATTTTAAAATTAGGCCTTCATGCCATACTTTATCAAATGCCTGAGAAAGAGAGTAGAACAATACTTCTTTTCTTCAAATGTTCTTCTTATAACTTGAACCAATCTATGCGTTTGTTCAATGGTACTATGCTGACTTCTAAAACCAAATTGATGGTGCGGTATGCACCCACTATCAGTTAGAATTGGGGACAATTTTGTCATGAGCAGCTTTTCGAAAAGCTTTGATATTGTTGATAGTAAACTTATTGGCCTGTAAGACTCAGCTTTGGTAAGATCTTTGCCCGGCTTTGGAATCATTTTGACTTTGGCAAGCTTCCAGCTGTGTGGATAATACTGTAGTCGTAATATGGCATTAAAAATAAATAGTAAGATTCTAGTTGCAGTGCGAGGCAGATTCATCAGCATCTTGTTACTAATACCATCAATACCTGGAGCTTTCTTCGGGTTGATCTCAGCAATTAGTTTATGTACATCACGCATCTTAAACTTTAATGGTAGAGCAACTACACTCGGCAAATCAGCAACACCAGTACATGTATTTGCGGCAAAAACGGATTTTAAATGCTCAGCAAATATTTTACCTTTTTCAGTATCGTTTCTTGCCCAATCACCGGTCGAAGTGCGCAGAGGTGGTTTAAACTCAACGGGTCTTTTAAGCTTTTTAGCAGCGCGCCACAAAGAGTAATTAGATGCTAGTGTGACATTAAGACCTTCCAGATAATTTTTACAAGATGCAGTTTTCTCAGATACAAGCAACTCTTGGATTAGTTTCGTGCACTCTTTAAATCTAATTTTATTTTGGGGTGATCTGTGCTGTCGCCATTCCCTTCAAGCTCTTCTTTTTTCACGTACGAGACGTTTAATGTGTGTAGAATAAATTTTATTAAACCCAGTCTGCGGGTGGGAGGTAGTGGCATATTCAGCAGCCTGTTTAATATTCTCGTTGAGATTGGCAATGTTATATTCAATATCATCTGTTGTTATTAGCTTAATATTTTCCGTACAATGACTACTAAGGTATTTTTTTAACCCCAGCCAATTAACACGATTTATCATCTTCATATATGGGTGAGGTAAGTCACTTCTTAGTGGGTTACAGATTGTCACGATAGTGGGAGAGTGATCGGACGAGAGATCTAGAGAAGCTTCAACTTGAACTAAATCCCTAGAGATATTTTTCATGCCGCTAAAATCTATGACATCCGGAATTTTTTGTATGTCAGTAGGCCAATAAGTGGGCTCCGCACTCGAAATGATATCCAAGCCCATTTTTGAAATAGTGTTCAACAATGCAAGACCTCTGGGTGTAATAAGACGCGAACGCCAGAACGTATGTTTTGCATTGTAGTCGCCAGCTGCTACAAAACAAGGTCCAAGAGATTTGTAGAAATCCTCATATTGATTCTCAGTGATTGAAAATCTGGGAGATTTAATGAACTATTTTTCATTCCTAGCAGTTATATACCGGGCAATTATGAATAAAATTCCGCGAGAAATTTATCCCTTTTCCAATTAGAATTTTTTGATTTCCTATTACTTGCTATAAGTTAGAATTGTTCCCCGTGAAAATTTTCTGGCAGAATTTTATTCATAATTGCCCTCATGAAATTAATAAATTTTGATTTTTATACAAAAAATATTAGCGCAAATTTTTGTTATATCTCGCTAGTTTTTTAAGCTTTATTCTTAAAAATAAAATAGCATACAGTTGATCCTCGATTATCCGGGCCTGTATCAAGCGTCTACATCTATTATCTGACATTCTGTTTCTTTGTTTCTTAAATTCAATTAACCGTGCTTTTACATCTGTTATCCGAGCTTCCATTTTATATACTTCTATCAACCGTGTTATACATATATTATCCGTGTTTTTTGTTTTAAATACTTTGCGCTTTTATATACCTATATTTACTGTCTTTTTGGGTTACTCATGCTAGGTCTGGTCGCGTGTGACCCGGATAGTCGAGGTTCAACTGTAAATTGATGATATCACGAAATTTGTACACAAATGTTCAATGCCAATATTGGTTGCTTGTAGATGTTCTTCACATATGTTGTCAAGAATATAGTGCTTGAGTCTTGATCCACCGCAAGCTCTTCCTCTAAGGTCCTTTGTATCATATATAGTGCAGCCATAAATTTTAAAAAGGCTTCTCGAAGTCAAGTGAGTCTCAGAGACCAACATTATATCAATATTTTTTTCCATTAAGAAGTGCTCAAGTTCATATTTATGTTGGCGAATGCTGTTTGCGTTCCAGAAACATATTTTTAACACGTTCATGGTTTGTTAACTAATGCTTGAAGCAGTGTATTCTGCATTCGAAACATTTCAGCATCATGCTAGTCATATTTGTTGTAAAGTTGTTTATAGTTTGCACGAGATTATCAATAGTGGTTTCAAGGCGACTGAAATTAAAGTTTGAGTTTGCATTTGTTGAATTATTTGGTGATGAAACATTTTGTGATGGAATAGAATTTGTCTTAGCAGCATCGGCATACGAAACACGGGAAGTGACTGGTTGGCTCATTTGCGCAAAAGTTTGTTGATTGAACTGGAGCTAATTTAGGTTTTTGCACCATAGTCTGCTTTACGAAAGAGTACACAGGACAACCTCTGTAGTTAGCGGTGTGATTACCCCCACAATTACTGTATTTTTTTCACTTTGATCTTTTGGTTTATGCAACTAGCAGTGCCGTGTACTTCGCCGCACACAACACAAACAGTATGTAAATTGCAGTATGTTTATATTCTTGGCAATTATGGCACTGTACAGGACCTGAACGCTTATGTGGCTCTTCAACTGTGTTTTTTCGGTACAAGAGGTATTTTAAATTATAAATTGGATGCGTCTCATTTTTTCTTAATTTTATATCATTTGGCTCAAGTTCAACTCCAAATAGAGGTTAGGGGTTCTTCTCCCTATTTATTATGTTTGATACATTTTTTACCTTAAATCCCTGGAGGACGCCTGCATCTTTTATTTCTTCGGGAACAACGTAAGAATCTATGCCCTTCAATCTCAAATAGATTGGTGGCGGCTTGGATGTTTTATTCGAGGGTACCTCGTTTGTCGTCATCTTGCAAAATTTTAAAGCGGTTTTGGCGATTAGTTGAGGCTGTGCTGTTATCCCTAGACATTTTTGGAGCAGATGAAATTGTTGAAGAATTAGGGCTTCGCCCACGCTTTACCACGGTTATATATCTGTCCATTCCGACTTGTACCTTGGGTTTTGATCTGCTGTTATCTGTAGTGAAAACTTTGTTAAGTGATAAAAACGAGCCTGAAAGAGATTTATATGAAGAAGTACTGGGCAACTGTAATGTTAATGAATCACTACTATTTGGCATTGGACAAAGTGAAGTTGATCGCTGACGAAAAATTGGCTTTGCCGTTAAAAGAAGACTCATCATATTTATTATTTATATTGTTTTCATTAAGAGTTTCAGAACTCACTGTAAAGTAAGCATTTCTGCCGTTAGAACTCACTTCAAAATTTTTTGTATTTGAGGTACTCATAGAGTATTCCTCAAGGGCACTTTATTTGTGTTTTTTTTTTGTTTGCGTTTTTTTTTTGTTTTTGTTATTTCTACTATGTAAAAATATTAGCAAAGCAATAAAGCTTATTTATTAAAGTCAGTATGTACCTATTACAAATAATATGTACTACGAATATTTTTTGTATAATTTTTTGTTTGTTTGGTAAGTATGTAAGCAAAATTCCGCTAATCGACTGTTCGCTATGAAGGTACCAAGAAAACTGATCTTCATTTAATATAATATTGGAGTTTCTTGTGGTTTATTGAAAACATGAATAATTGAATATTTTATTTGTTGTTATGAGTGTTGAAAGTTTTAGAGTTTAAGCGATTTGAGTATAGAGCACGCTCACAGTAGAAGAATGGATTCCCAGACTGTGCAGTCATTAATCACGGCGGGTATCAAAGAAGCCACCGAGCATACTTGTCAAGAGTTTCAGGATACTGTACGTGTAGGTTGAGAACTTTAGAAACCCCTATAGTTGTAGAAGAGCACAGGGAAATTGAAATAGTTCCAGGTGGTGAGTGCAACGAAACCTTGGAAATAGTCAAGTCGGTATCAGAATTTAAGGGTTGTTCCTGAACTGCAGCAGGCTGACCCGAATGTCAAACTGTCCCGACTGTCTGTCCGATTAACGTTCTAATCTGACCCGAAACAATAAAACACCATTCAAATATCGTTTATTTAGATTTATTTAATTATGCGAGTGTTTATGTATTTGAGTTTTAGTGGACTGTATGAATTGACTGTGCTAATCCGACTGTGAAACAAAACTGAATGTGTGATCCAAATGCAAGTCAACCTTGAGTAAAGGGTGTAAATGTGTATGTGTCAGTATATAAATGTATTTATATAAAGATTAAAATGATGATGAGTTCTATGTTAGTATTAAATGTATTAATATAAAGAGTAAAATGATGAGATGTATGTTAGGGAATGGTTCCTCAACATCCCGGGCGGCCCTGAAACAGTGTTTCAGCATATGGGAAGTTTAACAATTTTAGGGATGGATCTGGTCATCGTTCCGGTAGAGGTCTTCAGCAGCACCGCTCTAGTTAAGCCGTCTTTACCGGGAAAGGTCTGTATAACTCGGCCAAGAATGATGGTGGAGTATTGTCCTCCTTGACGAGAACCATATCATCTATTGCAATGTTGGGATGAGTGTTTTGCCATTTAGGGCGTTGTTGTAACGAGGTCAAATATTCTTTGCTCCATCTTCTCCAGAATCCTTGATACATGCATTGTATGTGTTGCCAGTAGTCCAGACGGTTTACCTTTATTTCTGTTAAGTTACCCTCGGGTACCATTGTAGTTGGCCTACCAATTAGGAAATGTGATGGAGAAAGGTAGCCGATATACGTGTCTGGAGCAGCGCCTAGTGGCCTGGAGTTAATGACTGCTTCTATCTGCGCAAGAAGCGTATGCATTTGTTCGAATGTAAGTATCGTTGAGCCAATGACACGACGTAAATGTCACAGAGCGGACACCTGACTCCCAAATGCCACCCCAATGCGGTGAATAAGGTGGAATGAAAATCCACTTGATGTCATCCTTTGCTAATACGGCAGTGATGATTTTGATGTGTTCATCAGACTGGAGTTGCTTATACATTTCGTTGAGTTTGCGTTTTGCGCCCACAAAGTTTTTACCATTGTCGCTATAGATGGATGAGCATTTAACACGACGTGCCATGAAGCGACGCAAGGCTGCCAGAAAGCATTCTGTACTTAAGTCTGTTGCTAATTCCAAATGTATGGCTGATGTCACCATACACACGAAGAGGCAGATGTAACCTTTGGATGTTTTTGTAGTTCGACCGCGATGAATTTTGAGTGTGAAAGGACCAGCATAGTCACATCCGGCATTTTGAAACGGAAAGGCCTGTCTAACGCGTACCTTAGGTAGATTAGCCATTCGTTGTTGTGTAACGTGTTGAGCTTGCCGAAAGCACCTTAAGCATTGGTGAGTAAGCTTACGAATTAGGTTTCTGGCTCCAAGAATCCAATACTGTTGTCTGACAATTACAAACAGTGATGAAACGCCAGGATGCAAGTTCTTTACATGTTCTTCGTTGAGAATAAGAATAGTGATTTTGTGGTCTTTTGGTAGAATGATTGGGTGTTGAGTTGCATTTGAAAGCTCAGAATTAGAGATTCGTCCTCCAACTCTTATAAGTCCGTTTTCATCGATAAATGGCGAGAGTTGAATTATTCTTGAACTGTTGCAAAGTTTACCTTCTTGACGAAACATTCTCAAACAAATAATTTTGCCCTATTGAATTTCACCGTACCTCAAAGTTCTGGCAGGAATTTTGATTTTGTGGATGAGCAAGTTAATAAATCGTTTTACATATGCGGCGATGCGTTTAAGTTTATACCAGTGAGAAACATCTCTAAGGGTGGATTCCAAAAAATGAACATCGCGATTATCAGGTTTCAACGTTGTTGCGAGGTTTGTAACAAAATTTGAAGTAGCTTTCACTTCGGCGATTACGTTGTCATTATCAAATGCGGGTTGGATGTCTTCAAAAGACTTAAATTGTTGTTGATCTTTCAGGAATGATGGGCCTGACCACCAGAGGTCAAGTTTGATGAGCTGATCGACCATTACGCCACGAGATGCACAATCTGCCGGGTTCTGCTTTGTATTTACGTGCCTCCACACGCTGCGAGGTAGGGTTTCTAAAATCTCAGATGTGCGATTTCCTACAAACGTTTTTAATTTCGTTGGCTACATAGATAGCCAGGATAGTACCACAGTAGAGTCGCACCATGCATAGACTTCAATTTGTTGATGAGGAAGTGATTTTACGATTGATTTGATTAATCTTGTTAGAAGCAACGCTCCGCATAACTCCAATCTAGGAAGAGAAATTTGCTTTAGTGGTGCCACACGAGTTTTCGATGCCAATAAACTTATGCGAACCTTTTCTTTTGTATCCTCCATTCTGCAGTATACGACCGCCGCGTAAGCCTTGATCGAGGCATCACTAAATCCATGTAGTTGGATGGTTGATATGCAATTCGGCACATATCTTTGCAAGCTTAATTTCGATAAATTCTGTAAATCCGCCCTGTACCCCAGCCATAACTTTTCTAAATCAGGAGGTAATGGTTCGTCCCACTGAAGATTTAATAGCCATAATTCCTGAAATAGTATTTTAAACTTTACTACTACTGGGGAAACCAACCCAAGTGGGTCAAAGATTCGGGCAACGTCTGATATTAATTTCCTTTTCGTAGCCGTTGCTACGTCCTCTAAATTTATTCTATACCGGATACAATCTTCGTTTGCACACCAATAAATGCCTAGGACCTTAGTTGTGTCATTCGTGTTAGTTGCCAACAGTTCGTGGTTATTATTATTGTTAGGTCGGGCAATCTCACTGACGTTCGACACCCATTTACTCAACCCCAGTCCAGCCTGTGACAGTAAATTAATAAGTTCTGCACGTTTCATCATTAGGTCTTCTGGTGACGAGGCGCCTGTTAGGACGTCATCGACGTAGAAGTCTTCGAGTAGAATTCGTGATGCATTAGGATGGGACTCCTTGTAGTCTCTTGCCAATTGATCCAGCACTCTTACCGACAGATACGGCGCGGAAGCTGTTCCATAAGTAACAGTACATAATTGAAAATGTTTAAGCATATCGTCAGGATTTTCTCTCCACAGAATCTGTTGAAAATTACGATGATCCTCAGCCACCCAAATTTGACGCAACATTTTGATGATATCTGCAGAAAAAACAACCTTATGCAAGCGAAACCGAAAGCAGACCGCGAATAAATTGCGTTGAATTGATGGGCCGATATGGAGTTTGTCATTCAGGTAGCTACGATTTGCGTCCTGAAATGACACATCAAATACTACCTGCAGCTTAGTACCGACAACTGGATGATGTGGCAGGTAAAATAAACGTCCATTGGTGACACCTATTTCCTCCGGTGAAAGTTCATGCATATGTCCCAAACTGTGATATTCCCTCATAAAGTTTGTATAGTCCTTTTTTAATGAGGGATTTCTAGAGAGTCTACGCTCAGTAGCGTTAACCTTGCAAAGGGCCCGTGATACGTGTCACCAAATGTAGGGTTGTCTTCTTTAAACGGAAGTTGTACAATATAACGTCCATCTCTATGTCTTGTATGGGTATTCTGAAAATGTTGTTCAACATGTTTCATCATCTTGATTTGCTCGGACCCCCGATTCCTCTATTTCCCAGAACGATTGAATTGTCCGATCAATGTCCGCCAGAGTAAGTAATGATGGTGGTGGTGGATATGGAAGTGATGACTTTACAGTTGTTACTACCCACCCGAAAATGGTAGAAATAGCTATTGTTTTCCCCTTAGCAACAAAAAGTTTATCTTGCATTAATACATCCCATATGTAATCTACACCGAGTAAGATGTCGATGGGATTCGAACGATAGAATGATGGATCTGCTAAGTACACCGCATCCAATATTTTGCAATCATAACTTGTTATTGTGGATCGTGGGAGTGACGAAGTAATTCGACCTAAAATGTGTACCTGAGCATCAATAGAAATGTTTGAATTTCTGGCCTTCATATTTAAATAAATATGCCCATGTGTCGATTCCGCTTTTACTGACGAAATTCCAGTAAGTGCTATTTTGGAGTAAATGCGTGACAATCTTACGCAATCTTCGGTGATGTATGATAATTCCGACGCAGTATCGAGCAGAAGACGGCAAGTAACAAATTTACCCCGGTAATCTAGAACATCGACTAATACTGTGGGAAGTAGATGATTAACATTCCGTTTCATAACCGATGTAGTATTATGTTCAGATACCACAGCATTCAACGAACCCGCTGCGAACAGCTAGGTAACGTTGTAGCATGTTGACCAGAAGGAAACTCCGCCGAAATTGCGACTTGAGTGTGCTTAGCAGGAGCAACTTGAGAATAGTGAAGTAATGTGTGGTGATTCCGATGGCAGGAATGACATTGATGCTGCGATTTGCATACATTAACAGAGTGACCTTTACGTAGACAATTGTAGCAAAAACCCTTTTTCTTTACAATGGATCGACGTTGATCAATAGATAGCGATAGGAAATGTGGGCATTTATGCGTTTGATGATTAGCTGAGCCACAGTCAAAACAATTCTGTTGTGCGATTGTAGACACTAACGATGTGGATGGATTTCTTCCAGAATGTGTTGATCTAGCGACAGCACCCTTTCCCAACTCTACCTCTTCGCAGCACTGATCCAAAAACGCTAAAAAATCCTATATAGTAGGTTTGGGCTCATTCCGAGAATTCTCTATCCACTTACGGCGAGATTCAGAATCAAGTTTATTTTGCAAAATTTAAATAAGCCAATGATCACGTTCGTTATAACTAATCGCGTCTAATCCCCTAATTACTTCATTCGAAACATCAGAGATCTTTATTAAACTAACTGAATTCTCCTCTTTCATGGAAGGGAGAGACATAAATGTTTCAATGTACGATGTTACTATATGACGAGGTCGATCAAAACGCTCTTTTAGTCGATCCCATGCAGTGCTGTATGATGAATCCGATATTTGCATGTGTTTAATTAGTTTTGCAGCGTCATCCTTTATGACGGACTTTAGATACTGAAACTTCTGAATATTGGATAAATGTGGTCTAGAATCAATCGCGCTAACAAATAAGTCTTTAAACGCTGGTCAGTCCTTGTAACTTCCAGCGAATGGTTTTATTCTAATTTTCGGCAAGTCTTCATTACGAGATGTTGATGGAGTGCCAAGTCTCTGCAGCAATGTTGAATGTTGCTCAGCTAGACGAGAAAACATATCGATATGTGGTTCAGGAGTTGACTGTTTTGGACTTAAAGATTTTAAGATTCTTTTAAACTACGCCTGAGACTCCAAATATTTTCCCTCGTAGTCTGCCAATTCGACTTCTGGATCCACGAAACCCTCTTCTGCCTCATATTCATATAAACTGGCCGTAAGTTCACTTAAACTTTCATATGCAGGCTCTAAACGGACAAGACGTGCTTCTATTTGCTCCGCAAAGAGTTCCTCAGCAGGATGTTGAATAAACGTGTACGAACGAGTGATTGCGCTTTTTTCAATGCGACGTTTTGTTTGAAGCGTTTTCATGGAAGCCATGTTGCTTTATTTTATAAAAGATATAATTTTTTCTACTTACAGTTTTATATTGCCTCTCGTCTGTAGCTTTGTTTGTGATTTTTATCCGTACAGAAATATATATAACCAATCGAAGTTTGTTGGGTATACACTCATGTATGTATGTATACTCTTCCCCCCCCCACCCCACGATGTTTAAGTTTAAACCAATACCGCGCGAGTTAACATCTCTTATTTTAAGATAGTAGTAACAAATCCATAAATTCAAATATAACTAAGATAGTAATAAAAGATGATAACAAATCCATAAACTCAAATGTAACTATTCTAAGCTAGAGATAAGACAAACATCATAAATACAACTATTGTAACGATAAGAAACACATTTTTTCTCAAAACATGTTTTACTGATAAGAAAGGTACTAGTAACCTAAACAAAGAAAAACATATTAGAACAAAGAAAAACATATTTTGAGTTAGAACAAAGAAACATTAAACATAATTATTATTATAAAGAGATATTAAGTAACACTTTGTAAGTTAGTCTTAAGAATATATTTAATAAAGAAACGCACATTTCGGTGCAGAAAAAAAATAAAACATATTTTTTTTACTCATTTCCTTAAATAGGAAATTAACTGGGGGCTCAAGCCGGTCTAAACTCTTGACCACAGCCAAATATTCTTGACATTCAAGATATTTAAATAAAATTCCACTGCTTTGAAGAAAAGCAAACCAATCCCTGAAAAAGTGAGAAATTACCACGCTGGACCAACGTCAGAAACGGCAGAAAATATTCAATTCCTTACGATCTATGGGAAAAGACAACGACACAATGAATCAAGATATCGCAGCCCTACGAGCACAATTAGAGGTACTCACACAAACTCTACAGAATACTCAATTGAAGGTAAATACACTGGAGGCGGAACGATCTCCCCACACAATCATTACGCAGGAACAACATAGTGACTTCACACCAAATATAACTGATGCAACTCAGATAAATTTAAAAACATTCGAAGCCATACCGTGCTTCAGTGGGGATAAAAACCAATATAGATCCTGGCGGAAAAGGGCATGGACATTCATGGAAAATATCAAACAATTTTCCAACCACCCAAATTACTACACAGCATTCACGATACTGCATTCAAAAATTGTTGGAGAAGCAGCAGACATCCTCATCAACCACAATACCAAGATGAACTTTTATTCTATAATTAACAGGCTTGACTACACCTACGCAGACCAACGACCATTATATGTACTACTCCAGGAAATGAAGAAACATAAACAGGGAAGACAAACACTCTCAGAATTCCACAGCAAAATCAGCAAAGCACTGAACCTCGCACTTTCGAAGATAGAGATGTCAGGTGATCAGGGATCTGCATCCATGGCGGAATATGCAAATCAGGAAGCAGTCCGTACATTCATCACAGGACTCAACAGCAAATATACAAGCGGTACATTATATAGCCATCATCCAAAGGACCTAGAAACTGCATTTGCAATCGCAAGCACTATATACCATGACAACGCAAATATGCAGTTCGACACACTGGCTACAACACAACAATACAACCAAAAACCAAACTTTGTACCACAACGATACGAAGATAGAAGGAGGTACAATCCCAATGTACAAGCTCAATTTAATCATCAACCACGGCAGGAACCCATGGAAGTGGATAGTTCGCAACAATTTAGACGTTCAACACAATATTCCCCACAGCAGCAATACAACCCATTCAGAAGGGAGCAACAACCAACAAAAAGGGATAGAATGCCTTCATCAAAAAATTATAATCCGAACAAAGTTCAACGAGTAAACCAGACGAGAGATGAAGATATACAATCACTTGTACCACACACCGAAGATACTTATGAAACCGGCAACGCTCTTTTAGGCGAATAAACGGATTGCCATGTCTGCAGAGGCACTGCCAAACAACAGGTAAATCCGTTAATATATTAATTGACACAGGTGCGACAAACAATTATATTAGTTCTAAGTGCAACATAGGAAAATCTAATCCAATAAAACCAGTTAAGGTAAAAACGCTTCACGGATACTCTTTAACGAAAGCAAAAAAAATTATTACACTATTAGGCCATAATTTAGTATTTTTCGAAACTGAAGCCTTAGAAGAGTTCGATATGCTTCTCGGGGAACATGGTCTCAGAGCCATAAAAGCAGAAATTAACTTATTTGAGTATAAAATCACGTATAAATTTAAAAGAAAAGAAGAAATTAGCGAACAAAAAGTGAATTACACAGTCAATAATGACAAATATAAAAATGAAATTGAAAATATAATGAGAATAAATGACAAAACCAACAAAATTCTGCCCTTTACAACCACTGTACAAGCTACAATTAGGACAAAATCAGAAGATCCTATTTGGGTGAAACAGTACCCGTATCCAAGAGCAGACAATGAATTTATAAATAAAGAAATTCAAACATTATTAGACAACCAAATAATACAACCTAGCAAAAGCCCATACAACTCTCCAGTATGGACCGTTGCGAAAAAAGGCACAGATGAGGAAGGGAAACCAAAAAAACGTATGGTAATAGATTTTCAAAAGCTTAATGCTCAGACTATAACTGACAGGTACCCTATCCCAGATGTAGCAATGACTATTCAAAATTTAGGTAAAGCAAAAGTCTTTACAACACTAGACTTAGAGTCAGGATTTCACCAAATCTCGATAAAAAATCAGACAGAGAAAAGACTGCATTCAGTGTGAATGGAGCAAAATACGAATTTCTTAGAATGCCATTCGGCCTAAAGAACGCACCTTCTATATTTCAGCGATGTATAGATGATATTCTGCGTCCATATATTGGTAAGTTCGCTTACGTTTATATCGACGACGTGCTTATATGTTCTTCTTCGCCTGAAGAACACATGGAGCACATTCGAATAATAATAAACGCATTACACAATGCAAATATGAAAATTTCTGACGAGAAATCACATTTTTTCCAAGACTCAGTAGAATATCTTGGTCACGTAATCAAACACAATAAAATAACTGTAGATCCTAGTAAGATCCAAACAATAAAGGATTATCCAATACCTAAAAATTTAAAAGAATTAAGGTCATTTTTAGGACTAGCTAGTTATTATAGGAAATTTGTACAAAACTTCGCTTCAATAGTGAAACCTCTTACTACATTCTTACGTGGAGACAATGGCGGTGTAAACAAAAAACAAAGCACAAAAGTATTAATTAATCTAGTTAAACCAGCACTCGAAGCGATAGAGAAAATTAAAGATATGTTACAAGCACAAGTCGAATTATTTCAACCAGATTTCAACAAGCCCTTCGAACTAACGACTGATGCAAGCAACTTTGCAATAGGAGCTGTACTTTCTCAGAATAAGAAACCTATTTCATTTATATCTAGAACCCTTAACCAAACCGAACAAAACTATAGCACAAACGAAAAAGAGCTTCTTGCGATCGTTTGGTCACTTCAAAAATTAAGAAATTACCTTTACGGTATAGCAGACTTAACCATTTACACGGATCACCAGTCACTTATTTTTTCTATATCTGATAAAAATCCCAACACAAAATTTAAACGATGGAAAAATTTCATCGAAGAATATGGCGCTAAATTAGTATATAAGCCAGGAAATCAAAACGTCGTCGCTGACGCATTGTCACGTGAACAGATTAATAATACTTCGAGTTGTTCACAACATTCAGCACAAAGTTCGCCAATCGAAAAATTGAAACGCGTGAAACAACCATTAAATGCATTTAAGAATCAAATAATTATTATATATAACACAGATAACTTAGTGCAAATATCTTCACAAAATATTTTCTCATATGCACGACACACACTTTTCTATTCAACCAAGGACGAATTATTTGACAGATTAATACAAATAATAAACCCAAAAGTAACAAATGCTATAAAATTAGAAGAAGAAACTCTATTCCACGTCGAAGATAATATCATTTCTTCTTTTCCAAATGTAAAAATTGTAGTAGCTCAGAAAATGACAGAAGATATAGAAAACATAGATAGACAAAAAGAAATCGTAGTACTAGCACATAGACGAGCACACATAAATTACAAAAATAACGCTCAAGAAATGCAGACAACGTATTTTTGGCCAACCATACGCACCATGTGTAAAAAAGAAGCACAAGACTGTGAAATCTGTCTTACAAACAAATACGAAAGAAGACCAAATAAACAACCAATTGGAGCGACACCGATTCCAAATCACGTGGGAGAACACATACACTTAGATTTATTTTATATGAACGGCAACACATACATCACCACAACTGATAAGTACTCAAAATATTGCTATATACGAGAAATTCCAAATAAGAAAAACATACACAAATACATCGAAGAAATACTATCGCAAATCTATCCAAATGCTAGATTCATAATGACTGACAACGAAGCAGCATTATCAAGTATATGCGTAAAACAGGTTTATGAAAAACTACATATTGAGCATACGTTAACGCCAACATACCATTCAACAACAAACGGTCAAGTGGAACGCACTCATAGCACGCTGATCGAACTCACTAGAGTCCTAGCTCAAGAACACAATTCTTCACCAGGAGACGAAATCTTTAATGCCGTTCGACAATACAACAAAACAATACACTCAGTCATTGGAGAGAAACCCGAGGACGTGTTTTTTAACCGGGGAGCACATCCTGATATTAAAGAAAAAATTGAAATAAACCAACAGAAAATTCTTCTATATCACAACAAAAATCGTAAGAACATCACATACCAAGCAGGGGACGTTATATACTCCAAAACGCACCGACGCAATAAAAACGTTGTAAAGGAAGATAAAGGTAACACAATAATTACAAACAAAAATATTGTTATACATAAGGATAATATACGAGTACAAACATGCAAAGAATAATAATATTATTATATATATCCGTCGCATTCGGTAACAGACTAATAGACTTAAAAGACAAAAAATATATAATGATAGAGACTGACCCTGTGTACGTTTTTCAGGACACAGCGTTCTTATACCATATGACAAACCTTTCTAGAATCTTGACACCCTACGAAAATATAGTACGATTTGCATATAATTTAGAACAAAACTCTGCAGAATATTTGTTGATAACTAAAATAGAAAATCTGAAGTCACAACTACTTCCTAGAATCTCCAGAACTAAACGTTCACTTAACTTTCTAGGATCAGCCCTCAAACTTATTACAGGAACACCTGACCACGATGACCTAATCGAAATCAAGACAGGATTGAATATGCTAATAGAAAATAATAATAAACAAAAGAAAATAAACTCTGAATTTGAAAAAATATTAGAAAGAATTAGCCCCGAATCTATTTCAGAACATTTAATACTTACCGAAGTATACAACGAACTACATTATATCGCTACAATGATTAATTTCGCAAAAAACGGAAACTTTTATTCCGGAACTTTAAATTTAAAAGATATTCAACAAATAGTGTCTAATGAAGCATTAGATCTACCTATCAAAAATATATTAGAATATGCCGATATTAATGTTTTTTATTTTCATCACACAATTGTAAACACCTATAAATACCCATTATTAAAAACGAAATGTAAGCTATTTAATTTGTATTCACTAGCATTTAAGCACGGAAAACTATTACTAGACTCTAGAATAGCAAAATGCAATAATAAATTTACAAGTATCGAAAAATGTAAAAATTATCTAGGAAACTTTATATGCAGAATTAAGAAACCGGACAACTGTACTATTAATGTATTAGAAAACAGGCCAGCCAAATGCAAAGTGATACATGAAAATAACGCACCGCTACAAGTACTCAAAAGTGGAAACATCATTACAGATTACGAACACACCTGGAATAACGTAAAAATAAATGGACCTAAACTAATACAATTCAATTACTCAACAAATCTAGATGGAAAACGATACTACAACCACCAACAAGCACTCAAAGATGCCATACATAACCAACACGACGAACAATTACAAATAATGCGCATCTTAGAATCTAATGGTAATTACAAATTTAACAATATCCAAGAAATATCAACCTTCCTGATACCCATCGAAGAACATCCAGTCAAATACACATTTTATTTCATATTGGGACTATGTACATTAGCATTACTAACTTATGGTATGATTAAATTCTGCGAATGCTAGAGGATAAAGAAAATAGAAACACAAAGGAAAAAAATCGACGAATTATATCAAATAGAACTTCTCAAACTCCGACAGAGACAATATACAGTTTAAAACGAGGACGTTTTTTTTAAGAAGGAGGAGAGTTAACATCTCTTATTTTAAGATAGTAGTAACAAATCCATAAATTCAAATATAACTAAGATAGTAATAAAAGATGATAACAAATCCATAAACTCAAATGTAACTATTCTAAGCTAGAGATAAGACAAACATCATAAATACAACTATTGTAACGATAAGAAACACATTTTTTCTCAAAACATGTTTTGCTGATAAGAAAGGTACTAGTAACCTAAACAAAGAAAAACATATTAGAACAAAGAAAAACATATTTTGAGTTAGAACAAAGAAACATTAAACATAATTATTATTATAAAGAGATATTAAGTAACAATTTGTAAGTTAGTCTTAAGAATATATTTAATAAAGAAACGCACATTTCGGTGCAGAAAAAAAAGAAAATATATTTTTTTTACTCATTTCCTTAAATAGGAAATTAACTCGCGCGCATTCACGAGTTCATAACGTACAATGCATAACTGACCTAGCTTAACTTTCCCCATGCTCGTATTGCAATTAAAAAAAATCTTTTTATTTTTTTGTATCATTTTGCGTTTGTCAACAATTTTGTTTAATTGCAATTACTTATTGTAGCAAGGGTTTATTCAACTAACTTTTTTTTCGTTTAGAAATTTTTTCTTTATTTAAAGAACATTTAGTAAGCATATTTGTGTTTTTTGTTTGTTTTAGTACGCGGAAATAAATTCTTTGTTATTGTTAAACAACTTAAAAAAGTAAAATAATTAAAGTTCAATGCTTTCCCTTATAAATTTATAACTAAATAGCCTGGATTGTAAATGAATGATCAATTATATTAAATGCCGTTCCTTTTAGGGTTTTACTAAATTCTTATGATAGACCTTTTCACACTTTTTTACTCTCAATTTTATGTTTACACGTGTTGGTATGTCTATAACTTCATATGGTCCTAACCATAAAATACATGTACTGGTGTTGCTGATTTGCCGAGTGTAGTTGCTCTACCCCCTCGAGCCTTAAAGTTTAAGATGCGAGATGTACATAAACTAATTGCTGAGCTCAACCCGAAGAAAGTTCCAGGTATTGATGGAATTAGTAACAAGATGCTGATGAATCTGCCTCGCACTGCAACTAGAATCTTACTATTTATTTTTAATGCCATATTACGACTAGAGTATTAACCCCACCGCTGGAAGCTTGCCAAGGCCAAAATGATTCAATGAGTTTACTATCAACAATATCAAAACTTTTCGAAAAGCTGCTCATGACAAAATTGTCCCCAATTCTAACTGATAGTGGGTGCATCCTGGACCATCAATTTGGTTTTAGAAGTCAGCATAGCAACATTGAACAAACGCATAGATTGGTTCAAGTTATAAGATGAACATTTCAAGAAAAGAAGTATTGTTCTACTCTTTTTATTGATGTTTCTCAGGCATTTGATAAAGTATGGCATGAAGGCCTAATTTTAAAATTGAAGACATCTACCAATAAATTTTCTAAAGCTATTGGAAAGTTATATTCTATCTCGGAAACTCATTGTTGTGGAAGGAGACTTCATGAGTGTTCCCGAATCTATCTCTGCCGGTGTGCCACAGGGCAGTATACTGGGACCAGTTTTGTATTTGATTTATACTTGTGACATGCCTGCTAGCACTAAAATACATACATCTACTCTTGCTGATGATACAGCCTTCTTTAGCATCCACGAAAACCCTCACGAAGCATCCCAATATCTTCAGGAACATATTAACTAGCTGGAACTATGGTTAAAGTTATGGAGATTTAAACTAAATGAGCAGAAGTGTGCGCAGGTAACATTTACTCTACGAAAAGATACTTGTTCCCCCATTAGAATCAATAATCAAATTGTTCCTCAACATTCACATGTAAAATACCTTGGTATACACCTTGATCACCGGCTTACATGGAAACAACACATTGATTCTGAACTACCACAAATTAAACTAAAATTAGCTCAGGCAATTGGCTGATTGGTAGAAATTCAACTCTCAGTCGAGATTGCAAAATTTTGATATACAAGTCACTTTTGAAACCTATATGGTGCTACGGAATTCAACTATGGGGCACTGCTTCAGCTTCCAATCTCGAGAGAATCCAACGAAGGCAAAACAAACTTTTACGTATGATAACTTCGGCTCCATGGTACATCAAAAATTCAAATATACATCGTGATTTGAATATGCCACTAGTGACTGAAGAAATTGCAAAATACGCAGGAGTGGATTGTTAATGGCGGAGATAGTCCTGTTTTGGGAATTCAAAACCGGGGAAAAATAAAAGTGATGGCAACCTTATTACACATTGGGGGATTTTGGGGATTTTCATGCTGATATTGTGTGTGTGTGTGTGCGCGCGTGTGTGTGTGTGTGTGTGTGAGTCTGATTCTTTGGTTATGTCTATGCATGTGTATGTGGGTGTTTGTATGTGTGTATGGGAGTGTGTGTGTGTGTGTTTGTGTATGTTGTTTTGTATTTACTTGTATGTTTGACGGTGTTCGATACTTTTGTTGTAGTGGCATACAATCATTATACCCAGTAGGAAATGGCGATGGTGAAAATGTACTGAGTCGCTTTTGACTTGTCGCTTGTGCGACGTACATACAAATGTATTTATATTGACAAGTTATTGACAAGTCCACCACAAATACACCATATCTGTTTTCTTTACTTCCTTTATACTTATGGATATAAGGAAACTTATTATAACAAAATTGTTACTAGAATTTTAGTGTTGACACAAAGACACTTGCTCCCAGTCTGACTGCAGGGTAGTTACAAGGGATCTGTGTATTTGTGTGCATATAGTGATTGTTATTTGATAGACTTTGGGCTGCTGTTTTGAGTTGTCCTTGGTATGCTTATGTAGGGTTATTGTGTATATATGTATGCATTTATGTTTGCGATCTGTGGGGAAATAATCTAATAGCTGCAGAGATTGGCAACCCTATTGTGAATGGAAGTGAATGCCGAATATATTTATGGTAATGTATGTATATGTTGTATTAATGTATGCGATCGCTTCTATTTTTGCTTTGAAAAATATCATTGCTTGTGTGAGTTACATCAACACTTTTTCATACATATTTACAAATGAATGTGTATAGGTTTTCTAGGCTATTGACGTTGATATTCTTATGGATAGAAAATATTGTGTTGGCATAGGTTTTATGTGTACAAGTGCAGTCCAGAATCCAATCAGGTTGATAAGTAGAGTTTTTGATAGGCGTAGTGATATTTTTATTTCAATATATTTTAATTTAATGTAACAATTATAGGAAATAGCTTTTGGAGAAATACAGCAAAAACTTATAGAAGCACCTACTTTCACGTGTTCCGATTTTTCTAGTACCTTTATATTGCAAACTGATGCTAGCGATTTTGTTCTGGGTGTTGCTGTGTATATGAATTTCATCATATATCGTAATACCAACAGAGAATTGTGGAAATGTGTGTGTGTGTGGGTATGTGTTCTTATGTGTGTGTGTGTTTGTGTGTGTGTGTGTGTGTGTGTGTGTATGTTTGTAGGAATTTCAATGTGTGTGTTTCTGTAGGAGCTTAGGGCTGGTTGTGATTTATGAGGGATGAGGTGTTCTAGTAATATGTAACCGGGGAAATCTGTGTGTTTGTATGTCTGTAGGAGTTTAAGGCTGACCATGATTTGGGTGGGCCGGGTTGTTGACGTAATATGTATCCATGGGGATTTGTGGATGTGTCTGTCTATAGTAGTTTAAGGCTGATCGTGATTTGAGATAGGTGAGGATGTTGTTGAGGTAAATTGGTTATGTGTATGTATGTATGTATGTATTTTTGTAAGAATTTAAGATGATTGTGATTTATTAGGGGCGAAGTGTTCTTGTAATATGTAGCCGTGAGAATCTATGTGTATAGACGTCTGTAGAAGCTCAAGACTATCTGTAATTTCAGGTAGGTGAGAGTGTTGTGCTGTTGAGATTAATCTTATATATTGTATATGTATGTATGTATGATCATGGGAATTTTTATATGTATATCTTGGGGAGAATTTTAGGCTGGTCGTGATTTGTGAAAGGTGGGGTGTTGTTGAAATTTTCTTGGATATTTCTTATATGAATTCTGCTATGTGCGTGTGTATTTGCGCTAATATTTATATGTAGATAGAAATAAATTGTTTTCAGTATGGACATTTGGTACTATAAAATACTATCATATGTCTGGACTTCCCTGATCTTATTATGTTTTTATACTTACGCTTGTTTTATATTTTCTCATACTTAAATTTGTCTCGCGATAAAGTCTGCCTATATGAAATTTGTTTATATTACAGATTTTGTTTATTTCAATCTTTGAATACATTTTTTTTTTGTCATTGATGTTTTTTGTTCTTCTTATTGTTGGTGTTGTTGTTGTAAATATTCGTCTGTGTATAGATGCGATATATTCAGTTTTTTATTTGGAAATAAAAACATTTTAATTTTTATCTGCGTTTACTTAAAAGTTTGTGAAGATTTTCTGTTTTTAAGTAAAACTGAATTCCTGAAGATACATACTCTATAGTAATAGCAACTATAATAGAAATATTTCTTATACTTAATTTAAATTTTTTTAAAGTTGATACAACGTTAGTAAGTTAACGTTAGAAATTTTTGGGGTACATAATTTTTTCTAACTATAGACTTTTTTCTTCACTTTCTACAGTTGTTTTCGAAATCTTGCTTTGCTTTATGAAAATGTATAAACATTTTTAAATGAAACTGATCCGGCACTCCAGCTTATATACTGATAGTTTTTTTTTCTTTGGTAGTCAACTTACTTCTTTTTTTTATTTTTATTGATAAACATTTAAAATCAAAAGGGAGCTTTATATTGAAATTATTATTTTCATAATTGTTGAAAACAATCACTAGTTTTTTTTTTGTGATGAAATCATTTGAAGTTGAAGCTGATATCTTTGCTTACTGTTTTAAATTAAAATTTTATTCAATAGAATAAAAGGAGCTTTTTTCTTAAATACTGATGCAGTTAAGATCGGATATGAGACTGAATTTAAATGTACTTTTAAATTAGTCACAATGAACAAACTTATTTTCTTGTTGAAAAGCGATCATCAGAAAACGAAGTGGTTTTCAGAGACTTTAGGTATACCCTTTCGACGGTTCCTCTAAGATACAAGATGACTTTGTTTGACGAAATTTCTGTTGCTTTATACTGATAATATGTTTACATTAATAAGGTACATATGTATATGTTTATTTTATGAAGGGCTATTACCTATGGCTTTCATTTGACGTTCTATATGATTTTTTTTCTCATTTTATTAAAGTTCAGCGTGTTGTGTATATATTTCTGAAATGTTTAAGTGTGCTTTGTGTGTCCATCGGACAGAGTGTACGTTTTAGTGGGTCAGTCAGTCTATATATTTATTTTTTTTTCTTCTAATGTACCACACCTTTTTTCACATTTTACTACTTGAAATAGAGAATTTTTGTCTAATTTTTTTCTGGGTATCTACATACATTAGTTAAATATGTGTATGAATTTTTAAGAAAAAATTTTAAATAGAATATTGGAAAAAGAATTAATTATGTGAATGGTTTTTATTTCTTTATTAGCTTTACTTCGCTAGATCAAAAAAATTTTTGTTTTTGCTTATTTGCAAATTCTTGTTTTCATGTCGCTTAAACATGTACAGTCTTGTTTTCATGACGCTTAAGCATGCACAGTCTTGTTTCCATATCGTTTAAGCATGCACAGTCTTGTTTTCATTGCGCTTAAACATGTACAGTCTTGTTTTCTTTGAAAAGTTATGCACATGACAAATTGAATTTCACAATGTTATGAAATTCCATTAAATTTCATTAGATTTTTTCATAAAGAGAAACAATTTAGACAATCGGATAAGTCCTTATATTTTTCACTACATACAACTTTCTGTTATTTTATATTCGAATAGATGAATCCTAAATTTCCTTTAAAAATAACACACAACAAGGAATAATTTAATTTAATTTTATTTATATTCGAAAACGGCTGGCTGTTCCGTTCAACTATGTGTTGTCAGAATATAGAGATGTTGTAAATATAGAGATGGTAAAATTGAGCTTACAATACAAAAAATCTTTCAGCAAATTGAAAAAACGATGAATCAAAACAATTCACATATTCCATTTGCAATAATGCTAAGTATATAAAGAAAAAATCTACATCAACTGACACCACACACAGTCGACCAAACACAAAAGAACGCTGATGAAGGTTTAGTAGCCTTCGAAAACGGCTGGCTGTTCCGTTTAACTATGTGTTGTCAGAATATTTACAACTAATTTTGGTGTTATTTGTTCATTAATAATTATCACATGTAATTTGGCTTAAAAAGCGATAGGAACTTTAGCCTGTTAAAATCATCAATATAAAAACAAATAGAGTTCGAATAATAATTAAAATTAACTAAAATTAATAGCCATGGGCCTGTGGCAAAAATTAAATAAAAATATACTTAATAGTAACAAACCAAAAATGTTTGTCTTAAGTAGAACAAAAATAAGTAAATTAACTACCATGTGTATAATTAGTACAAAGAACAAACGACAATGGTAAGACTGTTGTAAATATAGAGATGGTAAAATTGAGCTTACAGTACAAAAAAGCTTTCAGCAAATTGAAATACGATGAATCAAAACAATTCACATATTCCATTTGCAATAATGCTAAGTATATAAAGCAAAAATCTACATCAACTCACACCACACACAGTGGACCAAACACAAAAGAACTCTGATGATGAAGGTTTAGTGGCCTTCGAAAACGGCTGGCTGTTCCGTTCAACTATGTGTTGTCAGAATATAGAGATGTTGTAAATATAGAGATGGTAAAATTGAGCTTACAATACAAAAAAGCTTTCAGCAAATTGAAATACGATGAATCAAAACAATTCACATATTCCATTTGCAATAATGCTAATTATATAAAGAAAAAATCTACATCAACTGACACCACACACAGTCGACCAAACACAAAAGAACGCTGATGAAGGTTTAGTGGCCTTCGAAAACGGCTGGCTGTTCCGTTCAACTATGTTGTCAGAATATTTACAACTAACTTTGGTGTTATTTGTTCATTAATAATTATCACATGTAATTTGGCTTAAAAAGCGATACGAACTTTAGCCTGTTAAAATCATAAATATAGAAACAAATAGAGTTCGAATAATAATTAAAATTAACTATTTTTCTTGTCTGTATTTTAAAATGCATTGTTAAATACATTTTTTTTATTCTTCCACGAATGGTTTAGGGTAAACTAGGCAAAAATATCGTGGGCTATTAATATCCTTCAATATAATAGCATGGTAGGGTGGGTTTAGATTACAAGAGGGAATTACACCTTAGTATATTGTAACAAACCATTTTTCGGCAAAAGTTAATCGTGTCTGTCATGACTTTCACATCCGTATGAAAGCGAATCTTTTCCGCATATTTTGGTGTCCTGACATTCACTTCCGAATAATTTTTTCGTTTTACTTTCGACAGCACCAAGCAACGTGAAAGTAAATAGAATCGCCTTTTTTCCACCATAAAATTAATTTATTTTAAACAAAATCTTGTTTAAAACTAGGCTTGATATCTTATCTACCTAATCCGGAAATTTAAACCAATATTTATTTGGTTTTAATACATAGAAAAGGGGATATGAAAAACATTCACACATTAGCAACCAATTTTGCAGAAATATTCGGAAGTATGCCGCGCTGGATATAAAAAGGATATCTGGCAACCTTATGCCTGAGTAAACGTGTTTTTTAAGCTGTCATATTGCTGCCTAAATTTTTTATTCTTTTACTACTGTTTGCACATCTTTATTTTACAAATTGAAGTGATATTTTTTAGTTGTATTGTTCTTCAATTAATAAATACAAATAATTGTTCGAATCACTGAAAAAAAAGACTAATTTTCGTCGGTTTTAATTTGGTGCATATATTCATACATATTCATTGTGCGGATTGTTGCTTTGTAGCGCTGTTCCGCCATTTGCTCTTTTCGCCATATTAAATTACAAGTGCCTGTTTAAATATTTGTTGTGCATGTACATATTTACGTATCATGGCTGGTGGAAAAAAAGAAGTATGTGGTGGCTGTCATGCTGGTTTCTCCAAGGGCCAATCATGTGTGCAATGCGATGTCTGCCAACTCTGGTTCCACTCATCTTGTGAAAAAATTGGTGATGATGAACTCAGGGTCATGGGAAAATTTTCTAACCTCGCATTTATCTGCTCATCCTGCAAAAATAACCCAACGAACAATTCTTTAAATTCACTTCGTGATGATATTGCTGCCTTAAATTGTAAAGTTTCTGATATAATAAGTAATGGAAAGTTTGATGTTAGCTCAATAAAGCAATCGTTGTGCGACATTGTTGCGGATTTTAAATCTGAAATTGCTACCTGTATTAACAATCTTAAGTCAGAGGTAGTTGACTGCAATGTACGTATAGGTCAAATGGAATCCTTCGCCACATCACGAATCATGGAGCTCGAAGTTGAAAATAACTCTACATCGCAAATTCAATCGTGTGGACATTTTTATTCGTGGTCTTCCTGCTGGCATTGCCGACCTATCTGCTGTTACCTGTGATCTGGCATCTTTTTATAAAGTTCCCATAAATCTTCATGACATCAACCACGCTTGCTACCTGCACAATAAACAATTCGTTCTTGTTAAATTTAATAATGTTTCCGTTCGTGATGCGATTATGAAGGCCTATTTCATGTCCGTGAAATCTCGTGCTTTGGTTGTTTCTGATTTGATCAAGTGTTCTACCACTCATCCTAGCTCCAGTAATGATCCTAAAACCTTAGCAATTAATAAGAGAGTATTCCTCAATGATCACTATTCGCCCGCATCATCGAAATTAAATACTGTTTGCAAGAAGTTATTAAGCGAAAAATCAATACTTAAATTTCGTATACTTGATGCTAATAAGCCCAAAGCCAAAATAACTATGTCTGATGGCAAGGATGTCGTTCTGGATGCTACTAGCTGTGCTGCCCTGCTAAATACTAAAGATTCTACCTAATTGGATTATTTTCTCATATATCTTTATATCTTTGACTGCACTCATTATACTATTATACCATTATTTTTTTTCAATTTACAGACATCTTTTAATTTAATTGAAATCAATGAAATTAAATTAATTATACTGAACTGTATTGCAATTCAGATTTACATAAGTAATAATATGACTGGCATTTATCCTATGGTAATATTTTTTTTTCTGGAATATTTTGTTTTTATCAGTTTGCATTATTGTTTTTATTTTTTATTTTTTAGATAATGATATTTTATTTTATTTTTTTCTCTCTTTATACAATCTCAATCTCCCATACATATTACTTTCTGAAACTTCATTGCTATGATGTCTGCTAGACATAATCTTGGTCCTATAGTTAGGGATACTACTCACCTTAATAATGTATTACTCCCTTTCAATACTCATTTAAAAATTGGCCATCTTAATTGTCGTAGTTTATCGCCTAAGACTAATTCAGTTAAACTAGATGAGATTAAGTCTGTTATCGGCAACAATGTGTTTGATTTGTTTGCAATTACGGAAACCTGGCTTAATGAAAATGTTCCTGATCGTACTGTAGCTATTTCAGGATATAACTTATGTCGTAATGATAGACCCATTCCCTCTAGAGGTGGCGGTGTTGCTATATATATTTCAAAGACATTTAAATATAGGGTTATATCTAGATTACAAGTCAGTGGGTGTGAATCCATTTTCGTTGAACTTTCTATTAATAATGTTGTTATTCTATTTGGTTCAGTCTATCTGCCTAACGGCTGTTTAGATCTGTTTGAAACGCTTCATTGTGACTTATTTTCTAGGTATACAGGCATTATCGTAGTTGGCGATTTTAATTGTAATTTATTCTCGTCCTCTAAATCAACTTTAGTCCGTTCGTTCTGTCAGAGGTATAACCTTTCCTTAATTCATAATTCTATGCCTACGCATTTTGACTTGAGAGCTACAACCACATCGCTTATTGACTTCTTCCTCGTTAGCAATCTTTTTACAAACTCTTTTAGTTACCAGGTGCAATGCCCATCCATTTCCGACCACTCACTCATTCTCGCGTCATTTGCTATTAATGTTGACTCCCTTCAGGAGTTTCTCGAATACCGTGATTTTAATAATATAAACTGGGGAGGGCTGTTTTCATTTCTTTCAATGTACGACTCTTCGCAAATCTTTAATGCTATATCCATAAATCGCAAATGTTCTGTTGTTAGTTCCCTACTAAATGATCTTTACTGCTTTGTCCCAATCGTTAGAGTTGGACTACGTAGAACCGGTGATCCATGGATGAAATTGAATAAGGTCATTTTAGCCAGGTCCCTGCGTGACCTGGCATTCTCCGCATTTTCTACTGATCCTTCTAACCAAAACTGGCAATCATACTGCAAACTGCGTAATAAAGCCAAGAATATTATTCGCAGCGAACGGAGAAAACATTTCTCCAAACTTTTTTCTACAGTTGATTCCAGTGGCTTTTGGAGAATCATCAGGTCGTCGGGCAATACTGGCAAAGATGATCCGATCCATGAACTTGATCCGAATGTTATAAACGAATTTTTTGTTGGCTCTAATGACCTAAGTTCTAGTAGTCCAGATGTTGATAGTCTTGAAAGCCGTCATAACTCCTTTTCTTTTTCATGTATAACTGCTGCTGAGCTATTCAACGCTTTACTTAAAGTCAAGTCTAAGTCTATTGGTGTTGACGGTATATCAATCAAATTTATCAATATTGTTTTCCCGTTTATTTCTGACATTCTATTGAACTTAACCAATTCCATTCTGACTTCTTCGGTTTTCCCCTCTGATTGGAAAATCGCCCGTATTGTCCCCATCCCTAAGTCTAGAGTTGTTCGTAGCCCTGATGATCTTAGACCAATTTCCATACTTCCAGCCCTTTCTAAGATCGTTGAACACATATTAAAAAATCAGATGCTTTGCTTTGTAACTAACATGGTTTCTAATTCTCAATTTGCCTTCCGTAACGGGTTAAATACTACTTCTCTTCTTCTGAGCCTCACTGATTCAATTAGGAGCAATATTAATGACGACAATTATAGCGTCTTAATATCGTTGGACTTATCAAAGGCGTTTAATTCGATTAATTTTTCTCGAATGATTGTTAAACTCTCTAACGAATTTAATTTCTCTAGAACAGCGTGCAGGCTCTTATTATCCTACTTAACCGGTAGATACCAATTTGTTACCGTGAATGGAGAGATTTCGGATACGCTTCCCCTTTCCTCAGGTGTTCCTCAAGGATCGGTCTTGGGTCCTCTTCTGTTCATCCTTTATATTAATGACCTGCCCAGGACATTTAGCTCTACCATTTGCACTCCATTTCTTTATGCGGATGATGTTTTTCTTTTGTTCAGTGGTCACAGAGGCTCTCATGATACGCTTGAGCGTAACATTAACTCATGCTTGCAAAATGTTTTGTATTGGACTCAAGTGAATTCCCTAACTATTAATACGGCAGAATTTGGGGCTCGTTAAGAAAATTTTATAACTCTATTATCTTCTTACCTCTTCTCGTGAGAAAAAAGCTGGCACATGCAATTTTGATGTCTCAACTTATTTATGGCTTAGAGGTTATCTCTGGTACTGTTGGGTTTCTTATGGCTAGGCTTAAGCGCTTGACCAATGCCATTGTTAGATTTGTTTACAATATTCGTCGTAGGGACCATATTTCTGGATTTGTAAAAATGTTTCTGGGCTGTTCTTTTGATAACTATGTATCTTTTCGTAACCTATTTACTTTTCACAAGATTATTAAGAGTGGTAAACCATTTAACTTATGTAATGCTTTTCAATTTTCACCTAGGAATAGGAACCCTCACCTTATCTTGCCACGAATCTTTAAATTATCCTTTTCTTTGTCCTTCCTCATTAGGGTAATTAGTCTCTGGAACTGTCTGCCCTTAGTACTACGAACTTTCTCGCATTCTAATAATGCTTTTAAGCTTAAATTACTTAAACATTTCTCCTCTTAATTGATGTGAGTATTTGTTCTGTTTATTTTTTTATTTTTTTCCCCCTTCCTCTTCTGCCTACTTGACCCGTTACAGCTAATTTTGTAGTTCCTGCCCTAATTGGACCTCTGTACTAAAAAATATATTTATTAATTAACAAATTTTATGTTTGGGGAGTTTTATGAGATTGTTATTTTTTATTTTTTTCCCCCACCTTTTTCCAATTAATTATTACATATAAGTATTCTATCCTTTTTAGTTTTTAAGTTTTTTTCATGATATTATTTTGAAGTTTATATATTGTTATTAGTTTTCTATTGAAATACTCGGGTATTTTGCTATTTGTAATATTTTATTGGCCTTGTAGGCTTACTATTACAAAACTGAATAAATAAATAAATAAATAATAAATAAATAAATGAAAATAAAAGTATGGAAAAGATAGGCTTAGAGATATCAAACTTAAATGAAAATAAAGCAAAGATTTTTGATTGCCTTCAAACCATAGAAAACAAGCTACAAGTGGTATGCACCAAAGTCGATAATCTAGGCCTAAAATATGATGAAGTTATTTCGATAAAAAGGGAAAAGCTGGAAGAAATGAAAAAGAAAGGTACGCGACAAAAAGAGCATTACATTCAAATAAAGGAGCTAGAAATGCAGCGTGAACTAATAGACTTAAAAAAACTAAAATTTGATGCTTTAAATGCTAGAAATTGACTATAATTATATTGAATAATCCCTAGGGAAAATCACGCTTTGTCTTAAGTCTGATTTTTAATGAATTGTTAGTTTTTGTTTGATTTTTCATTAAATACAAAAATAAATGAGGTGTTTTAATTATTTCTCAAACTAGCCGTTATACGGTTTCTTATTGATACTGCATTTTCTCGTAAATGTTGGAATTCATCATCATCATAAGTATCTTCATCTTCACCAGCGTCTTCCTCCTCGTCATCGTTTTCTGCAACAACTGGGTCTGGAATAACTGGACTATTATATTCAATATTGAACTCCTTGCATATATTGTGGAGCGCACAGCATACATTAATGTAGGTCTTACCCGTCGAATTTATTAAATATCAGACACTTACTTCTTTTTTAGTAGGTATCAATTCATTTTATTAAAACATTTCAGTTTACATTAGTTTGTTCATTATTTTACATTGAGTACATATTTGTTAACTAGGTTTTAAGCGTTGATTCACTTAGAATTAAACATTCGTTTATTTATAATGGTTAACTAGGTTTAAGTATTTATTTGTTCACTTAGCGTTAAACATTTGCTTATTTATAATGGTTAACTAGGTTTAAGTATTTATGTATTTGTTCACTTAGCGTTAAACATTTGCTTATTTATAATGGTAAACTAGGTTTAAGTATTTATGTATTTGTTCACTTAACGATAAACATTTGCTTATTTATAATGTTTAACTAGGTTTAAGTATTTATGTATTTGTTCATTTAGCGTTAAACATTTAATTATTCATTATTTTAACCAATTAATTAACAACACCCGAAATACATTTATATATTATGTAGGTAGCTAACACCCGCGCACTCCAAAACTCAATCACTGACTGACTTGGGTTTTGTTTGTCTGTTCTCATCCTACCTACGTTCTCTTGTGTGCATTAACCCCCGTGTGCCCGCATGGTCCCTTTGCACCCACCCTACATTAATGACTTCGACAACTTTTAGAGGGCTATAGTGCAGTGCTGCGGATAGGAGCCAACGAAAACTGCTTTTCAGATTTCCTATCGTCCGCTCCACAATATTTTGGGCAGATGTGTGCCTTTTGTTGTACAAATGCTCGCTAGAACCAGCTGTTGGACTTCTATATGGTGTTAAGAGGAATAGTTCCAAAGCGTAGCTAGAATCACCCAGAATTATGCTGTCATTTCCACCTTGGTACATCTCCCTAAAATATTGCCTAACATCACTTAAACGCCATAATTATTGCAAAAATGTAATTTGGACGCTCTGATTTCCTCTTCACTCATTTGAAGCTGTATCCATCTAGGACATATTTTATCTTGCAGCAATTTATCACACCCCACATATACGTTGAGAGAGTACTTCTTGCAAGACCAATGTGAAAATCATTCGCCACAGATCTTTGCGAAGCACCAACAGCAAAAAATCTTAATGTTCCTGCAAGTTGAAATGTTTCAGGTATGCTGCTTTTAACCATGTGTGGTCCAATATTTCGCAATATCATATGATAAGCCGCCTTGTTAATGCGAAAGTGATCGACAAATCTATAAAAACTATTAGTCATTTATAAAATATGCACATAAAAGTACTTACGCAAAGTCTGATAAATTCCTTGGGTCACGCAAATTCCGTCTTCGAACATTTTCTTCATGAATTTCTTTTCTTTTGATTTGCAAATAACTTAGATAAAATGCTCCAGGCATTATTAAATTGTTTTGTTTTGAGGTAAAAATTTAAAACATGTGTTATCATACATATGGCCAGAACTTACTAACAAGGTGCGAGCAATGGCAAATTTGTAGTGAAACTAACTGTCAAACTCTATATGAAGAAAAAGAAACAAAATCACTATATAAATTTAGTTTGACATTTAGCTTATGTACCCATTGCATTCTTGCATAACCGTTTCTAAATTGCTTTTCGAAAATTAGTTCGAAAAAGTTAAAAATTATGTGGTGCAGACACCAAATCTTTTTGCGATTCGGAAACTTTCATTCTAATTGAAAGCGTTCGAAAGTCATGACAGACACGAATATCTTATTTTTATTTTTTTAAATTGATTTTAGGTTGTATTTGTTTATTTATTAATTTTATTTTGATCGATAGAAGAATAAGCTACCTATCTTTATTTTTTATAAACGTAGCCATACTAACGTGTATGGAGACAAGAACACCTCCCATTTTCCCTGAGCAGGGTCGCGGTACTTTTGGTAGCACGGTCTCCATGACGTTAGGGTTGATAACGGTTCGTTACATAGAATAAATGGCGCCCAACGTGCGGCATCAGCTTTGGCATTTGACTTTAATCTAGTAGATAATCAATAATTATATTTAACACCTGCTGATGTTTTACGAAAATATCTAAACGTGATATCGATTTCATTTTATATATTTTTTGTTGCTTTTCTTTATATAAATAAATATAAAATTTTAATCAATCATTTTGGAAATTAAGGTTTTATATAAGTGTAGTAAGCTTTTGCCAAATGGTTGACTGAACAATAGTTTTTTTTTAGATCTGCTGAGATTTTTATTCTTAGTGTTTATTGAGAATATACTCGCAAGCTGTAATGTAATATTTCGGATATGTGATTTGCAACTTCATTTTAATTAGCAAAATTCATCTCTGATTCCTGTATGATTGAGATTATTGTTTTTCTTAATTGAAAAAACCTTCTTTTATACAGAGTCATTGATAATCTTAATATAGTTTTTGTGTATGGATTGTAGATTTTTATTACTGGAAATTTATCAGTAGTATACTCAGTTCATACTATAATTCTTTCAGTTTCTTTTAATTTTTTGATTTGTTTTTTTTTTTAACTTTTATTGGGTTCTGCGTAAAATCTTTTATAATATTTTTTTGTGCCTATTTTCAACCAAAACTTAGTAGTGGAACTCTTTTATATGTTGTCGTACTTTATATATTTTTTGTTTTCTTTTGAATTCAGAAACCTTTAATTATTAGAAAGATAAAATGATCACACGTAGTCAAGAAAATTTATTAAATATTGAAGAGCCAACAAATGTTAGCTTTAATGTAGATATTAACGGGGATCTAGGTGATGTAGGTGGTGCTTTGAGTAAACAGAGGGTGACCGGTGCGACTTCGAAGAGAAAAGCAACTGCGGGTAACGTTAACTCGGGACATGCTTCTCAGCCTAGTAATAGCGATGACGATAGAATTAGGCGATTGATGTTAGAAACGTTAGGATCATTTCGTGGAGAAATGCAGAGCTATATTTCTAGTGAGCTTAATGAAATGACAATGTTTCAGAATATAGATGTGACCTATAATGCTGCTAATCCGCGCATAATACCAGATTTTGGTTCTACAAATCGCAGGTCTTCTCGCGAGAATATCAGAAGCAACTCTCCAAGATCTAATTCAAATCAAGAGCAGTTTTCTTCAGAAAAATTTCTGAACATAATTAGAAATTAGAGAATAAAATTTAACGGCTTTGATAATGAGATGTCAATAGATGAGTTCATTTATTGAATTAATATACTGACAACAAAAAATTTGTGGGGTAACTTCAGCCTGTTATGCGATCATGTCCATTCTCTTTTTGAAGGTAAAGCTTTAGAATGGTATTGGAGATACCATAGACAAAATGACGATTTTGACTGGAGTGATCTAACTAGGGCTTTGAAAACACAGTATAAGGTTGACTACAGCGACTTTGACATTTTAGATGAGATACGACGACGTAGACAAAAATCATCGGAAAGTTTTGACGAATACTTCGAAGTAGTGTCAGCATTGACGGACAAGCTTCTGACCCCCATAACAGACTATGATCTTTGTCAAACATTGTTACGGAATTTGAAAAGCGAAATCAGATACGAACTGCTGCATTTAGAAATAACCAGTGTTTTTCAACTTCGTCAGAAGGTGAGGAAGCACGAGAAATTTATGAAAGATTTGCACACATCGGAATTTCGTAAGACAAAGGGACGTGTTGCAGAAGTAACTGTAGATGGACAGGAAGTGGAAAATGTTGAATATACTGAACTAGAGACAGAAATATGTGTCATTCAAAAGACATTGAAGTGTTGGAATTGTGACCAGTTAGGCCATCCATATACTGAATGTTTAGACAAAAGACAAGTTTTTGCTATGGATGTGGTGCAAAAGACACATATAAGCCCAACTGCCCTACTTGTAAGACGAGGACTTCGGGAAACGGAACGAATGATGTCCGTCGCAAGTAGGTCGGACATCCTATACTACACCACTCACTACGCAGACAATATTGAACCATAAAACAGATGTAAACAAAGGAGATGCTGTACACCCTTTAACGAGACCATACCATCAAAGATTGGAGGAATATAATAAAGCTCGTATTCGAATTTTCGGTTGTAGTAAAAGTAAGAAGAGATCTACGATAAGAATTCAGAATTATTATCAGAACTTAAAATCGTTTAGAAAATGTATTATTTCTCCATTGGTGCATGAAAAATTTGATAGTAGACCATCTATTAACCTTAACATAAATGATTGTTTGTATGAAGCTTTACTAGATAGCGGTGCTAACAAAAGTGTGGTTGGTGGAAATTTGGCTACCATAGCTCAAGCTATGCCTGAGTTCAGAAGATGTGTAGGCAGTGTACAAACAGCAGACGGACAAAAACAGACATTATTAGGAACAGTGACATTGGACATTAAATTTCAGGGGCAGACTAAATTATTTCAATTTCTTGTACCATCTGTTCATCAGGATTTGATTTGTGGTTTTGACTTTTGGTCGACTTTTGGACTTAAAATTTCTATGCCGGCTATCGGGGAAGTAGAAGCGGTAGAAATTGATTCTAATAAAGATAAATTGACCGAATTACATAGGAGGAGACTAGACGCTATTATTACAACATTTCCGAATTCCGAGATTGAAGGTTTAGGTTGCACATCCTTATTGGAACACAGTATAGGTACAGGTGATGCAAAGCCCATTAAGCAAAGATACTATCCCATATCACCTGCTGTAGAGAAGCAAAGTTGTTTAGAATTGGACCGGATGCTTTCACTTGGGGTTATTGAAGAATCATTTAATTCACTATGGTCTTCTCCAACGGTAGTTGTGATTAAACCTGGTAAAGTAAGATTGTGTGTTGACAGTGGGAAACTAAACTCTGTGACAAAAAAAAAAAGACGCTTACCCAATACCGAACATTGATGGACTTCTTTCAAGACTTCCTCCAGTTCATTTTATTTCAAAAATTGATTTAAAAGATGCATTTTGGCAAATTAAACTGGAGGAAAGCTCAAGACAGTCCCTAATCGGCCATTGTACCAGTTTACAAGAATTCCGTTTGGACTTTGTAACGCACCGCAAACATTGTGCAGACTGATGGATATGGTCATTCCTTATAATATGAAATCACACGTATTTGTTTACCTTGATGACTTACTAATTGTATCACAGACATTTAACGAACACATGGAACACCTTATGAAGGTAGCAACTCAGTTACGAAAGGCAGGTTTAGCCATAAATATAGGTAAGAGTAGTTTTGCAATTAAGGAAGTGAAATATTTAGGATATGTTGTTGGGAATGGAGCGCTGCAAGTGGACAATGACAACGTTAAGGCAATACAGGACTTCCCGATACCCAAATCCATTAAACACCTACGTCGTTGTTTAGGTATGACAGGATGGTACAGACGGTTTATTCACAATTATTCGTGTGTGACTTTCCCACTGACAGAATTGCTTACAAAGAAGAAGAATTTTGTTTGGAATGAACAGGCGCAATTAGCGTTTGAAGACCATAAACAAAGACTTACATCTGCACCTTTATTAATCCATCCAGATTACGAAAAACCATTCCTTTTGCAGTGAGATGCTAGCACTTGGGGAATAGGTGCAGTGCTGGCACAAGAGGACGGTGACGGTAATGAAAGACCTATTGCCTACATGTCGAAAAAACTGAATAAGGCGCAGCGGAATTTTTCAATTACAGAGTTGGAATGTTTAGCGGTTGTAATAGCTATTAAGAAATTTAGATCTTATATTGAGCTTCAAGAGTTTAAGTTGGTAACGGATCATGCAAGTCTGAAATGGCTAATGAGCCAGAGAGATCTTTCGGGACGATTAGCGAGATGGTCATTTAAATTAGAGGGTTTCAATTTTGTAATTGAGCACAGAAAAGGAAAGGAAAATGTTGTTCCAGATGCATTATCTTGGGTACACGAAGGGGAACTGTCTGTCAATTCCATTGAAGTAGAAACCTTACCCGCCATAGACATAAATTCAAACGCTTTTGACAGTGACGAATACAGGAAATTACGTGACGAATTCCAAAATGCTGGATTACCGGATTATAAAATTATTGACAACTATATATACAAAAGGACAGATTTTTCTACTGGTAACTCGGACGAATCGGATTCATGGAAACTTCTTGTACCAACGGAACTTAGATGTACTGTTATATATTCTGCTCATGAACAAGCGAACTCATCCCATGGGGGAATTGCCAAGACGATAGAAAGGATTCGACGTTATTTTTTTTTTGGCCTAGGTTGGCCAGTGATGTTAAAGACTACATTCGGGACTGTGATTTGTGCAAGACTTCTAAAACACCAACAATGATATTAAGACCACCAATGGGACAGTTTGTACGTAAAGAAAGACCTTTTCAGCGCTTATATGTTGATTTGATTGGACCAGTACCCAGGACAAGACAGGGACATATAGGTATACTCATTATTTTGGATCATTTCTCAAAATTTACGTTCCTTAAACCACTGAGGAAATTGGTAACAAAAGATAATATTTGGAAACGGAAATTTTTACATGTTTTGAAGTACCGGAAATTATAGTATCAGACAATGGATCTCAGTTTAAAAGTAAGGATTTTCAGAAAGTAATATCCAATTATGGCATTCAACACATGTTCTAAGGGGTTTATAGTCCACAAGCTAACGCTAGTGAGCGAGTCAATCGCTCTATAAATGAAGCGCTGAGATCTTATGTTGGAAATGACCAGCGGAATCGGGATTTGTATATACGTATATTAAGAGCGCTTTGCGCAATACAGTACACAAGACAATTGGCAAGACTCCATACCAAGTGGTTTTCGGACAAGCTTTGATAAGTCACGGGCAAGACTATGAACTTTTTAAACGACTTAAGATTTTGGCAGAAACAGATTCTTATATTGAAAGGCAAGACGAGTTTTATTTACTCAGAGAAAGTATCAGACACCAAATGAAGGACGCATACAACAAAAACGCAAGACTATATAACTCAAGATCACGTACAGAAGGACAGGAAGTAGTACGACGAAACTACGCAGAGCTCAAAAGTTGACAGGTTTAATTCGAAACTAGCTCCTGTGGGAGTCAAGGCCAAGGTTTTGCGTAAAATCGGACAAGTTAACTATGAGCTACAGCATGTACACAGTGCAGGTAGGGCATATATCATGCAAAGGATATATGGTTTTAGTGTTTGATTGATACCATTTAGTTTTTTTTTTGTGTTGCCTTTTCCAGATTCTAATTTAAGTCAATGACTTTAGTTAGTATCTGTTTTGTGAGGCTTTGATCAGTATTTTATTATATACTTTATTTGATTTTGTATAATTATAGTTTTGAACAATCTAAGTATCTTTGGAAAATAAAACAAACAAAAAATAAAAAAAAATAACAAAAAGAAGCTTTCAGAAATTTTCATTACGAAAATAATTTTCAACAGAGAATATTAAAAAGAAAATTTAATAGAAAAATTTCTAAATAGTCCATAGAAGAAGTGAATTGCTTTGCGTAGAGTTTTTTTTTTGAACTCTTATACTTATTTCGGTCGGATACATTATTTTTTATTTAAGGTAAATTTCTTTTTTATTGTTTAAGTCTTGATTTTTGTTGTTAATATTTTTGTTGTGTAATTTCTCTCCAGTATTCCAAAAGTTGTTGCTATACTAAATACCTTTGTTCCAAAGAGGGACGGACAAAGGAAGGAAAATATAATGAACGATATTAAAGTCAAGACGCCAATAAATTTTTATCTCCAAAGATATTTTGAAAAGGACCATATTTTCAATTATAATCTCATAATATAAAGATTTGTACACTACGAGTATTATTTCTCCCGAATTGAGATATTCCTGCTTAGCTACGAATTCTCCGGAATACTAATTTTACAAGACTGCATTATTTTTTTACGTTTATAAAAAACCAGAATCTAAATGCTTGTAGCATTTAGAAGATAATTAAATTATCAATATCATATAGATATCATCTAAATCACATAATTTTTTTTAAACATTATTCATTTATCAACATTATAATTTTTCGCATAAAACAGTTGCCTATACTTACATTAATACTTGAGTGAATATTTGATTGTATTTAAAAGAAAATATTCCTAGTCAATCCTCGATCTCCAGGCCTGATGTCATCGTGGGAGATTTTGTTATGGTGAGTTCAAAAAAAATTTAAAATATTAATCGTTCAATTCAAATAGACACTCGCATAAATGAAAACAAACCTTTTATTTCAACTATTTCCCTTAACTAAATTTTTTTATTGTTTGTTCATTACTAAATGGGGTTTATTTTTTTTTTATTTTAAAGACTTAAGCATCAAATACACTACATAAATAAAAACTTTTCTTAAAATCAAAACATACACCAGATTTATAAGCAATATTTGAAATATACACATTTATACGAGCATATAAATTTAAATGAGCAATGTTTCTTGATTTCCTAATAAACTATTTTTCTTGTCTGAATTTTGAAATGCATTTTTAAATACATTTTTTTTATTCTTCCACGAACGGCTTAGGGTAAACTAGGCAAAAATATCGGGGGCTATTAATAACCTTCAATATAATAGCATGGTAGGGTGGGTAAAGATTACAAAAGGGAATTACACCTTACTATCTTGTAACAAACCATTTTTCGGCAAAAGTTAAAATCTTATTTTTATTTTTTTTAATTGATTTTAGGTTGTATTTGTTTATTTATTAATTTTATTTTGATCGATAGAAGAATAAGCTACCTATCTTTATTTTTTTTTATGAACGTAGCCATACTAACGTGTATGGAGACAAGAACACCTCCCATTTTCCCTGAGCACGGTCGCGGTACTTTTGGTAGCACGGTCTCCATGACGTTAGGGTTGATAACGGTTCGTTACAATTTATGAGTCAATACTATACCGCACCTGGACTTTCCTGGGATGCAATGTTAAAGTACACAAAAATTTAAATAGAATTATTGACGGACATAGTCATGTACAATTTTATGAAAAAAGGTATACGTGGGGGAATCGTACAGTGTAGCCAAAGATATTCGAAAGCGAATAACAAATATTTGGATGATTTCGATAAAGAGAAGCCCTCAGAGTTTCTTGTCCGTTTAGACGCAAATAACCTTTACGGTTGGGCAATGTCGGAATATCTTCCTCATGGTGGGTTTAGATGGTTATCGCAAGACGAGCTGAATCTGGATCCAAACAGCATATCTGACAATGGAACAGACGGTTATGTATATGAGGTCACTTTGGATTATCCTTCTCATTTACATGACTTGCATAATGACATACCTTTTTGCGCTGAAAATAAAAAACCACTGCAAGCGAAGTATAGCAAATTGATAACCGATTTCTCTACAAAGCAATCATACGTGATACACTTTAGAGTTCTGAAACAATGCTTAGAAAATGGCTTAGTTTTAAAGAAAATACATCGTATTGTAGCATTTAAACAATCTCCATGGTTAAAAGACTATATTGACCTAAATACCAGACATAGAGCCACTGCTAAAAATGCTTTTGAAAAAAAAAATTTCAAACTACCCAATAATGCAGTCTATGGTAAAACCATGGAAAATGTGGATAAGAGGAGAGATGTTAAAATGGTCAATAATTGGGATAGAACGAATTGTAATGACTAGAGTCAAAACCTGCTACAATAAACCAATTTACTTAGAATTTTGTGTACTCGAGTTGTCCAAATGGAAAATGTATAATTTTCATTACGGCTACATGCAAACTAAGCTTAAGACAAAACTCTCATTGAACTATATGGACACAGACTCTTTTATGTATTCAATAAAGACGGATGACTTTTACGCTGACATAAAAATGACATAGATGAACATCGGACTATCCCATGGACAATACTTATAATTTCCCATTAATAAATAAAAAAGTTTTAGGCATGATGAAGGATGAAAACTGCGGTAAGATAATGACAGAATTTGTTGGGCTGCGATCAAAAATTTACTCATTCAGTGTACAAAATCAAAATGACGTTAAATAACAAAAATTAAAAATTTTAAAAACCCCCGACTTTTTTCAGAAAAGATGTTATATCTTCTAAATGGCTGGACTGATTTTCTTCAAACATAGCTAAGAACCCTCTCAATCAACTCAGCTTTCAAACATCAAAAACTAAATGAAAATCGGATACAGGAATACAGATACACAGACACACACTACAAACTTATAACACCCCTTTTTTTAGTCGGGGGTTAAAAATCGAAGAAGGTAATAATATCCATATTAGATAAATATAGTTAGCTACTTATAGAAACTGTTTATTCAATAAGACTAATGTATACGATAATATGCTAACATTTAAATCTAAGCTGCACCAGATACATATATACTAGTGAATTAAATAAGGTAGTCTTAAGTTATGGAGACTATAAGAGAAAAATTAGGTCAAATAACATTAACACATATGCATGGTATCATTTCGTATTAAGGAAACTAACCCTGAATACGAACTTGATATGTTGCTAGATGAAATTGCTAGAATGCAAGAAAATAGTTAAAATTAGTTAATTTTTAGTTAGGTGGTTAATTTTTAAATTGTATATAAAATCTTATCCCCATATTTATAAAAAAATAAAATGAATTTGAAATTCATTTTAGGAAAATTTTGTATGGAAAATTTGAAATAAAATACTTTTCAAATTCGTTTCAAATTTTATGAATATGGGGGTTAGTTATTAAGAAAAATTGTTGTAAATAAGATCCTATTTATTAAGAAAAATTATTGTAAATAAAATCCTATTTATTAAGAAAAATTATTGTAAATAAAATCCTATTCATTAAGACAAATTATTGTAAATAAAATCCTATTTATTAAGAAAAACTATTGTACATATGTATGTATATGAATTTTTAAAAAAAAATTTTAAATAAAATATTGAAAAGAGAATTAAATATGTGAATGGTGTTTATTTTTTTATTGCCTTTACTTCGTTGAATCAAAAATTTTTTGTTTTTGCTTATTTGCAATTTCTTGTTTTCATATCGATTAAACATGCACAGTCTTGTTTTCTTTGAGAGGTTCTGCACAAGACAAATTGAATTTCACAATATTATGAAATTCCATTAAATTTCATTAGATATTTTCATAAAGAGAAACAATTTAGATAATCGGATAAGTCCTTATATTTTTCACTACATACAAGTTTCTGTTATTTTATATTCGAATAGATGAATCCTAAATTTCCTTAAAAAACAAAAATAGTACAAAACAAGGAATATTTTTATAATAATATTTAATTTAATTTTATTTGTATTAATAATACATTTTAATTTAATTTTTATTTATTTTAATTATAATGATGGAAACATTTCATAGTATCCAATTATTAAATGTTCTAATATACTTTTGCGAAACATTTTTTTGTACATCTACAAGTATCAGATCCTTCCCCACACTCAGGATCATACCAAGGACAGCTTTTGAAGTGTTCTTCGGTGTTGTCTTCATCTTCCATGATATCATATTTTTCGTTTTCATCTAGCATATTTTCGAAAAAATTTATCATCTCCCAATGATCAAAAAGCCTGAAACTTTCAAAATCTCATAAATTGGTTTAGAGTACGTCTAATTTGGCTCATATTTGCTGATAAATTAATGAATGATGATTGTTTGAAGGTTCCTTTAAGACTAATTTTCTCTTTAAATTTTTAAAGTAGTATCTCTTGATCTTTAAAATATCTATACCATCATCTATATTCCATACTTCTTTTTTAGCACTCTATCTCTCTCTATCCCTTTTCTTTCTATAACCATCTCTTTCTGTCTATCACTATCCCCCACTGATTCACTATTTTACCATAAATATTTTCGATTAGCCTTCTTGAAGTCATCATCGCTACTTTTAAGATCATTTTCAGTTAAACATTCAAAGTGAGCAGAAGTAAACAAAAAATGGAGTCTACAACAAATCTAACATCAAAATTTAATTCACTAAAAAATAAAACCGTAATCCACATAAAGGAGCTTGAGACATCAATTAAATACACCATTCGAAAAACGACAAGAGTAACAACAAAATATGGGCCAACAATAAAAGTTGAAATGGAAAACCACATAATGTTCCTGCTAAAACGATATAATACTTTAACCGATGATGAAATTAAAGAACTCTCGAGCGGATTATATTGCTTAAGCAGAGAAGGTGAACAAAGCTTAATTGTTGAAAGCGAGCTGAGTAAATTTCTAATTCAAAATTTCCTATTTGGCAATAATATATATTAATTATGTATTTTAAATTATAAATAAAAAGACATGAAAGAGTTTTGTAAAATATAAATGTTTGTGCTTTTTTTATTTAATATTTTCAGTTATTTCATAAAGAAATTGAAGACATAAATGACCACAGGTAAATGTATTGAAATTCTGATGTTGATTATAGTTGTATTTTATATTTGTACCAAGATATTTGACTACTTCCGAAGGAGGTTGTAAGTTTCCAAAGCTGTCGAAATATTCTTTTTCATTGTTGTTTTTATAATATGCTACCCAATGTGTACCAGATCCTATTGATACGTCTAAATTGATTATTCCACATTCTATTTTCTTTGTTCGTTTTGGTAGAGTAATCAGCATGAAAACTTCTCTAAAATGTGGAATATTTATAGAGAAACGGTTTATGTCCACATCAGATAGTGGTCTGTTGGGTAGCATCTCTAAGAGTTTTTTGATTACTCTTTGTAAACTAAACCATAACCCTTTTTATATGGTTTTAAGTAAAGTCCCTTTCCAACTGCTATAGATTCCATCGTTCTATTATGTCTAGTTGCTTCATCAAGTTGATTTTTTGCATTCTTTGTTGCATTTACAGCTTTAGCTATAGCACCTCCAGTTGTTAGACTACAATTGCACCCAGAGCAGTTAAAATCGGTATTAGAGGTTAAAAAAACCAATTTTTGTGACACGTATTACACGTGGTACTATAATTTGAGATTTTCTTCCTTTTAATGATTTTTTCTTTTTCTCCACACCAAATTTTGTTTTGGCTTTCATTGCGTTGCAATACTACTATCTTTTGATAAAACTCGATCCCAAGCTGAAATTTCAAGTATTTGATCAGCTTTATGTCTAGTGCTTAAATCCTTATTTTTTGAATAAGCTATATCGTTATCTTTACAAGCAGAGTCCAATAAATTTATTCCCTTATCACCTCGATTTAAACGTTTTTGAAGTTTTGTTCCAGGCCCACAGTACTGATATCCAGGGAGATGAAGTTCAACAGGTAGAGAGTTTATTATTTTATCTACTATACCTCCTTCAACGAAGGTGTTTTTATGACTAAACGTTTTCTGATATCGTATAACCATATTATCTGATTTTTTCTATAATAAGAAATTTATGAAATGTATTTAGTTACAAAAATGCAGTTAGTGAAACAACATAAAAATATTTTATATTTGTGATTTGAACGGGCTAAGGTTCGTATTGCTTTTTAAGCCAACTTACATGTGATAATTATTAATGAACAAATAACAGTCTGTTGTAAATATTCTGACTAACAACACATAGTTGAACGGAACAGCCAGCCGTTTTCGAAGGCCACTAAACCTTCATCATCAGCGTTCTTTTGCGTTTGGTCCACTGTTTCTGGTGTCAGTAGATGTAGATTTCTGCTTTATATACTTGGCATTATTGCAAATGGAATGTGTGAATTGTTTTCATTCATCTTATTTCAATTTGCTGAAAGCTTTTTTTTTGTAATGAAAGCTCAATTTTACCATCTCTATATTTACAACAGTCTAGTTAGTAAATAACAAACGACAATGGTAAGACTAGTTATAAATTGCCTAAATGATTTATTATATGATGAGGTGCATTGAAGTGGCTAAATGTTTTTCATACAAAAGTTTCAAAATTTGAATGAAAAAACTTTGCCACTTGCTACAATTCTATTATGATTACGGCCCTACGATTTTACTGGTAATGCAAATTTCATCATTAATCAGTAAATTTACTGCTTACTGCAATTTTGAATGCAGTACATATACATATACTGCAGCGTGCCCATTTACTAACCAAATAAGTTTAATAAAACAAACAAAAACCAACAAATTCCTGTGTCTACAATATTGAAAGTTTTAATACTTTTAATTAATTAATTTAAAAAAAAGATACTAAAAGTATAAGTACATCAGCTTAAAAAAAATTTTTCATTACTACATGTTTACACATCTCCTCTCTAATCGGACTCACATTGCTTTTTTTTTTCGAAAAAACTGTTTTTTTATGCATGTATTTATGTATCTTCAAATATGAACTAACAATAAGTATTCAAATCTAGAATATAATTATAAGGCCCGACCACTGTCGGACATGAACTTAGTGATAGTTATAAATAATACATAAGTAGTGATAATCAAAAAGGAAAAAAAAAGTATTTTCAAGTAGTCCCATCTGGATTGTTGAGTATAAGAGCCCTTGTGTCCCTCTTTTTTAGGCGGATGTGTCCAGTAAAGTTGAAAATATTACGAGCAAGCGGATTAGAATGTGATTCGAGTTTTGTTAAATATTTGCCTGCGTATTTTACGATTTCTTCAGTCACTAGTGGCATACTTAAATCACGATGTATATTTGAATTTTTGATGTATCATGGAGCCGAAGTTATCATACGTAAAATTTTGTTTTGCCTTCGTTGGATTCTCTCGACATTGGAAGCTGAAGCATTGCCCCATAGTTGAATTCCGTAGCACCATATAGGTTTCAAAATTTTGCAATCTAGACTGAGAGTTGAATTTCTACCAATCAGCCAATGTACATGAGCTAATTTTAGTTTTATTTGTGTTAGTTTAGAATCAATGTGTTGTTTCCATGTAAGCCGTCGATCAAGGTGTATACCAAGGTATTTTACATGTGAATGTTGAGGAACAATTTGATTATTGATTCTAATGGGAGAACAACTATCTTTTCGTAGAGTAAATGTTACCTGCGCACACTTCTGCTCATTTACTTTAATTCTCCATAGCTTTAACCATAGTTCCAGTTGAGTAATATGTTACTGAAGATATCGGGATGCCTCGTGAGGGTTTTCGTGCATGCTAAAGAAGGCTGTATCATCGGCAAAAGTAGATGTATGGATTTTAGTGCTAACAGGCATATCAAAAGTATAAATCAAATACAAAACTGGTCCCAGTATACTCCCCTGTGGCACACCGGCAGATATAGATTCGGGAACTCTCATGAAGTCTCCTTCCACTACAATGAATTTCCGGGATAGAATATAACTTTCCAATAGCTTTAGAAAATTTATTGGTAGATATGTCTTCAATTTTAAAATTAGGCCTTCATGCCATACTTTATCAAATGCCTGAGAAAGAGAGTAGAACAATACTTCTTTTCTTCAAATGTTCTTCTTATAACTTGAACCAATCTATGCGTTTGTTTAATGGTACTATGCTGACTTCTAAAACCAAATTGATGGTGCGGTATGCACCCACTATCAGTTAGAATTGGGGACAATTTTGTCATGAGCAGCTTTTCGAAAAGCTTTGATATTGTTGATAGTAAACTTATTGGCCTGTAAGACTCAGCTTTGGTAAGATCTTTGCCCGGCTTTGGAATCATTTTGACTTTGGCAAGCTTCCAGCTGTGTGGATAATACTGTAGTCGTAATATGGCATTAAAAATAAATAGTAAGATTCTAGTTGCAGTGCGAGGCAGATTCATCAGCATCTTGTTACTAATACCATCAATACCTGGAGCTTTCTTCGGGTTGATCTCAGCAATTAGTTTATGTACATCACGCATCTTAAACTTTAATGGTAGAGCAACTACACTCGGCAAATCAGCAACACCAGTACATGTATTTGCGGCAAAAACGGATTTTAAATGCTCAGCAAATATTTTACCTTTTTCAGTATCGTTTCTTGCCCAATCACCGGTCGAAGTGCGCAGAGGTGGTTTAAACTCAACGGGTCTTTTAAGCTTTTTAGCAGCGCGCCACAAAGAGTAATTAGATGCTAGTGTGACATTAAGACCTTCCAGATAATTTTTACAAGATGCAGTTTTCTCAGATACAAGCAACTCTTGGATTAGTTTCGTGCACTCTTTAAATCTAATTTTATTTTGGGGTGATCTGTGCTGTCGCCATTCCCTTCTAGCTCTTCTTTTTTCACGTACGAGACGTTCAATGTGTGTAGAATAAATTTTATTAAACCCAGTCTGCGGGTGGGAGGTAGTGGCATATTCAGCAGCCTGTTTAATATTCTCGTTGAGATTGGCAATGTTATATTCAATATCATCTGTTGTTATTAGCTTAATATTTTCCGTACAATGACTACTAAGGTATTTTTTTTAACCCCAGCCAATTAACACGATTTATCATCATATATGGGTGAGGTAAGTCACTTCTTAGTGGGTTACAGATTGTCACGATAGTGGGAGAGTGATCGGACGAGAGATCTAGAGAAGCTTCAACTTGAACTAAATCCCTAGAGATATTTTTCATGCCGCTAAAATCTGTGACATCCGGAATTTTTTGTATGTCAGTAGGCCAATAAGTGGGCTCCGCACTCGAAATGATATCCAAGCCCATTTTTGAAATAGTGTTCAACAATGCACGACCTCTGGGTGTAATAAGACGCGAACGCCAGAACGTATGTTTTGCATTGTAGTCGCCAGCTGCTACAAAACAAGGTCCAAGAGATTTGTAGAAATCCTCATATTGATTCTCAGTGATTGAAAATCTGGGAGATTTAATGAACTATTTTTCATTCCTATAAATTCCGCGAGAAATTTATCCCTTTTCCAATTAGAATTTTTTGATTTCCTATTACTTGCTATAAGTTAGAATTGTTCCCCGTGAAAATTTTCTGGCAGAATTTTATTCATAATTGCCCTCATGAAATTAATAAATTTTGATTTTTATACAAAAAATATTAGCGCAAATTTTTGTTATATCTCGCTAGTTTTTTAAGCTTTATTCTTAAAAATAAAATAGCATACAGTTGATCCTCGATTATCCGGGCCTGTATCAAGCGTCTACATCTATTATCTGACATTCTGTTTCTTTGTTTCTTAAATTCAATTAACCGTGCTTTTACATCTGTTATCCGAGCTTCCATTTTATATACTTCTATCAACCGTGTTATACATATATTATCCGTGTTTTTTGTTTTAAATACTTTGCGCTTTTATATACCTATATTTACTGTCTTTTTGGGTTACTCATGCTAGGTCTGGTCGCGTGTGACCCGGATAGTCGAGGTTCAACTGTAAATTGATGATATCACGAAATTTGTACACAAATGTTCAATGCCAATATTGGTTGCTTGTAGATGTTCTTCACATATGTTGTCAAGAATATAGTGCTTGAGTCTTGATCCACCGCAAGCTCTTCCTCTAAGGTCCTTTGTATCATATATAGTGCAGCCATAAATTTTAAAAAGGCTTCTCGAAGTCAAGTGAGTCTCAGAGACCAACATTATATCAATATTTTTTTCCATTAAGAAGTGCTTAAGTTCATATTTATGTTGGCGAATGCTGTTTGCGTTCCAGAAACATATTTTTAACACGTTCATGGTTTGTTAACTAATGCTTGAAGCAGTGTATTCTGCATTCGAAACATTTCAGCATCATGCTAGTCATATTTGTTGTAAAGTTGTTTATAGTTTGCACGAGATTATCAATAGTGGTTTCAAGGCGACTGAAATTAAAGTTTGAGTTTGCATTTGTTGAATTATTTGGTGATGAAACATTTTGTGATGGAATAGAATTTGTCTTAGCAGCATCGGCATACGAAACACGGGAAGCGACTGGTTGGCTCATTTACGCAAAAGTTTGTTGATTGAACTGGAGCTAATTTAGGTTTTTGCACCATAGTCTGCTTTACGAAAGAGTACACAGGACAACCTCTGTAGTTAGCGGTGTGATTACCCCCACAATTACTGTATTTTTTTCACTTTGATCTTTTGGTTTATGCAACTAGCAGTGCCGTGTACTTCGCCGCACACAACACAAACAGTATGTAAATTGCAGTATGTTTATATTCTTGGCAATTATGGCACTGTACAGGACCTGAACGCTTATGTGGCTCTTCAACTGTGTTTTTTCGGTACAAGAGGTATTTTAAATTATAAATTGGATGCGTCTCATTTTTTCTTAATTTTATATCATTTGGCTCAAGTTCAACTCCAAATAGAGGTTAGGGGTTCTTCTCCCTATTTATTATGTTTGATACATTTTTTACCTTAAATCCCTGGAGGACGCCTGCATCTTTTATTTCTTCGGGAACAACGTAAGAATCTATGCCCTTCAATCTCAAATAGATTGGTGGCGGCTTGGATGTTTTATTCGAGGGTACCTCGTTTGTCGTCATCTTGCAAAATTTTAAAGCGGTTTTGGCGATTAGTTGAGGCTGTGCTGTTATCCCTAGACATTTTTGGAGCAGATGAAATTATTGAAGAATTAGGGCTTCGCCCACGCTTTACCACGGTTATATATCTGTCCATTCCGACTTGTACCTTGGGTTTTGATCTGCTGTTATCTGTAGTGAAAACTTTGTTAAGTGATAAAAACGAGCCTGAAAGAGATTTATATGAAGAAGTACTGGGCAACTGTAATGTTAATGAATCACTACTATTTGGCATTGGACAAAGTGAAGTTGATCGCTGTCGAAAAATTGGCTTTGCCGTTAAAAGAAGACTCATCATATTTATTATTTATATTGTTTTCATTAAGAGTTTCAGAACTCACTGTAAAGTAAGCATTTCTGCCGTTAGAACTCACTTCAAAATTTTTTGTATTTGAGGTACTCATAGAGTATTCCTCAAGGGCACTTTATTTGTGTTTTTTTTTTGTTTGCGTTTTTTGTTTGTTTTTGTTATTTCTACTATGTAAAAATATTAGCAAAGCAATAAAGCTTATTTATTAAAGTCAGTATGTACCTATTACAAATAATATGTACTACGAATATTTTTTGTATAATTTTTTGTTTGTTTGGTAAGTATGTAAGCAAAATTCCGCTAATCGACTGTTCGCTATGAAGGTACCAAGAAAACTGATCTTCATTTAATATAATATTGGAGTTTCTTGTGGTTTATTGAAAACATGAATAATTGAATATTTTATTTGTTGTTATGAGTGTTGAAAGTTTTAGAGTTTAAGCGATTTGAGTATAGAGCACGCTCACAGTAGAAGAATGGATTCCCAGACTGTGCAGTCATTAATCACGGCGGGTATCAAAGAAGCCACCGAGCATACTTGTCAAGAGTTTCAGGATACTGTTGATGACCTTACGTGTAGGTTGAGAACTTTAGAAACCCCTATAGTTGTAGAAGAGCACAGGGAAATTGAAATAGTTCCAGGTGGTGAGTGCAACGAAACCTTGGAAATAGTCAAGTCGGTTATAGAATTTAAGGGTTGTTCCTGAACTGCAGCAGGCTGACCCGAATGTCAAACTGTCCCGACTGTCTGTCCGATTAACGTTCTAATCTGACCCGAAACAATAAAACACCATTCAAATATCGTTTATTTAGATTTATTTAATTATGCGAGTGTTTATGTATTTGAGTTTTAGTGGACTGTATGAATTGACTGTGCTAATCCGACTGTGAAACAAAACTGAATGTGTGATCCAAATGCAAGTCAACCTTGAGTAAAGGGTGTAAATGTGTATGTGTCAGTATATAAATGTATTTATATAAAGATTAAAATGATGATGAGTTCTATGTTAGTATTAAATGTATTAATATAAAGTGGTGGAGTATTGTCCTCCTTGACGAGAACCATATCATCTATTGCAATGTTGGGATGAGTGTTTTGCCATTTAGGGCGTTGTTGTAACGAGGTCAAATATTCTTTGCTCCATCTTCTCCAGAATCCTTGATACATGCATTGTATGTGTTGCCAGTAGTCCAGACGGTTTACCTTTATTTCTGTTAAGTTACCCTCGGGTACCATTGTAGTTGGCCTACCAATTAGGAAATGTGATGGAGAAAGGTAGCCGATATACGTGTCTGGAGCAGCGCCTAGTGGCCTAGATTTAATGACTGCTTCTATCTGCGCAAGAAGCGTATGCATTTGTTCGAATGTAAGTATCGTTGAGCCAATGACACGACGTAAATGTCACAGAGCGGACACCTGACTCCCAAATGCCACCCCAATGCGGTGAATAAGGTGGAATGAAAATCCACTTGATGTCTTCCTTTGCTAATACGGCAGTGATGATTTCGTTGTGTTCATCAGACTGGAGTTGCTTATACATTTCGTTGAGTTTGCGTTTTGCGCCCACAAAGTTTTTACCATTGTCGCTATAGATGGATGAGCATTTACCACGACGTGCCATGAAGCGACGCAAGGCTGCCAGAAAGCATTCTGTACTTAAGTCTGTTGCTAATTCCAAATGTATGGCTGATGTCACCATACACACGAAGAGGCAGATGTAACCTTTGGATGTTTTTGTAGTTCGACCGCGATGAATTTTGAGTGTGAAAGGACCAGCATAGTCACATCCGGCATTTTGAAACTGAAAGGCCTGTCTAACGCGTACCTTAGGTAGATTAGCCATTCGTTGTTGTGTAACGTGTTGAGCTTGCCGAAAGCACCTTAAGCATTGGTGAGTAAGCTTACGAATTAGGTTTCTGGCTCCAAGAATCCAATACTGTTGTCTGACAATTACAAACAGTGATGAAACGCCAGGATGCAAGTTCTTTACATGTTCTTCGTTGAGAATAAGAATAGTGATTTTGTGGTCTTTTGGTAGAATGATTGGGTGTTGAGTTGCATTTGAAAGCTCAGAATTAGAGATTCGTCCTCCAACTCTTATAAGTCCGTTTTCATCGATAAATGGCGAGAGTTGAATTATTCTTGAACTGTTGCAAAGTTTACCTTCTTGACGAAACATTCTCAAACAAATAATTTTGCCCTATTGAATTTCACCGTACCTCAAAGTTCTGGCAGGAATTTTGATTTTGTGGATGAGCAAGTTAATAAATCGTTTTACATATGCGGCGATGCGTTTAAGTTTATACCAGTGAGAAACATCTCTAAGAGTGGATTCCAAAAAATGAACATCGCGATTATCAGGTTTCAACGTTGTTGCGAGGTTTGTAACAAAATTTGAAGTAGCTTTCACTTCGCCGATTACGTTGTCATTATCAAATGCGGGTTGGATGTCTTCAAAAGACTTAAATTGTTGTTGATCTTTCAGGAATGATGGGCCTGACCACCAGAGGTCAAGTTTGATGAGCTGATCGACCATTACGCCACGAGATGCACAATCTGCCGGGTTCTGCTTTGTATTTACGTGCCTCCACACGCTGCGAGGTAGGGTTTCTAAAATCTCAGATGTGCGATTTCCTACAAACGTTTTTAATTTCGTTGGCTACATAGATAGCCAGGATAGTACCACAGTAGAGCCGCACCATGCATAGACTTCAATTTGTTGATGAGGAAGTGATTTTTTGATTGATTTGATTAATCTTGTTAGAAGCAACGCTCCGCATAACTCCAATCTAGGAAGAGAAATTTGCTTTAGTGGTGCCACACGAGTTTTCGATGCCAATAAACTTATGCGAACCTTTTCTTTTGTATCCTCCATTCTGCAGTATACGACCGCCGCGTAAGCCTTGATCGAGGCATCACTAAATCCATGTAGTTGGATGGTTGATATGCAATTCGGCACATATCTTTGCAAGCTTAATTTCGATAAATTCTGTAAATCCGCCCTGTACCCCAGCCATAACTTTTCTAAATCAGGAGGTAATGGTTCGTCCCACTGAAGATTTAATAGCCATAATTCCTGAAATAGTATTTTAAACTTTACTACTACTGGGGAAACCAACCCAAGTGGGTCAAAGATTCGGGCAACGTCTGATATTAATTTCCTTTTCGTAGCCGTTGCTACGTCCTCTAAATTTATTCTATACCGGATACAATCTTCGTTTGCACACCAATAAATGCCTAGGACCTTAGTTGTGTCATTCGTGTTAGTTGCCAACAGTTCGTGGTTATTATTATTGTTAGGTCGGGCAATCTCACTGACGTTCGACACCCATTTACTCAACCCCAGTCCAGCCTGTGACAGTAAATTAATAAGTTCTGCACGTTTCATCATTAGGTCTTCTGGTGACGAGGCGCCTGTTAGGACGTCATCGACGTAGAAGTCTTCGAGTAGAATTCGTGATGCATTAGGATGGGACTCCTTGTAGTCTCTTGCCAATTGATCCAGCACTCTTACCGACAGATACGGCGCGGAAGCTGTTCCATAAGTAACAGTACATAATTGAAAATGTTTAAGCATATCGTCAGGATTTTCTCTCCACAGAATCTGTTGAAAATTACGATGATCCTCAGCCACCCAAATTTGACGCAACATTTTGATGATATCTGCAGAAAAAACAACCTTATGCAAGCGAAACCGAAAGCAGACCGCGAATAAATTGCGTTGAATTGATGGGCCGATATGGAGTTTGTCATTCAGGTAGCTACGATTTGCGTCCTGAAATGACACATCAAATACTACCTGCAGCTTAGTACCGACAACTGGATGATGTGGCAGGTAAAATAAACGTCCATTGGTGACACCTATTTCCTCCGGTGAAAGTTCACGCATATGTCCCAAACTGTGATATTCCCTCATAAAGTTTGTATAGTCCTTTTTTAATGAGGGATTTCTAGAGAGTCTACGCTCAGTAGCGTTAAACCTTGCAAAGGGCCCGTGATACGTGTCACCAAATGTAGGGTTGTCTTCTTTAAACGGAAGTTGTACAATATAACGTCCATCTCTATGTCTTGTATGGGTATTCTGAAAATGTTGTTCAACATGTTTCATCATCTTGATTTGCTCGGACCCCCGATTCCTCTATTTCCCAGAACGATTGAATTGTCCGATCAATGTCCGCCAGAGTAAGTAATGATGGTGGTGGTGGATATGGAAGTGATGACTTTACAGTTGTTACTACCCACCCGAAAATGGTAGAAATAGCTATTGTTTTCCCCTTAGCAACAAAAAGTTTATCTTGCATTAATACATCCCATATGTAATCTGCACCGAGTAAGATGTCGATGGGATTCGAACGATAGAATGATGGATCTGCTAAGTACACCGCATCCAATATTTTGCAATCATAACTTGTTATTGTGGATCGTGAGAGTGACGAAGTAATTCGACCTAAAATGTGTACCTGAGCATCAATAGAAATGTTTGAATATCTGGCCTTCATATTTAAATAAATATGCCCATGTGTCGATTCCGCTTTTACTGACGAAATTCCAGTAAGTGCTATTTTGGAGTAAATGCGTGACAATCTTACGCAATCTTCGGTGATGTATGATAATTCCGACGCAGTATCGAGCAGAAGACGGCAAGTAACAAATTTACCCCGGTAATCTAGAACATCGACTAATACTGTGGGAAGTAGATGATTAACATTCCGTTTCATAACCGATGTAGTATTATGTTCAGATACCACAGCATTCAACGACACCGGCTGCGAACAGCTAGGTAACGTTGTAGCATGTTGACCAGAAGGAAACTCCGCCGAAATTGCGACTTGAGTGTGCTTAGCAGGAGCAACTTGAGAATAGTGAAGTAATGTGTGGTGATTCCGATGGCAGGAATGACATTGATGCTGCGATTTGCATACATTAACAGAGTGACCTTTACGTAGACAATTGTAGCAAAGACCCTTTTTCTTTACAATGGATCGACGTTGATCAATAGATAGCGATAGGAAATGTGGGCATTTATGCGTTTGATGATTAGCTGAGCCACAGTCAAAACAATTCTGTTGTGCGATTGTAGACACTAACGATGTGGATGGATTTCTTCTAGAATGTGTTGATCTAGCGACAGCACCCTTTCCCAACTCTACCTCTTCGCAGCACTGATCCAAAAACGCTAAAAAATCCTATATAGTAGGTTTGGGCTCATTCCGAGAATTCTCTATCCACTTACGGCGAGATTCAGAATCAAGTTTATTTTGCAAAATTTAAATAAGCCAATGATCACGTTCGTTATAACTAATCGCGTCTAATCCCCTAATTACTTCATTCGAAACATCAGAGATCTTTATTAAACTAACTGAATTCTCCTCTTTCATGGAAGGGAGAGACATAAATGTTTCAATGTACGATGTTACTATATGACGAGGTCGATCAAAACGCTCTTTTAGTCGATCCCATGCAGTGCTGTATGATGAATCCGATATTTGCATGTGTTTAATTAGTTTTGCAGCGTCATCCTTTATGACGGACTTTAGATACTGAAACTTCTGAATATTGGATAAATGTGGTCTAGAATCAATCGCGCTAACAAATAAGTCTTTAAACGCTGGCCAGTCCTTGTAACTTCCAGCGAATGGTTTTATTCTAATTTTCGGCAAGTCTTCATTACGAGATGTTGATGGAGTGCCAAGTCTCTGCAGCAATGTTGAATGTTGCTCAGCTAGACGAGAAAACATATCGATATGTGGTTCAGGAGTTGACTGTTTTGGACTTAAAGATTTTAAGATTCTTTTAAACTACGCCTGAGACTCCAAATATTTTCCCTCGTAGTCTGCCAATTCGACTTCTGGATCCACGAAACCCTCTTCTGCCTCATATTCATATAAACTGGCCGTAAGTTCACTTAAACTTTCATATGCAGGCTCTAAACGGACAAGACGTGCTTCTATTTGCTCCGCAAAGAGTTCCTCAGCAGGATGTTGAATAAACGTGTACGAACGAGTGATTGCGCTTTTTTCAATGCGACGTTTTGTTTGAAGCGTTTTCATGGAAGCCATGTTGCTTTATTTTATAAAAGATATAATTGTTTCTACTTACAGTTTTATATTGCCTCTCGTCTGTAGCTTTGTTTGTGATTTTTATCCGTACAGAAATATATATAACCAATCGAAGTTTGTTGGGTATACACTCATGTATGTATGTATACTCTTTCCCCCCCCCCCCCCCCCCACGATGTTTAAGTTTAAACCAATACCGCGCGAGTTAACATCTCTTATTTTAAGATAGTAGTAACAAATCCATAAATTCAAATATAACTAAGATAGTAATAAAAGATGATAACAAATCCATAAACTCAAATGTAACTATTCTAAGCTAGAGATAAGACAAACATCATAAATACAACTATTGTAACGATAAGAAACACATTTTTTCTCAAAACATGTTTTACTGATAAGAAAGGTACTAGTAACCTAAACAAAGAAAAACATATTAGAACAAAGAAAAACATATTTTGAGTTAGAACAAAGAAACATTAAACATAATTATTATTATAAAGAGATATTAAGTAACACTTTGTAAGTTAGTCTTAAGAATATATTTAATAAAGAAACGCACATTTCGGTGCAGAAAAAAAATAAAACATATTTTTTTTACTCATTTCCTTAAATAGGAAATTAACTGGGGGCTCAAGCCGGTCTAAACTCTTGACCACAGCCAAATATTCTTGACATTCAAGATATTTAAATAAAATTCCACTGCTTTGAAGAAAAGCAAACCAATCCCTGAAAAAGTGAGAAATTACCACGCTGGACCAACGTCAGAAACGGCAGAAAATATTCAATTCCTTACGATCTATGGGAAAAGACAACGACACAATGAATCAAGATATCGCAGCCTTACGAGCACAATTAGAGGTACTCACACAAACTCTACAGAATACTCAATTGAAGGTAAATACACTGGAGGCGGAACGATCTCCCCACACAATCATTACGCAGGAACAACATAGTGACTTCACACCAAATATAACTGATGCAACTCAGATAAATTTAAAAACATTCGAAGCCATACCGTGCTTCAGTGGGGATAAAAACCAATATAGATCCTGGCGGAAAAGGGCATGGACATTCATGGAAAATATCAAACAATTTTCCAACCACCCAAATTACTACACAGCATTCACGATACTGCATTCAAAAATTGTTGGAGAAGCAGCAGACATCCTCATCAACCACAATACCAAGATGAACTTTTATTCTATAATTAACAGGCTTGACTACACCTACGCAGACCAACGACCATTATATGTACTACTCGAGGAAATGAAGAAACATAAACAGGGAAGACAAACACTCTCAGAATTCCACAGCAAAATCAGCAAAGCACTGAACCTCGCACTTTCGAAGATCCCATGGCGGAATATGCAAATCAGGAAGCAGTCCGTACATTCATCACAGGACTCAACAGCAAATATACAAGCGGTACATTATATAGCCATCATCCAAAGGACCTAGAAACTGCATTTGCAATCGCAAGCACTATATACCATGACAACGCAAATATGCAGTTCGACACACTGGCTACAACACAACAATACAACCAAAAACCAAACTTTGTACCACAACGATACGAAGATAGAAGGAGGTACAATCCCAATGTACAAGCTCAATTTAATCATCAACCACGGCAGGAACCCATGGAAGTGGATAGTTCGCAACAATTTAGACGTTCAACACAATATTCCCCACAGCAGCAATACAACCCATTCAGAAGGGAGCAACAACCAACAAAAAGGGATAGAATGCCTTCATCAAAAAATTATAATCCGAACAAAGTTCAACGAGTAAACCAGACGAGAGATGAAGATATACAATCACTTGTACCACACACCGAAGATACTTATAAAACCGGCAACGCTCTTTTAGGCGAATAAACGGATTGCCATGTCTGCAGAGGCACTGCCAAACAACAGGTAAATCCGTTAATATATTAATTGACACAGGTGCGACAAACAATTATATTAGTTCTAAGTGCAACATAGGAAAATCTAATCCAATAAAACCAGTTAAGGTAAAAACGCTTCACGGATACTCTTTAACGAAAGCAAAAAAAATTATTACACTATTAGGCCATAATTTAGTATTTTTCGAAACTGAAGCCTTAGAAGAGTTCGATATGCTTCTCGGGGAACATGGTCTCAGAGCCATAAAAGCAGAAATTAACTTATTTGAGTATAAAATCACGTATAAATTTAAAAGAAAAGAAGAAATTAGCGAACAAAAAGTGAATTACACAGTCAATAATGACAAATATAAAAATGAAATTGAAAATATAATGAGAATAAATGACAAAACCAACAAAGTTCTGCCCTTTACAACCACTGTACAAGCTACAATTAGGACAAAATCAGAAGATACTATTTGGGTGAAACAGTACCCGTATCCAATAGCAGACAATGAATTTATAAATAAAGAAATTCAAACATTATTAGACAACCAAATAATACAACCTAGCAAAAGCCCATACAACTCTCCAGTATGGACCGTTGCGAAAAAAGGCACAGATGAGGAAGGGAAACCAAAAAAACGTATGGTAATAGATTTTCAAAAGCTTAATGCTCAGACTATAACTGACAGGTACCCTATCCCATATGTAGCAATGACTATTCAAAATTTAGGTAAAGCAAAAGTCTTTACAACACTAGACTTAGAGTCAGGATTTCACCAAATCTCGATAAAAAAATCAGACAGAGAAAAGACTGCATTCAGTGAGAATGGAGCAAAATACGAATTTCTTAGAATGCCATTCGGCCTAAAGAACGCACCTTCTATATTTCAGCGATGTATAGATGATATTCTGCGTCCATATATTGGTAAGTTCGCTTACGTTTATATCGACGACGTGCTTATATATTCTTCTTCGCCTGAAGAACACATGGAGCACATTCGAATAATAATAAACGCATTACACAATGCAAATATGAAAATTTCTGACGAGAAATCACATTTTTTCCAAGACTCAGTAAAATATCTTGGTCACGTAATCAAACACAATAAAATAACTGTAGATCCTAGTAAGATCCAAACAATAAAGGATTATCCAATACCTAAAAATTTAAAAGAATTAAGGTCATTTTTAGGACTAGCTAGTTATTATAGGAAATTTGTACAAAACTTCGCTTCAATAGTGAAACCTCTTACTATATTCTTACGCGGAGACAATGGCGATGTAAACAAAAAGCAAAGCACAAAAGTATTAATTAATCTAGATAAACCAGCACTCGAAGCGATAGAGAACATTAAAGATATGTTACAAGCACAAGTCGAATTATTTCAACCAGATTTCAACAAGCCCTTCGAACTAACGACTGATGCAAGCAACTTTGCAATAGGAGCTGTACTTTCTCAGAATAAGAAACCTATTTCATTTATATCTAGAACCCTTAACCAAACCGAACAAAACTATAGCACAAACGAAAAAGAGCTTCTTGCGATCGTTTGGTCACTTCAAAAATTAAGAAATTACCTTTACGGTATAGCAGACTTAACCATTTACACGGATCACCAGTCACTTATTTTTTCTATATCTGATAAAAATCCCAACACAAAATTTAAACGATGGAAAAATTTCATCGAAGAATATGGCGCTAAATTAGTATATAAGCCAGGAAATCAAAACGTCGTCGCTGACGCATTGTCACGTGAACAGATTAATAATACTTCGAGTTGTTCACAACATTCAGCACAAAGTTCGCCAATCGAAAAATTGAAACGCGTGAAACAACCATTAAATGCATTTAAGAATCAAATAATTATTCACTATAACACAGATAACTTAGTGCAAATATCTTCACAAAATATTTTCTCATATGCACGACACACACTTTTCTATTCAACCAAGGACGAATTATTTGACAGATTAAAACAAATAATAAACCCAAAAGTAACAAATGCTATAAAAATAGAGGAAGAAACTCTATTCCACGTCGAAGATAATATCATTTCTTCTTTTCCAAATGTAAAAAATTGTAGTAGCTCAGAAAATGACAGAAGATATAGAAAACATAGATAGACAAACAGAAATCGTAGTACTAGCACATACACGAGCACACAGACATTACAAAAATAACGCTCAAGAAATACAGACAACGTATTTTTGGCCAACCATACGCACCATGTGTAAAAAAGAAGCACAAGACTGTGAAATCTGTCTTACAAACAAATACGAAAGAAGACCAAATAAACAACCAATTGGAGCGACACCGATTCCAAATCACGTGGGAGAACACATACACTTAGATTTATTTTATATGAATGGCAACACATACATCACCACAACTGATAAGTACTCAAAATATTGCTATATACGAGAAATTCCAAATAAGAAAAACATACACAAATACATCGAAGAAATACTATCGCAAATCTATCCAAATGCTAGATTCATAATGACTGACAACGAAGCAGCATTATCAAGTATATGCGTAAAACAGGTTTATGAAAAACTACATATTGAGCATACGTTAACGCCAACATACCATTCAACAACAAACGGTCAAGTGGAACGCACTCAGCACGCTGATCGAACTAACTAGAGTCCTAGCTCAAGAACAAAATTCTTCACCAGGAGACGAAATCTTTAATGCCGTTCGACAATACAACAAAACAATACACTCAGTCATTGGAGAGAAACCCGAGGACGTGTTTTTTAATCGGGGAGCACATCCTGATATTAAAGAAAAAATTGAAATAAACCAACAGAAAATACTTCTATATCACAACAAAAATCGTAAGAACATCACATACCAAGCAGGGGACGTTATATACTCCAAAACGCACCGACGCAATAAAAACGTAAGGAAATACTCAAAACACATTGTAAAGAAAGATAAAGGTAACACAATAATTACAAACAAAAATATTGTTATACATAAGGATAATATACGAGTACAAACATGCAAAGAATAATAATATTATTATATATATCCGTCGCATTCGGTAACAGACTAATAGACTTAAAAGACAAAAAATATATAATGATAGAGACTGACCCTGTATACGTTTTTCAGGACACAGCGTTCTTATACCATATGACAAACCTTTCTAGAATCTTGACACCCTACGAAAATATAGTACGATTTGCATATAATTTAGAACAAAACTCTGCAGAATATTTGTTGATAACTAAAATAGAAAATCTGAAGTCACAACTACTTCCTAGAATCTCCAGAACTAAACGTTCACTTAACTTTCTAGGATCAGCCCTCAAACTTATTACAGGAACACCTGACCACGATGACCTAATCGAAATCAAGACAGGATTGAATATGCTAATAGAAAATAATAATAAACAAAAGAAAATAAACTCTGAATTTGAAAAAATATTAGAAAGAATTAGCCCCGAATCTATTTCAGAACATTTAATACTTACCGAAGTATACAACGAACTACATTCTATCGCTACAATGATTAATTTCGCAAAAAACGGAAACTTTTATTCCGGAACTTTAAATTTAAAAGATATTCAACAAATAGTGTCTAATGAAGCGTTAGATCTACCTATAATAAATATATTAGAATATGCCGATATTAATGTTTTTTATTTTCATCACACAATTGTAAACACCTATAAATACCCATTATTAAAAACGAAATGTAAGCTATTTAATTTGTATTCACTAGCATTTAAGCACGGAAAAGTATTACTAGACTCTAGAATAGCAAAATGCAATAATAAATTTACAAGTATCGAAAAATGTAAAAATTATCTAGGAAACTTTATATGCAGAATTAAGAAACCGGACAACTGTACTATTAATGTATTAGAAAACAGGCCAGCCAAATGCGAAGTGATACATGAAAATAACGCACCGCTACAAGTACTCGAAAGTGGAAACATCATTACAGATTACGAACACACCTGGAATAACGTAAAAATAAATGGATCTAAACTAATACAATTCAATTACTCAACAAATCTAGATGGAAAACAATACTACAACCACCAACAAGCACTCAAAGATGCCATACATAACCAACACGACGAACAATTACAAATAATGCGCATCTTAGAATCTAATGGTAATTACAAATTTAACAATATCCAAGAAATATCAACCTTCCTGATACCCATCGAAGAACATCCAGTCAAATACACATTTTATTTTATATTGGGACTATGTACATTAGCATTACTAACTTATGGTATGATTAAATTCTGCGAATGCTAGAGGATAAAGAAAATAGAAACACAAAGGAAAAAAATCGACGAATTATATGAAATAGAACTTCTCAAACTCCGACAGAGACAATATACAGTTTAAAACGAGGACGTTTTTTTTAAGAAGGAGGAGAGTTAACATCTCTTATTTTAAGATAGTAGTAACAAATCCATAAATTCAAATATAACTAAGATAGTAATAAAAGATGATAACAAATCCATAAACTCAAATGTAACTATTCTAAGCTAGAGATAAGACAAACATCATAAATACAACTATTGTAACGATAAGAAACACATTTTTTCTCAAAACATGTTTTGCTGATAAGAAAGGTACTAGTAACCTAAACAAAGAAAAACATATTAGAACAAAGAAAAACATATTTTGAGTTAGAACAAAGAAACATTAAACATAATTATTATTATAAATAGATATTAAGTAACACTTTGTAAGTTAGTCTTAAGAATATATTTAATAAAGAAACGCACATTTCGGTGCAGAAAAAAAAGAAAATATATTTTTTTTACTCATTTCCTTAAATAGGAAATTAACTCGCGCACAATAATTGAATCCCTTTTCTTCTCTTATGCATTTAATGCCACTATATACATATGATTCTCTTGTTACCGCGTTATTATTTTTTTATGTTCTTATGTGCTTGTTCAATCCACACACGAAAATCACTAACACTTGTATGATTGTTTGATCTTTACAGTCGCTGTTGCCTACCAAGCAGTAGAAAAAAACCAACACTCTATTGTTAATTCAAGAAACACATTTTTTATATGCTTAATGCATGTGATATTATCTTCTTGTTTATATTTACACACATGTATGTAAATTCAAAGTTGATAAACTACCACCAATTGTGCTAGATGTACATAACTCATGCTATTGCTTAAGCACTGTACAACAGTTTAGTTTAGTAGTTTTTCTTTTTTGTTATATTATTCTACCATGGCTTGCCTGGTACATGTATATATTTATAGATTTTTTTTTAACACAATTATTTTTATGCAAAGCAAGAACAAGAATCATACATATGTACCCAAAAGACACTTTTTCGATATTTGGCTCGAAGGTCCAAATATGTTCCTGAACTGGAGCAGGCTGACCCGAATGTCAAACTGTCCCGACTGTCTGCCCGATTAACTTTCTAATCTGACCCGAAACAATAAAACACAATTCAAATATCGTTTATTTAGTTTTATTTAATTATGCGAGTGTTCATGTATTTTAGTTTTAGTGGACTGAATGAATTGACTGTGCTAATCCGACTGTGAAACAAAACTGAATGTGTGATCCAAATGCAAGTCAACCTAGAGTAAAGGGTGTAAATGTGTATGTGTCAGTATATAAATGTATTTATATAAAGAGTAAAATGATGATGAGTTCTATGTTAGTATTAAATGTATTAATATAAAGAGTAAAATGATGATGAGATGTATGTTAGGGAATGGTTCCTCAACAAGGGTGATGCATCTAAATATATTTCATGGCGCCAAGCTGACATTGCTGCTCACAGATTATATGAGAGATACGTGGGTAGCTCAAAATATTATGAAGTTGTCGCCATATCACGAAATAAAATAGTAGGTAAGGCAGGCACGATTTTGAGTTCATATAACACGGTTCTTAATTTCCATGCGATTTTGGCTAGATTGGATTTTGCTTATGCAAACAAAATATCAGTTTTTACTCTTGAACAGGAGCTCTCTACTCTTACTCAGGGATCTAAGTCTATTATTGACTTCTATAATGACGTAGAAGAAAAACAACATGGTAATAAAACTATTATGAGCTATGAGGGAGACGAAAATTTAATAGGAGCACTTCGTGTATTTGTTTCCTGTTTATGAAAACCTTTATGTGATATTCTATTTTCATGAAAACCTGCTGATATGCCAATGGCTTTAGCACTAGCCCAGGAAATGGTGACGAATCAGAGCCGATATTACCTTGCTAGAGTTTTCTGTGGAAATTTAAACAGACCAGGCCTTAATAATTATTCTATTCCAGCAATAAACCAAAACATTTCGAGACATCATTTTCACAATCCAATTTCAACAAATCCTACCTATATTAGATCCCAACCCCAGCAAATGTCATTCGTACCAAATTATCAAAACAGTAATATAATTCGCAATAGCGCTCGTTGGCAAGACCCTTAAAATTTCCGACAACCGTTGCAAAATAACATTCGCCCACTACAAAGTTTTCAGGCAACTCAAAATTTCCAACCACATGAGATTGATAAGGACGTAAGTATGAGAATCGTAAGCTCTAATACCCAAAGTAATTTACATGGACAGAGAAAACCAAAGGGCTCTGGTCAGGCTCTTAACAAGCATAGACTCAATCACTTGTCAGATAATCAAAACGAAAATAATTTTCCTAATCAAGAGTTACAAGAGCATAATTCCAAGTATTTTGAAGAAGATCAGGTTAATTTTTTAGAAATAGGTCCATTTTGCCCTACGTGGAAAGGGAATTCGGAGGAAGAAAATTTAAGTTTTTGGTAGACACTGGTTCATCGAAAAATCACATTAGAGACCTAGAAATCCTACCTTATGTAACCAACGTTAAAAATCCCATTTTGGCGAGATCTGTGCATGGAGCGAATTTAGTTAACCGCGAAGCCTCAGTAAAATTATTCAACAAAGTTGCAAATTTTTTTATACTCCCTGCCTCACAACATTTGACGGTATCATAGGTTTCGATCACCTTAACAAAATAAAAGCACACTTGGATACAAAAAGTGGAGTATTAGAGTATGAAGGTGGTGTAGAGATGTTGATTTTTTTTTGTAATGAAAGCAATTGTTATGAGATGATACCATTCATTCATAACTCTGCTTTGTTTATAATTACTTAATAATGCAACCATGGATTTTGGTACATACATTATTATATATATATACACTATTGTAACTAGCTTTTAAGGACATTGAATAAAACAACATTCAAGAAACAACATGGTGTCAGGTGTGGCTGCAATTCTTTTATATAGAAACAGTTAAGTTAAACAGTTAAGAATTTGCATAGTTACGCAAGTCAAAAAAGGTCAGTGAAGTAAAAATTACAAAGTAGTACAGTCAGTCAGTACTACAGCCAAGTCAGTCAAAAGAAAAAATTCTTAAAAATAAAAAGCCAAAATAATGAAACCCATTGAGAGTATTATCGAGCAGCAAGAACCAATTGCAATATCAACAGCGATACCACCCCTGAATGTGAACGATACAAACCTGAGCATGGAATGGAACTGGAGCAGTGCATTCAAAATTTTTATGAGTGCGTCTGCATTGGAAAATCAACCCGATGCACGTAAGGTGTCATTAATGTTACATCACATGGGTGCACATGCACTTCAAATTGTCAAGTAGTTTAACGCTGACCTAGACACTATAAAGTATGATGACTTATGGGGAAAGTTTGAGTCACATTTTGTGCCGAAAGCCAACACAGCCATGGAGCGCCACAAATTCTTCTTAAGAACACAAAAAGGGGGTGAGTCAATAACGCAATATGCCACAGATCTGCAAAATTTAAGCATGTCATGCGAATTCAGCACATTGAGAGAAAGTCTCATTAAGGACATGTTTATTTGTGGGTTATCCCAAAAATTTTTAAAGATAAAGGAAAGGCTATTGAACGATGGTGGCATACAATGCACAAAGCACTGGAGATAGCCAAGAGTATGGAGGCAGCACGAGAAAATGTTTCAGCAATTCAGCAAGTAGCTAACAGCAACAGCGCCAATATATGTGCCATAAATAAGTATAATAAATCAAAATTAAACCATAAGAATAAACAAAACTCTCAACAACAACAGCAGTGTAAAAAATTTGGTCAACAGAAACATCGAAACAAATGCCCAGCGGAAGGGCAACAACAACAATAATAAAAAAAAACAATAACAACAAATTAGTAAAAGCAGTGGAAAACGACAGTGAAGGCAACTTATTTATTGGTACGGTTAACAGCTCAAAAACAAATTTTACAACAAACTCAGCCCGTGAGCGGAACATTGAAGCGGAAGTTAACTACAACAGGCTAACATTTCAGGTGGACACTGGCGCGCAAGCCAATCTGATATCGGAAAAAACATTAAGTATTTTAAAAATAAACAACTTAGTTACTAACAATTGCACTAACATCCTTACCTTTAGTGGGGAAAAACTCCCCGTGTGAGGAAAAACTAATTTAAATATTACTTACAATAACAAAGTTTATTTAACAACATTTTATGTATTGAAAATGGATTGAAAAAATGTAATCGGGTTAGACTTAGCTATCCAATTTGATTTAGTCAAAACAATTAGTGCTGTTAATTTAGAAACAGTTTTATACAAATACAGCCAGGTATTTGATGGTTTAGGAGAATTGAGAAAAGAATGTCATTTACAGGTTAAGGAAGACAGTGTGGCTATATCTGAACCACCACGTAGAGTTCCAATTGGTCTTTTTCAATCTCTTAAGGAGGAACTTAGCAGAATAGAAAAATTTAAATTGATAGTCAAGGAAAACGAGCCTACAGAGTGGGTAAATTCGATAGTTTTGGCGACCAAGCCTAATGTTGCACTACGGTTATGCCTTGACCCAAGAAACCTTAATAAGGTTATAGTTAGACCAAGATTCAGTTTTCCAAATATTGAAGAGAGTAGGGCTCATCTAACTGGGTCGAAATATTGCAGTAGCCTTGATGCTAATTCTGGCTTTGGATGATCCCATTGGATAGAGAGTCATCTAAATTATGTACTTTTAATACGCCTATGGGTCGTTATAGGTTTCTTCGCTTACCATTTGGTATCAATGCGGCACCAGAGATTTTTCATTCAGAAATGGTTCGACTTTTTAGTGATATCGACGGTGTAATCATTTATATGGATGACTTTCTCATTTACGCATCTAGCTTAGAAGAACATAAAAGGATACTCATAAAAGTTTTGGAAAGGGCCAAATCTGTCGGTCTTAAGTTTAATAGATCTAAGTCGAAAATTCTTAAAACGGAAATTAAATAGTGATTTTTTTATGGGAATTGTTAAAATTTAAGTTTAAAATTTTTTAAACATACTAATAATCCCAAATTTATATTTTACTTATTAAGTACAATATTTTTTTTTTAATTAAAAATACATTGAAATTGATTATTGAGGGTTTTATCTGGATCCTATGCGCATTTCAGTGTTGCTAGTGCAGATCATCAGGGAACCTTTACCCAAAGTTTCTTAGAACAACTAGAGTTATTATATTATAAACTTTCATTTAAACAAATGAGAAGTTTAAAACAAATAACAAAGTTGAAACAAGAACTCAATAATCAACATGTTTTTTATTTTCTTACTTTACTATTGCTACATTGGCTGACTTTTTTTTAGCTTCAAATGGTAGTCGTAAGAGTATGTAAAAGAAAATAAATGTAAATAACAACAACATCTATTTAAGAATGGAAAGTTGCCACACAAGTATTTTTTTGACCGGGTGCAGTTGAAGGCCAATATGTTGAGTTATTCGCAGCGCATAACCACCTAGTGCAACTTGTGAATAATCCAACACGCATTCCGTGTGTTGAAGGGCACCAACAAAATACGCTCGACCTCTTTCTCACTTCACACCCTGATAAGTATGAAGTAAGTGTTAATGCACCTCTCGGCAATTCAGATCACTGTACCATTTCGGCCTCCTTTTGGTTCTCAGCACTTCATAGCGTTTCACCTACAGCTACGAAACGACTTAAATACATATACGAAAAGGCTCAGCTCAACGAATTTTTTCGGCATTTTAATTGGAAGCTATGTTTCCTAGACAATGATGTCAATGCCATGGCCAAAATGGTCGAAAGTATAATTTTGATGGGCATGAAAGCTTTCATACCATCAAAAAAAATTCCTATTAAGCCCAAAGAGAAACTATGGTTTAATCAGACATGCAAAAACGCAGTCAGATCTAGAGAGGAAGCATTCAGTATTTGGCGAAGTAACCAAAATGCCGATACTGATTTGCTACGCAAAAGGGCGAGATCTTCGTGTGCCAAAGTACTGAGGCGTGAAAAAGCTCTTTACGAGAATCGTCTCCGTACTAAAGTTCTTTGTGCCCATCGGGGTAGTAAGAGCTTCTGGTCATTCGTTAAAAGAGTAAAGAATAATGCTAGTTCTTTAATTCCGACTCTTTTAAAGGATGACTTAATATTCACTGACCCGGCCGATAAAGCTAACCTATTAGCTGAAATATTTGCAAGTAATTCCTACTTGCCGGAAAGCAATCAGCCTCTGCCTATACTAGAGAGAGTATCCACTACTATGCCTAAGATATTCTTTCGAGCTCGGGCAGTAAAAAGGGTTTTGTCGGAACTCAACATAAACAAGTCTCCTGGGTCGGATGGCATTCCAGCACTGGTCTTGAAACAGTGCTCTTCGACGCTAGCACGTCCATTAGCTAATCTCTTCAGCTCGTTGTACCATGTTGGTGAGTTCCCAGTGTGTTGGAAGATTGCTAACGTTACGCCAATCCCTAAAAAAGGAGAAGCTACTAACCCTGAAAATTATCGCCCAACCCTATCTACTCTTTCGCGGACGACAGCAGCATTTGCCATTCTTTCTCATTCAGCAATAGACCTAGTCTGCCGCAGGTTGAGGCCATGCGTCAAATAATGAATGAGACTAAACTATGATTTAGAAAAAATTTCTGAATGGGGCCATGTGAACAGGGTCGACTTTATCGCCCGTAAGACCCAATGTTGCATGGTTACACACAGACGTATGACCGAAAATGCTGTTGCCTCTGTAACTATGAGGGGTATAAATATTAAGGAATCAGATGCTCTTGATGTTCTTGGCATGAAAATACAGTGTGATGTTCGTTGGACTGAACACATTTTTCAAATTGCAAAAGAAGCATTCAAGTGCCTCGGCTTTTTGAAACGGTGCAAACGATATTTCACCCCATCTGATCTCCTTACTATTTATACCACTTATATTCGACCGAAAATGGAATACAGCTCTCATGTATGGGCCGGCGCTTCAAAGTCTATTTTGGGGCTGCTCGACCGCGTACAGGAGAGGGCGAAAAAGCTCATCGGTGACAGTAGGGTATCCAACTCTATTGATTCATTGGATCATCGACGCAATGTGGGGTGCATTTCATTGTTCTATCGTTACTACAACGGAATGTGTTCTAATGAAATTAAGGAACTTGTTCCTGAAACCCGCACATATGTACGTACAACACGTGCCTCATTTAGAGCACATCCTTTTGTGGTCGATTGGCCAATGCATCGCACTACGCATTACAGAGAAAATTCCTTTTTTAGCCGCACTGTTCGTATGTGGAATCAACTACCTGCGGAGGTCTTTCCTGTCACTACCAGCGTGGGAGGATTTAAATCAAATGTACACAGACACTACTCCCTCTATCCTCCTTCCCTATAACCTATTTTCCTAGTTCTAGCACAATGTAGAGCTGCAAAAGTATCGATAGTCGCTCCACTCGATAGTTTCGATAGTTTTATGTAAAACTATCGATACTATCGATAGTATCGAATAGTTTTATAAAAGTTGCCACATAAACTACATTTGACTCGAAAAAAAATCCAGAGTCCTCAACATTTTCATTAGTATATAAAAATATATAAAGCCTTTTTTTCGATTTTATCGTAAGCGGCATATTATTGAAAATATACTTTTTTATTGAACTTAAAATTTTATGGACCTACCCATGGTTTAGAATTATCAAAATGCGAAAATTGTTGATAACTTTTAAGACACTAACTGTAAAGTTTTATCGTGAGAGGCGAATGGCGGCCGTCGCGATATCAGTACCACCAAAATTTATCTTTGTGTCGATGATGTTGAATTTATTAAGATACTTGTGACTACTATTTGTCGAATAACACTTGGATTTATAAATAAATTCATATACATACATATGTGTGTCATATTTACAAAGTTTACTAACTTTCAAAAAAAAATTTAATTTTTTCAGTACGATTGTACCTAATTCTTTATTTATATTTTTTGAATACTTGTACTTTTTAATTAACTAAAAATCAATTAACAAAACGCCAGAAGGTGCACAAAGAATATTAGTTGCTGGGATCTGAATATAAAAGTAACATTTACGATATACTACGTTTATAACCTTTTTTTATTCGATTGTTCACAGTCGATGCAAATAGTCGGCTTCTCTCCTTGGTAAGAAAATAAAATTTCCACATTTGCAGATGAATTTGGAATAAATAACATTCCTCCAGCAATTCTTTAAGTACCAGAAAACATCGTTTGATTTACTTAATTTTCTAATACCTTCGTGCTAAAGATTAACCCCCTTGTGCAAAAAAATAAGTGAACGTTAAAACCGGTTTTTCTATGGAAATTTTTTTTAATGTACACTTCAAGCACGCATTATTTTTTGCATAAGGGGGTTAATATATTTTAATGCTATTTTTGGCATGTAATATAATATAAAGAGATTCCAGTAGTGCTAAATGGGTCATTGCGGTGCTACGGTACTATTGGCATTCAAATAGCGCTAAAAATATACAATTGTACCAACTTTTCCATCGCTGTACTTAAGCATAAATCAACTACGGATAATTTGCTTCAAAGCTGCCGGCTACGGTTTACTGACTTCGATTATTTTTACTCTTTTAATTACTTGTTTTTTTGCCGATAGTATCGATAGTGGAAAAAACTATCGATATTTCATTTACAACAAAACTATCGATACTATCGATAGTACTATCGATAGTTTTGCAGCTCTAGCACAATGCCCTGCATGAGTAGGGGTTATCCCCTGAGTGCTGGTCCTATTTAAAAAAAAAAAAAAAAAAAAAGTTAATAATTAGTGTTTTTTTATGGGAATTGTTACAATTTAAGTTTAAAATTTTTAAACCAGTAGGAAATTAAGTTTATTGGCCATATTTTTAACGGAAATGGTGTAAAACCTGATAGTGACAAATTAAGAGCTATTGTAGAGATGCCAAGGCCAAAGAGTGTTGCAGAATTGCAAAGATTTTTAGGAATGGTGACCTACTTAGGTTCATTCATTCAAAATTTGTCCTCAAAGACAATGAGAGATCTTCTCAAGAATAACGTTTTGTGGCAGTGACACATGCAACAGGAAAATGAGTTTTTCAAACTGAAGAAGGAAATCACAGATTTTCCTGTTTTAGTTTACTTTGATCCGACGAAAGAATTAAAACTATGAGTTGACGCTTCTAAATTGTCTGCGAGGGCTGCTAATATGCACGGGAACTGATTGACTGATTGTCAATCAAACTATGCTCAAATTGAAAAAGAGTTGTTTGCTATTTTGTTTGGATGCACTCGGTTTCACCAATATAAAGGGTGTTTTTTATTGAAGTATAGAACTTTAAGTTGGCATCACTTTTTTAACTGGCGGCCATTTTGTCAGCTGTCAAGTGATTAATATTTAGTTTGGTTTGCCATTTCATCATGAACAGGTTGACAAAAGAACAACGCTTGCAAATTGTGCAAATTTATTTCGAAAATAATGGTTCAGTTCGCGAAGTTTACCGCAAGCTCCGTCCATTTTATGGTCGACATAATCGTCTATCAGAGCAATTAATTCGGTTAACCATGGATCGTTTTTGCACTACATTTACTCTATGTGATAATACGCATCCGCAGAGACGTCGAACAGTGCGCACCGAAGAAACCGCTGTAGAGCAAAGTGTTGAAGAGGACCCGAATGAATCGATTCGCCACCGTGCACAGCAATTGGAGCCGACTAACCGACTATTTTGTTCCCGAATTGGATGGCATGAATGTGGATGAGTTGTGGTTCCAACAAGACGGCGCTACATGCCACACAGCGCACGTCACAATCGATTTATTGAAGGAAACATTCGATGAGCGCATAATTTCGCGGAATGGACCTGTCAATTGGCCACCAAGATCGTGTGATTTGACACCATTGGATTATTTTCTTTGGGTATATGTGAAGTCGCTCGTCTACGCCAACAAACCAGAAACGTTAGGGGACTTGGAAGCCAACATTCGTGGCGTTATTGCCAACATACGGCCCCATATGCTCGAAAAAGTCGTTGAAAATTGGACCTGTAGAATTGGCTTTATTCGAGCCAGCCGCGGCGACCACATGCCCGAAATCATATTTAAACATTAATGGCATAAAATTATCCTTCCAATAAAGCCAAATTGATGGACATTAAAACAATTTTCTTGTGTTTTATTTCAATTCAAAGTTCTATACCACTTAAAAAAACACCCGTTATATATGGTTTACATGTGATAGTGGAAACGGATCATAAACCATTTGTATCATTATTTGAGAAGCCGCCTTATAAAATACCGTTACGATTGCAGAGATTTATGCTACGTTTGTTAACATATAATGTCAAAGTAGTATATAAACCTGGTAAATATCTTTACATTGCTGATACGCTATCAAGAGCCCCTCTAGAGGATAATGCGCTATTAGAGCTAAATAAAGAAATTGATTTACACTGCAATTTTATTATATCACAGAATTCACTGCCAGACGTAACAATAAAAAAAGAATTAGAGAAGTAACTGAGACAGATGAAGTTTTTCAAAAATTGTTAGAGAGTATTAGAAATGGATGGCCAAACGACAAGAAAAAGTTAAATACAGTTTTACTTCCATATTATCCGATAAAAGACGAAACTACAGAAGTTAACGGAATTTTATCGATGAATAGTCGAATATTAATTCCAAATAGTCTGAGACGACAAATGTTATCATTTTTACATGAAGGGCACATGGGCATACACCGCTGCCAGAACTTAGCAAAAGAGACAATTTATTGGCCAAACATCAACAATGATATCAATATAATGGTATCAAATTGCGAAATTGGTAAAAAAAAATACAAGAATTCAAATTCAAAAGAGTGAATTTTACCTCATGAAATCGCTACTATTCCCTGGTACAAAATTGGATGCGATCTCTTTGAATTCAACAAAAATATATACTTATTAATAGTAGACTACTATTCAAAGTTTGTAGAAATTGAAATTCTGAAAACAGGTTACAGCACTAACCAAGTAATTACAAAACTTAAATCTATTTATGCAAGATATGGCATACCTGCTATCTTTATGTCGGATAATGAACCTCCAGTTAACTCCAAGGAGTTCGATGATTTTTGTAAGAATTGGGGTATAGAAAATATTTCCTCAAGTCCTTATCTGCCTAGGTCTAATGGCTTGCAGAACGAACAATACAAACGGTAAAGAAAATGCTTCACAAATGTTTAGATGACTCCTCTGATCCATACACAGCCCTATTGCAATATAGAATAACAATTTTCAAGTCCTTCGGAAATGCTAATGGGTAGAGTTTTAAGAACCAAATTACCGTGTTACTCTTCAAGTCTAAAACGAAAACTAATAAGTTGTAAGGAAATTACTAAACAGATAAAGGAACAAAATCAGAACATCTTAAAATATTATAATAAAACAATGAGAAAACTTAAGCCGGTAGAAGTAGATGAAAGGATCATACTTAAAAAGACACCAGCATATACATGGTACCTTGGTACTATAGTGGAAAGGTGTAAGGAGCCTAGATCTTTTATAGTTAAAGATGAAAAGGGATCAACTTATAGAAGAAATAGACAGCACATACCCAAAAGCTTAAATGAGGAATTCACCAAATTACAAATGAAAATAATCTAAATTATAAGACTAATGATATTAATGAAAATAATGATGAGAAAACTGAAGAAAATGTAAACAGGAAAACAAATGTAAATTTAAGTGAAAATGAGAATATCGAGCAAAATCTTAAAACAAATGTAAATTTAGAAAGGGATGTAGACTCAAATTTTTTTTTTTTTTTTTTTTTTTTTAATGCATGTATTTATTTATTGTATCTTCATATGTGAACTAACAATAAGTATTCAAATCTTAAATCTATAAAAAAAAAATTATTAGGCCCGACCAGTGTCGGACATAAACTTAGTGGTAGTTATAAATAATACATTAGTAGTGATAATCAAAAAAAAAGGGGGGGGAAAGTATTTTCAAGTAGTCCCATCTGGAGTGTTAGGTATAAGAGCCCGTGTGTCCCTCTTTTTTAAGCGGATGTGTCCAGTAAAGTTCAAAATATTACGAGCAAGCGGATTAGGATGTGATTCGAGTTTTGTTAAATATTTGCCTGCGTATTTTGCAATTTCTTCAGTCACTAGTGGCATATTTAAATCACGATGTATAATAGAATTTTGGATGTACCATGGAGCCGATGTTATTAACCGTAAAATTTTGTTTTGCCTTCGTTGGATTCTCTCGACATTGGAAGCTGAAGCAGTGCCCCATAACTGAATTCCGTAGCGCCATATTGGCTTCAAAAGCGACTTGTATAATAAAAGTTTGCAGTCTAGGCTGAGTGTTGAGTTTCTGCCAATCAACCAATATATTTGAGTTAACTTAAGTTTCATCTGAGTTAACTTAGAGTCAATATGATGTTTCCATGTAAGTCTTCGATCAAGGTGTATACCAAGGTATTTCACTTGGGAATGTTGAGGAATATTTTGGTTGTTGATTCGAATGGGGGAGCAAGTATCTCTTCTTAGGGTGAACGTTATATGGACACACTTTTGTTCATTGACTTTAATTCTCCATAAGTTCAACCATATTTCCAGCTGAGTGATATGTTCCTGGAGATTGCGGGATGCCTCATAAGGGTTTTCGTGCACACTCATACAGGCTGTATCATCGGCAAAAGTAGAAATATGGATATTATTGCTCACAGGCATATCACAAGTATATATTAAATACAAGACAGGACCCAGAATACTACCCTGGGGCACACCAGAAGATATAGTTTCGGGCACACTCGTGAACTCTCCTTCCACAACAGTGAACTTCCTATCAATAATATAACTTTCCAAAAGCTTTTGAATGTTTATTGGCAGATATGTCTTCAATTTTAAAACTAGGCCTTCGTGCCATACTTTATCAAATGCCTGAGAAACATCAATAAAGAGAGCAGAACAATACTTCTTTTCTTCAAATGTTCTTCTTACAACTTGGACCAGTCTATGCGTTTGTTCAATCGTGCTGTGCTGACTTCTAAAGCCAAATTGATGGTCCGGGATGCACCCATTATCAGTTAAAATTTTGGACAATTTAGTCATGAGCAGCTTTTCGAAAAGCTTTGAGATTGTAGATAGTAAGCTTATAGGCCTATATGACTCAGTCTTGGTAAGATCTTTGCCCGCCTTTGGAATCATTTTGATCTTGGCCAGTTTCCAGTTATGTGGAAAATATTGCATTCTTAAAATAGCATTAAAAGTAAATAGCAGGATTCTTATTGCAATATGAGGCAAGTTCATGAGCATTTTGTTACTAATGCCATCAATACCTGGAGCTTTCTTCGGGTTGAGTTCAGCAATTACTTTTTGTACTTCACGCATCTTAAACCTTAAGGGACGAGGGGGTAGAGAAACTACACTCGGTAAATCAGCAGCACCCGTACATGAATTGGGAGTGAATACTGATTTTAAATGCTCAGAAAATAAGTTACCTTTCTCACTATCACTTCTTGCCCAGCCTCCGGTCGCAGTACGCAATGGTGATTTAAGATCAACGGGTCGTTTAAGATTTCTAGTAGCGCGCCATAAAGAGTAATTAGATGCGGACGTTACATCAAGACCTTCTAAATACTTTTCCAGTAGTGCAGTTTTTTCCGATGATAGCAGCTCTTTGAGTCGTTTAGTACATTCTTTAAGTCTGATTTTATTTAGGGGTGATCTGTGTTGTTGCCATTCTCTTCTAGCTCTCCTTTTTTCACATACAAGACGTTCAATTTCCGTAGAATAAATTCTGTTAAAGCCGGTCTGCGGATAGGAGGTAGTGGCGTGTTCAGCAGCCTGTTTAATATTTTCGTTAAGATTGGCAATATTAAATTCAATATCATCGCATGATCTAAGCTGAATGTTTTCTACGCAGTGACTACTAAGATATTTTTTGAATACCAGCCAGTTGATTCCATTAATCATCTTCACATATGAGTTAGTTAAATCACTCCTTAGTGGGTTGAAAATTGTAACTATTGTTGGAGGGTGATCGGAGGACAGATCTAGAGAGGCCTCTACATGAATTAAGTCCCTATGAATATTTTTCGTGACGGCAAAATCTATAACATCTGGAATTTTTCTTACGTCAGTAGGCCAGTAAGTAGGCTCCCCACTCGAAATGCCATCTAAGCCCATTTTTGAAATTGTATTGAACAAGGCTCGACCTCTAGGTGTAACAAGACGCGATCCCCAGTACGTATGTTTTGCATTGTAGTCACCAGCTGCCACGAAACAAGATCCAAGCAATTTGTAGAACTTCTCATACTGATCTTCGGTAACTGAAAATCTGGGAGGTGAGTAAATTGATGATATCACGAAATTCGCACAAAAATTTTCTACGAAAATATTCGTTGCTTGCAAATATTCTTCACTAACGTTGTCAAGGACATAGTGCTTGAGTCTTGACTTAATCAGAATTGCTGATCCACCACATGCTCTCTCTCTCGGGTCCTTTGTATCATATAAAGTGTAACCATTTATTTTAAATAAGCTTCTTGAGGTCAAATGAGTCTCAGAAACCAACATTATATCAATATTTTTTTCCATGAGGAAGTGCTCAAGTTCATTTTTATGTTGGCGAATGCCGTTTGCGTTCATAGACTCAAATGAAAATAATATTATAAATAAAAGAGTAACTAGAAGTGGTAGAATTTCTAAAATACCTAAAAGGTATTTGTAATACTACATACATACACATGTAACTTATTATTACAATACCTGAAAGATAATTGTAATACCTACATATGCATGTATCTTAATTTAAAAGAAAGGATATGTTATGAGATGATACCATTCATTCATAGCTCTGCTTTGTTTAATTACTTAATAATGCAACCATGGATTTTAGTACATACATTATTAGACATACATTATTATATATATATATATATATATATATATATATATATATATATATATATATATATATATATATATATATATATATATATATATATATATACTATAGTAACTAGCTTTTAAGGACATTGAATAAAACAACATTCAAGAAACAACACCAATCATATCTCAATCGACTCAAATGACGTCCCATAGGAAGTTCGTAGAGAATTTTTAATGCTATTGGTAAGGTATAGAGGAGTTTTTGCGAGCCCTAATGAAGCTCTCCCCTACAATACTAACAAAATTATAAGACCGTCTCGATCGCCATATAACAACCCTATCTGTGTAGTTGAGAAAAACGGTCTAGACGATAACGGCAAGCCGAAGAAGCGTTTAGTTATTGATTTTCGGAAATTGAATTCAAAAACTGTGAGCGACAAATACCCAATACCCGAAACTTCTATTTTGGCGAATCTTGGTAAAGCCAAATATTTCACTACCTTGGATCTGAAATCTGGATTTCATCAGATTAATTTGAGAGAACTGGATAGGGAAAAAACTGCTTTTAGCATTAGCAACGGAAAGTTTGAGTTTTGTAGGCTACCATTTGGTTTAAAAAACGCGCCTAGTATTTTCCAACGTACTATAGACGATATACTACGCGAGGAAATCGGTAAATCTTGCCACGTCTATATTGATTATATCATTATATTTTCTGACTCGGAGCAGAAGCATATTCATGATATCGGAATAGTTCTGGAAAAGCTCTTTGATGCTAATGTGAAGGTCTCAATAGAAAAATCAAGATTTTTTCGAACATCCGTCGAGTTCTTGGGTTTTACAGTCTCAACAGTAGGAATTAGAACTTGCCCAGATAAGGTAAAAACGATTGTTAATTACCCCATATCTTCATCTCTACGGGGATTACGATCTTTCCTTGGTTTGACCGGTTGCTATAGGAGATTCATAAAAGATAACGCATCTATTGCGAAACCATTAGCAAAATTCCTTACGGGCGAAAACGGCCATATAAGTGCAAGACAATCAAAGAATGTACAAATAGTCTTGGATAATGAAGCCATGGCAGCCTTCAATAAATTGAAAAAAATACTTGCTTCAGAAGAAGTTTTAAGGATAAAGTAGCCTTATTTTGACAAGCCATTTGACTTCACTACCGATGCTTCGTCACATGCTATTTGATTTTGAAATAAAATATGTAAATCATGCTTATAAACCAAACTGTGTACTAAACTTTATTTAATTCTAATCAATCTGTTATAATGTCATTAACACATTCTCTTATAGTGTTTTCACACTGAAAGTTAAAACCTGTTTTTAACGTTAAAACCATAAACAGCTGATTTTGCATTCACACTGCAAGTTTGTTAATTCAGGTTTTAACTCACAGGCTGTCTAATAACTTTGCTCAAAATAAAATAAATCTTCTGCAGAAATGCGTGTATTTGTTGTTGTATTTTTTCTGCTTTTTAATAACACTTATTGGACATACTGTTCAACTGTTTGTTTGTATGAAAAACTGAGACTTAACAATGCGCTCTAAAATGGAAATTATTTTATATTTTGTAAATAAATTTTTTTAATATGGAACTTCTTATACAGAATGAAGATGTGCTTGGAAATAAAGTTATTATATATAAAAATGCACAAATACATTATAAGATAAACCTTTTTTATAGGCAGATGAATGTCAGTCATATTGTCTATTTTCACTTTCCAGAGTTCAACGCAAATATTTTCTTTGTTTTCCTTCCAAAAAAACTCTTTTTCCCATAAGTTTTTGATTATTGTTGCTGCTGCATCGATTTTTAAGTTGAAAATCTTTCAAGCGCCATCTATTGTTATTCACTGGCATAAACATTAACAGCTAATGTCGGTCATTTCAACTTGGCGGCACTGAATTTATCACAGCGAAAACAAGGTTGCATTTTTTAAAACCAACTTTAAACCAATTCAAAAATGGTTTTAATTTGGTTTTAACAGTTGGTTTTCACGTTAAAACCAACTTTTATTAAAACCATGTCAGTGTGAAAACACTATTAGCTCTAACTCATCAGAATTATCTGCTAATTACTTTTCTCCTATTGAATTACATGGTGCATATGAGTGTGCTCTAACTGATTTTCATTCATACAACAATATTCCAAATGTAGACAGCTACAACAATATGTTTCATATAGGGCATGGGTGAACATCATGTAGCAAATGTTTGCAAATCGAATTCACACGTATTCTTATTCTCTTTCATTTAGTCTTATCTGAGATAAATTTTTGCTTATCTTTTCACTCATTTTTCTCAAACGCACTGCGAGAAATTTATTATGTATGCTGTTTATGTTAAAAAATGCTTTTGCCTACAAGAAAATAAAAAATTATTTTCTCTTACAAATTGGTTTTTATAGTTGTAGTTTTAAACTCAGAATTAAAGTGAATAATAATGTTTATTTATTACTTTTTGTTGAAACGGTTTTCTAGAAAAAGATTCTTTCATAAAAAAATCATATACGAATTACCTGTGTGTTTATCTTTTTCGCTCACTTACACAACCCGTAATTTATCTTGGTCACCCATGATATAGGGGAACGTATAATTGAAATACCAGTTGGATCTTACGAATTAAATTATATAGTTGATTTTATAGAAGAGCAATACAAACGACTCGGTCCAGCAAATAAGATTTTTATTGCAGCCAATAACAATACAATGTAAGTTAAAGTTAATAGTTCCAAGGATCCTGTATATTTTAATAAAGACAATACAATTGGAAAACTTTTAGGATTCAATAGCAAAATCCTACCACCAAACAAATATTATTATTCAGATCTTCCAGTTAATATTTTTAAGTAGTAGGGGAATGTTCATCCTGGGACAATTAAAATTGTTAAATTGTTGGTGAAATTGTTAAATTTGGGTAATTAAAATTTGAAAATTGTTAAATTCTTGGAAATTTGTGAAATTTGATACCTACGAGGGTGGTTCGATAAGTCCTTTAAATATTTTTCGAGGGTGGTTCAATAAGGCTGTCTTTTTTCAAATGCCGACGGCAATGCATGATTATTATTTTTTTTCCTAATGTCTACGGCATGCATGATAATTTTTCCTAATGCCTACGGCAATGCATGATATTTTTTCCTAAATGCCGACGGCAAAAGATGATTATTATTTTTTTGAAATGTTGACGGCAATGCATGATTATTATTTTTTTTCCTAATGCCTACGGCATGCATGATAATTTTTCCTAATGCCTACGGCAATGCATGATAATTTTTCCTAATGCCTACGGCAATGCAAAACATGAATATAATTTTTCAAATGCCGACGGCAAAAGATGATTATTATTTTTTTCAAATGTCGACGGCAATGCATGATTATTATTTTTTTTCCTAATGCCTACGGCATGCATGATAATTTTTCCTAATGCGTACGGCAATGCATGATAATTTTTCCTAATGCCTACGGCAATGCATGATATTTTTTTCAAATGCCGACGGCAAAACATGAATATAATTTTTTCAAATGCCGACGGCAAAACATGATTATTATTTTCTAATGCTCCCAGCGTTGCCAGACTGTAGAAATTTGATATCGTAATACTACATCAGTAATATCAGAGAAAGAAGGTTTGATGACTACTAGGCGATTCTCATATGAATCATGGGAATGTGTTTGTGTGATTTCCTCACGCTAATAAATTGTTTATAAATAAAATAATTAATTAAATTAATAAAATAATTAAATAATTTATTTGTATTATTTATAAAACGTATGTGAACGTCCCTAATGCTTGTGTGTGGGGGGTCCAGCTTGTTTGTCGCTGGTAAACTGTATATTCTGTTTATTTGTTTAAGAAATATATTTGTATGTATGTATGTATGTGTGTATGATGCATGCATGCATGTATGTATGTATGTATGTACGTATGTATGTGTGTATGATGTTTGTATGTATGTATGTATGTATGTGCGATCGAAAGAACTTGTGCGTGGAATATTTTGTGGCTGTGTAGAATACATTTATATTTTGCAACGTAATCATTTTCTTTGGCTGCGATTATTTTAAAGCAGCAAGTTTCAACTAACTACAGTCATAAGCAGAGAAACAAAAAGTAAAAATTTGCAAGTTAGCAAAAATGCTAACTTCTCCTCCTCCTTCCCACTTCCTTCTCTTTCCTTTATGTAGTTTGTTTTTGAAATAAGAAAACACTTGTAGATTTTTTATTTTTCTATACATTTACTGTTTAAAATTTTTTAAAGTTTTATAATAATACATACATTAATATTTTAAAGAGTGTAAAAATTCATTTAAAGCAAGATATTTCTTTTGTTAGTAAAATAGCATTTTTTAATGCGCAAACACCAAGTTTATGATAATTACAATAAAAATATTCTGGATACTTAATCTCCATTTGTTTAAGTCTGATACAGCCTATATCCTCAACGTTAAAAATTTTTCGGCATAAAATTTTTTCCAACCATCGTCTTTTCTCTTCGCCTTTTACATAAATTTTAGAACATCTTGCGTTGGCTTTTACAAAATTGCAAACGCTTTGAAAAGAAACTGATCCATCAGTCCAGCTGAGGTGATGATAGTTTTTCGTTAGCCACTTTACTTCTCTTTGCTTTTTTATTGATAAGCATTTAAAATCAAATGGTGGTTTTATAATGAAATTGTTATATTCATAATTGCTGAAAACAATCGCTACTTCTTTTGCGATGAAATCATTTGAATTACTTTTGAAACCTTGTACGTCTATAAAAATTGTGTTATTTTCCATATTACTCAATTTATAAGACTTTTCGAACTTGTCCTTTGATAGGTATATATTCTATTATGCGATCATGAATAAGAATGCAGTAAGCTGATGTCTTTGCTGCAATATTAGTTGCTGTTTCAAATGCTATTTTTATATCAATCGGTCCATTATTGAGTGATTCATTCTGATGACTGACATCTACTACAATAATAGGAGCTTTTGTCTTAAACTCTGATGCAGATAGAAGCGGTTGAGATTCTTTCATATAGTAGCTTTGTTGGAATCTTAGATACATATCATATAGAATTGCATATCGTTCATTTTTGAACTTTATGTTAAGATCATCATATGGATATGAGACTGAATTTAAATGTACTTTTAAATTAGTCAAATCACAATGAACAAATTTATTTTCTTGTTGAAAAGCAATCAATACAAAACGGGGGCGTTCTCTATTTGCAGCCAGTTTAACATTCCAGATATGGCTAGTACCTGTGTTTAATTGTGGATTAACATGACAATCCCAACTGCGAAATGCCATAGGTATTGAAGCACCATTGTTAATAATTTTTATCATATTCAATTTGCTAAAGTCGGATAATTGTACATGTGGGATTCTCCATGAGATGAGTGAAATTGTAAGTTTAGCTTTTTCAATAGAAACACTCGAACGTACAAGGTCTTCATCATTCTTATTGCGCAAGAGTATCAATTCATGTTTTCCATTTAGTATAACTTTGTTGTAGTCTTGGGCGAATCCTAGAAGCATTTTTAGAGGTACATAAAAATTGAAAAATCCATTTTCAAGAGTGACATCGTCAATTTTGTTCCATCCAGCATTTTGCATCACATTGCTTTCTGTTGGTGACAGAGAAACCAAATTTTTTATAGTGCTTGTGGCTCCTAAATATCTTGTATGGTCAATTTCAATTCCATTGAGCTCATAGCGAATTTCATCAAATAGATATGCCACAAAGTTGTTTTTTAATAAAAAGTTCTCCGAAGAAGAAGAAGAAGATTTGGCCTTATTATCATCGGCAACAAACCGCTATACATAAATGTAGCTCTCACTAGGTAGCACATACAAATCTTGATTTTGTATTGAAATTCTAATTTCATCACTATTGTTGTAAGATTGTAAGTATGGTACATATGTATGATAGTCCTTTTTGATTATATTCTCATCAGACAAGGGTTTATCTAAGACATCTATTATTGAACTCATTTTGTCTTCAATTTAAAATTCAAGGACTTTAGAAAATTTTTATTTGATGTTGTTAGAGCTTTTTGTTGAGCTGGTCGCTTTAATGTTGTTGTTGTTGTTGTTCTTGCTGCTATATTTTTCAATGTATTTGTGTTGTATATTAGCATTATTTAGTTGGCCTTAAATGTATTCGTATTGTAATTTCCTCTCCTCGGAAATTAATTAAATCACCGTGTTGATCCAGTACGCGCAGCGCTAGTGAACTTATCTCTCTGGTGTTTACAGGTAAATAGATAAGATTTCTTGGAACCTCATCTATTTTATAGCCTGGAGGCACATTAATCGGAAATTCATGAAGTGTATGCGATTTCGAGTTATTCATATATGTGTTTATAGCGATACTACTTTCAATTCGCAAGAGATTCACTTTAAAAATATTAACTGGAAGATCTGAATAATAATATTTGTTTGGTGTTAGGATTTTGCTATTGAATCCTAAAAGTTTTCCAATTGTATTGTCTTTATTAAAATATACAGGATCCTTGGAACTATTAACTTTAACTTGCATTGTATTGTTATTGGCTTCAATAAAAATCTTATTTGCTGGGCAGAGTCGTTTGTATTCCTCTTCTATAAAATCAACTATATCACTTAATTCGTAAGATCCAATTGGTATTTCAATTATATGTTCCCCTATATGAAACATATTGTTGTAGGTGTCTACATTTGGAATACTGTTGTATGAATGAAAATCAGTTAGAGCACACTCATATGCATCATGTAATTCAATAGTAGGAAAGTAACTAGCAGATAGTTCTGATGAGTTAGAGCTCAGAGTAAGTGTTATTTACATTATAACAGTCTGATTACAATTAAATAATGTTTAGTACACAGTATGGTTTATAAGTATGATTTACATATTTTATTTCAAATTTTTTCTCATTTTAAAATTAACATTAGTTTCTTAATATTAATGCTATTGTTGGTGCTAATTTAGTTTTTCTTCCAACTATAATATTTCATCTTTACTTATCCAAGAATTGTGTTGATTAGAAAATCCCAGCCATTTAACATATACCTCCTCCCCTTTAATTTTAAGAACCTTTTCAACTAGATATGTATTTGGAAATCTAGTTTTTGAAAGTTCCTCAGTATAGAAGCCACCTTTAATAGGATTGCCAAGATAGTCTTCTAATATGTATGTTGCAGGATTTGTATTTTGAACTCTTGTAATTGTAAAAATTTCTGTAGTCCAATTTTGAGTATAACCTTTTTCAAATGTGTGCTTATATTTGCTTATGCGAACATGATCTCCCACATTAAATTTCGACATTTTATACATTTTCAAATGACTGTATACTGTATTTAGCAGCTTTTCCTTATTTGTTGAGTTGACTTTAATAGGATACGCAATTGTACGATGAACTTTTCTATTGTATGCATTGAGTAAATCTTTGTACAGGGTGGGCCAAAAGAAACCAAGGGGTGTAAAAGTTTAATTACTTTTTTGTTTATTAACTTTTTTATTTTTTTCTTTCAGATTATATAATATACAAAATGGAAATTTTTTTACACTAAGTATGAAAAATGATGTCTCTTAAATGACCACCGTTTTCAGCTTCGCACTGATGGGCTCTTTTTAGAGCATTTTCCATAACATCTTTCAAAACTTGTGGCTGTAGCGTTCGAATTTCTGCAACAATGTTTGCCTTGAGTTCAAGGATTGTCTCTGGCTTGTTCACATACACTCGCTCCTTCAAAAAACCCCAAAGAAAATAGTCGGGTGCTGTCAAATCTGGCGATCGCGCTGGCCAAATAATTTCCGAATTTCGAGAAATTATTCGCTCTCCAAAAGTTTGACTTAAAAGTGCCATTGTGTCTCGGGCAGTATGGGCAGTGGCTCCGTCCTGCTGAAACCACATACCAGGTCTGTTTTCAAGAGCAGGACGTAAAAAATTTTCTATCATAAACCGATACCGCTCTCCATTTACGGCTACAGCACTTCCATCTTCATTCTCGAAGAAGTAGGGCCCAATGACATTTTCAGATGTGATCCCACACTATACTGTACACCTGATGGGGTGCAATTGGCGTTGATGAATGGCTCTTGGATTTTGAGAACCCCAGAACCTACAGTTCTGCTTATTAACAAAGCCATTCAAATGAAAATGAGCTTCATCACTCATAATCAAATTTTCAATAAAGTTGATTTCATTTATTCATTTCTTATTTTCTGATTTTCATTTATTATTTTCATTCATTATAAATTCTCCAAGTGTTGTCTATATAATCTGAAAGAAAAAATAAAAAAAATTAATAAACAAAAAAGTTATTAAACTTTTACACCCCTTGGTTTCTTTTGGCCCACCATGTATATATCAATCCACTTATATGAACCATTATAACTAAATTCTTTCCACATCATTCCTTTCAATGTTCTATTAAATCGTTCTACTATTGATGCTTTCGTACTGCTATATGTTGAGTAGTGATTCATGTTGTATTTATGCATTAATTTTCCAAAGTGTTTGTTGAAAAATTCTTTGCCATCATCTGTTTGTAAGTTTTTTGGTACTCGTCCCAATTCAAAAATATTTTCCATTGCCTTGGTTGTTTCGAGTGCAGTTTTTGTTTTTAGCGGTACTGCCCATGCAAATTTTGAGAATGTGTCAATTACAGTCAACAAAAATCGATAATTTCTATTTTCTTTAGAATAGTTCCCCATTTCAACTAAATCAGCTTGCCGAAGATCATCTAATCCTTTCATTACAACTCTGCGACGCACAAATTGTTTTCGTGCTTGCTTATGGAGTTCGTTTACTAAATTTCTTTTTGAAGACATTAAGTTGTTTTTAAAGATTTTTTGCAGAGTGTTGTGATCTACTTGACGCACTTTCCGCTATTGATACAAACATGTAATTTTCTAATCTATAAATTTTTTCATTAAGCTGTTCAATTTGTTCTTCAAAGGATGTTTTAATTTGTAGAATATCTTTTTCAATTTTATAATTTTCTTCTATATCTAATTTTATTTCGCGTTGTAGGTCCTCAATTTGCATTTGAATATCTTCTCGTATTATAGTATTATCTCCCTTAAAGTATGTTAATAATTTCTCTTCTAATTTTTCGATTTGAGTTTGCAAAAACAATTTATTGATAACATCGTTTTCCTCCAGAGCTTTTGCAACATTTTTGATCCTTTTGTTTTGGAAATCAATGTTGTTGTTCGTATCCACAAAGAACCCCAGCAGTTTAGGTGCATTTTTCGAAAAAATTGTGCTGCTAGTATCGTTTAAATAGTGTCCAAATTTATCAACAGACATACTCTATATAGTTTATTAAAGTTAGTGTATTATATTCGCTTCACGTAGTTCTTCAATAATTGATACAATTTCGTTATTGTGATTAGTATGACCTGCACCTTGTGATGCGAGCAGTAGTCGAAGTCGATCTACTAACTCATTTGGATCGTCCCAGTATATATAGTTGGGCTTATTGATGTTAACTTGCATCATTCCCTCACCTAAATAGCTACCTTTGGGCTTAGATCCTGTTGATTCAGGTAAATTCTTCTGGTTTTTCTCATCAATAAATTTCTTAATAATATGTTTATATTTATATCCTCTAGTACCCTTAATTTGACCATCAGGTTTAAAGTCTCTTCTATATGCATTAGTAGTAATTAAAATCTTTTTATAGATTTCAAGTTCAAATTTATCGTAATTTTTTGGTATATTATGAAACATTAGAGAAAATAGTCCTGGTGTTAGAGCCCATATTTGACCACCAACTTGTGTTTTATCTTCATTCAGTTTTAGGCTACTATCACCAAATTTCCATTCATTATTGTAATCTTTATGTGGGCCATAGTTTGTATCTAATTAATTTCTTCCTTCCAAAACTGATAAATCAGTATAAGTATATTCTGTATTGGAAGTCTGTGAGTAAAAATCATCTTCATCATCATCATCATTATTTTCAGTATTAACATCATTAAATAAGATGGTATTATCAAAAATTGTCCCTTCTACTCGTTTTTTTGGTGTACTTTTCTCTATCTTGACTGATAGGTTTTCAGGCTTTAAATTTGTATTATTTTCAACTTCTGTCTTGATGTTACTTTCTTCTTTCATGCGAATTCTTTTAATATTTTTAGAACTATTTATGAATTCTTTAAGAGGTTCTGTTATAGGTTTAAATGTATCTTTTAATTGTTCACGTGTATCTATTTCACCAGTTGTTATACTACGAAGCTTTTTCTTCAACACATTTCTTGTCAACACCAACTGTTTTAAAATTTTCTCATCCATGTTTGCTAAGGGCAAATAACAGGTATCAGCAATCAGATCAGCTTATTAGGAGCTGGTCTGGTTTTCAGATCAGCTTATTAGGAGCTGGTCTGGTTTTCAGATCAGCTTTTCAGGACCTGGTCTGGTTTTCAGATCAGCTTATCAGGAACTGGTCTGGTTTTCAGATCAGCTTTTCAGGACCTGGTCTAGTTTTCAGATCAGCTTATCAGGACCTGTTCTGGTTTTCAGATCAGCTTATCAGGACCTGGTCTGGTTTTCAGATCAGCTTATCAGGACCTGGTCTGGTTTTCAGATCAGCTTTTCAGTACCTGGTCTGGTTTTCAGATCAGCTTATCAGGACCTGGTCTGGTTTTCAGATCAGCTTTTCAGGACCTGGTCTAGTTTTCAGATCAGCTTATCAGGACCTGGTCTGGTTTTCAGATCAGCTTATCAGGACCTGGTCTGGTTTTCAGATCAGCTTTTCAGGACCTGGTCTGGATTTCAGATCAGCTTATCAGGACCTGGTCTGGTTTTCAGATCAGCTTTTCAGGACCTGGTCTAGTTTTCAGATCAGCTTATCAGGACCTGGTCTGGTTTTCAGATCAGCATATCAGGACCTGGTCTGGTTTTCAGATCAGCTTATCAGGACCTGGTCTGGTTTTCAGATCAGCTTATCAGGACCTGGTCTGGTTTTCAGATCAGCTTTTCAGGACCTGGTCTGGTTTTCAGATCAGCTTATCAGGACCTGGTCTGGTTTTCAGATCAGCTTTTCAGGACCTGGTCTGGTTTTCAGATCAGCTTTTCAGGACCTGGTCTGGTTTTCAGATCAGCTTATTAGGACCTGGTCTGGTTTTCAGATCAGCTTTTCAGGACCTGGTCTGGTTTTCAGATCAGCTTATCAGGAGCTGGTCTGGTTTTCAGATCAGCTTATCAGGTATCAGATGAGGTTATAGCAAATAGATGTATCAAGTTTAAAGTTAGATTAATAACTAAAGTCAATCTTTTATGAGAAGTAGTTTATATAGTTATGAAATAGTCAAATTGCTTTCTGTAGCGACCATCATTTAATTCATTATCTTTGCTTATCACTAAAAAGCCATATTTATCCTTACAACATTGTCTACAAATTTCTTGGAACTTTTCGTAACTCATATCGCTGCCAACATGATCCCTATAAACATGCTTCATATTTGTATCATCTTGCTTAAACATTATAATAACATTTGCATTGTCTCTTATTAAATGCTTGGGAATTCTAGTATAAGTTTGACACAAGTAGAATGAATCAATATCCCTATGTCGCCCCATACAAAAATATGTACGTATATTATTCTGCTTTTCACATGCAACATCATCAAATATCATAATTGAATTAGTTTTAGCTTCGTCAGGTGGAATAACTGATTCATTATCGGTGAATGTATAATATCCCATTCCTTTAATTGGTGAAATTGGTTTCTTCAAGTACTCATATTTGGGTTGATAAAGAGATTTTGAGTATAAATAGATGTTTTCAAACTTGAGTCCATTAGGACTTTCTAGTAAGCCGATCATAACATTAATCTTTCCACAATTTGATGGTCCCACTATTAGAGCACGAATAGAATTTGGTAAGAGGGGGCTATGCTTTATTTCTGAAGTGATGTTCGATGATTCATCAATATTACGAACTAAAATATTTTTTTGTTGTTTGACTAACTGCATTTTTGTAACTAAATACATTTCATAAACGTTACCTTTTATTATAGAAGAAATCAGATAATATGGTTATACGATATCAGAAAACCTTTAGTCATAAAAACACCTTCGTTGGAGGAGGTATAGTAGATAAAATAATAAACTCTCTGCCTGTTGAACTTCATCTTCCTGGATATCAGTACTGTGGACCTGCAACAAAACTACAAAAACGTTTAAATCGAGGTGATAAAGGAATTAATTTATTGGACTCTGCTTGTAAAGATCACGATATAGCTTATTCGAAAAATAAGGATTTAAGCATTATACATAAAGCTGATAAAATACTTAAAAATTCAGCTTGGGATCGAGTTTTATCAAAAGATAGTAGTATTGCTGAAAAATCATTTGCCTATATGGTTACTAACGCAATGAAAGCCAAAACAAAATTTGGTAAGGGTGTGGAGAAAAAGAAAAATGTTAAAAAGAACAAGCTAAATGATAGAAAACTGTTTAGAACATCAATTAGAGCTGCAACAAAAATACTAAAGAAGGAAAAACCATTAGATATTAACTCAGCAGTTAAAATTGCCCGAAAAACTATCAACAAATCATTAAAAGGAAGAAAATCTCAAATTATAGTACCACGTGTAATACGTGTCCCAAAAATTGGTGGTTTTTTGCCTCTAATACCGATTTTAACTGCTCTGGGTGCAATTGGTAGTCTAACAACTGGAGGTGCTGCTATAGCTAAAGCTGTTAATGCAACAAAGAATGCAAAAAAGCAACTTGATGAAGCAACTAGACATAATAGAGCGATGGAATCTATAGCAGTTGGAAAGGGACTTTACTTAAAACCATATAAAAAGGGTTATGGTTTAGTTTTCAAAGAGGAATCAAAAAACTATTAGAGATGCTACCCAACAGACCATTATCTGATGTGGACATAAACCGTTTCTCTATAAATATTCCATATTTTAGAGGAGTTTTCATGTTGAATACTCTACCAAAACGAACAAAGAAAATAGAATGTGGAATAATCAATTTAGACGTATCAACAGGACCTGGTACACATTGGGTAGCATATTATAAAAACAACAATGAAAAAGAATATTTCGACAGCTTTGGAAACTTACAACCTCTTTCGGAAGTAGTCAAATATCTTCTTGGTACAAATATAAATACAACTATAATCAACATCAGAATTTCAATACATTTACCTGTGGTCATTTATGTCTTCAATTTCTGTATGAAATAACTGAAAATATTAAATAAAAAACACAAACATTTATATTTTACAAACTCTTTAATGTCTTTTTATTTATAATTTAAAATACATAATTAATACATATCATTGGCAAATAGAAAATTGGGAATTTGGAATTAGAAATTCACACAGCTCGCTCTCACCGATTAAGCTTTTTCGATTAGAAAATAAGAGAAACTTGTATGTAGTGAAAAATATAAGGACTTATCCGATTATCTTAATTGTTTCTCTTTATGAAAATATCTAATGAAATTTAATGGAATTTCATAATATTGTGAAAATTCAATTTGTCTTGTGCAGATCCTCTCAAAGAATTCAAGACTGTGCATGTTTAAGCCTTATGGAAGAAAAACTTTTTTTTTTTATCCAACGAAGTAAAGCCAATAAAGAAATAAAAGTCATTCACACATTTAATGCTTTTTTCAATATTTTATTTCAAATTTTTTCTTAAAAACTCATATACATATGTACAATAATTTTTCTTAATAAATAGGATTTTATTTACAATCATTTGTCTTAATAAATAGGATTTTATGTACAATAATTTTTCTTAATAAATAGGATTTTATTTAAAATCATTTTAACAATAATAAATAGGATTTTATTTACAATAATGTTTCTTAATAACTAAGATTTTATATACAATTTAAAAATTAACTACTTAACTAAAAATTAACTAATTTTAGCTATTTTCTTGCATTCTAGCAATTTCATCTAGCAACATATCAAGTTCGTATTCAGGGTTAGTTTCCTTAATACGAAAATGATACCATGCATATGTGTTAATATTATTTGACCTAATTTTTCTCTTATCGTCTCCATAACTTAAGACTACCTTATTTAATTCACTAGTATATATCTGGTGAAGCTTAGATTTAAATGTTAACATATTATCGTATACATTAGTCTTATTGAATAAACAGTTTCTATAAGTAGCTAAACTATATTTATCTAATATGGATCTTTTTACCCCCTTTGATTTTTTAACGTCATTTTGATTTTGTACACTGAATGAGTACATTTTTGATCGCAGCCCAACAAATTCTGTCATTATCTTACCGCAGTTTTCATCTTTCATCATACCTAAAACTTTTTTAATTATTAAGGGGAAATTATAAGTATTGTCCGTGGGATAGTCCAATGTATTAAAATGTTCTTCTATGTCATTTTTTATGTCAGCATAAAAGTCATCCGTCTTTATTGAATATATAAAAGAGTCCGTGTCCATATAGTTCAATGAGAGTTTTGTCTTAAACTTAGGTTGCATGTACCCGTAATGAAAATTATACATTTTCCATTTGGACAACTCAAGTACACAAAATCCTAAGTAAATTGGTTTATTGTAGCAGGTTTTGACTCTAGTCATTTCGATTGCTACCAGATCTTTGGAAAATATAGATAAACTATGAAAATTTGGTTTTGATATCCAATCTTGAGCCCCCAAACGATTACAATTCGTTCTCTCCCAATTATTGACAATTTTAACATCTCTCCTCTTATCCACATTTTCCATGGTTTTACCATAGACTGCATTATTAAGTAGCTTGAAAAAGTTTTTTTCAAAAGCATTTTTAGCAGTGGCTCTATGTCTGGTATTTAGGTCAGTATAGCCTTTTAACCATGGAGATTGTTTAAATGCTAGAATACGATAAGTTTTCTTTAAAACTAAGCCATTTTCTAAGCATTGTTTAAGAACTCTAAAGTGTATCACGTATGATTGCGTTGTAGAGAAATCGGTTATCAACTTGTTATACTTCGCTTGCAGTGGTTTTTTATTTTCAGCGCAAAAAGGTAGGTCATTATGCAAGTCATGTAAGTGAGAAGGATAATCTAAAGTGACCTCATAAACATAACCGTCTGTTCCATTGTCAGATATGCTGTTTGGATCCAGATTCAGCTCGTCTTGCGATAACCATCTGAACCCACCATGAGGAAGATATTCCGACATTGCCCAACCGTAAAGGTTATTTGCGTCTAAATAGACAAGAAACTACGAGGGCTTTTCTTTATCGAAATCTTCCAAATATTTGTTATTCGCTTTCGAATATCTTTGGCTACACTGTACGATTCCCCCACGTATACCTTTTTTCATAAAATTGTACATGTCTATGTCCGTCAATAATTCTAGTTCAATTTTTGTGTATTTTAACATTGCATCCCAGGAAAGTCCAGGTGCGGTATAGTATTGACATGGATCCAGCTCATAAATACCTTTACAAACTTTTCTAAAGTTTTCGAAAATATCTGTCAGTAAGAGGACATCTGTTTTTAAGTAAAGTTCCATGTAATCTTTCATTGTTTTGCAACCAAAAGTATTCCATACCTCTACAGCATGTGAGTATTCCTCTAAAGAACACTCTTTATTGTTTAACTTATTAAAGAAATCACTGCGTGAAGGCAGCTGGCACTCGTCTAATTTTTGAAATGAATTTAGGTACTCATAGGGGAAAATGCCTTTCTTCTTAATAAGCTGAAATTCTTTTTCTGATTGAAATAAGGACCTTATAGTGTTAAAATCACTATCCGACAAATTGCAGGCTAATGATTCTAAACTCTCAGCCATAAAGCGTAATCTATCAAGAAATCTTATTTCAAGGTTATGACCATCGCTCATTTGTGTAAATTGCGAGAGTGATATATAAAGCTCCTTATTGAGAGGGAGTACTTTCAGTTGCATAGAAATTTCACCTAGTTCTTTAATAAAAAGATGTGAGTCATAATTTGAGTAATTGTGAAAGTAAACTGGTATAAACTTGGGAATTTGGTAATTCAAATTACAGTTATTGTGGGCTGCACCTCTATATTTACCGCTAATGTGACAATGATCTCTAACGCGATTTTTACTTAGAAATTTTTGACAAATATGACAATTCACCGCACTATAAAAATTATAAATATCAGAAGGGGATAAAGTATCCATTTGCCTATTATTTACTAAATGATTATTATAAATATCCTCACAATCTTTAATTAAAAATGAAACAAATTTTTGTGAAGCGTCTTTCCCTGTATAAACCCTTAATTTATCTAACTTATTGCTATGGAAACACTTAATGTAGTAACTAAAAGCACAAGGAGTGTGCTTTTTGACAAGACTGGTTTTACTACTCACGTTATTACTAATGTCTTCCAGGATGCATTCGAAGTCTGCGTACACCACAAAGGGGACATCCATTTTCCTCTGATGCCCCTTAAAACTTAGAACTGCATCTGGACCTGACGGCATAGTTGTCACTATTTTGCCGCATTCCGCCTTATGGCTACTCATACCATTTTCGTTATGACTATACTGTAGGCAGCTATTACAAAAATGTAGGTTATTGTGATTTTTGGTAGACTGACTTCGTAAAAGTCTGTGAATGACAAAAAATATACAAAAGTTGATTAGTAAAATGTGCATAGTATAAAATATAAAAAACAAGTATAGGTATCATTAAAATTAAAGAGTAGTAGTATAATTTTCTAACTTACTTTGATATGTTCTTTATCAATATGTAGTGATGAACTTCACCATTCTCCAAAAGCAACAAGTTGACATGCTTTACTTTCTCCTCCTTGGTCACATAATAGGGACCGATGATTTGATCTGCTCCCTCATCGTACCCAAACACATTAACACTTATCGCTGGATTATTTACATGAATTTACGATTAATGTGCCTCCAGGCTATAAAATAGATGAGCTTCCAAGAAATCTCATCTATTTACCTGTAAACACCAGAGAGATAAGTGTACTAGCGCTGCGCGTACTTGATCAACACGGTGATTTAATTAACTTCCGAGGAAAGGAAATTACAATACGAATACATTTAAGGCCAACTAAATAATGCTAATATACAACACAAAAACATTGAAAAATATAGCAGCAAGAACCACAACAACATTAAAGCGACCAGCTCAACAAAAAGCTCTAACAACATCAAATAAAAATTTTCTAAAGTCCTGGAATTTTAAATTGAAGACAAAATGAGTTCAATAATAGATGTCTTAGATAAACCCTTCTCTGATAAGAATATAATCAAAAATGACTATCATACATATGTACCATACTTACAATCTTACAACAATAATAATGAAATTAGAATTTCAATACAAAATCAAGATTTGTACGTGCTACCCAGTGAGTGCTACATTTATTTAGAGAGGTTTGTCGCCGATGATAATAAGCCCAAATCTTCTTCGGAGAACTTTATATTAAAAAACATCTTTGTAGCATATCTATTTGATGAAATTCGCTATGAGCTCAATGGATATTTAGGAGCCACAAGCACCATAAAAGATTTGGTTTCTCTGTCACCAGCAGAAAGCAATGTGATGCAAAATGCTGGATGGAACAAAATTGACGACGTCACTCTTGAAAATGGATTTTTCAATTTTTATGTACCTCTAAAAATGTTTCTAGGATTCGCTAAAGACTACAACAAAGTTATACTAAATGGAAAACATGATGAAGAATGATGAAGATCTTGTACGCTCGATTGTTTCTAAAAGCTAAACTTACAATTTCACTCATCTCATGGAGAATCCCACATGTACAATTATCCGACTTTAGCAAATTGAATATGATAAAAATTATTAACAATTGTGCTTCTATACCTATGGCATTTCGCAGATTGGACTGTCATGTTAATCCACAATTAAACAAAGGAACTAGCCATATTTGGAATGTTAAACTGGCTGCAAATAGAGAACGCCCCCGTTTTGTATTGATTGCTTTTCAACAAGAAAATAAGTTTGTTCATTGTGATTTGACTAATTTAAAAGTATATTTAAATTCAGCCTCATATGCATATGATGATCTTAACATAAAGTTCGAAAATGAACGATGTGCAATTCTATATGATATGTATCTAAGATTCCAACAAAGCTACTATATGAAAGAACCTCAACCGCTTCTACCTGCATCAGAGTTAAAACAAAAGCTCCTATTATTGTAGTAGATGTCAGTCATCAGAATGAATCACTCAATAATGGACCGATTGATATAAAAATAGCATTTGAAACAGCAACTAATATTGCAGCAAAGACATCAGCTTACTGCATTATTATTCATATAAGAATTCGTATAATAGAATATATACCCATCGTTCGAAAAGTCTTATAAATTGAGTAATATGGAAAATAACACAATTTTTATAGACGTACAAGGTTTCAAAAGTAATTCAAATGATTTCATCTCAAAAGAATTAGCAATTGTTTTCAACAATTATGAATATAACAATTTCATTATAAAACCACCATTTGATATTAAATGCTTGTCAATAAAAAAGCAAAGAGAAGCAAAGTGGTTAACGAAAAACTATCATCACCTAAGCTGGACTGATGGATCAGTTTCTTTTCAAAGCGTTTGCAATTTTTTAAAAGCCAACGCAAGATGTTCTAAAATTTATGTAAAAGGCGAAGAGAAAAGACGATGGTTGGAAAAAATTTTATGCCGAAAAATTTTTAACGTTGAGGATATAGGCTGTATCAACTTTAAACAAATTGAGATTAAGTATCCAGAATATTTTTATTGTAATTATCATAAATTTGATGTTTGCGCATTAAAACTGCTATTTTACTAACAAAAGAAATATCTTGCTTTAAATGAACTTTTTCACTTTTTAAAATTTAATGTATCTATTATTATAAAATTTAAAAAAAATTTAAACAAAAAATGTATAGAGAAATAAAAAATCTTCAAGTGTTTTCTTATTTGAAATACAAACTACATAAAGGAAAGAGGAGGAAGTCGGAAGGAGGAGGAGAAGTTAGCTTTTGTGCTTACTTGTAAATTTTTACTTTTAGTTTCTCTTCTTATTAGTGTAGTTAGTTGAAACTTTGCTGCTTTAAAATAATCGTAGATAAAGAAAATGACTACGTTGCAAAATATAAATGTATTCTACACAGCCACAAAATATTCCACACACAAGTTCCTACGATCGCACATTCATACATACATACATACATACAAATATCTTTCTTAAACAAATAAAATACAAGCTTACCAGCGACAAACAAGCTGGACCTCCAATACACAAGCATTAGGGGAGTTCACATACATGAGAACGTTTTATAAATAAATAAAATAATTTATTTAATTATTTTATTTATAAACAATTTATTTAATTTGTGATTTGAACGGGCTAAGGTTCGTATTGCTTCTTAAGCCAAATTGCATGTGATAATTATTAATGAACAAATAACACCAAAGTCTGTTGTAAATATTCTGACTAACAACACATAGTTGAACGGAACAGCCAGCCGTTTTCGAAGGCCACTAAACCTTCATCATCAGCGTTCTTTTGTGTTTGGTCCACTGTGTGTGGTGTCAGTTGATGTAGATTTCTGCTTTATATACTTAGCATTTTATTGCAAATGGAATATGTGAATTGTTTTGATTCATCGTATTTCAATTTGCTGAAAGCTTTTTTGTATTGTAAGCTCAATTTTACCATCACTATATTTACAACAACAGTCTTACCATTGTCGTTTTGTTCTTTTTACTTATTATACACATGTTACTTAATTTGCTTATTTTATGTTCTACTTAAGACAAACTTTTTTGGTTTGTTACTATTAAGTATATTTTTATTTAATTTTTGCCACAGGCCCATGGCTTTTAATTTTTTAGTTAATTTTAATTATTATTGGAATTCCATTTGTTTCTATATTTGTGATTTGAACGGGCTAAGGTTCGTATTGCTTCTTAAGCCAAATTACATGTGATAATTATTAATGAACAAATAACACCAAAGTCTGTTGTAAATATTCTGACTAACAACACATAGTTGAACGGAACAGCCAGCCGTTTTCGAAGGCCACTAAACCTTCATCATCAGCGTTCTTTTGTGTTTGGTCCACTGTGTGTGGTGTCAGTTGATGTAGATTTCTGCTTTATATACTTAGCATTTTATTGCAAATGGAATATGTGAATTGTTTTGATTCATCGTATTTCAATTTGCTGAAAGCTTTTTTGTATTGTAAGCTCAATTTTACCATCACTATATTTACAACAGTCTTACCATTGTCGTTTTGTTCTTTTTACTAATTATACACATGTTACTTAATTTGCTTATTTTGTGTTCTACTTAAGACAAACTTTTTTGGTTTGTTACTATTAAGTATATTTTTATTTAATTTTTGCCACAGGCCCATGGCTATTAATTTTTTAGTTAATTTTAATTATTATTGGAATTCCATTTGTTTCTATATTTGTGATTTGAACGGGCTAAGGTTCGTATTGCTTCTTAAGCCAAATTACATGTGATAATTATTAATGAACAAATAACACCAAAGTCTGTTGTAAATATTCTGACTAACAACACATAGTTGAACGGAACAGCCAGCCGTTTTCGAAGGCCACTAAATCTTCATCATCAGCGTTCTTTTGTGTTTGGTCCACTGTGTGTGGTGTCAGTTGATGTAGATTTCTGCTTTATATACTTAGCATTTTATTGCAAATGGAATATGTGAATTGTTTTGATTCATCGTATTTCAATTTGCTGAAAGCTTTTTTGTATTGTAAGCTCAATTTTACCATCACTATATTTACAACAGTCTTACCATTGTCGTTTTGTTCTTTTTACTAATTATACACATGTTACTTAATTTGCTTATTTTGTGTTCTACTTAAGACAAACTTTTTTGGTTTGTTACTATTAAGTATATTTTTATTTAATTTTTGCCACAGGCCCATGGCTATTAATTTTTTAGTTAATTTTAATTATTATTGGAATTCCATTTGTTTCTATATTTGTGATTTGAACGGGCTAAGGTTCGTATTGCTTCTTAAGCCAAATTACATGTGATAATTATTAATGAACAAATAACACCAAAGTCTGTTGTAAATATTCTGACTAACAACACATAGTTGAACGGAACAGCCAGCCGTTTTCGAAGGCCACTAAACCTTCATCATCAGCGTTCTTTTGTGTTTGGTCAGCTGTGTGTGGTGTCAGTTGATAAAGATTTCTGCTTTATATACTTAGCATTTTATTGCAAATGGAATATGTGAATTGTTTTGATTCATCGTATTTCAATTTGCTGAAAGCTTTTTTGTATTGTAAGCTCAATTTTACCATCACTATATTTACAACAGTCTTACCATTGTCGTTTTGTTCTTTTTACTAATTATACACATGTTACTTAATTTGCTTATTTTATGTTCTACTTAAGACAAACTTTTTTGGTTTGTTACTATTAAGTATATTTTTATTTAATTTTTGCCACAGGCCCATGGCTATTAATTTTTTAGTTAATTTTAATTATTATTAGTAGATTGTTAATGGCGGCCTGAGTCCTGTTTTGGGAATTCAAAACCGAGAAAAAACAAAAACGATGGCAACCCTGTTACAAATGGGGGGATTTTGGGGATTTTCATGCTGATATGGTGTGTGTGTGTGAGTTTGATTCTTTGACCATGTGTATGTATGTATACTTGTGTGCACAGCTTTTGTTGTTATTGTAGAGAAACGTTGTGCTTACAGTGCATGGATGTATGTACGTGTGGGATGTGCATGTGTGTGTGTGTGAGTCTAATTCTTTGGTTGTGTGTGCATGTAGTGATATCTTTATTTCGGTATATTTTACTTTAATGTAACAATTATAAGAAATAGCTTTTGGAGAAATACAGCAAAAACTTATAGAAGCACCTACTTTCACGTGTCCCGATTTTTCTAGTACCTTTATATTGCAAACTGATGCTAGCGATTTTGTTCTGGGTGTTGCTGTGTATATGAATTTCATCATATATCGTAATACCAACAGAGAATTGTGGAAATGTGTGTGTGTGTGGGTATGTGTTTATGTGTGTGTGTGTGTGTGTGTGTGTGTGTGTGTATGTTTGTAGGAATTTCAATGTTTGTATTTCTGTAGGAGCTTAGGGCTGATTGTGATTTATGAGGGGTGAGGTGTTCTAGTAATATGTAACCGGAGGAATCTGTGTGTTTGTATGTCTGTAGGAGTTTAAGGCTGACCATGATTTGGGTGGGCAGGGTTGTTGACGTAATATGTATCCTTGGGGATTTGTGGATGTGTCTGTCTATAGTAGTTTAAGGCTAATCGTGATTTGAGGTAGGTGAGGATGTTGTTGAGGTAAATTGGTTATGTGTATGTATGTATGTATGTATTTTTGTAAGAATTTAAGATGATTGTGATTTATTAGGGGCGAGGTGTTCTTGTAATATGTAGCCGTGAGAATCTATGTGTATAGACGTCTGTAGAAGTTTAAGACTATCTGTAATTTCAGGTAGGTGAGAGTGTTGTGTTGTTGAGATTAATCTTATATATTGTATATGTATGTATGTATGATCATGGGAATTTTTATATGTATATCTGGGGGAGAATTTTAGGCTGGTCGTGATTTGTGAAAGGTGGGGTGTTGTTGAAATTTTCTTGGATATTTCTTATATGAACTCTGCTATGTGTGTGTGTATTTGCGCTAATATTTATATGTAGATAGAAATAAATTGTTTTCAGTATCGACATTTGGTACTATAAAATACTATCATATGTCTGGACTTCCCTAATCTTATTATGTTTTTATACTTACGCTTGTTTTATATTTTCTCATACTTAAATTTGTCTCGCGTTAAAGTCTGCCTATATGAAATTTGTTTATATTACAGATTTTGTTTATTTCAATCTTTGAATACATTTTTTTTGTCATTGATGTCTTTTGTTCTTCTTGTTGTTGGTGTTGTTGTTGTAAATATTCGTCTGTGTATAGATGCGATATATTCAGTTTTTTTTTATTTGAAAATAAAAACGTTTTAATTTTTATCTGCGTTTACTTAAAAGTTTGTGAGGATTTTCTGTTTTTAAGTAAAACTGAATTCCTGAAGATACATACTCTATAGTAACAGCAACTATAATAGAAATTTTTCTTATACTTAATTTAAATTTTTTTAAAGTTGATGCAACGTTAGTAAGTTGACGTTAGAAATTTTTGGGGTACATAATTTTTTCTAACTATAGACTTTTTTCTTAGTAGTTGAATAGTGTATGTGTCTCCCCCATTAATTTTAATGGGGTAACAAAAATGATGTTAATTAGCCAATGAATGAGGTGATAAAAAAATAATGGGGGTGTCGGCTTTGTTTGATGTGTGTGTGTTTATATTTGGTGTTTGTTTACATATATTTTATGTGTTTATGTTTCGTCCGTCTGTCGGGCGTATTGATTTCCGTTTGATTGTTTATATTTGGAGGCTGTCGGTGGCGCGTTAGTTTTTGTGTGTCTGTCTGTCCGTGGGAATTTGTGGTAGTTTGATACTTGGTGATAAATTTTGTTTATAGTAATTGTGTGCATGTGTGTTTTGTGTGTATGTAATGGCATCCATTCATCCATCTATGCTGTACGCTTGTTTGTCTGTCCTTCTTGAGATTGCGTCTTGTACTCGCTGGCGTATTAATGATTAACAAAAATGAAATGAAGAAAAAATTGTTGTCAAGTAATGATTTTGGAAGAGAATAATTTGTAATTAATTCTGATAAATGTATACACATTTGATATACATATGTATGTACATACATATGTAAGTACATTCAGTCATAGGAAGAAATATTTGTTTACATTAAATTTTGAGAAGTATGCATGCTCGAGATCGCTTCTATGTTGACCCTCAAACTTTTTCGCTATTTGTTTACATGAAATTTTTTGTCAAGTGGTTGATGTGAAATTATGTATAAATTTGTTGTGCATGCTTCTGCTGGACATCTCAATATAAATCTACAAACAAATGTAATAACATGATAATGTTTTTTAAATTTTCCTTAGAAACAAATAATCGTCTGATCGATTAAATTTGCAATTGTGTTGCTAAGTATAAAACATGCTGATGAAATTTGTTTATGCAACATATTAAATCTATGAGTATGTATTCGAATATGTACATATGCATGTACTATATGTATGTACGTATGTTTGTTTATTTTTGTATACATGTCAACCACCAATACTAATTTTTGACAACAAATCTTTGTTTGGCTGTATCAACTAATTTCTTTAATAATAATAATAAAACATTGGTTAATAGTGCTGAAATCATTTCATTTTTATTGAATAAATTTAAATAAAAATAATTGTAATTGTTAGTTGTACAAAGTTAAAACAAGTTTAAAGAGTTGCTTCTTTTGATAATAAAGTAGCATTTCTTAATGCACAAACACCATTATAATGATAACTGCAATATAGTAGATGATCTGGATACTTAGTATTCATTTGCTTAAAGTTGATGCAGCCAATATCCTCTATATTTTAAATTTTGTTCCGCAATATTTTTTCTAACCATCGTTTTTTTTCTTCACCTTTAACACATATTTCGGCATGTCCTACATTGGCTTTTAAAAATTTACAAACGTTTTGATATGAAGTAGTTCCATCGTTCCAGCTTAAGTGATGATAATGTTTTGTTAACCAGTTTGCTTCTCTTTGCTTTTTTGTTGTTAAAAATTTAAAATCAAAAGGAGGTTTTATAATAAAATTGAAGTTTTGATTATTGTTGAAAACTACTGCTACTTCTTTTGGTATGAAATCATTTGAATTACTTTTAAAATATTGCAAGTCTATGAAAACTGTATTATTTTTCATCTTTTTTTTAATTTATAAGATTTTACGAACTTGTCCTCTTATAGGTATGTATTCAATTAAACGATCATGAATAAGAATGCAGTAAGCTGATGTTTTGGCTGGAATGTTTGTTGCTGTTTCAAATTCAATTTTTATATCAATTGGTCCGTTATTAAGCGTTTCGTTTTGATAACTAACATCTACTACAATAATGGGCGCATTATTCTTGAACTCTTGAGAAGTTAGGAGAGGTTGTGACTCCTTCATATAATAGTTTTGTTGAAATCTTACATACATATCATATAGAATTGCGTAGCGTTCATTTTTAAATTTTATGTTAAGATCATCATATGGATATGAAACTGAATTCAAATGTACTTTTAGATTAGTGAGATCGCAATGAACAAACTTTTTTTCTTGTTGAAATGCAATCACTACAAAACGGGGTCGCTCTCTACTTGCAGCCATCTTTACATTCCAGATGTGGCTAGTTCCTGCAGTTAGTTGTGGATTTACATGACAATCCCAACTGCGGAATGCTATTGGTATAGAAGCAGCATTGTTTATAATTTTAATCATATTCAATTTACTATGATCGGATAAGTGTACATGGGGAATTCTCCATGAGATTAGCGAAATTGTAAGTTTTGGTTTGTCAGTAGAAGTACTCGAATGTACAAGATTGTCATCACTCTTGCTACGCAAGAGTATTAATTCATGTTTACCATTTAGTATTATTTTATTATAGTCTTCGGCAAAGCCTAAGAGCATTTTAAGTGGAACATAGAAATTAAAATATCCATTTTCAATATTCAAATTATCAATTTTGTTCCATCCAGCATTTTGCATGACAGTGCTTTCTGTTGGTGATAAAGAAATCAGATTTTTTATGGTACTTGTCTGTCCTAAATATCTTGTATGATCAATTTCATTACCATTAAGTTCATAACGGATTTCATCAAAGAGATACGCTACAAAATTGTTTTTTAATTTAATGCTTAAATCAGAGGATTTTAAGCTTTTATCATCTACAACAAATCCTTCCACATATATATAACTTTCACTGGGCAATACGTACAAATCTTGATTTTGTATTGAAATACGAATTTCATCATTATTGTTGTATGATTGTAGATATGGTACAAATGTGTGATAGTCTTTTTTGATTATACTCTCATCAGATAATGGCTTATCTAGTACATCCATTATTGAATTCATTTTTTCGTTTTTAATTTTAAATTTAAGGACTTGAGAAAGTTTTGATTTGATTTGGTTAGATTTTTTCGTGAGACTGATCTCTTCAACTGCCGCTTAGGTTCTGGTATAGTTTTAGAATTCAATTCAGCTTTATTCTTTGATATGTAAGTGTTATATATTATCATTATTTAGTTGGTCTCAAATGTATGCGAATGGTTATTTCCTCTCCTCAGAAATTTATTAGGTCACCGTGCTGATCAACCACGCGTAGAGCTAGTGAACTAATCTCTTGGGAGTTGACTGGTAAATAAATTAGATTTTTAGGGATTTCATCTATTTTATAGCCAGGAGGAACATTAATCGGAAACTCATGTAGAGTATGTGCCTTGGAATTGTTCATGTATGTATTAACAGCGATACTGCTTTCAACTCGCAAGAGATTTACCTTAAATATATTGACTGGAAGATCTGAGTAATGATCATGGTTTGGAGTCAGGATTTTAGTATTTAATCCTAAAAGTTTTCCAATTGTATTTTCTTTATTAAAATCTATTACATCTTTAGAGCTGTTAATTTTTACTTGCATTGTATTGTTATTAGCTTCTATTCGAATTTTATTTGTTGGACTACAGACTTTATATTGCTTATCTAAGTAATCAACTATATCATTTAATTCATAAGATCCAATTGGTATTTAAATTACATGTTCTCCTATGTGAAACATATTGTTATAGACGTCTACATTCGGTATGCTATTATATAGGGTGTTTTTTTAAGAGGTATAGAACTTTGAATTGAAATAAAACACAAGAAAATCGTTTTAATATCCATCAATTTGGCTTTATTGGAAGGATAATTTTATGCCATTAAACTTCACATATCCCCAAAGAAAACAATCCAATGGTGTCAAATCACACGATCTTGGTGGCCAATTGACAGGTCCATTCCGCAAAATTATGCGCTCATCCAATGTTTCCTTCAATAAATCGATTGTGACGTGCGCTGTGTGGCATGTAGCGCCGTCTCGTTGGAACCACAAATCATCCACATTCATGCCATCCAATTCGGGAACAAAATAGTCGGTTAGTCGGCTCCAATTGCTGTGCACGGTGGCGAATCGATTCATTCGGGTCCTCTTCAACACTTTGCTCTACAGCGGCAATTGTTTCTTCGGTGCGCACTGTTCGACGTCTCTGCGGATGCGTATTATCACATAGAGTAAACGTAGTGCGAAAACGATCCATGGTTAACCGAATTAATTGCTCTGATGGACGATTATGTCGACCATAAAATGGACGGAGCTTGCGGTAAACTTCGCGAACTGAACCATTATTTTCGAAATAAATTTGCACAATTTGCAAGCGTTGTTCTTTTGTCAACCTGTTCATGATGAAATGGCAAACCAAACTAAATATTAATCACTTGACAGCTGACAAAATGGCCGCCAGTTAAAAAAGTGATGCCAACTTAAAGTTCTATACCCCAATAAAAAACACCCTTTATGAATGAAAAGCAGTTAAAGCGCACTCATAACCACCATTTAACTCTATAGGAGGGAAGTAATTTGCAAACAACTCTGATGAGTTAGAGCTCAAAATAAGTGTTATTGACATTATGACAACCTGATTACAAATAAATAAAAACTTACTGTAATGTTGTTTATAAAAATGATTTATTTCCTATTTTAAATATATATATTACATTATGTGCTAAATATAAGTAATGTTGTTGTTATTGTTTTACTCCAACTACAATATATCATCTTTACTTATCCAAGAATTATGCTGACTAGAAAACCCCAACCATTTAACATATGCCTCCTCTCCTTTAGTTTTAAGAATTCTTTCAACCAGATATGTATTGGGATATCTAGTTTTTGAAAGTTCTTCTTCATAGAATCCACATTCAATAGGATATCCGAGATGATCTTCTAATATGTATGTTGTAGGATATGTATTTTGAACTCTTTTAATTGTGAAAATTTCTGTTGTCCAATTTGGTGTATAGCCTTTTCAAAAGTATGCTTATATTTGCTTATGCGAACATGATCTCCTACATTAAATTTAGACATTTTAAACATCTTTAAATGACTGTATACTGTATTTAACAACTTTTTCTCATTTTTTGAGTTAACTTTAATAGGAGACATTTTAATTGTGCGATGAAATTTGTTATTATATGCATAAAGTAAATCTTTATACATATCAATCCACTTATATGAACCATTAAAGCTAAATTCTTTCCACATCATCCCTTTTAATGTTCTATTAAATCGTTCTACTATTGATGCTTTCATAATGCTATATGTTGAGTAGTGATTAATGTTGTATTTATGCATTAATTTTCCAAAGTGTTTGTTGAAAAATTCTTTACCATCATCTGTTTGCAAGTTTTTTGGAACTCGTCCTAATTGAAAAATATTTTCCATTGCCTTGATTGTTTCGAGTGCAGTTTTTGTTTTCAGCGGTACTGCCCATGCAAATTTTGAGAATGTGTCAATTACGTCATCAAAAATCGATAATTTCTATTTTTCGATGAATAACTACCCATTTCAACTAGATCAGCTTGCCAAAGATCATCTAATCCTTTCATCACAACTCTACGGCGTACAAAAATTTTTCGGACTTGCTTATGGAGTTCGTCAACTAAGTTTCTTTTTGGAGACATTGAGTAGTTTTACGGATTTGTGGGGGAGTGTTGTGATCTACTTGATGCACTTTCAGCTATTGATACAAACATGTAATTTTCTAATCTATAAATTTTCTCATTCAACAGTTCAATTTGTTCTTCAAAAGATGATTTAATTTTTAAAATGTTTTTTTTTCAATTTTATAATTGTCTTCTATTTGTAATTTTATTTCCCTCTGTAATTCCTCGATTTGTACTTGAATATTTTCTTGAATTAGATTATTGTCTTCCTTGAAGCTATTTGATAATTTGACTTCTAGTTTTTCGATTTGAGTTTGCAGAAACAATTTATTGACAGCATCGTTTTCCTCCAGAGCTTTTGCAACATTTTTGATCCTTTTGTTTTGGACATCAATGTTGTTGTTCGTATCCATAAGGAACCCCAGCAGTTTAGGTGCATTTTTAATAGAAATTATATCACTAGTATCGTTTAAATAATGTCCAAACTTATCAACAGACATACTTCATACATATGTAAATACTTTATTAGAGTTAATGTATTATATTCGCTTCACGTAATTCTTCAATAATTGATACAATCTCGTTGTTGTGATTAGTATGACCTGCAGCTTGTGATGCAATCAGTAGTCGAAGACGATCTACTAACTCATTGGGATCATCCCAATATATATAGTTTTGTTTTCGAGGGTTAAGGTGCATAATTCCATCACCTTTATAATTAGGAATTGCTGCATTTGCTACTACACTACTCTTCTGAGTATTTTCTTTAAATATTTTTTGAATTATATGCTTATATTTATATCCTCTCGTCCCCTTGATCTGACCATCAGGATTATAGTCTCTCCTGCATGTATTAGTTGTAATTAAATTTTTTTTGTAGATTTCAAGTTCAAATTTGTCATAGTTTTTTGTATTCTATAAAACATTAAAGAAAACAAACCAGTTGTTAGAGCCCATCTTTGACCACCAACTTGAATTTTATCTTCATTTAGCTCAATGTTACTACTACCAAATTTCCATTCGTTATTGTAATCTCTATGTGGACCATAGTAAGTATCTAATTCATTTCTCGCTTCCAAGAGTGCTAAGTCTGTACAACTCTCTTCAGTATTGGAAGTCTGTGAGTAAAACTCATCTTCATCCTTATCACTGACGTCATTGGCATCATTAAATAAGATGGTGTTATCAAATATTGATCCTTCTACAAGTTTCTTTGGTGTACTTGTCTCTACCTTGACTGATGCTTTCAAGGATTTTAAACTTTTGTTATTCTCAAGTTTTGTTTGGAATTTACTTTCTTCTTCAATATTTTTTTTTCAATATTTTTAGAACTATTTATAAATTCTTTGAGAGGTTCTGTTATAGGTTTAAATGTATCTCTTAGTTGTTCAAGTGTATCTATTTCAGCAGATTTTATACTACGGAGCTTTTTCTTCAAGACATTTCTTGTCGTAACCAGCTCTTTTAAAACTTTCTCATCCATGTTTAGTAGCGTCAAATATCAGATCAGTTATCAGGTATCAGAACAGGTTATCAGACCAGTTAACAGGTATCAGAACAGATTATCAGACCAGTTAACAGGTATCAGAACAGCTTATCAGACCAGTTAACAGGTATCAGAACAGCTTATCAGACCAGTTAACAGGTATCAGAACAGCTTATCAGACCAGTTAACAGGTATCAGAACAGGTTATCAGACCAGTTAACAGGTGTCAGAACAGGTTATCAGACCAGTTATCAGGTATCAGAACAGCTTATCAGACCAGTTAACAGGTATCAGAACAGCTTATCAGACCAGTTAACAGGTATCAGAACAGGTTATCAGACCAGTTAACAGGTATCAGAACAGATTATCAGACCAGTTAACAGGTATCAGAACAAGTTATCAGACCAGTTAACAGGTATCAGAACAGATTATCAGACCAGTTAACAGGTATCAGAACAGATTATCAGACCAGTTAACAGGTATCAGAACAGCTTATCAGACCAGTTAACAGGTATCAGAACAGGTTATCAGACCAGTTATCAGGTATCAGAACAGGTATGTGATCAGTTTATCAGTTAATGTTATTAGACCGGTATTATTAGGTTGCTGATCAGATTATCAGATCAGGTTTTATGCATTTGACCAATTATAAAAAATAGATGTATAAAGTTTAAAGCCAGATTAAGAACTAAAGACTACCTTTTATGTGAAGTAATTTATATTGTTATGAAATAATCAAATTGTTTTCTGTAACGACCATTGTTTAGTTCATTATTTTTGCTTATCATCAAAAATCCATATTTATCCTTCCAACACTCTCGACAAATTTCTTGAAACTTCACAAAATTCATATCGCTTGCCACATTATCACTATAAACATGCTTCATATTTTTCTCATCTTGTTTAAACATTATAATTACATTGGCATTGTCTCTTATCAAATGTTTTGGAATTCTGGTATACGTTTGACATAAGTAAAATGAATCAACATTCTTATGTCGTCCCATACAAAAATATGCACGTATATTATTTTGCTTTTCGCATGCAACATCGTCAAATATCATAATTGAATTGCTTTTAGCTTCATTAGGGGGAATAACGGCTTCATTGTCTGTAAATGTGTAATATCCCATTCCTTTTATTGGTAAAATTAAATGTCTCAGGTATTCATATTTCGGCTGATATAACGATTTTGAGTATAAATAGATGTTTTTAAACTTGAGTCCATTAGGACTTTCTATCAAGCTAATCATAATATTAGTCTTTCCACAATTTGATGGGCCAACTATTAGAGCACGAATAGAATTTGGTAGAGGGAACTATGCTTTATTTTTGATTTAATGTTTGATGAAGCATCAACATTACGGATTAAAATATTTTTATGTTGTTTTACTAACTGCATTTTTATAACTAAACGCAATTTATAAATACTACCTTTTATTATAGAAAAAATAAAATAATATGGTTATACGATATCGTAATTCGTTTAGTCATAACAAAACTGTCATTTGAGAAGGTTTAGTTAACAATATAATAAACTCTCTACCTGTTGAACTTCACCTTCCTGGATATCAGTACTGTGGACCTGGAACAAAACTACAAAAACGTTTACGTAGAGGTGATAAAGGAATTAATATATTAGATTCTGCTTGTAAAGAGCATGACATTGCTTATTCTCAAAATAAGGATTTAAATACTAGACATAAAGCTGATAAAATACTTGAAAACAAAGCTTGGAACCAAGTTCTTTCAAAAGATAGCACTCTCACAGAAAAATCGTTTGCATATATGGTTACTAACGCAATGAAAGCTAAAACAAAATTCGGAATGGGTGTGGAGAAAAAGCAAAATAAAAAAAAAAAGTTTAAATGCTAAAAAGCTGTTTAGCACATCAATTAGAAAAAAATGTTGCAGAAGAAAAAACCGTTGGATATTAACTCAGCCATTAAAATTGCACGAAAAACTATTAACAGTTCTTTGAAGGGGAAAAAATCACAAATTATAGCACCACGTATAATACGTGTTCCAAAAATTGGTGGTTTTCTGCCATTAATTCCAATTTTAACTGCTCTGGGCGCAATTGGCAGTCTAGCGACTGGAGGTGCTGCTATAGCGAAGACTGTAACTGCAACAAAAAATGCAAAAAGACAACTTGAGGAAGCAGCTAGACATAATAGAGCGATAGAATCTATAGCAGTAGGTGAAGTACTTTTCCTCAAACCTTATAAGAAAGGTTATGGTTTGATTTGTAAAGAAAACTCAAAAAACTAATACAAATGCTGCCCACTAGACCATTGACTGATGTTGATCTACAAATTTTTTCATCAAAAATTCCATATTTTAGAGGAGTTTATATGTTGAACACTCTACCAAAACGTGCGAGGAAAAGAGAATGTGGAATAATAAATTTAGATATGTCAACAGGACTCGGCACACATTGGGTAGCATATTTTAAAAACAATAAAGAAATAGAATATTTCGATAGCTTTGGAAACTTACAACCTCCTGCAGAAGTAATCAAATATCTGGGTAAAAATATAAGATACAACTATAATCAATATCAGAAGTTTAATACATTTAATTGTGGTCATTTATGCCTTCAATTTCTTTATGAAATAAATAAAAAGACTAGAATTTAATATTAAATAATTTATAAAAAATTTTGTTTTATTATTTGCAAAATATATATATATATGTATATAACAATAAGTTTACACTATTGCCAAATAGGATATTGACCATTTGTGATCAAAAACTCCTCCACCTCCTCCTTATCCAAAATTAAATTTCGCTCCCCTTGTCTTTGCACACGGAATGTGCCATCTGAGAGGTGGTTGAGCTCCTCGTCCGATAGGGAGTTGTATCTGTTAGGTAGGAACATGAAGTGATCCTCCATTTCTACCTTCACAGTTGCCCCATATTTCGTCGTTGTCCTCTGGGCAGTAACAATGCGATATTTCTTTGAAATATCTAAGTCCTTGATATGAATCAAGGACTTGTTGTTCAATGAACTAAACTTTTTAATTAAATTGTGGGCAGAGTCCATTCGAAGTTGTTTTGTCTTCGAGTATTTTACTAATATTGATATTAAATGTAGATTCGATGAATCTAAGAAGTCTACTTGAAAATATTTGTTGTGAAATAGTGAATATGTTTATGTGGAGCGAAAAGATGTAGAAAGAGACAGAAATAGAGATAGAGAGAGAGAAAATAGTAATGGTAATCGAAAATTTATATGTATCATTGTGAAATCAAAATTTCAACACAATATCAAATAGTCATTCAATACGTTAAGAACTTGACAATGAAATCTGTAGTAGAAGAATTTCTTAAGGAATATGAAAGATGTTTAATGCACGAACATAAGGATGCAGTACTATGTTTTCTTCACATGCTTAAAGAAAACGAAGACTTTGGTGTGGAGGATAATAATGATGCAGAACACTTTTCTTGTTGTCCTTGGTACAGCTCAGATTGTATAGAAGGACCAGACACGTGCAGATGCACGATTTATAATATAAGAAAAATCAATGTAATAAATTTAATCAATTCATATACGTTTATTTTTAATATCAAAAATCAATAAAAGTATAAATAAAATGTTAATAAATTTCTTTTTTTTTAGTTTTTAAAGATTATACCAAAAAGACAAAGTAAAAAAGTTATTATATATATATATATATATATATATATATATATATATATATATATATATATATATATATATATATATATATATATGTATATATTTATATTTTTAACAGTTTGTTTTCTTAATAATATTATTTATAAGCTAAACAATTTTGAGGAATTTATTATTCGACATATTGTCAGAAGTTTATTTTAATTTGAAAATTTATTTGCTGGTGGTTCGGCGTTGTCTATATATTTCATTGTTGCTGTAACAAATCATCAGTAGACTTCAACCACACATTTTGAATAGTCACAAACCTCTTGATTTGTTACAGCAACAATGAAATATATAGACAACGCTGAACCACCAGCAAATAAATTTTCAAATTAAAATAAACTTCTGACAATATGTCGAATAATAAATTCCTTAAATGTTAAATTTAGATTTTATTTTTCATTTTGCCTTATAATTACTTTTATTGTTATCCAATGGATTTCTAATTGTATAAAGGTGTAGAAAAATAAAATAGATTGAAATCGAATATAAATTATTTGCTGGGTTTTTTGTATTAGTTTCAAAGCCTACTACGCTTATTTTTCTTTTGTGATTTTCAAAAATATTATTATTTGTGAATTCTCAAATAGTTCTTGAAAGTCTGTGCATAAGATAAGAGGTTTGTGACTATTCAAAATGTGTGGTTGAAGTCTACTGATGATTTGTTACAGCAACAATGAAATATATAGACAACGCTGAACCACCAGCAAATAAATTTTCTAAACAATTTTGGTTTTATAACTAGATGTTAAACCATATAGATATGTATATATAAAATATGTTTATTTTTTTCAAAATTTCAACCTTCTTCAAGTTTATCAATTTCCATTAATAACATATCTAATTCATAATGCGGATTAGTTTCCTCAATTTGATAATGATAATGCGCAAATGTATTAATACCATCAAGTTTCACTTTTCTTTTGTCGTCTTCAAAGCTTAAAATTACTTTTTTTAGTTCACTAGTATAAATTTGATGTACTTTTGACTTAAATGTTAGCATATTATCATATATTATAGACTTATTAAATAAACAATTTTTATAAGTTGATAAACTATACTTATCAAGAATACATTTCTTTACTCCTTTAGATTTTTTAGTATCATTTTCATACTGGACGCTAAAAGAATACATTTTAGATCTCAACCCCACAAACTCTTTCATAACCTTTCCACAATTCTCATCCTTCATCATTCCCAACACCTTCTTGTTTAGATGAGGGAAACCATATTTGTTATCCTCAGGGTAATCAGAAGTATCAAATTCTTGTATTAAGTCACTTTTTATATCAATATAAAAGTCATCCGTTTTTATGGTATATATGAATGAATCTGTATCCATATAATTAAGAGATAAATTTGATTTGAATTTGGGTTGCATATATCTGTAATGGAAATCGTACATTTTCCATTTAGAAAGCTCCAAGACACAAAATCCTAAATATATGGGCTTATTATAATATGTCTTGTCTCTATTCATTTCTATTGCAACCATATCGTCCGAAAATATAGACAAGCTGTGAAAATTAGCCTTGGATATCCACTCTTGAGCTCCTAAGCGGTTTCGGTTCGTTCTACTCCAGTTTGTTATTATTCGTACATCTTTTCTTTTGTCCACATTCTCCATGGTTTTGCCATATACTGCGTTATTTAGTAGTTTATAGAAACTCTTTTCAAAATCATTTTTGGCGACAGCTCTGTGTTGAGTATTTAAATCAATATAATCTTTTAACCATGGAGATTGTTTAAAAGTGAGAATGCGATGAATTTTCCTTAGAACTAGACCATATTCCAAACATTGCTTAAGAACTCTGTAGTGTATTACATAGGAATTTTTCATAGAGAAATCGGTAATCAACTTCTTTTGTCTTGTTCCTAAATGTTCTTTATTTTCAGGACAAAAAGGTAGATCATTATGCGATTCATGTAAATAAGAAGGATATTCTAAGGTTACTTCATATACATAACCATCATTTGAATTATCCTCTATATATCTAGGATCAAGGTTTAGTTCTTCACTTGTCAACCATCTAAATCCTCCATAAGGAAGATACTCTGACATGGCCCAGCCGTACAGATTATTAGCGTCTAAATATATTAGAAATTCTGAGGGCTTGTCTTTATCAAAATCTTCTAGATATTTATTATTGGCTTTGGAATACCTTTTAACACATTGTACAAGTCCACCACGTATACCCTTTTTAAAGAAATTGTACATATCAATATCAGTTATTAACTCTAATTTAATATTTGTGTGCTTCAACATAGCATCCCATGATAGTCCTGGAGCAGTATAGTAGTGACAAGGATCTAAGTTGTATATTCCTTTACAAACACTTCGGAAGTTTTCAAATATATCAGTAAATAATAATAGTACATCTGATTTCAAATATAATTCCAAATAATCACTGATAGTTTTGCAATTGAAAGTATGCCAGACATCTCTGGCGTGAGCGTAATCTTCAATCGAACATTCTTTATTATTGAGTTTGTTAAAGAAATCTTCCCTAGACGGAAGCCGAGTTTCATTAAGCTTCTCAAATGAATCAAGATATTCATAAGGAAAAATACCCTTTTTTCGTATAAGATCAAACTCTGTTTTGGTTTTAAACTGACTCCTAACCGTACAGAAATCACTGTCCGAAAGATTGTCAGCTAAGGATTCTAAACTGTGAGGCATAAAGCGAAATGTATCAAGAAATCTGAGTTCAAGATTGAATTTATCGGGCATTTTAATAAATTGTGATAAAGATATGTACAATTCTTTATTAAGCGGAATGACTTTCAAATTATTTTCAATTTTACCTAACTCCTTCACAAAGAGGTGGGAGTTATAGCATGAGTAGTTATGGAAATATATTGTTATAAAATTAGGGACTTGATAACTTAAATTACAACTTCTGTGCGCCGCTCCTCTAAATTTGCCACTTATGTGACAGTGATCTCTCACGCGATCACTATTTAAATATTTTTCACATATATGACAAATCTGAGCATTTTGAAATGATACTAATTCTTCAGGAGTTAGAGTATGCATAAGATTTATTTTTGAGAGATAATTATTATAGATTTCCTGACAGTCTCTATTCCAAAATGTAATGAATTTAACTGAAGCATATTTTCCTGTATAAATTACTAGCTTATCTAACTTATTATTATGTTTACATTTAATGTGGTAGCTAAATGAGCAAGGAATATGTTTCTGAATATATTTAGTCTTATCACTTACACTAGTTTCTATTTTTTCTAGGACACATTCGAAATTTGCATAAATTACAAAAGGGACGTCTATTTTCCTTTGATAATCTTTGAAATTTAGTGTTGAATTTTCAGGTGCCGGCAGCTTCGTTACAACTTTACCACACTCCATTTTGTGTTGAGCCATTGTATATTCTTGATGGGTGTATTGTAAACAACTATTACAAAATAATAGTTTACTACAATGTTTGGTTGTCTGTCGTTTCAAAAGTCTTAAAAAATTAAATCAATAAATAAATTATACAAATCTGTATATATGTATGTATAAATATTTTTACTTACTTTGAAATATCATTTATAAAGATATAATGAAACCGCTCAGCATTTTCTAATAACATTAAGTTAACATGATTTTGTTTCTCTTCTCTTGTGTTGTAATATGGGCCAACTATTTCATCGGTTTCTTCATCGTAACCAAATACATTTACGCTAATATTGATATTTCTTTCTTCAAATATTCTTATATCATGTAACTTTAAGGGGAAGTTTAAGAATGAAAAATCTATTGTAAAATTATTTTCTAAAGTGATTCTATTGGAATCAATATCGTCGATATTATAAGAGCTGCACCGTTCTTTATGTGTAATTGTTGAAGTAGTTAATGCTGCAATTAACGCCCACTTGAAACAGTAACTGTCATCATTTTCAATATTGATGCATGCGCGTCGGTTAGGAAGCTTTGCAGGTGAACTTATCCAATATGATCCTTTTACCAATGAAGATTTATCAACATTTATTTCCATACGAACAATTCGAATTAATGTCCAACCAGAATCTCTCTCCTGAAATTCTGACATTTTGCTCTGTATTTCAACAATTTGTTTCCCAACAACTTCATTAATATTATTTCCTATACATAGTAAGCTCATTTTTGCTCTATGCGAAATATTTGTTAGTTGTATATCTTCGTCAACAATTTTCATGTATTCACCAATAAGTGTAATCATAAACTTTATGATATTATGATTAAGCAAACTGCTTTCAAGTCTTTCCCTCACAACATCTTTGTTATTATCAATAAAATTTTCAAAAATAATATCATCCTTTTTATTGGGAATTCCGTAGATTGCTATTTTATTTTTGAAGGCCCTGCTAATATTATAATATCTAGGGGTGTCTATGTTTTCATTTACAGCTTCAGCTTGTTGTCCATTTCTTAAAATTTCATCATCATCATCATCAATATTCAAAATATCTATTTCTTCTTCTTCTCCCATCTGAGTGTTATCATCTTCCATCTGAGTGTTCTCATTAATATTTGATAAGGAATTTCCTTCTCTATTTTCATTCCGAATATTTAGATATTGTTCCTCACGGTCTTCAGAATAATTCGATGAAACGTTAAATGGATGATTGTAAGCCAAAGGATAATATGTAGGATTGGTATATTGGACATGTTGTAGGGCTGCTGACGACGTTGAAGGATTAATTGATACGGGATATTGTTGTATTTGATTATTTCCTATCACGTTATAATATAAGGGGGTTGATTGTGGGTGAAAATATTGCATTGGTACATGTTGTTGAGCTGAGATTACGTGATGTGGAAAAGTGTATGGGTATTGCGGAAAATACTCTATCGGCGCATGTTGTTGTTGAGCTGAGCCCACGTGTTGTGGAAAAATGTATGGGTATTGCGGAAAATACTCTATCGGTGCATGTCGTTGTTGAGGAAAATGTAACATGGGTATATATTGTTGTTCTGCAGAAATTTGGAGTTGAGGAAAATAATAACCTGATGAATACATACTTAGATTTTTTTTTCAAATATGTTTTTTATTTTTAAAAAGATTACTTCAAACTTTTTCAAATTTGTTTTTTTATATATAAAAATATCTCTTAAAATTTTTTTAATTTGTTTTTTATTTTTCAAAAAGATCACTTCAAAACTTTCAAATTGTCCTAAACAACATAAGACAATCACTTTGATTTATTTTAATTAGTTTTATATAATAACATAAATGAACTCTATTATATGTTGGTTTTAAGAATCTACTTGAACGAAGTTCTTCTTTGAAATACAAATAATGTACTAACTTACAGAAAATAAAATTTTGTACTTATAACTACAAACATATCTTCGACTTGAAATTTTCAGTAAACAACCCAAACAATCATCTCGAAAGAAATGCCTACGATGCAAAATTTTTACTAACAAAATAATACGTTTAACTAGAATCATGCTGAAGCAGGCATATGCAGATTGCAAAAATGTAATGTAAACAAATCTAATTTTGTAGCTATGTATATATGTATGTATGTATGAGTATCAAATGATCTTCAAAAAGAAATAATAAAAAATAAAAAAAGACATCCGGGTTCAAGTACAAACATGTTAAAGTACGCATAGTTTGGCGAATTTAATATAAACAAGCATTGCTTTGTATGTAGTATGTGTGTCAAATAAACTTATTACAAACATATAGAAAGTATCCAGGGGGATACGTACATACTTATAAAATTAAAAAAACCTAACGTTGCTAAATTTTGTAGTCAAAGAAATGTTTATGTACCAAACGATTTCAAAGTAAAGGAAAAAATTGTAACAATTTTTATTTGAACAATGAATCCCGCGATGTCAACACCGATTTGTACGTTAAAGAAATATAAGGAGATGCTAGAAGGTGATGAGGATCTATTCCTGCACATCAACTTAGAGGAAGGAAATGCATCTGGAAACAATGGAGTATATGAAAATCTTCTCGAAGGTGACGAGGAGATTTTTTTAAACATAAACACTCAACAATTTCAAACGCCTCAGCCTACAGTTTCAAGAGAGATAGTTCAAATACTTGATGTTAAAGTGCTCCCACAAATAGATGTCGCATGTTTTCTGGCACTATATGAAAATACGGCTGACCAGTTGTTGAAGGAGACAGCGGAGTTACTAGAGGCAACAATATTGAATAATTAATATTCAATTTATCCTAAAATATTTTTGCATACACATGTACATAAAATAAAATAAAAATAAAATAAATATATTCATATAAAACTATACAAATCTTCTATATTTAATATACATACATAGTAAAATAAAAATAACTTGTTATCAAAAAATCTCCACACTAATTTATATTGTAAAATGAATATTACAGTTAATAAAAATTTTGTTGCACAAGGAAACTACTACATCAAGAAAATTCATCAATTTAATAATAATACTAAAATCAAGAGAGTACACGAATAAACGTAAAGTGTTGGTGGTTGAGATGTATACAAAAATAAACAAACATACGTACATACATATAGTACATGCATATGTACATATTCGAATACATACTCATAGATTTAATATGTTGCATAAACAAATTTCATCAGCATGTTTTATACTTAGCAACACAATTGCAAATTTAATCGATCAGACGATTATTTGTTTCTAAGGAGAATTTAAAAAACATTATCATGTTATTACATTTGTTTGTAGATTTATATTGAGATGTCCAGCAGAAGCATGCAGAACAAATTTATACATAATTTCACATCAACCACTTGACAAAAAATTTCATGTAAACAAATAGCGAAAAAGTTTGAGGGTCAACATAGAAGCGATCTCGAGCATGCATACTTCTCAAAATTTAATGTAAACAAATATTTCTTCCTATGACTGAATGTCCTTACATATGTATGTACATACATATGTATATCAAATGTGTATACATTTATCAGAATTAATTACAAATTATTCTCTTCCAAAATCATTACTTGACAACAATTTTTTCTTCATTTCATTTTTGTTAATCATTAATACGCCAGCGAGTACAAGACGCAATCTCAAGAAGGACAGACAAACAAGCGTACAGCATAGATGGATGAATGGATGCCATTACATACACACAAAACACACATGCACACAATTAATATAAACAAAATTTATCACCAAGTATCAAACTACCACAAATTCCCACGGACAGACAGACACACAAAAACTAACGCGCCACCGACAGCCTCCAAATATAAACAATCAAACGGAAATCAATACGCCCGACAGACGGACGAAACATAAACACATAAAATATATGTAAACAAACACCAAATATAAACACACACACATCAAACAAAGCCGACACCCCCATTAATTTTTTATCACCTCATTCATTGGCTAATTAACATCATTTTTAAATTAAAATTAATGGGGGAGACACATACACTATTCAACTACTTTTCATCACTTTCTACATTTGTTTTCGAAATCTTGCTTTGCTTTATGAAAATGTATAAACATTTTTAAATGAAACTGATCCGGCGCTCCAGCTTATATACTGATAGTTTTTTTTTCTTTGGTAGTCAACTTACTTCTTTTTTTATTTTTATTGATAAACATTTAAAATCAAAAGGGAGCTTTATATTGAAAGTATTATTTTCATAATTGTTGAAAACAATCACTAGTTTTTTTTTGTGATGAAATCATTTGAAGTTGAAGCTGATATCTTTGCTTACTGTTTTAAATTAAAATTTTATTCAATAGAATAAAAGGAGCTTTTTTCTTAAATACTGATGCAGTTAAGATCGGATATGAGACTGAATTTAAATGTACTTTTAAATTAGTCACAATGAACAAACTTATTTTCTTGTTGAAAAGCGATCATCAGAAAACGAAGTGGTTTTCACAGACTTTAGGTATACCCTTTCGACGGTTCCTCTAGGATACAAGATGACTTTGTTTGACGAAATTTCTGTTGCTTTATACTGATAATATGTTTACATTAATAAGGTACATATGTATATGTTTATTTTATGAAGGGCTACTACCTATGGCTTTCATTTGACGTTCTATATGATTTTTTTCTCATTTTATTAAAGTTCAGCGTATTGTGTATATATTTCTGAAATGTTTAAGTGTGCTTTGTGTGTCCATCGGACAGAGTGTACCTTTTAGTTGGTCAGTCAGTCTATATATTTATTTTTTTTTTCTTCTAATGTACCACACCTTTTTTTCACATTTTACTACTTGAAATAGAGAATTTTTGTCTAATTTTTTTCTGGGTATCTACATACATTAGTTAAATATGTGTATGAATTTTTAAGAAAAAATTTTAAATAAAATATTGGAAAAAGAATTAATTATGTGAATGGTTTTTATTTCTTTATTAGCTTTACTTCGCTAGATCAAAAAAATTTTTGTTTTTGCTTATTTGCAAATTCTTGTTTTCATGTCGCTTAAACATGTACAGTCCTGTTTTCATGACGCTTAAACATGCACAGTCTTGTTTCCATATCGTTTAAGCATGCACAGTCTTGTTTTCATGTCGCTTAAACATGTACAGTCTTGTTTTCTTTGAAAAATTATGCACATGACAAATTGAATTTCATAATGTTATGAAATTCCATTAAACTTCATTAGATTTTTTCATAAAGAGAAACAATTTAGACAATCGGATAAGTCCTTATATTTTTCACTACATACACGTTTCTGTTATTTTATATTCGAATAGATGAATCCTAAGTTTCCTTTAAAAAATAACACACAACAGGGAGAAATTTAATTTAATTTTATTTATATTAATAATACATTTTAATTTAATTTTATTTATTTTTATTATAATGATGAAAACATTTCATAATATCCAATTATTAAATTTTCTAATATACCCTTACGCAAAAAATATATTGTACATCTGCAAGTATCTGGTCCTTCCTCACACTCAGGATTATACCAAGAACAGCTTTTGAAGTGTCCTTCTGTGTTGTCTTTATCTTCCATGATACCATATTCTTCGTTCTCATCTAGCATATTTTCGAAAAATTTGATCATCTCCCAATGATCAAAAAGCCTGAAGCTTTCGAAATCTCTTAAAAATTGGTTTAGAGTACGTCTAATTTGGCTCATTGTATTTGCCGATAAAATAATGAATGATGATTGTTTGAAGGTTTCTTTAAGACTAATTTGCTCTTTAAATTTTAAAAGTACTATCTTTTGATATTTAAAATATCTATACCATCATCTATATTCCATACTTCTTTTTTAGCACTCTATCTCTCTCTATCCCTTTTCTCTCTATAACCATCTCTTTCTGTCTATCACTATCCCCCACTTATTCACTATTTCACCATAAATATTTTCGATTAGCCTTCTAGCAGTCATCATCGCTACTTTTAAGATCATTTTCAGTTAAACATTTAAAGTGCGGAGAACTAAATAAAAAAATAAATAAATAAAACAAAAATGGAGCCTACAACAAATCTAAAGTCAAAATTTAATTCACTAAAAAATAAAACCTTAATCCACATAAAGGAGCTTGAGACATCAACTAAATACACCATTCGAAAAGTGTCAAGAGTAACAACAAAATATGGGCCAACACTAAAAGTTGAAATGGAAAACCACATAATGTTCCTCCCAAAGCGATATAATGCCTTAACCGATGCGGAAAAGTCTAAAAGTCTTATAAATTAAGATATATAGAAAATAACATAATTTTTATAAACGCGTAAGGTTTTAAAAGTAATTCAAATGATTTCATCGCAAAAAACAAACAAAAAGCAGCGATTGTTTTCAACAATTATGAAAATAATACTTTCAATATAAAGCTCCCTTTTGATTTTAAAAATTTATCAATAAAATTAAAAAAAGAAGTAAGTTGACTACCAAAGAAAAAAAAACTATCAGTATATAAGCTGGAGTGCCGGATCAGTTTAATTTAAAAATGTTTATACATTTTCATAAAGCAAAGCAAGATTTCGAAAACAAATGTAGAAAGTGAAGAAAAAAGTCTATAGTTAGAAAAAATTATGTACCCCAAAAATTTCTAACGTTAACTTACTAACGTTGCATCAACTTTAAAAAATTTAAATTAAGTATAAGAAATATTTCTATTATAGTTGCTATTACTATAGAGTATGTATCTTCAGGAATTCAGTTTTACTTAAAAACAGAAAATCCTCACAAACTTTTAAGTAAACGCAGATAAAAATTAAAACGTTTTTATTTTCAAATAAAAAAAAAAACTGAATATATCGCATCTATACACAGACGAATATTTACAACAACAACACCAACAACAAGAAGAACAAAAGACATCAATGACAAAAAAAAATGTATTCAAAGATTGAAATAAACAAAATCTGTAATATAAACAAATTTCATATAGGCAGACTTTAACGCGAGACAAATTTAAGTATGAGAAAATATAAAACAAGCGTAAGTATAAAAACATAATAAGATTAGGGAAGTCCAGACATATGATAGTATTTTATAGTACCAAATGTCGATACTGAAAACAATTTATTTCTATCTACATATAAATATTAGCGCAAATACACACACACATAGCAGAATTCATATAAGAAATATCCAAGAAAATTTCAACAACACCCCACCTTTCACAAATCACGACCAGCCTAAAATTCTCGCCCAGATATACATATAAAAATTCCCATTGTCATACATACATACATATACAATTACAGAATTAATCTCAAGAACACAACACTCACCTACCCTAAATTATGAATAGTCTTAAACTGCTACAGACATATATACATAGATTCTCCCGGCTACATAATACAAGAACACCTCGCCCCTAATAAATCACAATCATCTTAAATTCTTACAAAAATACATACATACATACATACACATAACCAATTTACCTCAACAACATCCTCACCTACCTCAAATCACGATTAGCCTTAAACTACTATAGACAGACACATCCACAAATCCCCAAGGATACATATTACGTCAACAACCCTGCCCACCCAAATCATGGTCAGCCTTAAACTCCTACAGACATACAAACACACAGATTCCTCCGGTTACATATTACTAGAACACCTCACCCCTCATAAATCACAATCAGCCCTAAGCCCCTACAGAAATACACACATTGAAATTCCTACAAACACACACACACACACATACACAGACACACATAAACACATACCCACACACACACACATTTCCACAATTCTCTGTTGGTATTACGATATATGATGAAATTCATATACACAGCAACACCCAGAACAAAATCGCTAGCATCAGTTTGCAATATAAAGGTACTAGAAAAATCGGGACACGTGAAAGTAGGTGCTTCTATAAGTTTTTGCTGTATTTCTCCAAAAGCTATTTCTTATAATTGTTACATTAAAGTAAAATATACCGAAATAAAGATATCACTACCCCTATTGAAAAGCTCTTCTTATCAACCTGATCGGATTCAAAACATTTAACATCTGAAATTGACTTGAACATATATGAAACCTATGCCGACACAATATTTTCTATCTCCATAATAGCAACGTCAATAGCCTTAAAAACATATATACATGCATTTGTAAATATGTATGAAAAAGTGTTAATGTAACTCACACAAGCAATGACATTCTTCAAAGCAAAAATAGATAAGATCACATACATTAATCCAACAACATATACATACATTACCAAATACATTCCCTAACGACTTCCATTCGCAACAGGGTTGCCACTCTCTGCAGCTATTAGATTATTTCCCTCCCAGAGATCACAAACATAAATGCATACATACAATAACAATAACATAAGCATACCAACTGTAACTCAAAACAGCAACCATAAGTCTATCAAATAACAATCACACACACACGCACACACCCATACATACATACAAATACCCACATATACATGCACACACAACCAAAGAATTAGACTCACACACACACACATGCACATCCCACACGTACATACATCCATGCACTGTAAGCACAACGTTTCTCTACAATAACAACAAAAGCTGTGCACACAAGTATACATACATACACATGGTCAAAGAATCAAACTCACACACACACACCATATCAGCATGAAAATCCCCAAAATCCCCCCATTTGTAACAGGGTTGCCATCGTTTTTGTTTTTTCTCGGTTTTGAATTCCCAAAACAGGACTCAGGCCGCCATTAACAATCTACTAATAATAATTAAAATTAACTAAAAAATTAATAGCCATGGGCCTGTGGCAAAAATTAAATAAAAATATACTTAATAGTAACATACCAAAAAAGTTTGTCTTAAGTAGAACATAAAATAAGCAAATTAAGTAACATGTGTATAATTAGTAAAAAGAACAAAACGACAATGGTAAGACTGTTGTAAATATAGTGATGGTAAAATTGAGCTTACAATACAAAAAAGCTTTCAGCAAATTGAAATACGATGAATCAAAACAATTCACATATTCCATTTGCAATAAAATGCTAAGTATATAAAGCAGAAATCTACATCAACTGACACCACACATAGTGGACCAAACACAAAAGAACGCTGATGATGAAGGTTAAGTGGCCTTCGAAAACGGCTGGCTGTTCCGTTCAACTATGTGTTGTTAGTCAGAATATTTACAACAGACTTTGGTGTTATTTGTTCATTAATAATTATCGCATGTAATTTGGCTTAAGAAGCAATACGAACCTTAGCCCGTTCAAATCACAAATATAGAAACAAATGGAATTCCAATAATAATTAAAATTAACTAAAAAATTAATAGCCATGGGCCTGTGGCAAAAATTAAAAAAAAAATATTCTTAATAGTAACAAACCAAAAAAGTTTGTCTTAAGTAGAACATAAAATAAGCAAATTAAGTAACATGTGTATAATTACTAAAAAGAACAAAACGACAATGGTAAGACTGTTGTAAATATAGTGATGGTAAAATTGAGCTTACAATACAAAAAAGCTTTCAGCAAATTGAAATACGATGAATCAAAACAATTCACATATTCCATTTGCAATAAAATGCTAAGTATATAAAGCAGAAATCTACATCAACTGACACCACACACAGTGGACCAAACACAAAAGAACGCTGATGATGAAGGTTTAGTGGCCTTCGAAAACGGCTGGCTGTTCCGTTCAACTATGTGTTGTTAGTCAGAATATTTACAACAGACTTTGGTGTTATTTGTTCATTAATAATTATCACATGTAATTTGGCTTAAGAAGCAATACGAACCTTAGCCCGTTCAAATCACAAATATAGAAACAAATGGAATTCCAATAATAATTAAAATTAACTAAAAAATTAATAGCCATGGGCCTGTGGCAAAAATTAAATAAAAATATACTTAATAGTAACAAACCAAAAAAAGTTTGTCTTAAGTAGAACACAAAATAAGCAAATTAAGTAACATGTGTATAATTAGTAAAAAGAACAAAACGACAATGGTAAGACTGTTGTAAATAAAGTGATGGTAAAATTGAGCTTACAATACAAAAAAGCTTTCAGCAAATTGAAATACGAGGAATCAAAACAATTCACATATTCCATTTGCAATAAAATGCTAAGTATATAAAGCAGAAATCAACTGACACCACACACAGTGGACCAAACACAAAAGAACGCTGATGATGAAGGTTAGTGGCCTTCGAAAACGGCTGGCTGTTCCGTTCAACTATGTGTTGTTAGTCAGAATATTTACAACAGACTTTGGTGTTATTTGTTCATTAATAATTATCATATGTAATTTGGCTTAAGAAGCAATACGAACCTTAGCCCGTTCAAATCACAAATATAGAAACAAATGGAACTCCAATAATAATTAAAATTAACTAAAAAATTAATAGCCATGGGCCTGTGAACAAAATTAAATAAAAATATACTTAATAGTAACAAACCAAAAAAGCTTGTCTTAAGTAGAACATAAAATAAGCCAATTAAGTAACATGTGTATAATTAGTAAAAAGAACAAAACGACAATGGTAAGACTGTTGTAAATATAGTGATGGTAAAATTGAGCTTACAATACAAAAAAGCTTTCAGCAAATTGAAATACGATGAATCAAAACAATTCACATGCTAAGTATATAAAGCAGAAATCTACATCAACTGACACCACACACAGTGGACCAAACACAAAAGAACGCTGATGATGAATGTTAGTGGCCTTCGAAAACGGCTGGCTGTTCCGTTCAACTATGTGTTGTTAGTCAGAATATTTACAACAGACTTTGGTGTTATTTGTTCATTAATAATTATCGCATGTAATTTGGCTTAAGAAGCAATACGAACCTTAGCCCGTTCAAATCACAAATATAGAAACAAATGGAATTCCAATAATAATTAAAATTAACTAAAAAATTAATAGCCATGGGCCTGTGGCAAAAATTAAAAAAAAAATATTCTTAATAGTAACAAACCAAAAAAGTTTGTCTTAAGTAGAACATAAAATAAGCAAATTAAGTAACATGTGTATAATTAGTAAAAAGAACAAAACGACAATGGTAAGACTGTTGTAAATATAGTGATGGTAAAATTGAGCTTACAATACAAAAAAGCTTTCAGCAAATTGAAATACGATGAATCAAAACAATTCACATATTCCATTTGCAATAAAATGCTAAGTATATAAAGCAGAAATCTACATCAACTGACACCACACACAGTGGACCAAACACAAAAGAACGCTGATGATGAAGGTTTAGTGGCCTTCGAAAACGGCTGGCTGTTCCGTTCAACTATGTGTTGTTAGTCAGAATATTTACAACAGACTTTGGTGTTATTTGTTCATTAATAATTATCACATGTAATTTGGCTTAAGAAGCAATACGAACCTTAGCCCGTTCAAATCACAAATATAGAATCAAATGGAATTGCAATAATAATTAAAATTAACTAAAAAATTAATAGCCATGGGCCTGTGGCAAAAATTAAATAAAAATATACTTAATAGTAACAAACCAAAAAAGTTTGTCTTAAGTAGAACACAAAATAAGCAAATTAAGTAACATGTGTATAATTAGTAAAAAGAACAAAACGACAATGGTAAGACTGTTGTAAATATAGTGATGGTAAAATTGAGCTTACAATACAAAAAAGCTTTCAGCAAATTGAAATACGATGAATCAAAACAATTCACATATTCCATTTGCAATAAGATGCTAAGTATATAAAGCAGAAATCTACATCAACTGACACCACACACAGTGGACCAAACACAAAAGAACGCTGATGATGAAGGTTAGTGGCCTTCGAAAACGGCTGGCTGTTCCGTTCAACTATGTGTTGTTAGTCAGAATATTTACAACAGACTATTGGTGTTATTTGTTCATTAATAATTTTCATATGTAATTTGGCTTAAGAAGCAATACGAACCTTAGCCCGTTCAAATCACAAATATAGAAACAAATGGAATTCCAATAATAATTAAAATTAACTAAAAAATTAATAGCCATGGGCCTGTGGCAAAAATTAAATAAAAATATACTTAATAGTAACAAACCAAAAAAGTTTGTCTTAAGTAGAACATAAAATAAGCAAATTAAGTAACATGTGTATAATTAGTAAAAAGAACAAAACGACAATGGTAAGACTGTTGTAAATATAGTGATGGTAAAATTGAGCTTACAATACAAAAAAGCTTTCAGCAAATTGAAATACGATGAATCAAAACAATTCACATATTCCATTTGCAATAAAATGCTAAGTATATAAAGCAGAAATCTACATCAACTGACACCACACACAGTGGACCAAACACATAAGAACGCTGATGATGAAGGTTTAGTGGCCTTCGAAAACGGCTGGCTGTTCCGTTCAACTATGTGTTGTTAGTCAGAATATTTACAACAGACTTTGGTGTTATTTCTTCATTAATAATTATCACATTTAATTTGGCTTAAGAAGCAATACGAACCTTAGCTAATTCAAATCACAAATATAGAAACAAATGGAATTCCAATAATAATTAAAATTAACTAAAAATTTATTTAATTATTTTATTTATAAACAATTTATTAGCGTGAGGAAATCACACAAACACATTCCCACGATTCATATGAGAATCGCCTAGTAGTCATCAAATCTATTTTCTCTGATATTACTGATGTAGTATTACGATAACAAACAGTCTGGCAACACTGGGAATTTTTTCTGCTGCATAAGATAGCGTCTATTCCTGATATAATATCAAATATATTTCTATCAGCAATCGTCAAATTTCATAGCAGAGCGTATTATATCACGTGTGGACTTAAATATTAGTATTATATTAATATTATATCAGATATTATAATATTGTTTTCATAATATATATTTAGAAAACAATATTATATATATTTGTTTTCTATTATTCAGGCTCAAGGACATAATCATTTAAATAAAACTCGTTTGGTTTTATTAAATTATTGATTTTGTTAAATCTTTTATTTTTTCAATATTTTAAACACCTTCGGTGTCCTTCTTCAGGATAAATTCTATATTAAGAACAAAAACAAAAATATAAACATATGTATGTACATTAATTATACATGTAAATATAAATTTCAGTTTTTTTATACATAAATACAACAATAATATTATCTTTCTTAGAGTAAGGTCGTCAGCTGTCCGCTTGCAGGAAGAGTCAAATTCTTACTAAACACCTGTTTGCTTATTTACTTATTTTTTGTTTATGTTTAGGTAATACATGCCTATATGTATGCGCGCAATTTTCTGTGTCTGCTTTATAGTTCATCCTTATATTCGCGGGAGTGTTAATTATATGTAGCATCTCTATTGTAAATCTCTTTTTGTAATTGTTTTCATGTTGTAATATTGTTGTATTAGTGATGTCTGGCGAATGTCCACTTATTGCACAGTGGGCTGCTAATGCTTACGTGTTTTGTCATCAGATTTATGTGCAGCTAATATAGTTCGTAGTTTTGACTTTGTTGTTCCGACATATACTTTATTGCATTTATTAGAACCATCTCCGCTACAAGGTATTTTATAAATTATATCTCATTGGTCTAATTTATCCATCTTACTTTTGGTATTTGAAAACAGTATATTCAAAGTATTATCTGTTCTTAGTGCGATATTAACATTTTCTTTATAAAATATATCGGAATGAATAATTCTTTCAGAAAATCTGGGAATATGTGTCATTGATTTTACGTTTTTGTAGGTTTTTCCGTTTAACTATGTGTTGTCAGAATATTTACAACTAACTTTGTTGTTATTTGTTCATTAATAATTACCACATGTAATTTGGCTTAAAAAAAGCAATACGAACCTTATGTATTGCCGTCGGCATTAGGAAAAATAATCATGTTTTGCCGTCGGCATTAGGGAAAATTATCAAGCATTGCCGTAGGCATTAGGAAAAATTAATAATCACTATATCACCATTGGTATTAGGATTGATTGATTTTCACGTCGGCATATATGTATACTTATAAAATCGTAATCTTATGAAACCCCTTAATCCACTCCTACAAAAAAATAACCCGTTCACACAATTAATGCCAAAAAACAAAATCACCCGTTCACACAAAGTTAATGTAAACAAAAAACTTCTAATGTAAACAAAAAAAATTAAAGCGCCGCCGAACACACAAATTTCCAAGAATTTAACAATTTTCCAATTTTAATTACGCAAATTTAACAATTTCAGCCACAATTTAACAATTTTAATTGCCCCACCACACTCAGTTCAGAACTACTAGTATTTCTAATGTCCCTACGTTTTTTAATATTTTCCATTGTCTTCCCATAAAAAGCATTGTTTAAAAGTTTGATGAAATCTTTTTCAAATTATTTTTAGCTTTTGTCCTATGGAATGTGTTTAAGTCAATATATTTTTTAAGCCAAGGGGATTACTTAAATCTGAGTATTCTACGGATTTGTTTTAAGATGAGGCCATTTGAAATGCATTGATTTACAACTCTATAGTGTATGGTGTAATTTATTTTTGAGCGTAAGTCTGCAACTAATTTTTTGATCTTGGATCCCACTATGGGCTTATTTTGGGGACAAAATGATAAATCATTATGTAGATCATGCACTGAATCGGGACTATCTATATCCACTTTCAAAATATACCCATACTCTGCAGTATCAGAATTTTTTTTAACATCAAAATCATTATCACATACCCACTCAAATTAATCGCAAAGAAGATATTCCGACATCGCCCAACCATACAAACTGTTAGCGTCTAAATAGACAAGAAATTTTAATGGTTTTGGTGCATCAAAATCTTCCAAATATTTGTTATTTGCTTTCGAATATATTTGCAAGCATTGGACTATTCCACCTCTAATTCCGTTTTGCATAAACATGTACATTTCGGAATCAGTGAACTATTCCAGTGAAACTTCTGTGGTTTTCAACATTGCATCCCAAGATAAGCCTGGTGCTGTATAATAGTGACAGGGGTCCAAATTGTATATATCTCTACAAATTTTCCTAAAATTTTCAAACACGTCAGTTAAAAGAAGAACATCTGTCTTTAAGTAGAGTTCAGTATAGTCAAGGAGGGTTTTACAGTTAAACTCTCTCCATATTTTTTGAGCATGTTCATACTCGACTACATCACATTCTTCATTCGTTAGAATATTGAAGAACTCGTCTCTATTAGGGAGTTTAGTTTCCTTAAACTTAGTCATGGAATCCATGTAAGAGTACGGAAATACACCCTTTCTTCTTATCAGGTTGAAATGAGCTTCATCAGCGAAACATGATCGAATAGTATTAAAATCATTGCTTTCAAGATTTTTCGCTAACGTATCTAAACTCGAAGCCATAAATCTAAACCAGTCTATATATTTTATTTCGAATCCATTTTTTTCATCTAACCTTATGAAAATTGAAAGAGAAATATAACGCTATGTGTTCAGGGGAATCACTTTTATTGTGGAATTTTTTATAGTAGAAAGTTCTTTGAAAAACTAAGTGTATATCATATGCGGAAAGATTAAGCAAGATAACCGGTATAAACTTAGGTTTTTTATAATTAAAATTACATTCGCTATGAGCTGCCCCACGATAATTACCCGTAAGATGACAATAATCTCTAACTTTATCGTTATTTAATATTTTCTTACATATATGACAATTTTTTGCATTATTATAGTGAGCTATTTCTATTGGGTTCATGAACATTTTCTTAACTTTAAGTAAATAATTTAAATAAATATCTGTAAAATCTAAAACTATTTTTTGATAAAAATATTCGCCGAATCTTCTTCTTGTCTTTATAAATTATTTTCTCTCTTAAAGCTACAATTAATAAAATAACCGAATGCACACGCATGATGTTTCTGTATATTTGTAGTGCTTTTACTTACAGGATCATCAACTTTTTCTAAAATAGACTGAAAGTCCGAGTACATTACAAATGGTACATCCAACTGTTTGTAGTACTTCTTAAACTTTATAATAGATTCATCTTCGGGCATTCTGATGACTTTTTTGCCGCAATTATTTTTATGATTATTATACACATAATCATTATGTGTATAATATAGGCAGGTGTTGCATATCAGGATCTTATTCACATGTGATGTTATGGTGGAACGAATAAGTCTGAAGAAAATACAGAAAATACCAATAACAAATATAACAATAAGAAGTAACTTTTTAAATAGAGATGAAAACACATTTTGCATAAATGCACAAATGAAACTTACTTTGATATATCCTTGATGAGCGCATATTGGAAGTTTTCATTGGACTGGAGCAATAAGAGATTAAGATGAATGTGTTTTTCACCTTTCGTTATGTAGTATGATCCTATAAGTGATGTTCCATTATGACCAAATACATTGATGCTCACATAATTTTTACTTTCAAATTTTTTATCTGCTTCCATGGGAGTGGAAACTCTAGGTCTTTAAAATTTAATACAATTTTCCCTATATTAATATTCTCATCAAAAATGTTTGCAATATTGTAATTTCTACAGTTCTTTCGTTGTTTAGGACTCAGACCACTGTTTACATTTAAAGCCGCAATGAGATACCATTTAAACCAATAAACATCAGAGTTCTTAATATTTATGCATGCATGTTTTGCTGCAATATTTTTTGAGAGAGCGATAAAGCTTGATCCTCTTATTATGGATGCCTTGTTTATATTAACTTCAAGGGAATTTATTGAAATCAAGGTTCATCCGCTATCCCTTTCTTGAAATTACTTAAATATTTTATTCTTTAGGGGAACCATCCATAAGTATTAGTCAGGATGATAAGCTATCAATACTTAGAGATCAGATTGTTAAAAACATGAGGAAGGCGTACGAAACTATTAAAAAACAATACAACTTAAGAGCCAGACCTATAACTTATACTGTCGGACAGGAGGTATTTAGGCGAAATTTTGCACAGAGTCATGCTGAACAAAATGTAAGTGCCAAACTAAGTCCTTTGTTTGTAAAGGCTCGAGTGAAAAATAAATTAGGATCGCGTTATTATTTGCTTAAAGATCTGGAAGGTAAGGGTGTTGGTACGTACCATGCCAAGGACATTAAATTATAGTTTAGTTATGTCTAATCATCATTTGACTTCGAGAAACCTTTATAAATCTATGGCTACACCTTATTTGATTCAAAGGATCTGAAAGGAACAGCATGCGCTGGATCAGCGATTCTAATAAAGTCAAGACTCAAGCACTATATTCTTGACAACATTTGTGAACAACACCTACAAGCAACATATATTGGCATTGAAAGTTTTTGTACAAACTTCGTGATATCATCAATTTACTCCCCTCCCAGATTTTCAATCACTGAAGATCAATACGAAAATTTCCACAAATCTCTTGGACATTGTTTTATAGCCGCTGGCAACTGCAATGCAAAACATACGCTCTGGGGTTCGCGTCTTATTGCACCCAGAGGTCGAGCATTGTTTAACACGATTTCAAAAATAGGCTTGGATGTCATTTCGAGTGGGGAGCCCATTTATTGGCCTACTGTCATACAAAAAATTCCGGATGTTATAGGATTTGGCATCATAATAATGTCTCTAGGGATTTAATTCAAGTTCAAGCTTCTCTTGATCTCTCGTCCGATAACTCTCCGACGATCATTACAATTTGTAGCCCATTAAGAAGTAACTTACCTGACCCATACGTGAAGATGACCAATCGTGTTAATTGGCTGGGGTTCAAAAATATCTCAGTAGTCATTGTACGGAAAATATAACGCTTAGAACACCCGATGATGTTGAATCTAACATTGCCAATCTCAAGGAGAATATTAAACAGACTGCTGAACATGCCACTACCTACCATCCACAGACTGGATTTAATAAAATTTATTCTACAGACATCAAACGTGTCTCGTACGTAAAAAAAGAAGAGCTAGAAGGGAATGGCAACAGATCACCCAAAAATAAAATCAGACTTAACGAGTGCACTAAACGACTCCAAGAGTTGCGTGCATCTGAGAAAACTGCATCTCTTAGAAATTATCTTGAAGGTCTCGATGTCACACCAGTATCTAATTACTCCTTGTGGCACGCTACTAAAAAGCTTAACAGACCCGTTGAGTTAAACCACCAAAAGTTAAAATATTTGCTGATCATTTAAAATCCTTATTTACCCCAAATACATGTACTGGTGTTGCTGATTTTCCAGGTTTTTATGGAATAAGTAACAAGATGATGATGAATCTGCCTCGCACTGCAACTAGAATCTTACTATTTATTTTAAATGCCATATTACGACTAGAGTATTATCCACACAGCTGGAAGCTTGCCAAGGTCAAAATAATTCTAAAGGAGGGCAAAGATCTTTCCAAAGCTGAGTCTTACAGGTCAATAAGTTTACTATCAACAATATGATAAATGAGTTCTCGTGGTACCTTCATAGCGAGCAGTCGATTAGCGGAATTTTTCTTACTTACAAAAAATTAAACAAACAAAAAATATTCGTAGTACATATTATTCGTAATAGGTACATACTGTCTTTAATAAATAAGCTTTATGCTTTGCTGATATTTTTACATAGTAAAAATAACAAAAACAAAAAAAAAACCGCAAACAAAAAAAACTAAACAAATTGATATTGAGGAATACTATATATATGTGAACCTCTAAACAAGTAAACAATCATAAATAACAAAAACAAAAAAAGACCGCAAACATAAAAAAACACAAACGAATATGCCTTGAGGAATTCCTTGTATGAGTGCCTCAAATACAAAAAAATTTGAAGTGAGTTCTAACGGCAGAAATGCTTATTTTACTGTGAGTTCTGAAACTCTTAATGAAAAAAATATAAATAATAAATCTGATGAAAGTCTTTTTTTAACGTCAAAGCCAATTTTTCGTCAGCGATCAACTTCGCTTTGTCCAATGCCAAATAGTAATGAAGCATTAACATTACAGTTGCCCAGTACTTCTTCATATAAGCCAGTAATATCATCCCCTTCAGGCTCGTGTTCATCACTTAACAAAGTTATCACTACAGATAACAGCGGCTCGAAACTCAAGGTACAAATCGGAATGGACAGATATATAACCGTGGTAAAGCGTGGGCGAAGCCCGAATTCTTCAAAAATTTCATCTGCTCCAAAAATGTCTAGGGATAACAGCGCAGCCTCAACTAATCGCTAAAACCGCTTCGAAATTTTGCAAGATGACAACGACAAACCCGAGGTATCCTCGAATAAAATATCCAAGCCGCCACCAATCTATTTGAGACAAAAAAATTCAAATGCCCTTATTAAAAAATTAATTTCGGTCATTGGTGAGAATAAATTTCACATTGTTCCAATAAAACGTGGAAACATAGATGAAACTAAAGTCCAAATTTATGACGAAAAAGATTTCCGCAAAATGGTTGCTGAATTTGAAAAAAAATAAAACAAGCTTCTACACATACCAGCTTAAGAGCGCTAAAGGCATGCAGATCGTATTGAAGGGCATAGATTCTTATGTTGTTCCTGAAGAAATAAAAGATGCACTCGTCCTCCAGGGTTTAAGGTAAAAAATGTGTCCAATATAATAAACAGAGAGAAGATTCCCCAACCCCTATTTCGTGTTGAACTTGAGCCTAATGATATAAAATTGAAAAAAAATGAGACGCATCCAATTTATAATTTGAAATACCTCTTGTACCGAAAAATCACAGTTGAAGAGCCACATAAGCGTTCAGGTCCCGTGCAGTGCCATAATTGCCAAGAATATGGCCATACAAAAACATACTGCAATTTACCCTCTGTTTGTGTTGTGTGCGGCGAATTAAACGGCACTGCTAGTTGCAATAAGCCAAAAGATCAAAGTGATAAAAAATGCAGTAATTGTGGAGGTAATCACACCGCTAACTACAGAGGTTGTCCTGTGTGCTCTTTCGTAAAGAAGACTATGGTGCAAAAACCTAAATTAGCTCCAGCTCAATCAGCAAACGCTTACTCTGCCACTTTTGCGCAAATGAGCCAACCAGTTACTTCCCGTGTATCGTATGCAGATGCTGCTAAGACAAATTCAATTCCCACACAAAATGTTTCCCCGCCAAATAATTCAAAAAATACTGACGCAAGCTTTAATTTTAATCGCCTTGAAGCTACTATTGAAAATCTGGTGCAAACTATAAACAATTTTACAACAAATATGACTAGCATGATGCAAGAAATGCTGCGAATGCAGAATATTCTGCTTCAAGCATTAATTAATAAGCCATGAACACGTTAACAATATGTTTCTGGAACGCAAACGGCATTCGCCAACATAAAAATGAACTTGAGCACTTCCTCACGGAAAAAAATATTGATGTAATGTTAGTATCTGAGACTCATTTGACTTCGAGAAGTCTTTTTAAAATTTATGGCTACACTATATATGATACAAAGGACCCTAGAGGAAGGGCTTGCGGTGGATCAGCAATTCTAATAAAGTCAAGACTCAAGCACTATGTTCTTGATAACATTTGTGAAGAACACCTACAAGCAACAAATATTGGCATTGAAAGTTTTTGTACAAATTTTGTTATATCATCAATTTACTCCCCTCCCAGATTTTCAATCACTGAGAATCAATATGAGGATTTCTACAAATCTCTTGGACCTTGTTTTGTAGCAGCTGGCGACTACAATGCTAAGCATACGTTCTGGGGTTCGTGTCTTATTACCCCCAGAGGTCGAGCATTGTTTAACACTATTTCAAAAATGGGCTTGGATGTCATTTCGAGTGGGGAGCCCACTTATTGGCCTACTGACATACAAAAAATTCCGGATGTTATAGATTTTGGCGTCATAAAAAATATCTCTAGGGATTTAATTCAAGTTCAAGCTTCTCTTGATCTTTCGTCCGATCACTCTCCGACGATCATTACAATTTGTAGTCCATTAAGAAGTAACTTACCTGACCCATATGTGAAGATGATCAATCGTGTTAATTGGCTGGGGTTCAAAAAATATCTCAGTAGTCATTGTCCGGAAAACATTACGCTTAGAACATCCGATGATATTGAATCTAACATTGCCAATCTCAGCGAGAATATTAAACAGGCTGCTGAACTTGCCATTATCTCCCATCCGCAGACTGGGTTTAATAAAATTTATTCTACAGACATTGAACGTCTCGTACGTGAAAAAAGAAGAGCTAGAAGGGAATGGCAACAGCACAGATCACCACAAAATAAAATCAGAATTAAAGAGTGCACTAAACGACTCCAAGAGTTGCTTGCGTCTGAAAAAACTGCATCTCTTAAAAATTATCTGGAAGGTCTTGATGTCACACCAGCGTCTAATTACTCTTTGTGGCGCGCTGCTAGAAAGCTTAAAACACCCATTGAGTATAAGCCACCTCTACGCACATCTACCGGAAGTTGGGCAAGAAGCGATACTGAAAAAGGTAAAATATTTGCTGAGCACTTAAAATCCGTTTTTACGCCAAACATATGTACTGGTGTTGCTGATTTGCCGAATGTAGTCGCTCTACCCCCTCAACACACAAAGTTTAAGACGCGTGATTTACAAAAATTAATTGCCGAACTCAACCCGAAGAGAGCTCCGGGTATTTATGGAATTAGTAACCAGATGCTTATGAACTTGCCTCGTATTGCAATGAGAATCCTATTATTCATATTTAATGCCATTTTACGACTGGAGTATTATCCACACAGCTGGAAGCTTGCCAAGGTTAAAATGATATCAAAGCCGGGCAAAGATCTAACCAAGGCTGAGTCATAAGTCTACTATCAACTATGTCAAAGCTTTTCGAAAAACTGCTCAAAACAAAATTGTCCCCAATTCTAATTAGTAGTGGGTGCATACCAGACCATCAATTTGGTTTTAGAAGTCAGCATAGCACCATTGAACAAACTCACAGACTGGTTCAATTTATAAGAAGAACTTTTGAGGACAAAAAGTATTGTTCTGCGCTCTTTATTGACGTTTCCCAGGCATTTGATAAAGTGTGGCATGAAGGCCTAATTTTAAAATTGAAGACTTACTTACCAATAAACATTTTAAATATTTTGGAAAGTTACATTATTTCCCGTAAGTTCACTGTTGTGGAAGGAGACTTTACGAGTAGGCCTGAAAGTATTTCATCCGGTGTGCCACAGGGAAGCATACTGGGACCAGTTTTATATTTGATTTATACTTGTGATATGCCTGTGAGCAGTAGTATCCATACTTCCACATTTGCTGACGATATAGCCTGCCTTAGTATGCACGAAAACCCTGATGAGGCATCCCGCAAACTCCAGGAACACATTAGCCAGATGGAGCTTTGGTTAAACTTATGGAGAATTAAAGGCAATGAACAAAAGTGTGTCCATATAACGTTCACTCTAAGAAGAGATACTTGCTCACCCATTCGGATTAACAATCAAGTTGTTCCTCAACATTCACATGTGAAATATCTTGGTATACACCTTGATCGACGACTTACATGGAAACATCACATTGACTCTAAGTTAACTCAAATGAAACTTAAATTAACTCAGGTACATTGGCTGATTGGTAGAAATTCAACACTTAGCCTAGACTGCAAACTTTTAATATACAAGTCGCTTTTAAAGCCAATATGGTGTTACGGAATTCAACTATGGGGCACTGCTTCAGCTTCAAATGTAGAGAAAATTCAACGAAGGCAAAATAAAATTTTACGCATGATAACATCGGCTCCATGGTACATCAAAAATTCAAATATACATCGCGATTTGAATATGCCACTAGTGACTGAAGAAATTGTAAAATACGCAGGCAAATATCTAACAAAACTCGAGTCACATCCTAATCCGCTTGCTCGTAATATTTTGAACTTTACTGGGCACGTCCGCTTAAAAAAGAGAGATACACGGGCTCTAATATTCAACACTCTAGATGATGAAGCTGCTTGAAAACACTTTTTTCTTTTTGTTGCTTATCACTACTTATGTATTATTAATAACTATCACTAAGCTTATGTCCGACATTGGTCGGGCCTAATAATTTTTTTATAGATTTAAGATTTGAATACTTATTGTTAGTTCCTATTTGAAGATACAATAAATAAAAAAACATGCATTAAAAAAAACAATATAAAAGCTTTTCGAAAAGCTGCTCATGACAAAATTTTCCCCAATTCTAACTGATAGTGGGTGCATCCCGGACCATCAATTTGGTTTTAGAAGTCAGCATAGCACCATTGAACAAACGCATAGATTGGTTCAAGTTATAAGATGAACATTTCAAGAAAAGAAGTATTGTTCTACTCTTTTTATTGATGTTTCTCAGGCATTTGATAAAGTATGGCATGAAGGCCTAATTTTAAAATTGAAGACATCTACCAATAAATTTTCTAAAGCTATTGGAAAGTTATATTCTATCCCGGAAATTCATTGTTGTGGAAGGAGACTTCATGGGTGTTCCCGAATCTATCTCTGCCGGTGTGCCACAGGGCAGTATACTGGGACCAGTTTTGTATTTGATTTATACTTGTGATATGCCTGTTAGCACTAAAATCCATACATCTACTTTTGCCGATGATACAGGCTTCTTTAGCCTTTAGCTTTAGCTTCTTTACCCAGCTGAAACTATAGTTAAAGTTATGGAGAATTAAAGTAAATGAACAGAAGTGTGCGCAGGTAACATTTACTCTACGAAAAGATACTTGTTCCCCCATTAGATTCAATAATCAAATTGTTCCTCAACTTTCACATGTAAAATACCTTGGCATACACCTTGATCGACGGCTTACATGGAAACAACAGATTGATCTTAAGCTAACACAAATGAAACTAAAATTAACTCAGGTAAATTGGCTGATTGGTAGAAATTCAACTCTCAGTCTAGATTGCAAACTTTTGATATACAAGTCGCTTCTGAAACCTATATGGTGGTACGGAATTCAACTATGTGCCACTGCTTCAGCTTCCAATTTCGAGAGAATTCAATGAAGGCCAAACAAAATTTTACGTATGATAACTTCGGCTCCATGGTACATAAAAATTCAAATATACATCGTGATTTAAATATGCCACTAGTGACTGAAGAGATTGCAAAATATGCAGGCAAATATTTAACAAAACTCGAATCACATGGAATCCGCTTGCTCGTAATATTTTAAACTTTACTGGACACATCCGCCTAAAAAAGAGGGACACAAGGACTCTTATACTCAACACTCCAGATGGGACTATTTGAAAATATATTTATTTTTCCTTTTTGATTATCACGACTTATGTATTATTTATAACTATCACTAGGTTTATGTCCGACAGTGGTCGGGCCTAATAATTATATTTTAGATATAAGATTTGAATACTTATTGTCAGTTCATATTTGAAGGTACAATAAATAAATACATGTATTAAAAAAAATGTCTAATCATCAAATTTCCGTCTTATTTTCCTTGATAAGGTAAAGAAAAGAATATTATCCGTTTTTGTACTGTATAGCAAGTTAAAGTAAGAAGTAAGAATTTCGTTAAAAAAAAATAAATAAAAAAATACCGGCGTCGTTAAAACAAAAACCATAAATCCTGCCGGTAAAAACGTTTTTGGTTCAGTGGGTTAGCACGATAATTTTTTTTATCCTTTTCATATTAGAATTTTATAAATAGAAATAATTGAATACAGGAAAAGACAATGTGTTTTGATAGGGATGAAGTTTCTCGTTATTAAAGTGGTTTTCTATTTCCTATTGACATTTGTATAGTATACGGCAATGCCCCCACGGGCTTTGAAGTGTTCTCATTTTATAGTTGGTATAGTGGGACTTAGAAGTTATGGGAAGCTATGTTTATGTTGTATGTTGCTTAAGTTTTTGTTAAGAGGTGGCATGGATCCCTACTGTAATAATAATATTATTAACCATAAAGACATAAAATATTTGAATTTGAATATAGTTAACGTAATAACCGAAAACAGTGTTGAGTTCTAGGCTAGGCACTACACGTATGAAAAGTGCTCCCTAAGTTCATTCAAAAATGTCACATAGAAATAGGACGTTCTTACATTTTTATAACTGCGAATTTAGCCCGGGTCCCGGAATTCTGTTAAGCAAGAGTTTCACCGAACCGAATCGGTCACGTGTAAAGGAAGTAACAGTTCTTTCCTGTTTTGTCTTCCATCGAGTCTAGATCTAGAAAATCTCCAAATTCTTGAAAGGAAGAAAGTAGAATCGTTTGCATCTCAATCTATTTGCTTCATATTTTGTGGTTTTATGGTGGTAAGTTTGACCTAATGTCTGCATATTCTTGATTTTTGTTTGAATAAAAAAAAACAAACAAAAATTTCCAACCTTACAGGACGCTAAAAATTTGGGACTGCTAATTAAATTAGTAAATTACATATTACAGTATAATAAATGTTCTATTAATCCCCACTTTTTCACAAGTTATCCAAAGTAGTCCGATTAAGCTTCGTTACCTTACACGGGTTAATTAGTTTCCAATTAACTATCCATCGAGTACAAGGAAAAATACAGAGAAGGGACCAAAGTTATCAATATCTACTTGAGAAATTTGCACCCGGAGAATTGGAAAGTTTTGGCTAGGTTGTCATCATCATTTACGCCAACCTATTAGTCAGTGAAGGGGGAAGTAAATATAGTAAAACCCTAAAGAACGTGCAGTAGCAAAGGATAACTTTCAAGTGCAATTTTATTTATTACGAGGATCGTGTCATAACATCGTAAGATTTGCTTTACTGCGCTATTCTTAAGCCGAGTAGTTTGGTATAGTTGCAAAAGCGATCGGTAAGAAGTATTGGTTGAGGTAGCCATATAATATAAAAGAAAAGTGTTACGTGTTAATATCGGCCTTGCTGAAGTTTAAGTAGTTATTATAAGGTCATATTAAGAAATTTTAAAGCATATTGAAACAAAAATCAGAGTTAAGAATTTGAAAAGAAAGAGTAATAGTTACAAGCCGAAAAAATTCCAAATAAAAATTTTAGCAAAGTCACATCGCTTCAGTCGTACGTCTGAACATCACATCATCAAAACATCAAACTGCAAGCAGCTCTTGGAAGCCCTTTCATTGCTCAGCCAGTAAGTACTCGATGTTTAATTATAATCATATTTATTTGGTATCAAAGATTTAAAACTACACCACAAAAAACTAATTTTGGTGGAAAGAAAAAGAAGATTCTACTTTTTGCTAGATTCGTGTGTAATTTTATCGAAGCAAAAGGTGAAAGAAGAAAGAAAGTAATATTCAATAATTAAGGTGGTGTACTTTTGAATTCTCTTTAATTATTACTTGACTTTAAGCTGGCTCCATCAAAAATTTCAAATTCTAGCAATTTTATTTAGTAATTCGGAATTTTCTTCTTCTTGTTTTAAAACAAAATTTTTGAACTTGGCAAGAGTTCATTTTAATGCATATTTAGTAATGGGAGTTGTATCAATAATGAATCCCTATTAAAGTTCAATTTAAAAATTAGGTATATCGAGCAGTATTTTTATATAGACATTTATCCCTTAAATTGATTACGCCTTATTATTATGTCCGTGTTATTTTCATATTTACTTTTATACACAATTATATATTTATTAATTTATTTCTTTTAAGGAAGCAACAAAAACGAATGATAATTTTATTTTCTACTTATTTGTGCATGTAACACTATACCTATACTTCTTTGCTTACACAAAAAAAATTTAAACGAAACAATACTTGTAATATGATAATAAGAGGAAAAAATCAGAATACTTACAAAACACAAACGACGATAATGTTGAATCGATAAATATTTAAACCTTAAATTCAATCACAATAGATACTTGTCAATTTTCTTATATTTGAAGTAATTCGATTTTTAAGAGAGGGCAGATAACAACATTAAAACAAACTTTTGTACATACATACGTATGTTAAGTATTTGAACTAAACGAAAATAATTATAGGATTCAGGAAAATTTGGATTTATTTTAGAAAAGAGGATAGGTAGTAGATAAACCGTCTTATTCATAAACATAACAGCTTCATAACAGCTTAATAAGCAAAAATCGAAAAAGACTATTCATAAATGTTTAATAGCCTATTAGACGTTTAATAAACGTTTCATAACTCAGAGATTTTTAATGTAGCCTCCATGCTACTTTAAGCGTTTGATAAACAATTATAAATAATATTTTATTGATTTTTTTTATTCCTTATGTGAGATTTTCTGTGGTTTCTCACTTTTATGTTTCTTGTTTATTCTTATGCATGTCAGGATAATGTTCTTGGACATATGTATTAATTTATGTAAGTCGATATATGTATGTATGTATGCATAATTGTACAAAAGGAAAAATACATACATATAAACATCGTTGAAAATTAAAGAAATCACATTCATTGGGCGCATTCATAAGACGTAGCAGTTGAGTACAACAGTTGTGAAACTGTTGGCAACTGTTGGCCCCAACAGTTACGTCTTAGAAACGGCTTGATGGATATAATTTAATTTTATATCTTTATTTTGTTACTTCATCGCATTTGTAATATAAAATTTAACAAATACTTGCTCCTTCCACCTAACAAAGAATATAACAGGCATAACTCTATTCGAGCAGCTGTTTAGGCTGAGCACAACACGTTGACTATAGGTAGCGAAAAAATTTTATGATGGAAAATTACTCAACTGTTGAGTGGAGCGGAATTACTCAACTATGCGTTTCTAAGACAAACGCTCGACGATGTCGCAACAGCTACGTCTTATGAATGCACCCATTGGCAAAAAGAAAAATAGAATTATAAACATAAGGGCATATGCAAGTACAAGCATGCGTATATTTGTATAGTACTGCATGCTTACATATGTATGTATGTATGTACAATAACATTTTAAAATTAAAACAAAATAGTGATGCATAATCGACGGCAATAAAATGGGTATTTGCCTACCTCTGTACTCAGCCGAATATAAATGTGTTTAAATAAAATTTTTTGTAACATATAAATTTTTTTTGGTTTATTTATTAATAAAAAGTGAAACGCCTACTTTTAAAGTTATTTTTTAATAACATTATGCGTAATGATTTACTTTTTTGCGACTCAAACAGACTACCTAGATAATCGATTCTTCGTTGTATGCATCACTAAACATAAAATGAGAGCGAAAGTAGCATAATGTGTTGTGTTTTAATTAAACACAGGTTCTTTCTGGAGTATATTAAAAGGATTTATTAAAAACTGTTTAAGCTAATAACTAGTATGATTATTTTACAAATTTACAATTTTAAACCTGGAGGGTCCCGTGGGAATCGCACGTATGACTCTAACTTTTAACTGCTAAAATACAAGACTCAAAACTCTTTAATTAAAACTGCACTATTTATACAAAACTTAATCTTAATTTAATATACTTCAACATTAATATTATGCTTAACAGCTATTATTATTATGCTAACTTGCTAAACTATTTAATGTTATTAAGCTTTTGACCCAATTACGAAATATCGCTATTGCACAATTTGTCAACGCAAAGAATTTATCAAGCAACCAAGTAAATGAACTGGTTGCTGCTGCGTTAACAAATTAGTGCGATGTACGGGTACGAGGGTTGTTCAATTCTGATTCACAACATCCCTCCCCACTCGGCGGAAGAAAATATCTATTTATAGATATTTTCCAAGAATACTAATTGGATCAAATGCTTTTACATATGTTAAAATCTAAAACGTAATTGATCTTATGCTATCAATAATACTTTTTGTGCGTTTTGCTTCAAAAACAATTTTTTTTCTTTTGTTATATATAAATATAATATAATTTATATATATTTTTCATTTAATATTAATTTAAAGGTAAATATTTTACCATATCAATATATTAATTTTTATTAAAGATAATTATGTATTTTGCCTTGGCAATTTCATTAGTTACCAACTTTTGTTTTCGGAATATTTACTGTTTATCATTATTACCATTATTATTATTTTTTCAAAATAAAATTATTGAATATAAATGGTCATCAAATTTAAAGTAGGCCAACATAAAGTTGTTGAACTTAAAAAATAAACAAAAACAGAACAAATAAATATGTCATCAGCACTTTGATACTTCAGGTTGTTGACGCGCGCATTCACGAGTTCATAACGTACAATGCATAACTGACCTAGCTTAACTTTCCCCATGCTCGTATTGCAATTTAAAAAAAATCTTTTTATTTTTTTGTATCATTTTGCGTTTGTCAACAATTTTGTTTAATTGCAATTACTTATTGTAGCAAGGGTTTATTCAACTAACTTTTTTTTCGTTTAGAAATTTTTTCTTTATTTAAAGAACATTTAGTAAGCATATTTGTGTTTTTTGTTTGTTTTAGTACGCGGAAATAAATTCGTTGTTGTTGTTAAACAACTTAAAAAAGTAAAATAATTAAAGTTCAATGCTTTCCCTTATAAATTTATAACTAAATAGCCTGGATTGTAAATGAATGATCAATTATATTAAATGCCGTTCCTTTTAGGGTTTTACTAAATTCTTATGATAGACCTTTTCACACTTTTTTACTCTCAATTTTATGTTTACACGTGTTGGTATGTCTATAACTTCATATGGTCCTAACCATAAGGGTGAAAACTTATTTTTTCTAGTTTGATTCTTTAACCAAACCCTTTGACCTATTTTATACTCTCTGTCCCTTGAACCCTTATCATAATACTGTTTGGCTCTCAATTTTGCCCTCACTTGATTCTCTCTAACGATTTCATGAGAACGTTGGATTTGATATTTCAAAATTTTGCAATAATCATCCGCGTTGTATAGTGGTGGCGGGGATATTTTCAAAGATATGGGTATTTCAAATTCAAACCCGAATAACACTCTCGTCGGTGTTTGTTTTGTTGTTGAATGCTTGCTATTATTATACACATGCATGGCGTGATGAGTCCATTCGTCCCAGTTGGTACCATCCAGGTTAACGAAATTTCTCAGAAAAACCATTCGCTTGTGGATGATAAGGAGTGGTTAGTAGTTTCTTTATTCTTAGCATGTTACACGTTTCCTTGAATAGTCTGGATGTGAAGTTTGAACCATTATCCGTTACCAACACCTTGGGAATAAAGTATCTTGAAATTATTTCCTTAAAAAAGACTTTAGCTACAGTTGGTGCCTCTGCGTCGGGCACGGCTGCACATGCGAAGAATTTTAAAAATCGTCTTGAAAAGTGACGATGTATTTGTTTCCCCTAGCTGATTCTGGCAACGGACCTACTAGGTCCATGAAAACTTTTTCAAAAGGTTTACTTGAAGTGCTTGTTATAACCAATGGCATTTTTTCAACTTTCGAACATTTATTTTTCTGGCATAGGCTACACGTTGTTACATAATTTTTTATTTGCCGATACATGCCGGCCCATTTATACTCATTCCTGATGCGGGAATAAGTTTTGAATGTCCCTTGGTGTCCACCCAAAGGTGTATCGTGGAATGCTTTCATTACTTTGTTTATATCTTCTGCATTTGTTAAATAAACAGCCATATCTGCCTCTCCCATATCCTCGTTTACCTCTGTTTGATGCATAATTTCTTCATTCTCCTCATTCTGGTTGTTTTGTAATTCTCGAGCTTTCGATCTGGTTATTGCCCCTACATTTATTTTCTCTATTGGAAGGCGACTGAGGGCATCAGCGTTTTGATTCGTTTTTCCTGATTTATACGGTATCTCGAAATCATATTCTAAAAGTTTTAGTCAAAGGCGCCCCAATCTGCCTTCTTGATCTTTCAGATTAGCTATACCCTTGAGGGGTTTGTGGTCTGTAAAAATGGTGAAGTGTCTCCCGAATAAATATGGCCTAAAAGTTTTTGTTGCCCATACGATGGCAAGCAACTCTTTCTCTATTGTGGAGTATCGTTTTTCTGCGGCACTTAGTACTCTGCCTGCAAAATATACTGGTAAATCGCTACCAGGCTCTCCCTGAGATAGGATAGCTCCTAGGGCTTCATTGCTAGCATCCGTCGTCAGAACAAAAGGTTTCGCAAAGTCAGGGTATTGTATTTCAGACGAGTTCGGTATAAACTTGCTGTAGTAGTTGATCAATCCCAGAAATGCTTGCAGATCTTTGATACTTCTAGGAGGTGGAAAATCTTTTACTGCTTTAGTTTTAGGGATCCGGTAAGACTCCCTTTTCCGAACATTGGTGGCCCAGATAAACTACCTCCCTTTGAAGGAAACGACATTTTTCGGGGTGTATCTTAAGGTTGTACCTTCTTAATATATCTAATACTCTCTTGAGCCTTAATTGGTGATCCGCTAGGTTCCTGCCGTAGATTACTATATCGTCCAGATAGACGAAACAGTCGATTCCTTGTAGTCCCGTTAATATCGAGTTCATGATTCTTTGAAAGGTTGCTGGTGCCCCTGTTAATCCGAACGGCATACCCAAATTGGTGCTGAAAGCTGTTTTTTGTCTGTCCCGTGGGTCCATTAAAACTTGGTGGTACCCACTCGCTAGATCGAGGGTAGAAAAATATCGGCTGCATCCCAGTTGGTCTAGGATTTCGTCAATTCTTGGTATGGGGAAGACTTGCTTTATTGTAGCCTCGTTCAATTTTCTGAAATCTACTACTAAACGCCAATTTTTTCTCTCCGTCTTTTCCTGCCTTTTTTGGTACTAGGAGTATTGGTGAATTCCAAGGGGAAGTAATGTGTGTTTTTTATTGAGGTATAGAACTTTAAGTTGGCATCACTTTTTTAACTGGCGGCCATTTTGTCAGGTGTCAAATGATTAATATTTAGTTTGGTTTGCCATTTCATCATGAACAGGTTGACAAAAGAACAACGCTTGCAAATCGTGCAAATTTATTTCGAAAAAAATGGTTCAGTTCGCGAAGTTTACCGCAAGCTCCGTCCATTTTATGGTCGACATAATCGTCCATCAGAGCAATTAATTCGGTTAACCATGGATCGTTTTCGCGCTACGTTTACTCTATGTGATAATACGCATCCGCAGAGACGTCGAACAGTGCGCACCGAAGAAACAATTGCCGCTGTAGAGCAAAGTGTTGAAGAGGGCCCGAATGAATCGATTCGCCACCGTGCACAGCAATTGGAGCTTTGTCCATCAACTTTATGGAAGATTTTGCGCAAAGATCTTGGCTTGCGACCTTACAAGATCCAGCTTGTGCAAGAAGTAAAGCCGCGAGACCATGCAATGCGTCGTGATTTTGGTGTATGGGCCGAAAATGAGATTGATCTCGATGCTGATTTTCATCGCAAAATTTTGTTCAGTGATGAGGCTCATTTTTGGTTGAATGGCTACGTCAACAAGCAAAATTGCCGCATTTGGAGTGAAGAGAATCCACATGAGACCCTTGAGACGCCATTACATCCACAAAAACTGACTGTTTGGTGTGCTCTATGGGCTGGTGGAGTCATTGGGCCATACTTCTTCCGAAATAATGCTGGAGAGTCAGTTACCGTTAATGGAGACCGGTATAGAGCCATGATAACCGACTATTTTGTTCCCGAATTGGATGGCATGAATGTGGATGAGTTGTGGTTCCAACAAGACGGCGCTACATGCCACAAAGCGCACGTCACAATCGATTTATTGAAGGAAACATTCGATGAGCGCATAATTTCGCGGAATGGACCTGTCAATTGGCCACCAAGATCGTGTGATTTGACACCATTGGATTATTTTCTTTGGGGATATGTGAAGTAGCTCGTCTACGCCAACAAACCAGAAACGTTAGGGTACTTGGGAGCCAACATTCGTGGCGTTATTGCCAACATACGGCCCCATATGCTCGAAAAAGTGGTTGAAAATTGGACCTGTAGAATTGGCTTTATTCGAGCCAGCCGCGGCGGCCACATGCCCGAAATCATATTTAAACATAAATGGCATAAAATTATCCTTCCAATAAAGCCAAATTGATGGACATTGAAACGATTTTCTTGTGTTTTATTTCAATTCGAAGTTCTATACCTCTAAAAAAAACACCCTGTACTAGGAGAGATAATTCCATCTTTGACCATCTGGCCTACTTGTCTATTCACTTCATTTCGGTGGACTTCAGGTAGTCTATATTGTTTAGTATTTATTGGGGGTTGACTAGAATCAGTTGGGATTTTATGTTTAAGTACATTTGTGTGAGTTAAACTGTCTCCTGGTAATTGAAACACGTCGTCGTATGATTTCAAATGCTCTCGATCGATAATCGCTCTTCCTTGTTCAAATCTGCGGAAAGCTGTACTGTTTCCAATAGTAATTTGGTTCTTTCTTTGTTGTCCGCAGTACTTATTGTATTAATGGCTGTTGTTGATTCTATCTGGTAGTCCTCAGGGTTTTCATAACTTAACATTGTTTTCTTATTTATGTTCACTGTATAGTTGTTGGTGTTTAGAATGGGAACAAATGCTATTTCCCCTTTGATCCATGTTAGGGTTTCGCCCACAAAAACCCCTGGTAAAATTTCTAGTTTATTTACTATTATTTCTCCCGTAGCCTTGGTTACTACTACTGATAAAACTCGTTGGGAACGTCCTTTTATAGAAAAATTTTCGGATATATATAACGGAGGGATTTGCGAAACAAGTGGCAAGGAAAGTATTCTTTCTGGTTCTCAAAAAATTTTATGTTTTTGTTTATTGTGTCGGTAACCGACCTATTCCACATCATATCTCGGCCCAGCAAACCATCTGCTGGCAAAATTGTGCCCTTTGGTACTATGTGCATTTTAAAACTTAGTTTGTTCACGTATTTGTGGTTCACAGTTATAGTTCCTTTGGTACTCATGTTTCCTCCAAAGGCTCCTGACAAGGTTTTCTTCTCATTTTCATTAACTTTTATGCACGATGTCAAAGCTTCTTCCTTTACTAGCGTAGTATCAGCGCCTGAGTCTACCAACAGTTGTAATTTTTCTTCTTTTGCCTCTCTACAAGGAAAGCTTATATACGCATCGTTTATCTCACAACTTTCGTTGCTACTAACATCACTCTCCAGTCTAAGTCTATTTTTGTGCTCTGATTGGTTTATGTGATGTTCTGCGACATTCCCGTCCTTAATTATTCTATTATCATTAAATGTCATCATTGCCATATTATTCAGGGATTTTCTTACTGGATCTGTGCATCTTGCACCAGATATTAATTCGGTGTTATCTTTGAATTCCTGTTTCTGATTATCCTGTTCCTCTGTCAAGTGTATATTGTTAATATCTAAATTTATGATATTAAAAGCTGTATCTTCTTCATAGTTAGTTCTTACGGGGTGTTGTGTTTTATTTTCATTTTCTTTATTAGTGATTTCTCTAAATTTTTCGGCATTCCGGTCCATTAACCTTGGCCGGGCCGATTCTCGTTTCCCGAATTGTTGCTGTTGTAATTATATCTGCTTCTGTTTACCTCATTGTTGCCTCTATTGTTGCCGTTTCTACTATTGCTATTTATACTCCGTCTGTTTCTTGGGCAATTAGAAGAAATGTGACCCTGTTGATTGCAACTAAAACAGCGTCGCTCCTCGTTGTTATTATATTTAGTTCCACTTTTATTTTGAGTTTTCGAGCTTGCAAGATTTTGCCCATTTGTTCCATAGTCGGGAGGTTTCATGTTCATTCTAAAATTGTATTCGTTATAGCCCTGTCGTCTGCCTTGATTATAGCACGTATTGCTGCCTTGGTTATAACAATCGTCTAGCATAGGACTGCAGTATACTGAGTTGTTAAATGAGTTTTCTCGTGTATTAATGTTTGGCATTGGATGGTTCCAAATGTTTTGATGCATTGATAATGTCTGACTTCTTTGATCAATTGCTGAACCGTCTCATATAAAGGTTACTCGGTATGCATTGTCATGATATTTGAAGGTTTCATATTAGAACCGAAGAGATTTTGAGCCTCCTTGGTGATTTTCAGCAGGGCAGATAGCTTTTCGTTTTCGTGTCCGATGAATTTTGACATCAATCTAGGATCTCGTAAGCCTCTTATGTAACTCCTTACTGAGGATTGGTTGCAATGACCATCATAGATTTTTGATGGGATACTTCTGGCCATTGTGCTTCAATTATTTCTGTTGCATCTGTTAGTAGTCCTTCTAGTCTCTCTCCAAATTCATATGCTGTTTCCGTTGAACCTTGCTTACTACTAAACATTAGTTCTTGTATTTCTGTTAGAGTTTTGCCTTTTATAAATTTTTCTCTAATAGCATAAGGCTTCTATTGTTGCGAACTCTTTATTGTGTAAATATGAGTAAGCATTTCCAAATAATCTCGTTTTGATGCATTTGATTATGTCGACGACATTACCTGGTTCCCCTAGTTTATCCTTTGCTATCATACATCCTTCAATAAACTTTTTTGCTTCCCTTGGCAGTTCTGGCCCCTCAGTTCCATAAAAAATTGGTACCACATGGGATATGGTTTTCAAGAGTTCGCTAAAAGTTGTCATGTTGTTACTATTTGTTGTGGTGTTAATTGTAATCACTTTTCTCGTCTCTCCTTGTAAGTTTCGTATCTTTGACTTCAGCGTTTCGATTTGTTGAGTTTTTTCCTCTATCACTTTTCTATTTTCGATAACTTGCTGCAACTGATCAGGAGTCAAGTTAGGGTTAACGCGCTGCGCGAAGTCTTTATATGCCTGTGTCTTCTGTTCGATTTCTTGAATCTGTTGTTCAGCTTCTTCAATGGTTTTTCTTAAGCTTTCGTTCTGCTGCTTCAAGATCCTGTTAACGTGTAAGTATTCTCCTATTTCCTTAGATATAGCTGGACTTTTTTGATGTTCATGTAGCACTTGTAGTTCTTCTAATAAAATATCTATCTTTTCAAATTCAGTTATGTTTCCCTGGCTCCTCACTTTATGCTTTACTAACTCTATATACTCTTTGGTATTGTTAAGGTACTTTATGAGATTCCACACTCGCTCAGAAATTTCCCTGGTCTCCTCTTGTGTCTTTCGTTATTCTTTTTTCAAATCCTCCATATAGCTCAAGCACAATTTCTTAAATCTATTTATATTTCTATTTTCAATGTTCACTTTCACAAACAAACTTTCCTTCTATTTAAATACTGCTAATCATTTTGAATTTTTCACTATGCGTTTATCTATGCGTTGTGTTTGTCTAGATTAATTTACTAATTCAACACTTATATAAATATTTTTACCATTTGCGTTGGTCCCATTTGTCTCGAGCAAATGTTTGATCGTCGTTGAGTTTACCACCAAATTCTGTGCAACTTAAGGCAGCTAAAATAGCTCATTAAAACCTTGCTTTGTGTAGTAAATGTTGGTATACAGAACAACGTATCCTTTTAACAATTTAATTCAGTATATTAAAATTAAATTGAGCTAAAATATCTTTCCAATATCAATATACTTCTTTTCAACTGCCAAAAGGTATCAAACTGTGCTTTTTCTAATACCGGCTGCGCCAAAAATGTTGTGTTTTAATTAAACACAGGTTCTTTCTGGAGTATATTAAAAGGATTTATTAAAAACTGTTTAAGCTAATAACTAGTATGATTATTTTACAAATTTACAATTTGTAACCTAGAGGGTCCCGTGGGAATCGCAGGTATGACTCTAACTTTTAACTGCTAAAATACAAGACTCCAACTCTTTAATTAAAACTGCACTATTTATACAAAACTTAATCTTAATTTAATATACTTCAACATTAATATTATGCTTAACAGCTATTATTATTATGCTAACTTGCTAAACTATTTAATGTTATTAAGCTTTTGACCCAATTACGAAATATCGCTATTGCACAATTTGTCAACGCAAAGAATTTATCATGCAACATCCCTCCCCACTCGGCGGAAGAAAATATCTATTTATAGATATTTTCCAAGAATACTAATTGGATCAAATGCTTTTACATATGTTAAAATCTTAAACGTAATTGATCTTATGCTATCAATAATACTTTTTGTGCGTTTTGTTTCAAAAACAATTTTTTTTTGTCTTTTGTTATACATAAATATAATATAATTTATATATATTTTTCATTTAATATTAATTTAAAGGTAAATATTTTACCATATCAATATATTAATTTTTATTAAAGATAATTATATATTTTGCCTTGGCAATTTCATTAGTTACCAACTTTTGTTTTCGGAATATTTACTGTTTATCATTATTACCATTATTATTATTTTTTCAAAATAAAATTATTGAATATAAATGGTCATCAAATTTAAAGTAGGCCAACATAAAGTTGTTGAACTTAAAAAATAAACAAAAACAGAACAAATAAATACGCCATCAGCACTTTGATACCTCAGGTTGTTGACGCGAGTTAACATCTCTTATTTTAAGATAGTAATAACAAATCCATAAATTCAAATATAACTAAGATAGTAATAAAAGATGATAACAAATCCATAAACTCAAATGTAACTATTCTAAGCTAGAGATAAGACAAACATCATAAATACAACTATTGTAACGATAAGAAACACATTTTTTCTCAAAACTTGTTTTGCTGATAAGAAAGGTACTAGTAACCTAAACAAAGAAAAACATATTAGAACAAATAAAAACATATTTTGAGTTAGAACAAAGAAACATTAAACATAATTATTATTATAAATAGATATTAAGTAACACTTTGTAAGTTAGTCTTAAGAATATATTTAATAAAGAAACGCACATTTCGGTGCAGAAAAAAAAAGAAAATATATTTTTTTTACTCATTTCCTTAAATAGGAAATTAACTGGGGGCTCAAGCCGGTCTAAACTCTTGACCACAGCCAAATATTCTTGACATTCAAGATATTTAAATAAAATTCCACGGCTTTGAAGAAAAGCAAACCAATCTCTGGAAAAGTGAGAAATTAACACGCTGGACCAACGTCAGAAACGGCAGAAAATATTCAATTCCTTACGATCTATGGGAAAAGACAACGACACAATGAATCAAGATATCGCAGCTTTACGAGCACAAATAGAGGTACTCACACAAACTCTACAGAATACCCAATTGAAGGTAAATACACTGGAGGCGGAACGATCTCCCCACACAATCATTACGCAGGAACAACATAGTGACTTCACACCAAATATAACTGATGCAACTCAGATAAATTTAAAAACATTCGAAGCCATACCGTGCTTCAGTGGGGATAAAAACCAATATAGATCCTGGCGGAAAAGGGCATGGACATTCATGGAAAATATCAAACAATTTTCCAACCACCCAAATTACTACACAGCATTCACGATACTGCATTCAAAAATTGTTGGAGAAGCAGCAGACATCCTCCTCAACCACAATACCAAGATGAACTTTTATTCTATAATTAACAGGCTTGACTACACCTACGCAGACCAACGACCATTATATGTACTACTCCAGGAAATGAAGAAACATAAACAGGGAAGACAAACACTCTCAGAATTCCACAGCAAAATCAGCAAAGCACTGAACCTCGCACTTTCGAAGATCCCATGGCGGAATATGCAAATCAGGAAGCAGTCCGTACATTCATCACAGGACTCAACAGCAAATATACAAGCGGTACATTATATAGCCATCATCCAAAGGACCTAGAAACTGCATTTGCAATCGCAAGCACTATATACCATGACAACGCAAATATGCAGTTTGACACACTGGCTACAACACAACAATACAACCAAAAACCAAACTTTGGACCACAACGATACGAAGATAGAAGGAGGTACAATCCCAATGTACAAGCTCAATTTAATCATCAACCACGGCAGGAACCCATGGAAGTGGATAGTTCGCAACAATTTAGACGTTCAACACAATATTCCCCACAGCAGCAATACAACCCATTCAGAAGGGAGCAACAACCAACAAAAAGGGATAGAATGCCTTCATCAAAAAATTATAATCCGAACAAAGTTCAACGAGTAAACCAGACGAGAGATGAAGATATACAATCACTTGTACCACACACCGAAGATACTTATGAAACCGGCAGCGCTTTCTTAGGCGAATAAACGGATTGCCATGTCTGCAGAAGCACTGCCAAACAACAGGTAAATCCGTTAATATATTAATTGACACAGGTGCGAAAAACAATTATATTACTTCTAAGTGCAACATAGGAAAATCTATTCCAATAAAACCAATTAAGGTAAAAACGCTTCACGGATACTCTTTAACGAAAGCAAAAAAAAATTATTACACTATTAGGCCATAATTTAGTAGTTTTTCGAAACTGAAGCCTTAGAAGAGTTCGATATGCTTCTCGGGGAACATGGTCTCAGAGCCATAAAAGCAGAAATTAACTTATTTGAGTATAAAATCACGTATAAATTTAAAAGAAAAGAAGAAATTAGCGAACAAAAAGTGAATTACACAGTCAATAATGACAAATATAAAAATGAAATTGAAAATATAATGAGAATAAATGACAAAACCAACAAAATTCTGCCCTTTACAACCACTGTACAAGCTACAATTAGGACAAAATCAGAAGATCCTATTTGGGTGAAACAGTACCCGTATCCAATAGCAGACAATGAATTTATAAATAAAGAAATTCAAACATTTTTAGACAACCAAATAATACAACCTAGCAAAAGCCCATACAACTCTCCAGTATGGACCGTTGCGAAAAAAGGCACAGATGAGGAAGGGAAACCAAAAAAACGTATGGTAATAGATTTTCAAAAGCTTAATGCTCAGACTATAACTGACAGGTACCCTATCCCATATGTAGCAATGACTATTCAAAATTTAGGTAAAGCAAAAGTCTTTACAACACTAGACTTAGAGTCAGGATTTCACCAAATCTCGATAAAAAAATCAGACAGAGAAAAGACTGCATTCAGTGTGAATGGAGCAAAATACGAATTTCTTAGAATGCCATTCGGCCTAAAGAACGCACCTTCTATATTTCAGCGATGTATAGATGATATTCTGCGTCCATATATTGGTAAGTTCGCTTACGTTTATATCGACGACGTGCTTATATATTCTTCTTCGCCTGAAGAACACATGGAGCACATTCGAATAATAATAAACGCATTACACAATGCAAATATGAAAATTTCTGACGAGAAATCACATTTTTTCCAAGACTCAGTAAAATATCTTGGTCACGTAATCAAACACAATAAAATAACTGTAGATCCTAGTAAGATCCAAACAATAAAGGATTATCCAATACCTAAAAATTTAAAAGAATTAAGGTCATTTTTTAGGACTAGCTAGTTATTATAGGAAATTTGTACAAAACTTCGCTTCAATAGTGAAACCTCTTACTACATACTTACGCGGCGACAATGGCGGTGTAAACAAAAAGCAAAGCACAAAAGTATTAATTAATCTAGATAAACCAGCACTCGAAGCGATAGAGAAAATTAAAGATATGTTACAAGCACAAGTCGAATTATTTCAACCAGATTTCAACAAGCCCTTCGAACTAACGACTGATGCAAGCAACTTTGCAATAGGAGCTGTACTTTCTCAGAATAAGAAACCTATTTCATTTATATCTAGAACCCTTAACCAAACCGAACAAAACTATAGCACAAACGAAAAAGAGCTTCTTGCGATCGTTTGGTCACTTCAAAAATTAAGAAATTACCTTTACGGTATAGCAGACTTAACCATTTACACGGATCACCAGTCACTTATTTTTTCTATATCTGATGAAAATCCCAACACAAAATTGAAACGATGGAAAAATTTCATCGAAGAATATGGCGCTAAATTAGTATATAAACCAGGAAATAAAAACGTCGTCGCTGACGCATTGTCACGTGAACAGATTAATAATACTTCGAGTTGTTCACAACATTCAGCACAAAGTTCGCCAATCGAAAAATTGAAACGCGTGAAACAACCATTAAATGCATTTAAGAATCAAATAATTATTCACTATAACACAGATAACTTAGTGCAAATATCTTCACAAAATATTTTCTCATATGCACGACACACACTTTTCTATTCAACCAAGGACGAATTATTATACAGATTAATACAAATAATAAACCCAAAAGTAACAAATGCTATAAAAATAGAGGAAGAAACTCTATTCCACGTCGAAGATAATATCATTTCTTCTTTTCCAAATGTAAAAATTGTAGTAGCTCAGAAAATGACAGAAGATATAGAAAATATAGATAGACAAAAAGAAATCGTAGTACTAGCACATAGACGAGCACACATAAATTACAAAAATAACGCTCAAGAAATGCAGACAACGTATTTTTGGCCAACCATACGCACCATGTGTAAAAAGAAGCACAAGACTGTGAAATCTGTCTTACAAACAAATACGAAAGAAGACCAAATAAACAACCAATTGGAGCGACACCGATTCCAAATCACGTGGGAGAACACATACACTTAGATTTATTTTATATGAACGGCAACACATACATCACCACAACTGATAAGTACTCAAAATATTGCTATATACGAGAAATTCCAAATAAGAAAAACATACACAAATACATCGAAGAAATACTATCGCAAATCTATCCAAATGCTAGATTCATAATGACTGACAACGAAGCAGCATTATCAAGTATATGCGTAAAACAGGTTTATGAAAAACTACATATTGAGCATACGTTAACGCCAACATACCATTCAACAACAAACGGTCAAGTGGAACGCACTCATAGCACGCTGATCGAACTCACTAGAGTCCTAGCTCAAGAACACAATTCTTCACCAGGAGACGAAATCTTTAATGCCGTTCGACAATACAACAAAACAATACACTCCGTCATTGGAGAGAAACCCGAGGACGTGTTTTTTAACCGGGGAGCACATCCTGATATTAAAGAAAAAATTGAAATAAACCAACAGAAAATACTTCTATATCACAACAAAAATCGTAAGAACATCACATACCAAGCAGGGGACGTTATACTCCAAAACGCACCGACGCAATAAAAACGTAAGGAAATACTCAAAACACATTGTAAAGGAAGATAAAGGTAACACAATAATTACAAACAAAAATATTGTTATACATAAGGATAATATACGAGTACAAACATGCAAAGAATAATAATATTATTATATATATCCCTCACATTCGGTAACAGACTAATAGACTTAAAAGACAAAAAATATATAATGATAGAGACTGACCCTGTATACGTTTTTCAGGACACAGCGTTCTTATACCATATGACAAACCTTTCTAGAATCTTGACACCCTACGAAAATATAGTACGATTTGCATATAATTTAGAACAAAACTCTGCAGAATATTTGTTGATAACTAAAATAGAAATTTAATACTTACCGAAGTATACAACGAACTACATTATATCGCTACAATGATTAATTTCGCAAAAAACGGAAACTTTTATTCCGGAACTTTAAATTTAAAAGATATTCAACAAATAGTGTCTAATGAAGCATTAGATCTACCTATCAAAAATATATTAGAATATGCCGATATTAATGTTTTTTATTTTCATCACACAATTGCAAACACCTATAAATACCCATTATTAAAAACGAAATGTAAGCTATTTAATTTGTATTCACTAGCATTTAAGCACGGAAAACTATTACTAGACTCTAGAATAGCAAAATGCAATAATAAATTTACAAGTATCGAAAAATGTAAAAATTATCTAGGAAACTTTATATGCAGAATTAAGAAACCGGACAACTGTACTATTAATGTATTAGAAAACAGGCCAGCCAAATGCGAAGTGATACATGAAAATAACGCACCGCTACAAGTACTCAAAAGTGGAAACATCATTACAGATTACGAACACACCTGGAATAACGTAAAAATAAATGGACCTAAACTAATACAATTCAATTACTCAACAAATCTAGATGGAAAACGATACTACAACCACCAACAAGCACTCAAAGATGCCATACATAACCAACATGACGAACAATTACAAATAATGCGCATCTTAGAATCTAATGGTAATTACAAATTTAACAATATCCAAGAAATATCAACCTTCCTGATACCCATCGAAGAACATCCAGTCAAATACACATTTTATTTTATATTGGGACTATGTACATTAGCATTACTAACTTATGGTATGATTAAATTCTGCGAATGCTAGAGGATAAAGAAAATAGAAACACAAAGGAAAAAAATCGACGAATTATATCAAATAGAACTTCTCAAACTCCGACAGAGACAATATACAGTTTAAAACGAGGACGTTTTTTTTAAGAAGGAGGAGAGTTAACATCTCTTATTTTAAGATAGTAGTAACAAATCCATAAATTCAAATATAACTAAGATAGTAATAAAAGATGATAACAAATCCATAAACTCAAATGTAACTATTCTAAGCTAGAGATAAGACAAACATCATAAATACAACTATTGTAACGATAAGAAACACATTTTTTCTCAAAACATGTTTTGCTGATAAGAAAGGTACTAGTAACCTAAACAAAGAAAAACATATTAGAACAAATAAAAACATATTTTGAGTTAGAACAAAGAAACATTAAACATAATTATTATTATAAATAGATATTAAGTAACACTTTGTAAGTTAGTCTTAAGAATATATTTAATAAAGAAACGCACATTTCGGTGCAGAAAAAAAAGAAAATATATTTTTTTTACTCATTTCCTTAAATAGGAAATTAACTCGCGCGCATTCACGAGTTCATAACGTACAATGCATAACTGACCTAGCTTAACTTTCCCTATGCTCGTATTGCAATTAAAAAAAATCTTTTTATTTTTTTGTATCATTTTGCGTTTGTCAACAATTTTGTTTAATTGCAATTACTTATTGTAGCAAGGGTTTATTCAACTAACTTTTTTTTTCGTTTAGAAATTTTTTCTTTATTTAAAGAACATTTAGTAAGCATATTTGTGTTTTTTGTTTGTTTTAGTACGCGGAAATAAATTCGTTGTTATTGTTAAACAACTTAAAAAAGTAAAATAATTAAAGTTCAATGCTTTCCCTTATAAATTTATAACTAAATAGCCTGGATTGTAAATGAATGATCAATTATATTAAATGCCGTTCCTTTTAGGGTTTTACTAAATTCTTATGATAGACCTTTTCACACTTTTTTACTCTCAATTTTATGTTTACATGTGTTGGTATGTCTATAACTTCATATGGTCCTAACCATAAAATACATGTACTGGTGTAGCTGATTTGCCGAGTGTAGTTGCTCTACCCCCTCGAGCCTTAAAGTTTAAGATGCGTGATGTACATAAACTAATTGCTGAGCTCAACCCGAAGAAAGTTCCAGGTATTGATGGAATTAGTAACAAGATGCTGATGAATCTGCCTCGCACTGCAACTAGAATCTTACTATTTATTTTTAATGCCATATTACGACTAGAGTATTATCCCCACCGCTGGAAGCTTGCCAAGGCCAAAATGATTCAATGAGTTTACTATCAACAATATCAAAACTTTTCGAAAAGCTGCTCATGACAAAATTGTCCCCAATTCTAACTGATAGTGGGTGCATCCCGGACCATCAATTTGGTTTTAGAAGTCAGCATAGCACCATTGAACAAACGCATAGATTGGTTCAAGTTATAAGATGAACATTTCAAGAAAAGAAGTATTGTTCTACTCTTTTTATTGATGTTTCTCAGGCATTTGATAAAGTATGGCATGAAGTCCTAATTTTAAAATTGAAGACATCTACCAATAAATTTTCTAAAGCTATTGGAAAGTTATATTCTATCTCGGAAATTCATTGTTGTGGAAGGAGACTTCATGAGTGTTCCCGAATCTATCTCTGCCGGTGTGCCACAGGGCAGTATACTGGGACCAGTTTTGTATTTGATTTATACTTGTGACATGCCTGCTAGCACTAAAATACATACATCTACTTTTGCCGATGATACAGCCTTCTTTAGCATCCACGAAAACCCTCACGAAGCATCCCGATATCTTCAGGAACATATTACCTAGCTGGAACTATGGTTAAAGTTATGGAGATTTAAACTAAATGAGCAGAAGTGTGCGCAGGTAACATTTACTCTACGAAAAGATACTTGTTCTCCCATTAGAATCAATAATCAAATTGTTCCTCAACATTCACATGTAAAATACCTTGGTATACACCTTGGTCACCGGCTTACATGGAAACAACACATTGATTTTGAACTACCACAAATTAAACTAAAATTAGCTCAGGCAATTGGCTGATTGGTAGAAATTCAACTCTCAGTCGAGATTGCAAAATTTTGATATACAAGTCACTTTTGAAACCTATATGGTGCTACGGAATTCAACTATGGGGCACTGCTTCAGCTTCCAATCTCGAGAGAATACAACGAAGGCAAAACAAACTTTTACGTATGATAACTTCGGCTCCATGGTACATCAAAAATTCAAATATACATCGTGATTTGAATATGCCACTAGTGACTGAAGAAATTGCAAAATACGCAGGAGTGGATTGTTAATGGCGGAGATAGTCCTGTTTTGGGAATTCAAAACCGGGGAAAAATAAAAGTGATGGCAACCTTATTACACATTGGGGGATTTTGGGGATTTTCATGCTGATATTGTGTGTGTGTGTGTGTGCGCGCGCGTGTGTGTGTGTGTGTGTGTGTGTGAGTCTGATTCTTTGGTTATGTCTATGCATGTGTATGTGGGTGTTTGTATGTGTGTATGGGAGTGTGTGTGTGTGTGTGTGTTTGTGTATGTTGTTTTGTATTTACTTGTATGTTTGACGGTGTTCGATACTTTTGTTGTAGTGGCATACAATCATTATACCCAGTAGGAAATGGCGATGGTGAAAATGTACTGAGTCGCTTTTGACTTGTCGCTTGTGCGACGTACATACAAATGTATTTATATTGACAAGTTATTGACAAGTCCACCACAAATACACCATATCTGTTTTCTTTACTTCCTTTATACTTATGGATATAAGAAAACTTATTATAACAAAATTGTTACTAGAATTTTAGTGTTGACACAAAGACACTTGCTCCCAGTCTGACTGCAGGGTAGTTACAAGGGATCTGTGTATTTGTGTGCATATAGTGATTGTTATTTGATAGACTTTGGGCTGCTGTTTTGAGTTGTCCTTGGTATGCTTATGTAGGGTTATTGTGTATATATGTATGCATTTATGTTTGCGATCTGTGGGGAAATAATCTAATAGCTGCAGAGATTGGCAACCCTATTGTGAATAGAAATGAATGCCGAATATATTTATGGTAATGTATGTATATATTGTATTAATGTATGCGATCGTTTCTATTTTTGCTTTGAAAAATATCATTGCTTGTGTGAGTTACATCAACACTTTTTCATACATATTTACAAATGAATGTGTATAGGTTTTCTAGGCTATTAATGTAACAATTATAGGAAATAGCTTTTGGAGAAATACAGCAAAAACTTATAGAAGCACCTACTTTCACGTGTTCCGATTTTTCTAGTACCTTTATATTGCAAACTGATGCTAGCGATTTTGTTCTGGGTGTTGCTGTGTATATGAATTTCATCATATATCGTAATACCAACAGAGAATTGTGGAAATGTGTGTGTGTGTGGGTATGTGTTATGTGTGTGTGTGAGTGTATGTGTGTGTGTGTGTGTGTGTGTATGTTTGTAGGAATTTCAATGTGTGTATTTCTGTAGGAGCTTAGGGCTGATTGTGATTTATGAGGGGTGAGGTGTTCTAGTAATATGCAACCGGGGAAATCTGTGTGTTTGTATGTCTGTAGGAGTTTAAGGCTGACCATGATTTGGGTGGGCCGGATTGTTGACGTAATATGTATCCATGGGGATTTGTGGATGTGTCTGTCTATAGTAGTTTAAGGCTGATCGTGATTTGAGGTAGGTGAGGATGTTGTTGAGGTAAATTGGTTATGTGTATGTATGTATGTATGTATTTTTGTAAGAATTTAAGATGATTGTGATTTATTAGGGGCGAAGTGTTCTTGTAATATGTAGCCGTGAGAATCTATGTGTATAGACGTCTGTAGAAGCTCAAGACTATCTGTAATTTCAGGTAGGTGAGAGTGTTGTGCTGTTGAGATTAATCTTATATATTGTATATGTATGTATGTATGATCATGGGAATTTTTATATGTATATCTGGGGGAGAATTTTAGGCTGGTCGTGATTTGTGAAAGGTGGGGTGTTGTTGAAATTTTCTTGGATATTTCTTATATGAACTCTGCTATGTGCGTGTGTATTTGCGCTAATATTTATATGTAGATAGAAATAAATTGTTTTCAGTATGGACATTTGGTACTATAAAATACTATCATATGTCTGGACTTCCCTGATCTTATTATGTTTTTATACTTACGCTTGTTTTATATTTTCTCATACTTAAATTTGTCTCGCGTTAAAGTCTGCCTATATGAAATTTGTTTATATTACAGATTTTGTTTATTTCAATCTTTGAATACATTTTTTTTTTTTCATTGATGTCTTTTGTTCTTCTTGTTGTTGGTGTTGTTGTTGTAAATATTCGTCTGTGTATAGATGCGATATATTCAGTTTTTTTTATTTGAAAATAAAAACATTTTAATTTTTATCTGCGTTTACTTAAAAGTATGTGAAGATTTTTTGTTTTTAAGTAAAACTGAATTCCTGAAGATACATACTCTATAGTAATAGCAACTATAATAGAAATATTTCTTATACTTAATTTAAATTTTTTAAAGTTGATACAACGTTAGTAAGTTAACGTTAGAAATTTTTGGGGTACATAATTTTTTCTAACTATAGACTTTTTTCTTCACTTTCTACATTTGTTTTCGAAATCTTGCTTTGCTTTATGAAAATGTATAAACATTTTTAAATGAAACTGATCCGGCACTCCAGCTTATATACTGATAGTTTTTTTTTTCTTTGGTAGTCAACTTACTTCTTTTTTTAATTTTATTGATAAATATTTAAAATCAAAAGGGAGCTTTATATTGAAAGTATTATTTTCATAATTGTTGAAAACAATCACTAGTTTTTTTTTGTGATGAAATCATTTGAAGTTGAAGCTGATATCTTTGCTTACTGTTTTAAATTAAAATTTTATTCAATAGAATAAAAGGAGTTTTTTTCTTAAATACTGATGCAGTTAAGATCGGATATGAGACTGAATTTAAATGTACTTTTAAATTAGTCACAATGAACAAACTTATTTTCTTGTTGAAAAGCGATCATCAGAAAACGAAGTGGTTTTCAGAGACTTTAGGTATACCCTTTCGACGGTTCCTCTAGGATACAAGATGACTTTGTTTGACGAAATTTCTGTTGCTTTATACTGATAATATGTTTACATTAATAAGGTACATATGTATATGTTTATTTTATGAAGGGCTATTACCTATGGCTTTCATTTGACGTTCTATATGATTTTTTTTCTCATTTTATTAAAGTTCAGCGTGTTATGTATATATTTCTGAAATGTTTAAGTGTGCTTTGTGTATCCATCGGTCAGAGTGTACGTTTTAGTGGGTCAGTCAGTCTATATATTTATTTTTTTTTCTTCTAATGTACCACACCTTTTTTTCACATTTTACTACTTGAAATAGAGAATTTTTGTCTAATTTTTACATACATTAGTTAAATATGTGTATGAATTTTTAAGAAAAAATTTTAAATAGAATATTGGAAAAAGAATTAATTATGTGAATGGTTTTTATTTCTTTATTAGCTTTACTTCGCTAGATCAAAAAAATTTTTGTTTTTGCTTATTTGCCAATTCTTGTTTTCATGTCGCTTAAACATGTACAGTCTTGTTTTCATGACGCTTAAGCATGCACAGTCTTGTTTCCATATCGTTTAAGCATGCACAGTCTTGTTTTCATTGCGCTTAAACATGTGCAGTCTTGTTTTCTTTGAAAAGTTATGCACATGACAAATTGAATTTCACAATGTTATGAAATTCCATTAAATTTCATTAGATTTTTTCATAAAGAGAAACAATTTAGACAATCGGATAAGTCCTTATATTTTTCACTACATACAAGTTTCTGTTATTTTATATTCGAATAGATGAATCCTAAATTTCCTTTAAAAATAACACACAACAAGGAATAATTTAATTTAATTTTATTTATATTAATAATACATTTTAATTTAATTTTATTTATTTTTATTATAATGATGGAAACATTTCATAATATCCAATTATTAAATTTTCTAATATACTTTTACGCAAAAAATATATTGTACATCTGCTAGTACCTGGTCCTTCCTCACACTCAGGATTATACCAAGGACAGCTTTTGAAGTGTCCTTCTGTGTTGTCTTCATCTTCCATGATACCATATTCTTCGTTCTCATCCAGCATATTTTGAAAAAATTTGATCATCTCCCAATAATCAAAAAGCCTGAAGCTTTCAAAATCTCTTATAAATTGGTTTAGAGTACGTCTAATTTGGCTCATTATATTTGCCGATAAATTAATGAATGATGATTGTTTGAAGGTTTGTTTAAGACTAATTTGCTCTTTAAATTTTTAAAGTACTATCTTTTGATATTTAAAATATGTATACCATCATCTATATTCCATACTTCTTTTTTAGCACTCTATCTCTCTCTATCCCTTTCCTCTCTATAACTATCTCTTTCTGTCTATCACTATCCCTCCACTTATTCACTATTTCACCATATTTTCGATTAACCTTCTTAAAGTCGTCATCGCTACTTTTAAGATCATTTTCAGTTAAACATTCAAAGTGTGGAGAAGTAAATAAAAAAAAAATAAATAAATAAAACAAAAATGGAGTCTACAACAAATCTAACATCAAAATTTAATTCACTAAAAAATAAAACCTTAATCCACATAAAGGAGCTTGAGACATCAACTAAATACACCATTCGAAAAGTGTCAAGAGTAGCAACAAAATATGGGCCAACACTAAAAGTTGAAATGGAAAACCACATAATGTTCCTCCCAAAGCGATATAATGCTTTAACCGATGCTGAAATTAAAGAACTCTCGAGCGGATCATATTGCTTAAGTAGAGAAGGTGAACAAAGCTTAATTGTTGAAAGCGAGCTGAGTGAATTTCTAATTCAAAATTCCCAATTTCCAATTTGACAATAATATATAATAATTTTGTATTTTAAATTATAAATAAAAATACATGAAAGAGTTTTGTAAAATATAAATGTTTGTGCTTTTTTTTTATTTAATATTTTCAGTTATTTCATAAAGAAATTTAAGACATAAATGACCACAGGTAAATGTATTGAAATTCTGATGTTGATTATAGTTGTATTTTATATTTCTACCAAGATATTTGACTACTTCCGAAGGAGGTTGTAAGTTTCCAAAGCTGTCGAAATATTCTTTTTCATTGTTGTTTTTATAATATGCTACCCAATGTGTACCAGGTCCTGTTGATACGTCTAAATTGATTATTCCACATTCTATTTTCTTTGTTCGTTTTGGTAGAGTATTCAACATGAAAACACCTCTAAAATATGGAATATTTATAGAGAAACGGTTTATGTCCACATCTGTTCGTAGCATCTCTAAGAGTTTTTTGATTCCTCTTTTTAAACTAAACCATAACCCTTTTTATATGGTTTTAAGTAAAGTCCCTTTCCAACTGCTATAGATTCCATCGCTCTATTATGTCTAATTGCTTCATCAAGTTGATTTTTTGCATTCTTTGTTGCATTAACAGCTTTAGCTATAGCAGCACCTCCAGTTGTTAGACTACCAATTGCACCCAGAGCAGTTAAAATCGGTATTAGAGGCAAAAACCCCACCAATTTTTGGTACACGTATTACATGTGGTACTATAATTTGAGATTTTCTTCCTTTTAATAATTTGTTGATAGTTTTTCGGGGCAATTTTAATTGCTGAGTTAATATCTAATGGTTTTTCCTTCTTTAGTATTTTTATTGCAGCTCTAATTGATGTTCTAAACAGTTTTTTATCATTTATCTTGTTCTTTTTAACATTTTTCTTTTTCTCCACACCCATACCAAATTTTGTTTTGGCTTTCATTGCGTTAGTAACCATATAGGCAAATGATTTTTCAGCGATACTACTATCTTTTGATAAAACTCGATCCCAAGCTGAATTTTCAAGTATTTTATCAGCTTTATGTATAATGCTTAAATCCTTATTTTTTGAATAAGCTATATCGTGATCTTTACAAGCAGAGTCCAATAAATTAATTCCTTTGTCACCTCAATTTAAACGTTTTTGTAGTTTTGTTTCAGATCCACAATACTAATATCCAGGATGATAAAGTTCACCAACGGTTTATGTCCACATCAGATAGTGGTCTGTTCGTCGCATCTCTAAGAGTTTTTAGATTCCTCTTTGCAAACTAAACCATAACCCTTTTTATATAGTTTTAAGTAAAGTCCCTTTCCAACTGCTATAGATTCCATCGCTCTATTATGTCTAATTGCTTCATCAAATTGATTTTTTGCATTCTTTGTTGCATTAACAGCTTTAGCTATAGCAGCACCTCCAGTTGTTAGACTACCAATTGCACCCAGAGCAGTTAAAATCGGTATTAGAGGCAAAAACCCCACCAATTTTTGGTACACGTATTACATGTGGTACTATAATTTGAGATTTTCTTCCTTTTAATGATTTGTTGATAGTTTTTCGGGGCAATTTTAATTGCTGAGTTAATATCTAATAGTTTTTCCTTTTTTAGTATTTTTATTGCAGCTCTAATTGATGTTCTAAACAGTTTTTTATCATTTATCTTGTTCTTTTTAACATTTTTCGTTTTCTCCACACCCATACCAAATTTTGTTTTGGCTTTCATTGCGTTAGTAACCATATAGGCAAATGATTTTTCAGCAATACTACTATCTTTTGATAAAACTCGATCCCAAGCTGAATTTTCAAGTATTTTATCAGCTTTATGTATAATGCTTAAATCCTTATTTTTTGAATAAGCTATATCGTGATCTTTACAAGCAGAGTCCAATAAATTAATTCCTTTGTCACCTCAATTTAAACGTTTTTGTAGTTTTGTTTCAGGTCCACAATACTAATATCCAGGATGATAAAGTTCCCCAGTTAGAGAGTTTATTTTTTATCTACTATACCTCCTCCAACGAAGGTGTTTTTATGACTAAACGTTTTCTGATATTGTATAACTATATCATCTAATTTTGTCGATAATAACAGGTAACATTTATAAAATCTATTTAGTTCGTAATATTGTTCCTTCTACTATTTTTTTTTTGTTTACTTGCCTCTATCTTGACTGGTGGTTTCTCAGTCTTTAAACTTGTGTATTCTCAACTTCTGTCTTGATGTTACTTTCTTCTTTCATGCGAATTCTAGTTTTTTCTTTTCATATCGCTTAAACATGCACAGTCTTGTTGTCTTTGAAAGGTTCTGCACAAAACAAATCGAATTTCACAATATTATGAAGTTCCATTATATTTCATTAGGTATTTTCTTATCGACACCAACTGCTTTAACACCATCTCATTTACGTTTGCTAACAGCAAATAGTACAATAGGTGTCAGCTATTAGATCAGCTTATCAGCTATTAGATCAGCTTATTAGCACCTGGTCTGTTTTTCAGATCAGCTTTTCAGGAGCTGGTCTGGTTTTCAAATCAGCTTTTCAGGACCTGGTCTGGTTTTCAGATCAGCTTATCAGGACCTGGTCTGGTTTTCAGATCAGCTTTTCAGGACCTGGTCTGGTTTTCAGATCAGCTTTTCAGGACCTGGTCTGGTTTTCAGATCAGCTTTTCAGGACCTGGTCTGGTTTTCAGATCAGCTTATCAGGACCTGGTCTGGTTTTCAGATCAGGCTATCAGGACCTGGTCTGGTTTTCAGATCAGCTTATCAGGAGCTGGTCTGATTTTCAGGTCAGCTTATTAGGAGCTGGTCTGGTTTTCAGGTCAGATGAAATAACTAAAGTCTATCTTTTATTAGCAGTATTTTTTTTTCTATAACGAAAATCGTTTAATTCAATATATTTGCTTACAATCAAAAATCCATATTTATCTTTCCAACACTCTACAAATTTTTAAAAATTGTAAAAATTCATATTACTGCCAACATGAACCTTGTAAACATGCTTCATATTTTTCTCATTAAAAGAAAAAAGGTTTAAAAACATATATTTATACTAAAATTATCTATATACTACTACAAATATGAATAGTTAAAGAAATTACATAATTTCATAATTAAAAGAATGGGTTATTATACATTTATTTTTTTCTGGTAATGAAGCTTAATACATTTCAATTATGATATTTGCTGATGTTGCATGTGGAAAGCAGAATAATATACATACATATGTACGTGTACGTGTATATTTTTGTATGGGGCGACAGAAGAATGATGACTCATTCTACTTGTGCCAAACTTATAGCATAATTCTTAATACATGCATACATACATACATACAGACAAAGTTAAAAATATAAATAAACAAGAAGCAAAACTAGAACGACGTCAGCTCAAAATTATTTTAAGTATGGGTGCATTTAATTTATAAGATTTGTTGATTTACGCAAGTTAAAAAACGTTTTTAAGCTAATATTTTATTATGAATACAATTTTAGCGAATTTTGCTCAAACAACATTTGAAATGCTGTTTACAATTTTTATGAATATGGCTATAAGCATTTAATAAGAGACAATGCAAATGTAATTATAATGTTTAAGTAAGATGAGAAAAATATGAAGCATGTTTACAAGGTTCATGTTGGCAGTAATATGAATTTTGACAAGTTTTAAAAAATTTGTAGAGTGTTGGAAGGATAAATATGGATTTTAGATTATAAGCAAATATATTGAATTAAACGATTTTCGTTATAGAAAAAAAATACTGCTAATAAAAGATAGACTTTAGTTATTTCATCTGACCTGAAAACCAGACCAGCTCCTAATAAGCTGACCTGAAAATCAGACCAGCTCCTGATAAGCTGATCTGAAAACCAGACCAGGTCCTGATAGCCTGATATGAAAACCAGACCAGGTCCTGAAAAGCTGATCTGAAAACCAGACCAGGTCCTGAAAAGCTGATCTGAAAACCAGACCAGGTCCTGATAAGCTGATCTGAAAACCAGACCAGGTCCTGAAAAGCTGATTTGAAAACCAGACCAGCTCCTGAAAAGCTGATCTGAAAAACAGACCAGGTGCTAATAAGCTGATCTAATAGCTGATAAGCTGATCTAATAGCTGACACCTATTGTACTATTTGCTGTTAGCAAACGTAAATGAGATGGTGTTAAAGCAGTTGGTGTCGATAAGAAAATACCTAATGAAATATAATGGAACTTCATAATATTGTGAAATTCGATTTGTTTTGTGCAGAACCTTTCAAAGACAACAAGACTGTGCATGTTTAAGCGATATGAAAAGAAAAAACTAGAATTCGCATGAAAGAAGAAAGTAACATCAAGACAGAAGTTGAGAATACACAAGTTTAAAGACTGAGAAACCACCAGTCAAGATAGAGGCAAGTAAACAAAAAAAAAATTGTAGAAGGAACAATATTACGAACTAAATAGATTTTATAAATGTTACCTGTTATTATCGACAAAATCAGATGATATAGTTATACAATATCAGAAAACGTTTAGTCATAAAAACACCTTCGTTGGAGGAGGTATAGTAGATAAAAAATAAACTCTCTAACTGGTGAACTTTATCATCCTGGATATTAGTATTGTGGACCTGAAACAAAACTACAAAAACGTTTAAATTGAGGTGACAAAGGAATTAATTTATTGGACTCTGCTTGTAAAGATCACGATATAGCTTATTCAAAAAATAAGGATTTAAGCATTATACATAAAGCTGATAAAATACTTAAAAATTCAGCTTGGGATCGAGTTTTATCAAAAGATAGTAGTATTGCTGAAAAATCATTTGCCTATATGGTTACTAACGCAATGAAAGCCAAAACAAAATTTGGTATGGGTGTGGAGAAAAAGAAAAATGTTAAAAAGAACAAGATAAATGATAAAAAACTGTTTAGAACATCAATTAGAGCTGCAATAAAAATACTAAAGAAGGAAAAACCATTAGATATTAACTCAGCAATTAAAATTGCCCCGAAAAACTATCAACAAATTATTAAAAGGAAGAAAATCTCAAATTATAGTACCACATGTAATACGTGTACCAAAAATTGGTGGGGTTTTTGCCTCTAATACCGATTTTAACTGCTCTGGGTGCAATTGGTAGTCTAACAACTGGAGGTGCTGCTATAGCTAAAGCTGTTAATGCAACAAAGAATGCAAAAAATCAACTTGATGAAGCAATTAGACATAATAGAGCGATGGAATCTATAGCAGTTGGAAAGGGACTTTACTTAAAACCATATAAAAAGGGTTATGGTTTAGTTTACAAAGAGGAATCAAAAAACTCTTAGAGATGCTACGAACAGATGTGGACATAAACCGTTTCTCTATAAATATTCCATATTTTAGAGGTGTTTTCATGTTGAATACTCTACCAAAACGAACAAAGAAAATAGAATGTGGAATAATCAATTTAGACGTATCAACAGGACCTGGTACACATTGGGTAGCATATTATAAAAACAACAATGAAAAAGAATATTTCGACAGCTTTGGAAACTTACAACCTCCTTCGGAAGTAGTCAAATATCTTGGTAGAAATATAAAATACAACTATAATCAACATCAGAATTTCAATACATTTACCTGTGGTCATTTATGTCTTAAATTTCTTTATGAAATAACTGAAAATATTAAATAAAAAAAAAGCACAAACATTTATATTTTACAAAACTCTTTCATGTATTTTTATTTATAATTTAAAATACAAAATTATTATATATTATTGTCAAATTGGAAATTGGGAATTTTGAATTAGAAATTCACTCAGCTCGCTTTCAACAATTAAGCTTTGTTCACCTTCTCTACTTAAGCAATATGATCCGCTCGAGAGTTCTTTAATTTCAGCATCGGTTAAAGCATTATATCGCTTTGGGAGGAACATTATGTGGTTTTCCATTTCAACTTTTAGTGTTGGCCCATATTTTGTTGCTACTCTTGACACTTTTCGAATGGTGTATTTAGTTGATGTCTCAAGCTCCTTTATGTGGATTAAGGTTTTATTTTTTAGTGAATTAAATTTTGATGTTAGATTTGTTGTAGACTCCATTTTTGTTTTATTTATTTATTTTTTTTTATTTACTTCTCCACACTTTGAATGTTTAACTGAAAATGATCTTAAAAGTAGCGATGACGACTTTAAGAAGGTTAATCGAAAATATGGTGAAATAGTGAATAAGTGGAGGGATAGTGATAGACAGAAAGAGATAGTTATAGAGAGGAAAGGGATAGAGAGAGATAGAGTGCTAAAAAAGAAGTATGGAATATAGATGATGGTATACATATTTTAAATATCAAAAGATAGTACTTTAAAAATTTAAAGAGCAAATTAGTCTTAAAGAAACCTTCAAACAATCATCATTCATTAATTTATCGGCAAATATAATGAGCCAAATTAGACGTACTCTAAACCAATTTATAAGAGATTTTGAAAGCTTCAGGCTTTTTGATTATTGGGAGATGATAAAATTTTTTCAAAATATGCTGGATGAGAACGAAGAATATGGTATCATGGAAGATGAAGACAACACAGAAGGACACTTCAAAAGCTGTCCTTGGTATAATCCTGAGTGTGAGGAAGGACCAGATACTTGCAGATGTACAATATATTTTTTGCGTAAAAGTATATTAGAAAATTTAATAATTGGATATTATGAAATGTTTCCATCATTATAATAAAAATAAATAAAATTAAATTAAAATGTATTATTAATATAAATTAAATTAAATTAAATTATTCCTTGTTATGTGTTATTTTTAAAGGAAATTTAGGATTCATCTATTCGAATATAAAATAACAGAAACTTGTATGTAGTGAAAAATATAAGGACTTATCCGATTGTCTAAATTGTTTCTCTTTATGAAAAAATCTAATGAAATTTAATGGAATTTCAGAACATTGTGAAATTCAATTTGTCATGTGCATAACTTTTAAAAGAAAACAAGACTGTACATGTTTAAGCGCAATGAAAACAAGACTGTGCATGCTTAAACGATATGGAAACAAGACTGTGCATGCTTAAGCGTCATGAAAACAAGACTGTACATGTTTAAGCGACATGAAAACAAGAATTTGCAAATAAGCAAAAACAAAAATTTTTTTGATCTAGCGAAGTAAAGCTAATAAAGAAATAAAAACCATTCACATAATTAATTCTTTTTCCAATATTCTATTTAAAATTTTTTCTTAAAAATTCATACACATATTTAACTAATGTATGTAGATACCCAGAAAAAAATTAGACAAAAATTCTCTATTTCAAGTAGTAAAATGTGAAAAAAGGTGTGGTACATTAGAAGAAAAAAAAAATAAATATATAGACTGACTGACCCACTAAAAAGTACACTCTGTCCGATGGACACACAAAGCACACTTAAACATTTCAGAAATATATACACAACACGCTGAACTTTAATAAAATGAGAAAAAAAATCATATAGAACGTCAAATGAAAGCCATAGGTAATAGCCCTTCATAAAATAAACATATACATATGTACCTTATTAATGTAAACATATTATCAGTATAAAGCAACAGAAATTTCGTCAAACAAAGTCATCTTGTATCCTAGAGGAACCGTCGAAAGGGTATACCTAAAGTCTCTGAAAACCACTTCGTTTTCTGATGATCGCTTTTCAACAAGAAAATAAGTTTGTTCATTGTGACTAATTTAAAAGTACATTTAAATTCAGTCTCATATCCGATCTTAACTGCATCAGTATTTAAGAAAAAAGCTCCTTTTATTCTATTGAATAAAATTTTAATTTAAAACAGTAAGCAAAGATATCAGCTTCAACTTCAAATGATTTCATCACAAAAAAAAACTAGTGATTGTTTTCAACAATTATGAAAATAATAATTTCAATATAAAGTTCCCTTTTGATTTTAAATGTTTATCAATAAAAATAAAAAAAGAAGTAAGTTGACTACCAAAGAAAAAAAACTATCAGTATATAAGCTGGAGTGCCGGATCAGTTTCATTTAAAAATGTTTATACATTTTCATAAAGCAAAGCAAGATTTCGAAAACAAATGTAGAAAGTGAAGAAAAAAGTCTATAGTTAGAAAAAATTATGTACCCCAAAAATTTCTAACGTTAACTTACTAACGTTGTATCAACTTTAAAAAAATTTAAATTAAGTATAAGAAATATTTCTATTATAGTTGCTATTACTATAGAGTATGTAATATCTTCAGGAATTCAGTTTTACTTAAAAACAGAAAATCTTCACAAACTTTTAAGTAAACGCAGATAAAAATTAAAATGTTTTTATTTTCAAATAAAAAAAACTGAATATATCGCATCTATACACAGTCGAATATTTACAACAACAACACCAACAACAAGAAGAACAAAAGACATCAATGACAAAAAAAATGTATTCAAAGATTGAAATAAACAAAATCTGTAATATAAACAAATTTCATATAGGCAGACTTTAACGCGAGACAAATTTAAGTATGAGAAAATATAAAACAAGCGTAAGTATAAAAACATAATAAGATTAGGGAAGTCCAGACATATGATAGTATTTTATAGTACCAAATGTCGATACTGAAAACAATTTATTTCTATCTACATATAAATATTAGCTCAAATACACACACACATAGCAGAATTCATATAAGAAATATCCAAGAAAATTTCAACAACACCCCACCTTTCACAAATCACGACCAGCCTAAAATTCTCCCCCAGATATACATATAAAAATTCCCATGATCATACATACATACATATACAATATATAAGATTAATCTCAACAGCACAACACTCTCACCTACCTGAAATTACAGATAGTCTTGAGCTTCTACAGACGTCTATACACATAGATTCTCACGGCTACATATTACAAGAACACTTCGCCCCTAATAAATCACAATCATCTTAAATTCTTACAAAAATACATACATACATACATACACATAACCAATTTACCTCAACAACATCCTCACCTACCTCAAATCACGATCAGCCTTAAACTACTATAGACAGACACATCCACAAATCCCCATGGATACATATTACGTCAACAACCCGGCCCACCCAAATCATGGTCAGCCTTAAACTCCTACAGACATACAAACACACAGATTTCCCCGGTTACATATTACTAGAACACCTCACCCCTCATAAATCACAATCAGCCCTAAGCTCCTACAGAAATACACACATTGAAATTCCTACAAACATACACACACACACACACACACACATACACACACACACACATAACACATACCCACACACACACACATTTCCACAATTCTCTGTTGGTATTACGATATATGATGAAATTCATATACACAGCAACACCCAGAACAAAATCGCTAGCATCAGTTTGCAATATAAAGGTACTAGAAAAATCGGAACACGTGAAAGTAGGTGCTTCTATAAGTTTTTGCTGTATTTCTCCAAAAGCTATTTCCTATAATTGTTACATTAATAGCCTAGAAAACCTATACACATTCATTTGTAAATATGTATGAAAAAGTGTTGATGTAACTCACACAAGCAATGATATTTTTCAAAGCAAAAATAGAAACGATCGCATACATTAATACAATATATACATACATTACCATAAATATATTCGGCATTCATTTCTATTCACAATAGGGTTGCCAATCTCTGCAGCTATTAGATTATTTCCCCACAGATCGCAAACATAAATGCATACATATATACACAATAACCCTACATAAGCATACCAAGGACAACTCAAAACAGCAGCCCAAAGTCTATCAAATAACAATCACTATATGCACACAAATACACAGATCCCTTGTAACTACCCTGCAGTCAGACTGGGAGCAAGTGTCTTTGTGTCAACACTAAAATTCTAGTAACAATTTTGTTATAATAAGTTTTCTTATATCCATAAGTATAAAGGAAGTAAAGAAAACAGATATGGTGTATTTGTGGTGGACTTGTCAATAACTTGTCAATATAAATACATTTGTATGTATAATGATTGTATGCCACTACAACAAAAGTATCGAACACCGTCAAACATACAAGTAAATACAAAACAACATACACAAACACACACACACACACACTCCCATACACACATACAAACACCCACATACACATGCATAGACATAACCAAAGAATCAGACTCACACACACACACACACACACGCGCGCACACACACACACACACAATATCAGCATGAAAATCCCCAAAATCCCCCAATGTGTAATAAGGTTGCCATCACTTTTATTTTTCCCCGGTTTTGAATTCCCAAAACAGGACTATCTCCGCCATTAACAATCTACACGCAGGCAAATATTTAACAAAACTCGAATCACATAGAATCCGCTTGCTCGTAATATTTCGAACTTTACTGGACACATCCGCCTAAAAAAGATGGACACAAGGACTCTTATACTCAACACTCCAGATGGGACTACTACTACTATACTTTTTTTTCCTTTTTGATTATCACTACTTATGTGTTATTTATAACTATCACTAAGTTTATGTCCGACAGTGGTCGGGCCTAATAATTATATTTTAGATTTAAGATTTGAATACTTATTGTTAGTTCATATTTGAGGATACAATAAATAAATACATGTATTAAAATAAAATGTATTTGTTTCAACAATGGGTTTTTCCATATTTTTGTATTACAATATGTATTTTTGAGCAAAAACAGATACAAACAGTAGCTCAGCAGCAATACAATAAGCACTTGTTATCAGTTTTTAATTGTATTTTAATTTGGAAAAGCACACACACAGAATAACTCTTTTACTAGTTCTGTCGCTCACACCAGTGATGGGAATTGAAAATCTTGATTTCGTGCCAAATCTGCTTTTAAATAGTGCCAAAATCACTTGAATAGTGCCAAAACACTTTTTATATAATTTTATGTTGGCACTTGAGTTCATTTAAACTATGGTTTTTGAATGATAATTTATTGTCCTTAAAACTACAAAACTTTACGAATATCACAAAACACACGGTCTAAAATTAGTTGTATATATACATTAATACATTTCGAGCCCTATTTTCGATTTAATCGAAAAATTGCAAAATTATCCATAACTTTTAAAACACATGCTGTAAAATTTATCGTTAGCTACAATTTGCGTATGTAGTCGTAAAACATATTTGAATGTTATAAGAAAGCCTTCTCTTCAATCGAAAGTAATGCTCGATATGTATGTATCATATATTAATAATTTGTACTTATTATCAAGAAATACAAATATAAAAACATTTTTTACTTTATAGTAATGATTCTAAAGGACATACTTAAAGACTATAATAACCCCAAACTAATTTAAATGATAAAATAACTTTTTCTTATTAGATGTATATACTTGTACTTAGTGACAGTTATATATTTACAGTTTGTGCTTTTTTTATGATTTATATACTGTCGAGTTGTACAAATTCGTGCACGTTAAAAATAATAATAATTGCTAGCTATTTATTTGAACCAAACAAAGATTCTGTCTGTATAGTAGAATTTTTATTGCTCTTTTGGTTCATCATTTTATATGTATTACGATTATATACAAGATATATTGTTAGACTTCAAAAATCTTTACCATGTATTAAAAATGCTAAAGTTCATATTTGCTGTCCATTTAACATTTTACTTTTGATCAAATTTTGAACTAAAAATATACTTTCCACGCTTTATGAAGAACAGAGAATAAAAAGTATACCTTAAACGGTTCTATGAATATTACTTACAAATTGTTCATTGAAACTATTGTTTACGTCTTCATGTCTTTCAAAAACTCACTCACACTTAAGCCCTTGAATTTTTTACATCTTCAAAATCTAATATGGATCAGGGCTGTCAGATTTATTTTCACCATTTTCGCCAAATCCCATGTTTAAAATCGCCAGTCTCTTTTTTTTAGTTTTTGACAATGAAATATGTATTTTATAAATTATTAAAAATTTATTTTATAAATTATAAAAAATTAATTTGTTCCGAATCGCTAAAATTCGCCAAACATGGGGAAATATCGCCATTATATCTGTGGCAATAAATAATAATGGCTTAAGTTGACATAAGTGCTTTTTCATTTTATTACATATTCTTGTTCTCTTCTTCAATATCTATTGTAATACGCAAGGATCGTCAAATTATGCAATATAAAACGTCTTTGAAAAGGGAGTCCCTATAGCCCCTTTTTTATTTCAAAACAGCTGGGGGGTCCCAGGTAAAACTTAGGCGTTCAAAAGAACTGCCAAAAGAAGTTTTGAAACTTTAAAAGAAAACAAGGCTAAAGAGACGATTTATGTTAATCAAATTAAAATCTGATTTTATTCTTCTTATTCTTTGGCTTATATACTAATTTTGAAAATAAATCTTAACCTTTCTAACTTATTCTAAACATACAAGTATTATTGTTTTCTCTTTCAATACTATGAAGGATCGTATTCACACTTCCGTTTAACCAATCATCGTATTTTATATTTAGAATTGCACTCAAACAGAAATGTGTCACTCAAACATGCATGCATACAAAGAAAGTAATGTTATTGATACTTTATTAGTTCTTTGTTGCTTTCATTGTGCAAGCATTATTAACTTGTGTGATACACTACACCCTCACCCTTAAGAGAAAAATTAGGGAGGAATTTTTCTAATCAACTTCATAGTATTGTTACAATATTTTCTTACTGCCTTATTCATAAAAAATATTTCAGGTTTATTAAGCTCTTATTTGACGTATTTCTATGGGAAATTTGTCAAATAAACCTGAAATATTTTTTATGAATAAGGCAGTTATAATTTACTTATATACATAATTAATTTGAACATTTATAAAATAATTAATTTGAATTTTTATATAGGTATAGGTATTTTATTTTTACGTATATATTAGCGATTATATTAGGATTTGTATTCTATAATGATTTAAATGTTTTTAAATTATTATTATGGTATGTTTTATTTGTTCCCTTGTAATCTGTTGTGGTGTTTACACCATCCCTACTTATTATTTTGAATGGTCCTTTATATGGACTTTGATGTTTTTTCCTATCTTCTATTTTAACTAATACTAAATCTCCTACATTAAGATTAAGTCTATTTTTACTTTTATCATTATTTATTCTTTTTTCTTTAGATTTTATTAATAATTCTTTTGCCTTATTTAATGCAAATTGTAATGTGACTCGTAACTCTTGTACGTAGTCGTCATAATTATATATTTTTATTTTATTATTAATGGTGTCAGATGGTAGGCTTGGTAATTTCCCATAAACTAATTCAAAAGGCGAGTAGCCTGTATCTACATGTGGTGCCGTATTGTAGGCAAAGTGAAATATGGAATCCACTTATCCCATTCATAATCATTTGCGGTTGTTAGCAAGAATTCATTAAGAACCCTATGGTTTCTTTCTATTGAACCTAATGTTTCATGGTGGTATGGTGTTGAAAATACTTGTTTGATTTGTAATAATGAGCATATGTTTTTCATAAGTTCGTTTGTAAATTCTGTTCCTCTGTCGGATTTAAGTACTTTAAATTTACCATATTTTAAAATAAAATGTTCGACTAATGTTTTTGCTATGACAAGTGCATCTTTTGTCTGCATTGGTTGTGCAACGACAAATTTTGTCAGTTCGCACTGCATTGTTAAGATGTAGCGGTAGTCGTTTGATATACGAAGAGGACCAACGGTGTCAATTGAAATCACTTCAAAACTATTGTTTGGTGTTTTTGTTAGTGTGAGTGGTTCTTTTATGTGTTTTGTTTGTTTATTTTTGTTACAACTGTCACAATAAGATACAAATTGTTTTACCATCTTGTTCATATTCTTCCAGATGTATCGTTGTTTTAATTTAATGATTGTTTTTCTTATTCCTAAGTGTCCAGCGTGGGTGGTATTGTGGAATTGGTCAATTAGTTTATATTTTAAAATGTCATCTGTTATTCATTTTGGGACGTTGTATATTAATATTTTCAATTGAGGACTTTTGTTATTTATTCTTATTTTTGCATATGCTTTTTTCAATTCTTCTTTGGTATATATTTTAAAGATTTTATCTTCACTTGAAAGTGCTAATTCTTTTATATTTTCTTTATTCATTTTAGATATCAGATTACTCAGAATCGAATCTAGTTTCGCTGAGTTATTACTGAATCTTGCATGCATATTATTTTTATTCATATTTTCTGTATGTAACTTCTTCATAATCGAATCTGGTTTCGGAGAATTATCGTTACTTACTTTATTATTATTAATCTTATTTTTGGTACATAACTTCATGGTCGAAACTGGTTTCGATGAATTATCATTATGTCCGATGTGCACAATATTATCTTCAATAATTATATCTTTTTCTTCTATATTTTCGCTTTTATTAAATTGCAATTTTTTATATTTTTGACGTCATTAATGGATATGCATTCCCATATTTGAAGTTGATCAGACTTCTGAGAATTACATTTTTCCATATTATTTTCTTCTACACGTGTATTATTATCTATATCATTTTCCTCTTAATTTTTCTCATTATCTATTATTTTATTTGCCTCATTAATTTTATTCTTATTTGCATTGTTTAACTTATTTTGCATAGCCCTTGTCATTATTAATACTTTTTTTTTCGTCATTTTCTTGTGGTATCAGTTGTTTTAATATCAGCATTTGTATTCATCTTTCCTTTTTTATAAACAATTGTGAACTCATAATCACTTAAATCAAGTCTTATTCTTGTCATTTTTGATGAAGGATTCTTGTGTGAAAATAGTGAAATTAATGGTCTGTGGTCTGTAACTACAATAAATTTTCTGCCATATAAGTAAGGTTTAAAGAAATTTATGCTCCAATGAATTGCTAGAAGTTCTTTTTCAATTACTGGTTTGTTAATATCATGTTTTTGCAATGATTTACTAGCGTATGAGATTGGTAAATCTTGTCCTATTTCGCCTTGAGATAAGACTGCCCCTAACCCATAGTTTGATGCGGCAGTTGTTAAAATAAATGGTTTATCAAAATCCGGATATTGTAATACTGGTGAGTTCATTAATTTTTCTTTTAATTTTTCAAAAGCATGTTGGCATTGGACGGACCAAATGAATTTAGTTGATTTTTTTAATAGTGCGTTCAAATGTTTTGCAATGTCGGCAAAGTTTGGTATGAATTTTCTGTAGTAGTTGCAGAATTCAACAAATCGTCTTACTTCGTCCGCGTTTTTCGGTACTGGATAGTTTTTGATTACTTCGTATTTGGATGGGTCTGTTTTTACTCCGTCTTTTGTTATTAAATGTCCCAAGTAAACTACTTCTGGTCTTAAGAAACAACATTTTCTTGGGTTTAGTTTTAGATTGTATTTTTGTAATCGGTCTAGTACTTTTATTAAATTTTGATTGTGATGATTTAAACAACATCCGTACACAATTATGTCATCAACGTAAAGAAATGCTTCGGATTCTAATCCAGATAGTGCTATTGTAAGCATTCTTTGAAAACTATTTGAAGAAATTTTTAATCCGAATGGAAGTCTTTCAAATTGAAAATAGCCTTGTGGTGTAGAAAAAGCAGTTAGTGGTCTGTATTCTTTATTTAACTCAATTTGGTGAAAGGAACTGGTCATATCGAGTGTAGAAAACCATTTTGCTCTAGTTAAAGGAAATTTGTCATTGATAATTTTATCATTAAGTTTTCTAAAATCCACAACAAGTCTCCATTTCTTTTCATCTTCTATATTTTTCTTTGGTATTAAAAGGAGTGGAGCATTATATGGGCTAATTGATGGTTCTATTATTTTGTCATCAAGCATTTTCTGTACTTGTTCATTTATTATTTCAGTATTCGAGTGTGGTAGTCTATAGTTTTTTATATAAACTGGTGTGTTGTCCGAGGTCGTGATTGTTTGTTTATAAAAATTGTTGACGGTTAGTTTTTCGTCTTCTAAATGAAAAGCATTTTGATATTGTTTAAATATTCCTATTAGTTGTGCTTTTACAAATTTGTCATTATGGTCTAATTTCAGTTCATTCACTATTCTTTCAAAACGTTCGTTATTGTTCATATTATTCTAACTTAATATCTCATAATTTTTAAGTGGGTCAGTCTGGAGTTGGATGCCTTTTATTGTTACGAAGTCGTTTGTTGTGTTTAAAATTTTTATGTGTGTCATGCCGCTTTTGGGTGCTATTGAATTACTTAAAAATATTCCCTCTTGTAATTGTTTATTAAATATGACGCAATCTTCTTTTAGTTCTAATTTTATGGCTTGAATAATTTCTGTTCTGGGTGGTATTGTTATTTGTAATGAAGAAATTGGTTTTGATTGCATGGGCAGAATTGTGGTAGACTCGTTTATAAATAAAGAAATTGTAAATGTCTCGTAATCAATTTTACAAAGATATTTTTGCAGAAAATCTCTACCAATTACGCCATCTGTTTCTATAGGAAAATCTGAATTTACTAGTTGGAAAGAATGTATACATTTTTCATTTGATAGGGAGAGTTCAAGTTTTATTGTGCCTAAAGGGTATATTTCTTCTTTTGTTATTCCAGTAAGTTTGCATTTTTGTTTGTATCACAAAGTGATATGACAGCGCCTGTGTCGATAAGGAATGTCAATATTCTATTCTTGTATTTTGTGTTTATAAAATTTGTTCTGTTTGCACATATCATATGTATTCTTAATTCTGGCTCTCCGGAATAGTTATGTATTCGGGCCTACTTCGTTTCCCGAATTTTGTATGGTGTGTATATACTTGTTGTTGTTTCTGTTGGTGTAATCTTGGTTATTGTTAAAGTTTCTTCTGTAATTGTTGTTATTCCTATTGTTACTTAGATTATTTCTATTATTGTTGAAATTATTGTTTCTAGAGAAATTGTTGTTTCTTGGTGAGTTATTGTTAATATTGCCATAATTGTTATTTCTTGTGTAACTATTTCTGTTTAAGTTTTGTTTGTTATAAGAACTGTTATTATTGTAGTTAGTAAATGTGTTATTATTTCTGTTGTGATTTTGTGATTGATACTGTGGTTTCTCTTTTCTGATATGTAGAATTGCATTATTAGTTACCTTCTTTTCATTTTCAAGTTCACTTGCAAGTTCTGATGCTTCTTGCAATGTGGTTGGTCGCGACGCGTATATGGTCGATTTAAAGTCTTCATTTAGTCCCTTTTTGAAAGTATCTAGGGCTAATTTATTATTTAATATAACTATGATATTCTTTTCTGCTACTGTCGCAGTATTTCCTAGTTCTTCTATCCCTAACTTGTTTAGGCTATCTATTATATATCTATTATATATAATATTTTGTCTTTAAACGAATTAACTGACATTTTTCCTTGAAACAATGTACTAAGCTTGTTTTGCAATTCTGGTATTGTTTTAGTGGTTTTGTATCTTTTTTCTAACAATTCTTTTAATGCTTCAAAGTTTTCTGGTTTGATGTAACTTCCTATCGCTGTTCTAACGTTAGATGTTAGTTTAGCATAATAAATGTATTGAAGAAAATCTACTTTAGCTGTTGCTGAGAATGATTTGTTTATCAGCTCCGCTGTTATTAAGAAACTTTCTAGTTCTACGAAATTACCAGCAAACAATGGTAAAGCTTTTGAAACGGTTTCTAAGCTAAATGATGCCATTGTGGTATTTTGTTGTTCTAATTCTTTTTGATTTTCTAATAATAATTCTTTAATTCTTGCATAAGTGCCATTAAATTCTATCTTTAGAGAAGATAATTTTTCTTCGTTTTCTTCTTTGAGAGTATTTGATTGAAAATCTTCTTTTATTTTTTCTATCGCTTCTAATTTGCTTTTAAATGTCTTCTCTTTGTAAATTCTGCTTGGATTTTTCTTTAGAATCTTTAGTATTTCGTTTAAATCAAAAATATTTTTCTCCATTTAAATTATTTATTATCATTTACAATTACAAATGTGAACATTTTTTTTTTAACTTCTGTAATAGCATTATCTGTGTTAAGTCTGTTTTTGTGTTTGCGAACATAATTTTTGAAATAGGTATTAATTTTATAGGCCATATATAATATTAATGCTATTATGATTAAAGTTATAATATTATACTCTGGTATAATATTGGTAGTATTTTTTCCTTCACCGTTGTTTACAATATTTTCTTGGATTTCCACCTTGCTCTGTGGTTTTCCCATTTTGTTTTTTATTTTATTGCCCCAAATGGGTCCTACCATTAGAATGAATACTGTATTTAGAGAAAACTTTATATTAATAATTTTTGTATTTTAAACATTGGAAAATTCATTTTATTAATTTTTGTATTTTAAAAATTTAATTTTATTTTGAATTTTTTTCTTTGTCTCTAGTGTTGTTGCTAGGGTTGATTCCTTGTAGAGTATAGCTAACTCTTTTCGCTTTTGGAATTTTCTGCCGGCTCTTTTCTTCTTAATCTTTTTTCGGTTGTAACTGGTGCTTGGCTATTATTTGGCTTTTTGTTCCTTCTTCTATATTCTTCAATCGTGATCGGCTTAGGGCCAGCGTTACGTGGAAGTGGTATATAAACGGGTGCTACTTCCAGTGTGTTTCGTGTGACGGCAGGCTCGTATTCTTCGCTGCAGTTTTCTCTGATATACTTCTCCCAGCGGGTTACAATTTCTTCTATTTCCGATTCTGACATTTGGGAAAACAAAAATACTGTGTTTTTATCTAATTGTCCGATGTTGCAGGATCGCCATGTAATACGCAAAGATCGTCAAATTATGCAATATAAAACGTCTTTGAAAAGGGAGTCCATATAGCCCCTTTTTTATTTTAAAACAGCTGGGGGGTCCCAGGTGAAACTTAGGCGTTCAAAAGAACTGGCAAAAGAAGTTTTGAAACTTTAAAAGAAAACAAGGCTAAAGAGCCGATTTATGTTAATCTAATTAAAGTCTGATTTTATTCTACTTATTCTTTGGCTTATATACTAATTTTGAAAATAAATCTTAACCTTTCTAACTTACTCTAAACATACAAATATTATTGTTTTCTCTTTCAATAATATGAAGGATCGTATTCACATTTCCGTTTAACCAATCATCGTATTTTATATTTAGAATTGCACTCAAACAGAAATGTGTCACTCAAACAATTATTCGTAAGCAGTTCAGCATTGCACCATGCATGCATACAAAGAAAGTAATGTTATTGATACTTTATTAGTTCTTTGTTGCTTTCATTGTGCAAGCATTATTAACTTGTGTGATACACTACACTATCACTTAACTAAATTTCAATTAAAAAATGTCATTATTAAGAAAACTATACGCATTTATATTTCAACTTAAGTCTTATTGGAAAATAATACGTAAGCCATAACATCTTACCTCAACTTAATATTTTTTTCTGTAGCTACAACAATATTAAAATATTTGAGCATAAAAACTTGTATACACTTAAGTTCAATAACTAACATCCCATCCAAATTATTATTCATTAAAAAAAACTTATATTTAACTAAGGTTTTAAAAAATTTTCTTATCTCAGGTTTTCTGCATTTTTCAATTTAACCTAAAGCACTTATCTCGACTTACCATCAATAAAAATTATTTTGCCTTTCAATATAATAGCTTAAGTGCACTTTAATTTTTATTTTTTTAACAATGGATTTTTTCATAACATCTTAACTAAAAAACAGCGAATATTAACTAATAAAACGTTTTATTTTTTTATAAGATTAACAGTTTTGTTCTAAATAAATGTGCATCTTTTTCTGAGGCTAAAAATGTTATATAAAAGCAAACACAATTAATTTTAGACAAAACCCTTAATATCTCCAAACATGAAATTTCGACTTAAGCCATTATTATTTATTGGCACAGATATATATTGCTCATTTTTATTTAGAACAATGTAAAAATTATTATGAACATAAAAAGGTACAATTTTTGATATAAAGAAGATTTTGCGGTTAGTATTAATCAAATATTGGATATATGTATGTATGTATGTACATTTGTATATAGTTGCAGTTCTATTACATATTTAAAACTCTATATACTTCATCGTCAAGACATTCCAGATTTTCTTCTTCTTTTGAATACATCGTATGGGAATTGAACTTTTTCAACATATCTTGCAAAGGTATAAAAGAAGTGCAACATGTGCTATTCACATTCATATAATTTATAATTCGTAATAACGCGCCAAAAAGTTCATATTGCATGCTAGTTCGGAAGCGAAGGAATTTAAGGCTGACCGTGATTTGAGTGGGTGGCGTTGTTGACGTAATATGTAACCATAGGAATTTGCCGATGTGTCTGTCTGTCTGTGAGAATTTAGGTGAGGGTTTGATTGGAAGGGGCGGGGTGTAGTTGAGGTAGATCGATTGCGTGTGTATGTGTGTGTGTGTGTATGTGTGTGTGTATGTGTGTGTGTGTGTGTATGTGTGTGTTTATGTTTGTAGGAATTTCAATGTGTGTATTTCTGTAGGAGCTTAGGGCTGATTGTGATTTATGAGGGGTGAGTTGTTCTAGTAATATGTAACCGGGGGAATCTGTGTGTTTGTATGTCTGTAGGAGTTTAAGGCTGACCATGATTTGGGTGGGCAGGGTTGTTGACGAAATATGTATCCATGGGGATTTGTGGATGTGTCTATCTATAGTAGTTTAAGGCTGATCGTGATTTGAGGTAGGTGAGGATGTTGTTGAGGTAATTTGGTTATTTGTATGTATGTATGTATATATTTTTGTAAGAATTTAAGATGATTGTGATTTATTAGGGGCGAGGTGTTCTTGTAATATGTAGCCGTGAGAATCTATGTGTATAGACGTCTGTAGAAGTTTAAGACTATCTGTAATTTCAGGTAGGTGAGAGTGTTGTGTTGTTGAGATTAATCTTATATATTGTATATGTATGTATGTAAGATCATGGGAATTTGTGTATGTATATCTGAGGGAGAATTTAAGGCTCGTCATGATTTGCAAAAGGTGGGGTGTTGCTGAAATTTTCTTGGATATTTCTTATATGAATTCTGCTATGTGTGTGTGTATTTGCGCTAGTATTTATATGTAGATAGAAATAAATTGTTTTCAGTATCGACATTTGGTACTATAAAATACTATCATATGTCTGGACTTCCATAATCTTATTATGTTTTTATACTTACGCTTGTTTTATATTTTCTCATACTTAAATTTGTCTCGCGTTAAAGTCTGCCTATATGAAATTTGTTTACATTACAGATTTTGTTTATTTCAATCTTTGAATACATTTTTTTTTGTCATTGATGTCTTTTGTTCTTCTTGTTGTTGGTGTTGTTGTTGTAAATATTCGTCTGTGTATAGATGCGATATATTCAGTTTTTTTTTTTATTTGAAAATAAAAACGTTTTAATTTTTATCTGCGTTTACTTAAAAGTTTGTGAGGATTTTCTGTTTTTAAGTAAAACTGAATTCCTGAAGATACATACTCTATAGTAATAGCAACTATAATAGAAATATTCCTTATACTCAATTTACACTTTTTAAAGTTGATGCAACGTTAGTAAGTTAACGTTAGAAATTTTTGGGGTACATAATTTTTTCTAACTATAGACTTTTTTCTTCACTTTCTACATTTGTTTTCGAAATCTTGCTTTGCTTTATGAAAATGTATAAACATTTTTAAATGAAACTGATCCGGCACTCCAGCTTATATACTGATAGTTTTTTTTTCTTTGGTAGTCAACTTACTTCTTTTTTATTTTTATTGATAAACATTTAAAATCAAAAGGGAGCTTTATATTGAAATTATTATTTTCATAATTGTTGAAAACAATCACTAGTTTTTTTTGTGATGAAATCATTTGAAGTTGAAGCTGATATCTTTGCTTACTGTTTTAAATTAAAATTTTATTCAATAGAATAAAAGGAGCTTTTTTCTTAAATTCTGATGCAGTTAAGATCGGATATGAGACTGAATTTAAATGTACTTTTAAATTAGTCATAATGAACAAACTTATTTTCTTGTTGAAAAGCGATCATCAGAAAACGAAGTGGTTTTCAGAGACTTTAGGTATACCCTTTCGACGGTTCCTCTAGGATACAAGATGACTTTGTTTGACGAAATTTCTGTTGCTTTATACTGATAATATTTTTACATTAATAAGGTACATATATGTTTGTTTTATGAAGGGTGAGCACCTTTCACTTTTATTTGTTGTCATATATGATTTTTTTTTAATTTTATTAAAGTTCAGCGTATTGTGTATATATTTCTGAAATGTTTAAGTGTGTTTTTTGTTCCCATCGGACAGAGTGTACGTATTAGTTGGTCAGTCAGTCTATATTTTTATTTATTTTTTTCTTCTAATGTGCCACTCCTTTTTTCAGATTTTACTACTTGGAATAGAGTATTTTTGTCTAATTTTTTGCTGGGTATATACATTAGGTATGTAGAAATTAGTTTACTGACAAAGAAATGTATGTTTAATAAACAACTATTGTAGCAAATCGATCTCAAATAACTCAGTTACCTCTACCAGCAATTCACCGTCGGTGTTTTCATAAAGTGTTAGAAACAATGAAATATCTATGTTTTGGAGAATTTTTTTGCCTCAAGTAGGTATTTCTACATGAGGTTTGCTGGTTGACTCCTATCGCATTCATATGTAATGATTATCCACTTAAAAAAGGTCATCATCACCATCAATCACTCCCGTATACAATACATTCATGAGTTGGGTTGATCCAGATACAATTGCTGTCTCATCACCTTCTAACAGCTTTATATATTTTGCTAGTATGCATGCCTTAGCATGCTTCTATCGATAGTGACGTAAGAGTCCGAGATGTAGTAGTGTTACAATTAAAAATCTTTACTATTAGAATTTACCAGTTCGCTCTTTTGAATTTTTGCAAAGTAGATACATATGTATGTTTGTATTTAAGTGACCACAAAATCATAAAATTTCTTTGCTTACAAAATTGTATGACGTGAGGATTTTTTTTTTTTGAAATTATTCATGCTTCGGCATGCTTTCATTTTTTTTTCTGTAAATTTATTTAATACTCATACAGATACAGATATAAAGTAAGATCTGTTTGCAGTATGCATGCTTCAGCATGATTCTAGTTGAAGCGTATATTCATTCACTAAGTTTGCTTGATACTTATTCATACACATGTACATTCTTAAAGATTGGATATCAAAGTCCAAATTCCGTAGTTTATCTATATTTTCTAAAGATCTGATAGCTAAAGAAATAAATAGAGCGAAGATCTTCTATAATAATCCCATTTTCATATTGTAAAATTTTGCGTTCTAACGCTTTCGATGGGAAAATGTACATACAACTTTATAAAAAGTGATAATATGATGTGCTGCTGAATATTGCACTATGTTATAGTTTATTTTAAACACTGAAGTTTTAGCAAATTTCATTCAGACCAACAAGTGTAGAGAATTCCACTACATTTGGCTAATTATATAATTCCACTACATTTAGTTAATTACCTTTCTTAAGACCCATCATTCCTAATCAATCCTACAAAAAACTAGATTTTTCGTTTTAATTTAATTTTTATTTTTATTAAATTCAACATTCATTCTTCAAATTACTTTATACTGTATTAAGCAGCTTTTTCTCATTTGTTGAGTTAACTTTAATCGTAAACATTTTAATGTTGAGATAAATTTTTCTATTTTATGCACTAAGTAATTCTTTATATATGTATACCATTCCTTTTATATGAACCATTAAAGCTAATTCTTTTCACATCATTCCTTTTAATGCTCAATTAAATCATTGTACTATTGATGCTTTCATATTAAGTAATGTTTAATCTTCTATTTATGTATGAGTTTTCCAAAGTATTTATTAAAAAATTCCTTAGAATCATCTGTTTGTAAGTTTTTTTGTTTTTTTGGTACCCGTACCACTTCAAAAATATTTTCCATTCCTTGGTTTTTTGAGTGCAGCTTTTATTTTCAGCTGTACTACAATTTGAGAATGTTTCAATTACAGTCTTCAAAAATCAACAATTTCTATTTTCTGTAGAATAGTTCTCCATTTCACCTAACTTAGCTCCATAAAACTTCATATATTCCTGTCATTGCATCTCTACAAGCACAAACAATTTTCGAGTTTTAAAATGGAGTTCGTTTACTAAATTTCTTTTTAAGGACATTGAGTTGTTTTACAGATTTTTTCGATAGTGTGGTGATCTACATGTTGCACTTTCAGCTATTTATACTAACATGTAGTTAATTTTCTAATCTATATATTTAATCGTACAACTCTTCAATTTATTTTTAATTATTTAATTTTTAGAATTCCTTTTCAATTTTATAACTCTCTTCCTTCTCTAATTTTATTTCACGTTGTAGTCCACAAATATGCATTTGAATATATTCTTGAATTATATCAATGCCTTAAGCTATATTATTAATTTGTTCTTTAGTTTGTCGATTTCAGTTTCCAGAAAAATTAACTTATATCATCGTTCTCTGACGGAGAACGATGCTGATTCTGTATGCATACATTAGTAGTAATTAAAATCTTTTTATAGATTTCGAGTTCAAATTTATCATAATTTTTTGGTATTTTATCAAACATTAGAGAAAATAGTCCTAGTGTTAGAGCCCATATTTGACCACCAACTTGTATTTTATCTTCATTCAGTTTGAGGTTACTATCACCATTAATTTGTATCTAATTCATTTCCTCCTTCCAAAGTAGATTGTTAATGGCGGTCTGAGACATGTTTTGGGAATTCAAAACCGGGAAGAAATAAAATCGATGGCAACCCTGTTTCAAATGTGGGGATTTTGGGGATTTTCATGCTGAGAGTTTCTTGGCTATGTGTGTGTGTGTGTGTGTGTGAGTTTGATTCTTTGTTTATGTGTATATATACTTGTGTGCCCAGCTTTTGTTGTTATTGTAGAGAAACGTTGTGCTTACAGTGCATGGATGTATGTATATGTGGGTGTTGTATGTGTGTATGTGTGTGAGTTTGATTCTTTCTGTGTATGGGAATGTATGTACACTTGTGTGTACAGGTTTTGTTGTTATTGTAGAGAAACGTTATCCTTACAGTGGATGTATACATACAGTGTATGTATGTGTGGGATGTTTGTGTGTGTGTATGTATGTGTGCGTGTATATGTGTGCGTTTTTGTATTTAATTGTATGTTTGTTGGTCTCAGATACTTTTGTCGTAGTGGCAGACAATCATTATACCCAGTAGGAAATGTCGATGGTGAAAATGTACTGAGTCGCTTTTGACTTTGTCACCAGTACTACTATATAATTATATCCCATTCAATAATTTTCTCTATAGACATTTAGCATATGCTTGTCATTTAAAATATACTAGTAACACTACAACAATTGAATAGGTATGACTACGTGGTTCTTATTGGAACGTAGAGACATACCAACCAGACAGTTAGTTACTGGTATATTTCTATAATTTATGTACATACAAAAAGGTATGTATATTGACAAGTTATTGCAAAATCTTTCCTTTTTACTGACAGATAGAATAAAACGTATTATACTATAATGGTCACTAGAATTTTAGTGTTGACACAAAGACACTTGATCCCTGTCTGACTGCAGGGTAGGGATAACGAATTCGTGTGTATGTAGAATCATTATTTTCGTTGTTGTGAGTTGTCGTTGCTATGCATATGTATGGTTATTGTGCTCGTATGTATGCATGCTTTTTTTTTATTTCTGGGGAAATATTCTAGTAGCTGCAGATAGTGGCAACCCTGATATCTGTTGAAAATGGAAGTGGAGAGGGAATGTATTTGATAATGTATGTACATATATGTTTTTGGAGTAATGTACGTGATCGTATGGTGGGAGACGAAGGTGATGTTATGAAATCTTCGTTTATTTATTTAAGAAATATTGTTTCGTATTTCATGACAGAGGAGTTTGAATTTCATAATATTATAAAATTTCATTATGTATATATGTTTGTGTATTACGTGATCACTTCTTTGTGTATGTGTGTGCGCATGTGTGTGTGTCTGTGTGTCTGTGTATGTTTGTATTAATTTCAATGTACATATGTATTTCTGTAGGAGCTTAAGGCTGATTGTGATTTTTGAGGGGCGAAGCATTCTATTAATGTGTAACCGGGGGAATCTGTGTGTTTGTATTTCTGTAGGAGTTTAAGGCTGACCATGATTTGGGTGGGCAGGGTTGTTGACGTAATATGTAGCCATGGGGATTTGCGAATGCGTCTGTCTATAGTAGTTTAAGGCTGATCGTGATTTGAGGATCTTGTTGAGGTAAATTGGTTATGTGTATGTATGTATGTATGTATTTTTGTAAGAATTTAAGATGATTGTGATTTATTAGGGGCGAGGTGTTCTTGTAATATGTAGCCGTGAGAATCTATGTGTATAGACGTCAGTAGAAGTTTAGGACTATCTGTAATTTTAGGTAGGTGAGAGTGTTGTGTTGTTGAGATTAATCTTATATATTGTATATGTATGTATGTATGATCATGGGAATTTGTGTATGTATATCTGAGGGAGAATTTAAGGCTGGTCATGATTTGCAAAAGGTGGGGTGTTGTTGAAATTTTCTTGGATATCTCTTATATGAATTCTGCTATGTGTGTGTATTTGAGCTGGTATTTATATGTAGGTAGAAATAAATTGTTTTCAATATCGACATTTGGTACTATAAAATACTATCATATATCTGGACTTCCCTAATCTTATTATGTTTTTATACTTACGCTTGTTTTATATTTTCTCATACTTAAATTTGTCTCGCGTTAAAGTCTGCCTATATGAAATTTGTTTATATTACAGATTTTGTTTATTTCAATCTTTGAATACATTTTTTTTTGTCATTGATGTCTTTTGTTCTTCTTGTTGTTGGTGTTGTTGTTGTAAATATTCATCTGTGTATAGATGCGATATATTCAGTTTTTTTATTTTTATTTGAAAATAAAAACGTTCTAATTTTTATCTGCGTTTACTTAAAAGTTTGTGAGGATTTTCTGTTTTTAAGTAAAACTGAATTCCTGAAGATACATACTCTATAGTAATAGCAACTATAATAGAAATATTCCTTATACTCAATTTACATTTTTTAAAGTTGATGCAACGTTAGTAAGTTAACGTTAGAAATTTTTGGGGTACATAATTTTTTCTAACTATAGACTTTTTTCTTCACTTTCTACATTTGTTTTCGAAATCTTGCTTTGCTTTATGAAAATGTATAAACATTTTTAAATGAAACTGATCCGGCACTCCAGCTTATATACTGATAGTTTTTTTTTCTTTGGTAGTCAACTTACTTCTTTTTTATTTTTATTGATAAACATTTAAAATCAAAAGGGAGCTTTATATTGAAATTATTATTTTCATAATTGTTGAAAACAATCACTAGTTTTTTTTTGTGATGAAATCATTTGAAGTTGAAGCTGATATCTTTGCTTACTGTTTTAAATTAAAATTTTATTCAATAGAATAAAAGGAGCTTTTTTCTTAAATTCTGATGCAGTTAAGATCGGATATGAGACTGAATTTAAATGTACTTTTAAATTAGTCATAATGAACAAACTTATTTTCTTGTTGAAAAGCGATCATCAGAAAACGAAGTGGTTTTCAGAGACTTTAGGTATACCCTTTCGACGGTTCCTCTAGGATACAAGATGACTTTGTTTGACGAAATTTCTGTTGCTTTATACTGATAATATTTTTACATTAATAAGGTACATATATGTTTGTTTTATGAAGGGTGAGCACCTTTCACTTTTATTTGTTGTCATATATGATTTTTTTTTAATTTTATTAAAGTTCAGCGTATTGTGTATATATTTCTGAAATGTTTAAGTGTGTTTTTTGTTCCCATCGGACAGAGTGTACGTATTAGTTGGTCAGTCAGTCTATATTTTTATTTATTTTTTTCTTCTAATGTGCCACTCCTTTTTTCAGATTTTACTACTTGGAATAGAGTATTTTTGTCTAATTTTTTGCTGGGTATATACATTAGGTATGTAGAAATTAGTTTACTGACAAAGAAATGTATGTTTAATAAACAACTATTGTAGCAAATCGATCTCAAATAACTCAGTTACCTCTACCAGCAATTCACCGTCGGTGTTTTCATAAATTGTTAGAAACAATGAAATATCTATGTTTTGGAGAATTTTTTTGCCTCAAGTAGGTATTTCTACATGAGGTTTGCTGGTTGACTCCTATCGCATTCATATGTAATGATTATCCACTTAAAAAAGGTCATCATCACCATCAATCACTCCCGTATACAATACATTCATGAGTTGGGTTGATCCAGATACAATTGCTGTCTCATCACCTTCTAACAGCTTTATATATTTTGCTAGTATGCATGCCTTAGCATGCTTCTATCGATAGTGACGTAAGAGTCCGAGATGTAGTAGTGTTACAATTAAAAATCTTTACTATTAGAATTTACCAGTTCGCTCTTTTGAATTTTTGCAAAGTAGATACATATGTATGTTTGTATTTAAGTGACCACAAAATCATAAAATTTCTTTGCTTACAAAATTGTATGACGTGAGGATTTTTTTTTTTGAAATTATTCATGCTTCGGCATGCTTTCATTTTTTTTTCTGTAAATTTATTTAATACTCATACAGATACAGATATAAAGTAAGATCTGTTTGCAGTATGCATGCTTCAGCATGATTCTAGTTGAAGCGTATATTCATTCACTAAGTTTGCTTGATACTTATTCATACACATGTACATTCTTAAAGATTGGATATCAAAGTCCAAATTCCGTAGTTTATCTATATTTTCTAAAGATCTGATAGCTAAAGAAATAAATAGAGCGAAGATCTTCTATAATAATCCCATTTTCATATTGTAAAATTTTGCGTTCTAACGCTTTCGATGGGAAAATGTACATACAACTTTATAAAAAGTGATAATATGATGTGCTGCTGAATATTGCACTATGTTATAGTTTATTTTAAGCACTGAAGTTTTAGCAAATTTCATTCAGACCAACAAGTGTAGAGAATTCCACTACATTTGGCTAATTATATAATTCCACTACATTTAGTTAATTACCTTTCTTAAGACCCATCATTCCTAATCAATCCTACAAAAAACTAGATTTTTCGTTTTAATTTAATTTTTATTTTTATTAAATTCAACATTCATTCTTCAAATTACTTTATACTGTATTAAGCAGCTTTTTCTCATTTGTTGAGTTAACTTTAATCGTAAACATTTTAATGTTGAGATAAATTTTTCTATTTTATGCACTAAGTAATTCTTTATATATGTATACCATTCCTTTTATATGAACCATTAAAGCTAATTCTTTTCACATCATTCCTTTTAATGCTCAATTAAATCATTGTACTATTGATGCTTTCATATTAAGTAATGTTTAATCTTCTATTTATGTATGAGTTTTCCAAAGTATTTATTAAAAAATTCCTTAGAATCATCTGTTTGTAAGTTTTTTTGTTTTTTTGGTACCCGTACCACTTCAAAAATATTTTCCATTCCTTGGTTTTTTGAGTGCAGCTTTTATTTTCAGCTGTACTACAATTTGAGAATGTTTCAATTACAGTCTTCAAAAATCAACAATTTCTATTTTCTGTAGAATAGTTCTCCATTTCACCTAACTTAGCTCCATAAAACTTCATATATTCCTGTCATTGCATCTCTACAAGCACAAACAATTTTCGAGTTTTAAAATGGAGTTCGTTTACTAAATTTCTTTTTAAGGACATTGAGTTGTTTTACAGATTTTTTCGATAGTGTGGTGATCTACATGTTGCACTTTCAGCTATTTATACTAACATGTAGTTAATTTTCTAATCTATATATTTAATCGTACAACTCTTCAATTTATTTTTAATTATTTAATTTTTAGAATTCCTTTTCAATTTTATAACTCTCTTCCTTCTCTAATTTTATTTCACGTTGTAGTCCACAAATATGCATTTGAATATATTCTTGAATTATATCAATGCCTTAAGCTATATTATTAATTTGTTCTTTAGTTTGTCGATTTCAGTTTCCAGAAAAATTAACTTATATCATCGTTCTCTGACGGAGAACGATGCTGATTCTGTATGCATACATTAGTAGTAATTAAAATCTTTTTATAGATTTCGAGTTCAAATTTATCATAATTTTTTGGTATTTTATCAAACATTAGAGAAAATAGTCCTAGTGTTAGAGCCCATATTTGACCACCAACTTGTATTTTATCTTCATTCAGTTTGAGGTTACTATCACCATTAATTTGTATCTAATTCATTTCCTCCTTCCAAAGTAGATTGTTAATGGCGGTCTGAGACATGTTTTGGGAATTCAAAACCGGGAAGAAATAAAATCGATGGCAACCCTGTTTCAAATGTGGGGATTTTGGGGATTTTCATGCTGAGAGTTTCTTGGCTATGTGTGTGTGTGTGTGTGTGAGTTTGATTCTTTGTTTATGTGTATATATACTTGTGTGCCCAGCTTTTGTTGTTATTGTAGAGAAACGTTGTGCTTACAGTGCATGGATGTATGTATATGTGGGTGTTGTATGTGTGTATGTGTGTGAGTTTGATTCTTTCTGTGTATGGGAATGTATGTACACTTGTGTGTACAGGTTTTGTTGTTATTGTAGAGAAACGTTATCCTTACAGTGGATGTATACATACAGTGTATGTATGTGTGGGATGTTTGTGTGTGTGTATGTATGTGTGCGTGTATATGTGTGCGTTTTTGTATTTAATTGTATGTTTGTTGGTCTCAGATACTTTTGTCGTAGTGGCAGACAATCATTATACCCAGTAGGAAATGTCGATGGTGAAAATGTACTGAGTCGCTTTTGACTTTGTCACCAGTACTACTATATAATTATATCCCATTCAATAATTTTCTCTATAGACATTTAGCATATGCTTGTCATTTAAAATATACTAGTAACACTACAACAATTGAATAGGTATGACTACGTGGTTCTTATTGGAACGTAGAGACATACCAACCAGACAGTTAGTTACTGGTATATTTCTATAATTTATGTACATACAAAAAGGTATGTATATTGACAAGTTATTGCAAAATCTTTCCTTTTTACTGACAGATAGAATAAAACGTATTATACTATAATGGTCACTAGAATTTTAGTGTTGACACAAAGACACTTGATCCCTGTCTGACTGCAGGGTAGGGATAACGAATTCGTGTGTATGTAGAATCATTATTTTCGTTGTTGTGAGTTGTCGTTGCTATGCATATGTATGGTTATTGTGCTCGTATGTATGCATGCTTTTTTTTTTATTTCTGGGGAAATATTCTAGTAGCTGCAGATAGTGGCAACCCTGATATCTGTTGAAAATGGAAGTGGAGAGGGAATGTATTTGATAATGTATGTACATATATGTTTTTGGAGTAATGTACGTGATCGTATGGTGGGAGACGAAGGTGATGTTATGAAATCTTCGTTTATTTATTTAAGAAATATTGTTTCGTATTTCATGACAGAGGAGTTTGAATTTCATAATATTATAAAATTTCATTATGTATATATGTTTGTGTATTACGTGATCACTTCTTTGTGTATGTGTGTGCGCATGTGTGTGTGTCTGTGTGTCTGTGTATGTTTGTATTAATTTCAATGTACATATGTATTTCTGTAGGAGCTTAAGGCTGATTGTGATTTTTGAGGGGCGAAGCATTCTATTAATGTGTAACCGGGGGAATCTGTGTGTTTGTATTTCTGTAGGAGTTTAAGGCTGACCATGATTTGGGTGGGCAGGGTTGTTGACGTAATATGTAGCCATGGGGATTTGCGAATGCGTCTGTCTATAGTAGTTTAAGGCTGATCGTGATTTGAGGATCTTGTTGAGGTAAATTGGTTATGTGTATGTATGTATGTATGTATTTTTGTAAGAATTTAAGATGATTGTGATTTATTAGGGGCGAGGTGTTCTTGTAATATGTAGCCGTGAGAATCTATGTGTATAGACGTCAGTAGAAGTTTAGGACTATCTGTAATTTTAGGTAGGTGAGAGTGTTGTGTTGTTGAGATTAATCTTATATATTGTATATGTATGTATGTATGATCATGGGAATTTTTGTATGTATATCTGAGGGAGAATTTAAGGCTGGTCATGATTTGCAAAAGGTGGGGTGTTGTTGAAATTTTCTTGGATATTTCTTATATGAATTCTGCTATGTGTGTGTATTTGAGCTGGTATTTATATGTAGGTAGAAATAAATTGTTTTCAATATCGACATTTGGTACTATAAAATACTATCATATATCTGGACTTCCCTAATCTTATTATGTTTTTATACTTACGCTTGTTTTATATTTTCTCATACTTAAATTTGTCTCGCGTTAAAGTCTGCCTATATGAAATTTGTTTATATTACAGATTTTGTTTATTTCAATCTTTGAATACATTTTTTTTTGTCATTGATGTCTTTTGTTCTTCTTGTTGTTGGTGTTGTTGTTGTAAATATTCATCTGTGTATAGATGCGATATATTCAGTTTTTTTATTTTTATTTGAAAATAAAAACGTTCTAATTTTTATCTGCGTTTACTTAAAAGTTTGTGAGGATTTTCTGTTTTTAAGTAAAACTGAATTCCTGAAGATACATACTCTATAGTAATAGCAACTATAATAGAAATATTCCTTATACTCAATTTACATTTTTTAAAGTTGATGCAACGTTAGTAAGTTAACGTTAGAAATTTTTGGGGTACATAATTTTTTCTAACTATAGACTTTTTTCTTCACTTTCTACATTTGTTTTCGAAATCTTGCTTTGCTTTATGAAAATGTATAAACATTTTTAAATGAAACTGATCCGGCACTCCAGCTTATATACTGATAGTTTTTTTTTCTTTGGTAGTCAACTTACTTCTTTTTTATTTTTATTGATAAACATTTAAAATCAAAAGGGAGCTTTATATTGAAATTATTATTTTCATAATTGTTGAAAACAATCACTAGTTTTTTTTTGTGATGAAATCATTTGAAATTGAAGCTGATATCTTTGCTTACTGTTTTAAATTAAAATTTTATTCAATAGAATAAAAGGAGCTTTTTTCTTAAATTCTGATGCAGTTAAGATCGGATATGAGACTGAATTTAAATGTACTTTTAAATTAGTCATAATGAACAAACTTATTTTCTTGTTGAAAAGCGATCATCAGAAAACGAAGTGGTTTTCAGAGACTTTAGGTATACCCTTTCGACGGTTCCTCTAGGATACAAGATGACTTTGTTTGACGAAATTTCTGTTGCTTTATACTGATAATATTTTTACATTAATAAGGTACATATATGTTTGTTTTATGAAGGGTGAGCACCTTTCACTTTTATTTGTTGTCATATATGATTTTTTTTTAATTTTATTAAAGTTCAGCGTATTGTGTATATATTTCTGAAATGTTTAAGTGTGTTTTTTGTTCCCATCGGACAGAGTGTACGTATTAGTTGGTCAGTCAGTCTATATTTTTATTTATTTTTTTCTTCTAATGTGCCACTCCTTTTTTCAGATTTTACTACTTGGAATAGAGTATTTTTGTCTAATTTTTTGCTGGGTATATACATTAGGTATGTAGAAATTAGTTTACTGACAAAGAAATGTATGTTTAATAAACAACTATTGTAGCAAATCGATCTCAAATAACTCAGTTACCTCTACCAGCAATTCACCGTCGGTGTTTTCATAAAGTGTTAGAAACAATGAAATATCTATGTTTTGGAGAATTTTTTTGCCTCAAGTAGGTATTTCTACATGAGGTTTGCTGGTTGACTCCTATCGCATTCATATGTAATGATTATCCACTTAAAAAAGGTCATCATCACCATCAATCACTCCCGTATACAATACATTCATGAGTTGGGTTGATCCAGATACAATTGCTGTCTCATCACCTTCTAACAGCTTTATATATTTTGCTAGTATGCATGCCTTAGCATGCTTCTATCGATAGTGACGTAAGAGTCCGAGATGTAGTAGTGTTACAATTAAAAATCTTTACTATTAGAATTTACCAGTTCGCTCTTTTGAATTTTTGCAAAGTAGATACATATGTATGTTTGTATTTAAGTGACCACAAAATCATAAAATTTCTTTGCTTACAAAATTGTATGACGTGAGGATTTTTTTTTTTTTGAAATTATTCATGCTTCGGCATGCTTTCATTTTTTTTTCTGTAAATTTATTTAATACTCATACAGATACAGATATAAAGTAAGATCTGTTTGCAGTATGCATGCTTCAGCATGATTCTAGTTGAAGCGTATATTCATTCACTAAGTTTGCTTGATACTTATTCATACACATGTACATTCTTAAAGATTGGATATCAAAGTCCAAATTCCGTAGTTTATCTATATTTTCTAAAGATCTGATAGCTAAAGAAATAAATAGAGCGAAGATCTTCTATAATAATCCCATTTTCATATTGTAAAATTTTGCGTTCTAACGCTTTCGATGGGAAAATGTACATACAACTTTATAAAAAGTGATAATATGATGTGCTGCTGAATATTGCACTATGTTATAGTTTATTTTAAACACTGAAGTTTTAGCAAATTTCATTCAGACCAACAAGTGTAGAGAATTCCACTACATTTGGCTAATTATATAATTCCACTACATTTAGTTAATTACCTTTCTTAAGACCCATCATTCCTAATCAATCCTACAAAAAACTAGATTTTTCGTTTTAATTTAATTTTTATTTTTATTAAATTCAACATTCATTCTTCAAATTACTTTATACTGTATTAAGCAGCTTTTTCTCATTTGTTGAGTTAACTTTAATCGTAAACATTTTAATGTTGAGATAAATTTTTCTATTTTATGCACTAAGTAATTCTTTATATATGTATACCATTCCTTTTATATGAACCATTAAAGCTAATTCTTTTCACATCATTCCTTTTAATGCTCAATTAAATCATTGTACTATTGATGCTTTCATATTAAGTAATGTTTAATCTTCTATTTATGTATGAGTTTTCCAAAGTATTTATTAAAAAATTCCTTAGAATCATCTGTTTGTAAGTTTTTTTGTTTTTTTGGTACCCGTACCACTTCAAAAATATTTTCCATTCCTTGGTTTTTTGAGTGCAGCTTTTATTTTCAGCTGTACTACAATTTGAGAATGTTTCAATTACAGTCTTCAAAAATCAACAATTTCTATTTTCTGTAGAATAGTTCTCCATTTCACCTAACTTAGCTCCATAAAACTTCATATATTCCTGTCATTGCATCTCTACAAGCACAAACAATTTTCGAGTTTTAAAATGGAGTTCGTTTACTAAATTTCTTTTTAAGGACATTGAGTTGTTTTACAGATTTTTTCGATAGTGTGGTGATCTACATGTTGCACTTTCAGCTATTTATACTAACATGTAGTTAATTTTCTAATCTATATATTTAATCGTACAACTCTTCAATTTATTTTTAATTATTTAATTTTTAGAATTCCTTTTCAATTTTATAACTCTCTTCCTTCTCTAATTTTATTTCACGTTTCCACAAATATGCATTTGAATATATTCTTGAATTATATCAATGCCTTAAGCTATATTATTAATTTGTTCTTTAGTTTGTCGATTTCAGTTTCCAGAAAAATTAACTTATATCATCGTTCTCTGACGGAGAACGATGCTGATTCTGTATGCATACATTAGTAGTAATTAAAATCTTTTTATAGATTTCGAGTTCAAATTTATCATAATTTTTTGGTATTTTATCAAACATTAGAGAAAATAGTCCTAGTGTTAGAGCCCATATTTGACCACCAACTTGTATTTTATCTTCATTCAGTTTGAGGTTACTATCACCATTAATTTGTATCTAATTCATTTCCTCCTTCCAAAGTAGATTGTTAATGGCGGTCTGAGACATGTTTTGGGAATTCAAAACCGGGAAGAAATAAAATCGATGGCAACCCTGTTTCAAATGTGGGGATTTTGGGGATTTTCATGCTGAGAGTTTCTTGGCTATGTGTGTGTGTGTGTGTGTGAGTTTGATTCTTTGTTTATGTGTATATATACTTGTGTGCCCAGCTTTTGTTGTTATTGTAGAGAAACGTTGTGCTTACAGTGCATGGATGTATGTATATGTGGGTGTTGTATGTGTGTATGTGTGTGAGTTTGATTCTTTCTGTGTATGGGAATGTATGTACACTTGTGTGTACAGGTTTTGTTGTTATTGTAGAGAAACGTTATCCTTACAGTGGATGTATACATACAGTGTATGTATGTGTGGGATGTTTGTGTGTGTGTATGTATGTGTGCGTGTATATGTGTGCGTTTTTGTATTTAATTGTATGTTTGTTGGTCTCAGATACTTTTGTCGTAGTGGCAGACAATCATTATACCCAGTAGGAAATGTCGATGGTGAAAATGTACTGAGTCGCTTTTGACTTTGTCACCAGTACTACTATATAATTATATCCCATTCAATAATTTTCTCTATAGACATTTAGCATATGCTTGTCATTTAAAATATACTAGTAACACTACAACAATTGAATAGGTATGACTACGTGGTTCTTATTGGAACGTAGAGACATACCAACCAGACAGTTAGTTACTGGTATATTTCTATAATTTATGTACATACAAAAAGGTATGTATATTGACAAGTTATTGCAAAATCTTTCCTTTTTACTGACAGATAGAATAAAACGTATTATACTATAATGGTCACTAGAATTTTAGTGTTGACACAAAGACACTTGATCCCTGTCTGACTGCAGGGTAGGGATAACGAATTCGTGTGTATGTAGAATCATTATTTTCGTTGTTGTGAGTTGTCGTTGCTATGCATATGTATGGTTATTGTGCTCGTATGTATGCATGCTTTTTTTTTATTTCTGGGGAAATATTCTAGTAGCTGCAGATAGTGGCAACCCTGATATCTGTTGAAAATGGAAGTGGAGAGGGAATGTATTTGATAATGTATGTACATATATGTTTTTGGAGTAATGTACGTGATCGTATGGTGGGAGACGAAGGTGATGTTATGAAATCTTCGTTTATTTATTTAAGAAATATTGTTTCGTATTTCATGACAGAGGAGTTTGAATTTCATAATATTATAAAATTTCATTATGTATATATGTTTGTGTATTACGTGATCACTTCTTTGTGTATGTGTGTGCGCATGTGTGTGTGTCTGTGTGTCTGTGTATGTTTGTATTAATTTCAATGTACATATGTATTTCTGTAGGAGCTTAAGGCTGATTGTGATTTTTGAGGGGCGAAGCATTCTATTAATGTGTAACCGGGGGAATCTGTGTGTTTGTATTTCTGTAGGAGTTTAAGGCTGACCATGATTTGGGTGGGCAGGGTTGTTGACGTAATATGTAGCCATGGGGATTTGCGAATGCGTCTGTCTATAGTAGTTTAAGGCTGATCGTGATTTGAGGATCTTGTTGAGGTAAATTGGTTATGTGTATGTATGTATGTATGTATTTTTGTAAGAATTTAAGATGATTGTGATTTATTAGGGGCGAGGTGTTCTTGTAATATGTAGCCGTGAGAATCTATGTGTATAGACGTCAGTAGAAGTTTAAGACTATCTGTAATTTTAGGTAGGTGAGAGTGTTGTGTTGTTGAGATTAATCTTATATATTGTATATGTATGTATGTATGATCATGGGAATTTGTGTATGTATATCTGAGGGAGAATTTAAGGCTGGTCATGATTTGCAAAAGGTGGGGTGTTGTTGAAATTTTCTTGGATATTTCTTATATGAATTCTGCTATGTGTGTGTGTATTTGCGCTAGTATTTATATGTAGATAGAAATAAATTGTTTTCAGTATCGACATTTGGTACTATAAAATACTATCATATATCTGGACTTCCCTAATCTTATTATGTTTTTATACTTACGCTTGTTTTATATTTTCTCATACTTAAATTTGTCTCGCGTTAAAGTCTGCCTATATGAAATTTGTTTATATTACAGATTTTGTTTATTTCAATCTTTGAATACATTTTTTTTTTGTCATTGATGTCTTTTGTTCTTCTTGTGGTTGGTGTTGTTGTTGTAAATATTCATCTGTGTATAGATGCGATATATTCAGTTTTTTTATTTTTATTTGAAAATAAAAACGTTCTAATTTTTATCTGCGTTTACTTAAAAGTTTGTGAGGATTTTCTGTTTTTAAGTAAAACTGAATTCCTGAAGATACATACTCTATAGTAATAGCAAATAAAATAGAAATATTTCTTATACTTAATTTAAATTTTTTTAAAGTTGATGCAACGTTAGTAAGTTAACGTTAGAAATTTTTGGGGTACATAATTTTTTCTAACTATAGACTTTTTTCTTCACTTTCTACATTTATTTTGGAAAGCTTGCGTTGCTTTTTAAAAATGTATAAACATTTTTAAATGAAACTGGTCCGGCACTCCAGCTTAGGTACTGATAGTTTTTTTTTTTTGTTGTTAGTTAACTTACTTCTTTTCTTATTTTTATTGATAAACATTTAAAATCAAAAGGGAACTTTATATTGAAATTATTATTTTCATAATTGTTGAAAACAATCAATAGTTTTTTTTTTTTTTTTTTTTTTTTTTTTGTGATGAAATCATTTGAAGTTGAATCTGATATCTTTGCTTACTGTTTTAAATTAAAATTTTATTCAATAGAATAAAAGGAGCTTTTTTCTTAAATTCTGATGCAGTTAAGATCGGATATGAGACTGAATTTAAATGTACTTTTAAATTAGTCACAATGAACAAACTTATTTTCTTGTTGAAAAGCGATCATCAGAAAACGAAGTGGTTTTCAGAGACTTTAGGTATATCCTTTCGACGGTTCCTCTAGGATACAAGATGACTTTTTTTGACGAAATTTCTGTTGCTTTATACTGATAATATGTTTACATTAATAAGGTACATATGTATATGTTTATTTTATGAAGGGCTATTACCTATGGCTTTCATTTGACGTTCTATATGATTTTTTTTCTCATTTTATTAAAGTTCAGCGTGTTGTGTATATATTTCTGAAATGTTTAAGTGTGCTTTGTGTGTCCATCGGACAGAGTGTACGTATTAGTTGGCCAGTCAGTCTATATATTTATTTTTTTTTTCTTCTAATGTACCACACCTTTTTTTCACATTTTACTACTTGAAATAGAGAATTTTTGTCTAATTTTTTTCTGGGTATCTACATACATTAGTTAAATATGTGTATGAATTTTTAAGAAAAAATTTTAAATAAAATATTGGAAAAAGAATTAATTATGTGAATGTTTTTTATTTCTTTATTAGCTTTACTTCGCTAGATCAAAAAAATTTTTGTTTTTGCTTATTTGCAAATTCTTGTTTTCATGTCGCTTAAACATGTACAGTCTTGTTTTCATATCGCTTAGACATGCACAGTCTTGTTTTCATGATGCTTAAACATGTACAGTCTTGTTTTCTTTGAGAGGTTATGCACAAGACAAATTGAATTTCACAATATTATGAAATTCCATTAAATTTCATATTTTCATAAAGAGAAACAATTTAGACAATCGGATAAGTCCTTATATTTTTCACTAAATACAAGTTTCTGTTATTTTATATTCGAATAGATGAATCCTAAATTTCCTTTAAAAAATAACACAAAACAAGGATAAATTTAATTTAATTTTATTTATATTAATAATACATTTTAATTTAATTTTATTTATTTTTATTATAATGATGGAAACATTTCATAATATCCAATTATTAAATTTTCTAATATACTTTTACGCAAAAAATATATTGTACATCTGCAAGTATCTGGTCCTTCCTCACACTCAGGATTATACCAAGTACAGCTTCTGAAGTGGCCTTCTGTGTTGTCTTCATCTTCCATGATACCATATTCTTCGTTCTCATCCAGCATATTTTGAAAAAATTTGATCATCTCCCAATGATCAAAAAGCCTGAAGCTTTCAAAATCTCTTATAAATTGGTTTAGAGTACGTTTGATTTGACTCATTTTATTTGCTTATAAGTTAATGAATGATGATTGTTTGAAGGTTCCTTTAAGACTAATTTCCTCTTTTAAATTTTTAAAGTAGTATCTCTTGATCTTTAAAATATCTATACCATCATCTATATTCCATACCTCTTTTTTAGCACTCTATCTCTCTCTACCCCTTTTCTCTCTATAACTGTCTCTTTCTGTCTATCACTACCCCTCCACTTATTCACTATTTCACCATATTTTCGATTAGCCTTCTTGAGGTCGTCATCGCTACTTTTAAGATCATTTTCAGTTAAACATTCAAAGTGCGGAGAAGTAAATAAAAAATGGAGTCTACAACAAATCTAACATCAAAATTTAATTCACTAAAAAATAAAACCTTAATCCACATAAAGGAGCTTGAGACATCAACTAAATACACCATTCGAAAAGTGTCAAGAGTAACAACAAAATATGGGCCAACACTAAAAGTTGAAATGGAAAACCACATAATGTTCCTCCCAAAGCGATATAATGCTTTAACCGATGCTGAAATTAAAGAACTCTCGAGCGGATCATATTGCTTAAGCAGAGAAGGTGAACAAAGCTTAATTGTTGAAAGCGAGCTGAGTGAATTTCTAATTCAAAATTCACAATTTCCAATTTGGCAATAATATATAATAATTTTGTATTTTAAATTATAAATAAAAATACATGAAAGAGTGTTGTAAAATATAAATGTTTGTGCTTTTTTATTTAATATTTTCAGTTATTTCATAAAGAAATTTAAAACATAAATGACCACAGGTAAATGTATCGAAATTCTGATGTTGATTATAGTTGTATTTTATATTTCTACCAAGGTATTTGACTACTTCCGAAGGAGGTTGTAAGTTTCCAAAGCTGTCGAAATATTCTTTTTCATTGTTGTTTTTATAATATGCTACCCAATGTGTACCAGGTCCTGTTGATACGTCTAAATTGATTATTCCAAATTCTATTTTCTTTGTTCGTTTTGGTAGAGTATTCAACATGAAAACTCCTCTAAAATATGGAATATTTATAGAGAAACGGTTTATGTCCACATCAGATAGTGGTCTGTTCGTCGCATCTCTAAGAGTTTTTAGATTCCTCTTTGCAAACTAAACCATAACCCTTTTTATATGGTTTTAAGTAAAGTCCCTTTCCAACTGCTATAGATTCCATCGCTCTATTATGTCTAATTGCTTCATCAAGTTGATTTTTTGCATTCTTTGTTGCATTAACAGCTTTAGCTTTAGCACCACCTCCAGTTGTTAGACTACCAATTGCACCCAGAGCAGTTAAAATCGGTATTAGAGGCAAAAACCCCACCAATTTTTGGTACACGTATTACATGTGGTACTATAATTTGAGATTTTCTTCCTTTTAATGATTTGTTGATAGTTTTTCGGGGCAATTTTAATTGCGGAGTTAATATCTAATGGTTTTTCCTTCTTTAGTATTTTTATTGCAGCTCTAATTGATGTTCTAAACAGTTTTTTATCATTTATCTTGTTCTTTTTAACATTTTTCTTTTTCTCCACACCCATACCAAATTTTGTTTTGGCTTTCATTGCGTTAGTAACCATATAGGCAAATGATTTTTCAGCAATACTACTATCTTTTGATAAAACTCGATCCCAAGCTGAATTTTCAAGTATTTTATCAGCTTTATGTATAATGCTTAAATCCTTATTTTTTGAATAAGCTATATCGTGATCTTTACAAGCAGAGTCCAATAAATTAATTCCTTTGTCACCTCAATTTAAACGTTTTTGTAGTTTTGTTTCAGGTCCACAATACTAATATCCAGGATGATAAAGTTCACCAACGGTTTATGTCCACATCAGATAGTGGTCTGTTCGTCGCATCTCTAAGAGTTTTTAGATTCCTCTTTGCAAACTAAACCATAACCCTTTTTATATAGTTTTAAGTAAAGTCCCTTTCCAACTGCTATAGATTCCATCGCTCTATTACGTCTAATTGCTTCATCAAGTTGATTTTTTGCATTCTTTGTTGCATTAACAGCTTTAGCTATAGCAGCACCTCCAGTTGTTAGACTACCAATTGCACCCAGAGCAGTTAAAATCGGTATTAGAGGCAAAAACCCCACCAATTTTTGGTACACGTATTACATGTGGTACTATAATTTGAGATTTTCTTCCTTTTAATGATTTGTTAATAGTTTTTCGGGGCAATTTTAATTGCTGAGTTAATATCTAATAGTTTTTCCTTCTTTAGTATTTTTATTGCAGCTCTAATTGATGTTCTAAACAGTTTTTTATCATTTATCTTGTTCTTTTTAACATTTTTCGTTTTCTCCACACCCATACCAAATTTTGTTTTGGCTTTCATTGCGTTAGTAACCATATAGGGAAATGATTTTTCAGCAATACTACTATCTTTTGATAAAACTCGATCCCAAGCTGAATTTTCAAGTATTTTATCAGCTTTATGTATAATGCTTAAATCCTTATTTTTTGAATAAGCTATATCGTGATCTTTACAAGCAGAGTCCAATAAATTAATTCCTTTGTCACCTCAATTTAAACGTTTTTGTAGTTTTGTTTCAGGTCCACAATACTAATATCCAGGATGATAAAGTTCACCAGTTAGAGAGTTTATTTTTTTATCTACTATACCTCCTCCAACGAAGGTGTTTTTATGACTAAACGTTTTCTGATATTGTATAACTATATCATCTAATTTTGTCGATAATAACAGGTAACATTTATAAAATCTATTTAGTTCGTAATATTGTTCCTTCTACTATTTTTTTTTGTTTACTTGCCTTTATCTTGACTGGTGGTTTCTCAGTCTTTAAACTTGTACATTCTCAACTTCTGTCTTGATGTTACTTTCTTCTTTCATGCGAATTCTAGTTTTTTCTTTTCATATCGCTTACACATGCACAGTCTTGTTATCTTTGAAAGGTTCTGCACAAAACAAATCGAATTTCACAATATTATGAAATTCCATTATATTTCATTAGGTATTTTCTTATCGACACCAACTGCTTTAACACCATCTCATTTACGTTTGCTAACAGCAAATAGTACAATAGGTGTCAGCTATTAGATCAGCTTATCAGCTATTAGATCAGCTTATTAGCACCTGGTCTGTTTTTCAGATCAGCTTTTCAGGAGCTGGTCTGGTTTTCAGATCAGCTTTTCAGGACCTGGTCTGGTTTTCAGATCAGCTTATCAGGACCTGGTCTGGTTTTCAGATCAGCTTTTCAGGACCTGGTCTGGTTTTCAGATCAGCTTTTCAGGACCTGGTCTGGTTTTCAGATCAGCTTTTCAGGACCTGGTCTGGTTTTCAGATCAGCTTATCAGGACCTGGTCTGGTTTTCAGATCAGCTTTTCAGGACCTGGTCTGGTTTTCAGATAAGCTTTTCAGGACCTGGTCTGGTTTTCAGATCAGCTTATCAGGACCTGGTCTGGTTTTCATATCAGGCTATCAGGACCTGGTCTGGTTTTCAGATCAGCTTATCAGGAGCTGGTCTGATTTTCAGGTCAGCTTATTAGGAGCTGGTCTGGTTTTCAGGTCAGATGAAATAACTAAAGTCTATCTTTTATTAGCAGTATTTTTTTTCTATAACGAAAATCGTTTAATTCAATATATTTGCTTATAATCTAAAATCCATATTTATCCTTCCAACACTCTACAAATTTTTTAAAACTTATCAAAATTCATATTACTGCCAACATGAACCTTGTAAACATGCTTCATATTTTTCTCATCTTACTTAAACATTATAATTACATTTGCATTGTCTCTTATTAAATGCTTATAGCCATATTCATAAAAATTTTAAACAGCATTTCAAATGTTGTTTGAGCAAAATTCGCTAAAATTGTATTCATAATAAAATATTAGCTTAAAAACGTTTTTTAACTTGCGTAAATCAACAAATCTTATAAATTAAATGCACCCATACTTAAAATAATTTTGAGCTGACGTCGTTCTAGTTTTGCTTCTTGTTTATTTATATTTTTAACTTTGTCTGTATGTATGTATGTATGCATGTATTAAGAATTATGCTTATGTTTGGCACAAGTAGAATGAGTCATCATTCTTCTGTCGCCCCATACAAAAATATACACGTACACGTACATATGTATGTATATTATTCTGCTTTCCACATGCAACATCAGCAAATATCATAATTGAAATGTATTAAGCTTCATTACCAGAAAAAAAAATAAATGTATAATAACCCATTCTTTTAATTATGAAATTATGTAATTTCTTTAACTATTCATATTTGTAGTAGTATATAGATAATTTTAGTATAAATATATGTTTTTAAACCTCAGATAGTAGTAGGGAACTGTTCATCCGGCCCCAATTAAAATTGTTAAATTGTTGGTGAAATTGTTAAATTTGGGTAATTAAAATTTGAAAATTTTAAAATTCTTGAAATTTGATACCTACGAGGGTGGTTCAATAAGTCCTTTATATATTTTTCGAGGGTGGTTCAATAAGTCACTCTTATTTTTTTAACATAAGGAGTTTTTGTTTACATTAAGTGTATGTCTGTCTCTCTCTCTGTCTGTCTACATGACCGTGGAAATTTGAGTCTTTCAGTGATTTGGGTTGTGTAATAATTTCTGGGTGTCCTTTGTCGGGGTTATGGGTAATTAAACTTAAAAATTTTAATCTACGCCGGATGAACAGTTCCCTACTACTACCTGAGGCTTAAAAACATATATTTACACTAAAATTATCTATATACTACTACAAATATGAATAGTTAAAGAAATTACATAATTTCATAATTAAAAGAATGGGTTATTATACATTTATTTTTTTTTCTGGTAATGAAGCTTAATACATTTCACTTATGATATTTGCTGATGTTGCATGTGGAAAGCAGAATAATATACATACATATGTACGTGTACGTGTATATTTTTTTTACGGGGCAACAGAATAATGATGACTCATTCTACTTGTGCCAAACATAAGCATAATTCTTAATACATGCATACATACATACATACAGACAAAGTTAAAAATATAAATAAACAAGAAGAATAACTAGAACGACGTCAGCTCAAAATTATTTTAAGTATGGGTGCATTTAATTTATAAGATTTGTTGATTTACGCAAGTTAAAAAACGTTTTTAAGCTAATATTCTATTATGAATACAATTTTAACGAATTTTGCTCAAACAACATTTGAAATGCTGTTTAAAATTTTTATGAATATGGCTATAAGCATTTAATAAGAGACAATACAAATGTAATTATAATGTTTAAGCAAGATGAGAAAAATATGAAGCATGTTTACAAGGTTCATGTTGACAGTAATATGAATTTTGACAAGTTTTAAAAAATTTGTAGAGTGTTGGAAGGATAAATATGGATTTTTGATTATAAGCAAATATATTGAATTAAACGATTTTCATTATAGAAAAAAAAAATACTGCTAATAAAAGATAGACTTTAGTTATTTCATCTGACCTGAAAACCAGACCAGGTCCTGATAAGCTGATCTGAAAACCAGACCAGGTCCTGATAAGCTGATCTGAAAACCAGACCAGGTTCTGATAAGCTGATCTGATAACCAGACCAGGTCCTGATAAGCTGATCTGAAAACCAGACCAGGTTCTGATAAGCTGATCTGATAACCAGACCAGGTCCTGATAAGCTGATCCGATAACCAGACCAGGTCCTGATAAGCTGATCTGAAAACCAGACCAGCTCCTGAAAAGCTGATCTGAAAAACAGACCAGGTGCTAATAAGCTGATCTAATAGCTGATAAGCTGATCTAATAGCTGACACCTATTGTACTATTTGCTGATAGCAAACGTAAATGAGATGGTGTTAAAGCAGTTGGTGTCGATAAGAAAATACCTAATGAAATATAATGGAATTTCATAATATTGTGAAATTCGATTTGTTTTGTGCAGAACCTTTCAAAGATAACAAGACTGTGCATGTTTAAGCGATATGAAAAGAAAAAACAAGAATTCGCATGAAAGAAGAAAGTAACATCAAGACAGAAGTTGAGAATATACAAGTTTAAAGGCTGAGAAACCATCAGTCAAGATAGAGGCAAGAGTAGTAGGGAACTGGCGGTTCTGGATCAATTAAAATTGTTAAATTGTGGCTGAAATTGTTAAATTGTTGCTGAAATTGTTAAATTTGGGTAATTAAAATTTGAAAATTTTAAAATTCTTGAAATTTGATACCTACGAGGGTGGTTCGATAAGTCCTTTAAATATTTTTCGAGGGTGGTTCAATAAGTCTGTCTTTTTCCTAATGCCTACGGCATGCATGATAATTTTTCCTAATGCCTACGGCAATACATAATTATTTTCAAATGCCGACGGGAAAATCATGAAAATGATTTTTTCTAATACCAATGTTGAAATAGTGATTATTAATTTTTCCTAATGTCTACGGCAAAACATGTTTATTAATTTTTCCTAATGCCGACGGCAAAACATGATTATTTTTTTCAAATGCCGACGGCAATACATACTTATTTTTCCTAATGCCTACGGCAATACATACTTATTTTTCCTAATGCCTACGGCAATACATAATTATTTTCAAATGCCGACGGCAAAACATGATTATTTTTTTCAAATGCCGACGGCAATACATGATTATTTTTTTTGTTTCCTAATGCCGACGGCAATACATACTTATTTTTCCTAATGCCTACGACAATACATAATTATTTCCTAATGCCTACGGCAATACATAATTATTTTCAAATGCCGACGGCAATACATGATAATTTTTCCTAATGCCTACGTCAATGCATGATAATTTTTCCTAATGCCGACGGCAAAACATGATTATTATTTTTTTCAAATGCCGACGGCAAAACATGATTATTATTTTCTAATGCTCCCAGTGTTGCCATACTGTAGAAATTTGTTATCGTAATACTATATCAGTAATATCAGAGAAAGAAGGTTTGATGACTACTAGGTCATATGGTTTCATATGAATCATGGGAATGTGCTTGTGTGATTTCCTCACGCTAATAAATTCTTATAAAATAAAATAATAAAATAATTAAATAAATGAATAAAATAATTACATAAATTATTTTATTTATTTATAAAACGTTCTCATGTATGTGAACACCCCTAATGCTTGTGTGTGGGGAGTCCAGCTTGTTTGTCGCTGGTAAGCTTATATTCTGTTTATTTGTTTAAGAAATATATTTGTATGTAGGTATGTATGTGTGTATGATGCATGCATGCATGTATGTATGTGTGTATTATGTTTGTATGTATGTATGTATGTATGTGCGATCGAAAGAACTTGTGCGTGGAATATTTTGTGGCTGTGTAGAATATATTTATATTTTGCAACATAATCATTTTCTTTGTCTACGATTATTTTAAAGCAGCAAAGTTTCAACTAAGTACAGTCATCAGCAGAGAAACAAAAAGTTAAAACTGTGAATGCTGCAAGGATACTGCTACTAATTTTCGTATAAATACGCCAACTTTTCTAACCAACACATCAGTACTTTATTGTATTTACAAGTAGTATCATCAGCAATTGTGTTAAAGTTTTATAATAATAATAAAATAATTAAAAATGAGTTATACAGGTTATCAGTGTAATAGATGCCATAAGGTATACAAATACCAAAAGTCCTTTTTGGATCATGTGAAAAGTCATAGCGTGCAGGATCAAATGGTCGTAAGTCGGGGTACAAATCAAGAGCAACCGCAGACATTTGTTCAAAATCCTCAACAGCAGATAAATTCATTTCATCACCAGCAGCACCCTTCTCTACAGTATCCTCAATATCAACAATACGGTATGCCTAACTGTTACCCTACACCAATGTCATGGAGTAATCAGTTTTTGGCATCAGGAGTACCAATGCAATATGAGTATCCAAGTTACAATTATAATCCCGTCACACCAGTTAATCGAATGGAGCAGTATTCCAATTTGATGCAATGGCAACCTCTTAATTACCATCAACAAGAGCAGCAGCTACAACAACAAGCTCATCAACAAGGTGTGGATATCCTTGGAGGGACTTTATGCAACGATGCTATGGACATAAGTTTACCGGAAAGTGATGGAGAAGTAGAAGAAAAGAGAGAAGAAACTCTACCAACTCCAATGAGTACTTCGAATGCTAGGAGAGAAGAAGAAGTCGAAGAGAATGTGAGATATTACAAAATATCGAAAGCCTTCAAAAACCATATCGTTACATATGTAATTCTTAATAAAAAAGACCAACTTCTCTTGGAAGAATTTATTAAAGAAAACATGAATATTTTTATTGAGAGACTTCAAATGTCTTTGTCTAAGCATATTATAATTAAATTTCATGTGAGTATTGTGGCGGAGTACATCAAAATTGTAGAAGAAGAATTGGAGTTGTGTGTTATAACACATGTAGCCAAAATGAGTTTGCTGACGAAGGCAGATAACATTGAAGAATTATTCCGTAAACAAGTTGAGGAGATTTCAACAAAAATGTCCGAATTTGAAGAGCGAGATTCTGGTTGGACTTTGTCACGCATAGTTCGAGCAGAAATCAACATCAACAAATCTTCGCTAGTCAAAGGATCAAGTTGGATATCCACACCTCAAAAATTACAAGGCAGAAAAGCATGCATCAATATTGAAAATAGTGATGAATACTGCTTCAAGTGGTGTATGATTGCTGCCATGGATGTTATCAAATACAATCAAGTACGTTGCAGTTCTTATAATATTCAGGACATTTCTGCAGAGACGATTGTTACGCGAAATGGTGTAACACTAAATTTCAAAAACTTAACTTACCCATTAGCACTAAACAAAATTAAGGAGTTCGAAGTAAATAATCCAGCAATAAGTGTTAATGTGTTTGGGTACGATGAGGGAGCAGATCAAATCATCGGTCCCTATTATGTGACCAAGGAGGAGAAAGTAAAGCATGTCAACTTGTTGCTTTTGGAGAATGGTGAAGTTCATCACTACATTTTGATAAAAGACATATCAAGGTAAGTTAGAAAATTATTCAACACTTTAATTTAATGAAACATATACTTGTTTTATATATTTTATAATATAGACATTTTACTTATAAACTTTTATATATTTTTTTTTTCATTCACAGACTTTTACGAAGTCAATTAACGCAGAATGAACACAAACTTCATATCTGCAACACCTGTCTCCAATACACACATAACGAAAATGGTATGAGTAGCCATAAGGCGGAATGCGGCAAAATAGTGACAACTATGCCGTCAGGTCCAGATGCAGTTCTAAGTTTTAAGGGGCATCAGAGGAAAATGGATGTCCCCTTTGTGGTGTACGCAGATTTTGAATGCATCCTGGAAGACATTAGTAATAACGTGAGTAGTAAAACCAGTCTTGTCAAAAAGCACACTCCTTGTGCTTTTAGTTACTACATTAAGTGTCTCCATAACAATAAGTTAGATAAATTAAGGGTTTATACAGGGAAAGATGCTTCACAAAAATTTGTTTCATTTTTAATTAAAGATTGTGAGGATATTTATAATAATCATTTAGTAAATAATAGGCAAATGGATATTTTATCCCCTTCTGATATTTATAATTTTTATAGTGCGGTGAATTGTCATATTTGTCAAAAATTTCTAGGTAAAGATCGCGTTAGAGATCATTGTCACATTAGCGGTAAATATAGAGGTGCAGCCCACAATAACTGTAATTTGAATTACCAAATTCCCAAGTTTATACCAGTTTACTTTCACAATTACTCAAATTATGACTCACATCTTTTTATTAAAGAACTAGGTGAAATTTCTATGCAACTGAAAGTACTCCCTCTCAATAAGGAGCTTTATATATCACTCTCGCAATTTACAGAAATGAGCGATGGTCATAATCTTGAAATAAGATTTCTTGATACATTACGCTTTATGGCTGAGAGTTTAGAATCATTAGCCTGCAATTTGTCGGATAATGATTTTAACACTATAAGGTCCTTATTTCAAACAGAAAAAGAATTTCAGCTTATTAAGAAGAAAGGCATTTTCCCCTATGAGTACCTAAATTCATTTCAAAAATTAGACGAGTGCCAGCTGCCTTCACGCAGTGATTTCTTTAATAAGTTGAACAATAAAGAGTGTTCTTTAGAGGAATACTCACATGCTGTAGAGGTATGGAATACTTTTGGGTGCAAAACAATGAAAGATTACATGGAACTTTACTTAAAAACAGATGTCCTCTTACTGACAGATATTTTCGAGAACTTTAGAAAAGTTTGTAAAGGTATTTATGAGCTGGATCCATGTCAATACTATACCGCACCTGGACTTTCCTGGGATGCAATGTTAAAATACACAAAAATTGAACTAGAATTATTTACGGACATAGACATGTACAATTTTATGAAAAAAGGTATACGTGGGGGAATCGTACAGTGTAGCCAAAGATATTCGAAAGCGAATAACAAATATTTGGAAGATTTCGATAAAGAAAAGCCCTCGGAGTTTCTTGTCTATTTAGACGCAAATAACCTTTACGGTTGGGCTATGTCGGAATATCTTCCTCATGGGGGGTTCAGATGGTTATCGCAAGACGAGCTGAATCTGGATCCAAACAGCATATCTGACAATGGAACAGACGGTTATGTTTATGAGGTCACTTTAGATTATCCTTCTCACTTACATGACTTGCATAATGACCTACCTTTTTGCGCTGAAAATAAAAAACCACTGCAAGCGAAGTATAACAAGTTGATAACCGATTTCTCTACAAAGCAATCATACGTGATACACTTTAGAGTTCTTAAACAATGCTTAGAAAATGGCTTAGTTTTAAAGAAAACTCATCGTATTCTAGCATTTAAACAATCTCCATGGTTAAAAGGCTATATTGACCTAAATACCAGACATAGAGCCACTGCTAAAAATGCTTTTGAAAAAAACTTTTTCAAACTACTCAATAATGCAGTCTATGGTAAAACCATGGAAAATGTGGATAAGAGGAGAGATGTTAAAATTGTCAATAATTGGGAGAGAACGAATTGTAATCGTTTGGGGGTTCAAGATTGGATATCAAAACCAAATTTTCATAGTTTATCTATATTTTCCGAAGATCTGGTAGCAATCGAAATGACTAGAGTCAAAACCTGCTACAATAAACCAATTTACTTAGGATTTTGTGTACTTGAATTGTCCAAATGGAAAATGTATAATTTTCATTACGGGTACATGCAACCTAAGTTTAAGACAAAACTCTCATTGAACTATATGGACACGGACTCTTTTATATATTCAATAAAGACGGATGACTTTTACGCTGACATAAAAAATGACATAGAAGAACATTTTGATACATCGGACTATCCCACGGACAATACTTATAATTTCCCATTAATAAATAAAAAAGTTTTAGGCATGATGAAAGATGAAAACTGCGGTAAGATAATGACAGAATTTGTTGGGCTGCGATCAAATATGTACTCATTCAGTGTACAAAATCAAAATGACGTTAAAAAATCAAAGGGGGTAAAAAGATCCATATTAGATAAATATAGTTTAGCTACTTATAGAAACTGTTTATTCAATAAGACTAATGTATACGATAATATGTTAACATTTAAATCTAAGCTTCACCATATATATACTAGTAAATTAAATAAGGTAGTCTTAAGTTATGGAGACGATAAGAGAAAAATTAGGTCAAATAATATTAACACATATGCATGGTATCATTTTCGTATTAAGGAAACTAACCCTGAATACGAACTTGATATGTTGCTAGATGAAATTGCTAGAATGCAAGAAAATAGCTAAAATTAGTTAATTTTTAGTTAAGTAGTTAATTTTTAAATTGTATATAAAATCTTAGTTATTAAGAAACATTATTGTAAACAAAATCCTATTTATTGTTGTTAAAATGATTTTAAATAAAATCCTATTTATTAAGAAAAATTATTGTACATAAAATCCTATTTATTAAGAAAAATGATTGTAAATAAAATCCTATTTATTAAGAAAAACTATTGTACATATGTATATGAGTTTTTAAGAAAAAATTTGAAATAAAATATTGAAAAAAGAATTAAATGTGTGAATGACTTTTATTTCTTTATTGGCTTTACTTCGTTGGATAAAAAAAAAAAAAAAAAAAAAAAAAAAAAAATGATATCTTCCATATCGCTTAAACATGCACAGTCTTGATTTCTTTAAGAGGATCTGCACAAGACAAATTGAATTTCACAATATTATGAAATTCCATTAAATTTCATTAGATATTTTCATAAAGAGAAACAATTAAGATAATCGGATAAGTCCTTATATTTTTCACTACATACAAGTTTCTCTTATTTTCTAATCGAAAAAGCTTAATCCCAATTTTCTATTTGCCAATGATATGTACTAATTATGTATTTTAAATTATAAATAAAAAGACATTAAAGAGTTTGTAAAATATAAATGTTTGTGCTTTTTTATTTAATATTTTCAGTTATTTCATAAAGAAATTTAAGACATAAATGACCACAGGTAAATGTATTGAAATTCTGATGTTGATTATAGTTGTATTTTATATTTGTACCAAGATATTTGACTACTTCCGAAGGAGGTTGTAAGTTTCCAAAGCTGTCGAAATATTCTTTTTCATTGTTGTTTTTATAATATGCTACCCAATGTGTACCAGGTCCTGTTGATACGTCTAAATTGATTATTCCACATTCTATTTTCTTTGTTCGTTTTGGTAGAGTATTCAACATGAAAACTCCTCTAAAATATGGAATATTTATAGAGAAACGGTTTAGGTCCTCATCAGATAGTGGTCTGTTGGGTAGCATCTCTAATAGTTTTTTGATTCCTCTTTGAAAACTAAACCATAACCCTTTTTATATGGTTTTAAGTAAAGTCCCTTTCCAACTGCAATAGATTCCATCGCTTTATTATGTCTAGTTGCTTCATCAAGTTGATTTTTTGCATTCTTTGTTGCATTTACAGCTTTAGCTATAGCAGCACCTCCAGTTGTTAGACTACCAATTGCACCCAGAGCAGTTAAAATCGGTATTAGAGGCAAAAACCCACCAATTTTTGGGACACGTATTACACGTGGTACTATAATTTGAGATTTTCTTCCTTTTAATGATTTGTTGATAGTTTTTCGGGCAATTTTAATTGCTGAGTTAATATCTAATGGTTTTTCCTTCTTTAGTATTTTTGTTGCAGCTCTAATTGATGTTCTAAACAGTTTTTTATCATTTAGCTTGTTCTTTTTAACATTTTTCTTTTTCTCCACACCCATACCAAATTTTGTTTTGGCTTTCATTGCGTTAGTAACCATATAGGCAAATGATTTTTCACCAATACTACTATCTTTTGATAAAACTCGATCCCAAGCTGAATTTTCAAGTATTTTATCAGCCTTGTGTCTAGTGCTTAAATCCTTATTTTTCGAATAAGCTATATCGTGATCTTTACAAGCAGAGTCCAATAAATTAATTCCTTTATCACCTCGATTTAAACGTTTTTGTAGTTTTGTTCCAGGTCCACAGTACTGATATCCAGGAAGATGAAGTTCAACAGGTAGAGAGTTTATTATTTTATCTACTATACCTCCTCCAACGAAGGTGTTTTTATGACTAAACGTTTTCTGATATCGTATAACCATATTATCTGATTTTTTCTATAATAAGAGGTAACATTTATGAAATGTATTTAGTTACAAAAATGCAGTTAGTGAAACAACATAAAAATATTTTAGTTCGTAATATTGATGAATCATCGAACATCACTTCAAAAATAAAGCATAGCCCCCTCTTACCAAATTCTATTCGTGCTCTAATAGTGGGACCATCAAATTGTGGAAAGACTAATGTTATGATCGGCTTACTAGAAATTCCTAATGGACTCAAGTTTGAAAACATCTATTTATACTCAAAATCTCTTTATCAACCCAAATATGAGTACTTGAAGAAACTAATTTCACCAATTAAAGGAATGGGATATTATACATTCACCGATAATGAATCAGTTATTCCACCTGACGAAGCTAAAACTAATTCAATTATGATATTTGATGATGTTGCATGTGAAAAGCAGAATAATATACGTACATATTTTTGTATGGGGCGACATAGGGATATTGATTCATTCTACTTGTGTCAAACTTATACTAGAATTCCCAAGCATTTAATAAGAGACAATGCAAATGTTATTATAATGTTTAAGCAAGATGATACAAATATGAAGCATGTTTATAGGGATCATGTTGGCAGCGATATGAGTTACGAAAAGTTCCAAGAAATTTGTAGAGAATGTTGGAAGGATAAATATGGCTTTTTAGTGATAAGCAAAGATAATGAATTAAATGATGGTCGCTACAGAAAGCAATTTGACTTTTTCATAACTATATAAACTACTTCTCATAAAAGATTGACTTTAATTATTAATCTAACTTTAAACTTGATACATCTATTTGCTATAACCTCATCCGATACCTGATAAGCTGATCTCCAAACTATACCAGCTACCTGAAAACCAGACCAGCTCCTGATAACCTGATCTAAAAACCAGACCAGGTCCTGATAAGCTGATCTGAAAATCAGACCAGGTCCTGAAAAGCTGATCTGAAAACCAGACCAGGTCCTGATAAGCTGATCTAAAAACCAGACCAGCTCCTGATAAGCTGATCTGAAAACCAGACCAGGTCCTGAAAAGCTGATCTGAAAACCAGACCAGGTCCTGAAAAGCTGATCTGAAAACCAGACCAGGTCCTGATAAGCTGATCTGAAAACCAGACCAGGTCCTGATAAGCTGATCTAAAAACCAGACCAGCTCCTGATAAGCTGATCTGAAAACCAGACCAGGTCCTGAAAAGCTGATCTGAAAACCAGACCAGGTCCTGAAAAGCTGATCTGAAAACCAGACCAGGTCCTGATAAGCTGATCTGAAAACCAGACCAGGTCCTGAAAAGCTGATCTGAAAACCAGACCAGGTTCTGATAAGCTGATCTAAAAACCAGACCAGGTCCTGATAAGCTGATCTGAAAACCAGACCAGGTCCTGAAAAGCTGATCTGAAAACCAGACCAGGTCCTGATAAGCTGATCTGAAAACCAGACCAGGTCCTGAAAAGCTGATCTGAAAACCAGACCAGGTCCTGATAAGCTGATCTGAAAACCAGACCAGGTCCTGAAAAGCTGATCTCATTGCTGATACCTGTTATTTGCCCTTAGCAAACATGGATAAGAAAATTTTAAAACAGTTGGTGTTGACAAGGAATGTGTTGAAGAAAAAGCTTCGTAGTATAAAAACTGGTGAAATAGATACACGTGAACAATTAAGAGATACATTCAAACCTATAACAGAACCTCTTAAAGAATTCATAAATAGTTCTAAAAATTTTAAAAGAATTCGTATAAAAGAAGAAAGTAACATCAAGACAGAAGTTGAAAATAATACAAGTTTAAAGCCTGAAAACCCATCAGTCAAGATAGAGACAAGTACACCAAAAAAAACTAGTAGAAGGAACAATTTTTGATAATACCATCTTATTTAATGATGTTAATACTGAAAATGATGATGATGATGATGATGATGAAGATGATTTTTACTCACAGACTTCCAATACAGAATATACTTATACTGATTTATCAGTTTTGGAAGGAAGAAATCAGTTAGATACAAACTATGGCCCACATAAAGATTACAATAATGAATGGAAATTTGGTGATAGTAGCCTAAAACTGAATGAAGATAAAATACAAGTTGGTGGTCAAATATGGGCTCTAACACCAGGACTATTTTCTCTAATGTTTCATAAAATACCAAAAAATTACGATAAATTTGAACTTGAAATCTATAAAAAGATTTTAATTACTACTAATGCATATAGAAGAGACTTTAAACCTGATGGTCAAATTAAGGGTACTAGAGGATATAAATATAAATATATTATTAAGAAATTTATTGATGAGAAAAACCAGAAGAATTTACCTGAATCAACAGGGTCTAAGCCCAAAGGTAGCTATTTAGGTGAGGGAATGATGCAAGTTAGCATCAATAATCCTAACTATATATACTGGGACGATCCAAATGAGTTAGTAGATAGACTTCGACTACTGCTCGCATCACAAGGTGCAGGTCATACTAATCACAATAACGAAATTGTATCAATTATTGAAGAACTACGTGAAGCGAATATAATACACTAACTTTAATAAACTAAATAGAGTATGTCTGTTGATAAATTTGGACACTATTTAAACGATACTAGCAGCACAATTTCTTTGAAAAATGCACCTAAACTGCTGGGGTTCTTTGTGGATACGAACAACAACATTGATGTCCAAAACAAAAGGATCAAAAATGTTGCAAAAGCTCTGGAGGAAAACGATGTTATCAATAAATTGTTTTTGCAAACTCAAATCGAAAAATTAGAAGAGAAATTATTAACATACTTTAAGGGGGATAATACTATAATACGAGAAGATATTCAAATGCAAATTGAGGAACTACAACGCGAAATAAAATTATATATAGAAGAAAATTATAAAATTGAAAAAGATATTCTACATATTAAAACATCCTTTGAAGAACAAATTGAACAGCTTAATGAGAAAATTTATAGATTAGAAAATTATATGTTTGTATCAATAGCTGAAAGTGCGTCAAGCAGATCACAACACTCTGCAAAAAATCTTTAAAAACAACTTAATGTCTTCAAAAAGAAATTTAGTAAATGAACTCCATAAGCAAGCACGAAAACAATTTGTGCGTCGCAGAGTTGTAATGAAAGGAATAGATGATCTTTGGCAAGCTGATTTAGTTGAAATGGGGAACTATTCTAAAGAAAATAGAAATTATCGATTTTTGTTGACTGTAATTGACACATTCTCAAAATTTGGATGGGCAGTACCGCTAAAAACAAAAACAGCACTCGAAACAACCAAGGCAATGGAAGATATTTTTGAATTGGGACGAGTACCAAAAAACTTACAAACAGATGATGGCAAAGAATTTTTCAACAAACACTTTGGAAAATTAATGCATAAATACAACATTAATCACTACTCAACATATAGCATTATGAAAGCATCAATAGTAGAACGATTTAATAGAACATTGAAAGGAATGATGTGGAAAGAATTTAGTTATAATGGTTCATATAAGTGGATTGATATATACAAAGATTTACTCAATGCATACAATAGAAAAGTTCATCGTACCATTAAAATGGCTCCTATTAAAGTCAACTCAACAAATGAGGAAAAGCTGCTAAATACAGTATACAGTCATTTGAAAATGTATAAAATGTCAAAATTTAATGTGGGAGATCATGTTCGCATAAGCAAATATAAGCACACATTTGAAAAAGGTTATACTCCAAATTGGACTACAGAAATTTTCACAATTACAAGAGTTCAAAATACAAATCCTGCAACATACATATTAGAAGACTATCTTGGCAATCCTATTAAAGGTGGCTTCTATACTGAGGAACTTTCAAAAACTAGATTTCCAAATACATATCTAGTTGAAAAGGTTCTTAAAATTAAAGGGAAGGAGGTATATGTTAAATGGCTGGGATTTTCTAATCAACACAATTCTTGGATAAGTAAAGATGAAATATTATAGTTGGAAGAAAAACTAAATTAGAAACAACAACAACATCAATTGCGACAACTTTTAGCATTAATATTAAGAAACTAATGTTAATTTTAAAATGAGAAAAAGTTTTAAATAAAATATGTAAATCATACTTATAAACCATACTGTGTACTAAACATTTAATTGTAATCAGACTGTTATAATGTCAATAACACTTACTCTGAGCTCTAACTCATCAGAACTATCTGCTAGTTACTTTCCTCCTATTGAATTACATGGTGCATATGAGTGTGCTCTAACTGATTTTCATTCATACAACAGTATTCCAAATGTAGACACCTACAACAATATGTTTCATATAGGGGAACATATAATTGAAATACCAATTGGATCTTACGAATTAAATAATATAGTTGATTTTATAGAAGAGGAATACAAACGACTCTGCCCAGCAAATAAGATTTTTATTGAAGCCAATAACAATACAATGCAAGTTAAAGTTAATAGTTCCAAGGATCTTGTATATTTTAATAAAGACAATACAATTGGAAAACTTTTAGGATTCAATAGCAAAATCCTAACACCAAACAAATATTATTATTCAGATCTTCCAGTTAATATTTTTAAAGTGAATCTCTTGCGAATTGAAAGTAGTATCGCTATGAACACATATATGAATAACTCGAAATCGCATACACTTCATGAATTTCCGATTAATGTGCCTCCAGGCTATAAAATAGATGAGGTTCCAAGAAATCTTATCTATTTACCTGTAAACACCAGAGAGATAAGTTCACTAGCGCTGCGCGTACTGGATCAACACGGTGATTTAATTAATTTCCGAGGAGAGGAAATTACAATACGAATACATTTAAGGCCAACTAAATAATGCTAATATACAACACAAATACATTGAAAAATATAGCATCAAGAACAACAACAACAACATTAAAGCGACCAGCTCAACAAAAAGCTCTAACAACATCAAATAAAAATTTTCTAAAGTCCTTGAATTTTAAATTGAAGACAAAATGAGTTCAATAATAGATGTCTTAGATAAACCCTTGTCTGATGAGAATATAATCAAAAAGGACTATCATACATATGTACCATACTTACAATCTTACAACAATAATGATGAAATTAGAATTTCAATACAAAATCAAGATTTGTATGTGCTACCCAGTGAGAGCTACATTTATGTAGAGGGATTTGTTGTCGATGATAATAAGGCCAAATCTTCTTCTTCTTCTTCGGAGAACTTTTTATTAAAAAACAACTTTGTGGCATATCTATTTGATGAAATTCGCTATGAGCTCAATGGAATTGAAATTGACCATACAAGATATTTAGGAGCCACAAGCACTATAAAAAATTTGGTTTCTCTGACACCAACAGAAAGCAATGTGATGCAAAATGCTGGATGGAACAAAATTGACGATGTCACTCTTGAAAATGGATTTTTCAATTTTTATGTACCTCTAAAAATGCTTCTAGGATTCGCCGAAGACTACAACAAAGTTATACTAAATGGAAAACATGAATTGATACTCTTGCGCAATAAGAATGATGAAGATCTTGTACGCTCGAGTGTTTCTACTGAAAAAGCTAAACTTACAATTTCACTCATCTCATGGAGAATCCCACATGTACAATTATCCGACTTTAGCAAATTGAATATGATAAAAATTATTAACAATGGTGCTTCTATACCTATGGCATTTCGCAGTTGGGATTGTCATGTTAATCCACAATTAAACACAGGTACTAGCCATATTTGGAATGTTAAACTGGCTGCAAATAGAGAACGCCCCCGTTTTGTATTGATTGCTTTTCAACAAGAAAATAAGTTTGTTCATTGTGATTTGACTAATTTAAAAGTACATTTAAATTCAGTCTCATATCCATATGATGATCTTAACATAAAGTTCAAAAATGAACGATATGCAATTCTATATGATATGTATCTAAGATTCCAACAAAGTTACTATATGAGGGAATCTCAACCGCTTCTATCTGCATCAGAGTTTAAGACAAAAGCTCCTATTATTGTAGTAGATGTCAGTCATCAGAATGAATCACTCAATAATGGACCGATTGATATCAAAATAGCATTTGAAACAGCAACTAATATTGCAGCAAAGACATCAGCTTACTGCATTCTTATTCATGATCGCATAATAGAATATATACCCATCAAAGGACAAGTTCGAAAAGTCTTATAAATTGAGTAATATGGAAAATAACACAATTTTTATAGACGTACAAGGTTTCAAAAGTAATTCAAATGATTTCATCGCAAAAGAAGTAGCGATTGTTTTCAACAATTATGAATATAACAATTTCATTATAAAACCACCATTTGATTTTAAATGCTTATCAATAAAAAAGCAAAGAGAAGCAAAGTGGCTAACGAAAAACTATCATCACCTCAGCTGGACTGCTGGATCAGTTTCTTTTGAAAGCGTTTGCAATTTTTTTAAAGCTAACGCAAGATGTTCTAAAATTTATGTAAAAGGTGAAGAGAAAAGACGATGGTTGGAAAAAATTTTATGCCGAAAAATTTTTAACGTTGAGGATATAGGCTGTATCAACTTTAAACAAATGGAGATTAAGTATCCAGAATATTTTTATTGTAATTATCATAAACTTGGTGTTTGCGCATTAAAAAATGCTATTTTACTAACAAAAGAAATATCTTGCTTTAAATGAATTTTTACACTCTTTAAAATATTAATGTATGCATTATTATAAAATTTTAAAAAACTTTAAACAATAAATGTATAGAAAAATAAAAAATCTACAAGTGTTTTCTTATTTCAAAAACAAACTACATAAAGGAAAGAGAAGGAAGTGGGAAGGAGGAGGAGAAGTTAGCATTTTTGCTAACTTGCAAATTTTTACTTTTTGTTTCTCTGCTTATGACTGTAGTTAGTTGAAACTTGCTGCTTTAAAATAATCGCAGCCAAAGAAAATGATTACGTTGCAAAATATAAATGTATTCTATACAGCCACAAAATATTCCACGCACAAGTTCTTTCGATCGCACATACATACATACATACATACAAACATCATACACACATACATACATACATACATACATACATACATGCATGCATGCATCATACACACATACATACCTACATACAAATATATTTCTTAAACAAATAAACAGAATATAAGCTTACCAGCGACAAACAAGCTGGACCCCCCACACACAAGCATTAGGGGTGTTCACATACATGAGAACGTTTTATAAATAAATAAAATAATTTATGTAATTATTTTATTCATTTATTTAATTATTTAATTATTTTATTTTATAAGAATTTATTAGCGTGAGGAAATCACACAAGCACATTCCCATGATTCATATGAAACCATATGACCTAGTAGTCATCAAACCTTCTTTCTCTGATATTACTGATATAGTATTACGATAACAAATTTCTACAGTATGGCAACACTGGGAGCATTAGAAAATAATAATCATGTTTTGCCGTCGGCATTTGAAAAAAATAATAATCATGTTTTGCCGTCGGCATTAGGAAAAATTATCATGCATTGACGTAGGCATTAGGAAAAATTATCATGTATTGCCGTCGGCATTTGAAAATAATTATGTATTGCCGTAGGCATTAGGAAAAATAAGTATGTATTGCCGCAGGCATTAGGAAAAATAAGTATGTATTGCCGTCGGCATTTGAAAAAAATAATCATGTTTTGTCGTAGGCATTAGGAAAAATAAGTATGTATTGCCGTCGGCATTAGGAAACAAAAAAAATAATCATGTATTGCCGTCGGCATTTGAAAAAAATAATCATGTTTTGCCGTCGGCATTTGAAAATAATTATGTATTGCCGTAGGCATTAGGAAAAATAAGTATGTATTGCCGTAGGCATTAGGAAAAATAAGTATGTATTGCCGTCGGCATTTGAAAAAAATAATCATGTTTTGCCGTCGGCATTAGGAAAAATTAATAAACATGTTTTGCCGTAGACATTAGGAAAAATTAATAATCACTATTTCAACATTGGTATTAGAAAAAATCATTTTCATGATTTTCCCGTCGGCATTTGAAAATAATTATGTATTGCCGTAGGCATTAGGAAAAATTATCATGCATGCCGTAGGCATTAGGAAAAAGACAGACTTATTGAACCACCCTCGAAAAATATTTAAAGGACTTATCGAACCACCCTCGTAGGTATCAAATTTCAAGAATTTTAAAATTTTCAAATTTTAATTACCCAAATTTAACAATTTCAGCAACAATTTAACAATTTCAGCCACAATTTAACAATTTTAATTGATCCAGAACCGCCAGTTCCCTACTACTGGCAAGTAAACAAAAAAAAAATAGTAGAAGGAACAATATTACGAACTAAATAAATTTTATAAATGTTACCTGTTATTATCGACAAAATCAGATGATATAGTTATACAATATCAGAAAACGTTTAGTCATAAAAACACCTTCGTTGGAGGAGGTATAGTAGATAAAAAAATTAACTATCTAACTGGTGAACTTTATCTTCCTGGATATTAGTATTGTGGACCTGAAACAAAACTACAAAAACGTTTAAATTGAGGTGACAAAGGAATTAATTTATTGGACTCTGCTTGTAAAGATCATGATATAGCTTATTCGAAAAATAAGGATTTAAACACTAGACATAAAGCTGATAAAATACTTGAAAATTTAGCTTGTGATCGAGTTTTATCAAAAGATAGTAGTATTGCTGAAAAATCATTTGCTTATATGGTTACTAACGCAATGAAAGCCAAAACAACATTTGGTATGGGTGTGGAGAAAAAGAAAAATGTTAAAAAGAACAAGATAAATGATAGAAAACTGTTTAGAACATCAATTAGAGCTGCAACAAAAATACTAAAGAAGGAAAAACTATTAGATATTAACTCAGCAATTAAAATTGCCCGAAAAACTATCAACAAATCATTAAAAGGAAGAAAATCTCAAATTATAGTACCACATGTAATACGTGTACCAAAAATTGGTGGGTTTTTGCCTCTAATACCGATTTTAACTGCTCTGGGTGCAATTGGTAGTCTAACAACTGGAGGTGCTGCTATAGCTAAAGCTGTTAATGCAACAAAGAATGCAAAAAATCAACTTTATGAAGCAATTAGACATAATAGAGCGATGGAATCTATAGCAGTTGGAAAGGGACTTTACTTAAAACCATATAAAAAGGGTTATGGTTTAGTTTGCAAAGAGGAATCTAAAAACTCTTAGAGATGCGACGAACAGACCACTATCTGATGTGGACATAAACCGTTTCTCTATAAATATTCCATATTTTAGAGGAGTTTTCATGTTGAATACTCTACCAAAACGAACAAAGAAAATAGAATGTGGAATAATCAATTTAGACGTATCAACAGGACCTGGTACACATTGGGTAGCATATTATAAAAACAACAATGAAAAAGAATATTTCGACAGCTTTGGAAACTTACAACCTCCTTCGGAAGTAGTCAAATATCTTGGTAGAAATATAAAATACAACTATAATCAACATCAGAATTTCGATACATTTACCTGTGGTCATTTATGTTTTAAATTTCTTTATGAAATAACTGAAAATATTAAATAAAAAAGCACAAACATTTATATTTTACAAAACTCTTTCATGTATTTTTATTTATAATTTAAAATACAAAATTATTATATATTATTGCCAAATTGGAAATTGTGAATTTTGAATTAGAAATTCACTCAGCTCGCTTTCAACAATTAAGCTTTGTTCACCTTCTCTACTTAAGCAATATGATCCGCTCGAGAGTTCTTTAATTTCAGCATCGGTTAAAGCATTATATCGCTTTGGGAGGAACATTATGTGGTTTTCCATTTCAACTTTTAGTGTTGGCCCATATTTTGTTGTTACTCTTGACACTTTTCGAATGGTGTATTTAGTTGATGTCTCAAGCTCCTTTATGTGGATTAAGGTTTTATTTTTTAGTGAATTAAATTTTGATGTTAGATTTGTTGTAGACTCCATTTTTTATTTACTTCTCCGCACTTTGAATGTTTAACTGAAAATGATCTTAAAAGTAGCGATGACGACTTCAAGAAGGCTAATCGAAAATATGGTGAAATAGTGAATAAGTGGAGGGGTAGTGATAGACAGAAAGAGACAGTTATAGAGAGAAAAGGGGTAGAGAGAGATAGAGTGCTAAAAAAGAGGTATGGAATATAGATGATGGTATAGATATTTTAAAGATCAAGAGATACTACTTTAAAAATTTAAAAGAGGAAATTAGTCTTAAAGGAACCTTCAAACAATCATCATTCATTAACTTATAAGCAAATAAAATGAGTCAAATCAGACGTACTCTAAACCAATTTATAAGAGATTTTGAAAGCTTCAGGCTTTTTGATCATTGGGAGATGATCAAATTTTTTCAAAATATGCTGGATGAGAACGAAGAATATGGTATCATGGAAGATGAAGACAACACAGAAGGCCACTTCAGAAGCTGTCCTTGGTATAATCCTGAGTGTGAGGAAGGACCAGATACTTGCAGATGTACAATATATTTTTTGCGTAAAAGTATATTAGAAAATTTAATAATTGGATATTATGAAATGTTTCCATCATTATAATAAAAATAAATAAAATTAAATTAAAATGTATTATTAATATAAATAAAATTAAATTAAATTTATCCTTGTTTTGTGTTATTTTTTAAAGGAAATTTAGGATTCATCTTTTCGAATATAAAATAACAGAAACTTGTATGTAGTGAAAAATATAAGGACTTATCCGATTGTCTAAATTGTTTCTCTTTATGAAAATATGAAATTTAATGGAATTTCATAATATTGTGAAATTCAATTTGTCTTGTGCATAACCTCTCAAAGAAAACAAGACTGTACATGTTTAAGCATCATGAAAACAAGACTGTGCATGTCTAAGCGATATGAAAACAAGACTGTACATGTTTAAGCGACATGAAAACAAGAATTTGCAAATAAGCAAAAACAAAAATTTTTTTGATCTAGCGAAGTAAAGCTAATAAAGAAATAAAAAACATTCACATAATTAATTCTTTTTCCAATATTTTATTTAAAATTTTTTCTTAAAAATTCATACACATATTTAACTAATGTATGTAGATACCCAGAAAAAAATTAGACAAAAATTCTCTATTTCAAGTAGTAAAATGTGAAAAAAAGGTGTGGTACATTAGAAGAAAAAAAAAAATAAATATATAGACTGACTGGCCAACTAAAACGTACACTCTGTCCGATGGACACACAAAGCACACTTAAACATTTCAGAAATATATACACAACACGCTGAACTTTAATAAAATGAGAAAAAAAATCATATAGAACGTCAAATGAAAGCCATAGGTAATAGCCCTTCATAAAATAAACATATACATATGTACCTTATTAATGTAAACATATTATCAGTATAAAGCAACAGAAATTTCGTCAAAAAAAAGTCATCTTGTATACTAGAGGAACCGTCGAAAGGGTATACCTAAAGTCTCTGAAAACTACTTCGTTTTCTGATGATCGCTTTTCAACAAGAAAATAAGTTTGTTCATTGTGACTAATTTAAAAGTACATTTAAATTCAGTCTCATATCCGATCTTAACTGCATCAGAATTTAAGAAAAAAGCTCCTTTTATTCTATTGAATAAAATTTTAATTTAAAACAGTAAGCAAAGATATCAGATTCAACTTCAAATGGTTTCATCACAAAAAAAAAAAAAAAAAAAAAAAAAAAACTATTGATTGTTTTCAACAATTATGAAAATAATAATTTCAATATAAAGTTCCCTTTTGATTTTAAATGTTTATCAATAAAAATAAAAAAAGAAGTAAGTTAACTAACAACAAAAAAAAAAAAAACTATCAGTACCTAAGCTGGAGTGCCGGACCAGTTTCATTTAAAAATGTTTATACATTTTTAAAAAGCAAAGCAAGCTTTCCAAAATAAATGTAGAAAGTGAAGAAAAAAGTCTATAGTTAGAAAAAATTATGTACCCCAAAAATTTCTAACGTTAACTTACTAACGTTGCATCAACTTTAAAAAAAATTTAAATTAAGTATAAGAAATATTTCTATTTTATTTGCTATTACTATAGAGTATGTATCTTCAGGAATTCAGTTTTACTTAAAAACAGAAAATCCTCACAAACTTTTAAGTAAGCGCAGATAAAAATTAAAACGTTTTTATTTTCAAATAAAAAAAAAAAACTGAATATATCGCATCTATACACAGATGAATATTTACAACAACAACACCAACAACAAGAAGAACAAAAGACATCAATGACAAAAAAAAATGTATTCAAAGCTTGAAATAAACAAAATCTGTAATATAAACAAATTTCATATAGGCAGACTTTAACGCGAGACAAATTTAAGTATGAGAAAATATAAAACAAGCGTAAGTATAAAAACATAATAAGATTAGGGAAGTCCAGATATATGATAGTATTTTATAGTACCAAATGTCGATATTGAAAACAATTTATATCTACCTACATATAAATACCAGCTCAAATACACACACATAGCAGAATTCATATAAGAAATATCCAAGAAAATTTCAACAACACCCCACCTTTTGCAAATCATGACCAGCCTTAAATTCTCCCTCAGATATACATACACAAATTCCCATGATCATAAGTAGTAGGGAACTATCGCTTCTGGGACAATTAAAATTGTTAAATTGTTGCTGAAATTGTTAAATTTGGGTAATTAAAATTTGAAAATTGTTAAATTCTTGGAAATTTGTGTTTTTTTGTTTACATAAGGAGTTTTTTGTTTATATAAGGAGTTTTTTTGTTTACATTAGGAGTTTTTTGTTTACATTAGGAGTTTTTGTTTACATTAAGTGTATGTCTGTCTGTCGGTCTGTCTGTCTGCCTGCCTGACCGTGGGAAGTTTGTGTGTGGAATATTTTGTGTGAATGTATTAAGGCGGTTCATAGTTTGGCGGTTTTTATGTGTGTATGTGACGACGGGGAAAATCATGAAAATGGTTTTTCCTAATGCTGACGGAAAATCATCTAATGATTTTTCGTAATTCCGAAGGCAAAACATGATAATTTTTCGTAATACCGAAGGCAAAACATGATAATTTTTCCTAATGCCTACTGCAATACATGATAATTTTTCCTAATGCCTACTGCAATACATGATTATTATTTTTTTCAAATGCCGACGGCAAAAAATGAAGATAATTTTTTCAAATGCCGACGGGAAAATGATTTTTCCTAATGACGACGGGAAAACGTGAAAGTTATTTTTTCTAATGCTAATGTAGGTGTTGCTAGACTGTGGGAATTTAAGGCTGACCGTGATTTGAGTGGGCGGCGTTGTTGCCGTAATATGTAACCATAGGAATTTGTGGATGTGTCTGTCTGTCTGTGAGAATTTAGGTGAAGGTTTGATTGGCAGGGGGCGGGGTGTAGTTGAGGTAGATCGATTGCGTGTGTAGTTGTGTGTGAATGTGTGTGTATGTGTGTGTGTGTGTGTGTGTGTGTGTGTGTGTGTATGTTTGTAGGAATTTCAATGTGTGTATTTCTGTAGGATCTTAAGGCTGATTGTGATTTATGAGGGGTGAGGTGTTCTAGTAATATGCAACCGGGGGAATCTGTGTGTTTGTATGTCTGTAGGAGTTTAAGGCTGACCATGATTTGGGTGGGCAGGGTTGTTGACGTAATATGTAGCCATGGGGATTTGTGAATGTGTCTCTCTATAGTAGGTGGGTGAGGATGTTGTTGAGGTAAATTGGTTATGCGTATGTATGTATGTATGTATTTTTGTAAGAATTTAAGATGATTGTGATTTATTAGGGGCGAGGTGTTCTTGTAATATGTAGCCGTGAGAATCTATGTGTATAGACGTCTGTAGAAGTTTAAGACTATCTGTAATTTCAGGTAGGTGAGAGTGTTGTGTTGTTGAGATTAATCTTATATATTGTATATGTATGTATGATCATGGGAATTTGTGTATGTATATCTGAGGGAGAATTTAAGGCTCGTCATGATTTGCAAAAGGTGGGGTGTTGTTGAAATTTTCTTGGATATTTCTTATATGAATTCTGCTATGTGTGTGTATTTGAGCTGGTATTTATATGTAGGTAGAAATAAATTGTTTTCAACATCGACATTTGGTACTATAAAATACTATCATATATCTGGACTTCCCTAATCCTAGTATGCTTTTGTACTTACGATTGCTTTATATTTTCTCATGCTTAAATTTGTCTCGCGTTGAAGTCGGTCTGTGTGAAATTTGTTTATATTACAGATTTTGTTTATTTAACTACATTCGTCTTCTTTGACTGAAAGAGTTATCTACACACAGAGAAAAACCAACTTGAAATCAGTAAGAACTATGCTGAATTAATAAGAACCATTAGCGAAGGTTTAGTCATATTGAAATTTCTTATTTCAATATGGACAAAATATTAATTTACAGTATTCATTTATTAAACTCATTAGTTTGTAGATATCTCAATATACATTTTCTATTATATTAAAAATTATTGAATTAATGTGATGAATTCTTATTTTTAAGCTGCAGATTTTCCCTGAGTGTATGGATTGTTTATATTTGCATTGTGCTTTAACTAAACGACGCTTCATATATTTTCATGATGTAGATCTAATAAATACTTAAGCATTGATAAGAAATTTGATATGTATACATACATATCTACAAATTGATTTTATGTATGTATGTATGTATGTATGTATGTACATATATATGTACATACAAATAAGTGTTCAACTCAATCTTTGAATACATTTTTTATTTTATTTTTTGTCGTGTGATGTCTGTTGTTGGTGAAATTAAAAACATTTTAATTTTTATCTGCGTTTACTTAAAAGTTTGTGAGGATTTTCTGTTGTAAGTAAAACTGAATTCTTGAAGATATGTACTTACATACTCTATAGTAATAGTAACTATAATAGAAATATTTCTTATACTTAATTTACAGTTTTTTAAAGTATAGGGTATAAAATTTTTTCTAGCTATAGCCTTCTACATTTATTTTGGAAAACTTGCTTTGCTTTTTAAAAATGTATAAACATTTTTAAATGAAACTGATCCGGCACTCCAGCTTAGGTACTGATAGTTTTTTTTTTGTTGTTAGTTAACTTACTTATTTTTTATTTTTTATTGATAAACATTGGAAATCAAAAGGGAGTTTTATATTGTAATTATTATTTTCATAAGTGTTGAAAACAATCGCTGCTTTTTGTTTGTTTTTTGCGATGAAATCATTTGAATTACTTTTGCAACTTTACGCGTTTATAAAAATTATGTTATTTTCTATATTTCTTAATTTATAAGACTTTTAGACTTTGTCCTTTAGGGGTTATATATTCTATTATACGATTATGAATAAGAATGCAGTAAGCTGATGTATTTGCTTACTGCTTCAAATTAAAATTTTATTAAATTGAATAAAAGGAGTTTTTTTTTTCTTAAACTCTGATGCAGTTAGAAGCGCTGGAGATTCTTTCATATAACAGCTTTTTTGAAATTTTTGATACATAGTATAATATAGAATTGGATAACATTTATTTTTAATTTTTATGTTAAGAAGTACGGGTATGAGACTGAATTTAAATGTACTTTTAAATTAGTTAAATCATAATGAACAAACATATTTTCTTCTTTAATAGCGATCAACAGAAAACGAACTCGTTTTCATATAATTTAGGTATACCCTATCGACGGCTCCTCTAGGATACAAGATGACTTTGTATGACGAAATTTCTGTTGCTTTATACTGATAATATGTTTACATTAATAAAATACATATACATATGTTTATTTTATGAACGGTGAGCACCTATGGCTTTTATTTAATGTTCTATATGACTTTTTTTTTTCATTTTATTAAAGTTCAGCGTATTGTATATATATTTCTGAAATGTTTAAGTGTGTTTTGTGTGCCCATCGGGCAGAGTGTACGTATTAGTTGGTCAGTCAGTCTCTATTTTTATTTATTTTTTTTTTCTTCTAATGTGCCACTCCATTTTCAGATTTTACTACTTGGAATAGAGAATTTTTGTCTAATTTTTTGGTGGGTATATACATTAGGTATGTAGAAATTAGTTTAGATACAAAGAAATGCATGTTTAATATACAACTATTGTATCAAATCGATCTCAAATAACTCAGTTACCTCTACCAGCAATTCACCGTTGGTGTATTCATAAAGTGTTAGAAACAATGAAATATCTATGTTTTGAGAGAATTTTTCCCCTCAAGTATTTCTACATGAGGTTTGAGGGGTCAATCACTGTCGCATTCATATGTAATGATTATTCACTTAAAAAACGTCATCATCACCATCAATCATCTCCGTATACAATACATTCATGAGTTGGGTTGATCCAGATACAATTGCTGTCTCATCACCTTCTAACAGCTTTATATATTTTGCTAGTATGCATGCCTTAGCATGCTTCTATCGATAGTGACGTAAGAGTCCGAGATGTAGAGTGTTACAATTAAAAATCTTTGCTATTAGAATTTACCAGTTCGCTCTTTTGAATTTTTACAAAGTAGATACATATGTATGTATTTCATTGACCACAAAATCATAAAATTTCTTTGCTTGCAAAATTGTATGACGTGAGGATTTTTTTTTTTTTTTTTTTTTTTTTTTAAATTATACATGCTTCGGCATGCTTTCATTTTTTTTTTCTATAAATTTATGTAATACTCATACAGATACAGATATAAAGTAAGATCTGTTTACTGTACATTTTAAAATTTATGCATGCTTCAGCATGATTCTAGTTGAAGCGTATATTCATTCACTAAGTTTGTTTGATACTTATTCATACACATGTACATTCTTAAAGATTGGATATCAAAGTCCAATTTCCGTAGTTTATCTATATTTTCTAAAGATCTGATAGCTAAAGAAATAAATAGAGTGAAGATCTTCTATAATAATCCCATTTTCATATTGTAAAATTTTGCGTGCTAGCGCTTTCGATGGGAAAATATACATACAACTTTATAAAAAGTGATAATATGATGTGCTGCTGAATATTGCACTATGTTATAGTTCATTTTAAACACTGAAGTTTTAGCAATATTTCATTCAGACCAACAAGTTTAGAGAATTCCACTACATTTAGTTAATTATCTTTCTTAAGACTCATCATTCCTAATCAATCCTACAAAAAACAACACAAACTAGATTTTTCGTTTTAATTTTATTTTTATTAAATTCAACATTCATTCTTCAAATTACTTTATACTATATTAAGTAGCTTTTCCTCATTTGTTGAGTTGACTTTAATAGGAGACATTTTAATGGTACGATGAACTTTTCTATTGCATGCATTGAGTAAATCTTTATACATACCAATCCACTTATATGAACCATTAAAGCTAATTCTTTTCACATCATACCTTTCAATGATCTATTAAATCATTCTAATATTGATGCTTTCATATTAAGTAATTTTTAATCTTCTATTTATGTATGAGTTTTCCCAAGTATTTATTAAAAAATTCTTTAGAATCATCTGTTTGTAAGTTTTTTGTTTTTTTGGTACCCGTACCACTTCAAAAATATTTTCCATTCCTTAGTTTTTGGAGTGCAGCTTTTATTTTCAGCTGTACTTTGAGAATGTGTCAATTACAGTCTTCAAAAATCAACAATTTCTATTTTCTGTAGAATAGTTCTACATTTCACCTAACTTAGCTCCATAAAACATCATATATTCCTGTCATTACATCTCTACAAGCACAAACAGTTGTTGAAATTTAATATGGACTTCGTTAACTAAATTCCTTTTTAAAGACATTGAATTGTTTCACAGATTTTTTCGAAAGTGTTGTGATCTACATCTTGCACTTTCAGCTATTTATACTAACATGTAGTTAATTTTCTAATCTATTCTTTAACCGTAAACTCTTCAATTTGTTTTTAATTATTTACTTTTTAGAATTGCTTTTTCAATTTTATAACTGTCTTTTTTCTCTAATTTTATTTCACGTTGTAGTTCCTCAATTTGCATTTAAATATATTCTTGAATATTAATGCTTTAAGCTATATTATTAATTTGTCTTGTATTTTATCTTCATTCAGTTTAATGTAACTATCAACAATAGTTTGTATCTAATTCATTTATGCCTTCCAATACTGATAAGTCAGTATAAATGTCTTCAGAATTGGAAGTCTATGAGTAAAATCATCGTCATCATCATTCTCAGTATTAGCATCATTAAATATGATGGTATTATCAAATATTGTTCCTTCTACTAGTTTCTTTTGGGGTACTTGTCTATATCTTGAGTGAAGGTTTCTCAGGCTTTAAACTTGTATATTTTCAACTTCTGTCTTGATTTTACTTTCTTCTTTCATAAGAATTCTTTTAATATTTTTAGAACTATTTATGAATTCTTCTGCTATAGGTTTAAATGTATCTTTTAGTTGTTCACTTGTATCTATTTCACCAGTTTTTATACTACGAAGCTTTTTCTTCAACACATTTCTTGTCAACACCAACTGTTTTAAAATTTTCTCATCCAGGGCAAATAACAGGTATCAGCAATCATATCAGCTTTTCAGGAGCTGGTCTGGTTTTCAGATCAGCTTTTCATGACCTGGTCTGGTTTTCAGATCAGCTTATCAGAACCTGGTCTGGTTTTCAGATCAGCTTTTCAGGACCTGGTCTGGTTTTCAGATCAGCTTTTCAGGACCTATTCTGGTTTTCAGATCAGCTTATCAGGACCTGGTCTGGTTTTCAGATCAGCTTATCAGGAGCTGGTCTGGTTTTCAGATCAGCTTATCAGGAGCTGGTCTGGTTTTCAGATCAGCTTATCAGGAGCTGGTCTGGTTATCAGATCAGCTTATCAGGAGCTGGTCTGGTTTTCAGATCAGCTTATCAGGAGCTGATCTGATTTTTAGATCAGCTTATCAGGAGCTGGTCTAGTTTTCAGATCAGCTTATCAGGTAACAGATCAGGCTATCAGGAGCTGTTCAGATTTTCATTTGAAGATATCTGAGTCAGATTTAGTTATCAGTGTACAAGTAGCTAGCCATTTAGAACATTTATATACATGAAGTTTAAAGTCAAATGAAATACGAAAAAGTAAAGTTTTATGTAGTAAAATTATTTTCTATAACGATCATCGTTTAATTCAATATCTTTGCTTATAATCAAAAATTCATATTTAGCCTTTCAACATGCTTTATATTTTTCTCACCTTACTTAAACATTAAAATTACATTATGATGATCTCTTATTAAATGTTTGGTGATTCTGGTGTAAGTTTTACATAAGTAGAATGAATCAACATTCTTATCTCTCCCCATAAAAAAGTATTCTTCCCATACGCATCATCGTTAAATATCATATTGGAATTACTTTGAACTATCATTCGATGATTCATCAATATTTCGTACCAAGGTTTTTAGGTTATTTTACTAACCGCATTTATGTAGCTAAATACATTTTATAAATATTATCTCTTATTATAAAAAAATAAACTAATACAGCTATACCATATCAGAAAATATTTTCTGAAATCGTATAGCTGCATTAGTTTATTTTTTTTATAATAAGAGATAATGATCCACACTCATAATCAAAACAGCATAAAAATATCCTTTGTTTTGACTATGAGTATGCATCAATATTTATGAAATGCGTTTATTTACAAAAATGTGGTTAGTAAAACAAAGTATATTTTAACAGCCTTATTTATAACACTTATTAGGGCTTTATAAAGACTTTTTAAGAAAAAATTTTTATAAAAAATTTGTTTTAAAAAGCCTTTACAAAGCCTTAATAAGTTTTATAAATAAGGCTGTAAGAGTTTTAAATCAGTATTTTATATGATAATACTGATTTGAAACTCTTAAAATATTCTTTGTTTTGACTATGAGTAGGAGCCATTATCTCTTATTATAGGACAAATAAAATAATATAGCTATACGATTTCAGAAAATATTTTTTGATATCGTATAGCTACATTTTTAATTTTTCTATAACAAGAGATAATATTTATGAAATACATTTCATAAATATTGGCGCATACTCATAGTAAAAACAACCTAAAAATACCTTGGTACGAAATATTGATGAATCATCAAAATTTCATACCATCCTATATTTATGTTGTTTTACTAATCGCATTTTGTAAATAAATGCATTTCATAAATATTATCTATTATTATAGAAAGAATCAAATAGTATGGTTATATGATATTAGAAAACATGATTTCTGATATCATATAATCATACTATTTTATTTTTCTATAATAAGAGATAATGACTCATACTCATAGTCAAAACAAAGCATATTTATATGCTGTTTTGATTATGAGTATGCGTCAATATTTATGAAACGCATTTAGTTATAAAATGCGGTTAGTAAAACAAAGTATATTTTAAGTGTTTAAAACCACCATTTTTATGGTAATACCGGTTTTAAACACTTAAAGCATACTTTGTTTTGACTATGAGCATGAGCTGATATTTATGAAATGGATTTTATAAATATTGACTCATACCCTTAGTCAAAACAACATAAATAATTCTTGGTATGAAATATTGATGATTCATCAATATTTCGTACCAAGGTATTTTTAGGTTGTTTTTACTATGAGTATGCGCCAATATTTATGAAATGTATTTCATAAATATTATCTCTTATTATAGAAAAATTAAAAATGTAGCTATACGATATCAGAAAATATTTTCTGAAATCGTATAGCTATATTATTTTATTTGTCCTATAATAAGAGATAATGACCCCTACTCATAGTCAAAACAAAGAATATTTTAAGAGTTTCAAATCAGTATTATCATAAAAAATACTGATTTTAAACTCTTACAGCCTTATTTATAATACTTATTAAGGCTTTGGAAAGGCTTTTTAAAACAAATTTTTTATAAAAAATTTTTCTTAAAAAGTCCTTATAAAGCCCTAATAAGTGATATAAATAAGGCTGTTAAAATATACTTTGTTTTACTAACCACATTTTTGTAACTAAACGCATTTCATAAATATTGATGCATACTCATAGTCAAAAAAAGGATATTTTTATGCTGTTTTGATTATGAGTGTGGATCATTATCTCTTATTATAGAAAAAATAAACTAATGCAGCTATACGATTTCAGAAAATATTTTCTGATATGGTAAAGCTGTATTAGTTTATTTTTTTATAATAAGAGATAAGATTTATAAAATGTATTTAGCTACATAAATGCGGTTAGTAAAACAACCTAAAATACCTTGGTACGAAATATTGATGATTCATCGAACGATAGTTCAAAAATAAATCATAGTTCCTTTATATCAAATTATATTCGTGCAACAATAGTTGACCTGTCAAATTACGAAAAAAACGCTATGATTGGCTTGCTAGAGAGTCCTAATGGACTTAAATTTTGAGAACATTTATTTATACTCAAAATCTTTATATCACCCCAGATATAAATATCTGAAGAAATTAATTACATCAATTAAAATAATAATATATTACAAAATTTACCGATAGTGAATCTGTTATTTCAGTCCAAAGTAATTCCAATATGATATTTAACGATGATGCGTGTGGGAAGCATATTTTTGTATGGGGAGAGATAAGAATGTTGATTCATTCTACTTATGTAAAACTTACACCAGAATCACCAAACATTTAATAAGAGATCATCATAATGTATATTTAATGTTTAAGTTAGGTGAGAAAAATAAAAAGCATGTTGAAAGGATAAATATGGATTTTTGATTATAAGCAAAGATAGTGAATTAAACGATGATCGTTATAGAAAATAATTTTACTAGATAAAACTTTACTTTTTCGTATTTCATCTGACTTTAAACTTCATGTATATAAATGTTATAAATGGCTAGCTACTTGTACACTGATAACTAAATCTGACTCAGATATCTTGAAATGAAAATCTGAACAGCTCCTGATAGCCTGATCTGTTACCTGATAAGCTGATCTAAAAATCAGATCAGCTCCTGATAAGCTGATCTGAAAACCAGACCAGCTCCTGATAAGCTGATCTGATAACCAGACCAGCTCCTGATAAGCTGATCTGAAAACCAGAAAAGCTCCTGATAAGCTGATCTGAAAACCAGACCAGCTCCTGATAAGCTGATCTGAAAACCAGACCAGGTCCTGATAAGCTGATCTGAAAACCAGACCAGGTCCTGAAAAGCTGATCTGAAAACCAGACCAGGTCCTGAAAAGCTGATCTGAAAACCAGACCAGGTCCTGATAAGCTGATCTGAAAACCAGACCAGGTCCTGAAAAGCTGATCTGAAAACCAGACCAGCTCCTGAAAAGCTGATATGATTGCTGATACCTGTTATTTGCCCTGGATGAGAAAATTTTAAAACAGTTGGTGTTGACAAGAAATGTGTTGAAGAAAAGGCTTCGTAGTATAAAAACTGGTGAAATAGATACAAGTGAACAACTAAAAGATACATTTAAACCTATAGCAGAAGAATTCATAAATAGTTCTAAAAATATTAAAAGAATTCTTATGAAAGAAGAAAGTAAAATCAAGACAGAAGTTGAAAATATACAAGTTTAAAGCCTGAGAAACCTTCACTCAAGATATAGACAAGTACCCCAAAAGAAACTAGTAGAAGGAACAATATTTGATAATACCATCATATTTAATGATGCTAATACTGAGAATGATGATGACGATGATTTTACTCATAGACTTCCAATTCTGAAGACATTTATACTGACTTATCAGTATTGGAAGGCATAAATGAATTAGATACAAACTATTGTTGATAGTTACATTAAACTGAATGAAGATAAAATACAAGACAAATTAATAATATAGCTTAAAGCATTAATATTCAAGAATATATTTAAATGCAAATTGAGGAACTACAACGTGAAATAAAATTAGAGAAAGAAGACAGTTATAAAATTGAAAAAGCAATTCTAAAAAGTAAATAATTAAAAACAAATTGAAGAGTTTACGGTTAAATATATAGATTAGAAAATTAACTACATGTTAGTATAAATAGCTGAAAGTGCAAGATGTAGATCACAACACTTTCGAAAAAATCTGTGAAACAATTCAATGTCTTTAAAAAGGAATTTAGTTAACGAAGTCCATATTAAATTTCAACAACTGTTTGTGCTTGTAGAGATGTAATGACAGGAATATATGATGTTTTATGGAGCTAAGTTAGGTGAAATGTAGAACTATTCTACAGAAAATAGAAATTGTTGATTTTTGAAGACTGTAATTGACACATTCTCAAAGTACAGCTGAAAATAAAAGCTGCACTCCAAAAACTAAGGAATGGAAAATATTTTTGAAGTGGTACGGGTACCAAAAAAACAAAAAACTTACAAACAGATGATTCTAAAGAATTTTTTAATAAATACTTGGGAAAACTCATACATAAATAGAAGATTAAAAATTACTTAATATGAAAGCATCAATATTAGAATGATTTAATAGATCATTGAAAGGTATGATGTGAAAAGAATTAGCTTTAATGGTTCATATAAGTGGATTGGTATGTATAAAGATTTACTCAATGCATGCAATAGAAAAGTTCATCGTACCATTAAAATGTCTCCTATTAAAGTCAACTCAACAAATGAGGAAAAGCTACTTAATATAGTATAAAGTAATTTGAAGAATGAATGTTGAATTTAATAAAAATAAAATTAAAACGAAAAATCTAGTTTGTGTTGTTTTTTGTAGGATTGATTAGGAATGATGAGTCTTAAGAAAGATAATTAACTAAATGTAGTGGAATTCTCTAAACTTGTTGGTCTGAATGAAATATTGCTAAAACTTCAGTGTTTAAAATGAACTATAACATAGTGCAATATTCAGCAGCACATCATATTATCACTTTTTATAAAGTTGTATGTATATTTTCCCATCGAAAGCGCTAGCACGCAAAATTTTACAATATGAAAATGGGATTATTATAGAAGATCTTCACTCTATTTATTTCTTTAGCTATCAGATCTTTAGAAAATATAGATAAACTACGGAAATTGGACTTTGATATCCAATCTTTAAGAATGTACATGTGTATGAATAAGTATCAAACAAACTTAGTGAATGAATATACGCTTCAACTAGAATCATGCTGAAGCATGCATAAATTTTAAAATGTACAGTAAACAGATCTTACTTTATATCTGTATCTGTATGAGTATTACATAAATTTATAGAAAAAAAAATGAAAGCATGCCGAAGCATGTATAATTTAAAAAAAAAAAAAAAAAAAAAAAAAAAAAAAAATCCTCACGTCATACAATTTTGCAAGCAAAGAAATTTTATGATTTTGTGGTCAATGAAATACATACATATGTATCTACTTTGTAAAAATTCAAAAGAGCGAACTGGTAAATTCTAATAGTAAAGATTTTTAATTGTAACACTCTACATCTCGGACTCTTACGTCACTATCGATAGAAGCATGCTAAGGCATGCATACTAGCAAAATATATAAAGCTGTTAGAAGGTGATGAGACAGCAATTGTATCTGGATCAACCCAACTCATGAATGTATTGTATACGGAGATGATTGATGGTGATGATGACGTTTTTTAAGTGAATAATCATTACATATGAATGCGACAGTGATTGACCCCTCAAACCTCATGTAGAAATACTTGAGGGGAAAAATTCTCTCAAAACATAGATATTTCATTGTTTCTAACACTTTATGAATACACCAACGGTGAATTGCTGGTAGAGGTAACTGAGTTATTTGAGATCGATTTGATACAATAGTTGTATATTAAACATGCATTTCTTTGTATCTAAACTAATTTCTACATACCTAATGTATATACCCACCAAAAAATTAGACAAAAATTCTCTATTCCAAGTAGTAAAATCTGAAAATGGAGTGGCACATTAGAAGAAAAAAAAAATAAATAAAAATAGAGACTGACTGACCAACTAATACGTACACTCTGCCCGATGGGCACACAAAACACACTTAAACATTTCAGAAATATATATACAATACGCTGAACTTTAATAAAATGAAAAAAAAAAGTCATATAGAACATTAAATAAAAGCCATAGGTGCTCACCGTTCATAAAATAAACATATGTATATGTATTTTATTAATGTAAACATATTATCAGTATAAAGCAACAGAAATTTCGTCATACAAAGTCATCTTGTATCCTAGAGGAGCCGTCGATAGGGTATACCTAAATTATATGAAAACGAGTTCGTTTTCTGTTGATCGCTATTAAAGAAGAAAATATGTTTGTTCATTATGATTTAACTAATTTAAAAGTACATTTAAATTCAGTCTCATACCCGTACTTCTTAACATAAAAATTAAAAATAAATGTTATCCAATTCTATATTATACTATGTATCAAAAATTTCAAAAAAGCTGTTATATGAAAGAATCTCCAGCGCTTCTAACTGCATCAGAGTTTAAGAAAAAAAAAAACTCCTTTTATTCAATTTAATAAAATTTTAATTTGAAGCAGTAAGCAAATACATCAGCTTACTGCATTCTTATTCATAATCGTATAATAGAATATATAACCCCTAAAGGACAAAGTCTAAAAGTCTTATAAATTAAGAAATATAGAAAATAACATAATTTTTATAAACGCGTAAAGTTGCAAAAGTAATTCAAATGATTTCATCGCAAAAAACAAACAAAAAGCAGCGATTGTTTTCAACACTTATGAAAATAATAATTACAATATAAAACTCCCTTTTGATTTCCAATGTTTATCAATAAAAAATAAAAAATAAGTAAGTTAACTAACAACAAAAAAAAAAACTATCAGTACCTAAGCTGGAGTGCCGGATCAGTTTCATTTAAAAATGTTTATACATTTTTAAAAAGCAAAGCAAGTTTTCCAAAATAAATGTAGAAGGCTATAGCTAGAAAAAATTTTATACCCTATACTTTAAAAAACTGTAAATTAAGTATAAGAAATATTTCTATTATAGTTACTATTACTATAGAGTATGTAAGTACATATCTTCAAGAATTCAGTTTTACTTACAACAGAAAATCCTCACAAACTTTTAAGTAAACGCAGATAAAAATTAAAATGTTTTTAATTTCACCAACAACAGACATCACACGACAAAAAATAAAATAAAAAATGTATTCAAAGATTGAGTTGAACACTTATTTGTATGTACATATATATGTACATACATACATACATACATACATACATACATAAAATCAATTTGTAGATATGTATGTATACATATCAAATTTCTTATCAATGCTTAAGTATTTATTAGATCTACATCATGAAAATATATGAAGCGTCGTTTAGTTAAAGCACAATGCAAATATAAACAATCCATACACTCAGGGAAAATCTGCAGCTTAAAAATAAGAAATCATCACATTAATTCAATAATTTTTAATATAATAGAAAATGTATATTGAGATATCTACAAACTAATGAGTTTAATAAATGAATACTGTAAATTAATATTTTGTCCATATTGAAATAAGAAATTTCAATATGACTAAACCTTCGCTAATGGTTCTTATTAATTCAGCATGGTTCTTACTGATTTCAAGTTGGTTTTTCTCTGTGTGTAGATAACTCTTTCAGTCAAAGAAGACGAATGTAGTTAAATAAACAAAATCTGTAATATAAACAAATTTCACACAGACCGACTTCAACGCGAGACAAATTTAAGCATGAGAAAATATAAAGCAATCGTAAGTACAAAAGCATACTAGGATTAGGGAAGTCCAGATATATGATAGTATTTTATAGTACCAAATGTCGATGTTGAAAACAATTTATTTCTACCTACATATAAATACCAGCTCAAATACACACACATAGCAGAATTCATATAAGAAATATCCAAGAAAATTTCAACAACACCCCACCTTTTGCAAATCATGACGAGCCTTAAATTCTCCCTCAGATATACATACACAAATTCCCATGATCATACATACATATACAATATATAAGATTAATCTCAACAACACAACACTCTCACCTACCTGAAATTACAGATAGTCTTAAACTTCTACAGACGTCTATACACATAGATTCTCACGGCTACATATTACAAGAACACCTCGCCCCTAATAAATCACAATCATCTTAAATTCTTACAAAAATACATACATACATACATACGCATAACCAATTTACCTCAACAACATCCTCACCCACCTACTATAGAAAAACACATTCACAAATCCCCATGGCTACATATTACGTCAACAACCCTGCCCACCCAAATCATGGTCAGCCTTAAACTCCTACAGACATACAAACACACAGATTCCCCCGGTTGCATATTACTAGAACACCTCACCCCTCATAAATCACAATCAGCCTTAAGCTCCTACAGAAATACACACATTGAAATTCCTACAAACATACACACACACACACACACACACACACACACACACACACACATACACACACATTCACACACAACTACACACGCAATCGATCTACCTCAACTACACCCCGCCCCCTGCCAATCAAACCTTCACCTAAATTCTCACAGACAGACAGACACATCCACAAATTCCTATGGTTACATATTACGGCAACAACGCCGCCCACTCAAATCACGGTCAGCCTTAAATTCCCACAGTCTAGCAACACCTACATTAGCATTAGAAAAAATAACTTTCACGTTTTCCCGTCGTCATTAGGAAAAATCATTTTCCCGTCGGCATTTGAAAAAATTATCTTCATTTTTTGCCGTCGGCATTTGAAAAAAATAATAATCATGTATTGCAGTAGGCATTAGGAAAAATTATCATGTTTTGCCTTCGGTATTACGAAAAATTATCATGTTTTGCCTTCGGAATTACGAAAAATCATTAGATGATTTTCCGTCAGCATTAGGAAAAACCATTTTCATGATTTTCCCCGTCGTCACATACACACATAAAAACCGCCAAACTATGAACCGCCTTAATACATTCACACAAAATATTCCACACACAAACTTCCCACGGTCAGGCAGGCAGACAGACAGACCGACAGACAGACATACACTTAATGTAAACAAAAACTCCTAATGTAAACAAAAAACTCCTAATGTAAACAAAAAAACTCCTTATATAAACAAAAAACTCCTTATGTAAACAAAAAAACACAAATTTCCAAGAATTTAAAAATTTTCAAATTTTAATTACCCAAATTTAACAATTTCAGCAACAATTTAACAATTTTAATTGTCCCAGAAGCGATAGTTCCCTACTACTATCATACATACATACATATACAATATATAAGATTAATCTCAACAACACAACACTCTCACCTACCTAAAATTACAGATAGTCTTAAACTTCTACAGACGTCTATACACATAGATTCTCACGGCTACATATTACAAGAACACCTCGCCCCTAATAAATCACAATCATCTTAAATTCTTACAAAAATACATACATACATACATACACATAACCAATTTACCTCAATAAGATCCTCAAATCACGATTAGCCTTAGACTACTATAGACAGACGCATTCGCAAATCCCCATGGCTACATATTACGTCAACAACCCTGCCCACCCAAATCATGGTCAGCCTTAAACTCCTACAGAAATACAAACACACAGATTCCCCCGGTTACACATTAATAGAATGCTTCGCCCCTCAAAAATCACAATCAGCCTTAAGCTCCTACAGAAATACATATGTACATTGAAATTAATACAAACATACACACACACACAGACACACACACACATGCGCACACACATACACAAAGAAGTGATCACGTAATACACAAACATACATACATAATGAAATTTTATAATATTATGAAATTCAAACTCCTCTGTCATGAAATACGAAACAATATTTCTTAAATAAATAAACGAAGATTTCATAATATCACCTTCGTCTCCCACCATACGATCACGTACATTACTCCAAAAACATATATGTACATACATTATCAAATACATTCCCTCTCCACTTCCATTTTCAACAGATATCAGGGTTGCCACTATCTGCAGCTACTAGAATATTTCCCCAGAAATAAAAAAAAATGCATGCATACATACGAGCACAATAACCATACATATGCATAGCAACGACAACTCACAACAACAAAAATAATGATTCTACATACACACGAATTCGTTGTCACTACCCTGCAGTCAGACAGGGATCAAGTGTCTTTGTGTCAACACTAAAATTCTAGTGACCATTATAGTATAATACGTTTTATTCTATCTGTCAGTAAAAAGGAAAGATTTTGCAATAACTTGTCAATATACATACCTTTTTGTATGTACATAAATTATAGAAATATACCAGTAACTAACTGTCTGGTTGGTATGTCTCTACGTTCCAATAAGAACCACGTAGTCATACCTATTCAATTGTTTTAGTGTTACTAGTATATTTTAAATGACAAGCATATGCTAAATGTCTATAGAGAAAATTATTGAATGGGATATAATTATATAGTAGTACTGGTGACAAAGTCAAAAGCGACTCAGTACATTTTCACCATCGACATTTCCTACTGGGTATAATGATTGTCTGCCACTACGACAAAAGTATCTGAGGCCAACAAACATACAATTAAATACAAAAACGCACACATATACACGCACACATACATACACACACACAAACATCCCACACATACATACACTGTATGTATACATCCACTGTAAGGATAACATTTCTCTACAATAACAACAAAACCTGTACACACAAGTGTACATACATTCCCATACACAGAAAGAATCAAACTCACACACATACACACATACAACACCCACATATACATACATCCATGCACTGTAAGCACAACGTTTCTCTACAATAACAACAAAAGCTGGGCACACAAGTATACATACACATAAACAAAGAATCAAACTCACACACACACACACACATAGCCAAGAAACTCTCAGCATGAAAATCCCCAAAATCCCCCCATTTGAAACAGGGTTGCCATCGATTTTATTTCTTCCCGGTTTTGAATTCCCAAAACATGTCTCAGACCGCCATTAACAATCTACTTTCCAATACTGATAAGTCTTCGGAATTGGAAGTTTTTGAGTACAAATCATCGTCATCATCATTCTCAGTATTAGCATCATTAAATAAGATGGTATTATCAAATATTCTTCCTTCTGCTAGTTTCTTTGGTGTACTTGTTTCTATCTTGACTGATGGTTTCTCATGCTTTAAACTTGTATATTTTCAACTTCTGTCTTGATTTTACTTTTTTCTTTCATAAGAATTCTTTTAATATTTTTAGAACTATTTATGAATTCTTCTGTTATAGGTTTAAATGCATCTCTTAGTTGTTAATTTGTATCTATTTCACTAGTTTTTATACTACGAAGATTTTTCTTAATCACATTTGTTCTCAACACCAAATGCCTTAAAACTTTCTCATCCATGTTTGCTAACAGCAAATTCAGGTATCGGCTACTAGATCAGCTTATCAGGAGCTGATCTGGTTTTCAGATCAGCTTATCAGGAGCTGGTCTAGTTATCAGTTCAGCTTATCAGGAGCTGGTCTGGTTATCAGATCAGCTTATCAGGAGCTGGTCTGGTTATCAGATCAGCTTATCAGGAGCTGGTCTGATTATCAGATCAGCTTATCAGGAGCTTATCAGGAGCTGGTCTGGTTTTCAGATCAGCTTATCAGGAGCTGGTCTGGTTATCAGATCAGCTTATCAGGACCTGGTCTGGTTATCAGATCAGCTTATCAGGACCTGATCTGGTTATCAGATTAGCTTATCAGGAGCTGGTCTGGTTATCAGATCAGCTTATCAGGACCTGATCTGGTTATCAGATCAGCTTATCAGGAGCTGGTCGGGTTTTCAGATCAGCTTATCAGGACCTGATCTGGTTTTCAGATCAGCTTATCAGGACCTGATCTGATTTTCAGATCAGCTTATCAGGAGCTGGTCTGGTTTTCAGATCAGCTTATCAGGTAACAGATCAGGCTATCAGGAGCTGTTCAGATTTTCATTTCAAGATATCTGAGTCAGATTTAGTTATCAGTGTACAAGTAGCTAGCCATTTAGAACATTTATATACATGAAGTTTAAAGTCAAATGAAATACGAAAAAGTAAAGTTTTATGTAGTAAAATTATTTTCTATAACGATCATCGTTTAATTCAATATCTTTGCTTATAATCAAAAATTCATATTTAGCCTTTCAACATGCTTTATATTTTTCTCACCTTACTTAAACATTAAAATTACATTATGATGATCTCTTATTAAATGTTTGCTGATTCTGGTGTAAGTTTTACATAAGTAGAATGAATCAACATTCTTATCTCTCCCCATAAAAAAGTATTCTTCCCATACGCATCATCGTTAAATATCATATTGGAATTACTTTGAACTATCATTCGATGATTCATCAATATTTCGTACCAAGGTTTTTAGGTTATTTTACTAACCGCATTTATGTAGCTAAATACATTTTATAAATATTATCTCTTATTATAAAAAAATAAACTAATACAGCTATACCATATCAGAAAATATTTTCTGAAATCGTATAGCTGCATTAGTTTATTTTTTTTATAATAAGAGATAATGATCCACACTCATAATCAAAACAGCATAAAAATATCCTTTGTTTTGACTATGAGTATGCATCAATATTTATGAAATGCGTTTATTTACAAAAATGTGGTTAGTAAAACAAAGTATATTTTAACAGCATTATTTATAACACTTATTAGGGCTTTATAAAGACTTTTTAAGAAAAAATTTTTATAAAAAATTTGTTTTAAAAAGCCTTTACAAAGCCTTAATAAGTTTTATAAATAAGGCTGTAAGAGTTTTAAATCAGTATTTTATATGATAATACTGATTTGAAACTCTTAAAATATTCTTTGTTTTGACTATGAGTAGGAGCCATTATCTCTTATTATAGGACAAATAAAATAATATAGCTATACGATTTCAGAAAATATTTTTTGATATCGTATAGCTACATTTTTAATTTTTCTATAACAAGAGATAATATTTATGAAATACATTTCATAAATATTGGCGCATACTCATAGTAAAAACAACCTAAAAATACCTTGGTACGAAATATTGATGAATCATCAAAATTTCATACCATCCTATATTTATGTTGTTTTACTAATCGCATTTTGTAAATAAATGCATTTCATAAATATTATCTATTATTATAGAAAGAATCAAATAGTATGGTTATATGATATTAGAAAACATGATTTCTGATATCAGATAATTATACTATTTTATTTTTTTATAATAAGAGATAATGACTCATACTCATAGTCAAAACAAAGGATATTTATATGCTGTTTTGATTATGAGTATGCGTCAATATTTATGAAATGCATTTAGTTATAAAATGCGGTTAGTAAAACAAAGTATATTTTAAGTGTTTAAAACCACCATTTTTATGGTAATAGCGGTTTTAAACACTTAAAGCATACTTTGTTTTGACTATGAGTATGAGCTGATATTTATGAAATGGATTTTATAAATATTGACTCATACCCTTAGTCAAAACAACATAAATAATTCTTGGTACGAAATATTGATGAATCATCGAACGATAGTTCAAAAATAAATCTTAGTTCCTTTATATCAAATTCTATTCGTGCAACAATAGTTGACCTGTCAAATTGCGAAAAATAAACGTCCTAATGGACTTAAATTTGAAAACATTTATTTATACTCAAAATCTTTATATCAACCTAGATATAAAGAAATTAATTTCATCAATTAAAACAATAATATATTACAAAATTTACCGATAGTGAATCTGTTATTTCAGTCCAAAGTAATTCCAATATGATATTTAACGATGATGCGTATGGGAAGAATACTTTTTTATGGGGAGAGATAAGAATGTTGATTCATTCTACTTATGTAAAACTTACACCAGAATCACCAAACATTTAATAAGAGATCATCATAATGTAATTTTAATGTTTAAGTAAGGTGAGAAAAATATAAAGCATGTTGAAAGGCTAAATATGAATTTTTGATTATAAGCAAAGATATTGAATTAAACGATGATCGTTATAGAAAATAATTTTACTACATAAAACTTTACTTTTTCGTATTTCATTTGACTTTAAACTTCATGTATATAAATGTTCTAAATGGCTAGCTACTTGTACACTGATAACTAAATCTGACTCAGATATCTTCAAATGAAAATCTGAACAGCTCCTGATAGCCTGATCTGTTACCTGATAAGCTGATCTGAAAACTAGACCAGCTCCTGATAAGCTGATCTGAAAATCAGATCAGGTCCTGATAAGCTGATCTGAAAACCAGACCAGCTCCTGATAAGCTGATCTGATAACCAGATCAGTTCCTGATAAGCTGATCTGATAACCAGACCAGCTCCTGATAAGCTGATCTGATAAACAGATCAGGTCCTGATAAGCTGATCTGATAAACAGATCAGGTCCTGATAAGCTGATCTGATAACCAGACCAGCTCCTGATAAGCTGATCTGATAACCAGACCAGCTCATGATAAGCTGATCTGATAACCAGACCAGCTCCTGATAAGCTGATCTGATAACCAGATCAAGTCCTGATAAGCTGATCTGATAACCAGACCAGCTCCTGATAAGCTGATCTGATAACCAGATCAGGTCCTGATAAGCTGATCTGATAACCAGACCAGCTCCTGACAAGCTGATCTGATAACCAGACCAGCTCCTGATAAGCTGAACTGATAACTAGACCAGCTCCTGATAAGCTGATCTGAAAATCAGATCAGGTCCTGATAAGCTGATCTGAAAACCAGACCAGCTCCTGATAAGCTGATCTGATAACCAGATCAGTTCCTGATAAGCTGATCTGATAACCAGACCAGCTCCTGATAAGCTGATCTGATAAACAGATCAGGTCCTGATAAGCTGATCTGATAAACAGATCAGGTCCTGATAAGCTGATCTGATAACCAGACCAGCTCCTGATAAGCTGATCTGATAACCAGACCAGCTCATGATAAGCTGATGTGATAACCAGACCAGCTCCTGATAAGCTGATCTGATAACCAGATCAGGTCCTGATAAGCTGATCTGATAACCAGACCAGCTCCTGATAAGCTGATCTGATAACCAGATCAGGTCCTGATAAGCTGATCTGATAACTAGACCAGCTCCTGATAAGCTGATCTGATAACCAGACCAGCTCCTGATAAGCTGAACTGATAACTAGACCAGCTCCTGATAAGCTGATCTGAAAACCAGATCAGCTCCTGATAAGCTGATCTAGTAGCCGATACCTGAATTTGCTGTTAACAAGCATGGATGAGAAAGTTTTAAAGCATTTGGTGTTGAAAACAAATGTGATTAAGAAAAAGCTTCGTAGTATAAAAACTAGTGAAATAGATACAAATGAACAACTAAGAGACGCATTTAAACCTATAACAGAAGAATTCATAAATAGTTCTAAAAATATTAAAAGAATTCTTATGAAAGAAAAAAGTAAAATCAAGACAGAAGTTGAAAATATACAAGTTTAAAGCATGAGAAACCATCAGTCAAGATAGAGACAAGTACACCAAAGAAACTAGCAGAAGGAAGAATATTTGATAATACCATCTTATTTAATGATGCTAATACTGAGAATGATGATGACGATGATTTGTACTCAAAGACTTCCAATTCCGAAGACTTATCAGTATTGGAAGGAGGAAATGAATTAGATACAAATTAATGGTGATAGTAACCTCAAACTGAATGAAGATAAAATACAAGTTGGTGGTCAAATATGGGCTCTAACACTAGGACTATTTTCTCTAATGTTTGATAAAATACCAAAAAATTATGATAAATTTGAACTCGAAATCTATAAAAAGATTTTAATTACTACTAATGTATGCATACAGAATCAGCATCGTTCTCCGTCAGAGAACGATGATATAAGTTAATTTTTCTGGAAACTGAAATCGACAAACTAAAGAACAAATTAATAATATAGCTTAAGGCATTGATATAATTCAAGAATATATTCAAAGGCATATTTGTGGACTACAACGTGAAATAAAATTAGAGAAGGAAGAGAGTTATAAAATTGAAAAGGAATTCTAAAAATTAAATAATTAAAAATAAATTGAAGAGTTGTACGATTAAATATATAGATTAGAAAATTAACTACATGTTAGTATAAATAGCTGAAAGTGCAACATGTAGATCACCACACTATCGAAAAAATCTGTAAAACAACTCAATGTCCTTAAAAAGAAATTTAGTAAACGAACTCCATTTTAAAACTCGAAAATTGTTTGTGCTTGTAGAGATGCAATGACAGGAATATATGAAGTTTTATGGAGCTAAGTTAGGTGAAATGGAGAACTATTCTACAGAAAATAGAAATTGTTGATTTTTGAAGACTGTAATTGAAACATTCTCAAATTGTAGTACAGCTGAAAATAAAAGCTGCACTCAAAAAACCAAGGAATGGAAAATATTTTTGAAGTGGTACGGGTACCAAAAAAAAAACAAAAAAACTTACAAACAGATGATTCTAAGGAATTTTTTAATAAATACTTTGGAAAACTCATACATAAATAGAAGATTAAACATTACTTAATATGAAAGCATCAATAGTATAATGATTTAATTGAGCATTAAAAGGAATGATGTGAAAAGAATTAGCTTTAATGGTTCATATAAAAGGAATGGTATACATATATAAAGAATTACTTAGTGCATAAAATAGAAAAATTTATCTCAACATTAAAATGTTTACGATTAAAGTTAACTCAACAAATGAGAAAAAGCTGCTTAATACAGTATAAAGTAATTTGAAGAATGAATGTTGAATTTAATAAAAATAAAAATTAAATTAAAACGAAAAATCTAGTTTTTTGTAGGATTGATTAGGAATGATGGGTCTTAAGAAAGGTAATTAACTAAATGTAGTGGAATTAGATAATTAGCTAATTGTAGTGGAATTCTCTAAACTTGTTGGTCTGAATGAAATTTGCTAAAACTTCAGTGTTTAAAATAAACTATAACATAGTGCAATATTCAGCAGCACATCATATTATCACTTTTTATAAAGTTGTATGTACATTTTCCCATCGAAAGCGTTAGAACGAAAAATTTTACAATATGAAAATGGGATTATTATAGAAGATCTTCACTCTATTTATTTCTTTAGCTATCAGATCTTTAGAAAATATAGATAAACTACGGAATTTGGACTTTGATATCCAATCTTTAAGAATGTACATGTGTATGAATAAGTATCAAGCAAACTTAGTGAATGAATATACGCTTCAACTAGAATCATGCTGAAGCATGCATACTGCAAACAGATCTTACTTTATATCTGTATCTGTATGAGTATTAAATAAATTTACAGAAAAAAAAAATTAAAGCATGCCGAAGCATGAATAATTTCAAAAAAAAAAAATCCTCACGTCATACAATTTTGTAAGCAAAGAAATTTTATGATTTTGTGGTCACTTAAATACAAACATACATATGTATCTACTTTGCAAAAATTCAAAAGAGCGAACTGGTAAATTCTAATAGTAAAGATTTTTAATTGTAACACTACTATATCTCGGACTCTTACGTCACTATCGATAGAAGCATGCTAAGGCATGCATACTAGCAAAATATATAAAGCTGTTAGAAGGTGATGAGACAGCAATTGTATCTGGATCAACCCAACTCATGAATGTATTGTATACGGGAGTGATTGATGGTGATGATGACCTTTTTTAAGTGGATAATCATTACATATGAATGCGATAGGAGTCAACCAGCAAACCTCATGTAGAAATACCTACTTGAGGCAAAAAAATTCTCCCACACATAGATATTTCATTGTTTCTAACACTTTATGAAAACACCGACGGTGAATTGCTGGTAGAGGTAACTGAGTTATTTGAGATCGATTTGCTACAATAGTTGTTTATTAAACATACATTTCTTTGTCAGTAAACTAATTTACATACCTAATGTATATACCCAGCAAAAAATTAGACAAAAATACTCTATTCCAAGTAGTAAAATCTGAAAAAAGGAGTGGCACATTAGAAGAAAAAAATAAATAAAAATATAGACTGACTGACCAACTAATACGTACACTCTGTCCGATGGGAACAAAAAACACACTTAAACATTTCAAAAATATATACACAATACACTGAACTTTAATAAAATTAAAAAAAAATCATATATGACAACAAATAAAAGTGAAAGGTGCTCACCCTTCATAAAACAAACATATATGTACCTTATTAATGTAAAAATATTATCAGTATAAAGCAACAGAAATTTCGTCAAACAAAGTCATCTTGTATCCTAGAGGAACCGTCGAAAGGGTATACCTAAAGTCTCTGAAAACCACTTCGTTTTCTGATGATCGCTTTTCAACAAGAAAATAAGTTTGTTCATTATGACTAATTTAAAAGTACATTTAAATTCAGTCTCATATCCGATCTTAACTGCATCAGAATTTAAGAAAAAAAGCTCCTTTTATTCTATTGAATAAAATTTTAATTTAAAACAGTAAGCAAAGATATCAGCTTCAACTTCAAATGATTTCATCACAAAAAAAAAACTAGTGATTGTTTTCAACAATTATGAAAATAATAATTTCAATATAAAGCTCCCTTTTGATTTTAAATGTTTATCAATAAAAATAAAAAAAGAAGTAAGTTGACTACCAAAGAAAAAAAAACTATCAGTATATAAGCTGGAGTGCCGGATCAGTTTCATTTAAAAATGTTTATTAATTTTCATAAAGCAAAGCAAGATTTCGAAAACAAATGTAGAAAGTGAAGAAAAAAGTCTATAGTTAGAAAAAATTATGTACCCCAAAAATTTCTAACGTTAACTTACTAACGTTGCATCAACTTTAAAAAATGTAAATTGAGTATAAGGAATATTTCTATTATAGTTGCTATTACTATAGAGTATGTATCTTCAGGAATTCAGTTTTACTTAAAAACAGAAAATCCGCACAAACTTTTAAGTAAACGCAGATAAAAATTAAAACGTTTTTATTTTCAAATAAAAAAAAAAACTGAATATATCGCATCTATACACAGACGAATATTTACAACAACAACACCAACAACAAGAAGAACAAAAGACATCAATGACAAAAACAAAATGTATTCAAAGATTGAAATAAACAAAATCTGTAATATAAACAAATTTCATATAGGCAGACTTTAACGGGAGACAAATTTAAGTATGAGAAAATATAAAACAAGCGTAAGTATAAAAACATAATAAGATTAGGGAAGTCCAGACATATGATAGTATTTTATAGTACCAAATGTCGATACTGAAAACAATTTATTTCTATCTACATATAAATATTAGCGCAAATACACACACACATAGCAGAGTTCATATAAGAAATATCCAAGAAAATTTCAACAACACCCCACCTTTTGCAAATCATGACCAGCCTTAAATTCTCCCTCAGATATACATACAAAAATTCCCATGATCATACATACATACATATACAATATATAAGATTAATCTCAACAACACAACACTCTCACCTACCTGAAATTACAGATAGTCTTAAACTTCTACAGACGTCTATACACATAGATTCTCACGGCTACATATTACAAGAACACCTCGCCCCTAATAAATCACAATCATCTTAAATTCTTACAAAAATATATACATACATACATACACATAACCAATTTACCTCAACAACATCCTCACCTACCTTAAATCACGATCAGCCTTAAACTACTATAGACAGACACATCCACAAATCCCCATGGATACATATTACGTCAACAACCCTGCCCACCCAAATCATGGTCAGCCTTAAACTCCTACAGACATACAAACACACAGATTCCTCCGGTTACATATTACTAGAACACCTCACCCCTCATAAATCACAATCAGCCCTAAGCTCCTACAGAAATACAAACATTGAAATTCCTACAAACATACACACACACACACACACACACACATACACACACACATACACACACATACACACACACACACACACACACACACACATACACACGCAATCGATCTACCTCAACTACACCCCGCCCCCTGCCAATCAAACCTTCACCTAAATTCTCACAGACAGACAGACACATCCACAAATTCCTATGGTTACATATTACGGCAACAACGCCGCCCACTCAAATCACGGTCAGCCTTAAATTCCCACAGTCTAGCAACACCTACATTAGCATTAGAAAAAATAACTTTCACGTTTTCCCGTCGTCATTAGAAAAAATCATTTTCCCGTCTGCATTTGAAAAAATTATATTCATTTTTTGCCGTCGGCATTTGAAAAAAATAATAATCATGTATTGCGGTAGGCATTAGGAAAAACTATCATGTTTTGCCTTCGGTATTACGAAAAATTATCATGTTTTGCCTTCGGAATTACGAAAAATCATTAGATGATTTTCCGTCAGCATTAGGAAAAACCATTTTCATGATTTTCCCCGTCGTCACATACACACATAAAAACCGCCAAACTATGAACCGCCTTAATACATTCACACAAAATATTCCACACACAAACTTCCCACGGTCAGGCAGGCAGACAGACAGACAGACATACACTTAATGTAAACAAAAACTCCTAATATAAACAAAAAACTCCTAATGTAAACAAAAAACTCCTAATGTAAACAAAAAAAAAACAAATTTCCAAGAATTTAACAATTTTAAAATTTTAATTACCCAAATTTAACAATTTCAGCAACAATTTAACAATTTCAGCCCACAATTTAACAATTTCAGCAACAATTTAACAATTTTAATTGGTCCAGAACCGCCAGTTCCCTACTACTGACGCCAAACTAGATTTAAAGCCTATATTTATGATTTTTAAAAGGTAAAGTTCGTATCGCTTTTTAAGCCAAATTACATGGGATAATTATTAATGAACAAAGAACACCAAAGTTAGTTGCAAATATTCTGACAACACATAGTTGAACGGAACAGCCAGCCGTTTTCGAAGGCCACTAAACATTCATCATCAGCGTTCTTTTGTGTTTGGTCCACTGTGTGTGGTGTCAGTTGATGTAGATTTCTGCTTTATATACTTAGCATTATTGCAAATGGAATATGTGAATTGTTTTGATTCATCGTATTTCAATTTGCTGAAAGCTTTTTTGTATTGTAAGCTCAATTTTACCATCTCTATATTTACAACAGTCTTACCAATGTCATTTTGTTCTTTTACTAATTATACACATGTTAGTTAATTTGCTTATTTTTTGTTCTACTTAAGACAAACTTTTTTGGTTTGTTACTATTAAGTATATTTTTATTTAATTTTTGCCACAACCCCATAGCTATTAATTTTAGGTAATTTTAATTATTATTCGAACTCTATTTGTTTCTATATTTATGATTTTAACAGGCTAAAGTTCGTATCGCATTCTAAGCCAAATTACATGTGATAATTATTAATGAACAAATAACACCAAAGTTAGTTGTAAATATTCTGACAACACATAGTTGAACGGAACAGCCAGCCGTTTTCGAAGGCCACTAAACCTTCATCATCAGCGTTCTTTTGTGTTTGGTCCACTGTGTGTGGTGTCAGTTGATGCAGATTTCTGCTTTATATACTTAGCATTATTGCAAATGGAATATGTGAATTGTTTTGATTCATCGTATTTCAATTTGCTGAAAGCTTTTTTGTATTGTAAGCTCAATTTTACCATCTCTACATTTACAACAGTCTTACCAATGTCGTTTTGTTCTTTTACTAATTATACACATGTTAGTTAATTTGCTTATTTTTTGTTCTACTTAAGACAAACTTTTTTGGTTTGTTACTATTAAGTATATTTTTATTTAATTTTTGTCACAGGCCCATGGCTATTAATTTTAGTTAATTTTAATTATTATTCGAACTCCATTTGTTTCTATATTTATGATTTTTAACAGGCTAAAGTTCGTATACTGTTCTCGTTGAACCTTCATAGTGAAGAGACATTAAAGCGGATTTTTTTTACATACATAAATACGAAACAAATATAAAAACAACAAAATCAAAAATCATACAAAAAATATTCGTAATATATATTCACCTTGATAAATAAGCTTATTGGCTTTACTAATATTTTTTACATAGCAAGAAATAGCAAAAACAAAAAAACCGTAAACACAAACAAAGTTACCTTGAGGAATAAACCTCTGTATGAGTACCTCAAAGGAAAAAAATTTTGAAGTGAGTTCTAACGGCAGAAATGCTTATTTTACTGTGAGTTCTGAAACTCTTAATGAAAAAAATATAAATAATAAATCTGATGAAAATCTTTTTTAACGGCAAAGCCAATTTTTCGTCAGCGTTCAACTTCGCTTTGTCCAATGCCAACTAGTGAATCGTTAACATTACCATTGCCTAGTACTTCTTCATTTAAGTCTGCGATATCATCCGCATCGGGCTCGCGTTCATCACTAAACCAAGTTATCACTACAGATAACAGTAGCTCAAAACCCAAGGTACAAGTGGGAATGGACAGATATATAACAGTGGTAAAGCGTGGGCGAAGCCCAAATTCTTCAAAAATTTCATCTGCCCCAAAGATGTCTAGGGATAACAGCGCATCATCTACCAATCGTCAAAATCGTTTTTCATTATTGCAAGACACCGACGACAAGCCCTTTACATCATCGCAAAAGTCTTTCAAGCCACCACCTATTTATCTGAGAGAAAAAAATTCTAACGCGCTTTTAAAAAAACTACTGTCGACCATTGGTGAAAGTACTTTTCACATCGTTCCAATTAAACGAGGTAATATTGATGAAACTAAAATCCAAATATATAATGAAAAAGATCTCCGAAAAATTGTTAGTGAATTCGAAAAAAATAAAACAAATTTTTACACATACCAACTTAAGAGTGCTAAAGGCCTACAGATAGTATTAAAGTGCATAGATTCATATGTTGAGCCCGAAGAAGTAAAATGTGCACTTGTCGACCAAGAATTCAAGGTAAAAAATGTTTCCAACATATTTAATAGAGAAAAGGTCCCCCAACCCCTATTTCGGGTTGAACTGGAGCCGAATGACATACAATTGAAAAAAAAAATGAAACCGATCCAATTTATAGCGTAAAGTATCTCTTACATCGAAAAATCACAGTTGAAGAGCCACGTAAGCGTTCAGGTCCCGCACAGTGCCATAATTGTAAAGAATATGGCCATACAAAAACTTACTGCAAGTTTCCTATAGTGTGTGTTATCTGCGGTGAATTGCATGGTACTGCTAGCTGCACTAAGACAAAAGATTAAGCAGAAAAAATGTAGTAATTGTGGAGGTAATCACACAGCTAACTATAGAGGGTGCCCTGTATATTCTTTCGTTAAACAGGCTATGGGTCAAAAACCCAAGTTAACTCCAGCTCAACAAGTAAACGCGAACTCCGCCACTTTTGCTCAAATGAGCCAACCAGTTACTTCACGTGTATCGTATGCTGATGCTGCTAAGACTAGTTCAATTCCCACGCAAAATGTTCCACCGCCAATTAATTCAACGAATTCAAACTCAAGCCTTAACTTTAGTCGCCTTGAAGCTACTATTGAGAATCTGGTGCTAACTATAAACAACTTTACTACAAATATGACAAGTATGATGCAAGAAATGCTGCGAATGCAGAATACACTGCTTCAAGCATTAGTTAATAAACCATGAACACGTTAAAAATATGTTTCTGGAACACAAACGGCATTCGCCAACATAAAAATGAACTTGAGCACTTCCTCATGGAAAAAAATATTGATATAATGTTGGTTTCTGAGACTCATTTGACCTCAAGAAGCTTATTTAAAATAAATGGTTACACTTTATATGATACAAGGGACCCGAGAGGGAGAGCATGTGGTGGATCAGCAATTCTGATTAAGTCAAGACTCAAGCACTATGTCCTTGACAACGTTAGTGAAGAATATTTGCAAGCAACGAATATTTTCGTAGAAACTTTTGTGCGAATTTCGTGATATCATCAACTTACTCACCTCCCAGATTTTCAGTTACCGAAGATCAGTATGAGAAGTTCTACAAATCGCTTGGATCTTGTTTCGTGGCAGCTGGTGACTACAATGCAAAACATACGTACTGGAGATCGCGTCTTGTTACACCTAGAGGTCGAGCCTTGTTCAATACAATTTCAAAAATGGGCATAGATGTCATTTCGAGTGGGGAGCCTGCTTACTGGCCTACTGACGTAAGAAAAATTCCAGATGTTATAGATTTTGCCGTCACGAAAAATATTCATAGGGACTTAATTCATGTAGAGGCCTCTCTAGATCTGTCTTCCGATCACTCTCTAACAATAGTTACAATTTTCAACCCAATAAGGAGTGATTTAACTAACTCATATGTGAAGTTGATTAATGGAATCAACTGGCTGGCATTCAAAAAATATTTTATTAGTCACTGCGTAGAAAACATTCAGCTTAGATCATGCGATGATATTGAATTTAACATTGCCAATCTTAATGAAAATATTAAACAGGCTGCTGAACACGCCACTACCTCCTATCCACAGACCGGCTTTAACAGAATTTATTCTACGGAGATTGAACGTCTTGTATGTGAAAAAAGGAGAGCTAGAAGAGAATGGCAACAACACAGATCACCCCTAAATAAAATCAGACTTAAAGAATGTACTAAACGACTCAAAGAGCTGCTATCGTCGGAAAAAACTGCACTACTGGAAAAGTATTTAGAAGGTCTTGATGTAACGTCCGCATCTAATTACTCTTTATGGCGCGCTGCTAGAAATCTTAAACGACCCGTTGATCTTAAATCACCATTGCGTATTGCGACCGGAGGCTGGGCAAGAAGCGATAGTGAGAAAGGTAACTTATTTTCTGAGCATTTAAAATCTGTATTCACTCCCAATTCATGTACGGGTGCTGCTGATTTACCGAGTGTAGTTTCTCTACCCCCTCGTCCCTTAAGGTTTAAGATGCGTGAAGTACAAAAAGTAATTGCTGAACTCAACCCGAAGAAAGCTCCAGGTATTGATGGCATTAGTAACAAAATGCTCATGAACTTGCCTCATATTGCAACAAGAATCCTGCTATTTACTTTTAATACTATTTTAAGAATGCAGTATTTTCCACATAACTGGAAACTGGCCAAGATCAAAATTATTCCAAAGGCGGGCAAAGATCTTACCAAGACTGAGTCATATAGGCCTATAAGCTTAGTACCTACAATCTCAAAGCTTTTCGAAAAGCTGCTCATGACTAAATTGTCCAAAATTTTAACTGATAATGGGTGCATCCCGGATCATCAATTTGGCTTAGAAGTCAGCACAGCACGATTCAACAAACGCATAGACTGGTCCAAGTTGTAAGAAGAACATTTGAAGAAAAGAAGTGTTGTTCTGCTCTCTTTATTGATGTTTCTCAGGCGTTTGATAAAGTATGGCACGAAGGCCTAGTTTTAAAATTGAAGACATATCTGCCAATAAACATTCAAAAGCTTTTGGAAAGTTATATTATTGATAGGAAGTTCACTGTTGTGGAAGGAGAGTTCACGAGTGTGCCCGAATCTATATCTTCTGGTGTGCCACAGGGTAGTATTCTGGGTCCTGTCTTGTATTTAATATATACTTGTGATATGCCTGTGAGTAATAATATCCATATTTCTACTTTTGCCGATGATACAGCCTGTATGAGTGTGCACGAAAACCCTTACGAGGCATCCCGCAATCTCCAGGAACATATTACCCAGCTGGAAATATGGTTGAACTTATGGAGAATTAAAGTCAATGAACAAAAGTGTGTCCATATAACGTTCACCCTAAGAAGAGATACTTGCTCCCCCATTCGAATCAACAATCAAAATATTCCTCAACATTCCCAAGTGAAATACCTTGGTATACACCTTGATCGAAGACTTACATGGAAACATCATATTGACTCTAAGTTAACTCAGATGAAACTTAAGTTAACTCAAATATATTGGTTGATTGGCAGAAATTCAACACTCAGCCTAGACTGCAAACTTTTATTATACAAGTCGCTTTTGAAGCCAATATGGCGCTACGGAATTCAGTTATGGGGCACTGCTTCAGCTTCCAATGTCGAGAGAATCCAACGAAGGCAAAACAAAATTTTACGGTTAATAACATCGGCTCCATGGTACATCCAAAATTCTATTATACATCGTGATTTAAATATGCCACTAGTGACTGAAGAAATTGCAAAATACACAGGCAAATATTTAACAAAACTTGAATCACATCCTAATCCGCTTGCTCGTAAATATTTGATATTTGATAATATTTTATACCTAACACTTCAGATGGGACTACTTGAAAATACTTTCCCCCCCCCCCTTTTTTTTTGATAATCACTACTAATGTATTATTTATAACTACCACCAAGTTTATGTCCGACACTGGTCTGGCCTAATAATTTTTTTTTATAGATTTAAGATTTGAATACTTATTGTTAGTTCATATATGAAGATACAATAAATAAATACATGCAAAAAAAAAAAAAAAGTTCGTATCGCTTTAAAGTCGCCATGTTTGGCGAGAAATCGCCACATCTGACAGCCCTGATATAGATCTGTATTCACTTTTAAGTTTTTCATGCATTTTATTTCGTTTAGAAGCATTTTTTATCAAAAGGAACAGTATTATTTGTGTCTCCACTTAGAACATATTCTGGCGCACAATTTGGAAAGCAATTCAAATAATAGTCCTTGAAGTTATATTTAGTTTTCAAATATGACACAAAAGATATATAAAAAGACTTTAATTCTATTTTTGAAATCTACAACTTTATGCTGGGAGAATTAGTCCTCGTCCAGACTTGCAATTTTTGTTGCTGCAATTTATTAAAATTCTGCTTTAAAATTGCGTAAGTGTTCAAATTATTAAATTCTATCTTTGCAATTACGCATTAAAAAATTCTATTATACCACAAATTTCTTTGAAAAACTAACAATTCTATTAACTTTTTAATATATTTCTTGTTTTTCATACAACTGAAGAAATAAAATTATAAAAAACGTCAAATACAACTAACAACTTGATTTTAACAATTACAATTTCAAATCAAAAGAGAATTGCAGAGCACATGCAACTGTGTACCCCTCCCCAATCTTCTCACCCCTCTCACCGATAAATCCAAGAATTGCTGCAACAAAAATTGCAAGTCTGGATAGGGACTTAGTTTTTTAATATTAATAGTTCAATTTCAGTGCCACAATAACTTTCTTCCGTTGGGTCGAAATTCTCACCAATTTCGATCTACATACATATGTATGTATATTGTCAACATGAAGAGAAATATACAGTTACTCTCAGAAATGTTTTGCATATATTTTTTTAGCAAAACAATTAAATAAATTTATTAAAAATTAAAAATTGAGGCATCATGTTAAATTTATTTCTTTTGTAACTGAGCAAGCAAAGCCTATAGATTAGAAAATACGCAAAAAAACTTTTTCTTGTGTCAACTACGAAATTTCAACTTCACAAAAGTATTTTGCTTCTTTTAACGTTCCCGGTATTTTTTAAATATTTGTGTTGTCACATGGGTTTTTTTTTTGCTTTTCGTTTGCAATAGTAATTAATATGCGTTTTTGTTTATAATTAGTTTTAATATTTTCTTATTGAGTGCAACACGTGAAGTTTTTGTAAAAAAATGGCTAAAAGTGAAGGAATTAATTGATCTACGATTAAGATCATTTTATATCTGTGTAATAGAGCAAATCAGTCAAATATATTTGGGATATGTTTGGTCGATGTAGAAAACAATAGAAAATGCAATTAAACGTGTAAAAGAGCGCAGTTACATTGAAAATATTCCATGAAAAAGTCGAGCAAAGTTGTTAACGGTAGGAAACGCACGACAAACTATTAAAGAAAATAGGGAAAACCACCATTTATATGTACCGAGTCTTAAAAAAATGCTAAAGTGGATACTACGGATACACCTAAGTGGAAAGTCCATCAGTAGGATTCTAAAAGCCAACAATACTAACGGTAGCGTAGCTACAAAAACAAACTTTGATTTCTGAAATTAATAGACAGATTGGTTAGTCATTTGCTGAACTACATAAATTTCAGACTTTTGATTTCGGGAAAAGGATAATATTTAGTGACAAAAGTAATTGCATAATTTTTGGGTGATATAAACAATGTATGGTGCGGCGCAAGCCAAATAAATCACTAAATATTAGGAATATAAGGTCAACAGTAAAACATCGTGGTGGATGTCTCATGGTGTGGGGCTGAACGTCGGCAATAGGAGTGGGAAATTCATTGTTTATAGTTATAAAGCACAATGAATAAACATCTATAATTGTCCATTCTTAGAGAAAATCTACATGCCAGTGCTGAACAAATGGGAATGGATATTACTTCCAACATTACAACGACCCAAAACATATAGCCCTGGACATTAAATTATGGCTCTTATGTAATACCAAAGATCTGCCAATAAAACCACAAAGTCTCGCCATGAGTCGTATAAAAAATCGTTGGGCTTGTTTCGAGGGAAAAATCCAAGAAAATTGTTAGATATGATATGTAAATTATCGTCAAATATTTTGTAATTATCATACAAACAGTGTGGCAACTACCTGAGTTGTCATAGAATGTCAATAGTAAAATAAATAATTATGTAGATAATAAGTTAAACGATGAATTCAATAAACACACAATGAATTGAAAGCTTGATCAAAACGCGCGTCATTAATTTTATGTGGTAGATACAACAGAAATGGCGACGAGGCAAATTTAAAAATATTTTTTTTTTATTTTTGAATTGTGGTACACATATGTAATTATATACGTGTACATTAATTGAACAAATAAATACAAATAAAAATGTAGGAAAACAAGCCGGGCATCAGCAGCGCAAATGGTATAGCGTCAATGAAATTGGTGCGAACACAATCTATTGCAGAGTTTGTTCTGAATGTGGACAAATGGCATTTGTGACAGGAAAGATTGGAAATATATTTGTGCGAAGTTGATTGCAGGAATGACAATGTAAAAAAGTCTATTTTATTAAAGTATATTGGAGCAGAAGCGTATGGAGTATTGCATAGCTTATGCAGCCCGGTACCCCCTGTCAGCAAGACGTACGAAGATTTATGTGAAATTTTGAAAACACATTTTACGCCGCCGACCATCGTATTTCAACAACGAAAAAATTTTCATAGTGCAAGTATGGATAAAAATGAAACCGTTTCCAATTGGTTTGCACGCATAAAAAAATTAGCTTTAAACTGTAAATTCGGCGAACACTTGGATGCTTTCATTTTGGATAAATTCGTAACGGAATTAGAATTTTCGAGAGAATGTGCGAAGAAGATGAGAAGCTATGTATCAACAGTGCATTTAAAAAAGGGCTAATTATGGAGACAAAATTCAAGTCCTCAACAAATGTGTGTCAAAGAGACGACATCAACCTTGTAAAACGAAATACATGGAAAAGCAACAGCATGGAACCGAAACGAGGTAACAGAAACAGCTCTGATAACAGAGGCAGCAGCAGAGATCAAGGCAACAACAAACAAAAACTCAGAAACAAGGAATGTGTGCATTGTGGATGGCGAAATCTCAAATCTCTTGACTGCAAATTTAAAGAAAGTAAATGCCATTCTTGTGGCAAAATTGGTCACGTAGCGTCAGTATGTCATTCAAAGAAAAAATTAATTATGTATCAGAAAATTCTGACTTGTCTCAAATTGATAATTCTTACAATTTTTCTATCCTAAGCGTTGAAATAAAAAATCCGATGAACCTTTACACATTACCCGTCATAATAAATGGTCATCATGTAGAAGCGATTTGTGACACTGGAGCGTCTTGTACATTGTTGCCTAGATCATTTCTTAATAGAATAAAAGTGGATGAAAAAGATATTCGTCCGTGTAAAACTTCGTATATAAGCTACAGCGGCAATAGTATTTCGGTTTTTGGTGAGTTCCTTTCAAAGTTACTTATAAAGGTCTTACAAAAAGCATTGTTTTTATTGTGACAAATACAGAAAACCCACCTTTGTTAGGAAGAACGTTTTCAAGACCTTTCAACTTTGAGTTGACGCAAATTGATACAATTTTTGAAAAACGAGATTTAAGTGTTATTAGTGAGCAGATAAAAGAGGAATTCGCAGATGTGTTCGGTGATGGTTTAGGGGCTTATAAGTGTGCTAAGATTTCGTTACCAATAAATGAAACAGCAAAACCAATTTTCTTTAAACCGCGTCCATTACCTATTGCATGGAAAGCTCAAATAGAAAATCGGATTCAAGATTTGATCAGAAATGATATTTTAGAGCCTATAGATCACTCAGATTGGGGAACACCCATTGTGCCAATTCTGAAAACAGACGGTAGTTTTTGATTATGTAGTGATTTCAAAGTCACGATAAATAAACATTTGATTGATTTTAAATATCCCTTGCCCAGGATTGATGAAGTTTTTTCGGCATTACAAGGAGTTTGTTTATTCACCAAATTAGATCTCTCAAACGCATACAACCAATTATTACTGGATGAGAAATCTCAACTTTTATCTACATTAAGTACGTATATAGGGACTCTAAAAATGAAAATGCTACCTTTGGGATAAAAACTGCATCAACAATATTCCAGAAAACTATAGAGGGAGTTTTAAGGAAAATACCAGGTATAGTAGTTTATCAGGATGATATAACCGTGACAGGTAAAAACTTACAGGAACATATGACTAATTTGAGAATGACTTTGAATAAACTACGAGACGCAGGTTTTAAATTAAACTTGGAAAAATGCAAATTTTTCGAAAAAAAATATCGTATCTGGGTTTTACCATAGATAAGGACGGCCTTAGCAAAAATAAAGATCGTATTGTTTCTATAGTAAATGCACCACCACCACACAATGTATCGCAACTCATAGCGGTAATAGGTATGCTTAATTATTATTCTAAATTTGTGGATTGCTTTGCACAGAAAATGATACCTCTTTATAAATTTTTTAAAAAAAGATGCAAAGTTCTGCTGCATCATATGCCAATTTAAAGCGTGATGTCACATCAGACCAAGTATTAGTACATTTTAACCCTGATTTGTCAATAGTCTTAACCGCGGACGCTTGTAATGCTGCAGTGGCAAGTGTATTATCACATATTTTTTCGGAAAATTCTGTAAGGCCAATTGCTTTTGTATCGAGAGCACTCACAAAAGCAGAGATTAACTATAGTACGTTAGAAAAAGAGGCTATGGCAATAATATTTTGTGTGACAAAGTTGAGACAATATTTATTGGGTAACCATTTTACTTTGAGAACAGACCATAAGCCGTTGCTGACTATTTTTGGAAAAGGCAAAGGTCTGCCAACAATGGCTTCCGCTCGCATACAGCGCTGGGCCTTGGTCCTTTCTGGATTCAATTACTCTGTAGAACACATCAGAGGGACATTAAATTATGCGGATCATCTATCTAGAATGCCACAGGCATCGATAGTTGGTGACTATAACGAATATAATTACATAAATTTAATTGAAAATTATAACGTGTTTGACTTTAATTTCAAAGCTGTTTCTAAAGTAACAAGACGTGACCCTGTTTTATCAAAGCTTGCTAGTGCCGTCAGCATGGGCACGATTCACCAATTAAAAGGGGATGAATTTAAACCTTATCGGGAAAAGGCAAATGAATTTTCTATTGAATATGGTTGCATACTTTGGGGATATCGAGTGGTAATTCCCAATAAATTACGAAAATGTGTCCTGGAAAACTTGCATAATTCCCATTTTGGTATTGTCAAAACTAAACCTTTAGCTCGTTCTTATATGTGGTGGCCGGCTATCGATAATGATATCGAAGTTCTAGTCAGAAGTTGTAGACCTTGCCAAGAACTACAATCGAGCCCTGAGAAAAGTATTTTAATACCCTGGAGTGCAACCGAATCAGTTTGGAGTCGTGTACATATAGACTTCGCAGGACCTATTAAAAATCGGTATTTGCTAATTTTAATTGATTCTTTTTCAAAATGGGTTGAAGTTTTTACGACGAAAGAAATAACGTCCCATTTTACAATCAATAAGCTGATAGAAATTTTTGGTAGATTCGGTTTGGTTGATACAATTGTAAGTGATAATGCGCGTCAATTTGCGTCAGATGAGGTCAAAAGGTTTTTAAGCACATCTTAACAGCTCCTGGGCATCCGTCCACTAACGGCCAAGCGGAAAACTTTGTTAAAACAATGAAAAATTAATCTTGGTAAATTTAAAAGAAAAATGTAATGCAGACCTTGATGTTTTAGTAAATAGGTTTTTAATTGATTACCGCAATACCCCACATTGCTCCACTGGTAAATCGCCAGCAAAAAATTTTTTGGTGGCTCACTGAAAACACGTTTTAATAATTTGAGACCACTTTTGACAAAAGACACAATTAAAGAGTCTCAAGAAAAAAATGTTCTTCTCCACAAAGGAAAGCGTAATTTGCAATTCTTTGTAGGTGAAAAGGTTTTGATCAGAAATTATAGAGATTGCAACAAACCAAGCTGGTCTCAAGCAACGGTTAAGCAAAGGTTGGGAAAATAATCTTATTTGTGTATTATTTTGGATAACAACCGTGAAATCAAAGGACATTTGGACCAAATGCGTAGGTTAAATAAAAATGAGTCATACTACAATAATGATAGGGACAATATCAAAGAAAGAAACATCTTTTCTGGAACAAGTAAGGAAGGCAACAATGACGCAAGTTCCTCCGCGTGTGATGTCAATCTTAAGAGCGGCGAAGTAATTTGTGAAGGTATATCGAATAGGAAATTGAGACCAAGAAAGGATGGAAAAGTAGTAAAATCTAATTGAGCACTTTAAGATGTTTTGAATCCATAAATACATACATATATAAATATTTGTGTCTATATTGTTTTTAGACTTATATGAATCAAAACATATTTGAATTATGGAACTTATTTTTATAAGTAAATCTTTTTTTAAGGAGGCGTGTTAGATATGATATGTAAATTATCCTCAAATATTTTGTAATTATCATATAAACAGTGTGGCAACTACCTGAGTTATCATAGAATGTCAATAGTAAAATAAATAATTAGATAATAAGTTAAACGATGAATTCAATAAACACACAATGAATTGAAAGCTTGATCAAAACGCGTGGCATTAATTTTAAGTGGTAGATACACTACAAAAATAGTATTTTATCAAAAGTGTACTTATGGACTAGTATTGGCAGAAGAAAAGTTTAAAAAATACCTCGAAATTTCCGAAATTTAGTAGAATCTATGATAAGGTGTCTGCAAGTGATCATTTTTAATAATGTATATCACACAAAGCATTAAACAATAGTTTGCTGCTATAGTAATGAAAAATCTGTATAAAAAATTCAAAAAGCAAAATACTTTTTTGACCTGATAAATACAAGATTTTTTCATTATTTTTAAAAAGTTTCATAAAATATTTTTTTGTTTTTAAATTTTTATTAATATAATTGCAGTTGAGTCTTCTCTTATTCAACATGTAACAAAATAAACATGAATTTTTAAAAGGAGATATTTTTATGTAGCATTCTTTTCGTAAATTTATTGAATTTTACATATGCAAAATATTTCTGTGAGTAACTGTATATTTTGTTAAAAAAATTTCGACATAAATGACGAAATAAAAAAGCCCCTTTAAATTTAAATGTAGTCTCACATTTTTACATTGCGTTTCGATAATTTACTATTTCAAGGACATAAGATAAAAATAAAAATACATTTTGCTTATTTTATACGTTAAACTATTTAATATGAACTAGAGACCTGCGTAAACAGTCTTTAAATATAAATACGTCATGATTTTTAAATGTATTCACGTCGCATGTATTATACTAAACCAATAATAAATGCTGTCGTACTATAAGCGAAGCACGATGGGTGCATTGGTGTACGTGTATACAAAGAATATAAATTGTATAGAATGCGCATCTGAGCTAAAAAATTAAAAATTTTTTGCTTACGCTTTAGATGCGGGGGGAAAGTATAAAGCGCAAGCAAACACACACTGAGAGCATTATATTCTTTGCTCTTATCACCAGCGTTGCCGTTGTGCGACTTAAGTCGCATTTTGCTACTTTTTCTAAAGATGCGGCCAATTGCAAAAAAAAAACTATGTAAAAATATCCGAGTTTTACCACAAAAAATACCGATTTTCGGAAGAAAGTTGCTGTTGCTGAAATAAAGCTTGTTTTAAGGATGATAAGTTTCCAAATTCTGCAGTTTTAAAGTCAGTGAATTACACCTTATTTCTTCATCTTTATAAAATATAATTTACAAAAAAACATAAAGTATAAACATAAATTAGCGTTACTAAATAATTATCAAATAGACTTAGGCCCTTATTATGAGCAAGTTTCCATCTTCGAAAGTACTGATCGAACGAATTTTCATTTGGTATTATGACGAGCATTCGACAACGAACATCGTTATTGTGAATAAAATCGACAAAAAAAACAGCTTTAAATTTGTGTTTGTGTCCTTAAAAATAAAGATTGTTCGACACTTAGATTTCTTAACAATTTTGCATATTAAAATACTTCATCGAAAGCTAAATTCTGTTCAATAGAAAATTCGTTGTCCATCGAAATTTTCGATGCTCATAATATGAATTTAACATTCGATTTTCGATGTGCGATGCCCAGCGAAGATCGAAAATCGAATGCAACTCATAATATGGCCCTTAAAGTAGACACTTGTCAAAGATTAGATTCCAAGTGAAGAACTTATTAAGAAATACAGGATAATCAGTTAAAAAAATATGTGTTTAAGAACTATGCATAATGCCTTGAAAGAATAGTATAACTATATTTTCCTCTTCAGAATCGAAATTTAAAATTTTCTACAAAACTTTAAATGGTTTTTCCTCAAAGTAAATTTTTTGAGTTATGCTGGTTTTTAAGTAAATAAGTGAGATGAACTATGTCCAATATATGTATTCATGATTTTACAGTTTCTATTGTTTTTATAAATCTTAAGTAATTGGGTAAATTACGGCACTCGATATCGAACGAAATATGCATTTAATTTCGATTGGAATTTCATTCGATATGAAATGCCGCAACTTGACCACTCTTTTTTAGATTTCATGATTTTTTTATATATAGTAGCTATCTATAATACGTTTATACTCGTCTTATTTGCAATTAAAAACTGTATTTGTAAATACTCTACTAGCCGGTATTATAGATATATGTTCGTAGTTAATTAATTAATTATTTGAATTATTTTTACTCTTTTCATTTATAAATGAAAAATTATAATAACAAAAATTAAAAATTTTAAAAACCCCCGAATATTTCTAGAAAAGACGTGATGTTTTCTAAGCGGCTGGACCGATTTTATTAAAACATAGCTAAGAACCTTCTCAAGTCACCTTTCAAGCAGAGAAAACTAAATCAAAATCGGTCCAGCCGTATGGTCTGTACGAGTACTTGTACAGACACACATATACACGGACACACACTACAAACTTATAACACCCCTTTTTTGGTTGGGGTTTAAAAAGAAAATGAATTAACTTCAGTTTTTAACCCCCGACTAAAAAAAGGGGTTTTATAAGTTTGTAGTGTGTGTCTGTGTATCTAAGTGTCTGTCCGTGTCCACGTACAGGCCAAACGGCTTGGCCGATTTTAATTTAGTTTTTTCTGTTTGAAAGATGACTTGATCGAGAGGGTTCTTAAATTTGTTTGAAGAAAATCAGTCCAGCCGTTTAGAAGATATAACATATTTTCTAAAAATAGTCGGGGGTTTTGAAAATTTTTCATTTTTGTTTTTCCATCTATATTATACTTTACTTTTCTTGATGCTGATCATTTATATACATACATGTATACTTTAAGGCCCCGATTTTGGCTTCCAAATTTACTTCATTTGAACCTATTTTAACTTATAAACATTTTATAAAAACTTACATACTAACTTATAAAAAGTTTTATTAAGATTAAAGAAAGTAAGTTAAAATACATATTTGTTTAATTGTGATACTCCGAGAAATAATTTGCATTTTTAATCAAAGATTTAGGTGTCAGATTTTTTGCAATATTTTCACCATTTATTGGCTTTTCTATCAACCAAAACAATAAAATGATCGACATCATCGAGCCGAATATCGCCAACTGGACGAACAGCTCTTTTTCTAATACCTGATGTGCTAAACTGTGTATATGATTGCCCTACGGCATACATTATGTTAAAATGATACAAAGGGATAAATTGAAAAAATGGTCATAAAAAGTTTCATTGGCACGAAAAGGGGTCAAAAGTGATACTTTAATGTCAGAACGGCAACGCTGCTCTCAGCAATGCCAGCGTAGCATACACTGCAGAAAGAAATGAGAGTGCGTACGCTGGGTGGGCAGTACTGGAAATAAATACCCGTCATAGAAAATTTTGGCTTGTATGAGGTGCGCATTCTATATGATTTATATTCTTTGGTGTATATCAGTGTTAAGAAGCGATGTCGCCAAGACAGCTTGTTTGTAACAAACACTCAAAAGAAGTACTGTTGATTAGTGTATGCTTCTTATTTTTCATATTGTACGTTTGAGTGTGTGTGTAATATGTAGATGGTAAGCTATTATGTGATTAACCGCATAAAACTAATGTTAATGCATATGTGTGCCTTTGCATTTGCGCAGAAAAATAAAAGATCATACACACATACATGCATGACGTTTGTACACGCGCTCATGTGTAGAAAGAAGTAAGTATCACAAATTCTTCCGTCAAGAAGTGTTTTCTTCTTTACTCTTTTACCTACAATACTCAAATAAATTTCTTGCAAACAGTGTTGTTAACGTTTGTTTTATAAGATTTCGCTGTAGTAAAGCATTTGAAAAATCCCTCATGTTTTGAAACTTCTTATAACATGTCTTGTGCAGGAGGCTAATATGAATTAAGTTTTATCATTGCATTATGACTGAAAATTATATAATGTGAAGAAATGTTCCAAGGGCTCCCACTGTTCAAAGACTATATCTGCAACAATCTTAAAAGTTAACCAACGGTTTGAGGAATACTTAAGAATTGCATAAATTTCAGAGTTAAAATACTTCTAAAAATGTATAAAGTCATCTCTACGACATTAGCTGTTAAAAATACATTTATATTCTCATTTTAATAGATCGTTAATGTCTCTGGGCAAACCGTTACTTTTAACTATTAGAACTCAACAGTTGTCAGCCTTTAATCCTACTAAGTTTTCATTACTTAAAAATAAAAAGTACAAGAAGAGTACTTATTATTGCAATAAGAAAAGTTTGCATATTTAATGGACAAAGAGTACCAGAAAAGGAGCAAGAGTGCCACAGTGCCAGGCAACGTCCAATAGTGCCAAAAATGGCACAATTGTGCCACAGTTCCCATCACTGGCTCACACTACAATTATGTGGTGCATACCATGGTATATTTGTTTTGGCTATACAAACAAGTATACAAATGCAACCCTTTAATGCATATTGAGTCTATATGCATACATATGTACATATGCACATACTTAAATTTTTATATTTCATGAACACGTGTGTTCACTAATAAAATATTTTATTTGTACATGTGTACGAGTATGTATGTAGCTTTACAAAATAATTCTGAGTTCTTAGAACAACCTACTTAATATTATTTCTTCAATACGTTTGCTGGCACATTGTTGCTGTTTTAGTAGACAAAAACAACAACAAACAACTGAATATTTGTAATGAACAAGATTATCGTTGACATGAATCGCAAGATTATGTATATCACGAGCTGGTGGATATCTACTGGCACGGCAACAGATGTGGGCGATAGGAGCCTTTGAAAGCCGCTAGCGATCAGCCGGTTGGGGGGGGGGGGGGTACTTGCCCTCTAACATGTCACTTGCCGAATAGAAAGAAAATTGTTGGTAAATAAATACTATTGTAGACTCCTTGCAAACAATTGAAATGAGATTGATCATGCAAAAAGATGTTACATACTAAACCCCAGAAAGATCAATCCAAAGGGATATCAACTAAAATCTATAGAAAACCTCAAACGTGGTCTCTCCGAGGTGTTGTGAGGAAGAAACCCACTTCTACACCCTCCCTACCTTTTATCTTAAACATGAGTTGTGTATATTAAGATCCCACTGTCAAATCTATCAACTCTTTATCCCCACATTAGTAGGAAAACTTAAAACTGTTTAATTCTTCATAGTTATAACAATCACTTTATTGAACAAAAAATAAAAATGTATGCATTAAGTTCAGTAAAACCTCAGTACACTACTTATCTCATAATTTTCAGTTTTTTTTATCATATACACATCTTATCAACATTATTTTTTTCTAAAAAAGGACTTCTTATTTTTTTTCTCTTGTCTTTTCAACACTAACCAAAACAGTTTATATATACATACATAGCTACTAATACCTAAAATTTGTTTAAAAGGAATTCAATAAGGAAAGTAATGTTTAACTTTGAGTATGGCAGAGAATCAGAACTAATACTTATTACTAATTGTCTTAAAATTCTCGTTGCACTAGGGCTTATATCAGCCAGCGTAGAGTACAGAGTGCAACGAGGTTGCAAAAAAATGTACCGCTACATTTGTTGCAAAATTTGGTTTTGATAAACATACATATGTATGTACAGATGTAGTTTTTTTCACAGCATGCATCTAATTGTTAATTCTGCTCTACTGGCTAATTTTTGTTTGTTTTTTGTTGTTATTTTTTTTTGTCTTTTTTTTCTTTTCCTTTTTTGATAGATGTTTTGTTTTTATAAAGGTGTATACTTCAACATTTATTTTAATATACTATGATTGGAAACAACTTCACTCACCCATATATTTGTAGTTATGTTGGTAACAGCTTATGTAGAGGCCTCTGCAACTGCTGGTACTGATGAGTGTTTAATGTTTATTTGTGGGTAGGTATGTAACTAGGTAGGTATTATAGCATTGCACAGATACATCTGTTTGCACTAGTTTTGCCTGTTTTTTGGTTCTGGTATGAACAAATATCTTATCGTTTTCTGTTACTAGTTGTAAATGTTGATTTTTTAAGCAATTATTATGGTTGAGCAATGAGCAAGTGAAAACAATACATTTATTTTGTTTTTGTTTTTCTAAGGCAAATAAGATACATAAAACTGCTTTTACCATAAGTGCCTTATGATGTGTTGAGAAAAAATTTAATTAGCTGATGAATGAATGAATGAAAGCAAAATTGCACATACATATGTAAGTAAATGATACATGTACATGAAACACATGCATTTGTAATTACTCTCAGAGCAAAATTGTCTCTTTCTCTCTCTATACTTTGGCTGCGCCACAAAATAACATAACGAACGTCCGCACATACATGTATGTGTTATAGCATTGCACAGATACATCTGTTTGCACTAGTTTTGCGTGTTTTTTGGTTCTGGTATGAACAAATATGTTATTTATCGTTTTCTGTTACTAGCAATTATTGTATGGTTGGGTAATGAGCAAACGAAAACAACACATTTATTTTTTTTTGTTTTTCTAAGGCAAATAAGATACATAAAACTGCTTTTACCATAAGTCCCTATTTACACTATGCAAGTCTTATTGCTAAGCTGATTAGTTTATTAGGAGAGAGAGAGAGAGACGGGGGGAAAAGAAAAGTCGCTGTTCCCCTCGCCTCTCTCTCCCTGAAACTAATCAGCTTAGCAATAAGACTTGCACAGTGTGATTTGGAACTAAGTGCCTTATGATGTGTTGAGAAAAAATGTAATTGGCTGATGAATGAATGAATGAAAGCAAAATTGCACATACATATGTAAGTAAATGATACATGTACATGAAACACATGCATTTGTAATTACTCTCAGAGTAAAATTGTCTCTTTCTCTCTCTATACTTTGGCTGCGCCACAAAATAACATAACGAACGTCCGCACATACATCTGCACATCATGTATTTGTTTCAATAGTGGTTTTTTTCATATATTTGTATTACAATATGTATTTTTTGAGCAAAAACAGATCAAACAGTTGCTCAGCAGCAATACAATAAGCAATTGTTATTTGTTTTCAATTGTATTTTAATTGGGAAAAGCACGCACACACAATAAGTCTTATACTAGTTCTGTCGCTCACACTACAATTATATGGTAAATACCATGGTATATTTGTTTTGGCTATACAAACGAGTATACAAATGCAACCCTTTAGTAGGTATGTATATTAAAAAAAATCATTAGCGATATAGGTATCTCCATAACAAATTAAACTAAATCTACAATAAAATAAGAAGAACTTTCTTAACAAAATTAGACTTTTAATATCCCCTAAAAGAAACTTCTGGGTGTAATGGTTTATTTTTTATTGTTTTAGAAACCTTTTTTTTAGAGCAGTGTGTACAAATAATTCTTTGTTAGTATAGCAGAAAGGCTGCTGAACAACAATTAAAATTATTACTTGTGAACAAGCTCTTTCTTTCTTGCTATGTAATAGTAGCGTTTTTTGTTCAATTGTTAATTAATCTGTTGGTTCGAACAAATGTGCACCAGAAGTTTATTGTAGGGTAAATTTATTTATAATTAGATATGCATGTATATGAATATAGCTACTGATGGCAAACTTAAAGCAACTTCCAGAAAAACGACTTATCCCAAAACTTATTCCAGGTTGTGCTGTGTGGCTTCACGTTAAAGGTGGCCGAGGTAGAAGAGATGGTAGTGTTGGATTCTTTCTTGCGGATTTGTTTTTTTTTCAGACCGCCTTCACCGCTGATCGACTGCTTATTGATTTATCTCAATTCTCGTTGGCGAAAGAATTTATGTTTAATTTTCTTTGCCCTCTTTGTCTTCTTCTTTGTGACTAGCGATTACTTGTTGGTAAAATGTATGAGTATGTAGGAGAAACACAAGATTTTTACATTTGCATGTGGAGAACATGTTGATAAAAAAAATCCACACCAAGTGATAAAACAGCAGTGGTGGCCCAATTTGCAGTCACAACGACCAAAACGTTAGAGTAGGTATAATTTGTAGGAGCATACAGCTTTTAAAAATTGTATGGGGCAATTGTTCGACCTTTGGGTCTGCTCGCGAATAGTAAATATTTTTCTTTTCTTTCGTGCCACAATAGAGTAAAAAAAAATCTTGATATTTTCTTCCAATTTAGGTAGTTGGAACTGTCTTTATTCCAACTCTAAATATTTGGGAGCTAACTAAATCACGTGTGTTTTACCTTCGGTTTTTCTTTTTTTTCACTGATGTTTCGAGGTTCGCTGTCGACCGGAAAAAGGGCTGCCGGCTAGCCAACTCCCAACCATCATACCTCTGTTACCAGATTAATATCGCCGGTGAGAACACTTTAACGTTAGCCGACACAAATCACTATTAAACACAGCTTGGAGGGTAGCGATTTTCATTTCACAATTTAGAATCTTATGACGTGCAACTTAATGAAATGCCAAGACGTATGCGAAGGTGTGCAAATTATTTAGCGGTCATTTCTATTTATTTTATTTTAATATTCTCTTGAATGCTCTCTGTATGCAGCGATTATTTAAACAGAAACATTTAAATACTCTAGCAATAACATTTTCATTTTTTTCTTTCATACAATGGGATACAGTGATGGTTGTAATATTAGTAACATACATAAATTATGCACTTAATATATTTTTTTCTCTTTTTTTATGTTGCGTATATTGTAATTTTTCGTGGGAATCAGGAACAATATTATTACTTATATTTTATGACTCGAGCGTTTTAAGAGCTGTTATGAAATGACGGTGCTCATCGCTAATATACGTGCGTATGTTTTACACCCAGTCTACTATGTAAACTTTTCTATCGGTTAGCCCAGTCAACAACCATTAAGTTTTCACCACCCATTTAATTAGCACATAAGTACATAGACTTTAGCAACCTGGCTGTGAAACAAGTTGTGTTAGCATTGACAAAAAAAAATATTCCAGCAACTAACTTTCACATTACAAGACCGCCGAATACTTAGCTATTTAGTCAAAGTATTAGGAGGAAGGTAAGTACAATTTATGGTCGAAGGTCCTTAGCATGGTATGTGCCTAGAACCTTTCCATCTTTATCCTCCAAGATATAATAATGATTGCCCCTTTTTTCCTTAATTTTAGACTTTATAAACGATGGCGCAAGTTTTGCATTAAATTTTTTCTCCAAATTAGATTGAGCGAAATTTCTTCGAAAAACATATTGACCAGCTGTGTAAGATATGGGTCCGGCCCTCAAATTGTAATGAGCTTTGTTAGTGTCATAAGCTTTTGCAATATGCTTCTGTAGCTCCTTACGCAACAGAAAAAGATTACACGGTGTTACAGTGAAGAAAAACTCGGAAAACGATCTAGCGTGAGTTGTAGATCTCATTGAGTATATTACAAATTGTGTCAAAAAATTTCAGAAACACCCTCAAATTCAGAAGTTATTCTTTTCAGATGATGTTCGTTAACTTATCGAACTGTAACTAAGTCAGTTTTTGTTAGATCTAAATTTTTTAAATATATTTAGAAAGAAAACTGATTACGCTTTACAACGATGTGTATAACTTGATATACTTGTAAATTTTAAGTATTGCTTTTGTTAAGAATATCCAAAAAAATAATAAAATTTATCAACTTCTTTGATTTGTGTAGCTTTTCATTGCTTATTTTGATATGAAAGCTTATAAAAGTTTATACTAATATATAAAGCAAATTTAGTTCTTAGCAAAATATGGTTTTAATGATTCAAAATGGATAAAAATTGTGAAAGTTATTAAACTTTTCATTAACAGCCTTTTTAACATTTTCTCCCCCAGTACGAAAAATTTGAATAAAAACACAGTTAACGAAAGAAACAAATTCATCAACTTAATTATGCAATTTTTTTTTGTAATCATACAGTTATTTTATTTATTTGGTTCACGAGTTATATTTTAGTGAACACTGCATTCATTTCGAAATACTTGAGTTAATATTTTGAAAAACTGAAATACAATTCGTTTTTAAATTCATTACAATTCAATTTTAGTCAAACCATTAATTTGATTTATATACTTAGATATTGTAAATCACAACTTTGGGGGTCTATTAAATAAATTACATATAAACACATCACTAAAAACTTAAATATTTAAATACGTTATGCATAGCAATGAGCTTTTTTATACTTAACGGATATTCCAAACATTAAATAAAATAGCTAATATGTACATACATGTAATGCTGTAACGGACTTTTCTCCAAGGTCGCTAGCTTTTGAGTGTATGCTATGACTGACATTTAATGATCATTATGACCTTTATATATTCTTAATAATTGCACTATTCAACTAAGATATATGTTACTACGTTTATACACGCACTATTTGCAAATAAAACTATTTTCAAATAAATTAACTCACTGTTTATAAACCATTGTACATGTACATATAAAACCTTGGTAAAAATTGTGTAAATGTACAAAATATCAAATAATAATTGGTTTTTATTGCCATTATTTGCTTCTATGAATATTTTTTGTGCAATATTTATTAATTTATTGTTTTTTATTGGCAAACATTTGTAAGTGTGGCAAGCTCAAGCATTTTGTTTGCAAATAGTGCGTTAATCATGAATAGTTTTCTGAGTTAGTAAGTCGCAATAAAAACCATAATATGGCGTATAAACGTAGTATGTCTCAATTTTTGAATTTCGCGAATAAATAAAATTTCAATTACTTCATATTTAATTGGTGTAGCCACATTTTTTAATTTAAAATGGTACGTACGCGCAGTAATTTAGGGCGTCAATCACGTAATGATAAAAAGGTTGCGGCATCTAGAGCATCTCAAAGTGACGAACAGCGTGTAAATAATACCTTGGCTGCTCGAAATTCCGTGGCACGTGGTAGGGCTCTGCGAAATCCAGCTCCACGTCCGTATGTGCGACATACTTTGGAGCGTGCTGCATTCAATTATGATGCAAAATTTGATTACGTTTTTCATGGCAAGGTTTCAATTGGTCCCATGAATACTGTTTGCAGTCATTGCAAGGCATTTAATTTTAAACATGAGGTATCTGGATTGTGTTGTTCAAACGGACATGTTAAATTGAATCCACCACCGGAGCCCTTGCATAATTTGATAACTGGTGGCACACCAATTTCAAAGCATTTTCTGGCAAACATACAAGCGTATAACTCCGGATTTTAAATGATTTCATTTGGAGCGACAAATACTATTCGGGACAATTTTATGCCAACGTTCAAGGTATTTTTGTTTGTGTTGATGTTTATTTAGATGATCGCGAAACGAACTATTGTGCAAATTTCAATCTTCAATAGCTTCAAGGCCAAGTTTACCATCGACTTGGTTCTTTGTTACCCCTTCCTGATCAAAGCTATAAATTTTTGCAAATATACTTTGTGGGTAACTCAAATGTGGAAACCGATTGTCTTTGTGATGTTTCATCAAATTTGCGGAGGGATATTATCGAGCGCTTGCAGAATGTGTTGCATGTTGAAAATGAATTAGTGCGTCTTTTTCAAACTGCTCTCGATCAAATGCCGTCTGATGAATATGCAATTGTGATTCGAACTTATAAAACGCTTCCTGAGCAACATGTCAGGCAATTTAATGCGCCTACAATGGATGATGTCGCTATTTTTATTATTTTGTTTTCTTTTTTGCACTACGAAGAGTGCAGGGGTTCGCTAGTAATATTATATCCGTCAGGCCATTCCAGCGCCTATACGTTGACCTTATTGGACCTTACCCTCGTAGTAGGTAGGATCATATAGGAATATTAATTGTTCTTGATCACCTAACAAAATTTCCGTGGTTATGCCCTTTAAAAAAATTTAATTCCCTGTTAATTCAAGATTTCCTTTTAAAAAACATATTTCATGTATATGGGGTTCCCGAGACGTTGGTGAGTGACAACGGGTCTCAGTTTAAAGCGAACGAGTTCAACACTTTCCTCACAGCACAGCCATTTATTCACACCAGTAGAATGCCTCGGAGAGGGTAAACGGCTCCATTATCTCCGCTATTAGTTCGTATTTAAAACAGGATCAGACTCGGTGGGATCAAAATCTAAGTTTAATTAACTGTGCTCTGAGGAATTCAATTCATCAAACAACTCAATTTGCACCCTATTATGCGGTTTTTGGCCAGGAGATGATAACTCACGGCAGCTCCTATAATTTGCTTAGAAATCTTGATGTCCTGTCTGAACCGTCCATTAAATTACATAGGGATGATAACACGATGTTACAAAAAAACACTTTTTGTCAGAACTTGAAAAGCGACCCAGTTGGACTTGTAGGCCAGGTGAGGACATACAGAAACCGTTTTCAAAGATTTTGAAACACCCTCAAAAATTCGAGTTATTTTGAAAAAACTAGCTCTAGCTCACTCACGTTTGGACCAATTTTATAATTTTAAACAGTTTTGGAAAGGCAAAGAATTAGGTTTTTAAAAACTGTATGCATTAATTGTATGTTTTAAGAAATTGGGTAAATTTTTTTTTATTTTTTTGCGTAATTTTTGAAAATAAACAATTGTTATTTTAATTTTTTCTATTAAGACCTATCTTTTTTTGCACAAAACTTTAAAGGAAATTTTATATAGAAAAGAATGAGATGCCATTTGTTAGAATCGATTTATATTTGTAAAAGTTATTAAACTTTTTCTAAAGTACAAATATTGCGATTGCAGGCCTTTTTTGGTAAGCCCCTTCACAGAAATTACAGTCCTCTGCCTCATGGAATATTTGATGATGCCAAATCATTAAGATAGATAATGGTTATGAGGGGCTTATAAATTCTTCAGACTTAATTTTCTTAAGTACACTGGAACAGCTTGTACAAGTACTTTCGGGTTCATACCATTTGCTAGAACTATATGAGCAGTCAAAATCTGTTTTGAAGGCATTTTTTGCGTGGCTGTCCGCCTCGCGCAGGTATTCCAGTAGAATTCAAACCGCAAACATAAAAAAATTATTATGCTTATCATATGCATGATGATTACAAAATCTATAAACTTATTTATTTTAATTAAAATAAATATTAATCTAGTTACAATTTTTTACTCTTTTCTAAAAACAATAACCTTCAGCACACTGTGGCATTGTGTTGGTACTCGTATTAAATTCGTTTATTTTATGTGTTTGTACAAATATAAATAGCAGAAAATTACTTATAAAAATATTCCACTTTTTTAATAACTAAAAAAATAGGACAAAATAACCCCCATTCATCTGTACTACCTTCCAGTTTAATTTTTTTCCAATTTAGGACAAATTGACAAAAAAAAAAAGAGTGTATTTATTTCTGCATTACCGAATACAATAACGAACCCCTGCACACTTCGTAGTGCAAAAAAGAAAATAAAACAATAAAAATAGCGAAATCATCCATTGTGGGCGCATTAAATTGTCTGACATGTTGCCCAGGAAGCGTTTTATAAGCTCGAATCACAATTGCATATTCATCAGATGGCATTTGATCGAGAGCAGTTTGAAAAAGTCGCACTAATTCATTTTCAACATGCAACATATTCTGCAAGCGTTCGATAATATCCCTCCGCAAATTTGATGTAATATCACAACGACAATCTGTTTCCACATTTGAGTTACCCAAAAGGTATATTTGCAAAAATTTATAGCTTTGATCAGGAAGGGGTAACAAAGAACCAAGCCGATGGTAAACTTGGCCTGGAATCTATTGAAGATTGAAATTTTCACAATAGTACGTTTCGCGATCATCTAACTAAACATCAACACAAACAAAAATACCTTGAACGTTGGCATAAAATTGTCCCGAATAGTATTTGTCGCTCCAAATGAAGTCATTTAAAATCCGGAGTTATACGCTTGTATGTTTGCCAGAAAATGCTTTGAAATTGGTGTGCCACCAGTTATCAAATTATGCAAGGGCTCCGGTGGTGGATTCAATTCTAATAATTTAACATGTCCGTTTGAACAACACAATCCAGATACCTCATGTTTAAAATTAAATGCCTTGCAATGACTGCAAACAGTACTCATGGGACCAATTGAAACCTTGCCATGAAAAACGTAATCCAAGTTTGCATCATAATTGAATGCAGCACGCTCCAAAGTATGTCGCACATACGGACGTGGAGCTGGATTTCGCAGAGCCCTACCACGTGCCACGGAATTTCGAGCAGCCAAAGTATTATTTACACGCTGTTCGACACTTTGAGATGCTCTAGATGATTGACGCCCTAAATTACTGCGCGTACGTACCATTTTAAATTAAAAAATGTGGCTACACCAATTAAATATGAAGTAATTGAAATTTTATTTATTCGCGAAATTCAAAAATTGAGACATACTACGTTTATACGCCATATTATGGTTTTTATTGCGACTTACTAACTCAGAAAACTATTCATGATTAACGCACTATTTGCAAATAAAATGCTTGAGGTTGCCACACTTACAAATGTTTGCCAATAAAAAACAATAAATTAATAAATATTGCACAAAAAATATTGACAGAAGCGAATAATGGCAATAAAAACCAATTATTATTTGATATTTTGTACATTTACACAATTTTTACCAAAGTTTTATATGTACATGTACAATGCCTTACAAACAGTGAGTTATTTTTACCAAGGTTTTATATGTACATGTACAATGGTTTATAAACAGTGAGTTAATTTATTTGCAAATAGTGCGTGTATAAACGTAGTAACACATATCTTACAGCATTACATGTATGTACATATTAGCTATTTGATTTAATGTTTGGAATATCCGTTAAGCTATGCATAATTTATTTAAATATTTAAGTTTTTAGTGATGTGTTTATATGTAATTTATTTAATAGACCCCCAAAGTTGTGATTTACAATAGCTAAGTATATAAATCAAATTAATGGTTTGACTAAAATTGAATTGTAATGAATTTAAAAACGAATTGTTAAATAGCTGGTGTTGTTATTTACATTTATTTTCTTTTTACATACTTTTACAACTACAATTTGAAGCTGAAAAAAAGTCAGCCAATGTAGTAATGGTAAAGAAAATAAAAAACATGTTGATTATTGAGTTCTTGTTTCAACTTTGTTATTTGTTTTAAGCTTCTCATTTGTTTAAATGAAAGTTTATAAAATAATAACTCTAGTTGTCCTAAGAAACTTTGGGTAAAAGTTCCCTTATGATTTGCATTAGCAACACTGAAATGCGCATAGGATCCAGCTAAACCCCTCAATAATCAATTTCAATGTATTTTTAATTAAAAAAAATATTTTACTTAATAAGTAAAATATTAATTTGGGATTATTAGTGCGTTTAAAAAATTTTAAACTTAAATTTTAACAATTCCCATAAAAAATCACTAATTATTAAATTGACTGCACCAGGTCAAAAAATACTTGTGTGGCAACACTCTATTCTTAAATAGCTGTTGTTGTTATTTACATTTATTTTCTTTTTACATACTTTTACAACTACAATTTGAAGCTGAAAAAAAGTCAGCGAATGTAGTAATGGTAAAGAAAATAAAAAACATGTTGATTATTGAATTCTTGTTTCAACTTTGTTATTTGTTTTAAGCTTCTCGTTTGTTTAAATGAAAGTTTATAACATAATAACTCTAGTTGTTCTAAGAAACTTTGGGTAAAGGTTCCCTGATGATCTGCATTAGCAACAGTGAAATGCGCATAGGATCCAGCTAAACCCCTCAATAATCAATTTCAATGTATTTTTAATTTAAAAAAAAATATTTTACTTAATAAGTAAAATATTAATTTGGGATTATTAGTGCGTTTAAAAAATTTTAAACTTAAATTTTAACAATTCCCATAAAAAATCACTAATTATTAAACTGATTGCACCAGGTCAAAAAATACTTGTGTGGCAACACTCTATTCTTAAATAGCTGTTGTTGTTATTTACATTTATTTTCTTTTACATACTTTTACAACTACAATTTGAAGCTGAAAAAAAGTCAGCCAATGTAGTAATGGTAAAGAAAATAAAAAACATGTTGATTATTGAGTTCTTGTTTCAACTTTGTTATTTGTTTTAAGCTTCTCATTTGTTTAAATGAAAGTTTATAACATAATAACTCTAGTTGTTCTAAGAAACTTTGGGTAAAGGTTCCCTGATGATCTGCATTAGCAACAGTGAAATGCGCATAGGATCCAGCTAAAGTTCTCAATAATCAATTTCAATGTATTTTTAATTAAAAAAATATTTTACTTAATAAGTAAAATATTAATTTGGGATTATAAGTGCGTTTAAAAAATTTTAAACTTAAATTTTAATAATTCCCATAAAAAATCACTAATTGTATTTCAGTTTTTCAAAATATTAACTAAAGTTATTTCGAAATGAATGCAGTCTTTACTAAAATATACCTCGTGAACCATTACAAGTACAGAGACCGTTAATACATAAAAACGTTGGTATTGACGTCACCTTTCATGTAAACTCTGCAAAAACAAAATCGGTTTACGCATTCCAGAGAACATCAATTACTAACACAATGTAACTTATTTTTATATATATAGATTTCCCATACTTGGTCTTAAAGTAATGTTTGGCGCTTTTGATTCCTTACATGTCTCACAATTTCTTACATAGTTCCTTGCGTCTCGCACAAGACCAGGCCAAAAGAATTTCCTTCGAATCAACTCCACGGTCTTTACCATACCTCCATGAGCTGCGATTGGTGAATCATGAAATCGAGCGATCATATTCTGTCTTAACTTTTCAGGTATCCATAGCTTCCAGGCCTCATTGTCCTGTTCGATATATCCAGTGTAATGAGAGGTCCGTATGTACACATAATTGTCGATTATTTTAATATCGGGGTATTTGTCGGAACTATGATTTATTTTGTTCTTTAGCACCACATAGTCTGCATCATTAAAATGTGGAGACAAAAGATCAACTTCTGGCTCGGAGTACTCTAGGGATGCAATTTCTTCATAAGGAACTCTAGATAAAGCATCAGGTACCACATTTTCTTTCCCTTTACGATGACGTATTGTAAATTTGTAGCCCTGAAGCTTCCACGCCCATCTCGCAAGCCGCCCTGTCACATCTTGTTGTTTCATCAACCACATTAACGAGGAATGGTCGGTAATAACCTCAAATTATTGTAGTTCCAGATAACATCTGAATTTTTTAATGGCTTCTAGCGCTGCCAGACATTCGCGTTCGGTGACAGAGTAGTTGCGCTGTGCACTATTTAGCTTTTTTGACATGAAAGCAATAGGCTTTTCATTACCGAGATCGTCCAACTGCACTAGCATAGCACCGATGCCAAAGTTGCTGGCGTCGCAGTGCAAGTAAAACTTCTTAGAAAAATCTGCATTTGACAGTACCGGGGCGGATGTTAGTAGCTTCTTAATGAGCTCAAATGAATATTGGGCTTCTGACGTCCAACAAAATTTGCTCTTAGTAGTCAATACTTCTGTTATGGGAAATACTATGGCGCAAAAGTTGGCCACAAACCGACGGCACCAACCCGCTAATCCTAAAAATCCTTTCACCTGCTTAATATTCTTAGGAATTGGCCAATTCTGCACTGAGGCTACTTTTTCAGGGTCGGTCCGAATACCTCCTTTTCCTATTATATACCCCAGGTAGTTAACCTCGGTGACATAAAATCTAGATTTAGATATATTAAGTGTTAGATTTGCCTTCTTAAATTGTTCAGCTATCCTAACTAAAGCAGACAAATGGGTACTAAAATCTTCGGAAATAATAATTAGATCGTCCAGATATCCGAATACTGAATACCGAAGATCAGGTGGTATCAAACTATCCATCAGCCGGCACATTGTGGAAGGAGCCCGAAAGGCATTACCGTGAATTGGTATAGTGGCCTTCCTGGGACTGTAAAGGCCGTTAATGGTTTCGCCTCCTCTGCCAAGCCTATTTGCCAGTATGCGTCTTTTAAATCTAATTTTGATATGATATTGGCTTTCGGGAGTCTAGAAAATATTCCCTCAATACTTGGCAGAGGATACGCGTCTTTTTTCGTAACCTCGTTGAGTTTCCTTGCATCTAGGCATAATCTAATTATTCGGCTTCACCACTAACCTCATAGGCGAGCTCCATGCGGAGCTAGAAGGTTCAATGACTCCCAATTCTAGCATTCGATCAATTTCCCCAAACATTAGTTTTTAAACCGCCGGTGATACTGGGTAAAATCGCTGCTTCACGGGTTTCGTTTCACCGACATCTATATCGTGTGTTATTAATACCGTTCGGTCCAAGCCTTGTTTCTCAAAATTAGCAAATAAGTCGATAATAGCATTAAGCTGTGAACGTTGAGGCGCATTTAACGGATAATAATCATCACGGAAGTCAAATTCAGGTTGTCGTTCGGATATAGGCGTATCTTCTAGTAACTCTGAAATCAGTGTTTTGGATCTATTCGTTATTTGAGTGCAAATGACACTACCAAATATCTCAGGAAAAAGATCAAACTTCTTCCAGAAATCTAGGCCCAGGATAAGCCGCTGGGTAATGAAAGGAACAATCAGAATTATTAATTTTTTTACAATGTTTTTAAATTGCACATCAGCATCTAAAATACCTCGTACTTTCTGCTGACTCCTGTCAGCAGTTTTTACAACTGACTGTAGAGTTTTAAATTCTTTAAACTGTGAAAAGTCAAAATTACCTAAATCAGACCCAATGCAGGAAACGTTGGCTCCAGTGTCTAAAAGACCGTATTTCAAAAAAGACAAAAATTTTACAGGTGCATAGTAGCGTTTGTCAGAAGCATTATTAATTATAGAGGATATAACATATTTGCTGGTAGTTTTTCGATTTTTATAATATTCACGTAGACGTAATGTCGAGCGTTTTGGTTTTCTACAGTTATCTTCTAGTTGTATAGCATCTGTAAATATTGCCTTACGTTTTTGCAAATAGTTTTGCCATCGTATATGATAGGGTACAATTGGATGAATTAATTTCTCGTTATCTTGAATTCCCCTTTCTTGCACATTTTCGGGGTAGCGTTTTAAAATAGTAAGATCGGTTTGGATAGTTTTATTGCAAAAAGTTTTGAAAGAAATGGGTTTCAAATTTGAAAATTCTATGGGTGCTTGCGGACACCGTCCAGAGCTGAAAAGTTTTTTTGCTGTGATACAGTTTTGTTGGCACATCTCGGGCATTGTGGCTTATAAGTGATTTTCAGACCACATCCGTAGCAAAACACATTTCGATTCCCCAGACAATCATCCCAGTAATGACCAATTTGACCACAATTCCAGCATTTGATTAGGCTGTGTGATTGCTGCACTGCATCAACGGATAATTCCTGTTCTAGCTGGTGATCGCTATGTTTCCCAGAATTGTCTATTTCAGCTACTTGCCGACGTATTCCGTTATTAGAACAATATTTAGGTGGTACGTTCTTCCGAAAATAGTCTTGGTCCATTAAATTTTCTCTTCTCTGTACCAAATTACGAAGGTGAGCTATAGATTGAATAGGAACATATAGCAGTTCGTGTCATATTTCTGGACGAAGATTACGAACAAGAATTTCTATCAGCTCGGCCTCCGCCATTGGAGTCGGGAGTTTATCCAAAATTACACATACTGATTCGTAGAATGTCTCAAAATTTTTCTGTTTCATTTTACGGTTCCTTATCTCCTCTTAAATGTCAAAAGTAGATTTAAACTCTTTAAACTGATACCGAAGGGCGTCACAAAATGTACTCCATTCAATAACGGTAACCTTTTTGTGGTAGCGCCAATACCAATCTCGCGCCCTACCTGATAATAACACATGCAAATTTCGACATATCAAAGAAAAGTCGTTATTGAAATTCTCCTTTGTGAGACTCCTAACTCGATAAAGAAATTCGTCAACATCTATACCGTGGCTTGAACCATCAAATTTTATATTCCAATTTTGAATAATTGAAGTATTTTTGTCCGAGCGGATGGCAAAATTCTCATCTACATAAGAGGTATTTCTAGAGTTTTGACGACACTGGGGGCTACGATTATGAAAGCTTTGATGTGAATAACTATCATTGAGAACATTGTCTCGAACTGTCTGATGCGGATTATTTACGTATGGCACACTCGTAATTCCTGGAGCATTCCGAGATTGTTGAACTAAATTTAAATTATGTAAAATACTTGTGACAGTATTTTCAATGAGGGTGGTCAAGTTTGACTGCCCAGTAGCTAGTATAACATCTCTTAAATCATTCTGGGAAGGGCTAGACGCCATATTCGACTAAGTCAACTTATTGTTTGTTAAGCTGTTTCTAATTGTTTGTGGGGAGAATGCCACCTGGCGCAATCCTGGCTTTATCAACTGAATATCGGAGCGCAACTCTAAAAGAGGGGAGTAGTAGGGAATGTTCATCCGGGGACAATTAAAATTGTTAAATTGTGGCTGAAATTTTTAAATTGTGGCTGAAATTGTTACATTTGGTAATTAAAATTTAAAAATTTTAAAATTCTTGAAATTTGATACCTACGAGGGTGGTTCAATAAGTCCTTTAAATATTTTTCGAGGGTGGTTTAATAAGTCCTTTAAATATTTTTCGAGGGTGGTTCGATAAGTCCGTCTTTTTCCTAATGCCTACGGCAATGCATGATAATTTTTCCTAATGCCTACGGCAATGCATGATAATTTTCCTAATGCCTACGGCAAAACATGATTATTATTTTTTTCAAATGCCGACGGCAAAACATGATTATTAGTTTTTTCAAATGCTGACGGCAAAACATGATTATTATTTTCTAATGCTCCCAGTGTTGCCAGACTGTAAAAATTTGTTATCATAATACTATATCAGAAATATCAGAGAAAGAAGGTTTGATGACTACTAGGTCATATGGTTTCATATGAATCATGTGAATGTGCTTGTGTGATTTCCTCACGCTAATAAATTGTTTATAAATAAACAATAAATAAATTGTTATAAAATAAAATAATTAAATAAATTAATAAGATAATTAAATAAATTATTTTATTTATTTATAAAAAGTTCTCATGTATGTGAACACCCCTAATGCTTGTGTGTGGGATGTCCAGCTTGTTTGTCGCTGGTAAGCTTTATATTCTGTTTATTTGTTTAAGAAATATATTTGAATGCATGTGTGAATGTATGTATGTATGTGTGTATGATGTATATATATGTATGATGCATGTGCGTGTGTGTATGTGTATGTATGTATGTATGTATGTGCGATCGAAAGAACTTCTGCGTGGAATATTTTGTGGCTGTATAGAATACATTTATATTTTGCAACGTAATCATTTGCTTTGTCTGCGATTATTTTAAAGCAGCAAAGTTTCAACTAACGACAGTCATAAGCAGAGAAACAAAACGTAAAAATTTGCAAGTTAGCAAAAAAGCTAACTTCTCCTCCTCCTTCCCACTTCCTCCTCTTTCCTTTATGTAGTTTGTTTTTGAAATAAGAAAACACTTGTAGATTTTTTATTTTTCTATACATTTATTGTTAAAAATTTTTTAAAATTTTATAAAAAAAAGTTCATAAAAAGTTCATAAAAGTTCATTTAAAGCAAGATATTTCTTTTGTTAGTAAAATAGCATTTTTTAATGCGCAAACACCAAGTTTATTGTAACTACAATAAAAAGATTCTGGATACTTAATCTCCATTTGTTTAAAGTTGATACAGCCTATATCCTCAACGTTAAAAATTTTTCGCAATAAAATTTTTTCCAACCATCGTCTTTTCTCTTCACCTTTTACATAAATTTTAGAACACCTTGCGTTGGCTTTTACAAAATTGTAAACGCTTTGAAAGGAAACTGATCCAGCAGTCCAGCTGAGGTGATGATAGTTTTTCGTTAGCCACTTTACTTCTCTTTGCTTTTTTATTGATAAGCATTTAAAATCAAATGGTGGTTCTATAATGAAATTGTTATATTCATAATTGTTGAAAACAATCGCTACTTCTTTTGCGATGAAATCATTTGAATTAATTTTGAAACCTTGTACGTCTATAAAAATTGTGTTATTTTCCATATTACTCAGTTTATAAGACTTTTCGAACTTGTCCTTTGATGGGTATATATTCTATTATGCGATCATGAATAAGAATGCAGTAAGCTGATGTCTTTGCTGCAATATTAGTTGCTGTTTCAAATGCTATTTTTATATCAATCGGTCCATTATTGAGTGATTCATTCTGATGACTGACATCTACTACAATAATAGGAGCTTTTGTCTTAAACTCTGATGCAGATAGAAGCGGTTGAGATTCTTTCATATAGTAGCTTTGTTGGAATCTTAGATACATATCATATAGAATTGCATATCGTTCATTTTTGAACTTTATGTTAAGATCATCATATGGATATGAGACTGAATTTAAATGTACTTTTAAATTAGTCAAATCACAATGAACAAACTTATTTTCTTGTTGAAAAGCAATCAATACAAAACGGGGGCGTTCTCTATTTGCAGCCAGTTTAACATTCTAGATATGGCTAGTACCTGTGTTTAATTGTGGATTAACATGAAAATCCCAACTGCGAAATGGCATAGGTATAGAAGCACCATTGTTAATAATTTTTATCATATGCAATTTGCTAAAGTCGGATAATTGTACATGTGGGATTCTCCATGAGATGAGTGAAATTGTAAGTTTAGCTTTTTCAGTAGAAACACTCGAGCGTACAAGATCTTCATCATTCTTATTGCGCAAGAGTATCAATTCATGTTTTCCATTTAGTATAACTTTGTTGTAGTCTTCGGCGAATCCTAGAAGCATTTTTAGAGGTACATAAAAATTGAAAAATCCATTTTCAAGAGTGACATCGTCAATTTTGTTCCATCCAGCATTTTGCATCACATTGCTTTCTGTTGGTGACAGTGAAACTAAATTTTTTATAGTGCTTGTGGCTCCTAAATATCTTGTATGGTCAATTTCAATTCCATTGAGCTCATAGCGAATTTCATCAAATAGATATGCCACAAAGTTGTTTTTTTAAAAAAGTTTTGATAAAAAGTTCTCCGAAGAAGAAGAAGAAGAAGATTTGGCCTTATTATCATCGGCAACAACCCCTCTACATAAATGTAGCTCTCACTGGGTAGCACATACAAATCTTGATTTTGTATTGAAATTCTAATTTCATCATTATTGTTGTAAGATTGTAAGTATGGTACATATGTATGATAGTCCTTTTTGATTATATTCTCATCAGACAAAGGTTTATCTAAGACATCTATTATTTAACTCATTTTATCTTCAATTTAAAATTCAAGGACTTTAGAAAATTTTTAATTGATGTTGTTAGAGCTTTTTGTTGAGCTGGTCGCTTTAATGTTGTTGTTGTTGCTGTTCTTGCTGCTATATTTTTTAATGTATTTGTGTTGTATATTAGCATTATTTAGTTGGCCTTAAATGTATTCGTATTGTAATTTCCTCTCCTCGGAAGTTAATTAAATCACCGTGTTGATCCAGTACGCGCAGCGCTAGTGAACTTATCTCTCTGGTGTTTACAGGTAAATAGATAAGATTTCATGGAACCTCATCTATTTTATAGCCTGGAGGCATATTAATCGGAAATTCATGAAGTGTATGCGATTTCGAGTTATTCATATATGTGTTTATAGCGATACTACTTTCAATTCGCAAGAGATTCACTTTAAAAATATTAACTGGAAGATCTGAATAATAATATTTGTTTGGTGTTCGGATTTTGCTATTGAATCCTAAAAGTTTTCCAATTGTATTGTCTTTATTGAAATATACAGGATCCTTGGAACTATTAACTTTAACTTGCATTGTATTGTTATTGGCTTCAATAAAAATCTTATTTGCTGGGCAGAGTCGTTTGTATTCCTCTTCTATAAAATCAACTATATCATTTAATTCGTAAGATCCAATTGGTATTTCAATTATATGTTCCCCTATATGAAACATATTGTTGTAGGTGTCTACATTTGGAATACTGTTGTATGAATGAAAATCAGTTAGAGCACACTCATATGCATCATGTAATTCAATAGGAGGAAAGTAACTAGCAGATAGTTCTGATGAGTTAGAGCTCAGAGTAAGTGTTATTTACATTATAACAGTCTGATTACAATTAAATAATGTTTAGTACACAGTATGGTTTATAAGTATGATTTACATATTTTATTTCAAATTTTTTCTCATTTTAAAATCAACATTAGTTTCTTAATATTAATGCTATTGTTGTTGTTGCTAATTTAGTTTCTCTTCCAACTATAATATTTCATCTTTACTTATCCAAGAATTGTGTTGATTAGAAAATCCAAGCCATTTAACATATACCTCCTCCCCTTTAATTTTAAGAACCTTTTCAACTAAATATGTATTTGGAAATCTAGTTTTTGAAAGTTCCTCAGTATAGAAGCCACCTTTAATAGGATTGCCAAGATAGTCTTCTAATATGTATGTTGCAGGATTTGTATTTTGAACTCTTGTAATTGTGAAAATTTCTGTAGTCCAATTTGGAGTATAACCTTTTTCAAATGTGTGCTTATATTTGCTTATGCGAACATGATCTCCCACATTAAATTTCGACATTTTATACATTTTCAAATGACTGTATACTGTATTTAGCAGCTTTTCCTCATTTGTTGAGTTGACTTTAATAGGATACGTCATTGTACGATGAACTTTTCTATTGTATGCATTGAGTAAATCTTTGTATATATCAATCCACTTATATGAACCATTATAACTAAATTCTTTCCACATCATTCCTTTCAATGTTCTATTAAATCGTTCTACTATTGATGCTTTCATACTGCTATATGTTGAGTAGTGATTCATGTTGTATTTATGCATTAATTTTCCAAAGTGTTTGTTGAAAAATTCTTTGCCATCATCTGTTTGTAAGTTTTTTGGTACTCGCCCCAATTCAAAAATATCTTCCATTGCCTTGGTTGTTTCGAGTGCAGTTTTTGTTTTTAGCGGTACTGCCCATGCAAATTTTGAGAATGTGTCAATTACAGTCAACAAAAATCGATAATTTCTATTTTCTTTAGAATAGTTCCCCATTTCAACTAAATCAGCTTGCCAAAGATCACCTATTCCTTTCATTACAACTCTGCGACGCACAAATTGTTTTCGTGCTTGCTTATGGAGTTCGTTTACTAAATTTCTTTCTGAAGACATTAAGTCGTTTTTAAAGATTTTTTGCAGAGTGTTGTGATCTACTTGACGCACTTTCAGCTATTGATACAAACATGTAATTTTCTAATCTATAAATTTTTTCATGAAGCTGTTCAATTTGTTCTTCAAAGGATGTTTTAATTTGTAGAATATCTTTTTCAATTTTATAATTTTCTTCTATATCTAATTTTATTTCGCGTTGTAGGTCCTCAATTTGCATTTGAATATCTTCTCGTATTATAGTATTATCTCCCTTAAAGTATGTTAATAATTTCTCTTCTAATTTTTCGATTTGAGTTTGCAAAAACAATTTATTGATAACATCGTTTTCCTCCAGAGCTTTTGCAACATTTTTGATCCTTTTGTTTTGGACATCAATGTTGTTGTTCGTATCCACAAAGAACCCCAGCAGTTTAGGTGCATTTTTCAAAGAAATTGTGCTGCTAGTATCGTTTAAATAGTGTCCAAATTTATCAACAGACATACTCTATATAGTTTATTAAAGTTAGTATATTATATTCGCTTCACGTAGTTCTTCAATAATTGATACAATTTCGTTATTGTGAAAAGTATGACCTGCACCTTGTGATGCGAGCAGTAGTCGAAGTCGATCTAATAACTCATTTGGATCGTCCCAGTATATATAGTTGGGCTTATTGATGTTAACTTGCATCATTCCCTCACCTAAATAGCTACCTTTGGGCTTAGATCCTGTTGATTCAGGTTAATTCCTCTTTTTTTCCTCATCAATAAATTTCTTAATAATATGTTTATATTTATATCCTCTAGTACCCTTAATTTTACCATCAGGTTTAAAGTCTCTTCTATATGCATTAGTAGTAATTAAAATCTTTTTATAGATTTCGAGTTCAAATTTATCGTAATTTTTTGGTATTTTATGAAACATTAGAGAAAATAGTCCTGGTGTTAGAGCCCATATTTGACCACCAACTTGTATTTTATCTTCATTCAGTTTTAGGCTACTATCACCAAATTTCCATTCATTATTGTAATCTTTATGTGGGCCATAGTTTGTATCTAATTCATTTCTTCCTTCCAAAACTGATAAATCAGTATAAGTATATTCTGTATTGGAAGTCTGTGAGTAAAAATCATCTTCATCATCATCATCATCATTTTCAGTATTAACATCATTAAATAAGATGGTATTATCAAAAATTGTCCCTTCTACTAGTTTTTTTGGTGTACTTGTCTCTATCTTGACTGATGGGTTTTCAGGCTTTAAATTTGTATTATTTTCAACTTCTGTCTTGATGTTACTTTCTTCTTTCATACGAATTCTTTTAATATTTTTAAAACTATCTATGAAGAGGTTCTGTTATAGGTTTGAATGTATCTCTTAATTGTTCACGTGTATCTATTTCACCAGTTGTTATACTACGAAGCTTTTTCTTCAACACATTTCTTGTCAACACCAACTGTTTTAAAATTTTCTCATCCATGTTTGCTAAGGGCAAATAACAGGTATCAGCAATCAGGTCAGCTTATCAGGACCTGGTCTGGTTTTCAGATCAGCTTTTCAGGACCTGGTCTGGTTTTCAGATCAGCTTATCAGGACCTGGTCTGGTTTTCAGATCAGCTTATTAGGAGCTGGTCTGGTTTTCAGGTAGCTGGTATAGTTTGGAGATCAGCTTATCAGGTATCGGATGAGGTTATAGCAAATAGATGTATCAAGTTTAAAGTTAGATTAATAACTAAAGTCAATCTTTTATGAGAAGTAGTTTATATAGTTATGAAATAGTCAAATTGCTTGCTGTAGCGACCATCATTTAATTCATTATCTTTGCTTATCACTAAAAAGCCATATTTATCCCTCCAACACTCTCGACAAATTTCTTGGAACTTTTCATAACTCATATCGCTGCCAACATGATCCCTATAAACATGCTTCATATTTGTCTCATCTTGCTTAAACATTATAATAACATTTGCATTGTCTCTTATTAAATGTTTGGGAATTCTAGTATAAGTTTGACACAAGTAGAATGAATGAACATCCCTATGCCGTCCCACACAAAAATATGAACGTATATTATTCTGCTTCTCACATGCAACATAATCAAATATCATAATTGAATTAGTTTTAGCTTGGTCAGGTGGAATAACTGATTCATTATCGGTGAATGTATAATATCCCATTCCTTTAATTGGTGAAATTAGTTTCTTCAAGTACTCATATTTAGGTTGATAAAGAGATTTTGAGTATAAATAGATGTTTTCAAACTTGAGTCCATTAGGACATTCTAGTAAGCCGATCATAACATTAGTCTTTCCACAATTTGATGGCCCTACTATTAGAGCACGAATAGAATTTGGTAAGAGGGGGCTATGCTTTATTTTTGAAGTGATGTTCGCTGATTCATCAATATTACGAACTAAAATATTTTTATGTTGTTTCACTAATTTTTGTAAATAAATACATTTCATAAATGTTACCTCTTTTTATAGAAAAAAATCAGATAATATGGTTAAACGATATCAGAAAACGTTTAGTCATAACAACACCTTCGTTGGAGGAGGTATAGTAGATAAAATAATAAACTCTCTACCTGTTGAAGCTCACCTTCCTGGATATCAGCACTGTGGACCTGGAACAAAACTACAAAAACGTTTAAGTCGAGGTGATAAAGGAATTAATTTATTGGACTCTGCTTGTAAAGATCATGATATAGCTTATTCAAAAAATAAGGATTTAAGCACTAGACATAAAGCTGATAAAATACTTGAAAATTCAGCTTGGAATCGAGTTTTATCAAAAGATAGTAGTATTGGTGAAAAATCATTTGCCTATATGGTTACTAACGCAATGAAAGCCAAAACAAAATTTGGTATGGGTGTGGAAAAAAGAAAAATGTTAAAAAGAATGAGCTAAATGATAAAAAACTGTTTAGAACATCAATTAGAGCTGCAAAAAATTACTAAAGAAAGAAAAACCATTAGATATTAACTCAGCAGTTAAAATTGCCCGAAAAACTATCAACAAATCATTAAAAGGAAGAAAATCTCAAATTATAGTACCACGTGTAATACGTGTCCCAAAAATTGGTGGTTTTTTGCCTCTAATACCGATTTTAACTGCTCTGGGTGCAATTGGTAGTCTAACAACTGGAGGTGCTGCTATAGCTAAAGCTGTAAATGAAACAAAGAATGCAAAAAATCAACTTGATGAAGCAACTAGATATAATAGAGCGATGGAATCTATAGCAGTTGGAAAGGGACTTTACTTAAAACCATATAAAAAGGGTTATGGTTTAATTTACAAAGAGGAATCAAAAAATTCTTAGAGATGCTACGAACAGACCACTATCTGATGTGGACATAAACCGTTTCTCTATAAATATTCCACATTTTAGAGAAGTTTTCATGTTGAATACTCTACCAAAACGAACAAAGAAAATAGAATGTGGAATAATCAATTTAGACGTATCAACAGGACCTGGTACACATTGGGTAGAATATTATAAAAACAACAATGAAAAAGAATATTTCGACAGCTTTGGAAACTTACAACCTCCTTCGGAAGTAGTTAAATATCTTGGTACAAATATAAAATACAACTATAATCAACATCAGAATTTCAATACATTTACCTGTGGTCATATATGTCTTAAATTTCTTTATGAAATAACTGAAAATATTAAATAAAAAAGCACAAACATTTATATTTTACAAAACTCTTTCATGTATTTTTATTTATAATTTAAAATACAAAATTATTATATATGATTGCCAAATTGGAAATTGGGAATTTTGAATTAGAAACTCACTCAGCTCGCTTTCAACAATTAAGCTTTGTTCACCTTCTCTACTTAAGCAATATGATCCGCTCAAGAGTTCTTTAATTTCATCATCGGTTAAAGTATTATATCGCTTTAGCAGGAACATTATGTGGTTTTCCATTTCAACTTTTAGTGTTGGCCCATATTTTGTTGTTACTCTTGTCACTTTTCGAATGGTGTATTTAATTGATGTCTAAAGCTCCTTTATGTGGATTAAGGTTTTATTTTTTAGTGAATTAAATTTTGATGTTAGATTTGTTGTAGACTCCATTTTTTATTTACTTCTGCTCACTTTAAATGTTTAACTGAAAATGATCTTAAAAGTAGCGATGATGACTTCTAAAAGGATAATCGAAAATATTTATGGTGAAATAGTGAATAAGTGGGGGATAGTGATAGACAGAAAGAGATGGTTATAGAGAGAAAAGGGATAGAGAGAGAGAGAGAGATAGAGTGCTAAAAAAGAAGTATGGAATATAGATGATGGTATAGATATTTTAAATATCAAAAGATAGTACTTTAAAAATTTAAAGAGCAAATTAGTCTTAAAGAAACCTTCAAACAATCATCATTCATTAATTTATCGGCAAATATAATGAGCCAAATTAGACGTACTCTAAACCAATTTATAAGAGATTTCGAAAGCTTCAGGCTTTTTGATCATTGGGAGATGATCAAATTTTTCGAAAATATGCTAGATGAGAACGAAGAATATGGTATCATGGAAGATGAAGACAACACAGAAGGACACTTCAAAAGCTGTCCTTGGTATGATCCTGAGTGTGAGGAAGGACCAGATACTTGCAGATGTACAATATCTTTTTTGCGCAAAAGTATATTAAAAAATTTAATAATTAGATACTATGAAATGTTTCCATCATTATAATTAAAATAAATAAAATAAAATAAAATTCAAATGTATTATTAGTATAAATAAAATTAAATTAAATTAAATTATTCCTTGTTTTGTATTATTTTTAGGAAATTTAGGAATCATTTATTCGAATAGAAAATTACAGAAACTTGTATGTAGTGAAAATTATAAGGACTTATCCGATTATCTAAATTGTTTCTCTTTATGAAAATATGAAATTTAATGGAATTTCATAATATTGTGAAATTCAATTTGTTTTGTACAGAACTTCTCAGGGAAAACAAGACTGAGCATGTTTAAGCGATATGAAAACAAGAATTTGCAAATAAGCAAAAACGAAAGTTTTTTTGATTCAACGGAGTAAAGCCAATAAAGTAATAAACACCATTCACATATTTCATTCTCTTATCAATATTTTATTTCATTTTTTTTTCTTAAAAATTCATATACATTTGTACAATAGTTTTTCTTAATAAATAGGATTTTATTTACAACCATTTTTCTTAATAAATAGGATTTTATGTACAATAATTTTTCTAAATAAAAAGAATTTTATTTAAAATCATTTTAACAACAATAAATAGGTTTTTATTTACAATAATGTTTCTTAATAACTAAGATTTTATATACAATTTAAAAATTAACTACTTAACTAAAAATTAACTAATTTTAGCTATTTTCTTGCATTCTAGCAATTTCATCTAGCAACATATCAAGTTCGTATTCAGGGTTAGTTTCCTTAATACGAAAATGATACCATGCATATGTGTTAATATTATTTGACCTAATTTTTCTCTTATCGTCTCCATAACTTAAGACTACCTTATTTAATTCACTAGTATATATCTGGTGAAGCTTAGATTTAAATGTTATTATATTATCGTATACATTAGTCTTATTGAATAAACAGTTTCTATAAGTAGCTAAACTATATTTATCTAATATGGATCTTTTTACCCCCTTTGATTTTTTAACGTCATTTTGATTTTGTACACTGAATGAGTACATTTTTGATCGCAGCCCAACAAATTCTGTCATTATCTTACCGCAGTTTTCATCTTTCATCATGACTTAAACTTTTTTATTTATTAATGGGAAATTATAAGTATTGTCCGTGGGATAGTCCGATGTATCAAAATGTTCTTCTATGTCATTTTTTATGTCAGCGTAAAAGTCATCCGTCTTTATTGAATATATAAAAGAGTCCGTGTCCATATAGTTCAATGAGAGTTTTGTCTTAAACTTAGGTTGGATGTACCCGTAATGAAAATTATACATTTTCCATTTGGACAATTCAAGTACAACAAATCCTAAGTAAATTGGTTTATTGTAGCAGGTTTTGACTCTACTCATTTCGATTGCTACCAGATCTTCGGAAAATATAGATAAACTATGAAAATTTGGTTTTGATATCCAATCTTGAGCCCCCAAACGGCTCCGATTCTCCTCTTATCCACATTTTCCATGGTTTTACCATAGACTGCATTATTAAGTAGTTTGAAAAAGTTTTTTTCAAAAGCATTTTTAGCAGTGGCTCTATGTCTGGTATTTAGGTCAATATAACGTTTTAACCATGGAGATTGTTTAAATGCTAGAATACGATGTGTTTTCTTTAAAACTAAGCCATTTTCTAAGCATTATTTAAGAACTCTAAAGTGTATCACGTATGATTGCTTTGTAGAGAAATCGGTTATCAACTTGCTATACTTCGCTTGCAGTGGTTTTTTATTTTCAGGGCAAAAAGGTAGGTCATTATGCAAGTCATGTAAGTGAGAAGGATAATCTAAAGTGACCTCATATACATAACCGTCTGTTCCATTGTAGGATATGCTGTTTGGATCCAGATTCAGCTCGTCTTACGATCACCACCTGAACCCACCATGAGGAAGATATTCCGACATTGCCCAACCGTAAAAGTTATTTGCGTCTAAATAGACAAGAAACTCTGAGGGCCTCTCTTTATCGAAATCTTCCAAATATTTGTTATTCGCTTTGGAATATCTTTGGCTACACTGTACGATTCCCCCACGTATACCTTTTTTCATAAAATTGTACATGTCTATGTCCGTCAATAATTCTAGTTCAATTTTTGTGTATTTTAGCATTGCATCCCAGGAAAGTCCAGGTGCGGTATAGTATTGACATGGATCCAGCTCATAAATACCTTTACAAACTTTTCTAAAGTTCTCGAAAATATCTGTCAGTAAGAGGACATCTGTTTTTAAGTAAAGTTCCATGTAATCTTTCATTGTTTTGCAACCAAAAGTATTCCATACCTCTACAGCATGTGAGTATTCCTCTAAAGAACACTCTTTATTGTTCCACTTATTAAAGAAATCACTGCGTGAAGGCAGCTGGCACTCGTCTAATTTTTGAAATGAATTTAGGTACTCATAGGGGAAAATACCTTTCTTCTTAATAAGCTGGAATTTTTTTTCTGATTGAAATAAGGACCTTATAGTGTTAAAATCACTATCCGACAAATTGCAGGCTAATGATTCTAAACTCTCAGCCATAAAGCGTAATGTATCAAGAAATCTTATTTCAAGATTATGACCATCGCTCATTTCTGTAAATTGCGAGAGTGATATATAAAGCTCCTTATTGAGAGGGAGTACTTTCAGTTGCATTGAAATTTCACCTAGTTCTTTAATAAAAAGATGTGAGTCATAATTTGAGTAATTGTGAAAGTAAACTGGTATAAACTTGGGAATTTGGTAATTCAAATTACAGTTGTTGTGGGCTGCACCTCTATATTTACCGCTAATGTGACAATGATCTCTAACGCGATTTTTACCTAGAAATTTTTGACAAATATGACAATTCACCGCACTATAAAAATTATAAATATCAGAAGGGGATAAAGTATCCATTTGCCTAATATTTACTAAATGATTATTATAAATATCCTCACAATCTTTAATTAAAAATGAAACAAATTTTTGTGAAGCATCTTTCCCTGTATAAACCCTTAATTTATCTAACTTATTGCTATGGAGACACTTAATGTAGTAACTAAAAGCACAAGGAGTGTGCTTTTTGACAAGACTGGTTTTACTACTCACGTTATTACTAATGTCTTCCAGGATGCATTCGAAATCTGCGTACACCACAAAGGGGACATCCATTTTCCTCTGATGCCCCTTAAAACTTAGAACTGCATCTGGACCTGACGGCATAGTTGTCACGATTTTGCCGCATTCTGCCTTATGGCTACTCATACCATTTTTGTTATGAGTATACTGTAGGCAGCTATTACAAAAATGTAGCTTACTTTTGTGTTTTGTAATCTGCGTGTGTAAAAGTCTGTGAATGACAAAAAATATACAAAAGTTTATTAGTAAAATGTACATAGTATAAAATATAAAAAACAAGTATATGTATCATTAAAATTAAAGAGTATTAGTATAACTTTCTAACTTACTTTGATATGTCTTTTATCAAAATGTAGTGATGAACTTCACCATTCTCCAAAAGCAACAAGTTGACATGCTTTACTTTTTCATTCTTGGTCACATAATAGGGACCGATGATTTGCTCGCTCCCTCATCGTACCCAAACACATTAACACTTATTGCTGAATTATTTACCTCGAACTCCTTAATTTTGTTTAGTGCTAATGGGTAAGTTAAATTTTTGAAATTTAACGCTACACCATTTTTCGTAACAATTGTCTCTGCAGAAATGTCCTGAATGTTATAAGAACTGCAACGTTTTGGCCGATCGTATTTGGTAGTATCCATTGCAGCGATTATTCACCACTTGAAGCAGTATTCATCACTATTTTCAATATTTATGCAAGCAAATTTTCTTACTAATTTTTCAGGTGTGGATATCCAACTTGATCCTTTGACTAGAGAAGATTTGTTGATGTTGATTTCTGCTCGAACTATGCGTGACAAAGTCCAACCAGAATCTCGCTCTTCAAATTCGGACATTTTGGTTGAAATCTCCTCAACTTGTTTACGGAATAATTCTTCAATGTTATCTGCCTTCGTCAGCAAACTCATTTTGGCTACATGTGCTATAATACACAACTCCAATTCTTCTTCTACAATTTTGATGTACTCCGCTACAATACTCACATGAAATTTAATTGTTGTATGCTTAGACAAAGAAATTTTAAGTGTCTCAATAAAAATATTCATGTTTTCTTTAATAAATTCTTCCAAGAAAAGTTGGTCCTTTTTATTTAGTATTACATATGTGGCGATATGGTTTTTGAAGGCTTTCGATATTTTTTAATATCTCACATTCTCTTCGACTTCTTCTTCTCTTCTAGCATGCGAAGTACTCATTGGAGTTGGCAGAGTTTCTTCTCTTTTTTCTTCTACTTCTCCATCACTTTCCGGTAAACTTATGTCCATAGCATCGTTATATAAAGTCCCTCCAAGGATATCCACACCTTGTTGATGAGCTTGTTGTTGTAGCTGCTGCTCTTGTTGATGATAATAAAGAGGTTGCCATTGCATCAAATTGGAATACTGCTCCATTTGATTAACTGGTGTGACGGGGTTATAATTGTAACTTGGATACTCATATTGCATTGGTACTCCTGATGCCAAAAACTGATTACTCCATGACATTGGTGTAGGGTAACAGTTAGGCATACCGTATTGTTGATATTGGGGATACTGTAGAGAAGGGTGCTGCTGGTGATTAAATGTATTTATCTGCTGTTGACGATTTTGAACAAATGTCTGCGGTTGCTCTTGATTTGTATCCCGACTTACGACCATTTGATCCTGTACGCTATGACTTTTCACATGATCCAAAAAGGACTTTTGGTATTTGTATACCTTATGACATCTATTACACTGATAACCTGTATAACTCATTTTTAATTATTTTATTATTATAAAACTTTAACACAATTGCTGATGATACTACTTGTAAATACAATAAAGTACTGATGTGTTGGTTAGAAAAGTTGGCGTATTTATACGAAAATTAGTAGCAGTATCCTTGCAGCAGTTTTTACTTTTTGTTTCTCTGCTGATGACTGTACTTAGTTGAAACTTTGCTGCTTTAAAATAATCGTAGACAAAGAAAATGACTACGTTGCAAAATATAAATGTATTCTACACAGCCACAAAATATTCCACGCACAAGTTCTTTCGGTCGCACATACATACATACATACATACATCATACACACATACATACATACATACAAATATAGTTCTTAAACAAATAAACAGAATATAAGCTTACCAGCGACAAACAAGCTGGACCCCCCACACACAAGCATTAGGTGTGTTCACATACATGAGAACGTTTTATAAATAAATAAAATAATTTATTTAATTATTTTATTTTATAACAATTTATTTATTGTTTATTTATAAACCATTTATTAGCATGAGGAAATCACACAAGCACATTCCCATGATTCATATGCGACCATAGGAACTAGTAGTCATCAAATCTACTTTCTCTGATATTACTGACGTAGTATTTCGATAACAAATTTCTACAGCCTAGCAACATTGGGAGCATTAGAAAATAATAATCATGTTTTGCCGTCGGCATTTGAAAAAAATAATAATCACGTTTTGCCGTAGGCATTAGGGAAAATAATAATCATGTTTTACCGTCGGCATTTGAAAAAAATAACAATCATGTTTTGCCGTCGGCATTTGAAAAAAATAATAATCATGTTTTGCCGTCGGCATTTGAAAAAAATAATAATCATGTTTTGCCGTCGGCATTTGAAAAAAATAATAATCATGTTTTGCCGTCGGCATTTGAAAAAAATAAAAATCATGTTTTTCCGTCGGCATTTGAAAAAAATAATCATGCATTGCCGTAGGCACTAGGAAAAATTATCATGGATGCCGTCGGCATTAGGAAAAAGACGGACTTATTGAACCACCCTCGAAAAATATTTAAAGGACTTATCGAACCACCCTCGTAGGTATCAAATTTCACAAATTTCCAAGAATTTAACAATTTTCAAATTTTAATTACCTAAATTTAACAATTTCAGCAACAATTTAACAATTTTAATTGTCCCCGGAACCCCAGTTCCCTACTACTTAACTGTTCTGATAACCTGTTCTGATACCTGTTAACTGGTCTGATAAGCTGTTCTGATACCTGTTAACTGGTCTGATAACCTGTTCTAATAACTGATCTGACACCTGATATCTGATCTGATATTTGACGCTACTAAACATGGATGAGAAAGTTTTAAAAGAGCTGGTTACAACAAGAAATGTCTTGAAGAAAAAGCTCCGTAGTATAAAATCTGGTGAACTGGAAAGAAAAAAGTAAATTCCAAACAAAACTTGAGAATAACAAAAGTTCAAATTCCTTGAAAGCATCAGTCAAGGTAGAGACAAGTACACCAAAGAAACTTGTAAAAGGATCCATATTTGATAACACCATCTTATTTAATGATGCTAATGACGTCAGTGATAAGGATGAAGATGAGTTTTACTCACAGACTTCCAATACTGAAGAGAGTTGTACAGACTTAGCACTCTTGGAAGCGAGAAATGAATTAGATACTTACTATGGTCCACATAGAGATTACAATAACGAATGGAAATTTAGTAGTAGTAACATTGAGCTAAATGAAGATAAAATTCAAGTTGGTGGTCAAAGATGGGCTCTAACACCTGGTTTGTTTTCTTTAATGTTTCATAGAATACCAAAAAACTATGACAAATTTGAACTTGAAATCTACAAAAAAAATTTAATTACAACTAATACATGCAGGAGAGACTATAAACCTGATGGTCAGATCAAGGGGACAAGAGGATATAAATATAAGCATATAATTCAAAAAATATTTAAAGAAAATAGTCACAAGAGTGTATCTAATGCAGTAGCAAATGCAGCAATTCCTAGTTATAAAGGTGATGGAATGATGCGCTTTAACTCCCGAAAACAAAACTATATATATATTGGGATGATCCCAATGCGTTAGTAGATCGTTTTCGACTACTGCTGGCATCACAAGCTGCAGGTCATACTAATCACAATAACGAGATTGCATCAATTATTGAAGAATTACGTGAAGCGAATATAATACACTAACTTTAATAAAGTATGTCTGTTGATAAATTTGGACACTATTTAAACGACACTAGTGATATAATTTCTATTAAAAATGCACCTAAACTGCTGAGGTTACTTATGGATACGAACAACAACATTGATGTCCAAAATAAAAGGATCAAAAATGTTGCAAAAGCTCTGGAGGAAAACGATGTCAATAAATTGTTTCTGCAAACTCAAATAGAAAGACTAAAAGCCAAATTATTAGATTGTTTTAAGGAAGACAATAATCTAATTCAAGAAAATATTCAAGTGCAGATCGAGGAATTACAAAGCGAAATAAAATTACAGATAGAAGACAATTATAAAATTGAAAAAAACATTTTAAAAATTAAATCATTTTTTGAAGAACAAATTGAACTGCTGAATGAGAAAATTTATAGATTAGAAAATTACATGTTTGTATCAATAGCTGAAAGTGCATCAAGTAGATCACAACACTCCCCCACAAATCCGTAAAACTACTCAATGTCTCCAAAAGAAACTTAGTTGACGAACTCCATAAGCAACCCCGAAAAATTTTTGTACGCCGTAGAGTTGTTATGAAAGGATTAGATGATCTTTGGCGAGCTGATCTAGTTGAAATGGGTAGTTATTCATCGAAAAATAGAAATTATCGATTTTTGTTGACTGTAATTGACACACTCTCAAAACTGCATGGGCAGTACCGCTGAAAACAAAAACTGCACTCGAAACAACCAAGGCAATGGAAAATATTTTGCAATTAGGACGAGTTCCAAAAAACTTGCAAACAGATGATGGTAAAGAATTTTTCAATAAATACTTTGGAAAATTAATGCATAAACACAATATTAATCACTACTCAACATATAGCAGTATGAAAGCATCAATAGGAGAACGATTTAATAGAACATTAAAATTGGATGATGTGGAAAGAATTTAGCTTTAATGGTTCATATAAGTGGATTGATATGTATAAAGATTTACTTTATGCACACAATAACAAATTTCATCGCACAATTCAAATGTCTCCTATTAAAGTCAACTCAACAAATTAGAAAAAGTTGTTAAATACAGTATACAGTCATTTAAAGATGTTTAAAATGTCTAAATTTAATGTAGGAGATCATGTACTCATAAGCAAATATAAGCATACTTTTGAAAAGGGCTATACACCAAATTGCACAACAGAAATTTTCACAATTAAAAGAGTTCAAAATACATATCCTACAACAAACATATTAGAAGATTATCTCGGAAATCCTATTGAAGGTGGATTCTATGAAGAAGAACTTTCAAAAACTAGATATCCCAATACATATCTGCTTGAAAAAGTTCTTAAAACTAAAGGAGAGGAGGCATATGTTAAATGGTTGGGGTTTTCTAGTCAACATAATTCTTGGATAAGTAAAGATGATATATTGTAGTTGGAGTAAAACAATAACAACAAAATTACTTATTTTTAGCACATAATATAATAATATATATTTAAAATAAGAAATAAATCGTTTTTATAAACAACATTACAGTAAGTTTTTATTTATTTGCAATCAGGTTGTCATAATGTCAATAACACTTACTTTGAGCTCTAACTCATCAGAGTTATCTGCAAATTACTTTTCTCCTATAGAGTTAAATGGTGGTTATGAGTGCGCTTTAACTGCTTCATATAATAGCATACCGAATGTAGACGTCTATAACAATATGTTTCACATAGGAGAACATGTAATTAAAATACCAATTGGATCTTATGAATTAAATGATGTAGTTGATAAGCAATAGATAAGCAATATAAAGACTGCAGTCCAACAAATAAAATTCGAATAGAAGCTAATAACAATACAATGCAAGTTAAAATTAACAGCTCTAAAGATATAATAGATTTTAATAAAGAAAATACAATTGGAAAACTTTTGGGATTCAATACTAAAATCCTGACTCCAAAGTATGTCATTACTCAGATCTTCCAGTCAATATATTTAAGGTAAATCTCTTGCGAGTTGAAAGCAGTATCGCTGTTAATACATACATGAACAATTCCAAGGCACATACACTACATGAGTTTCCGATTAATGTTCCCCCTGGCTATAAAATAGATGAAATCCCTAGACCAGTCGAATCCCAAGAGATTAGTTCACTAGCTCTACGCGTGGTTGATCAGCACGGTGACCTATTAAATTTCTGAGGAGAGGAAATAACAAATAATAAAAAATAAACAAATTTATTTGAATTTCATTTTGATACTTTTTCGAAAACTTTTGTGTTTCGTGTGGGGTTAAAAAGTAAACATAAAAATTTTGGTTTCAAAGCATACATTTGAGACCAACTAAATAATGATAATATATAACACAAACATATCAAAGAATAAAGCTGCATTTAATTCTAAAACTATACCAGAACCTAAGCGGCAGTTGAAGAGATCAGTCTCATGAAAAAATCTAACCAAATCAAATCAAAACTTTCTGAAGTCCTTAAATTAAAAACGAAAAAATGAATTCATTAATGGATGTACTAGATAAGCCATTATCTGATGAGAGTATAATCAAAAAGACTATCACACATATGTACCATATCTACAATCATACAACAATAATGATGAAATTCGTATTTCAATACAAAATCAAGATTTGTACGTATTGCCCAGTGAAAGTTATATATATGTGGAAGGATTTGTTGTAGATGATAAAAGCTCAAAATCCTCTGATTTAAGCTTTAAATTAAAAAACAATTTTGTAGCGTATGTCTTTAATGAAATCCGTTATGAACTTAATGGTATTGAAATTGATCATACAAGATATTTTGGACAGACAAGCACCAACGGAAAGCACTGTCATGCAAAATGCTGGATGGAACAAAATTGATAATTTGAATATTGAAAATGGATATTTTAATTTCTATGTTCCACTTAAAATGCTCTTAGGCTTTGCCGAAGACTATAATAAAATAATACTAAATGGTAAACATGAATTAGTACTCCTGCGTAACAAGAGTGATGAAGATCTTGTACATTCGAGTACTTCGACTGACAAACCAAAACTTACAATTTCGCTAATGTCATGGAGAATTCCCCATGTACACTTATCCGATCATAGTAAATTGAATATGATTAAAATTATGAACAATGCTGCTTCTATACCAATTCCAATCCGCAGTTGGGATTGTCATGTAAATCCACAATTAACTGCAGGAACTAGCCACATCTACTGGAACAAGTAGAGAGCGACCCCGTTTTGTAGTGATTGCATTTCAACAAGAAAAAAAGTTTGTTCATTGCGATCTCACTAATCTAAAAGTACATTTGAATTCAGTTTCATATCCATATGATGATCTTAACATAAAATTTAAAAATGAACGCTACGCAATTCTATATGATATGTATGTAAGATTTCAGCAAAACTATTATATGAAGCAGTCACAACCTCTCCTAACTTCTCAAGAGTTCAAGAATAATGCGCCCATTATTGTAGTAGATGTTAGTTATCAAAACGAAACGCTTAATAACGGACCAATTGATATAAAAATTGAATTTGAAACAGCAACAAACATTCCAGCCAAAACATCAGCTTACTGCATTCTTATTCATGATCGTTTAATTGAATACATACCTATAAGAGGACAAGTTCGTAAAATCTTATAAACTAAAAAAAAGATGAAAAATAATACAGTTTTCATAGACTTGCAATATTTTAAAAGTAATTCAAATGATTTCATACCAAAAGAAGTAGCAGTAGTTTTCAACAATAATCAAAACTTCAATTTTATTATAAAACCTCCTTTTCATTTTAAATTTTTAACAACAAAAAAGCAAAGAGAAGCAAACTGGTTAACAAAACATTATCATCACTTAAGCTGGAACGATGGAACTACTTCATATCAAAACGTTTGTAAATTTTTAAAAGCCAATGTAGGACATGCCGAAATATGTGTTAAAGGTGAAGAAAAAAAACGATGGTTAGAAAAAATATTGCGGAACAAAATTTAAAATATAGAGGATATTGGCTGCATCAACTTTAAGCAAATGAATACTAAGTATCCAGATCATCTACTATATTGCAGTTATCATTATAATGGTGTTTGTGCATTAAGAAATGCTACTTTATTATCAAAAGAAGCAACCCTTTAAACTTGTTTTAACTTTGTACAACTAACAATTACAATTATTTTTATTTAAATTTATTCAATAAAAATGAAATGATTTCAGCACTATTAACCAATGTTTTATTATTATTATTAAAGAAATTAGTTGATACAGCCAAACAAAGATTTGTTGTCAAAAATTAGTATTGGTGGTTGACATGTATACAAAAATAAACAAGCATACGTACATACATATAGTACGTGCATATGTACATATTCGAATACATACTCATAGATTTAATATGTTGCATAAACAAATTTCATCAGCATGTTTTATACTTAGCAACACAATTGCAAATTTAATCGATCAGACGATTATTTGTTTCTAAGGAGAATTTAAAAAACATTATCATGTTATTACATTTGTTTGTAGATTTATATTGAGATGTCCAGCAGAAGCATGCACAACAAATTTATACATAATTTCACATCAACCACTTGACAAAAAATTTCATGTAAACAAATAGCGAAAAAGTTTGAGGGTCAACATAGAAGCGATCTCGAGCATGCATACTTCTCAAAATTTACTGCCTCTTCCACTATTTTGAAAGAAGCTCTTCGTTCGCATTCTAAGCGAAAGAAAACTGATTTTCATTTCTCTATCTTACTTCTGTACGAACATTGACTCGAACGACAAGTCGCAAGAAAACGTAAGTGTTTTCATACAGATTTTCATACCACTAACTCGAACGAGTCGTCAACAAAGCGAACACTATGTCAAAATCACTCACTTGCTATTTTGCTTTCGTGTAGTAAACTTTATTCGCAAAGAATTCAATAAAGTTTTTAAAATTATTAATTTATCACATTATAATTTTTTTTATTCCTATTCCTTCAATTTATTTTGTATTTGTAGAGAAAAGTCATAAAATATTCATCAAAATATTATTGAACACTTTTGTTTTGATTATTGTTTTATGTTCATTATAAAAAGTACTCGCGGATTTTAGACAAAACGAATGTAGCTGTAAAGAAAAACAGTAATAACTTGCTGTTGCTGTGCGACTATTTTGTTGAATTCTTTTTCGTTGTTCAATATGGTTGCATTTATTTTCATGTAAATGTTAGGCCCCTTTCAGATTAGGCAACTTTACTTGCACAAGTCTTGTGTTTGTGGGTGTGAGAGGAAAGGTCGGTTTGAAGGGGAAAGAATTGCCGAGATTTGAGTACAGACTTGCTTGTACTTGGCAATTCTGTTATTCTTGGCAATTCTAGTACGTGTCTTTAACTAAATTATTTTTTTCTTCATTTTCAATTGTATACACCAAATTTCAAATCAATTTCACAATTACAATGAATACAGAAATGAAACAAAACGTCAACAAATTAAGAAAATTCGAGCATAAGAAACTTAAACTTGCTCAACAAAGTTGCTGAATGTGAACATAGAAGCAAGTTCAAAAGAAAATAAATAAAAATGAAAATTATACTTGCGCCATTAAAGTTGCCTAATCTGAAAGGGGCCTTAGTAAGTTTAAAAAATCGCTAGAAATACTTGAAATATACAAATTGGCACTACTTTAATTTATAAACACGAAAAACCAAAAAAATGACATACGTAATCACAAGCGAAAGAAAGCTGACGACATAGTGGAATGAAAATTTATTAGAATTCGAGCGACTAGGTTTCTTTCGCAGAGTTTTTCTTTCGACATAGTGGAAGTGGCAGTTAATGTAAACAAATATTTCTTCCTATGGCTGAATGTATTTACATATGTATATCAAATGTGTATACATACATACATACATAGATATGTACAAATGTATATACATAAGTCAACGATCGCAAAAAAGCTACATACATACATACATATTTCTTTATCAGAATTAATTACAAATTATTCTCTTCCAAAATCATTACTTGACAAGAATTTTTTCTTCATTTCATTTTTGTTAATCATTAATACGGCAGCGAGTACAAGACGCAATCTCAAGAAGGACAGACAAACAAGAGTATAGCACAGATGGATGGATGGATGCGATTACACACACACAAAACACACATGCACACAATTAATATAAACAAAATTTATCACCAAGTATCAAACTACCACAAATTCCCACGGACAGACAGACACACAAAAACTAACGCGCCACCGACAGCCTCCAAATATAAACAATCAAACGGAAATCAATACGCCTGACAGACGGACGAAACATAAACACATAAAATATATGTAAACAAACACCAAATATAAACACACATACATCAAACAAAGCCGACACCCCCATTAATTTTTTATCACCTCATTCATTGGCTAATTAACATAATTTTTATTACCCCATTAAAATTAATGGGGGAGACACATACACTATTCAACTACTAAAAACAAAAAAATTTGCATAATTAAGTTGATGAATTTGTTTCTTTCGTTAACTGTGTTTTTATTCAAATTTTTCGTACTAGGGGAGAAAATGTTAAAAAAGGGTATTAATGAAAAGTTTAATAACTTTCACAATTTTTATCCATTTTGAATCATTAGAACCATATTTTGCTAAGAACTAAATTTGCTTTATATATTAGTATTAACTTTTATAAGCTTTCATATCAAAATAAGCAATGAAAAGCTACACAAATCAAAGAAGTTGATAAATTTTATTATTTTTTTTTTTGGATATTCTTAACAAAAACAATACTTCAAATTTATAAACATATCAAGTTATACACATCGTTGTAAAGCGTAATCAGTTTTCTTTCTAAATATATTTAAAAAATTTAGATCTAACAAAAACTGACTTAGTTACAGTTCGATAAGTTAACGAACATCATCTGAAAAGAATAACTTCTGAATTTGAGGGTGTTTCTGAAATTTTTTGACACAATTTGTAATGTACTCAATAAGATCTACAACTCACACTAGGTCGTTTTCCAAGTTTTTTTTCACTGTAACACCGTGTAATCTTTTTCTGTTGCGTAAGGAGCTACAGAAGCATATTGCAAAAGCTTATGTCACTAAAAAAGCTCATTACAATTTTAGGGCCCGACCCATATCTTACGCAGCTGGTCAATATGTTTTTCGAAGAAATTTCGCTCAATCTAATTTGGAGAAAAAATTTAATGCAAAACTTGCGCCATCGTTTATAAAGTCTAAAATTAAGCAATCATTATTATATCTTGGAGGATAAAGATGGAAAGGTTCTAGGCACATACCATGCTAAGGACCTTCGACAATAAATTGTACTTACCTTCCTTCCAATGCTTTGACTAAATAGCTAAGTATTCGGCGGTTTTGTAATGTGAAAGTTAGTTGCTGGAATATTTTTTTTTTGTCAATGGTAACACAACTTGTTTTACAGCCAGGTTGCTAAAGTCTATGTACTTATATGCTAATTAAATGGGTGGTGAAAACTTAAGGGTTGTTGACTGGGCTAACCGATAGAAAGGTTTACATAGTAGACTGGGTGCAAAACATACGCACCTATATTAGCGATGAGTACCGTCATTTCATAACAGCTGTTAAAACGCTCGAGTCATAAAATATAAGTAATCATATTGTTCCCGATTCCAACGAAATATTAAAATATACGCAACATAAAAAAAGAGAAAAAAAATATATTGAGAGCATAACTTATGTATGTTACTAATATTACAACCATCACTGTATCCCATTGTATGAAAGAAAAAACTGAAAATGTTATTGCTAGAGTATTTAAATGTTTCTGTTTAAATAATCGCTGCATAAGGAGAGCATTCAAGAGAATATTAAAATAAAATAAATAGAAATGGCCGCTAAATAATTTGCACACCTTCGCATACGTCTTGGCATTTCATTAAGTTGCACGTCATAAGATTCTAAATTGTGAAATGAAAATCGCTACCCTCCAAGCTGTGTTTAATAGTGATTTGTGTCGGCTAACGTTAAAGTGTTCTCACCGGCGATATTAATCTGGTAACAGAGGTATGATGGTTGGGAGTTGGCTAGCCGGCAGCCCTTTTTCCGGTCGACAGCGAACCTCGAAACATCAGTGAAAAAAAAGAAAAACCGAAGGTAAAACACACGTGATTTAGTTAGCTCCCAAATATTTAGAGTTGGAATAAAGACAGTTCCAACTACCTAAATTGGAAGAAAATATCAAGATTTTTTTTTACTCTATTGTGGCACGAAAGAAAAGAAAAATATTTACTATTCGCGAGCAGACCCAAAGGTCGAACAATTGCCCGATACAATTTTTAAAAGCTGTATGCTCCTACAAATTGTACCTACTCTAACGTTTTGGTCGTTGTGACTGCAAATTGGGCCACCACTTTTGTCACTTGGTCTGGATTTTTTTTATCAACACGTTCTCCACATGCAAATGTAAAAATCTTGTATTTCTCCTACATACTCGTACACTTTACCAACAAGTAATCGCTAGTCACAAAGAAGAAGACAAAGAGGGCAAAGAAAATTAAACATAAATTCTTTCGCCAACGAGAATTGAGATAAATCAATAAGCAGTCGATCAGCGGTGAAGGCGGTCTGAAAAAAACAAATCCGCAAGAAAGAATCCAACACTACCATCTCTTCTACCTCGGCCTCCTTTAACGTGAAGCCACACAGCACAACCTGGAATAAGTTGTGGGATAAGTCGTTTTTCTGGAAGTTGCTTTAAGTTTGCCATCAGTAGCTATATTCATATACATGCATATCTAATTATAAATAAATTTACCCTACAATAAACTTCTGGTGCACATTTGTTCGAACCAACAGATTAATTAACAATTGAACAAAAAACGCTACTATTACATAGCAAGAAAGAAAGAGCTTGTTCACAAGTAATAATTTTAATTGTTGTTCAGCAGCCTTTCTGCTATACTAACAAAGAATTATTTGTACACACTGCTCTAAAAAAAAGGTTTTTAAAACAATAAAAAATAAACCATTACACCCAGAAGTTTCTTTTAGGGGATATTAAAAGTCTAATTTTGTTAAGAAAGTTCTTCTTTATTTTATTGTAGATTTAGTTTAATTTGTTATGGAGATACCTATATCGATAATGATTTTTTTTAATATACATACCTACTTAGTTACATACCTACCTACACAGAAAAAATTATTTGTAAATGCAATTAATTTTTTTGTTATATCAATTAAATAATTAATTGATTTTGAACCTACAACGATTTTTGTAAATACAATTAACGAAATTGTAAGTTGAGAGAAAATCTGAAAAATATTTTTAATTAAACATATCAACCAACAGTTTGTTGAAATTTATGTATTTGTTCAACATTTATTTTTGTTTGATTTCAAGGTTGTTTCAATTAAAGTTATTGTTATATTAACAACGTTAATTGTTGAATTTCCGTACCATAATTGTTATATTAACAATGCTTTTTTATACACAACACAATCCTCGAAGCGATTTTTGCTTGTCTGCGAAAAACACTAAATGTTTTTGAGCGGAGTTGAACCGGCAACCTAAGGACTAATAAACTAACTCACTAACCTCTCAGCTAAAGAGCAACACTTTATTAGATAAGCAAATGATGAATACACACAAAGCATGATTTCTTATTTCTTCTACATTTCTTATACATTCCGTATATGATATAATTTAACAAATAATTTTGTTGAGTAGTTTAATTGACTACAAAACTTTAAATTTGTCATATCAACAATGATCATTGTTAATTTTTAAATTAAATATTAACAATTTGTTTGTTGGTTGCATTTCGATGATATTTTTTTCTGTGTACAAATAAACATTAAACAGTCATCAGTACCAGCAGTTGCAGAGGCCTCTACATAAGCTGTTACCAACATAACTAAAAATATATGGGTGAGTGCAGTTGTTTCCAATCATAGTATATTAAAATAAATGTTGAAGTATACACCTTTATAAAAACAAAACATCTATCAAAAAAGAAAAAAAAAACAACAACAACAAAAAACAAAGAACAAATTAGCCAGTAGAGCAGAATTAACAATTAGATGCATGCTGTGAAAAAAACTACATCTGTACATACATATGTATGTTTATCAAAACCAATGTACCGCAACAAATGTTGCGGTACATTTTTTTTGCAACCTCGTTAACATTTTGCATTCCTTACCAACAATCATCCTAAACATCTCTTGAAACCTGCATTGGTCTATTGGTTGGTTCTGTACTCTACGCTGGCTGATATAAGCCCTAGTGCAACGAGAATTTTAAGAGAATTAGTAATAAGTATTAGTTCTGATTCTCTGCCATACTCAAAGTTAAACATTACTTTCCTTACTGAATTCCTTTTAAACAAATTTTAGGTATTAGTAGCTATGTATATATGTATAAACTGTTTTGGTTAGTGTTGAAAAGACAAGAGAAAAAAATAAGAAGTCTTTTTTTAGAAAAAAAAAAATAATGTTGATAAGATTTTTATTTAATGATTTAAATATTGGAAAAAAACTGAAAATTATGAGATAAGTAGTGTACTGAGGTTTTACTGAACTTTATGCATACATTTTTATTTTTTGGTCAATAAAGTGATTGTTATAACTATGAAGAATTAAACAGTTTTAAGTTTTCCTACTAATGTGGGGATAAAGAGTTGATAGATTTGAGAGTGGGATCTTAATATACACAACTCATGTTTAAGATCAAAGGTAGGGAGGGTGTAGAAGTGGGTTTCTTCCTCACAACACCTCGGAGAGACCACGTTTGAGGTTTTCTATAGATTTCAGTTGATATCCCTTTGGATTGATCTTTCTGGGGTTTAGTATGTAACATCTTTTTGCATGATCAATCTCATTTCAATTGTTTGCAAGGAGTCTACAATAGTATTTATGTACCAACAATTTTCTTTCTATTCGGCAAGTGACATGTAAGAGGGCAAGTACCGCCCCCAACTGGCTGATTGCTAGCGGCTTTCATATATATATATGATATACATAATCTTGCGATTCATGTCAACGATAGTCTTATTCATAACATAAATTGGCGCCCAATGTGGGGTGGAAAAAAATTGGTTTAATGAACTCAAAGGTAACAAAATTAACCCTTATTTTTTTTTGCTCTACACTTTGTACATATGTCATTCCCGTACTACGTTATAGATTCATTATTTACTGCAATATAGGTTACAAATAATTATACACATTCCTAGGATATTCGAGTATTTGATTTTTATCGTTCATTTATATCGACCAAGAATTACCGTATATTTCTTTTGTGCGCAGATACGGTGGTATTGATTTCTATAACTTTTGTAGGAGTTAGTGAAATAGTTACTTATCAGTAGTTGTATTGGCATAATTTAGCTATGGACGCCCTCATTTTTGTTTGGAAACACAATAGTGTTGCAGTGCCACTTATTGTCTACATAAATCAGTTAAGAATAGGGTGTAAAGCAGTGTATGTGTCGGTTTGTTTGTCATCAACTGTCTTGTAAAATTTTCCTAACTTAGTGGCATATACTTATATTATTGACTGTTATATCTTAGAAAACTTTTCTTTCATTACATACATATCTATCGCTCTATTTCATACCATAAGTAGTAGGAAAATAAAATATTGAACATACAAATTACTTTACAGAACAAAAGTAATTTTTTTTCTTTTTCCATTGTGTATTATTGCTGACTAATTCCCTATCAGTCGTATTTGTTTTACTAACTACCAGTGATACCATATACATACTTATATATATATATGAACATTGGTAGAGAAAATTGAACATTTTTAGTTCTTTGGATTGGTTTCAAATTATTGGCTACAACTGATACCTTTTTTTTAAGTTTTGCAATCCAAAGGCCAAATTCTGCAGCTACTAAGAGAGGGATCAATATTACTCTAAAACCAGTTGACATTATTATAAAAAAAAATTAAAATAAAAAAAAAGACACGCGTAGATACTCACTTCCATGTTCTTTTTGCTTTGGTTGCTGGTAATGCTAACATCAAAATGATGGAACGATCCCCACCTCACGCAAAAGCTCCCGTAGGAAATGAAACCAATAATGGACACGTATGTACATTATGTACCCAGAAAATTTCTGTGGGAGAGGAACGTGTCAGTCTTCTGGAATGCCTTTCATCGAGCATGTATCGTGGACCATCTTGCCCATTCTACTGAATGTCCTTTCTGCAAGATGCCGTGTGACTTATCTGATCTAAAGGAATGGCAGATGCAAGAACAGCCTCAGAAAAAGTCAAAAGTTGTTCTTCGGAATAAGGGAAAGGGAGCTATACTGAAACAATATAATACAAGAAATCAGGCAAACCGCAACGAACAGCAACCCCCTCAGTAGTAGGGGAATGTTCATCCGGGGACAACTAAAATTGTTAAATTGTGGCTGAAATTGTTAAATTTGGGTAATTAAAATTTGAAACTTTTAAAATTCTTGAAATTTGATATTTACGAGGGTGGTTCAATAAGTCCTTTAAATATTTTTCGAGGGTGGTTTAATGAGTCCTTTAAATATTTTTCGAGGGTGGTTCGATAAGTCCGTCTTTTTCCTAATGCCTACGGCAATGCATGATAATTTTTCCTAATGCCTACGGCAATGCATGATAATTTTTCTTAGTGTCTACGGCAATGCATGATAATTTTCCTAATGCCTACGGCAAAACATGATCATTATTTTTTTCAAATGCCGACGGCAAAACATGATTATTATTTTTTTTCAAATGCCGACGGCAAAACATGATTATTATTTTTTTCAAATGCCGACGGCAAAACATGATTATTATTTTTTTCAAATGCCAACAGGAAAAACATGATTATGATTTTTTTCAAATGCCGACGGCAAAACATGATTATTATTTTCTAATGCTCCCAGTGTTGCCAGACTGTAACAATTTGTTATCATAATACTATATCAGAAATATCAGAGAAAGAAGGTTTGATGACTACTAGGTCATATGGTTTCATATGAATCATGGGAATGTGCTTGTGTGATTTCCTCACGCTAATAAATTGTTTATAAATAAACAATAAATAAATTGTTATAAAATAAAATAATTAAGTAAATTAATAAAATAGTTAAATAAATTATTTTATTTATTTATAAAACGTTCTCGTGTATGTGAACACCCTAATGCTTGTGTGTGGGGGGTCCAGCTTGTTTGTCGCTGGTAAGCTTTATATTCTGTTTATTTGTTTAAGAAATATATTTGTTTGTATGTATGTATACATTTATATTTTGCAACGTAATCATTTTCTTTGGCTGCGATTATTTTAAAGCAGCAAAGTTTCAATTAAGTACAGTCATCAGCAGAGAAACAAAAAGTAAAAACTGTGAATGCTGCAAGGATACTGCCACTAATTTTTGTATAAATACGCCAACTTTTCTAACCAACACATCAGTACTTTATTGTATTTACAAGTAGTATCATCAGCAATTGTGTTAAAGTTTTATAATAATAAAATAATTAAAAATGAGTTATACAGGCTATCACTGTAATAGATGCCATAAGGTATACAAATACCAAAACTCATTTTTGGATCATGTGAAAAGTCATAGCGTGCAGGATCAAATGGTCGTAAGTCGGGGTACAAATCAAGAGCAACCGCAGACATTTGTTCAAAATCGTCAACAGCAGATAAATTCATTTCATCACCAGCAGCACCCTTCTCTACAGTATCCCCAATATCAACAATACGGTATGCCTAACTGTTACCCTACACCAATGTCATGTAGTAATCAGTTTTGGCATCAGGAGTACCAATGCAATATGAGTATCCAAGTTACAATTATAATCCCGTCACACCAGTTAAGCAAATGGAGCAGTATTCCAATTTGATGCAATAGCAACCTCTTAATTATCATCAACAAGAGCAGCAGCTACAACAACAAGCTCATCAACAAGGTGTGGATATCTGTGGAGGGACTTTATACAACGATGCTATGGACATAAGTTTACCGGAAAGTGATGGAGAAGTAGAAGAAACAAGAGAAGAAACTCTGCCAACTCCAATGAGTACTTCACATGCTAGGAGAGAAGAAGTCGAAGAGAATGTGAGATATTACAAAATAGCGAAAGCCTTCAAAAACCATATCGCCACATATGTAATTCTTAATAAAAAAGACCAACTTCTCTTGGAAGAATTTATGAAGAAAAGCATGAATATTTTTATTGAGAGACTTTAAATGTCTTTATCTAATCTATCTAATTTATCTATCTATCATATGATAATTAAATTTCATGTGAGTATTGTAGCGGAGTACATCAAAATTGTAGAAGAAGAATTGGAGTTGTGTGTTATAACACATGTAGCCAAAATGAGTTTGCTGACGAAGGCAGATAACATTGAAGAATTATTCCGTAAACAGGAAGAGGAGATTTCAACCAAAATGTCCGAATTTGAAGAGCGAGATTCTGGTTGGACTTTGTCACGCATAGTTCGAGCAGAAATCAACATCAACAAATCTTCTATAGTCAAAGGATCAAGTTGGATATCCACACCTGAAAAATTAGTAAGAAAATTTGCTTGCATAAATATTGAAAATAGTGATGAATATTGCTTCAAGTGGTGAATAATCGCTGCAATGGATACTACCAAATACGATCGGCCAAAACGTTGCAGTTCTTATAACATTCAGGACATTTCTGCAGAGACGATTGTTACGAAAAATGATGTAGCGTTAAATTTCAAAAATGTAACTTACCCATTAGCACTAAACAAAATTAAGGAGTTCGAGGTAAATAAGTAGGGTATTGAAGAGAGTTCTGGAAATAGGAGCAGGGAGCAAAAATAGTGTGGTACTTATATACGTGGAAGTTTTTGAAATTGTGTGTGAGTAATGAGATTCGCACAGGGCTGGCACGACTTGGGTTGGCTTGGGTGAGTTTGGTCGGGGTTTGGTCGGGGTTTGGGTGGGGTTTGGGTGGGATTGGTTAGGATTTGTATACTAATTTTGTATGAGAAAACTAACAACGATGATATAAGTGCCACCCTATTGCATTGTTGTTCTGTTGTCAAAAGTTCTGTTTTGGTTTTTTCTTTTTCGTTGATATGTATGAATGTGTTTGGTATGTACCTACAAGTTTTTAAAATTGTGTGTAATCAGATTCGGTTTCTGTTGTGGTTTTTTCATTGATATGTATGAATGTGTTTGAAACAGTTGATTTAATTAAATTTTTTGAATACAAAAGCTTGACCCTAACCATACACAACAAAGTTGATTAGAAATAAAAATCAAAACAATACTATTTATGTACATATATATATTTTATTTATTAATTTGTTTGAAAATTTTATAATATATTAAAAAAATAGTAAAAAAATAAATCTCATATTGAAGTATATATATAATATTATTGAAGTTCATCTTTATTGATCCAAGAATTATGTTGATTGGAAAATCCCAACCATTTTACATACGCCTGATGTCCCTTAGTTTTAATAACATTTTCAATCAAGTATGTATTTGGAAAATGTGTCTTTAATAGTTCATGTTCATAGAATCCACCAACAATCGGATTCCTTTGATAGTCTTCCAATAAATAAGTAATGGGGTTTGTGTTCTGTAAGGTACGAATTTTAAAAATTTCAGTTGTCCAGTTTGGAGTATATCCTTTTGAAAAAATATGTTTATATTTGCTAATTCGAACGTGATCTCCAACTTTTAGTTTACCAAATTTATATATTTTGGGATGATTATAGACTTGTTTTAGTATAGAACTTTCATTTTCTGTGTTAACAGACTTTGGCGTCATTCCAATTGTTCTATACTTTTTATTATTATATTGATTAATAAAATCCTTGCATATATGTATCCATTGATAATTTCCTTGCAGACTAAAATTTTTCCACATCATTCCTTTTAGTGTTCTATTAAATCGTTCTACAATAGACGCTTTCATGATACTATATGTAGAATAGTGGTTGATATTATGTTTTATCATCAAGTTTTGAAATATTTTATTATAGAACTCTTTACCATTATCTGTTTGCAAGTTTTTTAGAATTCTCTTTAGCGAAAAAATAGATTGCATAGCATTGGTTATATCTTCACTACTTTTAGATTTTACGGGTACAGCCCAAGCAAACTTTGAAAATGTATCTATAACTGTTAAAATAAATCTATAGCCTTTGTTATATTTTGAGCAAACACCCATTTCAACAAGATCTGCTTGCCAAAGATCATCAATTCCCTTGATCACCACTCGACGTCGAATGAAATTCCTACGTGCTTGCTTATGAAGCTCCTGAACCACTTCTTGTCGCTCCATTTCTAACGTCTATCTTAGATTACATCAATTTAAATGCTGCTGATATTGAATTTAAATCAAAACGATTTATATATCTATGTTTAAATGGTTTGTAATGAGCTTCGTTTTTCATTTAGACGTTCTTCAACTGAATCAATTTTGTAATTAAATAATGATCTCATTTCTTTTAGTGATTGATTGAGATTATTTGGTATTATACTTTGATCATGTATTAATTTACTTAAACGTGTTTCTACATTATAAAATTTTTCTGTAGTCAACACGTTTTGTTGATGTATTATTTCGTTAAAACGATCCTCCATTTCCTTAATTCTCTCCATATACATTGTATCCAGTTGTTTCTTTATTTCGCTTAAATAACTTTTCATGTAAATTTTGTTTACAGCATCGTTTTCCAATACAGGACTAGCAATATTTTTTATTCTCCGCAAGTTAAAGTTGAAATTACGATCACTATCCAAATGAATCTTGAAATGTTGATTTTGGTATCTTGCAGATTTTTCAATATAATGTCCAAACTTATCTATAGGCATTTTATGAATATGAATTGTTAAACATTTTTAAGTCTATTTATATAATAATTTTTGCTTCTCTCAATTCCTCAATAATTGATATAATTTCATTATTATGATTTGAGTGACCAGCTGTTGTTGATGAAATCAAAAGACGCAATCTATCAACCAATTCATTATGATCATCCCAATAAACATAATTATGCTTTTTTCTATTCAATTTCATTAAACCTTTTCCCTTATGAATTTTCTGTTGTTGTTTAAATAGGTTTTTAATAATCGTTGTATATTTAATTGAACGATTTCCTTTAATTTGACCATTAATACTGTTATTTCGTTTATGGACATTAGTCATCTCCAATATTTGTTTATAATTATTTATATCTGTTTTATTATAACTGATTGGTTTCTTATAAACTAACAATTCATATAAGCCTGATGTGAAGGGCCATTTTAAATTACCTACAGTAATATTGGTTGAATTGAAAGCGATGGGTTCATTACCCAGTCTCCATATTTGATTTTTATCCTTATGAGGACCATAGGTTTTATCATATATATTTAAGTTAACTTTTGATAAATTATATTGAATACTTTGATTGGGATGTATTGCAATGGTGTTATCATCATCATCATTGTTATCATCCTCATTATCAACATTATCATTATTATCATCATCATCATCATCATCATCATGGTCATCATGATCATTTTCATCATCAAATGATTGAAACGTGTTTGAACTTTTCTCGATTTTCTTGTTATTAAAGTTTGGAGAAAACGTGTTATAATCAAGCTTACTCTTTTTATATGGTGTACTGAAGGCAACTTTATTATTCTCAAGATCATGTTTAAAAGAGTTATCCGGATATTTTTCATGCTTTATAATGGTGTTATTATTATTATTATTATTATTAGTTGATTGAACTAATTCTTTTAATGGTTTTGATATTGGTTTCAATGTCTTTTCCAACAATTCATCGTTTGCAATTTCTCCAAGCAAAATATTCTTATATTTCTTTTTTAAAATATTTCGAGTTTTAATAAGATTATTAACTAGATTTGTATTCATATTTATAGATTGAATTAGAAACAGATTCAAAACAGATCAGTTTAGCAGTTAGCGGCTTAATAGTTGAGAAGCTATTAGTTTAATAATTAATCTTGTACTGATTTTAAAATATCTGTAATGTTTCTTTTATAAATTTATAAATATATCGAAACCTTTTCTATATCGACCATTATTCATAGGATCATCTTTGTTAATAACTAGAAAACCATATTTTTCTTTCCAACACTCGGCACATAACCTATGAAATGTTTTTAAAGTCATATCAGAACCAACATGATCATTGTAAATATGCTTAATATTCATTACATCCTGTTTAAAAATTATAATCATATTTGCATTATCGCGAATCAAGTGTTTTGGTATACGTGTATAAGTTTGACATAAATAAAAACTATCAATATCTTTATGACGACCCATACAGAAGTAAGAACGTACATGATTTTGTTTCTCACAAGCTATATCGTCGAATATAAATACTGAATTTGGTTTAACTTCGTCTGGGGATAGAACATGATCATTATTGGAAAATGATGAAAAATTTATCTCCTTGATAGGTTTAATTAGACTTTCTAAGTACTTATATTTCGGTTGTTGTGTTGACTTTGAATATAAGTAAATATTTTTAAATTTCAATCCATGAGGACTTTCAATAAGACTGATCATCACATTTGTTTTTCCACAATTTGATGGACCTACAATAAGAGCTCGAATAGAATTCGGTAGTAATGAGCTATGACGAATTTTATTTGATGAATCGAACTTTGATTCGATATTCTTTACATTAATCCTTTTATGTTGTTTAAAAAAGCGCATTCTGAAATCTAATGATAACATAATATATAAACCAGTCTCTTTTATTTGTTTTCAATCAATTTGATTTTAATCTTTAATCGACAAAGTATCAATAGATATGACAATCATTTATAAAAAGATATTTAATCGTCATCCATCCTTCATCGGTAAAGGTTTTCTAAATAAAATAATTAATAAACTTCCCATTGAACTTCATCTACCCGGTTATCAATTTTGCGGACCTGGTACAAAATTAAAGAAACGTTTAGCTAGAGGTGATCAAGGAATCAATCCATTGGATACTGCTTGCAGAGAGCACGATATAGCATACTCCAACAATAAAGATTTAGAGAAAAGACATATTGCTGATAGAATCTTAACTGAAAAGGCTTGGCAAAGGGTTAATGCTAGCGATAGTAGTTTCGGTGAAAAATCAAACGCTTGGTTTGTTACTACTGCAATGAAAACAAAACCAAAATTCGGAATGGGTAACGTTATTAGTAAAACTAAAAGATTGTCTTCAGTAAATAAACATCAACTATTTAGACATGCATTGAAAAGTGCAAGAAAGAATATAAAAAAAAACTGAAAACTTGAAAGATGCTATAAAGATTTCACGAAAAGTTGTAAACAATATTTTCAAGGGGAAGAAAAAATCGTTAATAAAAACACCTCGAACAATACCGCTACCAAAATCTGGAGGTTTTCTTCCACTTGCCCCTATATTTGCTGCACTGGGTGCACTTGGTGGTTTAGCTGGTGGTGTATCTGGTATTACAAAAGCAATCAATGCAGTTAAAAATGGAAAGGAACAATTGACTGAAGCAAAACGACACAATAATACAATGGAAGCCATTGCGATGGGAAAAGGCATGTTCTTAAAACCATATAAAAAAGGATTTGGATTATATTTAAAACCTTATCAACAAAATTTCTAATGAAGCTACCTAAAAGAGCTCTTTCTGATGTAGACTTGAGAAAATATGCAAAACATATTCCAAATTTTAGAGGTGTGTTTATGTGTAACACTCTTCCAAGCAAACCATTTAAAAAAGAATGTGGAATAATCAATCTGGATACTTCAAAGGGACCTGGCACACATTGGGTAGCATACTGGAAAAACAACAATCAAATTGAATATTTTGATAGCTTTGGCAATTTGCAGCCACCAAAACAATTAATAAAATATTTAGGAAAAAACATTAGTTATAATTATGATAGATATCAAAATTTTAATACAATAAATTGTGGTCATTTATGTTTAAAATTTTTGTTTTCGAAGCTAAACTAAAAAGAAACTATAAATGTTTTAATAAAATACATTGATTAAGAATTTGTTTTATTTATAAATAAACATATTATTTCATTTATTAAAAAAATTTCAAAATAAATATAATTAAATAATTTTTCTAATTTCGCTTGTTAGAGGTGAGTATTCGATTAAGCGATCATGAATAACTAAACAGTATGCTGATGTTTTTTCTGGAATTGGTTTGTTTGCTTCAGTATCAAATTCAATTCGTACATCAATAGGTTTAATTTTAACAGTCTCATTTTGATGCGAAACATCAACAACAATAAGCGGTGCGTAAGACTTGTAATCATTAACATCCAGCAATGGTTCAGGTTCTCGCATGTAAAAGCTTTGTTGAAATTTTGCATACATATTATATAGTACAGAATACTGGCCATTTTCAAAACGATTATTTAAATCGTCATATGGATATGACTCTGAGTTTAGATATACTTTTAAATTAGAGATATTACAATGGTCAAATATATTTCCTTGTTCTTTACTTTTCTCTTTTTGTAAACCAATTATAAGAAATCGTGGTCTTTCGTTTTGTGGAGAAAGCTTCACATTCCATAAAACCTTTGTATTCGTTGGTAGTGCAGGATTTACATGACAATCCCAACTACGAAATGCAATTGGTATAGAATTTTTGCTGTTGATTATCTTAAACATTTCCAATTTTGCAAAGTCCGATAGTTGAATATGCGGCATTTTCCATGTTATATCCAGAATTGTTAATTTCAAATAATCAGTTGTATTTGTAGGATAATATGATCTCTCATCGGATGTAGAACGTTGAAGAATGAGCTCATGTTTCGAATTTAATAGTATTTTGTTATAATCTTCAGCAAACCCCATCAACATTTTCAGAGGTATACAACAGCTAAAATGACTTTTTTCTAAAACGAAAGTTTCGTTAAGACACCAACCAGCGTTTTTTAGTGTAGCACTTTCAGCCTTATTCAATGATACAAAATCTTTCATGGTGGATGAAATTCCAAGTTTGCGTGTACGATCAACTTCAAAACCATTAATTTCATAACGAATTTCATCAAACAAATATGAAACAAAGTTGTTTTTAAATTTCACATCTATAGCTGGAACCTCTTTGTTTGCTTCCGTCTTTACTATAAAACCATGAATGTAAATCATACTCTCACTTGGTAAGACAAAGAGATCCTGATTTTGAATTGGTATACGAATTTCATCATTGTTGTTGAATGATTTTAGATATGGAGAGTAACTATGATATTCTCTTTTTACAATACTCTCATCATATATAGGTTTTTGAAGGACATTTAGTATTTCATTCATGGTTGAAGATTAAATCCTAATGATTTTAAGTATTCTGTATTATATAATGTTAACGGTTTTTTATTTTTTATACTTTCTCGAATGTGAGTTGATGAAGGATTGAATGGAAATCCTCTTTGCATTACGTGTTTATTGTAAATGATCATTATTCTGGTTTGAAGTGGAGTCTAAGAGTGATTTTTTCTCCTCTAAAATTTATAAGTTCACCGTCTTGATTTAAGATTCTAATCGTTATGTTGTTTATTTGCTGACAGTTGACGGGTAAATAAATAACATTTCGAGGTTTTTCGCTTATTTTATATCCTGGAGGAACATCAAGGGGAAATTCATGAATAACATGATTCGAAGTATTATTAATAAATGATCCGGTTGTTAAGTTGTTTTCAATGCGTATTGTATTAACATCCGTAATATGTATAGGTAGGTCAGATTCAAATAACCTTGTAGTATTCAATTGATTAATATCTACAATCATCACTTCCAAAGATTTATCATTTTGAAGATTTTGATCAGTGTTATAATATTCAGTTGAATTTACTTCTAATTTTCTTTTGCTAAATCCGAGCAACTTTCCTATACTGTTTGGTTGTGAAAAATCTATATCCATTGATGAGGTTATTTCAGTTTTAAGTGTGCTATTGTTAGCTTCAATTATTAGATAAATTGGTTCATCAATATCTTTTAAGCTTGAGTTTAAGAAAAAAGCAATATCCTCAAATTCATATGAATTCATATGAACCAACCGGAATAGTAATAATATGATTTCCTATATGAAACAAATTGTTGTGCACATCTACATTGGGTATGGAATTGAATGTTACAAAATCAATAAGTCCACAAACATATTTTGTAGGGAGTTCAATTGGAGGAAAATATTCTCCAACCAGAGTTGAAGTGTTTCCGTTTAAAGATATTGTTATTGACATTTCAAGTATTCAGAATGAACTGATGTTTGATGATTATTTTACCTGATTTAAGTGTTAAATAATAAATCAAAAAAAAAATGTCTTTTATAATTTTATGTTTTCTTTATTAATATTTGATTTAATAAACTTTCTTAAGAGTATTACATTTTTTTGAGCACATATACAATATTTTCTATGATAACAACAAACATTCACAGATTTATCATTTTGATATAATGTTTTTAAATTTGGGCAATTTAGATCGTCTAGGTTATAAAAATAAATTTTATCCTCAAAAATATTTTGAATCCACTTAATTTTTTCTAATCCTTTAGCATAACAAATAAAATTTTTATCTTTAACATGCTCAATATAATATTCCACAATATTTGCTAAGGTTGAATCGCCATCTTTCCATTTTAATCCATGATGATGATTATAAAGCCAATTGATTGAATATTTTTCTTTTGTTGTCAACAATGAATTTGGAAAAGGTGGTTTAATAATAAATGTTTGCACTTGTATATCGTTAATTGAAATACTCAGTTCTTTTCCGATGAATTTATTGTTGAGATAGAAACCTTGTACATCTACAACTAATATTCTCTCCTCAGACATTGTGCAATACTAATCAAGTCACAACGTCGACGACGACTGTAAAACTGTTTTTAAATTATTATAAAAATTCATTAACAAATGTTCTTATATACTTTTTCTTCTTACTAAAATACAAGTTTGATAAAAAGTTGTGGTCAAGAGTATAAAGAAATTAGTGAACAGAAGCCGAAATTAGTTGTTCTAAATGATAAAGTCTATGTTTTTAAATTATTATAAAAATTCATTATACATAATGCTTGTTCCCAACTTTTATCGATAAGGGAACATTTACAGGTATCAGGTCCATAAGTTGTTTCATTGTTGAACCACACACAATTGGTGTAATGATATCCAAATTTTGATTTACTTTTCTTATAAAATGCATATTCATCGAATTGAGTTTTTAATTTCTTCAAAATAATCTCATGTTCATACCACAAAAACCTTTCTTCGTTCAAGAAGTCATGTAAAATTTTCGAATAAAACTGATTGTTCATTATTTTTCTTATTTTAATTTTTTTATTTATGTTAAATAAATGTTCTTAACACATCAACAACAAAGTTTATATTAAGTAGTAGTAAATGTATTTCATCATATTAGTTAATTTATAATATTTCCATATCCAAATCATGGGTATAATCTTGAATGTTGATTAATGTCATATCGGATCGGTATGTAGTATCATCCTCAGAAACCGTCTCAATTTCACCATTACTTAAAATTCTCTCGTATTCAACTTGACGGTATTCGAAACATGAAATATGTAATCGACGTTTCAAGTAATTGCTGTCATATGTACAACGGATTCTCAATTTTATATTATCTTTGTATTGAAGTTGAAAATGTCTATAAAATGGAGTCGAACTTTCAATTATTCCTGCAATATTTTTTTCTTTTTTTACTAAATCTTACCTAAATGCTTCAATAGCTTGTTCGACAGTAAAATATTGATTTATAGGTGGTGGTGAGGAGTCTTCTTGTTCTTCGTTTGATTTATATTCTGTTTTTGTTGTTGTTGTTGTTGTTGACTCGATGTTTTTATTTAAATCATTAGTAAACTTTAAAAGTTTGAAATTTAGTTGTATGCTCACAGTATCATTATTTGGTAATTTAATTGCAAATTCTGTATTTTTAAGTTCATTTTCACTCAAATCAATAGGTAATGAAGCTGAAAACACTTGTATGATATAGATATATGAAAACAATATGATAAAAATATTTTTCATTTTAGTTTTTCTTTTTAATATATATGTTCTTAGGTTAGCGATATATTTTTGAATGAGATGATAAGAATTGTTTCTAATATTTATATACTAATTTAATAATCTTCATATTGAAATGAGTCATCACCACCGCTAGCACCACCAGCTGCTTTCTTAACTATACTATTATTAACCATTTTCTGGGGGAGGGGAGGTTTTTGTTGATTTTTATTCAATGAATGGATACCAGTCTTACAATTATAAGATTTAGTTGCATATTCATCTATTTCACTATAAACACATGATGGTTTGTATGTGTATACATTTTTATCTTTAAAACCACCCTCATAGACTGTTCCGACTAGTGATATCATACCACCAATAACCTCAATTTTTATATGTTGATTGTGACTAAATTGAAATATTGGAATATTTGTTGGCATTTGTTGTCCTCTATTAAGAGAAAAAATTTGCGTTCTAGTCCCTCCTTCTGCGGTTAGAAACACCTGCATTATAATATCCAAAACTATTGCATTTATTATTTGAAAAGTTTTCCACTGTGCATGACAAGTACAATATTTATCACCAGTTTTTAAAAATTGACCCCAATACATATTTATCAAAGTTTTTAATTTAACTGAATCTCTTTATATATATATATATATATATATATATATATATATATATATATATATATATATATATATATATATACTTAACCGCAATTGATAAGAAGTTATTGAAATAACTAAAAACGTCTTATACTATCAATTACTGGATATAAAGAATCAGTTTGAAAGTTCGTTTTACGGTGAAAAGTTGAAAGCAAAAAAAAATGAGGGCAAGCTTAAGAAAATTGTTTCAAAATCCTAATATTACATACTTACCTTTAAAGGATATGGAAGAAAATACTATATATGAAATCAACAAGATAGATCGAGTAGATACAAAATATGGTGAAAGTATAAGATGTCTTCTAAATAAAGAATATTACATTTATTTACCTAAACGATTTCTGATTATTACTAAAAATCAGATGGATTATCTAAACACAACTCCACACATTTTAAAGAAAGTTAAGGAAGTGAAGGGATTATATACTCTAATCATTAAAAAGAAGAAGCAATATGTATTCTACAACAACAACTTGTATGACAGTACTGAAGAAGATGATGATGATGATGATCATGATGATGAAATAAAAAACATATTTTAAATAAACCTCGAAACAGAAACTTTTTTAAAATTATGAAAACATATGTAACAATAAAAGCCTCCAAAATCTAAAATTTCTCACGTATTTAATAAATTAGGAACTTTATAAAAATGAAAAACCGCAACGGAAGCTTTTAAAAATTAAAACCTGCAACATTAAAATTTCTACCACATTTTTCATGTTTAGAAATAAACCACGAAACAGAAACTCTCGCGTATTTAATAAATTAAGAACTTTATCAAAATGAAAAACCACAACATTAAAATTTCTAGCACATTTTTCATGTTTAGTAACAAAATTACATTTCTAAATTTTGTATAAAAACCGCCTCTAGTTTTACTTTAAGTATTATTCAAGTTAAGTAAACCGCTAAAGATGGAAGCACATTTAAAAACCATATTTAAAAAATCCCAAAATAAAACCATTCTCCCTATAAAGGAGATGGTTTTTAACCACAATTATGAAATTACAAAGATGGAGCGTGTACAGACATGCTATGGGATGAAAATTCGTTGCTTGGTGGAGAGAAATAAATATATATACCTGCCCAGTATATTCAACGATACCATCGATGATGATACTATTGCGGAATTTGACCGCAATACCTACTACCTTTCCAAAGATAGGAAAGGAAGCAGTAAGGTTAATTATGAATTAACTATTAATGCAAAAACAACAGGTAATTTCTGGTAAAAAAAAGTTTTTATTTATTTATTTATTATTAAATCTAATAATTAATTATTATCGTTTTAGTTCGAGATACACCAAAGAAGTAAACTGAATGTTATTGAAGTCAACCACAAACAGAAGCCGAAATTATTTGTCCTGAATTATTATGTTAATAATAAATGTGCTGTTATTATGTTAATAATAAATGTGGTTAATTTAAGTATTTGTTTGCTCATTTTTTTTAATTTTGTTTGTTTTTATACTCTTGACCACAACTTTTTATCAAACTTGAATTTTAGTAAGAATAAAAAGTATATAAGAACATTTGTTAATGAGTTTTAATTAAACAATTGATTTTCATTATTCTAAGAAAACGTGTCACACACAAAAAAAGAAAAAACATATTCAAAAACCGTCATCAGTGATTGAAAACTATATTAAACAAGCATTCTTAAAACAGAAAATTATAATTTATATATATAATTTAAAAACTGTTTAAAATCATATTTATATAAAAAAGTTAAAAAACTACGTAAAAGTAATCCTTTAAAGCGAAATTGTGAAATATTTAAATATTTATATAAACATCTTCACTAAGTCCAGGTGTGTGTTGTAGATATTAAGAGCAAATCTATAATTTGTGTTTATTTTAATTTCAAATACTTTCAGTACAGTACTTCCATTTCTGGTGTTATATCATGTACATCTGTGAAGTATGTGGAATGTCTTTCGCATCCAAATTTAATTTTAAGAGACATTTTAATAATAAACATATTGTGTCAAAATCAAACAAAACAAAACTAAATATAAAAAATGAAAATATTGAAGAAACTCCATCATGTAGCTATATACGATGTGAAACTTGTAAATTAAATATAAGAAAAGGTTCTTGGTCTCATCATTTGCGAACTAATGATCATAAAAAAAATAATAATCGTTTGTTTATAAACAACGATATATATATAAGTAAAAATTTATTTACTAAGCGTATTCAAACTTTTGTATATGAAAATAAAAAGGTAGATGAGCTTTCAATAAACATTTTATTTTCGAATGCAAAAGAAAGTATTATAAATATTTTAAAAAATATGTTATTAGAACATCAAAATATAAAATTTAATATAGAACTTTTTGCAGAATATATAAAATTCTCAAAAACTAATGAAATTGAAATTGATGATAGCGCACTAATTTGTATGAAATCTTTTCAAACGAAAATGGTAATAGTACAATTAGAACAAGATCTATCAAACATGTACGATAATCATAGTATAGAAATAGCAACCAAAATGGCGTGCATCAACATTAAAAATAATGATAATTATTGTTTCAAATGGGCTCTTATAGCTGCATTAGAAAACAATCATTTAAATCCAAAATATTCACATTATAGTAATGTTATCACACAAAGCTTAATAACACTAACAAATGGAACAACAATTGATTTCACCAACTTAACCTTTCCTCTATCTATTGCTGATATTAAGATATTTGAGAAATACAATTTAAATATAAGCGTGAATGTTTTTGGATGTGATGTGATAAAAAAAGAAATCGTTGGACCATATTATAAAACAGCTGATGAAAAAATTAATCATATCAATTTACTATACATTCAAGATGATGAAAACGATGAATCACATTATGTTTGGATAAGAAACATAAGTCGTTTATTGAGTACACAAGTTTCAAAACATCTAGGTGCTAAATATTTTTGTAATTTTTGCTTACACTATTCAAGCAGTGAACTCTTGTTATTAAAACATAAACAAGAATGCAATAAAATTGTCACCAAAATGCCTTCGGGTCTTAAGGATGATAATATATTGCAGTTCAAAAATTTTAAAAATCAATTAGATGTACCATTTGTTATCTATGCGGATTTTGAATGTATATTAAGTAAAATGAACAACAAAAATTCTAATAATATCACAAGCATTCAAAAACATATACCTATAGCTTACAGCTACTACATAAAATCATCTTTTGATTCTAAACTGAATAAGCTTAGAACGTATACGGGTGACGATGTTGTTAAAGATTTTGTTCAAAATTTGATTGAGGATGCACGTTTTTTGTGTACAAACTTTCTAATGAAAGTAGTGCCAATGAATTCTCTATTACCCCATGAAGTTGAAAAACATTATAATACTAATGAGTGTCATATATGTAAACAAATTCTAGATGATGATGATAGATGTGCTGATCATTGTCATTTAACTGGTCAATATCGCGGTCCAGCTCATTGGAAATGTAATATTAATTATCAATTACCTAACTTTATTCCAATAATTTTTCATAACTTTTCAGGCTATGATTGTCATTTGTTTATAAAGGCTCTAGCAGATTATCCGGGCGATATAGATGTTATACCACTTAATAAAGAATTGTATATATCTGTTAGAAAAAGAATTCAAATAACTGACAAATATAATTTAGAATTACGTTTTCTCGATTCTTTTAAATTTATGTCGTCTAGTTTAGATAAATTATCTAATTATTTGCATGACGATAACTTTAAAACACTGCAATCAATATATCCAAATCATTTAGAGTTTAATCTTTTGAAAAGAAAAGGTATATTTCCTTATGATTATATCGATTCAGTTGAAAAATTAAATGAAAATGTCTTACCTTCTCGTGAACAGTTTTTCTCTACATTAAATAATAAAGAATGTACTATTGTTGATTATGAGCACGCGTTAAGTGTTTGGTCTACATTTAACTGTCAATCTCTAAATGAGTATATGCTTTTATATCTAAAAACTGATGTACTTCTTTTAACTGATGTATTTGAAAATTTTCGTTCTGTTTGTAAATCAATATATCATCTTGATCCATGTCATTACTATACAACACCTGGTTTATCGTGGGATGCCATGTTAAAAATAACGAAAATTAAATTGGAATTATTCACCGATATAAATATGTATAATTTCATTAAAAAAGGAATAAGAGGTGGTATTGTTCAATGCACAACACGTCGAACAGTTGCAAATCATAAATATATCAAAACATATGATTGCTCTAAACCCTCACAATATCTTATGTATTTAGATGCGAACAACTTGTATGGTTGGGCAATGTCTGAATCTTTACCAGAAGGTAAATTTGAATGGATTGAAGATATAGATAGCTTTGATATTTCGAAAGTATCTGAAAACTCTGATTTTGGTTACATTTTAGAAGTTGATTTAGACTATCCTGAAGAACTACATGATAGTCATAATGATTTACCGTTTTGTGCTGAACTTAAAAGTCCACCAATACAACATCATAATATAAAGAAACTAATTCCCGATTTAACTAACAAAAAATCATATATAATTCACTATCGAAATCTTCAACAGTGTATTAGAAATGGTTTAAAATTAGTTAAAATTCATAGAATATTAAGATTTAAACAATCAACTTGGTTGAAACAGTATATCGATTTAAATACCTTTCATCGAACCAATGCCAAAAATGAGTTTGAAAAATTTTTTTTTAAACTTTTAAATAATGCGGTATACGGTAAAACTATGGAAAATGTTGAAAAACGTAAAAATGTAAAAATCGTTAATGCTTGGGTGAGTGAACACAACCGTTTGGGCGCACGAGCTCTTATAGCAAAACCTAATTTTCATAGTTCAACACATTTTACCGATAATATGATTGCAATTCAAATGAGTATGGATAGCGTAACATTTAATAAACCTATATATTTAGGGTTTTCAGTTCTAGAACTATCTAAATATAAAATGTATGACTTTCACTATCAGTATATGCAGACAAAGTATAATGAAAATTTAAAATTAAATTATATGGATACTGATTCTTTAATTTACACAATAAGAACAAACGATTTTTATAAAGATATTTACAATGATCTTCATCTAAACTTTGATACATCAGACTATTCAATTAATAATGTTTTCAATTTCCCCTTGCAAAACAAAAAAGTCGTGGGAATGATGAAAGATGAGAATAATGGACATGTAATGTTAGAATTTATTGGGCTTCGATCAAAAGTATATTCATTAGCTGTTGACGATAAAGAAGAAATCAAAAAAGCTAAAGGTGTAAAACTAACTATAAATGATTACCGTAACTGTTTGATAGATAAAACCATATATCACGATAAAATGTATATATTTAAATCTATCCTACATGAAATTTATACACAACAAATATCAAAAGTTGTATTAAGTTATGATGATAATAAACGTTATATAAGAGAAGATGGTATTAATACCTATGCTTGGGGACATTTCAAAATAAACAAAAATTGAAATTTTAATAAAGTCTAAATCATAAAAAAAGGTTTTTTCTTTTACAAATACAATACTTATTTATACATATTTATATTATTACATATATATATATATAAACACACACACATACATACTTCAATATGAGATTTATTTTTTACTATTGTTTATTATATTATAAAAATTTCAAGCACATTAATAAATAAAATATATAAATACATAAATAGTATATTTATTTTTGGGTTTTTATTTCTTATCAACTTTGTTGTGTATGGTTAGGATCAAGCTTTTGTATTCAAACAACTTAATTAAATCAACTGTTTCAAACACACATTCATACATATCAACGAAAAAGAAAAAACCACAACAGAACTTTTGACAACAGAACAACAATACAATAGGGTGGCACTTATATCATCGTTGTTAGTTTTCTCATACAAAATTAGTATACAAATCCTAACCAACCCCACCCAAACCCCGACCAAACCCCGACCAAACTCACCCAAGCCAACCCAAGTCGTGCCAGCCCTGTGCGAATCTCATTACTCCCACACAATTTCAAAAACTTCCACGTATATAAGTACCACACTATTTTTGCTCTCTGCTCCTATTTCCAGAACTCTCTTCAATACCCTACTTAAATAATCCAGCAATAAGTGTTAATGTGTTTGGGTACGATGAGGGAGCGAGCAAATCATCGGTCCCTATTATGTGACCAAGAATGAAAAAGTAAAGCATGTCAACTTGTTGCTTTTGGAGAATGGTGAAGTTCATCACTACATTTTGATAAAAGACATATCAAAGTAAGTTAGAAAGTTATACTAATACTCTTTAATTTTAATGATACATATAAAGGGTGTTTTTTATTGAGGTATAGAACTTTAAGTTGGCATCACTTTTTTAACTGGCGGCCATTTTGTCAGCTGTCAAGTGATTAATATTTAGTTTGGTTTGCCATTTTATCATGAACAGGTTGACAAAAGAACAACGCTTGCAAATCGTGCAAATTTATTTCGAAAATAATGGTTCAGTTCGCGAAGTTTACCGCAAGCTCCGTCCATTTTATGGTCGACATAATCGTCCATCAGAGCAATTAATTCGCTTAACCATGGATCGTTTTCGCACTACGTTTACTCTATGTGATAATACGCATCAGCAGAGACGTCGAACAGTGCGCACCGAAGAAACAATTGCCGCTGTAGAGCAAAGTGTTGAAGAGGACCCGAATGAATCGATTCGCCACCGTGCACGGTATAGAGCCATGATAACCGACTATTTTGTTCCCGAATTGGATGGCATGAATGTGGATGAGTTGTGGTTCCAACAAGACGGCGCTACATGCCAAACAGCGCACGTCACAATCGATTTATTGAAGGAAACATTCGATGAGCGCATAATTTCGCGGAATGGACCTGTCAATTGTCCACCAAGATCGTGTGATTTGACACCATTGGATTATTTTCTTTGGGGATATGTGAAGTCACTCGTCTACGCCAACAAACCAGAAACGTTAGGGGACTTGGAAGCCAACATTCGTGGCGTTATTGCCAACATACGGCCCCATATGCTCGAAAAAGCGGTTGAAAATTGGACCTGTAGAATTGGCTTTATTCGAGCCAGCCGCGGCGGCCACATGCCCAAAATTATATTTAAACATTAATGGCATAAAATTATCCTTCCAACAAAGCCAAATTGATGGACATTAAAACGATTTTCTTGTGTTTTATTTCAATTCAAAGTTCTATACCTCTAAAAAAAACACCCTATACTTGTTTTTTATATTTTATACTATGTACATTTTACTAATAAACTTTTGTATATTTTTTGTCATTCACAGACTTTTACACACGCAGATTACAAAACACAAAAGTAAGCTACATTTTTGTAATAGCTGCCTACAGTATACTCATAACGAAAATGGTATGAGTAGCCATAAGGCAGAATGCGGCAAAATCGTGACAACTATGCCGTCAGGTCCAGATGCAGTTCTAAGTTTTAAGGGGCATCAGAGGAAAATGGATGTCCCCTTTGTGGTGTACGCAGATTTCGAATGCATCCTGGAAGACATTAGTAATAACGTGAGTAGTAAAACCAGTCTGGTCAAAAAGCACACTCCTTGTGCTTTTAGTTACTACATTAAGTGTCTCCATAGCAATAAGTTAAATAAATTAAGGGTTTATACAGGGAAAGATGCTTCACAAAAATTTGTTTCATTTTTAATTAAAGATTGTGAGGATATTTATAATAATCATTTAGTAAATAATAGGCAAATGGATACTTTATCCCCTTCTGATATTTATAATTTTTATAGTGCGGTGAATTGTCATATTTGTCAAAAATTTCTAGGTAAAAATCGCGTTAGAGATCATTGTCACATTAGCGGTAAATATAGAGGTGCAGCCCACAACAACTGTAATTTGAATTACCAAATTCCCAAGTTTATACCAGTTTACTTTCACAATTACTCAAATTATGACTCACATCTTTTTATTAAATAACTAGGTGAAATTTCAATGCAACTGAAAGTACTCCCTCTCAATAAGGAGCTTTATATATCACTCTCGCAATTTACAGAAATGAGCGATGGTCATAATCTTGAAATAAGATTTCTTGATACATTACGCTTTATGGCTGAGAGTTTAGAATCATTAGCCTGCAATTTGTCGGATAATGATTTTAACACTATAAGGTCCTTATTTCAATCAGAAAAAGAATTCCAGCTTATTAAGAAGAAAGGTATTTTCCCCTATGAGTACCTAAATTCATTTCAAAAATTAGACGAGTGCCAGCTGCCTTCACGCAGTGATTTCTTTAATAAGTTGAACAATAAAGAGTGTTCTTTAGAGGAATACTCACATGCTGCAGAGGTATTTAATACTTTTGGTTGCAAAACAATGAAAGATTACATGGAACTTTACTTAAAAACAGATGTCCTCTTACTGACAGATATTTTCGAGAACTTTAGAAAAGTTTGTAAAGGTATTTATGAGCTGGATCCATGTCAATACTATACCGCACCTGGACTTTCCTGGGATGCAATGCTAAAATACACAAAAATTGAACTAGAATTATTGACGGACATAGACATGTACAATTTTATGAAAAAAGGTATACGTGGGGGAATCGTACAGTGTAGCCAAAGATATTCGAAAGCGAATAACAAATATTTGGAAGATTTCGATAAAGAGAAGCCCTCAGAGTTTCTTGTCTATTTAGACGCAAATAACTTTTACGGTTGTGTAATGTCGGAATATCTTCCTCATGGTGGGTTCAGGTGGTGATCGTAAGACGAGCTGAATCTGGATCCAAACAGCATATCCGACAATGGAACAGACGGTTATGTATATGAGGTCACTTTAGATTATCCTTCTCACTTACATGACTTGCATAATGACCTACCTTTTTGCCCTGAAAATAAAAAAACCACTGCAAGCGAAGTATAGCAAGTTGATAACCGATTTCTCTACAAAGCAATCATACGTGATACACTTTAGAGTTCTTAAATAATGCTTAGAAAATGGCTTAGTTTTAAAGAAAACACATCGTATTCTAGCATTTAAACAATCTCCATGGTTAAAACGTTATATTGACCTAAATACCAGACATAGAGCCACTGCTAAAAATGCTTTTGAAAAAAACTTTTTCAAACTACTTAATAATGCAGAGTATGGTAAAACCATGGAAAATGTGGATAAGAGGAGAATCGGAGCCGTTTGGGGGCTCAAGATTGGATATCAAAACCAAATTTTCATAGTTTATCTATATTTTCCGAAGATCTGGTAGCAATCGAAATGAGTAGAGTCAAAACCTGCTACAATAATTAGGATTTGTTGTACTTGAATTGTCCAAATGGAAAATGTATAATTTTCATTACGGGTACATCCAACCTAAGTTTAAGACAAAACTCTCATTGAACTATATGGACACGGACTCTTTTATATATTCAATAAAGACGGATGACTTTTACGCTGACATAAAAAATGACATAGAAGAACATTTTGATACATCGGACTATCCCACGGACAATACTTATAATTTCCCATTAATAAATAAAAAAGTTTAAGTCATGATGAAAGATGAAAACTGCGGTAAGATAATGACAGAATTTGTTGGGCTGCGATCAAAAATGTACTCATTCAGTGTACAAAATCAAAATGACGTTAAAAAATCAAAGGGGGTAAAAAGATCCATATTAGATAAATATAGTTTAGCTACTTATAGAAACTGTTTATTCAATAAGACTAATGTATACGATAATATGTTAACATTTAAATCTAAGCTTCACCAGATATATACTAGTGAATTAAATAAGGTAGTCTTAAGTTATGGAGACGATAAGAGAAAAATTAGGTCAAATAATATTAACACATATGCATGGTATCATTTTCGTATTAAGGAAACTAACCCTGAATACGAACTTGATATGTTGCTAGATGAAATTGCTAGAATGCAAGAAAATAGCTAAAATTAGTTAATTTTTAGTTAAGTAGTTAATTTTTAAATTGTATATAAAATCTTAGTTATTAAGAAACATTATTGTAAATAAAAACCTATTTATTGTTGTTAAAATGATTTTAAATAAAATTCTTTTTATTTAGAAAAATTATTGTACATAAAATCCTATTTATTAAGAAAAATGGTTGTAAATAAAATCCTATTTATTAAGAAAAACTATTGTACAAATGTATATGAATTTTTAAGAAAAAAAAAATGAAATAAAATATTGATAAGAGAATGAAATATGTGAATGGTGTTTATTACTTTATTGGCTTTACTCCGTTGAATCAAAAAAACTTTCGTTTTTGCTTATTTGCAAATTCTTGTTTTCATATCGCTTAAACATGCTCAGTCTTGTTTTCCCTGAGAAGTTCTGTACAAAACAAATTGAATTTCACAATATTATGAAATTCCATTAAATTTCATATTTTCATAAAGAGAAACAATTTAGATAATCGGATAAGTCCTTATATTTTTCACTACATACAAGTTTCTGTAATTTTCTATTCGAATAAATGATTCCTAAATTTCCTAAAAATAATACAAAACAGGGAATAATTTAATTTAATTTAATTTTATTTATACTAATAATACATTTGAATTTTATTTTATTTTATTTATTTTAATTATAATGATGGAAACATTTCATAGTATCTAATTATTAAATTTTTTAATATACTTTTGCGCAAAAAAGATATTGTACATCTGCAAGTATCTGGTCCTTCCTCACACTCAGGATCATACCAAGGACAGCTTTTGAAGTGTCCTTCTGTGTTGTCTTCATCTTCCATGATACCATATTCTTCGTTCTCATCTAGCATATTTTCGAAAAATTTGATCATCTCCCAATGATCAAAAAGCCTGAAGCTTTCGAAATCTCTTATAAATTGGTTTAGAGTACGTCTAATTTGGCTCATTATATTTGCCGATAAATTAATGAATGATGATTGTTTGAAGGTTTCTTTAAGACTAATTTGCTCTTTAAATTTTTAAAGTACTATCTTTTGATATTTAAAATATCTATACCATCATCTATATTCCATACTTCTTTTTTAGCACTATATATCTCTCTCTCTATCCCTTTTCTCTCTATAACCATCTCTTTCTGTCTATCACTATCCCCCACTTATTCACTAATTCACCATAAATATTTTCGATTAGCCTTTTAGAAGTCATCATCGCTACTTTTAAGATCATTTTCAGTTAAACATTTAAAGTGAGCAGAAGTAAATAAAAAATGGAGTCTACAACAAATCTAACATCAAAATTTAATTCACTAAAAAATAAAACCTTAATCCACATAAAGGAGCTTTAGACATCAATTAAATACACCATTCGAAAAGTGACAAGAGCAACAACAAAATATGGGCCAACACTAAAAGTTGAAATGGAAAACCACATAATGTTCCTGCCAAAGCGATATAATACTTTAACCGACGATGAAATTAAAGAACTCTTGAGCGGATCATATTGCTTAAGTAGAGAAGGTGAACAAAGCTTAATTATTGAAAGCGAGCTGAGTGAATTTCTAACTCAAAATTCCCAATTTCCAATTTGGCAATAATATATAATAATTTTGTATTTTAAATTATAAATAAAAATACATGAAAGAGTTTTGTAAAATATAAATGTTTGTGCTTTTTTATTTAATATTTTCAGTTATTTCATAAAGAAATTTAAGACATAAATGACCACAGGTAAATGTATTGAAATTCTGATGTTGATTATAGTTGTATTTTATATTTGTACCAAGATATTTAACTACTTCCGAAGGAGGTTGTAAGTTTCCAAAGCTGTCGAAATATTCTTTTTCATTGTTGTTTTTATAATATGCTACCCAATGTGTACCAGGTCCTGTTGATACGTCTAAATTGATTATTCCACATTCTATTTTCTTTGTTCGTTTTGGTAGAGTATTCAACATGAAAACTCCTCTAAAATGTGGAATATTTATAAAGAAACGGTTTATGTCCACGTCAGATAGTGGTCTGTTGGGTAGCATCTCTAAGAGTTTTTTGATTCTGCCTTGTAAACTAAACCATAACCCTTTTTATATGGTTTTAAGTAAAGTCCCTTTCCAACTGCTATAGATTCCATCGCTCTATTATGTCTAGTTGCTTCATCAAGTTGCTTTTTTGCATTCTTTGTTTCATTTACAGCTTTAGCTATAGCAGCACCTCCTGTTGTTAGACTACCAATTGCACCCAGAGCAGTTAAAATCGGTATTAGAGGCAAAAAACCACCAATTTTTGGGACACGTATTACACGTGGTACTATAATTTGAGATTTTCTTCCTTTTAATAATTTGTTAATAGTTTTTCGGGCAATTTTAATTGCTGAGTTAATATCTAATGGTTTTTCCTTCTTTAGTATTTTTGTTGCAGCTCTAATTGATGTTCTAAACAGTTTTTTATCATTTATCTTGTTCTTTTTAACATTTTTATTTTTCTCCACACCCATACCAAATTTTGTTTTGGCTTTCATTACGTTAGTAACCATATAGGCAAATGATTTTTCAGCAATACTACTATCTTTTGATAAAACTCGATCCCAAGCTGAATTTTCAAGTATTTTATCAGCTTTATGTCTAATGCTTAAATCCTTATTTTTTGAATAAGCTATATCGTGATCTTTACAAGCAGAGTCCAATAAATTAATTCCTTTGTCACCTCAATTTAAACGTTTTTGTAGTTTTGTTTCAGGTCCACAATACTAATATCCAGGAAGATAAAGTTCACCAGTTAGAGAGTTTATTTTTTTATCTACTATACCTAATCCAACGAAGGTGTTTTTATGACTAAACGTTTTCTGATATTGTATAACTATATCATCTGATTTTGTCGATAATAACAGGTAACATTTATAACATCTATTTAGTTCGTAATATTGTTCCTTCTACTATTTTTTTTTTTTTTACTTGCCTCTATCTTGACTGGTGGTTTCTCAGTCTTTAAACTTGTGTATTCTCAACTTCTGTCTTGATGTTACTTTCTTCTTTCATGCGAATTCTTGTTTTTTCTTTTCATATCGCTTAAACATGCACAGTCTTGTTATCTTTGAAAGGTTCTGCACAAAACAAATCGAATTTCACAATATTATAGGGTGTTTTTTAAAGAGGTATAGAACTTTGAATTGAAATAAAACACAAGAAAATCGTTTTAATGTCCATCAATTTGGCTTTATTGCAAGGATAATTTTATGCCATTAATGTTTAAATATGATTTCGGGCATGTGGCCGTCGCGGCTGGCTCGAATAAAGCCAATTCTACAGGTCCAATTTTCAACCACTTTTTCGAGCATATGGGGCCGTATGTTGGCAATAACGCCACGAATGTTGGCTTCCAAGTCCCCTAACGTTTCTGGTTTGTTGGTGTAGACGAGCGACTTCACATATCCCCAAAGAAAATAATCCAATTGTGTCAAATCACACGATCTTGGTGGCCAATTGACAGGTCCATTCCGCGAAATTATGCGCTCATCGAATGTTTCCTTCAATAAATCGATTGTGACGTGCGCTGTGTGGCATGTAGCGCCGTCTTGTTGGAACCACAACTCATCCACATTCATGCCATCCAATTCGGGAACAAAATAGTCGGTTATCATGGCTCTATACCGGTCTCCATTAACGGTAACTGACTCTCCAGCATTATTTCGGAAGAAGTATGACCCAATGACTCCACCAGCCCATAGAGCACACCAAACAGTCAGTTTTTGTGGATGTAATGGCGTCTCAAGGGTCTCATGTGGATTCTCTTCACTCCAAATGCGGCAATTTTGCTTGTTGACGTAGCCATTCAACCAAAAATGAGCCTCATCACTGAACAAAATTTTGCGATGAAAATCAGCATCGAGATCAATCTCATTTTCGACCCATACACCAAAATCACGACGCATTGCATGGTCTCGCGGCTTTAATTCTTGCACAAGCTGGATCTTGTAAGGTCGCAAGCCAAGATCTTTGCGCAAAATCTTCCATAAAGTTGATGGACAAAGCTCCAATTGCTGTGCACGGTGGCGAATCGATTCATTCGGGTCCTCTTCAACACTTTGCTCTACAGCGGCAATTGTTTCTTCGGTGCGCACTGTTCGACGTCTCTGCGGATGCGTATTATCATATAGAATAAACGTAGTGCGAAAACGATCCATGGTTAACCGAATTAATTGCTCTGATGGACGATTATGTCGACCATAAAATGGACAGAGCTTGCGGTAAACTTCGCGAACTAAACCATTATTTTCAAAATAAATTTGCACGATTTGCAAGCGTTGTTCTTTTGTCAACCTGTTCACGATGAAATGGCAAACCAAACTAAATATTAATCACTTGACAGCTGACAAAATGGCCGCCAGTTAAAAAAGTGATGCCAACTTAAAGTTCTATACCTCAATAAAAAACACCCACTATTATAGTTGCTATTACTATAGAGTATGTATCTTCAGGAATTCAGTTTTACTTAAAAACAGAAAATCCTCACAAACTTTTAAGTAAACGCAGATAAAAATTAAAACGTTTTTATTTTCAAATAAAAAAAAACTGAATATATCGCATCTATACACAGACGAATATTTACAACAACAACACCAACAACAAGAAGAACAAAAGACATCAATGACAAAAAAAATGAATTCAAAGATTGAAATAAACAAAATCTGTAATATAAACAAATTTCATATAGGCAGACTTTAACACGAGACAAATTTAAGTATGAGAAAATATAAAACAAGCGTAAGTATAAAAACATAATAAGATTAGGGAAGTCCAGACATATGATAGTATTTTATAGTACCAAATGCCGATACTGAAAACAATTTATTTCTATCTACATATAAATATTAGCGCAAATACACACACACATAGCAGAATTTCATATAAGAAATATCCAAGAAAATTTCAACAACACCCCACCTTTCACAAATCACGACCAACCTAAAATTCTCCCCCAGATATACATATAAAAATTCCCATGATCATACATACATACATATACAATATATAAGATTAATCTCAACAACCCAACACTCTCACCTACCTGAAATTACAGATAGTCTTAAACTTCTACAGACGTCTATACACATAGATTCTCACGGCTACATATTACAAGAACACCTCGCCCCTAATAAATCACAATCATCTTAAATTCTTACAAAAATACATACATATATACATACACATAACCAATTTACCTCAACAACATCCTCACCTACCTCAAATCACGATCAGCCTTAAACTACTATAGAGAGACACATCCACAAATCCCCATGGATACATATTACGTCAACAACCCTGCCCACCCAAATCATGGTCAGCCTTAAACTCCTACAGACATACAAACACACAGATTCCCCCGGTTTCATATTACTAGAACACCTCACCCCTCATAAATCACAATCAGCCCTAAGCTCCTACAGAAATACACACATTGAAATTCCTACAAACATACACACGCACACACACACACATACACACACACACACATAAACACATACCCACACACACACACATTTCCACAATTCTCTGTTGGTATTACGATATATGATGAAATTCATATACACAGCAACACCCAGAACAAAATCGCTAGCATCAGTTTGCAATATAAAGGTACTAGAAAAATCGGGACACGTGAAAGTAGGTGCTTCTATAAGTTTTTGCTGTATTTCTCCAAAAGCTATTTCTTATAATTGTTACATTAAAGTAAAACATACCGAAATAAAGATATCACTACCCCTATTGAAAAGCTCTTCTTATCAACCTGATCGGATTCAAAACATTTAACATCTGAAATTCACTTGAACATATATGAAACCTATGCCGACACAATATTTTCTATCTCCATAATAGCAACGTCAATAGCCTTAAAAACATATATACATGCATTTGTAAATATGTATGAAAAAGTGTTGATGTAACTCACACAAGCAATGACATTCTTCAAAGCAAAAATAGATAAGATCACATACATTAATCCAACAACATATACATACATTACCAAATACATTCCCTAACGACTTCCATTCGTAACAGGGTTGCCACTCTCTGCAGCTATTAGATTATTCCCCCCCCCCCAGAGATCACAAACTTAAATGCATACATACAATAACCCTACATAAGCATACCAACTATAACTCAAAACAGCAACCATGAGTCTATCAAATAACAATCACACACACACACACACACTCACACCCATACATACATACAAACACCCACATATACATGCACACACAACCAAAGAATTAGACTCACACACACACACATACACATCCCACACGTACATACATCCATGCACTGTAAGCACAAAGTTTCTCTACAATAACAACAAAAGCTGTGCACACAAGTATACATACATACACATGGCCAAAGAATCAAACTCACACACACACACACACACACCATATCAGCATGAAAATCCCCAAAATCCCCCCATTTGTAACAGGGTTGCCATCGTTTTTGTTTTTTCCCAGTTTTGAATTCCCAAAACAGGACTCAGGTCCCCATTACTAATCTACTCCTGAGAAATTTAATTTTACCAATAAAAGGAATGGGATATTACGCATTTACAGATCATGAATTCGTTATTTCCCCTAATGAAGCTTAATGCAATTCAATTATGATATTTGACGATGTTGCATGCTAAAAGCAAAATAATATACGTGCATACTTTTGTATGGGACGACATAAGAATGTTGATTCATTTTACTTATGTCAAACGTATACCAGAATTCCAAAACATTTGATAAGAGACAATGCCAATGTAATTATAATGTTTAAACAAGATGAGAAAAATATGAAGCATGTTCATAGTGATCATGTGGCAAGCGATATGAATTTAGCGAAGTTTCAAGAAATTTGTCGAGAGTGTTGGAAGGATAAATATGGATTTTTGATGATAAGCAAAAATAATGAACTAAACAATGGTCGTTACAGAAAACAATTTGACTATTTCATAACAATATAAATTACTTCACACAAAAGGTAGTCTTTAGTTCTTAATCTGGCTTTAAACTTCACACATATATTTTTTATAATTGGTCAGATGCATAAATCCTGATCTGATAATCTGATCAGCAACCTAATAATACCGGTCTGATAACACTAACTGATAAGCTGATCTGATAACCTAATCTGATACCTGTTCTGATACCTGATAACTGATCTGATAACCTGTTCCTATACCAGTTAACTGGTCTGATAACCTGTCTGATACCTGATAGCTGATCTGATAAGCTGTTCTGATACCTATTAACTGGTCTAAAAATCTGTTCTGATACCTGTTAACTGGTCTGATAATCTGTTCTGATACCTGTTAACTGGTCTGATAACTTGTTCTGATACCTGTTAACTGGTCTGATAATCTGTTCTGATACCTGTTAACTGGTCTGATAACCTGTTCTGATACCTGTTAACTGGTCTGATAAGCTGTTCTGATACCTGTTAACTGGTCTGATAAGCTGTTCTGATACCTGATAACTGGTCTGATAACCTGTTCTGACACCTGTTAACTGGTCTGATAACCTGTTCTGATACCTGTTAACTGGTCTGATAAGCTGTTCTGATACCTGTTAACTGGTCTGATAAGCTGTTCTGATACCTGTTAACTGGTCTGATAAGCTGTTCTGATACCTGTTAACTGGTCTGATAATCTGTTATGATACCTGTTAACTGGTCTGATAACCTGTTCTGATACCTGATAACTGATCTGATATTTGACGCTACTAAACATGGATGAGAAAGTTTTAAAAGAGCTGGTTACGACAAGAAATGTCTTGAAGAAAAAGCTCCGTAGTATAAAATCTGCTGAAAAAGATACACTTGAACAACTAAGAGATACATTTAAACCTATGACAGAACCTCTCAAAGAATTTATAAATAGTTCTAAAAATATTGGAAGAATCCCCAAGAAAGAAAAAAGTAAATTCCAAACAAAACTTGAGAATAACAAAAGTTTAAATTCCTTGAAAGCATCAGTCAAGGTAGAGACAAGTACTTTAAAGAAACTTGTAAAAGGATCCATATTTGATAACACCATCTTATTTAATGATGCTAATGACGTCAGTGATAAGGATGAAGATGAGTTTTACTCACAGACTTCCAATACTGAAGAGAGTTGTACAGACTTAGCACTCTTGGAAGCGAGAAATGAATTAGATACTTACTATGGTCCACATAGAGATTACAATAACAAATGGAAATTTGGTAGTAGTAACATTGAGCTAAATGAAGATAAAATTCAAGTTGGTGGTCAAAGATGGGCTCTAACAACTGGTTTGTTTTCTTTAATGTTTTATAGAATACCAAAAAACTATGACAAATTTGAACTTGAAATCTACAAAAAAAATTTAATTACAACTAATACATGCAGGAGAGACTATAAACCTGATGGTCAGATCAAGGGGACAAGAGGATATAAATATAAGCATATAATTCAAAAAATATTTAAAGAAAATAGTCACAAGAGTGTATCTAATGCAGTAGCAAATGCAGCAATTCCTAGTTATAAAGGTGATGGAATGATGCGCTTTAACTCCCGAAAACAAAACTATATATATATTGGGATGATCCCAATGCGTTAGTAGATCGTTTTCGACTACTGCTGGCATCACAAGCTGCAGGTCATACTAATCACAATAACGAGATTGCATCAATTATTGAAGAATTACGTGAAGCGAATATAATACACTAACTTTAATAAAGTATGTCTGTTGATAAATTTGGACACTATTAAAACGATACTAGTGATATAATTTCTATTAAAAATGCACCTAAACTGCTGAGGTTACTTATGGATACGAACAACAACATTGATGTCCAAAATAAAAGGATCAAAAATGTTGCAAAAGCTCTGGAGGAAAACGATGTCAATAAATTGTTTCTGCAAACTCAAATAGAAAGACTAAAAGCCAAATTATTAGATTGTTTTAAGGAAGACAATAATCTAATTCAAGAAAATATTCAAGTGCAGATCGAGGAATTACAAAGCGAAATAAAATTACAGATAGAAGACAATTATAAAATTGAAAAAAAACATTTTAAAAAGAACAAATTGAAGAACAAATTGAACTGCTGAATGAGAAAATTTATAGATTAGAAAATTACATGTTTGTATCAATAGCTGAAAGTGCATCAAGTAGATCACAACACTCCCCCACAAATCCGTAAAACTACTCAATGTCTCCAAAAGAAACTTAGTTGACGAACTCCATAAGCAACCCCGAAAAATTTTTGTACGCCGTAGAGTTGTGATGAAAGGATTAGATGATATTTAGCTGATCTAGTTGAAATGGGTAGTTATTCATCGAAAAATAGAAATTATCGATTTTTGTTGACTGTAATTGACACATTCTCAAAATTTGCATGGGCAGTACCGCTGAAAACAAAAACTGCACTCGAAACAACCAAGGCAATGGAAAATATATTTCAATTAGGACGAGTTCCAAAAAACTTGCAAACAGATGATGGTAAAGAATTTTTCAATAAACACTTTGGAAAATTAATGCATAAACACAACATTAATCACTACTCAACATATATCAGTATGAAAGCATCAATAGGAGAACGATTTAATAGAACATTAAAATTGGATGATGTGGAAAGAATTTAGCTTTAATGGTTCATATAAGTGGATTGATATGTATAAAGATTTACTTTATGCATACAATAACAAATTTCATCGCACAATTCAAATGTCTCCTATTAAAGTCAACTCAACAAATTAGAAAAAGTTGTTAAATACAGTATACAGTCATTTAAAGATGTTTAAAATGTCTAAATTTAATGTAGGAGATCGTGTACGCATAAGCAAATATAAGCATACTTTTGAAAAGGGCTATACACCAAATTGCACAACAGAAATTTTCACAATTAAAAGAGTTCAAAATACATATCCTACAACATACATATTAGAAGATTATCTCGGAAATCCTATTGAAGGTGGATTCTATGAAGAAGAACTTTCAAAAACTAGATATCCCAATACATATCTGGTTGAAAAAATTCTTAAAACTAAAGGAGAGGAGGCATATGTTAAATAGTTGGGGTTTTCTAGTCAACATAATTCTTGGATAAGTAAAGATGATATATTGTAGTTGAAGTAAAACAATAACAACAAAATTACTTATATTTAGCACATAATATAATAATATATATTTAAAATAAGAAATAAATCCTTTTTATAAACAACATTACAGTAAGTTTTTATTTATTTGCAATCATGTTGTCATAATGTCAATAACACTTACTTTGAGCTCTAACTCATCAGAGTTATCTGCAAATTACTTTCCTCCTATAGAGTTAAATGGTGGTTATGAGTGCGCTTTAACTGTTTCATATAATAGCATACCGAATGTAGACGTCTATAACAATATGTTTCACATAGGAGAACATGTAATTAAAATACCAATTGGATCTTATGAATTAAATGATATAGTTGATTACTTACATAAGCAATATAAAGACTGCAGTCCAACAAATAAAATTCGAATAGAAGCTAATAACAATACAATGCAAGTTAAAATTAACAGCTCTAAAGATATAATAGATTTTAATAAAGAAAATACAATTGGAAAACTTTTGGGATTCAATACTAAAATCCTGACTGCAAAGTATGTCATTACTCAGATCTTCCAGTCAATATATTTAAGGTAAATCTCTTGCGAGTTGAAAGCAGTATCGCTGTTAATACATACATGAACAATTCCAAGGCACATACACTAGATGAGTTTTCGATTAATGTTCCCCCTGGCTATAAAATAGACGAAATCCCTAGAAATCTAATTTATTTATTTTTTAGTCGACTCCCAAGAGATTAGTTCACTAGCTCTACGCGTGGTTGATCAGCGCGGTGACCTATTAAATTTCTGAGGAGAGGAAATAACCATTCGCATACATTTGAGACCAACTAAATAATGATAATATATAACACAAACATATGAAAGAATAAAGCTGCATTTAATTCTAAAACTATACCAGAACCTAAGCGGCAGTTGAAGAGATCAGTCTCACGAAAAAATCTAACCAAATCAAATCAAAATTTTCTCAACTCCTTAAATTTAAAATTAAAAACGAAACAATGAATTCAATAATGGATGTACTAGATAAGCCATTATCTGATGAGAGTATAATCAAAAAAGACTATCACACATATGTACCATATCTACAATCATACAACAATAATGATGAAATTCGTATTTCAATATAAAATCAAGATTTGTACGTATTGCCCAGTGAAAGTTATATATATGTGGAAGGATTTGTTGTAGATGATAAAAGCTCAAAATCCTCTGATTTAAGCTTTAAATTGAAAAACAATTTTGTAGCGTATCTCTTTGATGAAATCCGTTATGAACTTAATGGTATTGAAATTGATCATACCAGATATTTAGAACAGACAAGCACCATAAAAAATCTGATTTTTTTATCACCAACGGAAAGCACTGTCATGCAAAATGCTGGATGGAACAAAATTGATAATTTGAATATTGAAAATGGATATTTTAAATTCTATGTTGCACTTAAAATGCATATAAACACATCACTAAAAACTTAAATATTTAAATACATTATGCATAGCAATGAGCCTTCTTATACTTAACGGATATTCCAAACATTAATGCTGTAACGGACTTTTCTCCAAGGTCGCTAGCTTTTGAGTGCATGCTATGACTGACATTTAATGATCATTATGATCTTTTTATATTCTTAATAATTGCACTATTCAACTAAGATATGTGTTACTACGTTTATACACGCACTATTTGCAAATAAAACTATTTGCAAATAAATTAACTCACTGTTTATAAACCGTTGTACATGTACATATAAAACCTTGGTAAAAATTGTGTAAATGTACAAAATATCAAATAATAATTGGTTTTTATTGCCATTATTCGCTTCTATCAATATTTTTTGTGCAATATTTATTAATTTATTGTTTTTTATTGGCAAACATTTGTAAGTGTGGCAAGCTCAAGCATTTTATTTGCAAATAGTGCGTTAATCATGAATAGTTTTCTGAGTTAGTAAGTCGCAATAAAAACCATAATATGGCGTATAAACGTAGTATGTCTCAATTTTTGAATTTCGCGAATAAATAAAATTTCAATTACTTCATATTTAATTGGTGTAGCCACATTTTTTAATTTAAAATTGTACGTACGCGCAGTAATTTAGGCCGTCAATCACGTAATGATAAAAATGTTGCAGCATCTACAGCATCTCAAAGTGACGAACAGCGTGTAAATAATACTTTGGCTGCTCGAAATTCCGTGGCACGTGGTAGGGCTCTGCGAAATCCAGCTCCACGTCCGTATGTGCGACATACTTTGGAGCGTGCTGCATTCAATTATGATGCAAACTTTGATTACGTTTTTCATGGCAAGGTTTCAACTGGTCCAATGAGTACTGTTTGCAGTCATTGCAAGGCATTTAATTTTAAACATGAGGTATCTGGATTGTGTTGTTCAAACGGACATGTTAAATTATTAGAATTGAATCCACCACCGGAGCCCTTGCATAATTTGATAACTGGTGGCACACCAATTTCAAAGCATTTTCTGGCAAACATACAAGCGTATAACTCCGGATTTTAAATGACTTCATTTGGAGCGACAAATACTATTCGGGACAATTTTATGCCAACGTTCAAGGTATTTTTGTTTGTGTTTATTTAGATGATCGCGAAACGTACTATTGTGAAAATTTCAATCTTCAATAGATTCAAGGCCAAGTTTACCATCGACTGGGTTCTTTGTTACCCCTTCCTGATCAAAGCTATAAATTTTTGCAAATATACTTTGTGGGCAACTCAAATGTGGAAACCGATTGTCTTTGTGATATTTCATCAATTTTGCGGAGGGATATTATCGAGCGCTTGCAGAATATGTTGCATGTTGAAAATGAATTAGTGCGACTTTTTCAAACTGCTCTCGATCAAATGCCATCTGATGAATATGCAATTGTGATTCGAGCTTATAAAACGCTTCCTGGGCAACATGTCAGACAATTTAATGCGCCCATAATGGATGATGTCGCTATTTTTATTGTTTTATTTTCTTTTTTGCACTACGAAGTGTGCAGGGGTTCGTTATTGTATTCGGTAATGCATAAATAAATACACTCTTTTTTATAGTCAATTTGTCCTAAATTGGAAAAAAATTAAACTGGAAGATAGTACAGATGAATGAGGGTTATTTTGTCCTATTTTTTTTAATTATTAAAAAAGTGGAATGTTTTTATAAGTAATTTTCTGCTATTTATATTTGTACAAACACATAAAATAAACGAATTTAATACGAGTACCAACACAATGCCAAAGTGTGCTGAAGGTTATTGTTTTTAGAAAAGAGTAAAAAATTGTAACTAGATTAATATTTATTTTAATTAAAATAAATAAGTTTATAGATTTTGTAATCATCATGCATGTGATAAGCATAATAATTTTTATTATGTTTGCGGTTTGAATTCTACTGGAATACCTGCGCGAAGCGGACAGCCACGCAAAAGATGCCTTCAAAACAGATTTTGACTGCTCATATAGTTCTAGCAAATGGTATGAACCCGAAAGTACTTGTACAAGCTGTTCCAGTGTACTTAAGAAAATTAAGTCTGAAGAATTTATAAGCCCCTCATAACCATTATCTATCTTAATGATTTGGCATCATCAAATATTCCATGAGGCAGAGGACTGTAATTTCTGTGAAGGGGCTTACCAAAAAAGGCCTGCAATCGCAATATTTGTACTTTAGAAAAAGTTTAATAACTTTTACAAATATAAATCGATTCTAACAAATGGCATCTCATTCTTTTCTATATAAAATTTCCTTTAAAGTTTTGTGCAAAAAAAGATAGGTCTTAATAGAAAAAATTAAAATAACAATTGTTTATTTTCAAAAATTACGCAAAAAAATAAAAAAAAATTTACCCAATTTCTTAAAACATACAATTAATGCATACAGTTTTTAAAAACCTAATTCTTTGCCTTTCCAAAACTGTTTAAAATTATAAAATTGGTCCAAACGTGAGTGAGCTAGAGCTAGTTTTTTCAAAATAACTCGAATTTTTGAGGGTGTTTCAAAATCTTTGAAAACGGTTTCTGTATGTCCTCACCTGGCCTACAAGTCCAACTGGGTCGCTTTTCAAGTTCTGACAAAAAGTGTTTTTTTGTAACATCGTGTTATCGTCCCTATGTAATTTAATGGACGGTTCAGACAGGACATCAAGATTTCTAAGCAAATTATAGGAGCTGCCGTGAGTTATCATCTTCTGGCCAAAAACCGCATAATAGGGTGCAAATTGAGTTGTTTGATGAATTGAATTCCTCAGAGCACAGTTAATTAAACTTAGATTTTGATCCCACCGAGTCTGGTCCTGTTTTAAATACGAACGAATAGCGGAGATAATGGAGCGGTTTACCCTCTCCGAGGTATTCTACTGGTGTGAATAAATGGCTGTGTAATTATGTTGAATACCTAGTGTTGTGAGGAAAGCGTTGAACTCGTTCGTACTGCGCGTACAGACCATTTTAAATTAAATAATGTGGCTACACCAATTAAATATGAAGTAATTGAAATTTTATTTATTCGCGAAATTCAAAAATTGAGACATACTACGTTTATACGCCATATTATGGTTTTTATTGCGACTTACTAACTCAGAAAACTATACATGATCAACGCACTATTTGCAAATAAAATGCTTGAGGTTGCCACACTTACAAATGTTTGCCAATAAAAACAATAAATTAATAAATATTGCACAAAAAATATTGATAGAAGCGAATATTGGCAATAAAAACCAATTATTATTTGATATTTTGTACATTTACACAATTTTTACCAAGGTTTTATATGTACATGTACAATGCCTTATAAACAGTGAGTTATTTTTACCAAGGTTTTATATGTACATGTACAATGGTTTATAAACAGTGAGTTAATTTATTTGCAAATAGTTTTATTTGCAAATAGTGCGTGTATAAACGTAGTAACACATATCTTACAGCATTACATGTATGTACATATTAGCTATTTGATTTAATGTTTGGAATATCCGTTAAGCTATGCATAATTTATTTAAATATTTAAGTTTTTAGTGATGTGTTTATATGTTATTTATTTAATAGACCCCCAAAGTTGTGATTTACATCAGCTAAGTATATAAATCAAATTAATGGTTTGACTAAAATTGAATTGTAATGAATTTAAAAACGAATTGTATTTCAGTTTTTCAAAATATTAACTCAAGTATTTCGAAATGATGCAGTCTTCACTAAAATATACCTCGTGAACCATTACAAGTACAGAGACCGTTGATATATAAAAACGTTGGTATTGACGTCACCTTTCATGTAAACTCTGCAAAAACAAAATCGGTTTACGCATTCCAGAGAACATCAATTACTAACACAATGTAACTTATTTTTATATATATAGATTTCCCATACTTGGTCTTAAAGTAATGTTTGGCGCTTTTGATTCCTTACATGTCTCACAATTTCTTACATAGTTCCTTGCGTCTCGCACAAGACCAGGCCAAAAGAATTTCCTTCGAATCAACTCCACGGTCTTTACCATACCTCCATGAGCTGCGATTGGTGAATCATGAAATCGAGCGATCATATTCTGTTTTAACTTTTCAGGTATCCATAGCTTCCAGGCCTCATTGTCCTGTTCGATATATCCAGTGTAATGAGAGGTCCGTATGTACACATAATTGTCGATTATTTTAATATCGGGGTATTTGTCGGAACTATGATTTATTTTGTTCTTTAGCACCACATAGTCTGCATCATTAAAATGTGGAGACAAAAGATCAACTTCTGGCTCGGAGTACTCTAGGGATGCAATTTCTTCATAAGGAACTCTAGATAAAGCATCAGGTACCACATTTTCTTTCCCTTTACGATGACGTATTGTAAATTTGTAGCCCTGAAGCTTCCACGCCCATCTCGCAAGCCGCCCTGTCACATCTTGTTGTTTCATCAACCACATTAACGGGGAATGGTCGGTAATAACCTCAAATTATTGTAGTTCCAGATAACATCTGAATTTTTTAATGGCTTCTAGCGCTGCCAGACATTCGCGTTCGGTGACAGAGTAGTTGCGCTGTGCACTATTTAGCTTTTTTGACATGAAAGCAATAGGCTTTTCATTACCGAGATCGTCCAACTTCACTAGCACAGCACCGATGCCAAAGTTGCTGGCGTCGCAGTGCAAGTAAAACTTCTTAGAAAAATCTGCATTTGACAGTACCGGGGCGGATATTAGTAGCTTCTTAATGAGCTCAAATGATTATTGGGCTTCTGACGTCCAACAAAATTTGCTCTTAGTAGTTAATACTTCTGTTATGGGAAATACTATGGCGGAAAAGTTGGCCACAAACCGACGGCACCAACCCGCTAATACTAAAAATCCTCTCACCTGCTTAATATTGTTAGGAATTGGCCAATTCTGCACTGAGGCTACTTTTTCAGGGTCGGTCCGAATATCGCTCTTTCCTATTATATACCTCAGGTAGTTAACCTCGGTGACACAAATTTAGATTTAGATATATTAAGTGTTAGATTTGCCTTCTTAAATTGTTCAGCTATCCTAACTAAAGCGGACAAATGGGTACTAAAATCTTCGGAAATAATAATTAGATCGTCCAGATATCCGAATACTGAATACCGAAGATCAGGTGGTATCAAACTATCCATCAGACGGCACATTGTGGAAGGAGCCCGAAAGGCATTACCGTGAATTGGTATAGTAGCCTTCCTGGGACTGTAAAGGCCGTTAATGGTTTCGCCTCCTCTGCCAAGCCTATTTGCCAGTATGCGTCTTTTAAATCTAATTTTGATATGATATTGGCTTTCGGGAGTCTAGAAAATATTCCCTCAATACTTGGCAGAGGATACGCGTCTTTTTTCGTAACCTCGTTGAGTTTCCTTGCATCTAGGCATAATCTAATTATTCGGCTTCATCACTAACCTCATAGGCGAGCTCCATGCGGAGCTAGAAGGTTCAGTGACTCCCAATTCATTCGACCAATTTCCCCAAACATTAGTTTTTCAACTGCCGGTGATACTGGCTAAAATCACTGCTTCACGGGTTTCGTTTCATTGACATCAATATCGTGTGTTATTAATCCCGTTCGGTCCAAGCCTTGTTTCTCAAAATTAGCAAATAAGTCGATAATAGCATTAAGCTGTGAACGTTGAGGCGCATTTAACGGATAATAATCATCACGGAAGTCAAATTCAGGTTGTCGTTCGGATATAGGCGTATCTTCTAGTAACTCTGAAATCAGTGTTTTGGATCTATTCGTTATTTGAGTGCAAATGACACTACCAAATATCTCAGGAAAAAGATCAAACTTCTTCCAGAAATCTAGGCCCAGGATAAGCCGCTGGGTAATGAAAGGAACAATCAGAATTATTAATTTTTTTACAATGTTTTTAAATTGCACATCAGCATCTAAAATACCTCGTACTTTCTGCTGACTCCCGTCAGCAGTTTTTACAACTGACTGTAGAGTTTTAAATTCTTTAAACTGTGAAAAGTCAAAATTAGCTAAATCAGACCCAATGCAAGAAACGTTGGCTCCAGTGTCTAAAAGACCGTATTTCGAAAAAGACAAAAATTTTACAGGTGCATAGTAGCGTTTGTCAGAAGCATTATTAATTATAGAGGATATAATATATTTGCTGGTAGTTTTTCGATTTTTATAATATTCACGTAGACGTAATGTCGAGCGTTTTGGTTTTCTACAGTTATCTTCTAGTTGTATAGCATCTGTAAATATTGCCTTACGTTTTTGCAAATAGTTTTGCCATCGTATATGATAGGGTACAATTGGATGAATTAATTTCTCGTTATCTTTAATTCCCCTTTCTTGCACATTTTCGGGGTAGCGTTTTAAAATAGTAAGATCGGTTTGGATAGTTTTATTGCAAAAAGTTTTGAAAGAAATGGGTTTCAAATTTGAAAATTCTATGGGTGCTTGCGGACACTGTCCAGAGCTGAAAAGTTTTTTTGCTGTGTTACAGTTTTGTTGACACATCTTGGGCATTGTAGCTTATAAGTGTTTTTCAGACCACATCCGTAGCAAAACACATTTCGATTCCCCAGACAATCATCTCAGTAATGACCAATTTGATCACAATTCCAGCAATTTGATTAGGCTGTGTGATTGCTGCACTGCATCAATGGATAATTCCTGTTCTAGCTGGTGATCGCTATGTTTCCCAGAATTGTCTATTTCAGCTACTTGCCGACGTCTTCCGCTATTAGAACAATATTTAGGTGGTACGTTCTTCCGAAAATAGTCTTGGTCCATTAAATTTTCTCTTCTCTGTACCAAATTACGAAGGTGAGCTATAGATTGAATAGGAACATATAGAAGTTCGTGTCATATTTCTGGACGAAGATTACGAACAAGAATTTCTATCAGCTCGGCCTCCGCCATTGGAGTCGGGAGTTTATCCAAAATTACACATACGGATTCGTAGAATGTCTCAAAATTTTTCTGTTTCATTTTACGGTTCCTTATCTCCTCTTGGATGTCAAAAGTAGATTTAAACTCTTTAAACTGATACCGAAGGGCATCACAAAATGTACTCCATTCAATAACGGTGACCTTTTTGTGGTAGCGCCAATACCAATCTCGCGCTCTACCTGATAATAACACATGCAAATTTCGACATATAAAAGAAAAGTCGTTATTGAAATTCTCCTTTGTGAGACTCCTAACTCGATAAAGAAATTCGTCAACATCTATACCGTGGCTTGAACCATCAAATTTTATATTCCAATTTTGAATAATTGAAGTAATTTTGTCCGAGCGGATGGCAAAATTCCCATCTACATAAGAGGTATTTCTAGAGTTTTGACGACACTGGGGGCTACGATTATGAAAGCTTTGATGTGAATAACTATCATTGAGAACATTGTCTCGAACTGTCTGATGCGGATTATTTACGTATGGCACACTCGTAATTCCTGGAGCATTCCGAGATTGTTGAACTAAATTTAAATTATGTAAAATACTTGTGACAGTATTTTCAATGAGGGTGGTCAAGTTTGGCTGCCCAGTAGCTCGTGTAACATCTCTTAAATCATTCTGGGAAGGGCTAGACGCCATATTCGACTGAGTCAACTTATTGTTTGCTAAGCTGGGTCTCATTGTTTGTGGGGAGAATGCCACCTGGGGCAATCCTGGCCTTGTCAACTGAATATCGGAGCACAACTCTAAAAGAGGGGGTTGCAGTTCGTTGCGGTTTGCCTGATTTCTTGTATTATATTGTTTCGGTATAGCTCCTTTTCCCTTATTCCGAAGAAAGCCTTTTGACTTTTTCTGAGGCTGTTCTTGCATAGGCCATTCCTTTAGATGAGATAAGTCACACGGCGTCTTGCAGGAATGACATTCTGTCCATTACGTGTCCATTATTGGTTTCATTTCCTACGGGAGCTTTTGCGTGAGGTGGGCATCGTTCCATCATTTTGATGTTAGCATTAGCAGCAACCAAAGCAAAAAGAATATGGAAGTGAGTATCTACGCGTGTCTTTTTTTATTTTTATTTTTTATTTATAATAATGTCAACTGGTTTTAGAGTAATATTGATCCCTCTCTTAGTAGCTGCAGAATTTTGGCCTTTGGATTGCAAAACTTAAAAAAAAATAAAAAAAGGTATCAGTTATAGCCAATAATTTGAAACCAATCCAAAGAACTAAAAATGTTAAATTTTTTCTACCAATGTTTATATATATATATAAGTATGTATATGGTATCACTGGTAGTTAGTAAAACAAATACGACTGATAGGGAATTAGTCAGCAATAATACACAATGGAAAAAGAAAAAAAATTACTTTTGCTCTGTAAAGTAATTTGTGTGTTCAATATTTTATTTTCCTACTACTTATGGTATGAAATAGAGCGATAGATATGTATGTAATGAAAGAAAAGTTTTCTAAGATGTAACAGTCAATAATATAAGGATATGCCACTAAGTTAGGAAAATTTTACAAGACAGTTGATGACAAACAAACCGACACATACTCTGCTTTACACTCTATTCTTAACTGATTTATGTAGACAATAAATCGCACTGCAACACTATTGTGTTTCCAAACAAAAATGAGGGTGTCCATAGCTAAATTATGCCAATACAACTACTGATAAGTAACTATTTCACTAACTCCTACAAAAGTTATAGAAATCAATACCACCGTATCTGCGCACAAAAGAAATATACGGTAATTCTTGGTCGATATAAATGAACGATAAAAATCAAATACTCGAATATCCTAGGAATGTGTATAATTATTTCTAACCTATATTGCAGTAAATAATGAATCTATAACGTAGTACGGGAATGACATATGTACAAAGTGTAGAGCAAAAAAATAAGGGTTAATTTCGTTACCTTTGAGTTCATTAAACCAATTTTTTTCTACCCCACATTGGGCGCCAATTTATGTAATGAATAAGACTATCGTTGACATCAATCGCAAGATTATGCATATCACGAGCTGGTGGATATCTACTGGCACGGCAACAGATGTGGGCGATAGGAGCCTTTGAAAGCCGCTAGCGATCAGCCGGTTGGGGGGGTACTTGCCCTCTAACATGTCACTTGCCGAATAGAAAGAAAATTGTTGGTACATAAATACTATTGTAGACTCCTTGCAAACAATTGAAATGAGATTGATCATGCAAAAAGATGTTACATACTAAACCCCAGATATACCAATCCAAAGGGATATCAACTGAAATCTATAGAAAACCTCAAACGTGGTCTCTCCGAGGTGTTGTGAGGAAGAAACTCACTTCTACACCCTCCCTACCTTTGATCTTAAACATGAGTTGTGTATATTAAGATCCCACTGTCAAATCTATCAACTCTTTATCCCCACATTAGTAGGAAAACTTAAAACTGTTTAATTCTTCGTAGTTATAACAATCACTTTATTGAACAAAAAATAAAAATATATGCATTAAGTTCAGTAAAATCTCAGTACACTACTTATCTCATAATTTTCAGTATTTTTTCCAATATTTAAATCATTAAATAAAAATCCTATCAACATTATTTTTTTTCAAAAAAACAGACTTCTTATTTTTTTCTCTTGTCTTTTCAACAATAACCAAAACAGTTTATATATACATAGCTACTAATACCTAAAATTTGTTTAAAAGGAATTCAATAAGGAAAGTAATGTTTAACTTTGAGTATGGCAGAGAATCAGAACTAATACTTATTACTAATTGTCTTAAAATTCTCGTTGCACTAGGGTTTATATCAGCCAGCTAGGCTTGCCAGATGGGCTTGATTTGGCTTGATTGTCAAGCTTTTTCAAGCCTTGTCAAGATTTGCCAAAATTCAAGTCAAAAAGCTATTTGTCAAGCTAAAAATGAATTTGAATATATTTTCGATTTATTTCGATTTTGCAATAGCTTCAACACTAATAAGTTTCGACAATAGTCTGCCTTATCGTGGTTGGCGTATTTCAAATACGACTACTACTGTTTAGTAATAAATTAAAAAAAAACTGTTGAAGTCTTCTTTATTTAATCTATTACCAAAGGGTCGTAGTCGATAAGGCAGAATATTTTCCACTTTTATACAAGATTACAACTTGGCAACACTTGTAACTTGATATTATAAGCGACCAGCTGATGAAAATATATTGTAAGTTCATACAAATTTTTAAAATTTACTGGTAAGTTTGATATTTTATTTATATATTTAATCTGTATATAATAAATCAAATTATTTTCTGCAGATTACTTAAAAGATGCAAAACGAAGGCGCTGGACCATCGAAAAAACCACGATATACAACTTTTTGTGATAGGTGGAACGTGGAGCCACAATTTTCTAAGTGGATTAAAAAAAAGATGACTATACAGCAGTTTGTAAATTTTGCCAAACAGAAATATTGATTAAATATGAAGGAAGTCGATCATTGCAAAGCACATGAAAACAAAAAAACATAGTCAATTGGACTTTTCCAAAAAGTTGTCCCAAAGTATTTCCAGTTTTGTTGTGCCATGTGAAAGTAAAATAGAAACACAAATTTCCAAAGCTGAACTGATGTGTGTTTTTCATAACGTGATGCATGGACTCAGCTATAACAGCTTAGATTGCCAAATAAAACTTAGCTCGAGTATTTTCAGCGACAGTAACATCGCAAGCAAAATGTGTTGTGGTCGTACAAAAGCAGCAGCTTTAACAAGGAATGTTTTAGCTCCATTCTCGCAAGAACAAGTGGCTAATGCGTTAAAAAAAGTTGGTATTTTTCGATAAGCAGTGACGCATCGAATGTAGGCAACATTAAAATGTATCCGTATGCTGTTCAATATTTTGACATTGAAAAGGGAATATTTAAAAAAATTTTGGATTTCTACGAAGATCCTTACGAGGGTTCTATACTGGATATCGAACAAGTTTCCGCATATAGTGCTGACAACGCTTCCGTTAATTATGGTGTTCACAATTCTGTATATCAAAAACTTCAGAATAATTGTGACAAAATTGTAAAAGCAAATTGTAACTGCCACGTTATAAACAACTGTATTAAAAAAGCTCTAAATGCACTATCCACAGATATAGAAACCATAATAATGAAAACGTTTAACGAGTTTAGTTCATCAGCGTTAGCTACAGAAAAATTGAAGGATTGTTTTGAATTTGCCTCCATTGAATATAAAAACCTTTTACGACATGTTCCAACTAGATGACTTTCACTTTTACCAGCACTTGATCGCTTAATTTATTGTTGGCTAGCAGTAAAAAGGTACTTTTTAAGAAAAGGTAAACTAAATTGTAGAAAAGTTCTTTGGGATTTTGTTTCATATGGAATTCCAGACAATGAGCTTTTAAATGAAGACGAAGAATGTGTAATTGAGGGCTTATCAGAAGCTTATTTATATTTTGTTAACAATATTATGCAGGAGTTTCACTCATCTATTTTAGCATTAGAATCTGATTCATGTACAATATTAGAACTATACGATATATTAAACAATCTCTTGAAAACCCTTAAAAATAGATTGAAAGATAATTTTTATGGAAATAAAGTAAAAGTTATAATGAAGAATATTTCTCCTAAGGAGTTATCTTTTTTTACATCCGAAGCTAATACATTTTTAGAAGCCGCCATTGATTATTTAAAAAGCCGTTTTGATTTTAACAATGATTCTCTTTATAATAAACTGTCACAACTTAATTTAAAAAAGGAACTCTTGTCTTAGGAACTATTAATGGAAATTCCGCGATACTTAAAAATCTAGAATTTTATAGACTATGATAAATTGTATACAGATTACTTTTGCCTTAGAGAAGCCTACAAACTTCTTCCAAAAGATATTTCTAGTGACCAAATATGGTATTATTTTTTTAAAAATCAAGACGAAAAGGAAATCGAAAATCTTTATAAATTGATGTCATTTGTTTTATCAATTCCTGATAGTAATGCGTTTTGTGAAAAATCCTTCAGTGTCTTAAATCATTTGTACACTAAAGAAAGAAGTATAATGTCATTTGACCTTATAAAATCCGAGTTAATGATTAGAATAAATTTTAATGAAAATTGCAAGTTTTAAAAATTTTTTGCAAACAAGTGAAGGTATTGAACTAGCTAAATGTGCTACCAAAAATACCAAATATATGTGACAAAACAAAATAACTTAAACTAAAATACGATGGTTTTATGTTTATTTTTTATATGAATATGCATGCATATCTTTATATATTTTATATTTTTTTCCGTTGATCATATTAAAGAATTTAAAATAAGACTGAATTTAATGTAAATTGTATGACTTTGTAACTGTTTTTGAATAAATATATTATTTTTGTTTAAAACCATTGAGTTTATATTATTTAAAAAACGCAGATATAATTAAAAAATTCATTAAATTATTGCCAAGTTTTTTTTTTTGAAATTCAAGAATATTTTCAGTAAATGTCAAGATTTTTCACTGTTTGGATCTGGCAAGCCTACAGCCAGCGTAGAGTACAGAACCAACCAATAGACCAATGCAGGTTTCAAGAGATGTTTAGGATGATTGTTGGTAAGGAATGCAAAATGTTAACGAGGTTGCAAAAAAATGTAGCGCAACATTTGTTGCAAACATTGGTTTTGATAAACATACATATGTATGTACAGCTGTAGTTTTTTTTACAGCATGCATCTAATTGTTAATTCTGCTCCACTGGTTATTTTTTTTTTTTTTGTTTCTTGTTGTTTTTTTTTCTTTTTTGATAGATGTTTTGTTTTATAAAGGTGTATACTTCAACATTTATTTTAATATACTATGATTGGAAACAACTGCACTCACCCATATATTTTTAGTTATGTTGGTAACAGCTTATGTAGACGCCTCTGCAACTGCTGGTACTGATGAGTGTTTAATGTTTATTTGTAGGTAGGTATGTAACTAGGTAGGTTTGTATATTAAAAAAAATCATTATCGATATAGGTATCTCCAGAACAAATTAAACTAAATCCACAATAAAATAAAGAAGAACTTTCTTAACAAAATTAGACTTTTAATATCCCCTAAAAGAAACTTCTGGGTGTAATGGTTTATTTTTTATTGTTTAAGAAACTTTTTTTTAGAGCAGTGTGTACAATTAATTCTTTGTTAGTATAGCAGAAAGGCTGCTGAACAACAATTAAAATTATTACTTGTGAACAAGCTCTTTCTTTCTTGCTATGTAATATTAGCGTTTTTTGTTCAATTGTTAATTAATCTGTTGGTACGAACAAATGTGCACCAGAAGTTTATTGTAAGGTAAACTTATTTATAATTAGATATGCATGTATATGAATATAGCTACTGATGGCAAACTTAAAGCAACTTCCAGAAAAACGACTTCTCCCAAAACTTATTCCAGGTCGTGCTGTGTGGCTTAACGTCAAAAGTGTCGGAGGTAGAAGAGATGGTAGTGTTGGATTCTTTCTTGCGGATTTGTTTTTTTTCAGACCGCCTTCACCGCTGATCGACTGCTTATTGATTTATCTCAATTCTCGTTGGCGAAAGAATTTATGTTTAATTTTCTTTGCCCTCTTTGTCTTCTTCTTTGTGACTAGCGATTACTTGTTGGTAAAATGTACGAGTATGTAGGAGAAACACAAGATTTTTACATTTGCATGTGGAGAACATGTTGATAAAAAAAATCCACACCAAGTGATAAAACAGCAGTGGTGGCCCAATTTGCAGTCACAACGACCAAAACGTTAGAGTAGGTACAATTTGTAGGAGCATACAGCTTTTAAAAATTGTATGGGGCAATTGTTCGACCTTTGGGTCTGCTCGCGAATAGTAAATATTTTTCTTTTCTTTCGTGCCACAATAGAGTAAAATAAAATCTTGATATTTTCTTCCAATTTAGGTAGTTGGAACTGTCTTTATATCAACTCTAAATATTTGGGAGCTAACTAAATCACGTGTGTTTTACCTTCGGTTTTTCTTTTTTTTCACTGATGTTTCGAGGTTCGCTGTCGACCGGAAAAAGGGCTGCCGGCTAGCCAACTCCCAACCATCATACCTCTGTTACCAGATTAATATCGCCGGTGAGAACACTTTAACGTTAGCCGACACAAATCACTATTAAACACAGCTTGGAGGGTAGCGATTTTCATTTCACAATTTAGAATCTTATGACGTGCAACTTAATGAAATGCCAAGACGTATGCGAAGGTGTGCAAATTATTTAGCGGTCATTTCTATTTATTTCATTTTAATATTCTCTTGAATGCTCTCCGTATGCACCGATTATTTAAACAGAAACATTTAAATACTCTAGCAATAACATTTTCAGTTTTTTCTTTCATACAATGGGATACAGTGATGGTTGTAATATTAGTAACATACATAAATTATGCACTTAATATATTTTTTTTCTCTTTTTTTATGTTGCGTATATTGTAATTTTTCGTGGGAATCAGGAACAATATGATTACTTATATTTTATGACTCGAGCGTTTTAAGAGCTGTTATGAAATGACGGTGCTCATCGCTAATATACGTGCGTATGTTTTACACCCAGTCTACTATGTAAACTTTTCTATCGGTTAGCCCAGTCAAGAACTCTTAAGTTTTCACCACCATATAAGTACACAGACTTTAGCAACCTGGCTGTGAAACAAGTTGTGTTACCATTGACAAAAAAAAAATATTCCAGCAACTAACTTTCACATTACATATTCTTCTTTCAATACAGTTGGTAGCATAATGTTGTTGTTGTAGTCGTTTCAACGCAGCATACACACAATCTTATGAAAGCGTATATTCATACACATGTATGTATGTATGAACGAATGTTTATACCTTTAGTTTTTTTCTTAACACCACACATTCTGTGCAAAAACATTCCTATACATCCATGCGAACGAATAACACTGTAGGAAATTATATTAACTTTAAACTAACTTTAAACTAACTTTAACTAACTATTTCGCAACTAGTACTGACTGACACTTGTACTACTTTTAAAGTAATCAACTTACTATTTTAACATTGCGATGTCCTAGGCGGTAGTCAATAGTCTCACTCTGCATTACTTTCAGCTAACTTAAAGTTGATTATTTTAAATCACATGGTAGTCAGTAAATTAAAAAAAAAATCTGGGGTTCGAACATGCATCATCACACGTTGCGTACTCAACACGTTACCACTCAAATAAGGTATCATCTACATAACAACAGAAAAATGTTAATATAAAACTGAAATTAGTTTCAAAGTAGCTGAGAATAAATTTGTTGGCTCTCATCAAATTCGATTACGTACTCAACTTGAGAATTAATTTTGGGTTTGTTCTGGATGAGATTGCAGTTAGCCTCAAGTCAGTCTAAGAAAAGTTAACTATAAGTTAACTATTTATGTAGTCAACCACACATTCTCCAACAGGGGAGAATATTCCACGCAAAGCACAAGATAATGCCCATGTAGTGGTGACAAAAAGGGGTTATATAGAAAACAATGCTTATAAAGAAAATGTTTAAGTACAGTGAATATAAACAAAAACTAAGCAAGCCTCAGTAGCTGAGTAGCTAGTGAAGCTAAAAAGAAATTTGAATACTCTTGGTTCTATGCACAATAATTTTTTTGTATATTTTTAAAAATGGGTGATAAAACTATATATATAGAAAATGTAAGAACCGATTCTTTATTTTTACTGATTTTCAATACCAACTATGCCAAGACAACTGCGGTCGTTTCAGTCCAACTCCGAGCACTCTAACTTTTTTGGGAGCTTCAGAAAATCACTTTAAAGCCACCCGTACATGCAGACGGACATGTCTTTTTTATGTTCTGTTCATAAGGATCCAGAATAACTAACTTTTTGTGGCCGCAAATGATTATTGTAGAAATTACAAAAATCTGGACAAACCTATATATACCCTTTACCATTTTTGGTGAAGGGTATAAAAACAAGTAGATGTAGTTAGTTTAAAGTTAGATTAATAACTGAAGCCCACCTTGTATGCAGAATAATTTATATTGTTACGAAGTATAGTCGAAATTCCTTTTTTAAATTTTTCTTGGTTTCACTAATTCTGTTGACATACTTTTTTTCATGTTTGATTTCCGGATAATAGCTGAATTAGTTATGAACAGATAAACAGCTTTTCTAGACAGCTAAACAGCTTTTTTAAACAGTTAAACAGCTTTTTTGAAATAACTAAACAGCTCAACAGCTTTTGTAAACAGCTCAACAGCTTTTTTAAACAGCTAAGCAGCTTTTTTAAATAGCTAAACATCTTTTTTAAACAGCTAAACACCTTTTTTAAACAGCGAAACAGGTAAACAACTTTTTAAACGGGTAAGCCAGCTTTCAATTCGGAAATGTCTGCGGCAGTTGGATGGAAATTTATAACTAAGGTTGAATGAAAACATCAAAGCCTTTTCTATAGCGCCCATTCCACAACATCATCATGCTGATCACAAGAAATCTATATTTTTCCTTCCAACATTCATTATATATTATGAAACATTTTGGGACTCATATCACTTCCAGCATGATCATTATAAATATGTTTTAAATTTAATTCGCCTTGTTTAAACATTATGATACAGTTTGCATTATCTCGTACTAAACGTTTTGGAAAACGTGTATACGTTTGACACAAATAAAATGAATTAATGGCTTTATGATAACTCATACAAAAATATGATTTAATATTATTCTGTTTTTCGCATCCAACATCATCAAATATCATTATCGAGTTTCCCTTTGCCTTATCAGGTGATATGGCATCCTCATTCTCTGTAAATGTGTAAAGACCCATTCCCTTTACTGATTGAATACTCTTGAGTGATTGATTTCTCAATAAGTGGATGATTTAGCTTTTGTATGTATGTAGGAGGTAGTGATGTATGAATGTAGGATGGCTTCCAAATGACAAGTCATAGTGGTTTCTTTTCTCAATCCAATTTAATTAGAGTATGTACATATATACATACATATGGATGTATGTAAGTAGCTAGGGATAAATACAATTTTAGTGTTTAAATTAAACATGAAGTTTTTAGGAATTCAATTCAAACTTAGTTTAATTTAGCAAATTTTATATATTTAAGTATTAACTTTAGGATAATTTTAATAAGTTTAAGTACATATGTAGGTAAAGTTAGAGCAGTGCTATGCAAATTTAATTTAGATGAATTTTTAATAATGTTCAGTAGGTACAGATTCCACTTTAATTTTAATCTAACCACGTTAGCAAAATTTTAGATAAATTTAGGCCTTCAATTTTATAGTGAATTTAGACATTTTAAGTATTTTAACTGTAATAGGTACGATTCTAGACCAATTTAGATATTTAAATTAGCACAATTTTAAGAAATTTTTAGATTTAATTTTAGACCAATATTTTGAAGTTGTTAGTTAGCTCAGTGCCTGAAACGCAAGTAAGTTTTTCAATTTAAACTTTTTCTTTTAGAAGGTTCGGTTTAGTTAAATTTTTTTCTTAACGAAGGACATTATTTAGTAAACTGCGGGTTGCCATACTTTAATTACAAATTTCATTTTATTTCAATATTTTTAAATTTGTAATTCTATTGTTCAAACTATTTAGTTTGAACACTGATGAAATTAGTTTTCAAGATTCAGTAGTTTTCCGATTTAACGAACATTCGATTTAGTGAACATCGCATTTAACGAACATCCAATTTTTTCTACCGAGTACCTTATATAAGGAACAAAAATTCTATTTTGTGCTCGGTATAACGAACAAATGTAAAATTAATTAAGAAACATAATTGCTATCAGAAAGTTACTAAGAACGAATATAAATAAAAATGTACCGTTACTTATCTTCTTTTGATGGTTTTTGATATGTTCTAATGAACCAAATAATTACTTATGTACCCGTTGGGTACTTGCATATTTCACATCAATCAACAGCACTATTTTATCTTTGTCATTCATTTACTTTTCTTGAAAAAAAGCACCAACTAATAATAATCATATCATTACTTGCAAACTAAAGACTTCTGTTTTATTCACAAATAAGTTAGGATATAACAGATATAAGAGATATAACAGAAGTGGGATAAGATGAGTATCTCACCAGAACAAATGAATGTTATTGCAAGTATGCTGGCGGATGCAATGCGAACCGCGATGACCAACACTGCGTCGTCAGCACTATCACCAGCTCCAGAGGCCTTAATAAAATCACCGCACTTTTCAATTGGTGAATACAGACAGTCTGGTGGCTCGACAGTGGAAGATTATTTTACGAGGTTTGACTGGGCGTTGCAGCTGTCAAAGGTGGTAGAAGCTGACCATGCAAATTATGCGCGGGTACATATGGGGGCCCAGTTAAATGCGGCATTCAAAATATTTGTTAGCCCGAGACAGCCGGGCGAACTGACCTATACGGAAATAAAGAACACGCTTATTAACCATTTTGATGGAAAGCGGAATAAATATGAAGAAAGCGTGAAATCTGAATTTCATTAAGACAGGAACCGGGTGAGTCAATTGCAAATTTTACGTTGCGATTAAAACAGGGTGCTGGTTTTTGCGAGTATGGGGCTTTCTTACACCGCATGCTTATTGAGCAGCTGCTATTGGGACTAGAGTCGGTGGCAATTTGTGACGAGTTAATGGCAAAAAAACCGGCAACATTCGCAGAGGCGTATGAGCTCGCATACAGCAGGAAGCTGACACACACAAGTGAATACTAGTGATATTCCTAATACAGATCAGACATGCTAACTGGGATTCGCACCGGTTAAGACAAAAGGTAGTAAAAATTACGAACCTACGAAGAATGTCGAATGTTATCGTTGTGGGGGAAACCACACTAGAGCAGATTGCAAATTCAAAAATGCAAAATGCTTCGCTTGCAGTAAAGTGGGCCATATAGATAAAGCATGTCGTAATAAGTCCAGTCGAGTATCAAATGTAGGGGAGGAGCATTAGCTAATGGAACAGCTGAACCAAATTGCCAGGGCAGGAAAACTGAAGGTATTAGATCGCAAACTTATAGAGGTTTTGATTAATGGTAAGTGTGTGCAAATGGAATTAGACACTGGGGCGCCTTGTAGCATTATTAGTAAGAGGAATTTATGCGCCATCAAGAGAGGATGGAAATTGATTAAGGCGGATAGAAAATTCGTTAGTTATACCGGACATAAAATTAACTGCATTGGCAGGGTTGCAGTGCACGCAACAATTGGCAAGACTACGCGTTTATTACATTTATATGTGGTAGATAACGACTTTGATACGCTTTGTGGGAATGGATTTCGCATTTCGCACGCGATAATAATTTTGTCGATTTATTTACGCCGCCCAGAGGCATTAGTTTTGCATATGATGATACGTATTTGACATTGAATCAAATCAACAATATAGTATCAAATATCTGCGTACTTAGTGCCGACGAGAAACACCAGCTCCAACAGGTTATTGAGCGATTTGAGACGGTATTCGGAGAATCAGCTGGAAAGTTTATAGGCCCACCGGTGAAGGTGCACATGAAACCAGATGCGAGGCCTATTTTCGCTCGAGCAAGAGAAGTACCATTATATCTGAGGGAGGCATACGCCAAAGAGATTGACGCAAAAATTGCTGCCGGCGTTTACGAAAGAGTCGAGTATTCGGAATGGGCGTCAACAACTCAGGTCGTTACGAAGAAAAATGGTGGACTACACATAACTAGCAATTAAAAGCCCACAGTAAATAATCAGATGATCATCGACGAGCACCCAATACCAAAGGCAGAGGATTTGTTTAATAAAATGCAAGGCGCTACAATTTTCGCCCACTTAGATATAACCGATGCATACACCCACCTGGCCATTGATGATGAGTTTGCACATGTCCTTACACTCAACACAACCACACATGGGCTCATAAGACCAAGACGAGCAGTTTACGGAGCAGCGAATATACCTGCAATATGGCAAAGGCAAATGGAGTCAGTAATTCAAGGGATACCGAAAGTCCTTAATTTTTTCGATGACTTCTTAATTTTTGCAAAGGACTTTAATGACTTAATAAAGATTTTAGAAATGACACTAAGCGGAATGGAATCATGCGGTTTGAAGATCAATAGAAAAAAGTGCATTTTTGCGGCGTCATCGGTCGAATTTTTGCGCCACTTGATAGATGCAAGAGGCGTACACAAGTCTTCCAAGCACACCGAAGCAATTCTAAAAGCGCCTAAACGATCTACTATAGAGCAATTACAACTTTTTTTAGGTAAAGCATCGTATTATGGAGCATATATTCCAGAATTGTCGACGAGAGAGAGACCTCTTCGCGAAATGTTGAGAACAAGAAAGATTGTTTGGTCCGCAGAGGCTGATAAGGCGTATAACGAAATTAAAAAACTTCTGGTATCATCGCAGGTTTTGATGCCGTATGACCCGAAATTGCCGTTATTATTGGCAACAGATGCCAGCAATGTAGGTCTGGGCGCCGTATTGTCTCATAGGTTAGGAAACGGACAAGAGCGGCCTATCGCCTATGTCAGCCGAGCAATGAGCCAGACAGAATGCCGTTACCCTCAAATAGATAAGGAGGCACTAGCTATCGTGTGGGTGGTACAGAAATTTTTCAAATACCTGTACGCGCGGTGGTGGACGTTGATTACAGATAATAAGCCTTTAACGCAGATTTTACAACCCAACAAGTCATTGCCGATCCTATGTATCTCGCGCATGGCAAACTACGCCGACTTCTTGAGCAATTTTAATTTTAATGTAGTGTACAAAAGCTCAAAACAAAATGCCAATGCTGACTATTTATCACGAGTAACGCCGCCATGTAAAGCGCGGGCTTCGGATTAAAGGTAAATAGTTTTTCTTACACTGCTTATGACGAATTCGACAGCTTTATTATAAGACAAGTAGAACAGTTGCCCCTTACTGAAGATAAGATACATCGTGAAACCAGAAAAGATATGGAACTGGGAAAAATAGTTCAACTACTAGAGAAGGGGTGTTGCTTTCTCAAGTATGGATATAAATCACCAGAGGCGAATTATAAGTTATCGGGTGGCTGCCTAACCTTCGGACACAGAGTGGTAATACCTAAGAGATGTCGAGACGACGCGGCACATTTGGGCATCGTGAAGATGAAAGGAATAGCACGCTCATTTGTATACTGGCCAAGAATAGACGTTGACATTGAACGCATGGCAAAAGATTGTGACAACTGTTTAAGAACAGCCAAGTGCGCCATGGGAGAGAGTGCACATGGATTATGCGGGGCCGGTCGATGGAATGATGCTTTTTGTAATCACAGATGCGTTTAGAAAGTGGCTTGAAGTCAAGGTTACAAAATCAAAAACAGCTACAGCAACGATCGCGTTGGTTGATGAGGTATTTGCAGCGTTAGGGGTGGCTACAATGGTGGTAACGGATAATGGTACTAATTTCTCGTCCAAAGAGTTCAACGATTACCTAACTAAAGTAGGGGTTAAATACCATAAATACACCGCTCCATACCACCCTGCCACAAACGGGCAGGCTGAACGTAGCGTACAGACTGTTAAGAAGGCGCTGAAAGCTATGGGATCTACAGCACAAACGTTGAGGCAGAATTTAAATGAATTTCTACGCCAGTACAAGAATGCACCACATAGCACAACAAACATTTCTCCTGCAAAGTTATTTTTGGGACGACAGCTACGCACGAGACTGGATTTAATACGGCCGGAACATGCATCCAAAAAAGTAATCGATAGACAATTTCTGAAAAGTTCGTCCAGTTACAGGGTGTTTGGGGTCGGGGACAAGGTATATTTTCAGCCTAATAATAAGAGAAACGCAACATAGGTAAGAGGCACAATATTAAGACGAATTGGTGACGTACATTATGAAATTCGCTATGAAGGCAGAGTCGTAAAAAGGCACATAAATCAAATTCGGCAGGGAAGCAAAGGACGTGATGAGGTAGCAATTGTAAGTAGGCCAGTGGGTGACAATTCCAATGCGCACAACTTCGGGAACCAAGATGGAAGAGAGATATATACTGGAGCAGCTCCCCCTGCACGTTATGAGCCACCAATCACGACCAGATGAAACAATTATGACTCAGCCGGCCAATAGAAGAAGTGTAGAAGGACCAATTTCACAAAATGATTCTGGTGTGTCTACGTCAACCTTAATGGGATTCGAAACACCTCCATCTACAGTGAGTCAAGAAGAAAGCGATATCATACAAGCGGCAGCTCATCAAGAGACTGAACAGCCACAATTCGGCCTCCGTCAATCGACAAGGCCACGCAGAGGACGAGCCCTATTTTCTCCATAAACAGCTCCCCTAGGAGGGGAAGAACGATATGTTCTAACGAACCAAATACTTACTTATGTACCCGTTGGGTACTTGCATATTTCACATCAATCAACAACACTATTTTATCTCTGTCATTCATTTACTTTTCTTGAAATAAAAAGCACGAGCTAATAATAATCATATCATTACTTGCAAACTATAGACTTCTGTTTTATTCACAAATAAGTTAGGATATAACAGTTTTGTTTGATGTTTTGTTTGAAATCATATGAGAGTAAGTTGTGTGAAGTAATTTTTGCTACGAATATCAAAATGGATAAAATAAATCGATTGTTCTTAAGGGATATAGTTAAAATTATCGATAATCATCGAAATAGTCTGCGGGTTACAGGTTTATGTGAAAAATATGGGCTACCACCATCAGTAAAATCTTAAAATCAAAGGAAAATTTTTTAAGGAATGTTGAAAACAGTCATTTTGGGTATCGCAATAGAAGTGCTGTAAAGCAAGGTGAGGTCCCAAGAATGGAAAACAAACTTTTTCAATGGTTCTCATGCAACGAAATTGCCATTTTGTAATACAAAGCCAAAGAAATTCATAACAAATTTTATGGAAGATAGTCTAATGCAAGCCATGGTTGGCTGACCAGATTTATAAAAAATTTAATTAAAATTTTAATAGATGGATTGAAAATAGCCCTTTACCTGATGAACAAAAGGAAAGTGAAGAAGAGCTGGATGGAAATGAAATTCAAGAGCCCAAAATAAAACACGAAGATGTCATTAAGCATTTCGAAATTTGTATTAAATGGACTCAACAAAACAAAATTAGTAGCTCAAACTTAATGTTTTGGAGAGAGCTTCAAGAAGATGCCATTAAGAGAAAGATATCAATTAAAAAAAAACAGATCAGTTTTTTCAAATAAATTATTTCTGTATTATATTGCTTTATGAATTTTTCTTTTACTGACATTTTAATAAAATACGTATATAGGTTGTTTTAATATAATATTAAAAATACTACGAGTACATATTCTTTGAGTTTTGTACCAATAGTTTTCTATTAATTTTAAAATTATGTTTATATGATATTCCAAATCCATAAATTAATGATCATTACTACAGTAGTTTTGATTTAACTGCCTTTTGTTTGAGCGCACTTTGGATTTAACTACCTAAAATTATAAATTTTTGTCACTTTTCTTTAAAATTCCATACAAATTCGTATTTAAGTACAATTTCTTTACCTACACCTTTAAGATAAATTTCCTAAATTTTTGGTAATTTTAAACTATTTTCATACAAAAAAACAATAAGTAAAAATAATTAGTGTGATGATCGTAAAAGATAAGAAAGAATAGTTAAACATACGTAGGTAGAGTACTATAACTTCGTGCTAACCTAAATAGAAAAATGAAAAAATTATAAAACAAGGGAAATAAATAGTGATACTTACATATGTATTTACCAAAGGTAAATCAATAATTGTACACAACAATCATTTCTCACATTCCGTATAATTAGAATTTACGTTAAATAGCTGATGTTAATAACAATCTCTACCCAAGTAGATAGACTAGGGTGCTGATGAAGTGCGTTGCTGCACAGAAAAATATCGGTATTTCCCCCAGCTTAAAAGTCTAATTTAATTTTTCTTCTCTTCTTTAGAAACTCACATTAATTAATAAAAATATTTCATTCAATAAAAGAATTGAAATTACTGAACTTAAGCCTGACTAAAAATTACTTCTGATTAAAAATTTACTATAGTTCAATTAAAATCTAAAAATGTCTCACTTAATTCATCATGGGCACGTGACAAAAATATGTTCACTTGGCAATCACTGTTCACATGGCAATCACAAATGTTGGAAAACCAAATCAACGGTTGAAAGCAAAAACAAAGTAACATAATATCCTTACTATAATACTTACATGTATGTACCGACGGTACATCAAATAAGTAAAAATAATTAATGTGATGATCGTAAAAGATAAGCAAGAGTAGTTAAACATACGTAGGTAGAGTAATATAACTTCGTGCTAACCTAAATAGAAAAATGGAAAAACAGGGGAAATAAATAGTGATACTTACATATGTATTTACCAAAGGTAAATCAATAATGGTACACAACAATCATTTCTCACATTCCGTTTCATTAGAATTTACGTTAAATAGCTGATGTTAATAACAATCTCTACCCAAGTAGATAGACTATGGTTCTGATGAAGTGCGTTGCTGCACAGAAAAATATCGGTATTTCCCCCAGCTTAAAAGTCTAATTTAATGTTTCGTCTCTTCTTTAGAAACTCACATTAATTAATAAAAATATTTCATTCAATAAAGGAATTGAAATTACTGAATGTAAGCCTGACTAAAAATTATTTCTGACAAAAAAACAATGTAAGCTGCACATTGGCTTAACTGTACAAAATATATGTCTTCTATAATTATTCTCCAAAATTCTTTTTAAGTGAGTATATAGTGCGAGTAAGTGCTGATTCTGCATTATGACAACACAAAATACCTATTCAATTTCAACTAAAATTCATGCGTGCATACTTTTAGGCGTAAGGCAAATCATGGATTGGCACTTAACAATTCACAACCCGTTATTTTCTCTCGCTTCTCATCTACCGCCATCTATACTTCCTTAGCAAACAACTGCTTATCCAACTCCCATTAATATAAACTTAATTGCTTTTTCTTAAGCCAAGCCTCTTTGATCAAGATATAGCCAACTCACAAACCACTAGTATATAGGGAATGCTTGTTCGGATTACAGTAATTAAAGTAGATAGCGATAGATAACGGCGAATTCACCACCAAGCGGCGCTTTAAGCGGTAAAGGTTTGTATATTCGCTAAATACTGATGTGAAAGCTGTGATTCGGTGGTGAAAAAGTGTAAAAAGTAAGTTTGTGTATTTGCTAAAAAGTGGTGTTGGCGTTGCCATATCGTTAAAAAAGGACTAAATGGAGCATGTTGACGTAAGATGGCAACGATGTAAAGAGGTAAAATGTGTGTGAGTTGACTAAGCGTTGATCATTGTGGCTTAACTTACCCAAAAGTAATTAAGTTTATCTTAATGGGTTTTGGATGAGCAGTTGTGTACTAAAGACTTGTAGATGGCGGTAGTAGATGCTGCCTGGTGGTGAATTCGCTTTACATATTTTAATTACTTTATGAATCAATTAAATACTGTAACATCTTATTATATGCTGATGATGTTAAATTATTTTTGAGTTTGAAAAATTAATTGAATTATATTCAACTTCAAAATAACTTGGATAATTTCTATGAATGGTGTACCTACAATTCAATGGAACTAAACCTAGCAAAATGCAAACATATGCGCTTCTCCAGAGGAAGAGTTCAGTTCTCGCTGAACCTTCATCGTGAAGAGACGTTAAAGCGGATTTTTTTATACATGCAAACATGCGAAACAAATATAAAAAAAAAACAAAATCAAAAATCGTACAAAAATATTCGTAATACATATTCACCGTGATAAATAAGCTTATTGGCTTTAATAATATTTTTTACATAGCAAGAAAAAGCAAAAACAAAAAAAAAAACGTAAACACAAACAAAGTACCCTTGAGAAATAATACTCTGTATGAGTACATCAAAGGAAAAAAAATTTGAAGTGAGTTCTAACGGCAGAAATGCTTATTTTACTGTGAGTTCTGAAACTCTTAATGAAAACAATATAAATAATAAACCTGATGAAAGTCTTTTTCTAACGAAAAAGCCATTTTTTCGTCATCGATCAACTTCGCATTGTCCAATGCCAACTAGTGAATCGTTGACAGTACCATTCCCTAGTACTTCTTCATTTCAGTCTGCGATATCAAACCCAAGTTATCACTACAGATAACAGTAGCTCAAAACCCAAGGTACAAGTGGGAATGGACAGAAATATAACCATGGTAAGGCGTGGGCGAAGCCCAAATTCTTCAACAATTTCATCTGCTCCAAAGATGTCTATAGATAACAGCGCATCATCTAGCAATCGTCAAAATCGTTTTTCATTATTTGCAAGACACCGACGACAAGCCCTCTACATCATCGCAAAAGTCTTTTAAGCCACCACCTATTTATCTGAGAGAAAAAAAATTCTAACGCTTATAAAAAAACTACTGTCGACCATTGGTGAAAATACTTTTCAGATCATTCCAATTAAACGAGGTAATATTGATGAAACTAGAATCCAAATATATAATAAAAAAGATTTCCGAAATTTTGTTAGTGAATTCGAAAAAAATTAAACAAATTTTTACACATACCAACTCAAGAGTGCTAAAGGCCTAGAGATATGTTGAACCCGAAGAAGTAAAATGTGCACTTGTAGACCAAAGATTTGAGGTAAAAAATGTTACCAAAATAATTAATAGAAAAAAGGTCCCCCAACCCCTATTTCGGGTTGAACTGGAGCCGAATGACATACAATTGAAAAAAATGAAACCCATCCAATTTATAGCGCAAAGTATCTCTTACATCGAAAAATCACAGTTGAAGAGCCACGTAAGTGTTCAGGTCCCGCACAGTGCCATAATTGCCAAGAATATGGCCATACGAAAACTTACTGCAAGTTACCTACAGTGTGTGTTATCTGCGGTGAATTGCATGGTACTGCTAGCTGCACTAAGCCAAAAGATTAAGCAGAAAAAAATTAAGTAATTGTGGAGGTAATCACACAGCTAACTATAGAGGGTGCGCTGTATATTCTTTCGTTAAATAGGCTATGCGTCAAAAACCCATATTAACTCCAGCTCAACCAGTAAGCGCGAACTCCGCCACTTTTGCTCAAATGAGCCAACCAGTTACTTCACGTGTATCGTATGCTGATGCTGCTAAGACTAGTTCAATTCCCACACAAAATGTTCCACCGCCAAATAATTCAACAAATTCAAACTCAAGCATTAATTAACAAGCCATGAACACGTTAAAAATATGTTTCTGGAACGCAAACGGCATTCGCCAACATAAAAATGAACTTGAGCACTTCCTCATGGAAAAAATATTGATATAATGTTGGTTTCTGAGACTGATTTGACCTCAAGAAGCTTATTTAAAATAAATGGTTGCGCTTTATATGATACAAAGGACCTGAGAGGGGGAGCATGCGGTGGATCAGCAATTCCAAATAAGTCAGGACTCAAGCACTATGTCCTTTTCAACGTTAGTGAAGAATATTTGCAAGCAACGAATATTTTCGTAAAAAAGTTTTGTGCGAATTTCGTGATATCATCAATTTACTCACCTCACAGATTTTCAGTTACCGAAGATCAGTATGAGAAGTTCTATAAATCGCTTGGATCTTGTTTCGTGGCAGCTGGTGACTACAATGCAAAACATACGTACTGGGGATCGCGTCTTGTTACACCTAGAGGTCGAGCCTTGTTCAATACAATTTCAAAAATGGGCTTAGATATCATTTCGAGTGGGGAGCCTACTTACTGGCCTACTGACGTAAGAAAAATTCCAGATGTTATAGATTTTGCCGTCACGAAAAATATTCATAGGGACTTAATTCATGAAGACGCCTCTCTAGATCTGTCTTCCGATCACTCTCCAACAATAGTTAAAATTTTCAACCTACTAAACAGTGATTTAACTAACTCATATGTGAAGTTGATTAATGGAATCAGCTGGCTGGCATTCAAAAAATATCTTAGTAGTCACTGCGTAGAAAACATTCAGCTTAGATCACATGATGATATTGAATTTAACATTGCCAATCTTAATGAAAATATTAAACAAGCTGCTGAACACGCCACTACCTCCTATCCGCAGACCGGCTTTAACAGAATTTATTCTACGGAAATTGAACGTCTTGTATGTGAAAAAAGGAGAGCTAGAAGAGAATGCCAACAACACAGATCACCCCTAAATAAAATTAGACTTAAAGAATGTACTAAACGACTCAAAGAGCTGCTATCTTCGGAAAAAGCTGCACCACTGAAAAAGTATTTAGAAGGTATTGATGTAACGTCCGCATCTAATTACTCTTTATGGCGTGCTACTAGAAATCTTAAAAGACCCGTTGATCTTAAATCGCCACTGCATACTGCGACCGGAGGCTGGGCAAGAAGCGATAGTGAGAAAGGTAACTTATTTTCTGAGCATTTGAAATCTGTATTCACTCCTAACTAATTTACGGGTGCTGCTGATTTACCGAGTGTAGTTTCTCTACCCCCTCGTCCCTTAAGGTATAAGATGCGTGAAGTACAAAAAGTAATTGCTGAACTCAACCCGAAGAAAGCTCCAGGTATTGATGACGTTAGTAACAAAATGCTCATGAACTTGACTCATATTGCAACAAGAATCCTGCTATTTATTTTTAATGCTATTTTAAGAATGCAGTATTTTCCACATAACTGGAAACTTCCCAAGATCAAAATGATTCCAAAGGCGAGCAAAGATCTTACCAAGACTGAGTCATATAGGCCCATAAGCTTACTATCTACAATTTCAAAGCTTTTCGAAAAGCTGCTCATGACTAAATTGTCCAAAATTTTAACTGATAATGGGTGCATCCCGGACCATCAATTTGGCATTAGAAGTCAGCATAGCACCATTGAACAAACGCATAGACTGGTCCAAGTTGTAAGAAGAACATTTGAAGAAAAGAAGTATTGTTCTGCTCTCTTTATTGATGTTTCTCAGGCGTTTGATAAAGTATGGCACGAAGGTCTAGTTTTAAAATTGAAGATATATCTGCCAATAAACATTCAAAACCTTTTGGAAAGTTATATTATTGATATGAAGTTCACTCTTATGGAGGGAAAGTTCACGAGTGTGCCCGAATCTATATCTTCTGGTGTGCCGCAGGGTAGTATTCTGGGTCCTGTCTTGTATTTAATATATACTTGTGATATGCCTGTGAGCAATAACATCCACACCTCCACATTTGCCGATGATACAGCCTGTATGAGTGTGCACGAAAGCCCTTATGAGGCATCCCGCAGTCTCCAGGAACATATAACCCACCTGAAAATATGGTTGAACTTATGGAGAATTAAAGTCAATGAACAAAAGTGTGTCCATATAACGTTCACCCTAAGCAGAGATACTTGCTCCCCCATTCGAATCAACAATCAAAATATTCCTCAACATTCCCAAGTGAAATACCTTGGTATACACCTTGATCGGAGACTTACATGGAAACATCATATTGACTCTAAGTTAACTCAGATGAAACTTAAGTTAATTCAAATATATTGGTTGATTGGCAGAAACTCAACAATCAGCCTAGACTGCAAACTTTTACTATACAAGTCGCTTTTGAAGCCAATATGGTGCTACGGAATTCAGTTATGGGGCACTGCTTCAGCTTCCAATGTCCAGAGAATCCAACGAAGGCAAAACAAAATTTTACAGTTAATAACATCGGCTCCATGGTACATCAAAAATTCTAATATACATCGTGATTTAAATATGCCACTAGTGACTGAAGAAATTTGCAAAATACGCAGGCAAATATTTAACTCGAATCACATCCTAATCCGCTTGCTCGTAATATTTTGAACTTTACTGGACACATCCGCCTAAAAAAGAGGGACACAAGGGATCTTATACCTAACACTCCAGATGGGACTACTTAAAAATACTGTTTTTCCCCTTTTTTTGATTATCACTACTAATGTATTATTTATAACTATCACTAAGTTTATTTCCAACACTGGTCGGGCCTAATAATTTTTTTTATAGATTTAAGATTTGAATAGTTATTGTTAGTTCATATATGAAGATACAATAAATAAATACATGTAAAAAAAAGCACATTTTCAGACTTGGGGATTTTGCTTGACTCAAAGCTAAGTTTTGTCAAGCACATTTCAATGAGTGTAAATAAATCCCGTGGAGTTTTAGCTTTTATTTAACGATGGGCAAAAGAATTCAAAGACTCGCTCATTACTAAAACCTTATACATATCGCTTGTAAGACCGATTTTGGAATATGAATCTATTATATGGGATCCCGTTCTACAATGTTCACATTGATCACATCGAATCCGTACAAAAGCAGTTCCTTATATATAGTTTAAAAGATATCTATAGAGACTTTTTAACCCTTCCCTCTTTTTCTCCAAGGTTAGCTGAAATGAATTTGCCAACATTAAAAAGCCGAAGAACCATGGTCAATCTAATCAATGGTAATATACGATCGGAGTTTATATTGAATAATTTCTACTTCCATATTCCTCAACGATCTTTACGATCTTGCAGCTTGCTTCATCTCACCACTTACCAAACTAACTTTGCAATGAATGATCCTTGGAGAAGAATATGCTGCTGTTTCAATGAAATGTCCCGTTTTATTGATTTTTCATCTAATTTGGATGTTATAAAACGTAATATTATTGTTCACTTAAATAGCTAATTTATTCTAATTTATGTTTTACTAAATTGTATGTCCTACATCAGTCAGAAAGGAATTTTTCTATAGGCTTGTAATAATAATAAATAAAAAAATAAATAAATAAATAAGTATAGATGGCGGTAGTGGAGAAGGAAGGGAAAATAACGGGCTGTGAATTGTTAAGTGACAATCCATGAGGCTTGGCTTATGGTGGTGAACACTAAATGAAGTTGGGATTTATATTTAACGCCTAAAAGTATGCACGCATGGATTTTAGTTGAAATTGAATAGATATTTTGTGTTGTCATAATGCAGAATCAGGCTTTACTCGCACTATATACTCACTTAAAAAGAATTTTGGAGAATAATTATAGAAAACATATATTTTGTGCAGTTAAGTCAATGTGCAGCTTACATTGTTTTTTTTTTTTGTATGAAAATAGTTTAAAATTACCAAAAATTTAGGACATTTATCTTAAAGGTGTAGGTAAAGAAAGTGTACTTAAATACGAATTTGTATGGAATTTTAAAGAAAAGTGAAAAAAAATTTATAATTTTAGGTAGTTAAATCCAAAGTGCGCTCAAACAAAAGGCAGTTAAATCAAAACTACTGGAGTAATGATAATTAATTTATAGATTTGGAGTAACACACAAATATAATTTTAAAATTATGTTATTTGAAATTTATTATAACATTCAATGAAAGATTTTGTAAATACAAAATTTTTTTTGTTTTGAAGTTTGTATGAAAAATAAAAATTTTTTAACATATTTATGTTTCCTTTCATACAAATTTTAAACGTTTATAAACCAAATATTTTACAAAACCTATTAGTTTTAAGAAATAATAACAGGAGGGAGTTTATTATTTTATTTACCAAACCGTCTCCAACGACAGCTTTTATGACTTAACAATTTCTGATATTGTATAACCATAGTATTTTATTTTTCCTATAATAAAATATAATATTTACGAATTGTATTAAGATGAAAAAAGTGCGTTTAGTAAAACATAAAAATATTTTAACAAAATTCTATTCGTGCTCTAATAGTTGATCAATCATTTCATCAATTGTAGAAAAACTAATGTAATGCTTAGTTTAATCGAAAGCCCAAATCGATTAAAGTTTAAATAAGTATAATATAAGTATCTTGAAAAACTAATTTCATCAGTAAAGGGAATGGGTCTTTACACATTTACAGAGAATGAGGATGTCATATCACCTGATAAGGCAAAGGGAAACTCTATAATGATATTTGATGATGTTGGATGCGAAAAACAGAATAATATTAAATCATATTTTTGTATGAGTTATCATAAAGCCATTAATTCATTTTATTTGTGTCAAACGTATACACGTTTTCCAAAACGTTTAGTACGAGATAATGCAAACTGTATCATAATGTTTAAACAAGACGAATTAAATTTAAAACATATTTATAATGATCATGCTGGAAGTGATATGAGTTCCAAAATGTTTCATAATATATACAATGAATGTTGGAAGGAAAAATATGGATTTCCTGTGATCAGCAAGGATGATGATGTGTGGAATGGGCGCTATAGAAAAGGCTTTGATGTTCTCATTCAACCTTAGTTATAAATGTTCATCCAACTGCTGCAGACATTTTCTAATTAAAAGCTGCCTTACCTGTTTAAAAAGTTGTTTACCTGGTTCGCTGTTTAAAAAAGGTGGTTAGCTGTTTGAAAAGGCTGTTTAGCTGTTATAAAAGGTGTTGAGCTGTTTACAAAAACTGTTTAGCTGTTTAAAAGAGCTGTTTAGTTATTTAAAAAAGCTGTTTAACTGTTTAGAAAAGCTGTTTAGCTGTTTAAAAAAGCTGTGTAGCTGTCTAGAAAAGCTGTTTACCTGTTTATAACTAATTCAGCTATTATCCGGCAATCAAACATGAAAGAAAGTATATCAGAAATAGTGAAACCATGAAAAATTCTAAAAAGGAATTTCGACTATACTTCGTAACAATATAAATTGCATATCTGCATACAAGGTGGGCTTCAGCTATTAATCTAACTTTAAACTTACTACATATACTTGATTTTTTATGTTAAGGTATCAGATATCAGAGTAGGCTATCAGGTATCTGATTAGCTTAATAGCTAAACGTACTACTGATCCAGTCACTTGCCGGTGTATCATTTGCATTTCAGATAAAAATTATATTAAATAATATAGGGTGTTTTTTTCAGAGGTATAGAACTTCGAATTGAAATAAAACACAAGAAAATCGTTTTAATGTCCATCAATTTGGCTTTATTGCAAGGATAATTTTATGCCATTAATGTTTAAATATGATTTCGGGCATGTGGCCGCCGCGGCTGGCTCGAATAAAGCCAATTCTACAGGTCCAATTTTCAACCACTTTTTCGAGCATATGGGGCCGTATGTTGGCAATAACGCCACGAATGTTGGCTTCCAAGTCCCCTAACGTTTCTGGTTTGTTGGCGTAGACGAGCGACTTCACATATCCCCAAAGAAAATAATCCAATGGTGTCAAATCACACGATCTTGGTGGCCAATTGACAGGTCCATTCCGCGAAATTATGCGCTCATCGAATGTTTCCTTCAATAAATCGATTGTGACGTGCGCTGTTGTGCATGTAGCGCCGTCTTGTTGGAACCACAACTCATTCACATTCATGCCATCCAATTCGGGAACAAAATAGTCGGTCAGTCGGCTCCAATTGCTGTGCACGGTGGCGAATCGATTCATTCGGGTCCTCTTCAACACTTTGCTCTACAGCGGCAATTGTTTCTTCGGTGCGCACTGTTCGACGTCTCTGCGGATGCGTATTATCACATAGAGTAAACGTAGTGCGAAAACGATCCATGGTTAACCGAATTAATTGCTCTGATGGACGATTATGTCGACCATAAAATGGACGGAGCTTGCGGTAAACTTCGCGAACTGAACCATTATTTTCGAAATAAATTTGCACGATTTGCAAGCGTTGTTCTTTTGTCAACCTGTTCATGATGAAATGGCAAACCAAACTAAATATTAATCACTTGACAGCTGACAAAATGGCTGCCAGTTAAAAAAGTGATGCCAACTTAAAGTTCTATACCTCAATAAAAAACACCCTTTAGAACTGTGTTATAATTCATATCATTATTCAATTAAAATAAAACAAATTGCTATACATACATGCATATACATATGAACAGTTATGATTTTTTTCAATTGATATGCTATTCAAATAAACTTTGAGGATTAAGCGATACACATATCTAAAATTAATAATAAACAAAAACTAAATAATAAAAAATTTGCAAGTACGCAAAAACAAAAAAATTTTGAATCCAAATTTGAACAGTCCAACTAACTGAATATATATAGTTTAAATTTCTATTTATTAAATTTAAGTTGAAATCAAAAACAGTTATTTCATTCATTTTTTTCAATATTTTATTTTATATTTTATCTTATCAGCTAAACAAAATACAAGATATGTTTTTTTCTTATCTTAAGTTAATTAGTAACCCATGTTTATATTAAGGAGGATGTCATTATAATCTTCCATAAGTTCATTAGACAAGTTTGATTCTTTTATTGCTGTTTTTAATTCTGGTGTTGATGATGTAGTTAAATGCGAAGAACTTGTTCCATAATGTCCCCATGCATATGTATCACAACCATTTTCTATAATAAATTTCTTATCATCTAAATAACTTAAAGTTAACTTAGTAACATGTTGTGTTTAAATTTGATGCACCTAGATCTAAATCTATACATAGAATCATAATAAATTTTTTTTCCAACAAGCATTTTCTAAAATCATTAATAGTTAGTTTAGATGTTACATACTGTTTAACACCCATAATTTTTTTAATATCCGTATCTGCTCTATCTTTTTTAACTGAATACATTTTAGCTCTTAAACCAATGAATTCTTTAATTGCATTCATCTTTCATCATACCTAATACTTTTTTATTAACTAATGGAAAATTATAAACGTTTTCTCTCGAATATGCAGATGTATCAAAATGTTAGTTGATATCATTTCGAATATCATTATATATATATGTCATTTGTTCTAACGTCATACATACATAAAGGAGTCAGTATCCATATAATTCAGATTAATATTTTTACTGTATTTGGGTTTCAGAGTTCTCGTTGTACATTCATAGTGAATAGTCGATTAGCTGAATTTTTCTTAAATACTTATTAAACAAACAAAACATAATACAAAAAAAATATTCGTAGTACACATTATTCGTAATAGGTACATACTGACTGTAATAAATAAGCTTTATTGCTTTGATAATATTTTGACATAGTAGAAATAACAAAAACAAAAAAAACCGCCAACAAAAAAAAACACAAACAAAGTACCCTTGAGGAATAATACTCTGTATGAGTACCTCAAAGGAAAAAAAATTTGAAGTGAGTTCTAACGGCAGAAATGCTTATTTTACTGTGAGTTCTGAAACTCTTAATGAAATCAATGAAAATAAAACATCTGATGATAGTAGTACTGTGAGTTCTGGAGCTCTTAATAAAAACAATAAAAATAAAAAATCTGGTGATAGTATTTTTCTAACGGCAAGTCCAATTTTTCGTCAGCGTTCAACTTCGCTTTGTCCAATGCCAACTAGTGATTTGTTAACATTTGAGTTGCCTAGTACTTCTTCAATTAAGTCAGCAATATCATCCACTTCTGGCTCGTGTTCATCACTTAATCAAGTTATCACTTTAGATAACAATGGTCAAAAATCTAAAGTTCAAGTCGGAATAGACAGATATATTACAGCCGTAAAGCGTGGGCGAAGCCCAAATTCTTCAAAAAACTCATCGCTTCCCAAGATATCCAGGGATAACGACGCTGCATCAATTAATCGTAGTAATCGTTTTTCAGTATTGCAGGCTAACAATGACCAACCCGCTGTATCTTCGACAAAAACCTCCAAACCACCACCAATATATTTGAGAGAAAAAAATTCTAACTCCCTTATTAAAAAATTAGTCTCGGCAATTTGTGAGAACGCATTTCACGTTATTCCAATAAAATGTGGTAACATTGACGAAACTAAAATAAAAATATACGAAGAAAAAGATTTCCGCGAAATAGTAACAGAATTCGAAAAAAATAAAACAAGTTTTTATACGTACCAACTGAAGAGTGCTAAAGGTATGCAAATCGTGTTGAAGGGCATTGATTCTTATGTTAATCCCGAAGAAGTAAAAGATGCACTCATCATACAAGGATTTAAGGTAAAAAATGTTACTAATATATTCAATAGGGAGAAAATCCCCCAGCCTCTATTTCGTGTTGAACTGAAGCCGAATGATATAAAGTTAAAAAAACGAGACACATCCAATTTATAACCAAAAATACCCCTTATATCGAAAAGTCACATTTGAAGAGCCACGTAAGCGATCAGGTCCCGTACAGTGCCATAATTGCCAAGAATTTGGTCACACAAAAACTTACTGGAAATTACCTACAGTTTGTGTTATCTGCGGTGAATTGCACGGTACTGCTAGTTGTACTAAACCAAAAGATCAAGCAGGAAAAAGTGCAGTAATTGTGGAGGTAACCACACCGCTAACTATAGAGGTTGTTCTGTGTACTCTTTCGTCAAGCAGGCTATGGTGCAAAAACCTAAATTAGTTCCAGTTCAAACAGAAAACGCTTCCTCCGCCACTTCTGCGCAAATGAGCCAACCAGTTACTTCGCGTGTATCGTATGCAGATGCTGCTAGGGCTAGTTCTATTCCCTCGCAAAATGTTTCACCGGTAAATAATTCAACAAATAAAAATTCAAGCTTTAATTTCAATCGCCTTGAAGCTACTATTGATAATTTGGTGCAAACTATAAACAATTTTACAACAAATATGACTAGCATGATGCAGGAAATGCTTCGAATGCAGAATACACTGCTTCAAGCGTTAATTAACGAGCCATGAATACGTTAAAAATATGTTTCTGGAACGCAAACGGCATTCGCCAACATAAAAATGAACTTAAGCACTTCCTCACGGAAAAAAATATTGATGTAATGGTAGTCTCTGATTCATTTGACTTCAAGAAGAATTTTTTAAATTTATGGCTACACCTTGTATGATTCAAGGGACCCTAGAGGAAGAGCATGCGGTGGATCAGCGAATCTAATAAAGTCAAGACTTAAGCACTATATTCTTGACAACATTTGTGAACAACACCTACAAGCAACAAATATTGGCATTGAAAGTTTTGGTACAAACTTCGTGATATCATCAATTTACTCCCCTCCCAGATTTTCAATCACTGAAGATCAATACGAAAATTTCTACAAATCTCTTGGACCTCGTCTTGTAGCAGCTGGCGACTACAATGCAAAACATTCGTTCTGGGGTTCGCGTTTTATTACACCCAGAGGTCGAGCATTGTACAACACAATTTCAAAAATGGCCTTGGATGTCATTTCGAGTGGGGCCTACTGAGATACAAAAAATTCCGGATGTTATAGATTTTGGCGTCATAAAAATATCTCTAGGGACTTAATTTAGGTTCAAGCTTCTCTTGATCTCTCGTCCGATCACTCGCCAACGATCATTACAATTTGTAGCCCATTAAGAAGTAACTTACCTGACCCATATGTGAAGATGATCAATCGTGTTAATTGTCTGGGGTTCAAAAAATATCTCAATATCTTAACAAAAATATTAAACAGGCTGCTGAACATGCCACTACCTCCTATCCGCAGACTGGTTTTAATAGAATTTATTCTTCAGACATTGAACGTCTCGTACGTGAAAAAAGAAGAGCTAGAAGGGAATGGCAACAGCACAGATCACCACAAAATAAAATCAGATTTAACTTAACGACTCCAAGAGTTGCTTGCATCTGAAAAACTGCACATCTTAAAAATTATCTGGAAGGTATTGATGTCACACCAGCATCTAATTACTCCTTGTGGCGCGCTGCTACAAAGCTTAAAACACCCGTTGAGTATAAGTCACCTCTACGCACATCTGCCGGAGGTTAGGCAAGAAGCGACACTGAAAAAGGTAAAGTATTCGCTGAGCACTTAAAATCCGTTTTTACGCCAAAAGTATGTACTGGTGTTGCTGATTTGCCGAGTGTAGTCGCTCTACCCCCTCAATCCATTAAGTTTAAGACGCGTGATTTACAAAAATTAGTTGCCGAACTCAAACCGAAGAAAGCTGCGGGTATTGATAGAATTAGTAACCAGATGCTGGTGAAGTTGCCTCGTATTGCAGTGAGAATCCTGTGATTCGTTTTTAATGCCATTTTACGACTGGAGTATAATCCACACAGCTGGAAGCTTGCCAAGGTTAAAATGATCCCAAGGCCGGGCAAAGATCTAACCAAGGCTGAGTCTCTAACCAAGGCTGAGTCATATAGGCCAATAAGTCTCCTATCAACAATGTCAAAGCTTTTCGAAAAACTGCTCAAATCAAAATTGTCCCCAATTCTAATTAGTAGTGGGTGCATACCAGACCATCAATTTGGTTTTAGAAGTCAGCATAGCACCATTGACCAAACTCACAGATTGGTTCAATTTATAAGAAGAACTTTTGAAGAAAAAAAGTATTGTTCTGCGCTGTTTATAGACATTTCCCAGGCATTTGATAAAGTGTGGCATGAAGGCCTAATTTTAAAATTGAAGACTTACTTACCAATAAACATTTTAAATCTTTTGGAAAGTTACATTATTTCCCGTAATTTCACTATTGTGCAAGGAGACTTTACGAGTAGGCCTGAAACTATCTCATCCGGTGTGCTACAGGGGAGTATACTGGGGCCAGTTTTATATTTGATTTATACTTGTGATATGCCTGTGAGCAGTAGTATCCATACTTCCACATTTACCGACTATACAGCCTGCCTTAGTATGCACGAAAACCCTGATGAGGCATCCCGCAAACTCCAGGAACACATTAGCCAGATGGAGGTATGGTTAAACTTATATAGAATTAAGCTTAATTAACAAAAGTATGTTCATGTAACATTTACCTTACGAAGAGCTACTTGTTCACCCATTCGGATTAACAATCAAGTTTTTCCTCAACATTCACATGTGAAATATCTTGGTATACACCTTGATCGACGACTTACATGGAAACACCACATTGATTCTAAGCTATCACAAATGAAACTTAAATTAGCTCAGGTACATTGGCTGATTGGTAGAAATTCAACACTCAGCCTAGACTGCAAACTTTTAATATACAAGTCGCTTTTAAATCCAATATGGTGCTACGGAATTCAGCTATGGGGCACTGCTTCAGCTTCAAACGAGAAAATCCAACGAAGGCAAAACAAAATTTTACGCTTGATAACGTCGGCTCCTTGATACATCAAAAATTCAAACATACATAGTGATTTAAAAATGACACTAGTGACTGAAGAAATTGAGAGATACGCAGGCAAATACCTAACAAAACTCGAGTCACATCCTAATCCGCTTGCTCGTAATATTTTGAACTTTACTGGACACATCCGCTTAAAAAAGAGAGATACAAGGGCTCTAATAAACAACACTCCAAATGCAGCTGCTTAAAAATATTTTTTGTGCTTATCACTACTTATGATTATTAATAACTATCACTTTGTTTATGGCCGACATTGGTTGGACCTAATAATTATACTTTAGATTAAGATTTGAATACTTATTGTTAGTTCATAATTAAAGATACAATAAATAAAAAACGTCTTAAAAAAATTGGGTTTCATGTAATCGTAATGAAAATTATACATTTTCCATTTTGATAACTCTAAAACAGAGAATCCAATATAAATAGGTTTATTATATTCAGTTTGCACTCTACTCATTTCAATTGCAAACATATTTTCATGAATTTTGAGGGAACTAAGACAATTATGTCTAGCAATAATAGCTCTAGCTCCTAATCGTTTATCTTTATTTCCCCATTCACAAACTATTTTAATGTCTTTTCTTTTGTCTACATTTTCCATAGTCTTACCATACACAGCGTTGTTTAATAATTTAAAAAAGTTTTCTTCGAATGAATTTTTAGCTAAAGTTCGGTGGTGGCTATTTAAATCAATATATTTTTTCACCCATTTTGACTGATTAAATTCAAGAATTCTATGAATTTTCTTTAAAATTAGACCATTTTGAATACATTGTTGAAGATTGCGATAGTGTATTATATAATTAGTTTTATTGTTTAAGTCTGTTATTAACTTCCGCTGTTTCATGTTTTCAATTTTCTTGTTTTCTGCACAAAATGGTAAATCACTATGGTAGTCGTATAATGTGGTTGGATATTCTAAGTCTACTTCCAATATGTAACCAAATGCTGAATCATCTGTTACATCATTTACATCAAAGTTTTCCAACCATTTGAAATTTTTAAAGGGGAGGTAATGAGACATTTTCTTCTCTCAAAAGAGGCAAATAACGCTCTTATTGAATGGCAACCACACACGGATAGAATTATTGTGGCAAGATTTAGAACACGTTGCAAGAAATATATGCTGCATTCAATGCTATGCCCCAACCGAAAGCGCTGAAGATGCAGAAAAATATAGTTTTTATAGCAAGTTGTCGAATGTGAATAACACTATTTGCCATGGTGATATTAAAATACTAATGGGTGACTTCAACGCGCAGGTCGGGTGTGACAACGCAAGTAGATATAGCGTGATGGGCAAGCGTGGTATCGGCAGCATGACAGACAACGGACAAAGGCTTGTTGAACTATGTGAAAATTTTAACTTGGTGCTGGGCGGTATGTTGTTTCCTTGAGTATCCCCGGATCATAAAACCGAAAATCAGATCGACCATTTTGCGATAAGCAGAATGTGGAGAGGATCACTGCAGGATGTGAGGAACAAGAGAGGCGCTGATGTGGGTAGTGATCACCACATGATTATAGTGGAAGTCCGACTAAAGTTAAAAGCTGTAGAGCATAAACCATCCCGCGGTAGAAGAAAGTTTGACCTTCAAAAATTAAATAACATGAGGTCTCTGCTCAATTTTCTAACGTTTTGAGGAACAGAGTTGAGCTACTATCAAATTCTCCCCAACAAAGTATTAATTTATATTGGAAATGTGGTTGGATTTTAATCCGCATTCATTGAAACAGCTGAAAGCGAAATCGGATATGCTAAGAAAAGCAATAAGCCCTGGATTTCTGAAAGGACACGGCAAATAATAGAATCCAGGAAGCAAGCTAAGACCAAAGTAAATGATGCAAAAACCCCACAAGCTAAACAAATTGAACAACGTAAATATCAAGAGGAAAACCGGAAAGTTAAACGGAGTGCAAGAGATGATAAGCGGAAGTGGCTTGATAATTTAGCCAGAGACCCCAAATAGCCAGCGAAACTGGTCGGTTCAAAGACCTTTATCGTATTACAAAACAGATCTCCGGTCATAGCCAGCACAATATAAAACCTCTGAGAAATGATCAGGGTGAATTGATCTATGCCAAAGATCAACAGCTGGAGTTCTGGGAGAACTATTATTCTAAATTGTTGTCGGTCAATACGACAGCATCTACAAAAATATGTGATTGTGAGCCAATGCATCACATAGATAACATAAACAACGATATAAACATCGCAACACCATCATCCGAATAAATAGCAGCTGCAATTAAGCGCCTGAAGCTCGGTAAATCTGCAGGCCCAGATGGAATACCTCCTCAAATTCTGAAAGCAGACATCACTATAACAACAACGTTATTACAACCGTTAATTTCGAGTTTCTGGTTAAATGAGAAAATTCCTGTTGAAAGTCAATCCTTCGATTTTTGAATTGAATCGTTTAAAAAAAATTATTTTTTTTGAGCCACTTATAATCATACTTACTTTTTATTAAAGTTATACTTACCTTTTTTTTGAATATTGAATTGCATAAGAAATTATACTTACCGCTTTTGTATCTATATCTACCTGTTTGTATTTTTGAATTGCTTTGTATTTATACTGACCCTTTTTGAAATGTTAAGAAATGTATCCTACCTTCTTTTTCATCTTTGATGCTTATATTGTGAATTATTGTAATAACTTAACAACTTAACGAGCTTTGTGGTCGAGTTAAATTAGTTAAAAGATTTTTGGTAACTTCACTTCCTGTTAAAAGCTCAAGGAGACCACACGGACTCCGCTGTTCCAAGCATCAATCTACCTATATCCGTTTTTTTAAATAAATCTAATGTAAGTTGAATTTACTCCAACTGGTTTTATTTATCTCAACCGATCCAGGCACTCCTTCCTGAGATAAGTATATTTAACCCTAATATACATTTACCCTTCACTCCCTTCACAATTGTCCTTAAGCTCTCATTGACGATAGAAGGTCATCATCCCAGACTTTATTATTTCTCAATACGTTCGTATCTTGAGAAATTACTTCATTTTCGCAACGTTAACATTGCAAAAATAAGCAATCTCTGATGATTTAAGAGAAGGCCTTATAATCAAACTTCCAAAAAAAAAGAAAATTTGCAAGTGTTCCACCTGGAGAGGTATAAAGGTAGAATTAGTAAAATCGTATCGTGATGTTGCGTATCAGCTGACAAAAACCGTACGATATACAATGCATGTTACTAGTTATAAAATATGTGGTGGTAGCACTGCTGACGTAGGAATCTGTAGAAAACAGATTTTTCTGTAGCGAATGTCAAAAACGCCGTATTTAATGCCAGACAAAGAAAATGTGCTATGCAAACTGTTACATTTTCTATAACTTGTGCACAAAGTTGAACGATACGTCAAGCTGTAAAGTAGAATGATACTATTTTACTAATTCTACCTTAACTCTTTTAAACATGGCAAACATAATCATAGCTCACATTTTGCACAGTCGCATTTTAACAATCATAGAACCACACCTAAGACGGGAACAAGCGGGCTTTAGGCCGAACAAGTCGTTGAACAGTCGGTCGAATGGCGCTCACCACTTTACTTAGTGTTCGTAGACTTCAAACGAGCTTTTGACACATTACAGCACAATGCGATCTTTGCGTCTAAGAGCAAAGGAGTTCCCGAGAAGTTAATCAAACTGATTAAGGAACTCTACAATAGCGCCTACTGTTCTATACTTCATAAGGGTTCAGCAAGCAGACCCATCAAAGCTAACGTCGGCGTTCGTCAAGGTTGTGTTTTGTCTCCATTGCTGTTTAACATAGTACTTGATGTAGTTATAAACCATTCTATGGATACGCAACATGGTATTTCGTGGGACGTTCACGATAGACTAGATGATATTGATTATGCAGATGACGTCTATCTCCTAGCCCACCGTTTCTCCAGCATGCAATCTAAGATTGAAGCCTTTGCCAAACGTGCAGCTTACAGATTAATATTAACAAAACTAAATCTGTGCCCATAAATTCATCATGCAACATGAACTTCCAGCTTTCGGGGCAATGTATTGATGATGTTGAAAGCTTTTGTTATCTGGGGAGTATAGTTTCAAAAAGTGGGAGCAGCAAAAAAGATATTCAAAATAGACTTTGTAAGGCAAGTCAAGCTTTTGGTACCCTCAAAAAATTCTGGAGGTAGCAAAATATCTCAATGCACACCAAAGTCAAGGTTTTTAACAGCAATGTGAAATCTATGCTTCTATATTGGTGTGAAACATGGAGTATATGGAGTCGCGAATTGAATACTATGTAAGCTTTTGTAAACCGTTGCCTCAGGCGTATACTTAGAATATTCTGGCCAGCCACGATATCAAATAAAAATTTGCGGGATATAACAAATCAGGTTCCTTTGGCTTTGAGCATACGTTTGCGTAAATTTGGCTGGCTGGGGCATACAATGAGAAAGCCATCTAGCGATTTAACTAGACAATCCGTCGAATATAACCCCCAAGGTTCTAGGAGACCTGGCTTCAAATCGTTACATACGTGATCGTATCGGTAATCGTACGAAAACAAATTAAATGATACGTCAATAGTATAATCTGAATGGGATTTCAATACGTTCACGTGTGTCATAATCCGAAAATTGTGTTTTTACGTGACGAGTTGTACGTTCACGGATGTAACGATTTGACCCCTGGTACACCTGCAAATACTTGGATACGACAAATTGAGAACGAGTTGCATGAGCATGGTGTATCCTGGAGTGACATGAAATTGTTGTGTAATGATAAAATACAATGAAAAACATTTGTTGCAGCCCTATGTTCCACTGGGAATTAAAGGACTATATATATATAATGAGACATTGCATAACCATATAAATTATTTACATCTAAGTACATTAGATAGTTTGATTCTTTTGTAGGATCATAATCACTAACATATTTATTATTGGCTATCGAATGTCGTTTACTGCATTGTACAATACCTCCATTAAATACCCCGTACAACGAAATTGTACATGTTAATATCAATTAACAATTCCAACTCTATTTCCGTTGTTTTCAACATTGCATCCCAAGATAATCCTGGGGTGGTATAATATTGCGATGGATCTAAATTATAAATGCTTTTGCAAATTTTGCGGAAATTTTCAAACACATCGCAAAGTAATAAAACATCTACTTGTAAATACAATAAAAGGTAGTCCATTAGTGTTGTACACTGAAACGTATTCCATACTCTTTCAGCCTGTTCATAATCGTCCACACTACAAATCTCATTAGTGAGTTTATTAAAGAAGACTGAACGGTGTTGTAACTGTGTTTCTTGAAGACGATTGACTGAATCTAAATAATCACATGGAAAGATTCCCTTACGTTTCATTAAATCAAACTCGTTATCACACTGATAGACTGATTTCACAGTTTTCAAATTATCATCAGACAAATAACCTACTAGTTTTTCTAAACTCGATGGCATAAACGCAGTTCAATTGTATCTTTTTCATATACCAAAATTCTCATAGGTATTGATATATACAATTCCTTATTTAAGAGAATTATATTTATATCGCCTTCGATAGATAAAAGTTCTTTTACAAACAAATGACAGTCATATGCCGAGAGATTGTGGAAAAATATAGATATGAAATTTGCAATTTGATATTCTAAATTACATTTATTATGAGCTGGACCTCTATATTCTCCGGTCAAATGACAGTGGTCAGCTACTCTATCTTCAACAGATAAAAATTTATTACAAATGTGACAAGTTGTGTCTGTATTTTATTTCAGCTGTTGAAGAGTAGTTAAGAAATTCATTGGTTTTACTATACTTAAATAATTATTATAAATCTCTAAACAATCTTTGACTAAATTTTCAAAAAAAAATGTTTAGGTGAATCACTACCACTATATAATCTAAACAAATCTAAGCTAGAGTTAAAAGAACATTTAATATAATAACTATAAGCAAATGGAATATGCTTTTGAATTGATTTAACGTTTGTTGAATTTTGTACGTTTACTGATTCTAGAATACATTCCAAACCAACGTACACTACAAAAGGTACATTCATTTGTTTTTTAAAGTTTTTAAAACTTACTACATTATTGTCTACAGTAGGCATCTTAGTCACCAATTTGTTACATTCTTGTGACAAATTGACAATTGACGTTGTGTTGTCTCTAACGTATCTTTACTCGCACATTTTAAGTAGTGCAATTGTCGCTGGAGAAATAGTATTGACATAGAGACATATGGTTCTAGGCTGGCTAGAGGGTGGTAAGCTATTATGTGTTTGAGCGCATACTCTAATGTCAATGCATGTGTGTGCATAACGTTTCTATACACGCCCATGCGTAGAAAAAAGAAGGATCACAAATTTTTCCGTCACGAAGTATTTTCTTCTTTACTCCTATATCTACAATACTGGAACAAATTTCTTACAGACTGTGTTGTTAACGTTTGTTTTAGAAGATTTCGCTGTAGTAAAGCATTTGAAAAATGTCTTAAAAATTCTTGTAAGGGGTCTTGTGCAGGAGTCTATTACATACATATATACACTTGATGCTGACGTTTAGTTAATTGACTCCTTATCAATCTGTAAGTAAATAAAATACTATTTTTTTGATTAGTATAATTTTCAGTGATTATCAATGTAAGTAAAATTATATTACCTTTAAATATTTTTGATCCACACATAATGAAATCTGTCCCTTCTTCCAGCAACAACAAATTAATGTAATTAGCATTTTGCTTTGTAGTAAAGTAGTATGGGCCCACTACATTATCACCATCTAAACCAAATACATTTATACTTATTTCAGAGTTGTTGGTTTCAGACTTTAATTTTGTTTGTTGATAGCGAAAAGTTCAACTTTTTAAAATTTAAAACAATATTACTCTTATAATATTATTATATTATATAGTCTTATAATTTCATCTTCTATATTTTCAATTTTATATGATGAACATATGTCTGAATGATAAGTGATAGGATAAAATGCTGATATTATCGCCCACTTGAAGCAATATTCATCACGATTTTTCATGTTAACACAAGCATCTTTTTAAAAAATTGATAGTGGTAGAGTTATGTATTGTGATTCCTTTATACATTTATACTTATTAATATCAATTTCTAAATGAGATATTCCTGTTAAAGTCCATCCACTATCCTGCTCCTGAAATTCACTCATCTTTCTTATAATAATATCGCACTACTGTTGGTAAGGATGTCTAATATCATCTATTGTTGATGTTTCATTAACCATCTTCGTTTGATGCGATTTTATATCAACGGTGCAAAAGTCTTCATCTTCTTTTATTAATATATAATCACAAAAGAGTTCACAATTAAATGTTATAGTTGAATGTTCTTGAATATTACTCTGTAATAACTTATCACTTTTTCATTAATCTCATTAAAAAAGTTTTCTGATATCAAATTGTCTTTATTTTTATTTTCTAAAATAAATGATGATATTCGGTTTTTGAAGCAAGACTTAATACTTCGCACATCATTGTCAAGTACTTCTGCACTCTTCAACTTGTGAGTATTTGTTCTTAGATGGTAATACCACATTGTTGTTTTAATTTCTTTTTTGTACAACCAGCGTGACCATTTGACCGACTTAAGTGGCAAATTGCCATTTTTTCGACTGCCTTTCCACTTTTTCGACTGCCTTGCCACTTTTTGTCTCCCTTTTTGGGGTGAGTTATATGAAAATACATTAAAAATAAAACTTTTAGTGTAGTTTTCTCGTTTTCTTTTAATTTTGCCCTTTTTTTTTGATAAATCCCCTATTTGGTGCCACTTTTTGAAAAATGTCATCGGTCACCCTGTGTACAACTCACAATAAATGTTTTTTTTATTATCAATTTTAGAATGATCTACTATATGCGAATGTCGCTGGAACTCCGATAGGTTTGAAAAACGTATAAACTGGTTGAACACTTAAATGAGGACGATGGTCCTTCATGTTGCAATCTGATATTTTCCCGCAAAACTCGCACACAAAACTTGCCATAACTTTTTTTAAATGTTGTTACAAATGTGGTTATTTAAAGAATGAAGTTTTTTTTATTAGCATCACAGGTATTTTTACTATAAAAATTGGTGTATGTATGTATGTATTAAAGAGCCGTATGATCTAACTTTTAAAATACCTAAGTTCGAACAAAATGTAACTATCTGACCATTTGTTTGTAACGTTCGCAAGCAAAAGTTTTATCGTACCATTAACATAAAACTCTTATTAATTGAATGTGAATATGTGCTCGTGTTCGTGGTATATAGTTTTGTTCGAGTTAAGGAGTTATTGCATTTTATATAAGTTTTAAGTGTAAAATTTTGTGCTGTTGGAAAATTTTCGAATTTTTTGCTTTGATTTGAGACAACATAATTGATCATCTGCTGCTGAATTGAGATCATTTGATATGAATTAGCCTACAAAATTAATGTTTTTATTCTTCGAACATGTAATCGTGTTTTATTTCCTTATAGGTATTATGATTGTATGCAACTGTGCACATGCTCACAAGCACACATGATTCATGTTCAAGCTCATACTTGCTCGCTAGTATTTATATTTCATACATTTTTACTCATTGTTGCTTTAACACAGTGAACAGAGTCGAGTATGATGAAAAAAATAAGCAGATCATCTTCAAATCTGATTTTTTTCATGCAGCTGTCTAGTATGTATGTATGTGTGCGTGCATTTGGATACAAAAGTTACCATGTAAATAATATGAAATAGACTAGTTACATCATGGTCCCATGTAATGCAGTCATGGATCATGTCGTTTTCATACAAGCATTCAATGCTGCACGATAAGGGTTCGTGTTTAAACGATTATGATCGTTCTTCTTAGGCACTTACAAATTGTGTGCGAGTTGTCTACAACTATTCCATATGGGGTAGTTTTGGGGTTAGTCCGATGTAATGTAAAGATGGACCATGTGATCCAACCCTAGGACATCGCAATGTTAAATCGACCACCTTTTTTTTATATTCCAACTCCTCTTTGGAATAGTCCTTACATGCATCTATGGACTAGTCGTATTATCTGCAGGGTAATTTTAAAACTAATACTGTTACACATACACACACACATAGCACAACTGAAATCAATATTAAAAATTGAATTTCACAACATTCTATTGAAAACTAAAGCTGTAACCAACAGCTCTTTTTGAAGTAGTTCGTTCTGTTGGACACAACTATATTGAAAACTGAATTTTACCACATTCGTATTGAAAAATTAATTTCACAACGAAGGTAATACAGTTTCACTCACATACACATAGAACTGAAATTAGTATTGTGTCTTGAATTTTACAACGAAAGTAATAGAGTCTCAGTCACATACACATAGAACTGAAATTAGCATTGAGTCTTGAATTTTACAACGAAAGTAATACAGTCTCATCCACATACAACTGAAATCAGGGATATATAGTAAAACAGAAAGATAAACAGAGCTGTTGCTGCTACTTTATGAAGAAAAATCATACTGAAGGTATACATACTCCCATCCAGGCATGCTCCATCATTTGTACTGAAAAAGTGGTCACGTACCGCTCTAAGCATACTACTGTTCTGGCGTTTTCATCGAACTTGTTACGCCTTAAAGCGTTAGTATAAAGACTTTAAAACTAATTTTGACATTAAGGATGAAATTATGAGGAGAAAGCAAAAACAGAATGAAACATTTGATGAATTTTATGAAGCAGTTATAGTTCTAATTGAGAAGCTACGAACTCCATTATCTGATTTAGAGCTATGTGAAACATTACAACTGAATTTAAGACCTGAAGTACGGCATGGACTTCTTCACTTGGAAATAGCTCTAGTTGCACAATTACATAAAGCAGTAGGCAGGCATGAGAATTTTAGCCATGATATGCCCAATTTGTCCAGTTCAACTAAACGCGCATTCCAAAAGAGTCAGGTCTCAGAAGTTGTCAATGATAATAAACATATGGACATGAAACGGATTTAGATGAACCTTTTGAAGTATGTTTGGTGGTTCAGCCGCGTAGTTGTTGGAATTGTGGTCACAGTTTCATCGATTGCTTAGAGCCTAGCACGGTGTTTTGCTATGGATGCGGTATAAAAACGTTTATAAGCCTCAGTTTATAAATTTCTTAAATAATATGGGAAACGTGTCGAGGGATGTTCGCGTGAAGAAAAGCGGGCATCCAAAATAAACCTTGAAATTTCTAAGAATCATTCTTCTTTTATAAAGAAACAACTTGATGTACAAAAAAACCAATGTGACAAAAATTCACCCTCTTCAAAGACCATATCATATACGTTTAGAGGAGTATAAATATGCTAGGAATAGGATTTTCTATGTTACAACACTAGAAAAGAAACCTAATAGATCATTAGATTAAAGATTATTACAGTAGAAGAAAAATGTTTAAAAGATTTGTTATATCATCATTAGTTAGCCAAGTGAATGATAACAAAGCTTAGATTTTACTAAATTTACATGGTGAGCCCCGTTGTTCGTTGTAAGATAGTGGTGCAAATATTAGTATTGTAGGAGGAAATTTGTGTTCCAAAATTTTAGCAACTTAAGTTTATCAACATTCTTCGGGAAATGTAAAGACTGTTGACGGTCAGAAACAGCATGTTAAAGGTACTGTAGTTCTGAATATTAGTTATAATGGTCAAACAAAATTGGGACAAAATTGGTATACAAATTGCTACGGTAAATACTGTTAGCGAAATAATTTCCGAAGAGGACCCAAATAAAATTTCTATGACTAAAATAGAAAAACAACCACTTCAGAAAATAATTTATTACTTTCCAAATTAAGAACGCGATGGTCTTGGCTGTACATCGTTTATTTAACATAATATTGATACTGGTAATAATGTACCAATCAAACAAAGATTTTACCTAATATTGCAAACTAGTTAAAAACTTTTAAAAGTTGAGATCGATCGTATGATAGATTTAGGGGTCATTAAGGACTGTCCAGCATCACCTTGGTCATCTCCTGGAGTTCTAATCGTAAAACCAGGAAAAGTGAGATTCTGTTAGCACAGTTGAAAGCTAAATTCTGTAGCGACCAAGGACGCATATCCAAAACCTAATATAGACAGACTAGTAGCGAGAATTCCTCCAATTTATTATATCTCCAAAGTAGATTTAAAAGATGCATTCTGGCAGATAAAATTGGATGAAACTTCAAGGCCCAAGACGGCATTCACCATCCCTCATCGGCCCTTGTATCAATTTACAAGAATGCCATTTGGATTGTGTATTGCTCCTCAAACAATGTGTAGACTTCCCCACCTAGTCATTCCGTACAATTTAAAAATGAATGTTTTTGTTTACCTAGGTGACCTGCTTATAATTTCGAAAGACTATGAAGAACACTTACGGCATTTACAGGATGTAGCCAATCGACTTCGTAAACCTAATTTAACCATCAATGTTAAGAAAAGCGGTTTTGCTATTCGTCAGGTTCAACATTTGGGATATATAGTAGGTGATGGGTGTCCAGTTTCTTGGTATGGCTTTTGAGCTTTTGATTTGATTAAGCTTAAGTTAACGTCTGCTCCCGTATTAGTTCATGCGGATTTTAATAAACCATTTATTGTGCAATGTGATGCTAGCATGATGTTCTAACTCAGCTTGATACTGAAGGACATGAGAAGCCAATAGCTTACATGTCACAAAAGTTAAATAAGGCACATAGGAATTACTCAATAACAGAATTGAAATGCTTGGCTGTCATATTGGCGGTGAAGAAATTCCGATCATTCATAGGTCATTAATTCAAATTAATAACAGACTACGCCAGCCTCGAGTGGCTTATGTGACAGAAAGATCGCTTGGCCATATGGGCTCTTAAATTGCAAGGGTTTGATTTTTCAATAGAACACCGCAAAGGAAGAGCAAATATTGTTCCAGATGTATTGTTTCGAGTTTTGAAAGTCAATTTGCCGTCAATTGATCTGAACTATAATGCGTTTGAAACTGAAGAATATCAGAAATTAAAAGATGAATTTGTGAAGTCAAATTACCCGACTGCAGATTTATCGGTAAATATATTTATAAAAGAACTCGATTTTCTAGTGGGAATGAGGACGAGTCTGAATTATGTAAACTTTATGTTCCAAAGGAATTACGCAGAGATGTCATTTACGCTGCTCATGATATACCAAGCGTATCAGATGGTAGCATTAACAAAACCTTGCATCGTATTCGTCTTAATTTTTTTTTTGTCCTAAGATGGTTTTTGATATCAAAAACTACGTTATAAATTGTAATTTATGCAGGACATCTAAAGTGCCGAACATTTCACTCAAACGACCTATGGGTCAAATGGTTGAGGCTGAAAGACCCTTCCAGCGTTTGTACATGGATATTATGCTAAGAATGGAAACATCGGCATCTTCATTATTTTAGACCATTTCACAAAATTTACTTCTCTGAAACCCCTTAGAAAATTCACAAGTAAACTGGTGTTAGAATATTTGAAGAACGACATTTTTACATGTTGTGGCGCACCAGAAATTATCATTACCGATAACGGCAGTCAATTTAAATAAAAAAAAAATCCAAAATTTATTGGAGCATTTTGGTATTATTCATCAAAAAACAAGGGTCATATTCCCCAATCAAACGCGTGTAAAAGGGTAAGTCGATCAATTAATGAGGCACTGAGATCTTACGTCCGTAACGATCAACGTTTATGGGACAATTGTTTACCCAATGTTAACTGCGTAGTCCAAAATAGTATTCATCAAACGATAGGACCAACTCCATATTAGCTTGCGTTCGGATAGAAAATGTTAAACCATTGACAGGATTATACAATTTTACGTAACTTTGTGTAACCATTTTCCAGATTAACTCTGCTTTATAGTGGTTCTTAGGTTACGAACATAAACTTGAGTTGTTTCGCCTTTTTTTATTGTTATAAGCCATGATTTATAATTTAATGCAAAATTTTTCAAGCTCAGAATCTTTTTTCATTCAAGTCAATAATTTAAATTGAGAAAGTCGTTTCTATAGAAAAAAAATAAAGAAAATTACTCAATTTTTTTAGCGCATTCCCAGCAAAAAATTTGATATTACCATCTGAACTACTTGCCATATAATGACTTACTTTTTAGATTGCCAAATTGAAGTACTCGCTTACAAAATACATTACGCAAATTTTTAAAAATAGGAAGCAAAAGTTGAACATATTCTTTGGGTTTTAAAAGAAGACGTGAAAATATTGCCAAAATAAGTAGTTATTTTAAATAAATTATAAATTTTTCTAAATTGCCTACTTATTTATTTTAAACTAAAAAATAAGTACTTACATTTTGGAAAATAATTATTTAAATATAAGTAGTTCTAAATAATTTTTTTTTCATTTACGGTTTTAATAAAAGTTCATCAATGAAAGCAATTGAAATTTTTCTAAATATAGTATTTATAAGTAACAATAGAGGCACTGATACGAATAAAACATAGCCCACTTCAATTGAGTTTTTAAAAGAAATTTTACAAAATGGTGTATTTCGTAGTAAAACAATAAGTTTTTTTTAAATTATTTAAAATTTTCTTAAAAGTTATTATATGTATATTTAATCAAACTGAGTTTTTAACTAAGATCTTCCATTTACTCAAACAACGGCATATTTAAAAAAAGTAGTTCAATCAAGAAAAAAATAACTATTTCCCACAACGGATAATATAATTAGTTCCTACAATAAACAACATAACTACTTCTTAAGAATCGATTATTTTATTCTCACGCCTTGTTAAAATCATTAAGTTGGTAATCCAGTAAGGAACAGCTTCCACCAAAAATGGTCAATTCCAAACTCGATTACCATTTAGAAATTTTTTGCTGGGTTTTGGTGTTCATTAATTTATTTGATTGGAAATTCTTCACATTTGTTTTTGTTTTTAATTTAAGAAATTTTGGGATTTGGCACGAGTCATTAAAATTTTTGTGGTCTATGAAGTAATTTTTTGTTCAAATATTATTTATGCTATTTATTTAAAATATATATAGATGATATTAAAAATATTGGTTTTAATGGAAAATTAGTTATATTTGCTGATTACATTTGCCTTTTATACCGTTACAAGCATGTGCAAGTCTTAAAAACTCAAATAGAATATGCTGCAATTTTAGCTGAATACGTTAGAATTAACAAGTTGTTATTAAATGCAAATAAAACAAAGTTTGTTCGATTTAAACCATATATATTAACGACTGATCAGCTGTTGACAATTCAATTAGATGGTGTTCCAATAACTGAATCTGAATCTGTCAAGTTCTTAGGAGTGACCTTGTCTAATAACTTGCAATGGGATAAGCATATTGATGTAATTAAGTCTAAAATATCCTCTGCGGTGGGTATATTATACAACCTCAGAAACAAATTTAATTGTCGTACAAAGAAACTGGTTTCTGATACCTTGATCCATAGTCATCTAACTTATCTTCCAATAGTATATGGATACAAAAATACTGTTAAACTGAAAGCACTTCAGAGAGTGCAAAACAAAGCTTTAAAATTGGTTTTTAACTTGCCGCTAAGATACCACACCTTGGACCTTTTCAGTAACTTAGCTCAAGATATTCTTCCTGTTAGAGGCTTGTATAAAATGCAGTTATTGAAATTTGTTTTTAAATCCATTAAAGGAATTGGTAATCATTCAATCCAGTTTCAAACAACTATGCAAGTTACGCGTCGCGATACCAGACAGAGTCACAATCTGACTGTGACTAGATGTCGTCTTGAGTTATCGAAACAGCGAATATGTTTTGCTGGTCCGCATGAATTTAATAACCTACCAATATCTCTGCAGATATTTCGACATTCAAAACTAAACTTAAAAGATTTTTTTTAAATAATGTGGAAACACTTCTTGCGTAAATTAGTACTTTTTTTCTCTTTTCAATCAATTTAAATAATAATTTATATACTAATTGATATTTAACAATTATTTAACTTATAGCTTGTAAATATTTAGTTGCCTTTTGCCTCTCTAATGCCATTAATGGTGCTGAAGCCTTAAATATAATATGTAAATTCAAAATTTTTTGATCAATAAATAATTTAAAAAAAAAAAAGTTGTTACTTATTTCGTGGGTAAATCCTGCTAAGAAGCTCACAGGGGAGCTTTTCCGTTACCCTCAATTCCATCGCCAAATTCGCAAAACCATATGCTAAATTATAAAAATAAGGATAAAAGAACATCGTCAGAGGATAATTAGCTGGCCATAATTAAGTGCTTATGTCAAGTCATTAATTAGAACGTCCCTTTTAAATTTTTTGAATAGGAAGAATTATACATAATTTAATCTCGCACGGAAAGATCAAAAATTAATAAAACATACGTACATAATACTATAACTGATGAATAATATATTTTATCCCATCTTTATTTGATATATTTAAAATAACTTTGTTCGCGAGTGATATTACGATAATTATTATAGTGAATTAAATTATTATTTTTCGAACTTCATTAGTTTCTATATTTATGATATGAATAGGCTAAACTTCGTATCGCTTTTTAAGCCAAATTACATGTGATAATTACTAATGAACAAATAACACCAAAGTTAGTTGTAAATATTCTGACAACACATAGTTGAACGGAACAGCTAGCCGTTTTCGAAGGCCACTAAACCTTCATCATCAGCGTTCTTCTGTGTTTGGTCCACTGTGTGTGGTGTCAGTTGATGTAGATTTATGCCTTACGTAACTTTTTTACAAATGGAATATGTGAATTGTTTTGATTCATCGTATTTTAATTTGCTGAAAGATGCTTTGTAATGAAAGCTCACCTTACCATCTCTAAATTTACAACAGTCTTACCATAGTCGTTTGTTCTTTGTTTCTTTACTAATTATACACATGTTAGTTAATTTGCTTATTTTTGTTCTACTTATGACAAACTTTTTCGGTTTGTTGCTATTAAGTATATTTATTTAATTTTGGCACAAGCTAATGACTATTAATTTAGTTAATTTAATTATTATTTTTCGAACTTCATTTGCTTCTATATTTATGATTTGAATAGGCTTAAGTTCTTATCGCTTTTTAAGCCAAATTACATGTGATAATTATAAATGAACAAATAACACCAAAGTTAGTTGTAAATATTCTGACAAACACATTTTAGTTTTTGATGAAGTGAACGCGAAATTGAATGCAAATATTACAATACATTCAAAAACCACATAAAAATAAATTTGAACAAGAATATGTAGTTGTATTATGTACATAGATGTCCTACATATAGTATTTTATTTAAATTCAGTCTTGAATTGAGCAAATATTTATTAATTTATTAAAAATACAAATTTTTAAAACAGAAAGATATATGAAATTATGGGTCTAATTTTTAAAATGCAGCGCCAAGCGTTGACAAATTTTATATATAAATTAAAATTACAAAAACAAAATACATACAAAATTGGCCAACGCGTTGTGTTTTACAAAATTATGCCCTTTATTAAAATTAGCATAGATAATAATTAAAAATAAATTTACAAAATGATGGGCAATCAACGCATTCGTACTTTGGCCCTAAAGCCTGGCTCTCTGTTCAATATTTCATGTGAAATGTCAAAATATATATTAAAAGAAAATGGAATGAATTGTTTATGAAAATATTTTGAAGAAGTAGTTCCTCTTGGGAAAAACATATGAAATATATATTCAACATTTTAAGTTTTCATGCGAAATAATATGAGAGACATTTGATTCGCGTGGAATTTATAACGAACAACGACTAGTTAATAGTGTTTGCATTTGAAATTTTTTGTACGAAGTAATGAATGGCCCTCAACATTTTTCAAAAGCTTGAACAGACTAGTAGTCTCAAGTAGACAATATTTTCGCGCAAGTCAAACACTGCATTTTCTGTTTCAAAAACTGAAAAATATTTCCAAACACTGCTGGATTTTGGTTTTATTTTGATACTTATGAGCACTGATTGATGGAAAAGCTTCACGCTAAAATGTTAAAGCTTTGATTAGAATGCTTTACTTTTAATTATGTATATGTATTTTGTTCATTCTACTTAAAATAATTTTCGTTTTTTTGAGTTTGTTAATCGTAAACTATTTTCGTAAGAGAAGTACAATTTTTCGGCCTTTATTATTTGCTTGAAATATTCGCAATTATTTTAGCGAATTTAAAAGCGAATGCAAATAGCAAAAGTAAGCGAATAATTTGCGAATGCGAGCATTCGTTACATCCCTAGTATCAACAGAAGTTAAATGTACACATAATTATCTTTCTTTTAAATGCAATATTATTGTTGTTTAAAATTTCGTATTTTTACATAAGGGTGATAATCAAATTTTTTGAGTTTTATTACAAATATTAATTTCAAAAATAATTTTTAGTTATATTTTCGCTTGGAAACGAGTACTTTTATTGTGTTTTATTTAATTTTTGTCAATTCAAATTTTTTTGTATCATATGAAATTAATAATAATCAAATTTGCTTGGGAACATATTTATTTCTCATAAATAAGTATATATGTACTTAGTTATGTATGTATGTATGTATATATAAAAGTTAAAACTTTAATTTAAAAGTGGAACCTATTACACATGTGCGACGCATACAAAAAATTCCATGATTTCACTATATTGGCAACATTGCTATTGCTTATTAATAAAAAATGATGAGATGAGAGAAAGCAGCATGAACAAAAGTCGTTTCAATGAACAATCTCTTTGTGTTAACAGTATGAAGCGAAATGTTTCTACTCACACTATGATAAAAGCAACAGTTTGTTCAGTATTAAGATATTTATTCGAAGTTTAGGCCCAACTATAATATGAATAAGCTAGCTTAAGCAACTGTGCGGTTACATATAAAACGCATGTGGCAAACTCTAATGTACTTAACAAACTTTTCGTCAAGTTTCGTCAAATGTCATTTGCTTAAGTGAAGTGCCAAACTGAACGCACATGCCGTAAGGAAACAACTGTTTGTGCATTTTTTAAACTCAAACAAACAGCAGCGAAAAATATTCATTGTTTTTAAACAGGGTTTGAATTTGCTTAGCTATTTTGAAGCAATTAGTTTTTGCTGAACTAAAACTAACGCAAATGAGTCAGCAGCAGCAATCAGCATCAGCACCAGTGATGGGAAAGTTGGTACGATCGTACTTTTTTTGATACTATTTGACATGAAAAAGTACCGTAGTACTCCCGCAACATATTTGATACTCTCACGGTATGCATATATTTTGCCAAGAATTAAAATTCTTTTTTGACAAATTGCACGAAACTTTATTACATAGTTAAGATATTTTAGAAAAGTGTAATCCTTCCCTATTAAATATAAACGAAAACCTATTTGGCTCAATGATATTTTTTGTAGCACAGAAGTTGACCTATACATATGTAATCACGAACCATGTTAAAACAACTATTTTATATCAGTTTAAAGGCAATTGTAAAAATGTTGTAGTAAATTCTGTCAAGACCTGAGGGCAAAAGTGGATTTTTACAATGAAATTTTAAATTGGTTTAGTAAGTTTCCCCCTGAAAATGTTTTATCTGGTAAGACCAACAGCATTATACCACTTTTAATTACAATGTTTTCCAGCAAAAAGCAAAATTTTGAAAATATTAACAACAAATATAAAGCATTGGCTGATATGGACGAACTGAAGCCATTAACAACAGAAAATATATGCAGCTTCTGGTCTACAGTGGCTAAAACTAAAAACGCGTCAGATGAATACATGTTTCCTGATAAATTGAGCTTACGGAATTTGGTCCATACCTCACTCCTCTGTAAACGTGGAAACGATTTTCTCTTACCAAAATCTCATGAAAACAAACAAAGGAAAATGCTTTATGTTTCAGCAGTATCAAGTCTTATCCAGGCCAAAGATTTATTAAAGTCTAAAAACTTGTAACTTCAAAATTTTTACCTATGTACACACATACATATTTATATTTGCGGGTTGATTCGTTATAACCTAAAAGAGTTCGTGATTGGCTAACATACTATCAGGAAACATACGATTCCGGAATGCGTGCTGAGCATCGTTGATCAACAATCAATCGGAATTTAAATTTGCAAGATCATATACGAGACAAAAAATACCATAGAAACGTACAAATAAGTACGACATCTTAAACTTTTGCCATAGTGTGTGTTTTTGTTTGGTTACTGCCTTATTTATGGACATTGTCTTTAAAGAGTAAAATAGGGAACTAACCATTGTGGATAAACATTAGCTAGCTCTTGAAAAAATTAAAAGCAGGGAGTACTTCCGTGGAAGAAATAATAATGATTCGAAAATGGATTGGAAGAGTTTTAATTAAAACAATTTTTTTGAAGAGGAAATAAATTTTCATGTCGAGAGATGCGGTATAGGGTTTGATTTTAGACCCAAAATTTCGAGCAGATTACGTTTTTGCTATGAAACTTTTGAAAAAAATTTACCCCGTCTTAATGTATACGCTTTGTGTTCTTTTTTCATTTCTTTGTAAATAAATTTTATATAATTTTTTGTTAATAAAACTTAAATCGCTCACAAAGCGATACGAACTTTAGCCTGTTCAAATCATAAAATCTAGAAGCAAATGGAGTTTGAAGAATAATAATTAAATTAACTAAAAAATTAAATAAAATAAGTATACTTGATAGTAACAAACCAAAAAAGTTTGTCTTAAGTAGAACAAAAAATAAGCAAATTAACTAACATGTGCATAATTAGTAAAGAACAAACGACAATGGTAAAACTGTTGTAAATTTAGATATGGTAAAATTGAGCTTTCATTACAAAAAATCTTTTAGCATAATAATTTTTGGTACTCTCGGGACAAAAAAAATACTCGAAAAAAAATTTTTTGATACCGAAATGCAAATCTCATTTCCCATCACTGATCAGCACTCAATGCAAAAAAAAAACTATTTGCTAAATGCTGTGCTGTGAAATGTTTGAAGCATAAGCAATCAGCAAAATGAAATTACTGAAAGAAATTGCTGATGCTTACAGAAGCAATAGTATTTTTTTTTTTTTGAAAAAGTGCTGATGCTGACGATCAGCAATTTTGTTTTTTCGTTTTTTTTTTGCTGATGCTTCGGTGCTTTGCTGTGAAGGTTTGTCAGCATCAGTAACAGCAAATTTTAAAAACTACTGTTTTCGCTGACTTCAGCATTGATTCAAGATGCTTAAAGCATTACTAAAAAATTTATATTGTTTACAATATTGAAAAGGAAAGCCAGTGAATATGTATGGGTGGGAATATACACATACTACATGTATGTATGTATACTTATATTTTTGCTGTTTGGCTGAAAATTTATTTTTTATAAAACGAAGAGTTAATAGCGGTACAAATCATACATACATACATATATGTATATTTATTTTTTATAATTATTACATTTAAATTTTTTAAGTTTAACATTTTATTGTTTTTCATCTAGCGCACGCAAAATTTTTTTGTTATTTAGGTATTTCACAATTTAAAATTATAAAACCAAAATTTCTTTTTTAAAAAAACTTTCCAGCAAATGAAAATCTCAGGAAAACGACGAATTGCTAAGAACAATAATTTTAAAATCATACATATGCATGTACATACATAAAAACAAAAAACTAGTTATGAATGTTTTGAACTTTTTCTTCTTTTAAAATGGATGCAAGAATGAAATTTAGCCTTTCAACTATTTTTAATTAATCAGAAAAAATTCCATAGGACTTGATTCAAAAATCAAACAAAAAAATTATATGCATATATTGCTAAATGTGAAATCCACAATTAACATACGGCATTCTTGTGTTATTTATTTGTGATTCAGTAAAACTTCCAAATGACTTGATTTCAATAAAAGCAGGTAAAACCAAAAGTCTAATAAAAAATTTAACGATTTCATAGAATTCAAATTATCCTTTTCAGGGGGGTTTGTTTGTTGTTGTAAAATATGCACACATTGTGTGTAATAAAACCACCCCTTAAAATACATACATATTATGTACATACATACTTGCATACCTACCTGCCTCAATGTGAATTCCCAATGAAATGCTTTGGTAAAAAAATTGGAATAATTACATTCCATAAAGCAAAATTATGTAAAAAATGCTCACTTGTGTAAGGAAATCAGAATGAATATGACATTTTCGCACACAATGAACTTTCCCACAGTCAATCTTTATCGGTCTAATTCATAAAAAATATTTTAAGTTTATTACAGGTTTATTTGAAAAATTTTCCATAGAGATATGTCAATTAAGAGCTTAATAAACCTGAAATATTTTTTATAAATAAGGCAGTATAACTGTAATTATCATTGGCGTAGCTAGACATATTTTACGGTGGTGGGGGGGGGGGGCAAACACAATTTTTTTAATTAGTGTTTTTTATGGGAATTGTTAAAATTTAAGCTTAACATTTTTTAAACGCACTAATAATCCCATATTAATATTTTACTTATTAAGTTAAATATATATTTTTTATTAAAAATACATTGAAATTGGAAATTAAAAAATATATTTTACTTAACAAGTAAAATATTAATAAGTAAAATATTGGGTTGGGATTATTAGTGCGTTTAAAAAATTTTATACAGATTTTTTTTATTTAACATTTTTTTTTATTTAAGTTAAAACATAAATTAACAGTCCAGTTTAAATATCAAAAATTAAGTTATAATTAAAACTAAAAAACAAAACATTCAAAACAAAAACAATATATAGACAACAAGTAAAGTATGTATTAGAAAAAAACTAAATAATAATAATAATAATCTAATAATAATAAACTAAATAATAATAAAATTAATATTCGTTTCCAACAAGTTTATATGTTCATATGGAAAAATTATTTATGTATATACTACATTTGAATACAATATTTTGAAAGGATACAAGCAAGAAATGATTTCATTCATCATTCATGATTTCATTTCTTAATAATTTATCATTTAATTTAAAAAAAATTTATCTGTTGGTGCATAAAAAAATTGAAAATTGCCATTTATTATTTAGTTACCCTTCCAATATTGAAGTTCTGAATCAATACTATATTGTTGCGATGAATGAACATACATACATAACTAAGTACAAACATATGTATGCAAGTATGTATGTATACGTGTTCAATTGAAAAAAATTTTATGTGCATATATATACATGCATACATATCGATAGTTGAGTTTTTCAGTGATTTCAATAAATTTCACACTAATACACCTCATCACAAAAATTTATTGCAATAGGGTAAAAAATAGCTTTTTACAAGCAGTTTGTACAAAAAAGTTACATTTTCAATATTACACTTTCTATTATGTTTTACCTTCTCCTGTAAAGTTACAATTATTTGCGTTAGGGCCTTTTCATTTGAGACCAACGATATATTGACCTGTGTAAGTTGATATCCTATCAAAAATTTCGGTCATCAGAAGTACTGATACCAAAATTTGGACCTAGGAATTTTCACAAGTTTTCCACTTGTCTAACAAAGTTGTATATGAACATGAATTGTTTTGTTTTGTATTCTAATAAAAATAAAACATATGTATACATGTTTAAAGAGGAAATTTTGATTTGTTCGATTTTCTGACGATTTTTCGGACATGAAATGACGATTATTTTATAGTTTACCGGGATTTCGGCGATTTTTCCATCATTTTATCTGGCAGCCAAGGATTGAACCATAAATATGCATACATACATGTTTGTGTACGAGTATATATAGTAGGGATGTAACGAATGTTCGCATTCGCTTTCGCATTCGCAAATTATTTGCTTACTTTTGCTATTTGCATTCGCTCTTGCATTCGCTAAAATGTATGCGAATATTTCAAGCGAATACTAAACCAAAATCCAGCTGTGTTTTTAAATACTTATCAGTTTTTGAAAAGACTAGTCTGTTTGAAAAACTGAGCTACATTCATTACTTCGTACAGAAAATTTTAAGTGTTAACAACTTTAACTAGCCGTTGTTTGTTGTAAATTCTATTCGAAACAAGTGCTACGCATATTATTTCGTATGAAAACTTAACATGTTGAAGACATATTTCACATGTTTTTCGCAAGATGAACAAATTACTACTTCTCCAAAAAATTTTCATGAATTCATGCCAATTTTTCTTAATATGTATTTTGGCAGCATTTCACATAAAACGTTCAACAGAGTACCATGATTTAGGACAAAAGTACAAATGGATTAATTACCTAACATTTTATAAATTTATTTTTTATTGTCTAGACTTATTGTAATATAATTTCTGCTTTAAGAATTTAATAAATTAACAAATATTTACTTAATTCAAGACTCAATTTAAATAAAATGCTATATGTAGTACATCTATCCCAATAAGCACTCAAAAAATTAAATTTCAAGCACTTGAAATTTAACTGGAAACAAAAATGAATTCAAACATTTTTTCAAGTAGTATTCAAGTTTGAAAATATTTTGAAATAAAAAAATCAAACAATATACAACATGTTCAAACCTTGTCAAATAAGTAATTTATTTTTTAATTAAATTTAAATTTTGGTGAAAAATATAAAATAAAATAAATAACTGATTTTTTAAAAAACAAAAAAAGGTGATTAAAATCGTGAAAACAATAATGAAGGTAGATATGCAGAAAATAATTGTAAGAAAACTTGTCGATTGCATTTTTCTTTCTATTTTAAAAGCACCGTTTTTGAAAATTGAAATATACTTGAATTCAATTGTAATACAAGGTTGAATGATGGTACAATTCAAGGCTTGAATTGAACTCAACCCTTGACAATTGAATAGTTGGCTTGAATAACAATTATTTTACACTTGATTTCAAGCAAAATTGCTTACTGGGATGTATAGGGTGTTTTTTTAGGGGTATAGAACTTCGAATTGAAATAAAACACAAGAAAATCGTTTTAATGTCCATCAATTTGTCTTTATTGGAAGGAGAATTTTATGCCATTAATGTTTAAATATGATTTTGGGCATGTGGCCGCCGCGGCTGGCTCGAATAAAGCCGATTCTACAGGTTCAATTTTCAACCACTTTTTCGAGCATATGGGGCCGTATGTTGGCAATAACGCCACGAATGTTGGCTTCCAAGTCCCCTAACGTTTCTGGTTTGTTGGCGTAGACGAGCGACTTCACATATCTCCAAAGAAAATAATCCAATGGTGTCAAATCACACGATCTTGGTGGCCAATTGACAGGTCCATTCCGCGAAATTATGCGCTCATCGAATGTTTCCTTCAATAAATCGATTGTGACGTGCGCTGTGTGGCATGTAGCGCCGTCTTGTTGGAACCACAACTCATCCACATTCATGCCATCCAATTCGGGAACAAAATAGTCGGTTAGTCGGCTCCAATTGCTGTGCACGGTGGCGAATCGATTCATTCGGGTCCTCTTCAACACTTTGCTCTACAGCGGCAATTGTTTCTTCGGTGCGCACTGTTCGACGTCTCTGCGGATGCGTATTATCACATAGAGTAAACGTAGTGCGAAAACGATCCATGGTTAACCGAGTAGTAGTGAAATCCCACTCCTGGGACAATTAAAATTGTTAAATTGTTGCTGAAATTGTTAAATTTGGGTAATTAAAATTTGAAAATTGTTAAATTCTTGGAAATTTGTGTTTTCGGCGGCGCTTTGATGTTTTTTGTTTACATTAGGAGTTTTTGTTTACATTAAGTGTATGTCTGTCTGTCCGTCTGTCGGTCTGTCTGCCTGACCGTGGATGTTTGTGTGTGGAATATTTTGTGTGAATGTATTAAGGCGGTTCATAGTTTGGCGGTTTTTATGTGTGTATATACAGACGAGGAAAATCATGAAAATGATTTTTTCTAATACCAATGGTGAAATAGTGATTATTAGTTTTTCCTAATGTCTACGGCAAAACATGTTTATTAATTTTTCCTAGTGCCGACGGCAAAACATGAATATAATTTTTTCAAATGCCGACGGGAAAATGATTTTTTCTAATACCAATGGTGAAATAGTGATTATTAATTTTTCCTAATGTCTACGGCAAAACATGTTTATTAATTTTTCCTAATGCCGACGGCAAAACATGAATATAATTTTTTCAAATGCCGACGGGAAAATGATTTTTTCTAATACCAATGGTGAAATAGTGATTATTAATTTTTCCTAATGCCGACGGCAAAACATGAATATAATTTTTTCAAATGCCGACGGGAAAATGATTTTTTCTAATACCAATGGTGAAATAGTGATTATTAATTTTTCCTAATGCCGACGGCAAAACATGAATATAATTTTTTGAAATGCCGACGGGAAAATGATTTTTCCTAATGACTACGGGAAAACATGATTATTATTTTTTTTCCTAATACCTACGGCATGCATGATAATTTTTCCTAATGCCTACGGCAATGCATGATAATTTTTTCAAATGCCGACGGCAATACATGATTATTTTTTTTTTCCTAATGCCGACGGCAATACATACTTATTTTTCCTAATGCCTACGGCAATACATAATTATTTTCAAATGCCGACGGCAATACATGATAATTTTTCCTAATGCCTACGTCAATGCATGATAATTTTTCCTAATGCCGAAGGCAAAACATGATAATTATTTTTTTCAAATGCCGACGGCAAAACATGATTATTATTTTTTTTCCTAATGCCGACGGCAAAACGTGAAAGTTATTTTTTCTAATGCTAATGTAGGTGTTGCTAGACTGTGGGAATTTAAGGCTGACCGTGATTTGAGTGGGTGGCGTTGTTGCCGTAATATGTAACCATAGGAATTCGTGGGTGTGTCTGTCTGTATGTGAGAATTTAGCTGAATCTTCGATTGGAAGGGGGGGCGGGGTGTAGTAGAGCTAGATCAATTGCATGTATATATATATATGTGTGTGTGTGTGTGTGTGTGTGTGTGTGTGTATGTGAGTGTGTGTACGTTTGTAGGAATTTCTATAGGAGCTTAAGGCTGATTGCGATTTATGAGGGGCGAGGTGTACTAGTAATATGTAACCGAGGGAGTCTGTCTGTTTGTATTTCTGTAGGAGTTTAAGGCTGACCATGATTTGGGTGGGCATGGTTGTTGACGTAATATGTAGCCATGGAGATTTGTGGGTGTGTCTGTCTGTAGGAGTTTAAGGCTGATCGTGATTTGAGGTGGGTGAGGATGTTATTGAGGTAAATTGGTTATGTGTATGTATGTATGTATGGCCAGGGGAATTTGTGTATGCATATCTGGGGGAGAATTTAAGGCTAGTCGTGATTTGTGAAAGGTGGGGTGCTGTTGAAATTTTCTTGGATATTTCTTATATGAATTCTGCTATGTGTGTGTATTTGCGCTGATATTTATATGTAGGTGGAAATAAATTGTTTTCAGTATCGACATTTGGTACTATAAAATAATATCATATGTCTGGACTTCCCTAATCCTAGTATGCTTTTATACTTACTATTGCTTTATATTTTCTCATGCTTAAATTTGTCTCGCGTTGAAGTCGGTCTGTGTGAAATTTGTTTATATTACAGATTTTGTTTATTTAACTACATTCGTCTTCTTTGACTGAAAGAGTTATCTACACACAGAGAAAAACCAACTTGAAATCAGTAAGAACCATGCTGAATTAATAAGAACCATTAGCGAAGGTTTAGTCATATTGAAATTTCTTATTTCAATATGGACAAAATATTAATTTACAGTATTCATTTATTAAACTCATTAGTTTGTAGATATCTCAATATACATTTTCTATTATATTAAAAATTATTGAATTAATGCGATGAATTCTTATTTTTAAGCTGCAGATTTTCCCTGAGTGTATGGATTGTTTATATTTGCATTGTGCTTTAACTAAACGACGCTTCATATATTTTCATGATGTAGATCTAATAAATACTTAAGCATTGATAAGAAATTTGATATGTATACATACATATCTACAAATTGATTTTATGTATGTATGTATGTATGTATGTATGTACATATATATGTACATACAAATAAGTGTTCAACTCAATTTTTGAATACATTTTTTATTTTATTTTTTGTCATGTGATGTCTGTTGTTGGTGAAATTAAAAACATTTTAATTTTTATCTGCGTTTACTTAAAAGTTTGTGAGGATTTTCTGTTGTAAGTAAAACTGAATTCTTGAAGATATGTACTTACATACTCTATAGTAATAGTAACTATAATAGAAATATTTCTTATACTTAATTTACAGTTTTTTAAAGTATAGGGTATAAAATTTTTTCTAGCTATAGCCTTCTACATTTATTTTGGAAAACTTGCTTTGCTTTTTAAAAATGTATAAACATTTTTAAATGAAACTGATCCGGCACTCCAGCTTAGGTACTGATAGTTTTTTTTTTTTTTGTTGTTAGTTAACTTACTTATTTTTTATTTTTTATTGATAAACATTGGAAATCAAAAGGGAGTTTTATATTGTAATTATTATTTTCATAACTGTTGGAAACAATCGCTGCTTTTTGTTTGTTTTTTGCGATGAAATCATTTGAATTACTTTTGCAACTTTACGCGTTTATAAAAATTATGTTATTTTCTATATTTCTTAATTTATAAGACTTTTAGACTTTGTCCTTTAGGGGTTATATATTCTATTATACGATTATGAATAAGAATGCAGTAAGCTGATGTATTTGCTTACTGCTTCAAATTAAAATTTTATTAAATTGAATAAAAGGAGTTTTTTTTCTTAAACTCTGATGCAGTTAGAAGCGCTGGAGATTCTTTCATATAACAGCTTTTTTGAAATTTTTGATACATAGTATAATATAGAATTGGATAACATTTATTTTTAATTTTTATGTTAAGAAGTACGGGTATGAGACTGAATTTAATTGTACTTTTAAATTAGTTAAATCATAATGAACAAACATATTTTCTTCTTTAATAGCGATCAACAGAAAACGAACTCGTTTTCATATAATTTAGGTATACCCTATCGACGGCTCCTCTAGGATACAAGATGACTTTGTATGACGAAATTTCTGTTGCTTTATACTGATAATATGTTTACATTAATAAGATACATATACATATGTTTATTTTATGAACGGTGAGCACCTATGGCTTTTATTTAATGTTCTATATGACTTTTTTTTTCATTTTATTAAAGTTCAGCGTATTGTATATATATTTCTGAAATGTTTAAGTGTGTTTTGTGTGCCCATCGGGCAGAGTGTACGTATTAGTTGGTCAGTCAGTTTCTATTTTTATTTATTTTTTTTTTCTTCTAATGTGCCACTCCTTTTTCAGATTTTACTACTTGGAATAGAGAATTTTTGTCTAATTTTTTGGTGGGTATATACATTAGGTATGTAGAAATTAGTTTAGATACAAAGAAATGCATGTTTAATATACAACTATTGTATCAAATCGATCTCAAATAACTCAGTTACCTCTACCAGCAATTCACCGTTGGTGTATTCATAAAGTGTTAGAAACAATGAAATATCTATGTTTTGAGAGAATTTTTCCCCTCAAGTATTTCTACATGAGGTTTGAGGGGTCAATCACTGTCGCATTCATATGTAATGATTATTCACTTAAAAAACGTCATCATCACCATCAATCATCTCCGTATACAATACATTCATGAGTTGGGTTGATCCAGATACAATTGCTGTCTCATCACCTTCTAACAGCTTTATATATTTTGCTAGTATGCATGCCTTAGCATGCTTCTATCGATAGTGACGTAAGAGTCCGAGATGTAGTAGTGTTACAATTAAAAATCTTTACTATTAGAATTTACCAGTTCGCTCTTTTGAATTTTTGCAAAGTAGATACATATGTATGTATTTCATTGACCACAAAATCATAAAATTTCTTTGCTTACAAAATTGTATGACGTGAGGATTTTTTTTTTCTTTTTTTTTTTTAATTATACATGCTTCGGCATGCTTTCATTTTTTTTCCATAAATTTATGTAATACTCATACAGATACAGATATAAAGTAAGATCTGTTTACTGTACATTTTAAAATTTATGCATGCTTCAGCATGATTCTAGTTGAAGCGTATATTCATTCACTAAGTTTGTTTGATACTTATTCATACACATGTACATTCTTAAAGATTGGATATCAAAGTCCAATTTCCGTAGTTTATCTATATTTTCTAAAGATCTGATAGCTAAAGAAATAAATAGAGTGAAGATCTTCTATAATAATCCCATTTTCATATTGTAAAATTTTGCGTGCTAGCGCTTTCGATGGGAAAATATACATACAACTTTATAAAAAGTGATAATATGATGTGCTGCTGAATATTGCACTATGTTATAGTTCATTTTAAACACTGAAGTTTTAGCAATATTTCATTCAGACCAATAAGTTTAGAGAATTCCACTACATTTAGTTAATTATCTTTCTTAAGACCCATCATTCCTAATCAATCCTACAAAAAACAACACAAACTAGATTTTTCGTTTTAATTTTATTTTTATTAAATTCAACATTCATTCTTCAAATTACTTTATACTATATTAAGTAGCTTTTCCTCATTTGTTGAGTTGACTTTAATAGGAGACATTTTAATGGTACGATGAACTTTTCTATTGCATGCATTGAGTAAATCTTTATACATACCAATCCACTTATATGAACCATTAAAGCTAATTCTTTTCACATCATACCTTTCAATGATCTATTAAATCATTCTAATATTGATGCTTTCATATTAAGTAATGTTTAATCTTCTATTTATGTATGAGTTTTCCCAAGTATTTATTAAAAAATTCTTTAGAATCATCTGTTTGTAAGTTTTTTGGTACCCGTACCACTTCAAAAATATTTTCCGTTGCCTTGGTTTTTAGAGTGCAGCTTTTATTTTCAGCTGTACTTTGAGAATGTGTCAATTACAGTCTTCAAAAATCAACAATTTCTATTTTCTGTAGAATAGTTCTACATTTCACCTAACTTAGCTCCATAAAACATCATATATTCCTGTCATTACATCTCTACAAGCACAAACAGTTGTTGAAATTTAATATGGACTTCGTTAACTAAATTCCTTTTTAAAGACATTGAATTGTTTCACAGATTTTTTCGAAAGTGTTGTGATCTACATCTTGCACTTTCAGCTATTTATACTAACATGTAGTTAATTTTCTAATCTATATATTTAACCGTAAACTCTTCAATTTGTTTTTAATTATTTACTTTTTAGAATTGCTTTTTCAATTTTATAACTGTCTTCTTTCTCTAATTTTATTTCACGTTGTAGTTCCTCAATTTGCATTTAAATATATTCTTGAATATTAATGCTTTAAGCTATATTATTAATTTGTCTTGTATTTTATCTTCATTCAGTTTAATGTAACTATCAACAATAGTTTGTATCTAATTCATTTATGCCTTCCAATACTGATAAGTCAGTATAAATGTCTTCAGAATTGGAAGTCTATGAGTAAAATTATCGTCATCATCATTCTCAGTATTAGCATCATTATCATTAGCAGTATTATCAAATATTGTTCCTTCTACTAGTTTCTTTTGGGGTACTTGTCTATATCTTGAGTGAAGGTTTCTCAGGCTTTAAACTTGTATATTTTCAACTTCTGTCTTGATTTTACTTTCTTCTTTCATAAGAATTCTTTTAATATTTTTAGAACTATTTATGAATTCTTCTGCTATAGGTTTAAATGTATCTTTTAGTTGTTCACTTGTATCTATTTCACCAGTTTTTATACTACGAAGCTTTTTCTTCAACACATTTCTTGTCAACACCAACTGTTTTAAAATTTTCTCATCCAGGGCAAATAACAGGTATCAGCAATCATATCAGCTTTTCAGGAGCTGGTCTAGTTTTCAGATCAGCTTTTCAGGACCTGGTCTGGTTTTCAGATCAGCTTTTCAGGACCTGGTCTGGTTTTCAGATCAGCTTATCAGGAGCTGGTCTGGTTTTCAGATCAGCTTATCAGGAGCTGGTCTGGTTTTCAGATCAGCTTATCAGGAGCTGGTCTGGTTTTCAGATCAGCTTATCAGGAGCTGATCTGATTTGTAGATCAGCTTATCAGGTAACAGACCAGGCTATCAGGAGCTGTTCAGATTTTCATTTCAAGATATCTGAGTCAGATTTAGTTATCAGTGTACAAGTAGCTAGCCATTTATAACATTTATATACATGAAGTTTAAAGTCAGATGAAATACGAAAAAGTAAAGTTTTATCTAGTAAAATTATTTTCTATAACGATCATCGTTTAATTCACTATCTTTGCTTATAATCAAAAATCCATATTTATCCTTTCAACATGTTTTTTATTTTTCTCACCTAACTTAAACATTAAATATACATTATGATGATCTCTTATTAAATGTTTGGTGATTCTGGTGTAAGTTTTACATAAGTAGAATGAATCAACATTCTTATCTCTCCCCATACAAAAATATGCTTCCCATACGCATCATCGTTAAATATCATATTGGAATTACTTTGGACTGAAATAACAGATTCACTATCAGTAAATTTTGTAATATATAATTATTTTAATTGATGTAATTAATTTCTTCAGATATTTATATCTGGGGTGATATAAAGATTTTGAGTATAAATAAATGTTCTCAAAATTTAAGTCCATTAGGACTTTCTAGCAAGCCAATCATAGCGTTTTTTTTTTCGTAATTTGACAGGTCAACTATTGTTGCACGAATAGAATTTGATATAAGGGAACTATGATTTATTTTTGAACTATCGTTCGATGAATCATCAATATTTCGTACCAAGGTATTTTAGGTTGTTTTACTAACCGCATTTATGTAGCTAAATACATTTTATAAATATTATCTCTTATTATAAAAAAATAAACTAATACAGCTCTACCATATCAGAAAATATTTTCTGAAATCGTATAGCTGCATGAGTTTATTTTTTCTATAATAAGAGATAATGATCTACACTCATAATCAAAACAGCATAAAAATATCCTTTGTTTTGACTATGAGTATGGATCAATATTTATGAAATGCGTTTAGTTACAAAAATGTGGTTAGTAAAACAAAGTATATTTTAACAGCCTTATTTATAACACTTATTAGGGCTTTATAAAGACTTTTTAAGAAAAAATTTTTATAAAAACTTTGTTTTAAAAAGCCTTTACAAAGCCTTAATAAGTTTTATAAATAATGCTGTAAGAGTTTAAAATCAGTATTTTGTATGATAATACTGATTTGAAACTCTTAAAATATTCTTTGTTTTGACTATGAGTAGGGGCCATTATCTCTTATTATAGGACAAATAAAATAATATAGCTATACGATTTCAGAAAATATTTTCTGATATCGTATAGCTACATTTTTAATTTTTCTATAATAAGAGATAATATTTATGAAATACATTTCATAAATATTGGCGCATACTCATAGTAAAAACAACCTAAAAATACCTTGGAACGAAATATTGATGAATCATCAAAATTTCATACCATCCTATATTTATGTTGTTTTACTAATCGCATTTTGTAAATAAATGCATTTCATAAATATTATCTATTATTATAGAAAGAATCAAATAGTATGGTTATATGATATTAGAAAACATGATTTCTGATATCATATAATCATACTATTTTATTTTTCTATAATAAGAGATAATGACTCATACTCATAGTCAAAACAAAGGATATTTATATGCTGTTTTGATTATGAGTATGCGTCAATATTTATGAAATGCATTTAGTTATAAAATGCGGTTAGTAAAACAAAGTATATTTTAAGTGTTTAAAACCACCATTTTTATGGTAATAGCGGTTTTAAACACTTAAAGCATACTTTGTTTTGACTATGAGCATGAGCTGATATTTATGAAATGGATTTTATAAATATTGACTCATACCCTTAGTCAAAACAACATAAATAATTCTTGGTACGAAATATTGATGATTCATCGAACGATAGTTCAAAAATAAATCATAGTTCCCTTATATCAAATTCTATTCGTGCAACAATAGTTGACCTGTCAAATTACGAAAAAAAAACGCTATGATTGGCTTGCTAGAAAGTCCTAATGGACTTAAATTTTGAGAACATTTATTTATACTCAAAATCTTTATATCACCCCAGATATAAATATCTGAAGAAATTAATTACATCAATTAAAATAATAATATATTACAAAATTTACCGATAGTGAATCTGTTATTTCAGTCCAAAGTAATTCCAATATGATATTTAACGATGATGCGTATGGGAAGCATATTTTTGTATGGGGAGAGATAAGAATGTTGATTCATTCTACTTATGTAAAACTTACACCAGAATCACCAAACATTTAATAAGAGATCATCATAATGTATATTTAATGTTTAAGTTAGGTGAGAAGAATAAAAAGCATGTTGAAAGGATAAATATGGATTTTTGATTATAAGCAAAGATAGTGAATTAAACGATGATCGTTATAGAAAATAATTTTACTAGATAAAACTTTACTTTTTCGTATTTCATCTGACTTTAAACTTCATGTATATAAATGTTATAAATGGCTAGCTACTTGTACACTGATAACTAAATCTGACTCAGATATCTTAAAATGAAAATCTGAACAGCTCCTGATAGCCTGATCTGTTACCTGATAAGCTGATCTAAAAATCAGATCAGCTCCTGATAAGCTGATCTGAAAACCAGACCAGCTCCTGATAAGCTGATCTGAAAACCAGACCAGCTCCTGATAAGCTGATCTGAAAACCAGACCAGCTCCTGATAAGCTGATCTGAAAACCAGACCAGGTCCTGAAAAGCTGATCTGAAAACCAGACCAGGTCCTGAAAAGCTGATCTGAAAACCAGACCAGCTCCTGAAAAGCTGATATGATTGCTGATACCTGTTATTTGCCCTGGATGAGAAAATTTTAAAACAGTTGGTGTTGACAAGAAATGTGTTGAAGAAAAAGCTTCGTAGTATAAAAACTGGTGAAATAGATACAAGTGAACAACTAAAAGATACATTTAAACCTATAGCAGAAGAATTCATAAATAGTTCTAAAAATATTAAAAGAATTCTTATGAAAGAAGAAAGTAAAATCAAGACAGAAGTTGAAAATATACAAGTTTAAAGCCTGAGAAACCTTCACTCAAGATATAGACAAGTACCCCAAAAGAAACTAGTAGAAGGAACAATATTTGATAATACCATCATATTTAATGATGCTAATACTGAGAATGATGATGACGATAATTTTACTCATAGACTTCCAATTCTGAAGACATTTATACTGACTTATCAGTATTGGAAGGCATAAATGAATTAGATACAAACTATTGTTGATAGTTACATTAAACTGAATGAAGATAAAATACAAGACAAATTAATAATATAGCTTAAAGCATTAATATTCAAGAATATATTTAAATGCAAATTGAGGAACTACAACGTGAAATAAAATTAGAGAAAGAAGACAGTTATAAAATTGAAAAAGCAATTCTAAAAAGTAAATAATTAAAAACAAATTGAAGAGTTTACGGTTAAATATATAGATTAGAAAATTAACTACATGTTAGTATAAATAGCTGAAAGTGCAAGATGTAGATCACAACACTTTCGAAAAAATCTGTGAAACAATTCAATGTCTTTAAAAAGGAATTTAGTTAACGAAGTCCATATTAAATTTCAACAACTGTTTGTGCTTGTAGAGATGTAATGACAGGAATATATGATGTTTTATGGAGCTAAGTTAGGTGAAATGTAGAACTATTCTACAGAAAATAGAAATTGTTGATTTTTGAAGACTGTAATTGACACATTCTCAAAGTACAGCTGAAAATAAAAGCTGCACTCTAAAAACCAAGGCAATGGAAAATATTTTTGAAGTGGTACGGGTACCAAAAAACTTACAAACAGATGATTCTAAAGAATTTTTTAATAAATACTTGGGAAAACTCATACATAAATAGAAGATTAAACATTACTTAATATGAAAGCATCAATATTAGAATGATTTAATAGATCATTGAAAGGTATGATGTGAAAAGAATTAGCTTTAATGGTTCATATAAGTGGATTGGTATGTATAAAGATTTACTCAATGCATGCAATAGAAAAGTTCATCGTACCATTAAAATGTCTCCTATTAAAGTCAACTCAACAAATGAGGAAAAGCTACTTAATATAGTATAAAGTAATTTGAAGAATGAATGTTGAATTTAATAAAAATAAAATTAAAACGAAAAATCTAGTTTGTGTTGTTTTTTGTAGGATTGATTAGGAATGATGGGTCTTAAGAAAGATAATTAACTAAATGTAGTGGAATTCTCTAAACTTATTGGTCTGAATGAAATATTGCTAAAACTTCAGTGTTTAAAATGAACTATAACATAGTGCAATATTCAGCAGCACATCATATTATCACTTTTTATAAAGTTGTATGTATATTTTCCCATCGAAAGCGCTAGCACGCAAAATTTTACAATATGAAAATGGGATTATTATAGAAGATCTTCACTCTATTTATTTTTTTAGCTATCAGATCTTTAGAAAATATAGATAAACTACGGAAATTGGACTTTGATATCCAATCTTTAAGAATGTACATGTGTATGAATAAGTATCAAACAAACTTAGTGAATGAATATACGCTTCAACTAGAATCATGCTGAAGCATGCATAAGTTTTAAAATGTACAGTAAACAGATCTTACTTTATATCTGTATCTGTATGAGTATTACATAAATTTATAGAAAAAAAATGAAAGCATGCCGAAGCATGTATAGGGTGTTTTTTTGAGGGGTATAGAGCTTCGAATTGAGATAAAACACAAGAAAATCGTTTTAATGTCCATCAATTTGGCTTTATTGGAAGGATAATTTTATGCCATTAATGTTTAAATATGATTTTGGGCATGTGGCTGCCGCGGCTGGCTCGAATAAAGCCAATTCTACAGGTCCAATTTTCAACCACTTTTTCGAGCATATGGGGCCGTATGTTGGCAATAACGCCACGAATGTTGGCTTCCAAGTCCCCTAACGTTTCTGGTTTGTTGGCGTAGACGAGCGACTTCACATATCCCCAAAGAAAATAATCCAATGGTGTCAAATCACACGATCTTGGTGGCCAATTGACAGGTCCATTCCGCGAAATTATGCGCTCATCGAATGTTTCCTTCAATAAATCGATTGTGACGTGCGCTGTGTGGCATGTAGCGCCGTCTTGTTGGAACCACAACTCATCCACATTCATGCCATCCAATTCGGGAACAAAATAGTCGGTTATCATGGCTCTATGGCTGTGCACGGTGGCGAATCGATTCATTCGGGTCCTCTTCAACACTTTGCTCTACAGCGGCAATTGTTTCTTCGGTGCGCACTGTTCGACGTCTCTGCGGATGCGTATTATCACATAGAGTAAACGTAGTGCGAAAACGATCCATGGTTAACCGAATTAATTGCTCTGATGGACGATTATGTCGACCATAAAATGGACGGAGCTTGCGTTAAACTTCGCGAACTGAACCATTATTTTCGAAATAAATTTGCACGATTTGCAAGCGTTGTTCTTTTGTCAACCTGTTCATGATGAAATGGCAAACCAAACTAAATATTAATCACTTGACAGCTGACAAAATGGCCGCCAGTTAAAAAACTGATGCCAACTTAAAGTTCTATACCTCAATAAAAAACACCCTTTATAATTAAAAAAAAAAAGAAAAAAAAATCCTCACGTCATACAATTTTGTAAGCAAAGAAATTTTATGATTTTGTGGTCAATGAAATACATACATATGTATCTACTTTGCAAAAATTCAAAAGAGCGAACTGGTAAATTCTAATAGTAAAGATTTTTAATTGTAACACTACTACATCTCGGACTCTTACGTCACTATCGATAGAAGCATGCTAAGGCATGCATACTAGCAAAATATATAAAGCTGTTAGAAGGTGATGAGACAGCAATTGTATCTGGATCAACCCAACTCATGCATGTATTGTATACGGAGATGATTGATGGTGATGATGACGTTTTTTAAGTGAATAATCATTACATATGAATGCGACAGTGATTGACCCCTCAAACCTCATGTAGAAATACTTGAGGGGAAAAATTCTCTCAAAACATAGATATTTCATTGTTTCTAACACTTTATGAATACACCAACGGTGAATTGCTGGTAGAGGTAACTGAGTTATTTGAGATCGATTTGATACAATAGTTGTATATTAAACATGCATTTCTTTGTATCTAAACTAATTTCTACATACCTAATGTATATACCCACCAAAAAATTAGACAAAAATTCTCTATTCCAAGTAGTAAAATCTGAAAAAGGAGTGGCACATTAGAAGAAAAAAAAAATAAATAAAAATAGAAACTGACTGACCAACTAATACGTACACTCTGCCCGATGGGCACACAAAACACACTTAAACATTTCAGAAATATATATACAATACGCTGAACTTTAATAAAATGAAAAAAAAAGTCATATAGAACATTAAATAAAAGCCATAGGTGCTCACCGCTCATAAAATAAACATATGTATATGTATCTTATTAATGTAAACATATTATCAGTATAAAGCAACAGAAATTTCGTCATACAAAGTCATCTTGTATCCTAGAGGAGCCGTCGATAGGGTATACCTAAATTATATGAAAACGAGTTCGTTTTCTGTTGATCGCTATTAAAGAAGAAAATATGTTTGTTCATTATGATTTAACTAATTTAAAAGTACAATTAAATTCAGTCTCATACACGTACTTCTTAACATAAAAATTAAAAATAAATGTTATCCAATTCTATATTATACTATGTATCAAAAATTTCAAAAAAGCCGTTATATGAAAGAATCTCCAGCGCTTCTAACTGCATCAGAGTTTAAGAAAAAAAACTCCTTTTATTCAATTTAATAAAATTTTAATTTGAAGCAGTAAGCAAATACATCAGCTTACTGCATTCTTACTCATAATCGTATAATAGAATATATTACCCCTAAAGGACAAAGTCTAAAAGTCTTATAAATTAAGAAATATAGAAAATAACATAATTTTTATAAACGCGTAAAGTTGCAAAAGTAATTCAAATGATTTCATCGCAAAAAACAAACAAAAAGCAGCGATTGTTTTCAACAATTATGAAAATAATAATTACAATATAAAACTCCCTTTTGATTTCCAATGTTTATCAATAAAAAATAAAAAATAAGTAAGTTAACTAACAACAAAAAAAAAACTATCAGTACCTAAGCTGGAGTGCCGGATCAGTTTCATTTAAAAATGTTTATACATTTTTAAAAAGCAAAGCAAGTTTTCCAAAATAAATGTAGAAGGCTATAGCTAGAAAAAATTTTATACCCTATACTTTAAAAAACTGTAAATTAAGTATAAGAAATATTTCTATTATAGTTACTATTACTATAGAGTATGTAAGTACATATCTTCAAGAATTCAGTTTTACTTACAACAGAAAATCCTCACAAACTTTTAAGTAAACGCAGATAAAAATTAAAATGTTTTTAATTTCACCAACAACAGACATCACATGACAAAAAATAAAATAAAAAATGTATTCAAAAATTGAGTTGAACACTTATTTGTATGTACATATATATGTACATACATACATACATACATACATACATAAAATCAATTTGTAGATATGTATGTATACATATCAAATTTCTTATCAATGCTTAAGTATTTATTAGATCTACATCATGAAAATATATGAAGCGTCGTTTAGTTAAAGCACAATGCAAATATAAACAATCCATACACTCAGGGAAAATCTGCAGCTTAAAAATAAGAATTCATCGCATTAATTCAATAATTTTTAATATAATAGAAAATGTATATTGAGATATCTACAAACTAATGAGTTTAATAAATGAATACTGTAAATTAATATTTTGTCCATATTGAAATAAGAAATTTCAATATGACTAAACCTTCGCTAATGGTTCTTATTAATTCAGCATGGTTCTTACTGATTTCAAGTTGGTTTTTCTCTGTGTGTAGATAACTCTTTCAGTCAAAGAAGACGAATGTAGTTAAATAAACAAAATCTGTAATATAAACAAATTTCACACAGACCGACTTCAACGCGAGACAAATTTAAGCATGAGAAAATATAAAGCAATAGTAAGTATAAAAGCATACTAGGATTAGGGAAGTCCAGACATATGATATTATTTTATAGTACCAAATGTCGATACTGAAAACAATTTATTTCCACCTACATATAAATATCAGCGCAAATACACACACATAGCAGAATTCATATAAGAAATATCCAAGAAAATTTCAACAGCACCCCACCTTTCACAAATCACGACTAGCCTTAAATTCTCCCCCAGATATGCATACACAAATTCCCCTGGCCATACATACATACATACACATAACCAATTTACCTCAATAACATCCTCACCCACCTCAAATCACGATCAGCCTTAAACTCCTACAGACAGACACACCCACAAATCTCCATGGCTACATATTACGTCAACAACCATGCCCACCCAAATCATGGTCAGCCTTAAACTCCTACAGAAATACAAACAGACAGACTCCCTCGGTTACATATTACTAGTACACCTCGCCCCTCATAAATCGCAATCAGCCTTAAGCTCCTATAGAAATTCCTACAAACGTACACACACACACATACACACACACACACACACACATATATATATACATGCAATTGATCTAGCTCTACTACACCCCGCCCCCCCTTCCAATCGAAGATTCAGCTAAATTCTCACATACAGACAGACACACCCACGAATTCCTATGGTTACATATTACGGCAACAACGCCACCCACTCAAATCACGGTCAGCCTTAAATTCCCACAGTCTAGCAACACCTACATTAGCATTAGAAAAAACAACTTTCACGTTTTGTTGTCGGCATTAGGAAAAAAAATAATAATCATGTTTTGCCGTCGGCATTTGAAAAAAATAATTATCATGTTTTGCCTTCGGCATTAGGAAAAATTATCATGCATTGACGTAGGCATTAGGAAAAATTATCATGTATTGCCGTCGGCATTTGAAAATAATTATGTATTGCCGTAGGCATTAGGAAAAATAAGTATGTATTGCCGTCGGCATTAGGAAAAAAAAAATAATCATGTATTGCCGTCGGCATTTGAAAAAATTATCATGCATTGCCGTAGGCATTAGGAAAAATTATCATGCATGCCGTAGGCATTAGGAAAAAAAATAATAATCATGTTTTCCCGTCGTCATTAGGAAAAATCATTTTCCCGTCGGCATTTCAAAAAATTATATTCATGTTTTGCCGTCGGCATTAGGAAAAATTAATAATCACTATTTCACCATTGGTATTAGAAAAAATCATTTTCCCGTCGGCATTTGAAAAAATTATATTCATGTTTTGCCGTCGGCATTAGGAAAAATTAATAATCACTATTTCACCATTGGTATTAGAAAAAATCATTTTCCCGTCGGCATTTGAAAAAATTATATTCATGTTTTGCCGTCGGCATTAGGAAAAATTAATAAACATGTTTTGCCGTAGACATTAGGAAAAATTAATAATCACTATTTCACCATTGGTATTAGAAAAAATCATTTTCATGATTGGGCCAAGACTGCTGCTAAGTCATTGGGCCATACTTCTTCCGAAATAATGCTGGAGAGTCAGTTACCGTTAATGGAGACCGGTATAGATCCATGATAACCGACTATTTTGTTCCCGAATTGGATGGCATGAGTGTGGATGAGTTGTGGTTCCAACAAGACGGCGCTACATGCCACACAGCGCACGTCACAATCGATTTATTGAAGGAAACATTCGATGAGCGCATAATTTCGCGGAATGGACCTGTCAATTGGCCACCAAGATCGTGTGATTTGACACCATTGGATTATTTTCTTTGGGGATATGTGAAGTCGCTCGTCTACGCCAACAAACCAGAAACATTAGGGGACTTGGAAGCCAACATTCGTGGCGTTATTGCCAACATACGGCCCCATATGCTCGAAAAAGTGGTTGAAAATTGGACCTGTAGAATTGGCTTTATTCGAGCAGGCCGCGGCAGCCACATGCCCGAAATCATATTTAAACATTAATGGCATAAAATTATCCTTCCAATAAAGCCAAATTGATGGACATTAAAACGATTTTCTTGTGTTTTATTTCAATTCAAAGTTCTATACCTTTAAAAAAACACCCTTTATTTGCATTCGCTTTCGCAAAAATTCAAATGCATTATTCGTTTTCGCATTCGCCTTCGCTAAACTGGTATTCGTTACTCCCTAATATATAGTATATGAATATATACAAAGTATTTGCAGATCATAATTTTTCGCTATTTTTTTAATTTTACTCTAAATAAAAATTGGTGGCTATTGTTACAAACAATTTGACAGTAGAAAATCTTAAGAACACCTTAAAACAACTTGTCTTGCTACTAACTACGTACACTAATACAATTTTATTAAGAATTTGTTGAAAGCTACATACATACATACATATCTACACACATGCATTATAAATTCACATGGAGTTTACTATTTGTGATGTTTTGAAGTGCTGTAAACTTATATTTTTTTGGGTATTTGTTATCTAATAAAAGTATGCATATTTAGCGATTATTCGAAAAGTTTGTATAAAAATTACTGGTGATTTTCATGAGTAATTTTAAAATAAATAATAGTATAATAATAGAATTTTTTAATATTACAGGCAAAAGAATATGTTTTAAAAAGAATTTGTAATAAATCCTGGGGGGGGGGTAAAATTAAGTCTGGGAGGGGGCATTGATCTTAGTATAACAATTTAACTTAAACTTGTGTGGTTCAATTTGTTTCGCCTTTTGGCGCTAACATCTGGCATATACATATGTACTATAGGGTTGCATTTGTATACTCGTTTGTATAGCCAAAACAAATATGCCATGGTATGTACCATGTAATTGTAGTGTGAGCGACAGAACTAGTATAAGAGTTATTGTGTGTGCGTGCTTTTCCAAATTAAAATACAATTAAAACAAATAACAATTGCTTATTGTATTGCTGCTGAGCAACTGTTTGATCTGTTTTTGCCCAAAAATACATATTGTAATACAAATATATGAAAAAACCACTATTGAAATAAATACATGATGTGCAGATGTATGTGCTGACGTTCGTTATGTTATTTTGTGGCGCAGCCAAAGTATAGAGAGAGAAAGAGACAATTTTGCTCTGAGAGTAATTACAAATGCATGTGTTTCATGTACATGTATCATTTCGAGACTAATTCGTCTGGTACAAAATGTATACGTATACACAGCTGTGTGTGTGTTAGTGTGTTTATTATTCATTTAACATTTGCTGTTTTTTAAGTTGTGTGTGTATTGGTTTTATTCTGCTAATGCGGGGTTGAAGCTGGTTGAAAAGTTATGCCAACCGCAAAACCTATCTCTTTGCCTCTCTCACCAACAAACTGTTATGTTATGCCAGCACAATTATGCCCGTGTAAATCAGCGCATTCATCAACCATGTATTTTTTTTCAACACACCATGTGGTACTTATGTTAAACCAGTTTTATGTATCTTATTTGTTATAGAAAAACAAATATATACAAACGTGCTTTTCTCATTTGGTCATTGCACAACCATACAATAACTGCCTTAAAAATCAACATTCGAGAAAAAAAGGTTATATTCCCGGGAATTCAAAAACATATGAATTTAATTAATTGATCTTAATAATAAATATAATTTTATGAAAAAAATATACAACATTTAAATTAAAAACAAAACAACTTCATTCGTTCATTTCAAGAACAACAATATTTCAAAAACAAAACAAAAACAAATAAATTCATATGCTTTGGGTTATAGCATGGATGGAAATTCCATCTACATCTGCCAATCTAGATACGAGTACTATTTCCTATAAAGAGTTTTTAGGTTGAAAATATTTCGTAACACTTGAAGTTGTTGGAGTCACCTCGGAAACCTCTATTACATCTGCTTCCATGCTTATATTATGCATCGTTACAAAATTGTATTTTTAAGTAATAACGAACAGCAATTTAAAACAGCGGATTCCAAAAACGTAAATATTAAATTCCCGAAAACTCCCGTTTAAAATTTCGCGGGATTTGTAAAAAAAAATAATTGCCGGGAATTCGCTGGAACTTTTTCCCGCGTATAAACTCTAGGCAAGTGTTATGGAACAGAAAAAATGAGACATTACACTACTACGTTTTGGCCGTGCAAGATATATCGACTAGGCTGTTGGAGGATAAAGACTTGGTGGAGCTTATAGTTGATGGCATAGATGATAGATCACCAGCAGGATCGATGTTTTACAACATCACTACCATCAACAACTTAAAGAAAGTTCTTCCGCGTTATGAAAATTCGTACATGACGTAATGACTAAAACATCAGATAAAGAAAATGAGAATATTCGCTGCTACAATTGTTCCGGTCTTGATCACTATGTACAGGCGTGCACGGAAATAAAACGACCTAAGGGATCATGATTCAATTGTGGAACCCCATTAGAAGTGTTTCCACAATAGACGATAGATTCCAGAACATACATTTCAATACACAGGTAAGATTTGTCTTTCAGATTAGTGATCGTGTAATAGACTCTGATGTTGCATCCTTTCTTGATACCGGTAGCCGCATTAATTTTTTAAGAGAGTCCGTGATAATTTCATTGGCACCACATGTACGTATGGATAGAGGACGTGGGATGAAGTTTAGAGGAGTAGGTAGTGGTGTGTTGGTGACATGTGCTTGAGTGCGGACTAGTAGTTGTAGATTCCCAGTCCGGCCCCAATTAAAATTGTTAAATTTGGTCTGAAATTGTTAAATTTTACGTTGAAATTGTTAAATTTGGGTTGAAATTGTTAAATTTGGGTAACTAAAAATTGAAAGTTTTAAAATTCTTGGAAATTTGTGTTTTTTTGTTTACATTAGGAGTTTTTTTGTTTACATTAAGAGTTTTTTGTTTACATTAACTCTATTTCTGTCTGTCTGTCTGACCGTGGGAAATTGTGTGTGGAGTATATTGTGCGAATGTTTTAAGGGCGTTCATAGTTTGGAGGTTTTTATGTGTATATATGTAGACGGGGAAAGTCATGAAAATAATTTTTCCTATTGCCGAAGGCAAAACATGATTATTTTTTTTCCTATTGCCGACGGCAAAACATGATTATTTTTTTTTAAATGCCGACGGGAAATGATTTTTCTTAATGCCGACGGGAAAACGTAAAAGTTATTTTTTTTAATGCTAATGTAGGTGTTGCTAGACTGTGGGAATTTATGGCTGACTGTGATTTGGGTGGGTGGGGTTGTTGCCGTAATATGTAACCATAGGAATTCGTGGGTGTGTCTGTCTGTGAGAATTTAAGTTAGTAGGCTTTGATTGGCGGGGTGTAGTTGAGGTAGATCGATTGCGTGTATGTATGTGTGTGCGTATGTCTCTGAGAATTTAAGTCTGATCGTGATTTATGAGGGTCGAGGTGTTCTTGTAACATATAACCGGAGGAATTTGGGTGTATGAATGCTTGTAGGAGTTTATGACTGTCCATGATTTGGGGTAGGTGAGGGTGTTATTGTAATATGTATCCGTGGGAATCTATGTGTATGTAAGTCTGTAGGAGTTTAAGGCTGATCGTGATTTGTGTTGTTGAGATTGATCGATTGTATGTATGTATCTGTGATAATTTAAGGCTGATTGTAATTTATTAGGGGCAAGTTGTTGTTGTAATATGTATCCGTGGGAATCTGTTTATATGTATGTATGTCTTTGGGAGTTTAAGGCTGCATGACCATAGGAATTTCTGTATGTATATCTGTAGGAATTTAAGGCTGCACGTGATTTGTGAGGGGTAGGGTGTTGTTGGAATTTTCTTGAATTTTTCTCAGATGAATTCTGATATGTATATATTCCTGTGTGTATATGATTTTCTCGTGCTGGTTTTTATATGTACATAGAAATAAATTGTTTTTAATATCGACATTTGGTACTATAAAATACTATCATATATTTGAACTTCCCTAATTCTAGTATGTTTTTATACTTAAAATTGCTTTATATTTTCTCATGCTTAAATTTGTCTCGCGTTAGTTTGCCTGTGAGAAATTCGCTTATATTATAGATTTTGTTTATTTAACTATATTCGCCCAGTGTGACCGTTTGACCGACTAAAGTGCCACTTTTTCGACTGCCTTTCTATTTTTTCGACTGCCTTGCCACTTTTTGTTGCCACTTTTTTATGGTGAGTTATATGAAAATACATTAAAAATAAAAAGTTTAGTGTAGTTTTCTCGTTTTTATTTTAATTTTGCCCCTTTTTTTTGTTAAGTCCCCTATTTAGTGTCACTTTTTGAAAAATGTCATCGGTCACCCTGTATCCGACTTCTTTGACTGGACGACTTTTCTACACCCAGAGAAAAACCAACTTAACATTAGTAAGCACCATGTTGAATTAATAAGAAACATTAAGGAAGGTTAAGTCATATTGAAATTTCTTATTTCAATATGGAAAAATATTAACTTACAGCATTAATTTATGAAACTCATTATTTTTTAAGGTATGTCAATATAAATGTTCTATTATATTGAAAATGATTGAATTAATGTGACGCGTTCTTATTTTGAAGTTGCAGATTTTCCCTGAGTTTACGATTCTGCGAATTTTCAAAGTTTCTCGGTCCATAATAAGTTTGTTTATCTTTGCATTGTGCTTTGACTAAACGACGCTTCATATATTTTCATGATGTAAATATGTAAGTGTGATTATTAAGATCTATTAAATACTTGAGCATTGAAAAGAAATTTGATATGTATACATACATATCTACAAATTGATTTTATGTATGGCTATTGTGTGTATGCATTAATTTTTTTGTGCGGTCTTTTGTTTTTGTTCTAAATATCAGCTTGGTCTTTTGTGTATAGATGTGAAATATCTTCAGTTTTGTATTTGAAATTAAAAAAAGTTGTTTTAATTTTTATCTGCATTTACTTAAAAGTTTGTGGGGATTTTCTGTTTTAAGCAAAACTGAATTCCTGAAGATACATACTCCATAGTAATAGTAACTATAATAGAAATATTTCTTATATTTAATTTACATTTGTTTAAAGTTGATGCAACGTTAAGCTATGTGCAGACGGTTGTCAGATCTTACAATATTGCCAGTAAAATGTGCTCAAAATTTCTTACATCCGTGTGAACTGACAATTTTTGTCAGACGTCGTTGCCAGAAATAGTATTGTCAGTCCATTGTAAGACTAGGAGCTGACAACAAATTGTCAGACATGTTACAATCGTGATAACACATTGTAAAATTATTGCCAGATATTTGTCAGACATTTTAATATTGTCAGATGTGTTAAGTTTATGCATCTGACAATGGCGGCATTGTAAGAGAATTCTTTTTATGGGCAACACAGTGCATATGACAACCGTGTGAACTGACAATTTTTCTGCTGCCAATTTTGTCAGATGAATTTATTGTCATACAACCGTCTGGCAATAAATTGTAAGATTTTCTGACAACCGTGTGAACTGACAAGGAATATTGTGCTTGCAATTTTCGATTGCCAGTACATTGTCAGCACATTTCCAGATCTGACAATATTGTAAGATCTGACAATATTGTAAGATCTGACAATCGTCTGTACATAGATTAAGTTAGTCAACGTTAGAAATTACTTGGGTATACATTTTTCTAACCATCGTCTTTTTTCTTCATCTTCTACATTTATTTTGGAAATCTTGTATTGCCTTTTAAAAATGTATAAACATTTTTAAATGAAACTGATGCGGCACTCCAGCTTAGGTACTGATAGTTTTTTGTTACCCAGCTTAATTCTTTTATCTTTTTTTATTTCTTATTGATAAACATTTAAAACCAAAAGGGAGTTTTAAATTGAAATTATTATATTCATAATTGTTGAAAACAATCGCTACTTCTTTTGTGATGAAATGATTTGAATTACTTTTGAAACCTTACGCGTCTATAAAAATTATGTTATATACTATATTGCTTAATTTATAAGACTTTAAGAATTTGTCGTTTGGTGGGTATATATTTTATTAAACGATTATGAATAAGAATGCAGTAAGCTGATTTCTTTGCTTACTGTTTCAAGTTTATAGTTTATTCAATTGGGCCGCTATTGAATAAAAAGAGCTTTAATCTTAAACTCTGATGCGTTAAGAAGCGCTTGAGATTCTTTCATATAATAGATTTCTTGGAATTTTAGATACATATAATATAGAATTGGATATGAGACTGAATTCAAATGTACTTTTAAATTAGTTAAATCATAATGAACAAACTTATTTTCTTATTGAATAGCGATCAATAGAAAACGAACTCGTTTTCATAGAATTCAGGTATACTCTCTCGACGGTTTCTGTAGAATACAAGATGACCTTGTATGACGAAATTTCTGTCTGTCGGCGTTGTGGGTATTTAAATTTTAAAATTTTAATTCACAAAATTGTGTTGCTTTATACTGATATGTAATATGTTTACATTAATAAGGTATATGTTTATTTTATGAAAGGTGATCACCTATGGCTTAGAGCCGCTCACGTAAAAAAAATCTATGTTTTTTCTCATTCGAATCATTATTAATTCACATCGATGTTATTCAATGTATCGAATTAAAAAAAAACATCGATGTTTACGATGCATCTACAGCTTTGCAAATCGGACCAAATGTCAGTTGTCAAAGTAATATTTTCCATTGTGTGTAATTTAGTTTTCAATGTTCCTGATAAATCGTCATATTTTTTATCAACACAACGAGTCACAGTAGGTCTACTTGGAACTTTAAAATGCGGTGATATAACTTTCAGCGGGTGTCTAAAACCTTCTGTAACAGTAATTTTAAGCCAAATAAATTATTGATTTTAACATCAAATATGGAAAAAGAACTTACATTGCTGATTATTACCATACAATACCAAGGAAATTTTGAAAATCTTTTGTAACGTGGTTTTGTCGTCGACTGAGGTAGCTTAACCTCGTCCAGGGTCTACTTACGGATCCACGAACCTTGAGACCTAAAAGACCTTTATTTATCCCTCTATGGGGTTTTATACTAAGATCTTACTTTATTGAATAAAAATATAAATAATATGAATAATGAAAATAGCTCAAAATAACTTCGTTGTGTATCGTTGATGCAGGTTCGTTGCTGGTATGTTTCACTTGATGACTTTGTTCGCCGGCTCATCGCTGGTTAATTCGACTCGATGACTTCGTTCGTGTATTGTCGTTGATTCAGGTTCATTGCTGTTAGACTCGGCTTGATGACTTCGTTCGTTTACTGTCGTTGATGCAGGTTCGTCGCTTGAAGACTCGGCTCGATGACTTCGTTCGTTTATAGTCGTTGATACAGGTTCGTCGCTTGTAGACTCAGCTTGATTACTTCATTCGCTGTAGATATAGGTTCGGCTTATGTTAGTGCAGGTCCGGGTGTCAGAGAGCTGCGTCGTGACGGCTCGGAGCCGGCTGAGCCAAGCCGCCGATATTTTTAGGCAGCCGCGCCGCCGCCGAACATTTTTTGGCTTACTTCGCCTGAAAATTAGCCGCCGATTATCGGTGCCAGCATTTTTTTTAAATTTATTTTTCATGTGCTGCCAGAATAATAATTTTATCAAATTTTTGGATGATTTTTTGGTCCACATATGATTTTTTTCTCGAATGATGGTTTTCAATTATTAATATTATGAGTTTTACTTTATGTATACATACATACATAAATACAACTTGCATTATGTTTCTAAAATTTGTATGCATGTACATATAGTTATATATAAACAAACTAAGTTTCGTGCCGTCTTTTTATTTATTGGTTTTATTCACTTTACTTGTGTTATTGTACAAAGTTGTCAACACATTACCAATATAATATATAATATAATATAATATAATACAATACAATACAATACAATATAATATAATATAATATTACACACCAGCAATTTTATTGTACAATATTAATTATTACGTAAAGATATTGAAAATGTGTGGGTCAAAACTTAAGGGGTAGTATGAATATAGAAAGAATTTGTTTTTACTTAAAAAGGTTCGACCTGGTCCACTTAATGGATAGTATGAATATAAAGAGAATTTGTTTTTACTTAAAAGTTTCGGCCTTGCCTACGATGTTTACAAGAAAGTTTCTATCGCTTACTTATATTGAAAACAAAAAAAAAAAAAAAAAAAAAAAATAAGAAAATTTTTGTTTCTTTTCAATATAAGTAAGCCTAAAAACATTCTTGTCGACATCGTGGGCCAGGCTCTTTGTTCTAAAACCCAAAATTTTAAGTTTTATATTCAATTGTTTCCAGAATTTTTCGTTTTAAAACAAATTTTTAAATTTTTAAATTTTTAATAAATCCATAATTTAAGGTATTGCTTATAGAACCTTCAGATTTTTTGTGGTGGTTATCCCAGTTCATTAGTAGACCTTCAATTATTACAATTTGTTCACTTTGTTTTTCGCAGGGGTTTTCTATTTATTGTTTATATTAGCGTAATTCTAATTTGAGAGTTTTTAGATATTTTTTATTTATATAAAGGGTGTCCCAACAAGAACGCAAGATTTAAATTTTAAATAAAACACAGATATTAAAAAAAAACGTGAAACCTTTTTATATCGTAAAGTAGACAAAATGAGGCTATGTGTGGAACAACAAATCGGACAGATGGCCGCCGCGGCTTTGCTGGCACACACGCGATCTTTTAATGAAATTTTCAATGGCCGTTTTGCATAAATGCTGCGGTATTTCATTAATGCAGCGTCCAATTTCCTCTTTTAAGGCTTGAGTCGTCGTCGGCTTATTCGCGTAAACCATCAACTTCAAAAAACCACAAAGAAAAAAGTCTAATGGTGTTAAATCGCACAATCTAGGCGGCCAATTTTGGTCTCCAAAACGCGAAATAACATGACCGGGAAATGACTGATGTAGCAATTGAATTGTTTCTCTGGCTGTATGACATGTGGCGCCGTCTTGTTGAAACCACATGCCCTCCACATACATTTCTTCAATTCTAGGCACGAAAAAACTGGTTATCATTTCACGATACCGAACACCATTGACTGTTTGCGCTTGACCTGCGTTTGAGCGACATCATCACGTACAGCTGCGACATTTTCGGTCGATCGATCTGGTCGAAGGCGCGTTGTTGTCTTTACATGACTAACAGACCCAGTTTCGGCAAATTTATCCATTAATTTCTTTACAGTTGATTCTTTTGGAGCATTATTGTGACCCCAAATCGATCGCAAATTTGCGAACTGTAACCGCAAAGCTTTCACCATTTTGGTAAAACAATTTCACAATGAGAATGCGTTGTTCATTCGTGTAGCGCTCCATTTTTACTAACCTCGTACCTTCTACTAGCAAACAATAACAATTGTTCAAATGTCAAACAATGACACTTCGAATGGCGCCAAATTTAAATCTTGCGTTCTTGTTGGGACACCCTTTATATATAACTTTTCAAAAATATAATTGAATATTTACTGATGAGCTGGCAGAAGTATGTCAAAGAAATTGTATAAAATTAAAAAATAAAACTCATGTATTATGTATATGAAAAAGTTAAAATTTTCTTATTTTTTTTATATGTGAATAGGACCATAGACAATGGATGGTTTCAAAATTAAACTTTGCTTAATTTTTAATGATATTTGAATAAGATTATAGAAGCTGACATTTTTAACATTTAACATTTTTAACTTATGCCATTATTTTGTCACTACATACTATATACATACGTTGTATATAAGTTGTACAATATTGAAGATTTTGGATTGGATATTGGATTTTCAGCCGGCTAAAGCCGAATTTGAGCCGCCGCCGACGATTTTCTCACGAGCCGCCGCCGCCGACAAAATCGCTCGGCGCAGGTCTCTGCCGGGTGTGTGGTTCGGTACGCTCGGTGTCAGGTTAGTAAATTACCTACTTTCTACAAAACATGCAATACTTGCTTAGCCTAGGAGAACAGTCAGCCGAATCCGCTGTGAGAACAGTCAGCCGAAGCCGCTGTGAGAACAGTCAACCGAAGTCGCTGTGAGAACAGTCAGCCGAAGCCGCTGTGAGAACAGTCAGCCGAAGCCGCTGTGACAACAGTCAGCCGAAGCCGCTGTGAGAACAGTCACTCGAAACTGCTGTGATAACAGTCAGCCGAAGCCGCTGTGAGAACACACAGTCGAAACCGCTGTGAGAACAGTCAACCGAAGTCGCTGTGAAAATTTATCTACAAAGGCACTTTCGCACCTTTGTACTCCAAAAAAATATGACTTACTCCTCCTGGAGGTTAGTCGGCTCAACAAAATTAATTGTACGAGCCCTTACAGCGGAATTGCTGTGCCTGCCGGAACATGCCTTTGGTTAACAAGATTGCATCACTTATAAAGGGTCCGCCATCTTACGTTTTTTTTCAACTAGTGCTTATTTCGTGAATGGTAACACTTATCTCATGTCTGATTTGACAGATAATTAGTTTTATCCTTCCGCTGACCATCCAATGCGTTTTCGCTTCGCTAAGTGGGCCTGCGATCGACTTACAGAAGATGCCGATTTTGCCAAAAAAAAATCATCTTTTCAGATGAAGCTCATTTTGATCTTGGCGGGTATGTAAACAAGCAAAGTTGTCGCATTTGGGGCACAGAAAACCCGCACGCATACATTGAAAAGCCGACGCACCCAAAACGAGTCACTGTTTGGTGCGGATTTTGGTCCAGAGGCATAATTGGGCCATTGAGTAAGGAGTGGCCGTTACAGTCAATGGCGATCGTTATCGGGCCATGTTGAACGAATTTTTGTTCACAAAAATTGAAGAGGAGGATATTGGCAACATTTGGTTTCAACAGGACGGCGCTACGTGCCACACAGCCGACGCTTCAGTAGGTTTTTGTATAGCATTTTCAAAAAAAAGTTATCTGGCGGACCCTTTACATTTCGTCAAACAGACTAAATAAGAATTATTTGTATGAGGATGATACTAACGATATCGGTACCTATTACTTTGTTTAAGTGGTTTCATTAATTATGGGCAAACGTTTGTGCATATGGTTGTGCATGGTTTGCTTGGCTATTTAAGTTGGTATATATGTAACGTGTGTTTGTATATACTTGTGTATTCTGCATAAGTAATATACGTGGGCGATCGGTTGTTAATATAATTATGATGCGTGTATGTTTATTGTTGTATTTTATTTCCTATTGCTTGTATTTATTATAAAATTAAAAATTATGTAGCGGGTGTAAGTATTTATTAGTTAGTGGCTGATCAACGTTACACTTTTCACAATAAAAATATATATTTGGATTCTGTAAAATAACGCTGTTGCTTCGATGACGCTTTGTAAATTGACAAAAAATACCTTTAGTATTGTGTTGTTACATCAAGTGATTTTAAAACAATTTAAGAATTTAAAAACATCATTCTTGGAGGGGTTTTTATCACTACATTAATTGAGTTGCAAGCATCAATATTAGGGTGTAACGAATGCGTTTTGCGAATGCGAATAACACATTTTAATATTTGCATTTTACAATACGTTCAAAAATCACAAAAATAAATTTGTATAAGAACATTTAGTTGTATGATGTACATACATAAAAATACAAATTTTTAAAACAGAAAGATATATGAAATTATGTGAATAATTTTGTAAAACGCTTGGCGTTGACAAATTTTATATGGAAAAAAATTTAAATTACAAAAACAAAATACATAAAAAATTTGTCAACGCTAAGCGTTTCAATGTATTTTTAATTAAAAAAAAAATATTTTATTTAATAAATGAAACATTAATTTGGGATTATTGCGTTTAGAAATTTTTAAAGCTAAGCGTTGCGTTTTTTCAAAATTATGCCATATATTAAAATTAGTATAGATAATAATTAAAAATAAATTTACAAAATGTTAGGCAATCAACCCATTCATACTTTGGCCCTAAAGCCTGGTACTCTGTTCAATATTTCATGTGAAATGTAAAATGTGAAATAACATATTAAAAGAAAGTGGAATGAATAGTTCATGAAAAAATGTTGTTGAAGAAGTACTCTGTTCATGTTGGAAGAAACATATGAAATAAATCATCAATATTTTAAGTTCGCATGCGAAATAATATAAGTGACATTTGTTTCGCATCGAATTTACAACAAAAAAGGAAGTGTTTGCATTTCAAATTTTTTTTACGAAGTAATGAATGGTGCTCAACATTTCTCAAAAGTTTGAACACATTAGTTAGTATCGTATGCTGATGCTGCTAAGACTAGTTCAATTCCCACGCAAAATGTTCCACCGCCAAATAATTCAACGAATTCAAACTCAAGCTTTAACTTTAGTCGCCTTGAAGCTACTATTGAGAATCTGGTGCTAACTATAAACAACTTTACTACAAATATGACAAGTATGATGCAAGAAATGCTGCGAATGTAGAATACACTGCTTCAAGCATTAGTTAATAAACCATGAACACGTTAAAAATATGTTTCTGGAACGCAAACGGCATTCGCCAACATAAAAATGAACTTGAGCACTTCCTCATGGAAAAAAATATTGATATAATGTTGGTTTCTGAGACTCATTTGACCTCAAGAAGCTTATTTAAAATAAATGGTTACACTTTATATGATACAAAGGACCCGAGAGAGAGAGAGAGAGCATGTGGTGGATCAGCAATTCTGATTAAGTCAAGACTCAAGCACTATGTCCTTGATAACGTTAGTGAAGAATATTTGCAAGCAACGAATATTTTCGTAGAAAATTTTTGTGCGAATTTCGTGCTATCATCAATTTACTCACCTCCCAGATTTTCAGTTACCGAAGATCAGTATGAGAAGTTCTACAAATCGCTTGGATCTTGTTTCGTGGCAGCTGGTGACTACAATGCAAAACATACGTACTGGGGATCGCGTCTTGTTACACCTAGAGGTCGAGCCTTGTTCAATACAATTTCTAAAATGGGCTTAGATGTCATTTCGAGTGGGGAGCCTACTTACTGGCCTACTGACGTAAGAAAAATTCCAGATGTTATAGATTTTGCCATCACGAAAAATATTCATAGGGACTTAATTCATGTAGAGGCCTCTCTAGATCTGTCCTCCGATCACTCTCCAACAATAGGTACAATTTTCAACCCACTAAGGAGTGATTTAACTAACTCATATGTGAAGATGATTAATGGAATCAACTGGCTGGTATTCAAAAAATATCTTAGTAGTCACTGCGTAGAAAACATTCAGCTTAGATCATGCGATGATATTGAATTTAACATTGCCAATCTTAACGAAAATATTAAACAGGCTGCTGAACACGCCACTACCTCCTATCCGCAGACCGGCTTTAACAGAATTTATTCTACGGAAATTGAACGTCTTGTATGTGAAAAAAGGAGAGCTAGAAGAGAATGGCAACAACACAGATCACCCCTAAATAAAATCAGACTTAAAGAATGTACTAAACGACTCAAAGAGGTGCTATCGTCGGAAAAAACTGCACTACTGGAAAAGTATTTAGAAGGTCTTGATGTAACGTCCGCATCTAATTACTCTTTATGGCGCGCTACTAGAAATCTTAAACGACCCGTTGATCTTAAATCACCATTGCGTACTGCGACCGGAGGCTGGGCAAGAAGTGATAGTGAGAAAGGTAACTTATTTTCTGAGCATTTAAAATCTGTATTCACTTCCAATTCATGTACGGGTGCTGCTGATTTACCGAGTGTAGTTTCTCTACCCCCTCGTCCCTTAAGGTTTAAGATGCGTGAAGTACAAAAAGTAATTGCTGAACTCAACCCGAAGAAAGCTTCAGGTATTGATGGCATTAGTAACAAAATGCTCATGAACTTGCCTCATATTGCAATAAGAATCCTGCTATTTACTTTTAATGCTAGTTTAAGAATGCAGTATTTTCCACATAACTGGAAACTGGCCAAGATCAAAATGATTCCAAAGGCGGGCAAAGATCTTACCAAGACTGAGTCATATAGGCCTATAAGCTTACTATCTACAATCTCAAAGCTTTTCGAAAAGCTGCTCATGACTAAATTGTCCAAAATTTTAACTGATAATGGGTGCATCCCGGACCATCAATTTGGCTTTAGAAGTCAGCACAGCACGATTGAACAAACGCATAGACTGGTCCAAGTTGTAAGAAGAACATTTGAAGAAAAGAAGTATTGTTCTGCTCTCTTTATTGATGTTTCTCAGGCGTTTGATAAAGTATGGCACGAAGGCCTAGTTTTAAAATTGAAGACATATCTGCCAATAAACATTCAAAAGCTTTTGGAAAGTTATATTATTGATAGGAAGTTCACTGTTGTGGAAGGAGAGTTCACGAGTGTGCCCGAAACTATATCTTCTGGTGTGCCCCAAGGTAGTATTCTGGGTCCTGTCTTGTATTTAATATATACTTGTGATATGCCTGTGAGCAATAATATCCATATTTCTACTTTTGCCGATGATACAGCCTGTATGAGTGTGCACGAAAACCCTTATGAGGCATCCCGCAATCTCCAGGAACATATCACTCAGCTGGAAATATGGTTGAACTTATGGAGAATTAAAGTCAATGAACAAAAGTGTGTCCATATAACGTTCACCCTAAGAAGAGATACTTGCTCCCCCATTCGAATCAACAATCAAAATATTCCTCAACATTCCCAAGTGAAATACCTTGGTATACACCTTGATCGAAGACCTACATGGAAACATCATATTGACTCTAAGTTAACTCAGATGAAACTTAAGTTAACTCAAATATATTGGTTGATTGGCAGAAACTCAACACTCAGCCTAGACTGCAAACTTTTATTATACAAGTCGCTTTTGAAGCCAATATGGCGCTACGGAATTCAGTTATGGGGCACTGCTTCAGCTTCCAATGTCGAGAGAATCCAACGAAGGCAAAACAAAATTTTACGGTTAATAACATCGGCTCCATAGTACATCCAAAATTCTATTATACATCGAGATTTAAATATGCCACTAGTGACTGAAGAAATTGAAAAATACGCAGGCAAATATTTAACAAAACTCGAATCACATCCTAATCCGCTTGCTCGTAATATTTTGAACTTTACTGGACACGTCCGCTTAAAAATGAGGGACACACGGGCTCTTATACCTAACACTCCAGATGGGACTACTTGAAAATACTTTCCCCCCCTTTTTTTGTTTGATTATCACTACTAATGTATTATTTATAACTATCACTAAGTTTATGTCCGACACTGGTCGGGCCTAATAATTTTTTTTATAGATTTAAGATTTGAATACTTATTGTTAGTTCATATATGAAGATACAATAAATAAATACATGCATTAAAAAAAAAAAAAAAAAAAAAAAAAAAAACATTAGTTTTAAGTATAAAATATGTTCGCGCAAATCAAACACTGCCTTCTCTGTTTCAAAAACTGAAAAATATCTCCAAGCACGGCTGGATTTTGGTTTAATTTTGATACTTATGAGCACTTAAGGCGGTTTCAGACTATAATACAAGTATTAATACTTTTGACGAAAATGTTTCCCTGATCTAATTTCTGTTTAAAAAATTTCAAAAAACAATAACAACTCAACATGTCAGAGTTGCATTTTCCACAAAAGTATTAATACTTGTAGTATAGTCTGAAACCGCCTTTATTGATAGAAAAGTTTTGCACTAAATGTTAAAGCTTTTTTAGAATGCGTTACTTGTAAGTATGTGTATTTTTTCATGCTGCTTAAAATGATTTTCATCTCTTTGACGTTTGTTAATCGTAAACTATTTTCGTAAAAGAAGTAAAACTTTTTTTGACTGTAGTATTCGGTTGAAATATTCGCATATTTTTGCGAATGCAAATAGGAAATGTAAGCGAATAATTTGCGAATGCGAATGCGAACATTCGTTACATCCGTAATCAATATATACAAAAAGTCGTCTTTTCGATACATCGCATATAAACATCGGTGTATCGAATAACATCGTATGATACGATACATCGGCATTTATTCGATATATAACAACCAAAACATCGATGTTTACGATATATCGATTAACATCGAGCAGCTCTACTATGGCTTTCATTTGATGTCCTAGATGGTTTTTTTTTTCTCATTTTATTAAAATTCGCTATAACGAGAAATTTCTTAGTAAGCTTTGATTTTCAAGCATATATACCTTTTTTATAAGATATTCAATCGAAATAAATTTTGTATAATTACCTTATTTGTTAGCTTTCAGTACGAGAAAAGTAAAGTGTTTGTAATTTTTAGAAATTAATTTTTTTTAAGGTCCAAATATTCCTAAACTCTCCCACTTAACAGATCATAACTTCCACAGGTCAAAAGGGAACAAAACAAGATTAGCACTTCTTTGTAGCCGAAACTCCCTTCTAAAGGCATATACCCCATTGTACACCCGATCCGACCGTGACCACCAGAACAATTTTTCTGACACAAGGTCAACACATGTTTTGTAAAATTTTATTAAAATAGTTATAAAAATGTTTTTTTTGTAACGCTATTTTTTTAAGTATTTTTTTTTTTTACCAAACTGCTATTATGAAGGACGGTTTTTGGATGGATATGCGCATTTCTAAATCATGTACAGTTGGTGACAAAAATGTCTTGCCTAATTAAAATAAAGTAAATTTATACAATTAAGGTCACAAATATCCTTTGCTCTTTTAATTAATTTATCATGTTTATAAAGGCATGTATCAAGCACTCTTCAGGTAGAAGTAAAAAATTAAAAAGGAAACTGCAATTAGCGATTTTTGTTTTTTTTTATTATAATTAAATTAAAATTAAAATGGAAATTCCAAAAAAATTTATGCAAAATATTTTTGTGACTGGCTTCATGGGAGCACGTCTATTGTTTGTGCTGTGGCTTTCTAACCCTCCGTGTGTGCGCAAGTGCTTGTGTTCATTTTTTGGTTGTGATGTTGCCTGCCTACCTGTATATATTTATTTATTTTCGAGTAAGAGTATTTAACTCATTTGGACCCAATAAAATTTAAATTTTCCTTATATTATTAAATGCCCAAATTGGACCCAAATTGGCACAATGGTCACTTATGTATAAAACTTTGCACAGCAATACTTATCAATGAAAATAGTTTTCTTGTATTTTTTGACTCGCCAATGGCTTCTGATATGGCAAATAATACATCGCTCATGATATGGGACCTTCTCGGGTACGTAATAATTGCCCTCTAGTCGTAAAACTTCAATACTTGATTAGGATGGATGAGCAAAATATTTTTGTTTTAATTAGCTAATAACCTATGTAGCTATATTTCTTCGAAATAATAACTGATTCATTTCATTTTATTTAAAAATTTCATGAAGTCGCAACATATTTGATTGCCCATATCAAGCATGTAGGTGAATAAAACCCATGAATCAAAGAATACAAGATTACGATTGCGCATGTCTGTTAACCTCAGTGTGCTGGTGAGAAGTCAAAATTACGTAGAAATCAAAATGTAAACAAAATTGTCCTATACAAAATACACAAAAATAATATTTTCAGAAGGTGAATGTGTAATCCTATATAATTTAATTCGTGAATAAAATCTACGACTATTTTTTGCCTTGTATAGAAATTCTATACAGTGAAATCTTCTGGTTCTATCCCGCCCATAGTGTTATCATAATTTTGAAATAAGTATGGAATTTTCATGTAAGTTTTTTGCTATTTTCTGAGTTCCATACATTTTACAGTTCTCAAAGGATTATAGGAATCGAAATTTATCGATATTGCGCAAATGATGTTGTTCTTCCAGCGGACCAGCAGTATCTCAATATTTTTTCCTAATCTGGACTCAAATCGTCACATCCGTGATCGTATCGGCAATCGTACGAAAACAAATCAAGTAATACGTCAATCGTATAAATTGAATAGTATTTCAGTACGTTCACGTGTGTCATAATACGAAAATGGTGTTTTTACGTGACGAGTTGTACGTTCACGGATGTGACGATTCGACCCCTGTATTCAAACTCGACTCTAGACTTCTTATCTTCTTCTTGAGAGTGGGCAGTGGATGATGATGATGAATTTGTATATAAACGCATTTTAAGAGGTACCAACGTACACATAAATATCGATGAAAAAGATATATTATCTTCGTTTTGTTGTCTATATTCAGAAAATCCAGTAGTCCCACACAACCCCATTTACAAATAAATACTAGCTCGGACTTGTGGCATTTACCTATGTCTTCTTTGCTAAAGGTTAAAATTATCCTAGAAGCAGTATTTTCGAGGATACTGGATAACTCAATAGTGGCGCCCGTGCTATTAATGTTCGAAACCGATCGCTAAATTACATCCTTTGTTGCCTTCAGTGACTTTGTAGATGGCAAATTTCCCCGTTTCTTTTCAGTCATAGCTTTTCTTAATATTTCATATTTATTCCTAGTTAGACCCAAGTTTAGAATAAGGGCTAATGCATCTTTATTAGTAAAATCTATATTAGATTAAGGCGTTGGTATGCTTTTCACCATACGTTGTATTGCCTTTGGAGATGCGTTTGGAAGAGCACCTACTATTTGGCCAACTTCCTTCGGTTTGTTTTTCCCTTCCTTCTCTATTTATTTAGTAGCATCTTCTTTAGTTTTAATCCAAATGAGTTGTCAGTTATATATATGATTTTAGAACATTTTTCTTGGTCCAATAAACTAACAGGAACGTATTCCCATAGAAGTTTACATACCGCGTTATATTTAATACTAATCTCCATAACAGTTCAATATAGAGTGATTAATCTTATAAAAGAACCCTGCGTTTTTATACAATACAGCATACTTTATAAGCACCTTTACTAATTTTGTCTAATTACCTGGTACTGTGAAGTGTTATTTATTTTAAGTAGTAGCATAATCAGGTAGCACCTCCCGATGCCGCTGTATTAAAAATATGTATTGTTATTCGTTAAATGCTTACCTGTTACCTGGAAAAACATATGGTATAATTACCATAAATATTTTTTATTGCGAAAAATATACATAGACTTATTGGATAACATTCCAAGTTTATTTTTGTTTTTCTATTTAGGTTGAATTTCAGAAATCATTAAAGTTTTAAACAGCTGATGTGTGAATAAAGGGAAAAAAAGTTAAACGCATTCTATACTTTTTTTTAATTGCACCCTAGAATCGGAATATCTCTAGATCAGTTAATTATATTGGAATAATTTTTCAGGTGAAGTAGAAAGACTCATATAGAAGTCAAAAAGGCCAACATAAGAAAAGAAAATTATTTTAATATATATTTTTTATGGTACAAAACAACATTTTTCCAAAATTTTTACTTTTTTCAGAAAATTTGCGCGTATGTTCGCATTTATGAAAAGGCTGTCAAAAATTTAAGTTAAACATGTTGCAAACTATCCTATCAATTAAATGCTATAGTTAAAGTTAAAGTATAGTTTTCGACCGTCACAACTTTTTATAAGCGCATAAGCCAAAAAAATTTTTTTTTAAATTGGCAATTTTCGGACACTGCTGAATGTAGGGTGCACGCCCAAAATACAAAGTAATTGGCTCTTAGCATATTCTGAATATATTGTTTTTAGCGCCATGTGGTTTAAAAGTGCATGTACTAAACAAAGTGTTTCACAAAATTGAAAATAATAAAGATACTTTTTCTTAAAGAAATATGCCTTTACAGGAAAATTTTAAAATTTTGAATTCTTTGCTTTTCCCAATTTCACGACTGCAGATATTAATAAGTTTTTTAAATATTTTTTTTTAAATTTTATCGGAAATGTAATGCTGTCTTTTAATTTAAAATCCAACAATAGACTAAAAAGTTGTAGGTAAAATACTAAAAAAAGTCAAGGCAAAAAAAAAAATTTTTTGTTAAAAGTCAAATATCTTCTAAGATATGAGAGATACGAACACACATCGAAATATATTATTTCTTAAAAATGTTGAGCTTAGATCAAAACGCTTTATCCCATAAAAATCGGATAATTTTTTTAAAAGTTACAAGCCTCAGAATTTTTTTGGAGTCTTATGTTGTCAACTTAGGCCCACTGTAACTCCTTTCCAGCTTAAGCCAGACGGCTACCAAGGCATCTGTTATAAAGCCTAAATCCAAGCAGTAGTTTAGAAATTCCAGGTATATTACCATTTATTTTGCTAAAGTTCCCACTGTGCGATGTCACACCAGCGTCTAATTACTCTTTGTGGCGCGCTGCTAAAAACCTTAAAACACCCGTTGAGTTTAAACCACCTCTGTGCACATCTACCGGAGGTTCGGCAAGAAGCGATACTGAAAAAGGTAACATATTTGCTGAGCATTTAAAATCCGTATTTACCCCAAACAAATATACTGGTACTGTTGATTTGCCTAATGTAGTTGCTTTACCCGACCATAAAGTTTAAGACACGTGATGTAAAAAAACTAATTGCTGAGCTTAATCCGAAGAAATCTCCAAGTATTGATGAAATTAGTAACAAGATGCTGATAAACTTGCCTCATAATACAATAAGAATCCTGCTATTTATTTTTAATGCCATGTCACGAATACAGTATTTTCCACATAACTGGAAACTTTCCAAGATAAAAATGATTCCGAAGCCGGGCAAAGATCTTACAAAGATGAGTCATATAGGCCTATAAGCTTACTATCAACAATCTCAAAGCTTTTCGAAAAGCTGCTCATGACAAAATTGTCCAGAATTTTAGCTAATAATGGGTGCATCACGGACCATCAATTTGGTTTTAGAAGTCAGCATAGCACTATTGAGCAAACGCATAGATTGGTTCAAGTTATAAGGAGGACATTTGAAGAGAAGAAGTATTGTTCTGCCCTTTTTATTGATGTTTCTCAGGCATTTGATAAAGTATGGTACGAAGGCCTATTTTTAAAATTGAAGACATATCTGCCAATAAACATACAAAAACTTTTGGAAAGTTGTATTATTGGTAGGAAGTTCACTGTTCTGGAATCAGACTTCAAGAGTTTTCCCGAATCTACACGCAATGAAAAGATAGGTTTTTAGAATGGTTGAGAAAAAAATATTATGTTCTCTGAAACAAATATGTGGTCGTTGAAAACTAGTTATTGCTATTTTAAGCATTAATTTCGTTACGACAAACAGAGTACTGTTCGAATTTAATAATTACATTATTACATTCATAAAAAAAGTGTGATAGGATGAGCTTACATCTGGCATTTCTGGTGTGTCATTTGTCCAAAAAAGCGTAACCAAATAATTACTAATGAAAAACTGTTTGATTCAGACATATATTTACTGATTTAAACAGTTTCCAATCATGTTGGATTCTATAAAATTGTCTATTAGTTATGTATGAAACTGTTTAACTTAATAAATATGTGTCTAAATCAAACTGTTTTTTATTAGTAATTAGTGGTTACGCTTTTTTTACGCTTGTGTGGCACATTGCACACAAGTGGAAACCCGGCCATAAGGTTAGAGTTTAACAATAAAGTTTTGTTAAAAATTTATGACTACAATATAATTTGTATTATTATTTAAAAATAATATGATGTAAATAACAGTATAATGTTATTCAAAACCATACTATGTTAAGTTTAAAAAAAATCTTTTTCAGAAACATCTGTCAGTTCAGTATTTCGTTCCTTAGCTATCGGTAGTGCACGGGTGGTGTTAAAAAAATAAAAAAATGAATAAAGTATAAACAAAAGCGTATATCAATCAAAATATATAAACATATGTATATCTCCGTGATTATACGTGTATGTACTTCCTGTATATACACACATACGTAAGTATACATATCTACATATATATACATTTTATTTCAACAATATTAATTTATTTTTATTTCGAGTTTGACACACAGCTGTTTTAAACAAAAGATCTACAATAAATATATGATTAAATAAATACGTGTGGCGATCGGGTACTGCCGCGGTAAAGCTATTGCTTAGCATTTTTTTTATCAACTTATGCAAATTTATTTTTTGAAATAAAAAACCTACGAATTGTCTGTTTGTTTGTGCTTATCATTTTTTGTCAACCACAATTGCTCTTAAGTACGCCACATTGTGTTTTCCTATATATAAAAATTTGTTCCAGCAATACTGTATGTTAATGAAATCAATAACATACTTTAGGGGTTAACATACACTGGGCGATTCAAATAAAAATAGTCTTACGTTTTTTTCGTTACGGAATTTCTGGATTCGGTCGACACCATCAAAGCCTGCGATAAAAGGTATGCAATAGCTTAAAAACAAAATAGTATTATTATATCATGAAATCCATGTCACGCACTGTTACGGCGAGCGTATAATTATAGCTAATTTTTTTTAACAATAATAATATAATATTAGAACATGGTTGGTGAGTCTCAATTATATTTTAGTCACATCTAGCAATAGTGCTGTCATATTTACAATACCAAGATTATAATATAATTAACTCAGATAATATTATAATTAACTCAGATAATAATATTATTAATTTTTTTTCTATTAACAATAATATGATTTGACTGCAACCATATAATTCAATCATAGTATGTTGCTGTTTGATTATGGTTACCTCAACCATATTTTTTCTTTGCGTGATGGAAGTTATGCTCTGTCAAGTGGAAGAGTTTAGGAATATTAGGACCTTTTTAAACAAAAAAAAATTATTTATGATTTTAACAGGCTAAAGTTCGTATCACTTTTTAAGCCAAATTACATGTGATAATTATTAATGAACAAAGAACACCAAAGTTAGTTGTAAATATTCTGACAACACATAGTTGAACGGAACAGCCACCCGTTTTCGAAGGCCACTAAACCTTCATCATCAGCTTTCTTTTGTGTTTGGTCCACTGTGTGTGGTGTCAGTTGATGTAGATTTCTGCTTTATATACTTAGCATTATTGCAAATGGAATATGTGAATTGTTTTGATTCATCGTATTTCAATTTGCTGAAAGCTTTTTTGTATTGTAAGCTCAATTTTACTATCTCTATATTTACAACAGTCTTACCAATGTCGTTTTGTTCTTTTACTAATTATACACATGTTAGTTAATTTGCTTATTTTTTGTTCTACTCAAGACAAAAATTTTTGGTTTGTTACTATTAAGTATATTTTTATTTAATTTTTGCCACAGGCCCATGGCTATTAATTTTAGTTAATTTTAATTATTATTCGAACTCCATTAGTTTCTATATTTATGATTTTAACAGGCTAAAGTTCGTATCGCTTTTTAAGCCAAATTACATGTGATAATTATTAATGAACAAATAACACCAAAGTTAGTTGTAAATATTCTGACAACACATAGTTGAACGGAACAGCCAGCCATTTTTCGAAGGCCACTAAACATTCATCATCAGCGTTCTTTTCTGGTTGGTCCACTGTGTGGTGTCAGTTGATGTAGATTTCTGCTTTATATACTTAGCATTATTGCAAATGGAATATGTGAATTGTTTTGATTCATCGTATTTCAATTTGCTGAAAGCTTTTTTGTAATGAAAGCTCAATTTTACTATCTCTATATTTACAACAGTCTTACCATTTTCGTTTGTTCCTTACTAATTATGCACATGTTAGTTAATTTGCTTATTTTTGTTCTACTTAAGACAAACTTTTTTGGTTTGTTACTATTAAGTATATTTTTTATTTTTTAATTTTTGCCACAGGCCCTTGCTATCAATTTTAGTTAATTTTAATTATTATTCGAACTCCATTTGTTTCTATATTTGTGATTTGAACGGGCTAAGGTTCGTATTGCTTTTTAAGCCAAACATTCCATTCAGCCACACATTCCATTTGCAATAATGATAGGTATAATATATTTAATACTAATAATAATAACTAATATATTTTTCTGTGCAGCAATGCACTTCATCATTAGAATTTACGTTAAATAGCTGATGTTAATAACAATCTCTACCCAAGTAGATAGACTAGGGTGCTGATGAAGTGTGTTGCTGCACAGAAAAATATCGGTATTTCCCCCAGCTTAAAAGTCTAATTTAATTTTTCTTCTCTTCTTTAGAAACTCACATTAATTAATAAAAAATATTTTATTCAATAAAAGAATTGAAATTACTGAACTTAAGCCTGACTAAAAATTATTTCTGATTTTATTTTTTATGTTTAAAGAGTTTGAAGGGATGAATAAAATATGTAATTTATGAGCACTGAAAATATTTGAAGGCTGGAGAAATTGAAGCGTAAGATATTTAGGATTGTAAAAGGGAATTAGAGATGTTTGATTATGGGAGAAAATGTTATAATCATGCGTATGTTTGTGTATATTTTTACAATAACTTGAGCGTTGGCAGATGGGTAAATATAAAAAAGTAGGCGTGTAATGCTCAGTATACATCTGGCATTTCTTGCTATTTCATTTTGTGGTGTCATTTTTAAAATCTGTTCAACATCTTTCATATTATGTTTTTTTATATGGAAAGCAATGTCACACAACAAAAAATAACGGAAATGACAAAGGCTGTCACTGGTACACACTGTTGCAATGTCACAATATGTCAAAGTGTACACTCGGCATTAGTTTTTTATAATATTTTTTTGAGCTGGTGGACATGAAAGGGAATTTTAGAAAGAAATTATGTATGCTGATGAGATCAATGTTTTTTTGTTGGTTTTATTTAGTTTTGTTTTTATTTATTTTTTGTTTAATGTGCAAAGAGGCTGACATTTGTCTTTGTATATTGAACACACCATACATATCGCACATTCAGTTCAATAGTGACATATCTTAAAAAATTCGTTTTTTGAGTTAATAATGCATTTCGTATTTTATCTTGCATACAAATTTCATATAAATAGCTTTTACTATCACCTCCTGAGAGAAGAATTTTTGTTCATGGCTTTATTGAGTTGTATGTAAATTGAAAACTTTAAACGTGTTTTTTGCAAAACTAGTTTTTTCGAGTTATGACACTTTTGAAATGGATGTGCGATATGTATGTACATACTTACATACATAAGTATATGCAAATAAATTATAGAAAAGCAGTTTTGTATATTTTTTAATCTACATGTTTATTTAAAAAAAAATTCGTAAATATATGTGTGTTGTAACAATGTAAGAATATAATGTTAAATACATCTTTAGTTATTTTCCTGATAAAGTAAATATGCATTTCTTAGATGGTTTGTACGTAACGATTAAATTTTGTTTTGTTGTAATCTTGTCGGTGTGAAAGCACAAAAGCCCTTTTGTAAAAGCTCAAGCTCTTATGTAAAGGCATTTTGTGATAGCTCTTTTGAAAAAGCTCTTACATTGTGCATATTGCTTGAACGTAATTCGTCAGGTAGCGTCTGGTTTTCAGATCAGCTTATCAGGTATCAGATCTAATTATCAGACACCTGGTTTTTTAGCTGGTGGACATGGAAAGTTATTTTAGAAAGAAATCATGTATGCTTGTTGGAATCTATGAATGTTTTTGTTGTTAGTTTTATTTTAGTTTGATTTTTAGTTTTTTATGATTAAGGAATTTGAAGAGATGAATAAAATATGTTTGTAATTTATGAGCAATGAACTTATTTGATGGTTGGAGGATTTTATATGTGTATGCTTTTCTAATGCCTATAGAAAATCATGAAAATGATTTTTCGTAATGCCGACGGGAAAACGTGAAAATTAATTCTTTCTAATGCCGACGGGAAAACATGATTATTATTTTTTTCTTTTTTTTTTAATGCCGACGGGGAAATGATTTTTTAAAATGCCGACGGGAAAACGTGAGTTATTTTTTCTAATGCTAATATAGGTATCGCTAGACTGTGGGTGTTGGTAGACTGTGATTTGGGTGGGTGAGTGTTTGTTGCTGCGAATAAACGTTCCAAGGACAAAACTCCCAAATTTTATGATTTGCTATCGTGAATGTTCCCATAAAATTTTTTTGTGAATGCGTTCACAAACATAAAAAATATGGTATCACGAATATTTACTCCCAACAACTATGTTACAAAATTAACCCACAAAAATTGTTATTAGGAACAAGAAGTACACATTTAAGTTAGTTGCTAAATATTTGTTTTTAAATGTCTAACTTTATTAAACTTATTTTATTGAAAGAGTATTAATAAAGATCAAAGTACTTGCCTGGTGAAAGCCATGTCCGCGCAGCCAGCGTATGGTAAGCGATTTCAAAAAGAGAAAAAAGAGGATGTGGCAAAATTTTGGAATGTGCTAAGCACTACGTTGAGCGGCCGCAGGCCGCCTATAAAATCTATAGCGGAGTGGAAAAAGGTAAGAGTACATACATATGTAGCGAATGTTTATTGTTAATTTAATAATCGTGACTTAAAATTTATATCCATATATACATATGTAGGTGTGGATCGACCACAAACGACACATAAGAAAAAAACTCACCGAAAAACAAAAAAAAAACCTCAACAAAACTGGTGGTGGTCCAAAACATTTTACCCCTAGGAATCAAGTTTTCTTCCTACACGTTCAGTACGAATTGGACAGCATCTTTGTTAAGTCTATAATATTCCTGAAACCTGTCAAAAACATTTGACAGGAAATGAGGCATGAGATGAAAAAATCATCTTTTTGGGATGATTTTTTGGGATGATTTTTAGTTTGGATGATTTAGGGATGAAAATTTGAGATGAAAAAATTTGGGATGATTTTTTTGGGATGATTTTTAGTTTGGATGATTTAGGGATGAAAATTTGAGATGAAAAAATTTGGGATGATTTTTTTTTTGTGTGAAATGCAAGTGCATAAGAAAATGTTTAATGTTGTTGAACAGATTTTTTCTTTTTGGGATGATTTTTTTTTCGATGATTTTTAGTTTTGATGATTTAGGGATGAAAATTTGAGATGAAAAAATTTGTGATGATTTTTTTTTGTGTGAAATGCAAGTGCATAAGAAAATGTTTAATGTTGTTGAACAGATTTTTTCTTTTTGGGATGATTTTTTTTTTCGATGATTTTTAGTTTTGATGATTTAGGGATGAAAATTTGAGATGAAAAAATTTGGGATGATTTTTTTTTGTGTGAAATGCAAGTGCATAAGAAAATGTTTAATGTTGTTGAACAGATTTTTTTTGTTTTTATTTTCATTGCACACTTGATGCGATGAAATATGTTAGGGATGACTTTTGGTTTAGCGAGCCTTTATGTTTGTCTGTCCGTTTATCTCTTTAGTAATAATTATGTCTATTTCTGTCTCTTAAACCAACTTGAAATAGTCGATAGAAACCTTTTTTTTTTTGTTTTTTACAATTATAAGCACGGTCTTTAGTTTGAGACATCGGTTGCATATTATTTTACAATTGCTGTTATCAGTACGTTTATAAATTGGCTTTTTTTTTATTGCTGGTGTCTGGTAAGAAGAAAAGGGAAAAGAGGATTCTTTTGTAATATTTTGGGATGTAAATGTGAAAATTTAAGGAAAATTTTTATTTTAACAAGCCCTGTATAGTAATTGAATATTTTTGTGACTCTTAAATGAATTTAATATTATTTCTGTACATAACTATACATAAACATATTTTGCATAGGTATGTTTAAATGAATATGTCAATGTATATGAAGATGCATGTTTGTGAATATTTGCATATAATGTAATTATATTAAATAAATTATTTAAACCATAAGATGAAGCATTTTTCATTATTATGTAGAAATTAAGTAAGAGTAATTATGAAAATGTATGAATAAAAATATTAAGAGATCAAAAATTTATTTTGAGAAAATAAAACTCTCCTGATTAAAAAATTTTTAGTGTGTCCCAAATAAATTGATATAAAAACGCAGTTTCTAAAATATTCCTATTCATTAACTCATTGCAATCCTTCAGTAGTAAATTATGACTTCGAAAAACATTACAAACATTGAGGTTGTTGAGGCTTTTAATAAATTGAAAGCAAAATCATATATATCTGTGAAGGAATTACAACCATCAAGGCCATATAAAGTGATAATGATGTTTCGTCATAAGACCAAATATGGAAATATAGTGAGAACTCGAGGATGGAATGCTATATCTTCCCAAAGGCTACAATAGCTTAGAGGATAAAGTAATTGAAGGGGCTGGGGATGAAAAATTTTCTTTAACAAAAAAACTAGAAAATTATTCATACGCATTAGAATTGGCGGAGCTACATCCTGACGACAACGAAAAAACTATTGAAGACAATGAAGGCTTCTACATTCCAAACTCACAACCCTTTTTTACTTGGGAAGGAGGCAAAATTCCAAAACTATATTAAAATATTATGATTATGGCTGAAATAAAAAATTCTTATTTTGTAAAACGCGATGTTGTCAAATTTCTTTGAATAAAATACTATTTCAAAAATTTTAAAGAACAATATGCGTAAATTTATTGTGGAAACGAAAAGTTTAACAAAATTTATTAGTTGCCTTTTGCCCTTACCTTGGAAAATAAGCAGAATGTCCACAAATCCGATTCATAAATTTCTAAAGGACTTTGAAGGGCTGATTTTTATGGAGCATCTCCAACTAATTCAAGATTATTTGAATAATAAAAATCAAAATGGAGTACAAATTGAAAATTTAATAAAAAAATATTATTTATTAACAAGAAGATTATAAGCTTATCGATAATTAAATAAAATTATAAAATAAAAAACAAATATTATTGTAATTGAAGTTGTTTCATTTTTGTATAAATAAATATTAAATAGATATATTGCTGTTGGGTAAAGTATTCCAATTATCAAGACGCTGATCAATCAGATGGCGATGATCAGCTGCTAATGAGCTGGAAAATCTGTTGATGATCAGCTGGGAAGTCAGTTGATAATTAGCTGTTGATCAGCTGAAAATCAAATGACGATCAGCTGGAAGTCAACTAACAATAATGTTGCAATCACTAGTTTGCACTATTATTCTAGTTGTCTCATTTTATTGATATTTATATATATATATATACAATATTAGAGTAAGAGAGATATAATATTGCTTTTTAATATTTACTTAGAATTAAATTGTCAATAAGGTGATGATCAGATGGTTTTCAGCAAGAAAATCAGCTTACAAAAAACTAGCGAAAGAAAAGCGGAAACCTTACTGTTAAAAATAAAGAAACTTATGTTTATTTTAACTTCTACCTTTGAACAGATTAGACAAATTAAATGAATTAAGTAAAATGTCATTAATGAACAGAAATAAAAATACTCGCTCAGGAAGAGCACAAGTAGAAATAAAAGAAATAATAATTCTACCGAGATTAGATCTGAAGCGACTTCTTTTTATGTATGAGAGCACAGATGATGAACTACTCAACAATACAGTAACCTTAATTGAGATGCTGCATGATGGTAACGACAAAATCTTGGATGAAATAGCAGCCCAATGTGAAGCTATTGGCAACATGACATGATTTTCATAATGCTAAACTTATATATATATATATATATATATATATATATATATATATATATATATATATATATATATATATATATATATGTATATATATATGTACATAAAATGCTCCTTAGCTTTGTAAATACATAAATAAAAATATAATGATAAACAAAAAATTAAATTGAGTTTTAATTTTATTTAGCCTTTGTTCTTTATACTTTATATTTTATTGAAATTACAATTTTTACATTTAGTAACATTATAAATATTATAATATGTTGTTATCAGTTGCTTTGCTACTTCTTCCGCTTCCATATTTTTCCTTCGATATTGCAAGCAGAAGCAAGTGTCCGGCCCACATGTTGTATTATCGTCCGACCAAACACAATCTTCATAATGTTCTCCAAATTTATTTTTCTTTGTCTTCAATTTATTGGCGCACTCTAGTTGGGATTGAATATTAATCAGTTTGTTTTTATCTTCATCCGAAACAATATGTGAGCATCTTTTCAAGAAATCATATATATCTTTTAGCACCATTGTTACAATCGATTATGACTAAGTACTTGCACGAACTATTTGTGAATAATTATCAGCATTCTGAAGTTTCCTATTTATACTTTTTAATCAATGATATAAGACCTATTTATTACATAAGTAGACATACAATTACTTACTTGCTTTCATCTTTCTTGTATACATAATGAAAAGAATTTTTATATTTACTTTTGTAATTTTTATTCAATAATATATACATATATATATATTTTAACTAAATAGTAAATTTACATTATTTTTCTTATTTCGTTTGTAAGAGGAATATATTCAAACATCTTGTCATGTATAATCAAACAATATGCAGCTGTATTAGGCGGAATATTTTTCAAGGTTTTTAATTCAATACGAATATCAATAGGTCCAGTTTTAACTAATTCATTTTGATGACTAACATCTAAAACTATTATTGGCGCCATAGTTTTGAAATTTTCCGGGGTTAATAATGGTTGAGAATCACGTGAGTAATAACTTTGTTGAAATTTTAAGTACATATCGTATAGAATTGCAAAACGATTTCTGTCGAATTTTAGATTTAAATCATCATAAGGATATGTAACAGAGTTAAGATGCACTTTAATATCACTTAAATCGCAATGTTGAAACTTGTTATCATCATTTCGAAGACCCAATAATAAAAAACGCGGTCTTTCGTTTTCGGTAGCTAGCTTAACATTCCATAAAACTGTTGTACTTTCTGGAAGTAAAGGATAGTAATACATATCCCAACTTCTAAAACATATACTTAATGGATGACGATTGTTTATTGTTTTAAACATCTGCAATTTATACGCATCAGCAAGTTGAACGTGTGGTACTTTCCAAGTAATATTTAAAATTGATAACTTAATTTTTTCAGTTATCGTTTGAGATTTAAGAACTTGTCCATCATCTTTAGATCGTGAAAGTATCAGCTCATGTTTAGAATTAACTATAATTTTATTAAAATCTTCAGCAAATCCGAGTAAATATTTTAGTGGTACACAAAAATTGAAGTAACCCTTTTCAAGTGTAAGATCATCAATGTTAAAAGGAGACCATCCTGCATTTAGTAGACTGTCACTTTCAGATTTATTCAGGGAGACATAGTTTTTTAATTCTGTTGCAATGCCCAAATGACGTGTGCGATCAATTTCTATACCATTAATTTCATAACGAATTTCATCAAATAAATGTGCCATACAATTGTTTAAGAGTCGTATGGATGTAGAAACTGATGAGTCCTCTTTTGTAGCAAGTCCTTCTATGTATATAAGACTTTCACTTGGTAAAACATACAAATCTTGATTTTGAATTGATATACGAATTTCATCATTATTTTTAAATGATTGTAAATATGATGTGTAGCTGTGGTACTCTTTCTTGATAATAGAGTTATCATAAAGCGGTTTTTGTAAGATGTTAATAATGCTGCTCATTGTTTTTTGTCTTTACTGTTTTATTTTTAACTGAAAGCCCAAATTGCTTAAAAGCTCCTTATTATCCTCACGAAGAATATTTTGTTTCTGTTGTATTATTTCTTTAATTTGTCGTTTATTTTGTTTCTTTGATTTCTTGCAATTCGATGACTTTCTGGTTTCGTCTTTCGTTGATAAGGTTAGAATGAATGGTGAATGCTTTTGCAAGTCAGTTTTATTATATATAATCATTCTCTGGTGGGCTTTAAATGCAATCGTATTGTTAATTTTTCACCACGAAAATTTATTAAGTTTCCGTCTTGATCAACAACTTTCAAAATAAGACTATTTATTATTCTTGAACTTACAGGTAAATATATTACATTAGTTGGAGCCTCAGTTATTTTGTATCCTGGACTGACGTTAAGTGAAAACTGATGCAAAATATGTGCAGACATGTTATTTATATATGATCCACCTACAATGTTACATTCAACGATTATTGTATTAATTTTGGTTATATCTATTGTTTTATCAGAGTAATATTCCACGCCAGGCTCTAATACTTTTGTACTAAAACCTAATAAGGATCCGATTGATTTCTTCTTATTAAAATAAATTGAGTCTGTAGTACTTTTTATGCATGTTTGCAGAGTATTGTGATTTGCTCGTACATCAAGCGATCCTTTTGCATTTATATTGTGATATTTATTTGTTAATACTTCAGCTATATCTGATAATTCATATGAGCCAACTGGGACCTCTATTTCATGATTCCCAATATGAAATAAATTGTTTTCGACATCAACATTTGGGATTGAGTGATACGTATCGAAACTTATTAAGCCGCAAACATAGTTTTCATTTAGTTCGATTGGTGGAAAATAGTTTGCAACAAGATATGAAGAGTCTCCGTTCAAGGTTAATGTAATTGACATTTTAACGGTTGATGAGTGAATAAATTATTAATAAATTTTGTAATGATTTTATGGTGATGTATTGTCGATATTAATCCAAGAGTTATGTTCTGACGAGAATCCCAACCATTTAACGTAAACCATATTATTTCTTCTTTTTAAAATTTTTTCAACTAAATATGTTTCTGGAAATTTAGTTTTCATTAGCTCATGTTCGTAAAAACCACCTTTAATTTCATGATTTTGATAGTCTTGTAATATATAAGTATTGGGGTTGGTATTTTTTATAGTTTTGATTTTAAATATTTCTGTTGTCCAATTTGGTGTGTAACCTTTTTCAAATGTATGCTTATATTTACTTATTCGAACATTATCATTTACTTTAAACTTGGGGTTTTGAAAGACTTTTAAATTGTTGTAGACTGTATTCAACAATAAATTTTCATTTGACGAATTTACTTCATTTGGGGTCATCTGTATTGTTCTATGAAATGTGTCATTGTATTTATCAACAAGTTCTTGATATTTGTTTATCCATTTGTATGTTCCTTGGTAACTAAACTCTTTCCACATCATACCTTTTAAGGTTCTGTTAAATCGTTCTACTATGGATGCTTTTAGAGCACTATACGTTGAATAGTGATTAATATGATTCGATTGCATTAGTTGATGAAATTGATTGTTGAAAAATTCTTTACCGTCATCTGTTTGTAAATTTCTTGGTTTTCTATTGTTGTTAGTGAAAATACTTTTCATAGCATTCGCTACGTTTGATGCAGTTTTATTTTTTAATGCTACAGCCCAAGCTTTCTTTGAAAAGGTATCTAGTACTGTTAGAAGATATCGATATTTGTTATTATGTTCTGCCATAAATCATCAATTCCTTTCATTATAACTCGTCTTCTTTTAAAATTTTTTCGCACTTGTTTGTGTAGTTCATTAACTATTTCTCTCTTGTCTGAATTCATTTCCTTTATAATAGTTGTTCCTTATTAATATCTAAACAGGAATTTCATATGCTTATATATAATTTTTATCCTTTGATTTTAGGAAGCTCGTGTTTTCGTTTTTTAACAACATCTGCAGCAGCATTTTTATTAATTGACTTAAATATAAATTCTTCAATATTATCAAATCTTTCCTCGATATTCTTTAAGAAGCCCTTATTTGCAAAATGAACTTGGTCAATCACTACTTTTTCAATAGCTTTAACATCGTCATCGATTCCTTTTGTAATCAACTCTCGTAATACTTTTACATCTCATTTGATAACGTTTAATTCTGAATTATAATCGTTTTTAAGTTCCTCACTTTGATCCTTAATGGTTTTGATGATAGCATGTATTTTCTGGATATCTTTTGCAATGGCATCCATTTGGAAATTATACTTGTACGTACTTAACTTTAAATTATTTATATTAGTCTTAATGGAACTTTCTCCAAACTTATTTATATAACTCATTTTTAATATATTATGTCAGCTTCTCTTAAGTCTTCAACAATGGAAATTATTTCGTTTTTATGATTATTATGACCAGCACTTTCCGATGAAAGAAGTAAACGTAATCTGTCAACTAGCTCATTTGGATCATCCCAATATATATAATTAGATTAACGATTATCTGCAGTTTTTAATAATAATCCATTACCTTTTTTTAAAACATTTGGTTTCGTAGCAAATAAATGTTTTATTATTTTAACATATTTATATGCACGTGTACCTTTAATTTGACCATGTGGCTGATATTGTCGTTTGTATGCATTTGTACTCGTTAAAAGTTCTTTGTAAGTTTTCAAATCATTTTTAGTGTAATGTATGGGTTTTGAATGAAAAACTAATTCGAATAATCCTGGAGTCATTTTCCAATTTGTATTTCCTATTCGAATAGAATTATCTGCATTAAAATTTAGTTCATTATTTGCATATCGCCAGTTTCCGCTTTCATCTATGTTGAACCCATAAACCATATCTATTGTTTTATTAAGCAAGAGCAGTTCTATATTTTTGACTAGTGAGGACTTATTATTATCATTTTCGGTTACCTTGTAGTTGTTCTTATCGTCGTCAATATCCTCGCTAACTATTTGCAAATCTAGTTTTCTTTTTTTTTTGTTGGTATGTTGTTAATCATATTATCATCATAACCCTCAGCATCATCAAAGTTATCAGAACTATCATCGGATGGTAGTGGTGGAAGTTGTAAATCTGATATATCATTATTTGATTGATAAGCATCTGATTTGTAATCAGGTGTTTCTTTAATTATCTTTTTTAAAGGTTTTGCTGTAGGTGTATATGTATCTTTCAATAAATCACCGGATTGATAATCATCAATTTTTTTAATTATCTTATTCAGGGGTTTCGTTACAGGCTTAAATGTATCTTCCAATAAATTGAGTCTGTCTACTTCGTTTAATTTTATATTTTTTAGTTTTTCTTTTAATATTGTTCTTGTTTTAACAATATCTTTTAATAATTTATTATTATTATTCATTTTGAACTAATTTGTATCTGGTTGTTAACTTCTTTGTGTCTGCTTTGTATCTGCTCTGTATCTGCTTTTTATCTGCTCTATATCTACTTTGTATCAGCTTTTTATCTGCTTTTATCTGCTTTGTATCTGCTTTGTATCTGCTTTTTATCTGCTTTGTATCTGCTTTTTATCTGCTTTTATCTGCTTTTTATCTGCTTTTATCTGCTTTTTATCTGCTTTTATCTGCTTTTTATCTGCTTTTATCTGCTTTGTATCTGCTTTTATCTGCTTTGTATCTGCTTTTATCTGCTTTGTACCTGCTTTTATCTGCTTTTATCTGCTTTGTATCTGCTTTGTATCTGCTTTTTATCTGCTTTTATCTGCTGTGTATCAGCTTCTAGACAAAACCACCTACAGTTGTATGAATTTAACAAAACCTTTTCTATATCGTCCCTTATTTACTGCATCATCCTTACTAATAACAACGAATCCATATTTATCTTTCCAGCACTCACTACATATATCCGTAAATTTATTGAATGTCATATCTCCAATAACATGATCATTATATATATAGCGTAGATTCATTTCATCTTGCTTAAATATTACAATCATATTCGCATTATCACGTATTAAATGTTTAGGAATTTTTGTATATGTTTGACATAAATAAAAGCAATCGATATGCTTATGTCTTCCCATGCAAAAGTAATCCCTTATATTATCTTGTTTACCACAAATAACATCATCAAATATTATAATAGAATTTGAATTTGCTTCTGCTGGACTCAAAACCTTCTCATTTTTACAATATGTGAAAAGATTAATTTCTTTTATTGGATCAATTAATTTTTTGAGGTAACAATATTTTGGTTGATACAACGACTTTGAATATATGTATAAGTTTCTAAAGCTTAGACCATTTGGACTTTCTATTAGACTAATCATGACGTTAGTTTTACCGCAGTTAGAAGGTCCTACAATAAGTGCCCGTATAGAATTGGGTAATAATGTACTATGTACAGTTTTAGTTTTCTTTTCTTGTGATTCGTCAACATTTCTTATAATAATTTGTTTATGTTGTTTAATTACTCGCATATTGTTATCTACTGATTACTTTTATATAAATTTAATCTTATATAACGAAATTCAATCATTTTAATTTTCAACGTCAATCTTGTCATACTATTCATTCGGAAAAAAAAATATTAATATTAATTAATATGGTTATTAAATATTGTAAAACAGGTATACATAGTCAGTATTAGGTTGGAAGTGGCTTCGTAAACAACGTAATAAATAAATTACCTATTGAGTTACATTTGCCTGGATATCAGTTTTGTGGACCTGGTACAAAACTTGAAAAACGATTAGCGAGAGGGGACAAAGGAATAAATTTATTGGATACGGCTTGTAGAGAGCACGACATTATATATTCAAAAACAAACGATATTAACAAAAGACATCAAGCAGATCAGGAATTAGCTGAAAAAGCCTGGCAACGAGTAAAATCAAAGGATAGCAGTTTCAAAGAAAGATCACACGCTTGGCTTGTAACAAACGCAATGAAAACAAAAGTGAAATTGGGTTTAGGTATGAAGGATGTTAAAATATCTAAGCCAAAAAAAACTAAGAAAAAGTTTAAAAAAAGGAAAATATATAACAAGAAATTATTTTCAACTTCTATTAAAAATGCGTTAAAAATTTAAAAAAAGGAAAAACCAGATAATGTAATATCTGCTGTTAAGATTGCGCAAAAATTAATACATCCAAAGTTTAAAGGGGAAAAGGGAATTGAAGTTACTATACCAAGAGTTATTCCTGTGCCAAAAATCGGAGGATTTCTACCACAGGTTCCAATTTTAACAGCCTTGTCAGCGCTTGGAGGCCTAGCTACAGGTGGATCTGCTATTGCTAAAGCTGTGAATGATATAAAAAATGGAAGGAAACAACTAGCAGAAGCTATGCGACATAATCAACATATGGAATCAATAGCTATGGGAAAAGGTTTATACCTAAAACCATACAAAACAGGATACGGACTTTATTACAAACCAGCCTCAAAAAACTTTTAAATGATCTACCCAATAGACCATTAACTTAACTAGATATAATGGAATATTGTAAGAAACTTAAATATTTCAGAGGAGTTTTTATGTGCGATCGTTTGCCTAAAAAGCCATTTAGTCAGGAATGTGGTATTGTTAATTTAGACGATTCCAGTGGTCCTGGAACACATTGGGTAGCCTATTACAAAAATTATAAGTACAAAGAATATTTTGATAGTTTTGGAAATTTACAACCGCCACAAGAAATTATTAATTACTTAAAAACACCTATTGAATATAATTATCAACAAAAGCAAAAATTTAATACATTTAATTGTGGTCATTTATGTATAGAATTTTTATTTAATAAATATTATTTAAAATAAATCTAAAGCATTGTTTTAATTTCAATACTAACATACATAAGTTTTATTTATAAATATACATGAACATGCGTAGATTTTCTTAAAAATATATACAAATTTGTTTTATTTACAAAGAGCTGTTTATATATTCATAAGTAAATACATAGCTTGAAAATAATAATTACAAATTAAATATCTAAATTCATAAGAAATTCATCATCAGATGAACTGTTAATAAAATCTAGATATGAATCAGAGATATTCATAAAAATGTCATCATCTTTATCTGAATAAAATTCTTCAAATGTCTTCTGTCTATAATGCCCTCTAGCAAGTGTATTTATCTGATTTTTATAGATAATTCTTTTATCATCAGCATAACTCAAGACAACTTTATGTAACTTTTGAGTATACAACTGATGGTACTTAGATCTAAATGTATTCATAGAATCGGAAATAATTTGTTTTTCAAATAAAGCTTTCTTATAATCTGAAAGAGAGTAATTCCTAATACATGATTTTTTTACTCCTTTTGATTTCTTTACTTGATCCATGCCTACAGTTTCAAATGAATACATTTTTGATCGAACTCCCACAAACTCTTTCATAATTTTTCCTTTGTTTTTGTCTTTCATCATCCCAATGACCTTTTTGTTTGATAATGGTAAATTATAAATGTTGTCTGCTTCATATTCAGATGTATCAAATCTTGAAGCAACATCTTGACGGATATCATCATAAAAATCATCTGTTTTCATGGAATAAATGAAAGAATCCGTATCCATATAATTTAAAGATAATTTTGTTCCAAACTTAGGTTGCATATATTGATAGTGGAAGTCAAACATCTTCCACTTAGACAATTCTAATACAGCAAACCCTAAATAAATGGGTTTGTTGTACTTGAACTTCATTATTTTGAGCTGAACCGCAAACATATTATCCGAGAACTGTGTTATACTCGAAAAGTTTGGTTTTGAAATCAATGCTCTTGCACCTAAATGGTTTTTTCTTGTAGTCTCCCACTCTGTGACAATTTTGACATCTTTGCGTTTATGAATATTTTCCATAGTTTTTCCATAAACCGCATTGTTTAGTAATTTGAAGAAATCTTTTTCAAACGAATTTTTGGCTATTGTTCTGTGGTGAGTGTTTATATCAATGTAGGGTTTAAGCCAAGGAGATTGCTTAAATTTTAATGCCCTATGTACTTTCTTTAATATCAATCCATTTCTGAGACATTGCTTAAGCACTCTATAGTGAATTTGATATTTTGATTTAGATGTGAGGTCAGCTATAAGTTTTCTGCATTTAGAATCACCGACTGTTTTATTTTCTGGGCAAAAAGGTAGATCATTATGTGTATCATGTATATGTTGGGGATACTCTAAATCTACTTCCAAAATATATCCAACAGTTGATGTATCTGGTATATTATTCACATCTAAAATACGGAGATTTTCCTCATTAACCCACTCAAATTTTCCGTATGGTAAGTACTCTGACATTGCCCAACCATACAAATTGTTAGCGTCTAAGTACACCAAATATTCTGAAGGCTTACTACAATCGTAATCCTCCATATATTTATTATTCGCCTTAGTGTACCTTTTTGAAAATTGTACTAGACCCCCTCTGATAGCATCTTGCACAAAATTGTACATATTAATATCAGTAAATAGTTCTAGTTCTATTTTTGTGGTCTTAAGCATGGCATCCCATGATAGAGCAGGGGCAGTATGATATTGACATGGATCAAGCTTGTAAATATTTTTACAAATTTGTCTAAAATTTTGGAATATGTCAGTTAGCAGTAGAACGTCAGTTTTTAAATATAATAAGGTGTAATCTAACATATTTTTACAGTTAAAGGTTTTCCAAACATTTTAGCATGTTCGTAATCATCCAAAGAGCATGGGGAATTACTTAAATAATTATAAAACTTTTCTTGAGTGGGAGATGAACTTCATTAAAACGCTCCATTGAATCCATATAAGAGTAAGGGAATACTCCTTTTCTTCTTATTAAATTGAATTCTTCTTTTTGAGCAAACAATTTATTGAGGATGTGAAATTGATCATCACTTAAATTGTTTGCCAGCGTTTCTAGGCTGGATGCCATAAATCGGAAAGAGTCTAAGAAACGAATTTCAAAATTCTCTTTTTGTCCGATTGGAATGAACTTTGAAAGTGAAATGTATAATTCTTTATTAAGAGGAATTACTTTCATATCACCATCAAAGTTAGAAAGTTCTTTCATAAACAAATGACAGTCATAAGAGGAAAAATTGTGAAAGAAAACAGGTATAAATTTAGCAGTTCTATAAAGAAGATTGCATGAGTTATGCGCTGATCCTCTATACTTGCCTGTAAAATGGCAATGGTCACGCACTTTGTCATTTCTTAACATTTTTCCACAAATATGACAATTTGTGGAGAGAGCATGTAAAAGTTTTTCGTCATTTGTCAGTGGCGTCATTGGTACTATTTTTGACAAGTAGGTTATATAAATGTTTGTCAGGTCGTTAATTAAATTTTCTAAAAAAACTCTAGGTGCATCGTCACCAAAATAAATATTAAAACTATCTAAATTGTCATTATAGCTACATTTTATATAGTAGCTAAAAGCACAAGCAACGTGCTTTTCTATATTACCACATCCTGTTGTTGTTGTTGTTCCTGCTGTTCTTTCTATCTTTTCGAGATATGCCTCAAAATCTGCATAAACAACAAAGGGTACGTCCAACTGTTTGTGGTAGTTTTCGAATTTTAAAATAGATTCGTCCTTCCTCGACATACTGGCAACAACTTTTTTGCAGCTTAGCTTGTGCTCCTCCATCATCCTTTCATTATGCGAATACTGCAGACATGCATTGCATAACAAAACTTTTCTTTTGTGCCCGGTTATGCTACTTCTTATTAGCCTGAAATATATAATTATTATATGTGAATTAGTTAAAATATTTATAATATAAATGTATGTGTATTCGTATAATTACCTAGAGATATCTGTTATTAGGACATAATGAGAATATCCATCTTTCTAGCAGCAAAAGATTCACATGATGAATTTTCTCCATTGTAGATAAATAGTAAGGTCCCACGATAGATTTGCCTTCTATTCCAAACACATTAACGCTAATGCCATCATTTTGATCTTCAAAAGCTTTGATGAATTTGGTTTTCATCGGAAACTCTAAATTCTCAAAATTTAGAGTCCTGTTATTAATGCTTATTATATTGGCACTAATATTTATCGCATCATCGTTTAGCGCAGTTGGGCAGAGTGCTGCTATGATGCACCATTTAAAACAATACTCATCATTGTTTTGGATGTTGAAACAAGACTTTTTCTTTTCAATCCACCGTGGAAGTGGGATGTAGCCTGAGCCCTTAAGAAAATCCGCTCGATTTATATTTATATATAATTTTTTAATTGCGATAAGGCTCCATCCGCTGTCCCTTTCTTGAAATTCTGACATTTTTTTACATATCTCTTGAGTTTGATCTTTAAATAGTTCTAAGAGATCATCACTTATTGTAACAAATCGCATTTTGGAGCGGTGCGAAATCATACAGGAATGTATGTCATTATCCACTATTTTTATATAGTCGCATTCCAACTCCATGTTATATTTAAATATTATATGACTTATTTGGGCATCTGTTAATATTTGCAAAGATTTTCTTTCCACTCCTTCAAAAAATTCTTCGGGAAATAAAATTTCCTCCCTCTCATTTTAATATGAGGTTTGTAGTCTATTTTTGAATGCCGAATTTTCAAGTTTCATCCCAACATTCGCTTCACGGTTCCTTGAATTTATTATTATGGCAGATGATGTTGATGCATGAGTCCTCTCATGCATTTTTAAATGGGTTTGGTTTCCAAACCACTTGTGACATTCCAAACAATGATGGCTTTCGTGGATTTCAGCCATTTTCATTTCATTAAAAATGCGTGGACAATATTTACACTTCATATTTCTTTCAGCTTTTTTAATTTTTTAACAATATTAACTGCTTGTTACGCTGTAGTTTTACGACTGTTAGAAAATAATATGTTGTTACTTACAAAATAATTTTTAAATTTAAAATAATTTTCGAATATATATTATGAAGGAGATAGACTAATTTAATATTATCACTCAAGTGTATGTTTACTTCTCTCTCATATGAGATTAATATATAATTTCACTTGTATAATACGTAATAGGATAGATACATATGTAGTTGGAAAAGATAAGATGTAAACATTAGTTTCAAACTATCATATCTAATTATAAAGCATGAAAGAGATGCATTGAAATTGACCTGAAATAATAAATTATATGCTAGAAACCTGATTTGAGTATTTGAGCTAGGCTATAAAATTTCAAAATCTCAAGAAAAACAAGCAGGGGGTATAGAAAAACCAAGTATCCCTTACATATGTCAGGACTACAATTATCTCACTCAAACATTAAATTTTAGATGACTTGTATTAGTGTTGGAGTACCTAAAACTATCTTTAATATTGAAGTAGATGCAAGTATACAAGTATAAAAAAGCAAAATTTTAAAGGATGTTGTTGCTTATTATTGAAATGGATTCAGCAAACTACAATTGTGAACCATGTTTAACGCTCAAAGGAAAATTCGTAACATTTTCCAATGTTGCCAATAAAAAACGACATATTTTAAGAAAACATAATTTCGCTTTTTATAAAGCAAAAACATGCAAACTTGTATCATCACCGTCATCCACAACAACATCAACATCATCGCCATCCGCATCAACATCATCATCGTCATCCTCATCATCAACATCATCGTCGACTGCACCAACATCAACATCATCATCATTAGCATCATCAACATCAGCATTATTAGCATCATCATCGTCCTCCGAATTAGCATTTGAAAAAATTATATATGATTTTAAAATCGATGACGACGATTTTTCAAATATATAAAATATTAAAATAATAATCAAATATTAAAATAAAAATAAAATATTAAAATAAAAATTATAAAAATTTAATTAAAAACCCTTGTCTTCTTATTTGATTGACATCTTTAAATTTATTTATTATTATGATTATAATTAAATTAATTTCATATATACATAATCATAATATTTTAATACAGTTTTGGAATTTTGCCTCCTTCCCAAGTAAAAAAGGGTTGTGAGTTTGGAATGTAGAAGCCTTCATTGTCTTCAATAGTTTTTTCGTTGTCGTCAGGATGTAGCTCCGCCAATTCTAATGCGTATGAATAATTTTCTAGTTTTTTTGTTAAAGAAAATTTTTCATCCCCAGCCCCTTCAATTACTTTATCCTCTAAGCTATTGTAGCCTTTGGGAAGATATAGCATTCCATCCTCGAGTTCTCACTATATTTCCATATTTGGTCTTATGACGAAACATCATTATCACTTTATATGGCCTTGATGGTTGTAATTCCTTCACAGATATATATGATTTTGCTTTCAATTTATTAAAAGCCTCAACAACCTCAATGTTTGTAATGTTTTTCGAAGTCATAATTTACTACTGAAGGATTGCAATGAGTTAATGAATAGGAATATTTTAGAAACTGCGTTTTTATATCAATTTATTTGGGACACACTAAAAATTTTTTAATCAGGAGAGTTTTATTTTCTCAAAATAAATTTTTGATCTCTTAATATTTTTATTCATACATTTTCATAATTACTCTTACTTAATTTCTACATAATAATGAAAAATGCTTCATCTTATGGTTTAAATAATTTATTTAATATAATTACATTATATGCAAATATTCACAAACATGCATCTTCATATACATTGACATATTCATTTAAACATACCTATGCAAAATATGTTTATGTATAGTTATGTACAGAAATAATATTAAATTCATTTAAGAGTCACAAAAACATTCAATTACTATACAGGGCTTGTTAAAATAAAAATTTTCCTTAAATTTTCACATTTACATCCCAAAATATTACAAAAGAATCCTCTTTTCCCTTTTCTTCTTACCAGACACCAGCAATAAAAAAAAGCAAATTTATAAACGTACTGATAACAGCAATTGTAAAATAATATGCAACCGATGTCTCAAATTAAAGACCGTGCTTATAATTGTAAAAAACAAAAAAAAAAGGTTTCTATCGACTATTTCAAGTTGGTTTAAGAGACAGAAATAGACATAATTATTACTAAAGAGATAAACGGACAGACAAACATAAAGGCTCGCTAAACCAAAAGTCATCCCTAACATATTTCATCGCATCAAGTGTGCAATGAAAATAAAAACAAAAAAAATCTGTTCAACAACATTAAACATTTTCTTATGCACTTGCATTTCACACAAAAAAAAATCATCCCAAATTTTTTCATCTCAAATTTTCATCCCTAAATCATCAAAACTAAAAATCATCGAAAAAAAATCATCCCAAAAAGAAAAAATCTGTTCAACAACATTAAACATTTTCTTATGCACTTGCATTTCACACAAAAAAAAATCATCACAAATTTTTTCATCTCAAATTTTCATCCCTAAATCATCAAAACTAAAAATCATCGAAAAAAAAATCATCCCAAAAAGAAAAAATCTGTTCAACAACATTAAACATTTTCTTATGCACTTGCATTTCACACAAAAAAAAATCATCCCAAATTTTTTCATCTCAAATTTTCATCCCTAAATCATCCAAACTAAAAATCATCCCAAAAAAATCATCCCAAATTTTTTCATCTCAAATTTTCATCCCTAAATCATCCAAACTAAAAATCATCCCAAAAAAATCATCCCAAAAAGATGATTTTTTCATCTCATGCCTCATTTCCCTACTACTTTTGATTAAGAGACAAACACATTTAAATCTTTACGACTTTTACCTTGACTCCGTTAACGATAGCGGATCTGATTCATCGCGTATATGTCTTCACTGCAATCGTTCCGTGGATTGATTTTCTTCTTCCAAAATCAGGAAACGCAAATAAACACTATTCATTTTAAATTAACACTTTTCTTCACAAAATAAACTTTTCTTTTATAAGCACGCAAACTATTTATTAATCAAAACAAACAATTCAAAATAGAAATTGTTACACCCATGATATTCACAATAGACTTTTTACTCCCAAAACATTCGCGATACCAATTTGTTGGGGATGGGAATACACGTTTACTCCCAAACAACTTATTCCCATAACATAACCGTGAGAATTTGAGGATGTATTTCCGATTTGCAGGGGACGGGTTGTAGTTGATGTATATCGATTGGAAGTATGTATGTATGTTTGTGAGAATTTAAGGCTGATCGTGATTTATGAGGGGCGAGATGTTCTTGTAATATGTAACCGTGGGAATTTGTGTATACGTATGTTTGTAGGAGTTTACAGCTGTCTGTGATTTGGGGGTAGGTGAGGGTGTTGTTTTAATATGTATCCGTGGGGAATCTGTATGTCTGTAGGAGTCTAAGGCTGAACGTGTTTGGTTTTGTTGAGATTCATCGATTGTATGTGTATGAATGAATGCGAATGTATATGTATATATGTGGGAATTTAAGGCTGGTCGAGATTTGTGAGGGGCGGGGTGTTGTTGAAATAATATGAATTTTTCTTAGATGAATTCGGGTATGTGTGTGTATGCGTGTTATGATTTTTTCACGCTAGTATTTATATGTACGTAAAAATAAATTGTTTTAATCCTAGTATGTTTTTATACTTTTGCTGTTTATTTTATCATGCTTAAATTTCTCAACGTTAAAGTCTGCCTGTGAGAAATTTGTTTATATTACAGATTTTGTTTTTTTAACTACATCCGCCTTCTTTGACTGAACGAATTTTCATACTCCTACGATCATGGGAATTTATAGAGTTTCTCTGTCCATAATAATCTTTGACATGTGCTTTGACTGAACGGCTTTAAATTCTTGAGCATTAATAAGAAATTTGATAATATGTTACATACATATTTACAAATTGATTTTATGTATGTAGATATGTACATACAAATAAGTGTTTGACCCCCTTTTTTTGTTGTTGTTGTAAATATTCGCGTGGTCTTCTGTGTATAGATGTGAAATATCTTCATATTTTTTTTATTTGAAGTAAAAAAAACTTTCTTTTAATTTTTATCTGTATTTACTTAAAAGTTTGTGAGGATTTAATGTTTGAAGTAAAACTGAATTCCTTGAGATACATACTCTTTAGTAATAGTAACTACAATAGAAATATTTTGTATATTTAATTTACATTTGCTTAAAGTTGATGCAGCCTATATAGTCAACGTTATAAATTTTTGGGGTTATACAATTTTTTCTAACCATAGTTTTTTTTCATCGGCTTTTACATTTATTTTAGAACATCTTATTTTGCGTTTTAAAAATTGACAAATATTTTTAAATGAAACTGACCCAGCACCTCCAGCTGGGGCATTGATAGTTTTTTTTTTAAAGTTTGCTTCTTGTTACTTTTTTATTTTTATTGATAAACATTTAAAATCAAAAAAGGAGGTTAATAATGAAATTTTGATATTCATAATTGATGAAAGCAATCGCTACTTGTTTTGCGATGAAATCATTTGAATTACTTTTGAAACCTTGCTCGGCCATCAAAAGTATTTTATTTTCCATATTACTTAATTGATATTGAATTTTTTATTTTATTTTTTTTTTTTGATTGATATCTATTATATGATCATGAATAAGAATGATGTAAGCTGATGTATTTGCTTGCTGTTTCAAATTAAATTTTTATCCAATTGGCCTGCTATTGAATAAAAGGAGCTTTTATCTTAAACTCTGATGTAGTTAGAAGCGTTTGAGATTCTTTCATTTAATAGCTTTGTTGGAATCTTAGATACATATAATATAGAATTGTGAAACGTTCATTCTAAAATTGTATGTTAAGATCATCGTATGGATATGGGACTGAATTTAAATGTACTTTAAAATTGGTTAAATATAATGAACAAGCTAATTTTCTTTTCAGAAGTTCTGTTATTATATTGTTATTTGTTTTTTGTAGTTGTGCTGTGGGATCTTTTCAACTTACAAAGTTATCAGCAAAGATCCCACAGCACAACTACAAAAAACAAATAACAATATAATAACAGAACTTCTGAAAGAGAAACACATAACAAAGGTAGAGAAAATGAGAATGACTTCACGTGCAGCTGCAGCACCGGAACTTGGTTTGCCAAAAATCCATAAAGAAAATATACCACTGAGACCAATTTCATCGTCTTTGAAAGTACCGTGTTACTACGTATCACAAAACATTGGAGACATATTAAAAAATATAATTTCTCAAAATTACAATATCAAGAACTCAATGCAACTAAAAGATAAAATCTGTGATATTATTTTAGATGAGAATGACATTATTGTATCTTTTGACGTGGGTATTATCGCTATTTACAAATATACCTACACACTTAGCCATTAAGAATATACTTGACAAATGGGGAACCCTTAAGGAACACACTACTATTAGTAAGAGACAATTTCTAAAAATACTCCAATTCTGCATAACGGATAACAACTACTTTACATACGACGGACAATCAAATATGTGGTATGGCAATGGGAAATCCCATTGAACTACGTTATTGAAGAATTGAATACTAAAAACGTAAACATAAAATTTATATCTAAATAACGGGTGTTTTTTTAGAGGTATAGAACTTTGAATTGAAATAAAACACAAGAAAATCGTTTTAATGTCCATCAATTTGGCTTTAATGGAAGGATAATTTTATGCCATTAATGTTTAAATATGATTTCAGGCATGTGGCCGCCGCAGCTGACTCGAATAAAGCCAATTCTACCACTTTTTCGAGCATATGGGGCCGTATGTTGGCAATAACGCCACGAATGTTGGCTTCCTAGTCCCCTAACGTTTCTGGTTTGTTGGCGTAGACGAGCGACTTCACATATCCCCAAAGAAAATAATCCAATGGTGTCAAATCACACGATCTTGGTGGCCAATTGACAGGTCCATTCCGCGAAATTATGCGCTCATCGAATGTTTCCTTCAATAAATCGATTGTGACGTGCGCTGTGTGGCATGTAGCGCCGTCTTGTTGGAACCACAACTCATCCACACTCATGCCATCCAATTCGGGAACAAAATAGTCGGTTATCATGGATCTATACCGGTCTCCATTAACGGTAACTGACTCTCCAGCATTATTTCGGAAGAAGTATGGCCCAATGACTCCACCAGCCCATATAGCACACCAAACAGTCAGTTTTTGTGGATGTAATGGCGTCTCAAGGGTCTCATGTGGATTCTCTTCACTCCAAATGCGGCAATTTTGCTTGTTGACGTAGCCATTCAACCAAAAATGAGCCTCATCACTGAACAAAATTTTGCGATGAAAATCAGCATCGAGATCAATCTCATTTTCGGCCCATACACCAAAATCACGACGCATTGCATGGTCTCGCGGCTTTAATTCTTACACAAGCTGGATCTTGTAAGGTCGCAAGCCAAGATCTTTGCGCAAAATCTTCCATAAAGTTGATGGACAAAGCTCCAATTGCTGTGCACGGTGGCGAATCGATTCATTCGGGTCCTCTTCAACACTTTGCTCTACAGCGGCAATTGTTTCTTCGGTGCGCACTGTTCGACGTCTCTGCGGATGCGTATTATCACATAGAGTAAACGTAGTGCGGAAACGATCCATGGTTAACCGAATTAATTGCTCTGATGGACGATTATGTCGACCATAAAATGGACGGAGCTTGCGGTAAACTTCGCGAACTGAACCATTATTTTCGAAATAAATTTGCACGATTTGCCAGCGTTGTTGTTTTGTCAACCTGTTCATGATGAAATGGCAAACCAAACTAAATATTAATCACTTGACAGCTGACAAAATGGCCGCCAGTTAAAAAAGTGATGCCAACTTAAAGTTCTATACCTCAATAAAAAACACCCATTACGTTGACGATTTATTTGCGGTTATAAAGAAAAAAGACTTGAAAATCATATTGAAAAAATTAAATTCATATCACAAGAATCTGCAATTTACAGTTGAAGTTGAAGAAAATGAGGAAATACCTTATTTAGACATGAAAATAATAAAAGACAGTAATAGATTAATAACAAACTGGTATGCCAAGAAAACCGCATCTGGAAGATTAATTAATTACCACTCTACCCAACCGATGAACACGAAAATAAACACGGCAATGAATATCATTACCAAAATTCTCAACATTAGTGACAAACGATTTAGAAATAGCAACATCAGCCAAATTAGAAATATAATGACAAAAAACAACTTCCCAACATACATCACGAACAACTTAATAAACAAATGCTTAATTAACCAAAAACAAACTGGGTAACACTACTAATAAAGAAGAGAAAAAAGTAGAAATTTTTTTTTTCAGTGTACCATACGTTCCAAAGTTGACTGAAAACAAAACATTTAAGCATATGGTAAATGATGCAACAACAATAGTCACACACAGATCGAACAAAACACTGAGACATCTATTTACGTGCGAAAGCACAAAATTGGACAAACTAGAAACAGACAACGTTGTATACGAGATCACTTGTCAAGGGAATGAAGTGGAAAGGTGTAACAAAGTATATGTAGGAACAACAAAACGGTAACTCGGGACTAGAATATCAGAACATGAAGCATATATAAATAAAGGAAAAGAGGCAACAGCTCTAGCCTAACATGCGAAAGAAACGAAACATAAAATAGATTTTAAAGGAGTGAAAATATTATACAGAGAAAAGAAAATGAACAAAAGGTATACACTAGAAAGCCTACGGATACAACAACGCATAAAGAAATCTATAAACACCAAAGAATACAAGGACAACAACAAACTACAATATTCCATTGCAATAACCTGACAAGTAAAGTTCTGTGATATTAGTTTTTAAGTTCGACTGGATATTTTCTTTTATTTATTATTATTTAAATTATACACTTAATTGTTCGTGATGTCCAATTTTTTATAATTTATTTAGTAATGTAACTGAAGAATCGTGAGTACAACATAAAAACTAATATGACACACAAAAACTATAAATAACAAACATTTTGTAATTTGTTGATAGAACTTAATAATTAAAACTTCTCCTGAAGACGTCGGAAAAAAGCTGACGAAACGTTGAGGAAAAAGATGAAATAGATTTGTTTTATTTGCATCTTAATAATTAAGAAAACTGACCAAAAATAGCCTGCGTAAATAATAAAAATATTCATTAACGAAATTGGTCATAAAATATAATTAAATAATTTATATTTTCTTTAGAATAGCCCCCCATTTCAACTAAATCAGCTTACCAAATATCATCTATTTCTTTCATTATATTTCTACAATACACAATCAATTTTAGAGATTGCTTATGGAGTTGGTTTACTAAATTTCTTTTTAAAGACATTGAGTTGTTTAACAGATTTTTGGAGTGTTTTGATCTAATGGATGCACTTTCAGCTATTTATGCTAACATCTAGTTAATTTTCCAATCTATAAATTTTATTGTTCAGCTTTTCAATTTGTCTTTCAAAACATGATTTAATTTTTAGAATGTCTTTTTAAATTTTATAACTGTCTTCTATCTCTACTTTTTTTTCCAATTTGCATATAAATATGTTCTTGAATATTAATGCCTTAAGCTATATTATTAATTTGTCCTTTAGTTTATCGATTTCAGTTTCCAGAAAAAGTTTTCTGATAACATCGTTTTCGTCAGTGAACGATGATGCTTCTGTATGCATACATTAGTAGAAATTATATATTTTATTTAGTTTCCAAATTCAAGTTTGTCATAGTTTTTTTGATGTTTTGTCAGTCATTAAAGAAAATAAATACGCTGTTAGAGCCCATATTTGACCACCAAATTGTATTTTATCTTCATTCAGTTTGAAGTAAGTATCACCAAATTTCCAATCATTATTGAAATATTTATGTGGACCATAGTTTCTATCTAATTCATTTCCTCCTTCCAAGACTGATAAATCAGTATAAAGGTATTTCGAATTGGAAGTCTGTAAGTAAAAATCATCATCATCATCATTATCATCGTCATCATCTTTCTCAGTATTAGCATCAATAAATAACATAGTATTATCAAATATTGTTCCTTCTACAAGTTTATTTGGTGTACTTGTCTCTATCTTGACTAATGGTTTATAAGGTCTTAAACTTGTATTATTTTCAGCTTCTGTCTTAATTTTACTTTCTTCTTTTTTGAAAATTCTTTCAATATTTTTAGAACTATTTATGAATACTTTGAGAGGTTCTCTTATAGGTTTAAATGTATCTCTTAATAGTTCACATGCATCTTTTTCATCCGTTTTTATACAACGAAGCTTTTTCTTCCATACATTTCTTGTATATTACGAAGCTTTTTTTATTCAATATATTTCTTGTCGACACCAACGTCCTTAAAACTTTCTCATCCATGTTTGCTAACAGCAAATAACAGAACAGGTATCAGCTATCAGATCAACTTATCAGGAGCTGGTCTGGTTTTCAGATCAGCTTATCAGGTACCTGACCTTAGAAACCATTAGTCAAGATAGAGACAAGTACACCAAATAAACTTGTATATAGAAGGAACAATATTTGATAATACTGTCTTATTTATTGATGCTAATACTGAGAAAGATGATGACGATGACGGTGATGATTTTTACTTACAGACTTTGAAGAATATACATGTGTATGAATAAGTATCAAACAAACTTGGTGAATAAATATGGACTTCGACTAGAATCATGTGGAACCATACAAAAATTATAAAATGGAATGTAAACAGATCTTACTTTATATCTGTATCTGTATGACTATCAAGTAAATTTACAGAAAAAAATGAAAGTATGCCGAAGCATGTATAATTTCAAAAAAATTCCTCACGTCATACAATTTTGTAAGCACAGAAATTTTATTACCTTGTTGAAAATGAAATATATATTTATCTACTTTGTGAATTTTTTTTATTTTTTTATATTTTATACATAGTTTTAAATTCCCAGCTAAAAAAATTATATATGGTCCATATATTTTTAATATATATATAATATATATAATATTGAATTCAAGTATGGAAATGTATGGGATCATAGATGGCAAAACCATTATATATGAATTGATATATGGACTAATATATGAAATGTATTATAATATATGAACTCATATATGAAAATTGTAATTATGAAGCTCTTCATATGTGATTCATATAGAGAAATAAGATGTTATATATGGTGACATATAAAAATGTATGCATACATGATATCTCACAAAAGATCGCATTTTCCCTCTTTTTAATCACTGGTGAATTGGAAGTCTGTTAAAAAATACATAAGCGGATGCAAAGTTAATATGCGTAAAGCCTCAAGGTTTAAAAAATAAAACTCGTGCAACCAAAAAATCGTACTTGTAGGATTTTATATATTGTGTGCCTATTTAATAAATCAAATAATTAAAAAGATAATTCAGTCATTAAATTATTATTAATTTTATAAAAAGTATCGGAATTCTCAGATATGTATATTTAAGAAACAAAATTCATATAACTACAAAAAAAGAATATTAAAAACTAGTGTTAGTATAAAACGGATTAATTTTTCTTTTATAATTGCACTAGTTTTTAATCTGATTATATGTTGTGTACGAATGTGTGCTTTGTGTTTTTTTTTTATAATCGATTCACATTTTCTATTAAAATGTCGAATGAAATGTTTTTTAGCTCGTTTTGTATTATTTTGTTTGAACAAATGTTTCATTAAACACAACCTTTCTGTAAAAAATTTTACAAAAAAATAATTTTAATAATTTAATTTATTACACAGCAGTGCGCTTGTTGAATCAATATGAACTTTGTATACTATATAGGGAATACACATTCATGTATGAAAATGTATGAATATATATTATAATATATGCCCATATACCCTCATTTTTCGGATCCGAACCATATATGGGATATCATATATGCTAAATACATATTTTTTAGCTGGGTTTTTAAAATTATGCTAAAATTTGTGTTTTTTCTTTCCCCTTGTAATAAAAAGGAGGAGTGAAATAGGTAGGTCTTTTTATTTTTATATTTGTAGCTAACCTATCACAATATATAATTGTTAAAAGAAATAAGTTCATAGTCTTCCCTGAGAAGAGAATTTGTTTTTTCAAAAACGCTTGAAATTTACTGTTCGAAAAATCGAACAGCAGGACGATATGGGTTAATTTGAAACAGTAAGCAAAGACATCAGCTTACTGCATTCTTATTCATAATCGTATAATAGAATATAGAACCACCAAAGGACAAATTCTAAAAGTCTTATAAATTAAGCAATATAGAAAATAACATAATTTTTATAAACGCGTAAGGGTTCAAAAGTAATTCAAATGATTTCATCGCAAAAGAAGAAGCGATTGTTTTCAACAATTATGAAAATAATAATTTCAATATAAAACTACCTTTTGATTTTAAATGTTTATCAATAAAAAAATAAAAAAAGATGTAAGTTGACTAACAAAAAAACTATCAGTACCTAAGCTGGAGTGCCGGATCAGTTTCATTTAAAAATGTTTATACATTTTAAAAAGCAATGCAAGATCTCCAAAATAAATGTAGAAAGTGAAGAAAAAAGGCTATACCCAGCTAAAAAAATATGTATAGATCATATATGATATCCCATATATGGTTCGGATACGAAAAATGAGGGTATATGGGCATATGTGATTGTATATATTCATACATTTTCATACATGTATGTGCATATATTCCCTCTACAGTATGCAAAGTTCATATTTATATTTTCTTGATTCACAAAAGCTCACTGCTGTACAATAATTTAATAATTGTACTAAAATTACTTTTTTTAAATTTTGAGCAGAGAGATTGTATTTAATGAAACATTTGGACAAATAATGAAAAACGAACTAAAAGTCATTTCATTCCTAATTTTAAGTCAAAAGGTGAATCAATTATTTAAAAAACACAAACATCATATTCGTACATAAAATTTAATTTAAGAAATCAGATTAAAAACTAATGCAATTAATTATAAAAGAAAAAATAATCGTCTAACAATAGTTTTCAATATAATTTTTCGCAGTTATATGAACTTTGTTTCTTATCCAGAGAATTCTGTTATTTTCTATAAAATTAATGACAGATTATTTGATATATTGAATGGGGCCAAAATGTATAAAATCATAAAAGAATGGTTTTTTTAACAAAGTTTTAATTTTTTAAACGTTGAAGGTATGTATGTAAACTTTGCATACCGTATGTATTTTCTAATGGATTTTCAATTCACCAGTGATAAAATCCAAGCTTTTTTGATTGCAAAAACGATCTTATGTATGTGAGATATCATGTATGCATACATTCTGATATGTCTCCATATATTAAATTTTATTTTTATATATGGATCCACATATGAAGAGCTTTATAATGAAATTTCCACATATGAACTCATATATCATAATACATTTCATATATTAGTCCATATATCAATTCATATATAATACTTTTCGCATGCATAATCCCATATATTTTCATACATGAATTCATACATACTCATATATAATTATATACATTCATATATTAAAAATATATGGACCATATATAATTTTTTTAGCTGGGTAGTTAGAAAAAATTTTATACCCCCAAAAATGTCAAACGTTGACTAACTAACGTTGCATCAACTTAAAAAATGTAAATTAAGTATAAGAAATATTTCTATTATAGTTACTATTACTATAGAGTTTGTATCTTCAGCAATTCAGTTTTACTTAAAACAGAAAATCGTCACAAGCTTTTAAGTAAACGCAGATAAAAATTAAAACAACGTTTTTAATTTCAAATAAAAAAACTATGAATATATTTCACATCACACAGGCGAATATTTACAACAAAAGACATCACATGACAAAAAAAAATGTATTCAAAGATTGAGTTAAACACTTATTTGTATGTATATACATACATACATAAAATCAATTTGTAGATATGTATGAATACATATCAACCCTGCAGTCAGACTGGGGCCAAGTGTCTATGTCAACACTAAAACTCTAGTAGTAGTTACATTGTCTACAATTTCTCTTTTATTCGTGAGTATAAAATAAAGAGAGAAAACAGATGTGGTATATCTTTGGTGGATTTTGCAACAACTTGTCAATATACATAAATTAAGGTATAGAAATGTGCCGGTAACTTTCTGGTTGGTATGTATCGATGTTCCCATAAGAACTATGACTTCACTATCTAGTCAATTGTTTTAGTGTTACTAGTAGAATTTCAATGACAAGCACATGCTAAGTGTCTATAGCACAAAGTATTATATGGGTAATAATTGTAGAGTAGTACTGGTGACAAAGTCAAAAGCGACTCAGTACATTTTCACCATCGACATTTCCTTCAGGGAAATTTCTCATCAATGCTCAAGTATTTATTAGATCTACATCATGAAAATATATGAATCGTCGTTTAGTTAAAGCACAATGCAAATATAAACAATTCATTCACTCAGGGAAAATCTGCAGCTTAAAAATAAGAATGCGTCACATTAATTCAATAATTTTTAATATAATAGAAAATGTATATTGAGATATCTACAAACTAATGAGTTTAATAAATGAATACTGTAAATTAATATTTTGTCCATATTGAAATAAAAAATTTCAATATGACTAAACCTTCGTTAATGTTTCTTATTAATTCAACATGGTTTTTACTGATTTTAAGTTGGTTTTTCTCTGGGCGTAGAAAAGTCTTCGAGTCAAAGAAGGCGGATGTAGTTAAATAAACAAAATCTGTAATATAAACAAATTTAATATAGCTAGACTTTAAAGCGAGACAAATTTAAGCATGAGAAAATATAAAGCAATCGTAAGTATAAAAACATACTAGGATTAGGGAAGTGCAGATATATGATAGTATTCTATAGTAACAAATGTCGATATTTTTTTTATACATGTATTTATTTATTGTATCTTCAAATATGAACTAACAATAAGTATTTAAATCTTAAATCTAAAATATAATTATTAGGCCCGGCCAGTGTCGGACATAAACTTAATGATAGTTATAAATAATACATAAGTAGTGATAATCAAAAAATGGGAAAAAGTATTTTCAAGTAGTCCCATATGGAGTGTTGAGTATAAGAGCCCTTGTGTCCCTCTTTTTTAGGCGGATGTGTCCAGTAAAGTTCAAAATATTACGAGCAAGCGGATTAGGATGTGATTCGAGTTTTGTTAAATATTTGCCTGCGTATTTTGCAATATCTTCAGTCACTAGTGGCATATTTAAATCACGATGTATAATAGAATTTTGGATGTACCATGGAGCCGATGTTATTAACCGTAAAATTTTGTTTTGCCTTCGTTGGATTCTCTCGGCATTGGAAGCTGAAGCAGTGCCCCATAACTGAATTCCATAGCTTCATATTGGCTTCAAAAGCGACTTGTATAGTAAAAGTTTGCAGTCTAGGCTGTGTTGAGTTTCTGCCAATCAACCAATATATTTGAGTTAACTTAAGTTTCATCTGAGTTAACTTAGAGTCAATATGATGTTTCCATGTAAGTCTTCGATCAAGGTGTATACCAAGGTATTTCACTTGGGAATGTTGAGGAATATTTTGATTGTTGATTCGAATGGGGGAGCAAGTATCTCTGCTTAGGGTGAACGTTATATGGACACACTTTTGTTCATTGACTTTAATTCTCCATAAGTTCAACCATATTTTCAGGTGGGTAATATGTTCCTGGAGATTGCGGGAAGCCTCATAAGTTTTTTCGTGCACACACATACAGTCTTTATCATCGGCAAATGTAGAAATATGGATATTATTGCTCAGAGGCATATCACAAGTACATACTAAATAAAAGACAGGACCCAGAATACTACCCTGTGGCACACCAAAAGATATAGATTTGGGCACACTCGTGAGCACTCCTTCCACAACAGTGAACTTCCTATCAATAATATAACTTTAAAAAAGATTTTGAATGTTTATTGGCAGATGTCTTCAATTTTAAAACTAGGCCTTCGTGCCATACTTTATCAAACGCCTGAGAAACATCAATAAAGAGTGCAGAACAATACTTCTTTTCTTCAAATGTTCTTCTTACAACTTGGACGAGTCTATGCGTTTGTTCAATCGTGCTGTGCTGACTTCTAAAGCCAAATTGATGGTCCGGGATGCACCCATTATCAGTTAAAATTTTAGACAATTTAGTCATGAGCAGCTTTTCGAAAAGCTTTGAGATTGTAGATAGTAAGCTTATAGGCCTATATGACTCAGCCGTTGTAAGATCTTTCCCCGCCTTTAGCATCATTTTGATCTTGGCAAGTTTCCAGTTATGTGGAAAATACTGCATTCTTCATGAGCATTTTGTTACTAATGCCATCAATACCTGGAGCTTTCTTCGGGTTGAGTTCAGCAATTACTTTTTGTACTTCACGCATCTCAAACCTTAAGGGACGACGGGGTAGAGAAACTACACTCGGTAAATCAGCAGCACCCGTACATGAATTGGGAGTGAATACATATTTTAAATGCTCAGAAAATAAGTTACCTTTCTCACTATCGCTTCTTGCCCACCCTCCGGTCGCAGTACGCAGTGGTGATTTAAGATCAGCGGGTCGTTTAAGATTTCTAGTAGCGCACCATAAAGAGTAATTAGATCCGGACGTTACATCAAGACCTTCTAAATACTTTTCCAGTAGTGCAGTTTTTTCCGACGATAGCAGCTCTTTGAGTCGTTTAGTACATTCTTTAAGTCTGATTTGATTTGGGGGTGATCTGTGTTGTTGCCATTCTCTTCCAGCTCTCCTTTTTTTTACATACAAGACGTTCAATTTCCGTAGAATAAATTCTGTTAAAGCCGGTCTGTGGATAGGAGGTAGTGACGTGTTCAGCAGCCTGTTTAATATTTTCGTTAAGATTGGCAATGTTAAATTCAATATCATCGCATGATCTAAGCTGAATGTTTTCTACGCAGTGACTACTAAGATATTTTTTGAATGCCAGCCAGTTGATTCCATTAATCATTTTCACATATGAGTTAGTTAAATCACTCCTTAGTGGGTTGAAAATTGTAACTATTGTTGGAGAGTGATCGGAGGACAGATCTATTTAATTAAGTCCCTATGAATATTTTTCGTGACGGCAAAATGTATAACATCTGGAATTTTTCTTACGTCAGTAGGCCAGTAAGAAGGCTCCCCACTCGAAATGACATCTAAGCCCATTTTTGAAATTGTATTGAACAAAGCTCGACCTCTAGGTGTAACAAGACGCGATCTCCAGTACGTATGTTTTGCATTGTAGTCACCAGCTGCCACGAAACAAGATCCAAGCGATTTGTAGAACTTCTCATACTGATCTTCGGTAACTGAAAATCTGGGAGGTGAGTAAATTGATGATATCACGAAATTCGCACAAAAATTTTCTGCGAAAATATTCGTTGCTTGCAAATATTCCTCACTAACGTTGTCAAGGACATAGTGCTTGAGTCTTGACTTTATCAAAATTGATGATCCACCGCATGCTCTCCCTCTCGGGTCCCTTGTATCATATAAAGTGTAACCATTTATTTTAAATACGCTTCTTGAGCTCAAATGAGTACCAGAAACCAACATTATATCAATATTTTTTCCGTGAGGAAGTGCTCAAGTTCATTTTTATGCTGGCGAATGCCGTTTGCGTTCCAGAAATATATTTTTAACGTGTTCATGGTTTATTAACTAATGCTTGAAGCAGTGTATTCTGCATTCGCAGCATTTCGTGCATCATACTTGTCATATTTGTAGTAAAGTTGTTTATAGTTAGCACCAGATTCTCAATAGTAGCTTCAAGGCGACTAAAGTTAAAGCTTGAGTTTTAATTCGTTGAATTATTTGGCGGTGGAACATTTTGCGTGGGACTTGAACTAGTCTTAGCAGCATCAGCATACGATACACGTGAGGTAACTGGTAGGCTCATTTGAGCAAAAGTGGCGGAGTTCGCGTTTACTGGTTGAGCTGGAGTTAATTTGGGTTTTTGACCCATAGCCTGTTTAACGAAAGAATATACAGGGCACCTTCTATAGTTAGCTGTGTGATTACCTCCACAATTACTACATTTTTTTCTCTTTGATCTTTTGGCTTAGTGCAGCTAGCAGTACCATGCAATTCACCGCAGATAACGCACAGTAAGTTTTCGTATGGCACTGTACAGGACCTGAACGCTTACGTGGCTCTTCAACTGTGAGTTTTCGATGTAAGAGATACTTTACGATATAAACTGGATAGGTTTCATTTTTTTTCAATTGTATGCATTCGGCTCCAGTTCAACGCGAAATAGGGGTTGGGGGACCTTTTCTCTATTAAATATGTTGGTAACATTTTTTACCTTGAATCCTTGGTCGACAAGTGCACATTTTACTTCTTCGGGTTCAACATATGAATATATGCCCTTTAATACTATCTGTTGGCCATTAGCACTCTTGAGTTGGTATGTGTAAAAATTTGTTTTATTTTTTTCGAATTCACTAACAAAATTTCCGAAATCTTTTTCATTATATATTTGGATTTTAGTTTCATCAATATTATCTCGTTTAATTGGAATGATGTGAAAAATATTTTCACCAATGGTCTACAGTAGTTTTTTTTATAAGCGCGTTAGAATTTTTTTCTCTCAGATAAATAGGTGGTGGCTTAAAAGACTTTTGCGATGATGTAGAGAGCTTGTCGTCGGTGTCTTGCAATAATGGAAAACGATTTTGACGATTGGTAGATGATGCGCTGTTATCCCTAGACATCTTTGGAGCAGATGAAATTTTTGAAGAATTTGGGCTTCGCCCACGCTTTACCACTGTTATATATCTGTCCATTCCCACTTGTACCTTGGGTTTTGAGCTACTGTTATCTGTAGTGATAACTTGGTTTAGTGATGAACGCGAGCCCGATTCATTAAAAGTTTCAGAACTCACAGTAAAATAAGCATTTCTGCCGTTAGAACTCACTTCAAAAAAATTTTTTTTTGCTATTTCTTGCTATGTAAAAAATATTAGTAAAGCCAATAAGCTTATTTATCAAGGTGAATATGTATTACGAATATTTTGTGTATAATTTTTGATTTTGTTGTTTTTTATATTTGTTTCGTATGTATGTATGTAAAAAAAATCGACTTTAATATCTCTATGAAGGTTCCACGAGAACTGACATATAACATAGGGTTGTCATTGAAAATCTACCAGTAGACTACATGTCGCTGAAGAAAGAGTATTAACATAGAGACATGTGGTTCTAGGCTGACTAGAGGGAAGAAACACCAACTATTGACGCGTTCATTGACAATGTCACCAGAAATACACTTGAACTGGGGGTCGATTCTCGTTGTGTGAAACTATGAAATGAAAAGTTTTTTCACGATTTCATAGCATTTCTGATTCCCGTTTAGTGAAAAATCAAAAGTTAAGTACATTTTCATTATGAAAAAAAGGGGAATGGAACAAAACTTTTCGCAGTTACATAACTCTGTCGATTATCGTTTAGTGCAATTGTGAAAAAAAAACTTTAAAAAATTTTCATATGATGAATTATTTTACAAAAAAAAAAAAAAAAATATTTACATGAAAAACAGTAGAGAAGCTGGAAAAAACACGCGCAACAGCGAAAATCAAATTTTTTTGATTGTAAATTATTTAGAGGATGTCGGAATTATTAAAAGCTTCAGGCAAGATAAAAAGAAAACCTTTACTCACCACAGCCACTGTTCGATATTTAAGCTCGACAGGAGACGTGCACGGCATAACACATTTCCCTATTCCTACAGAAGAAACGAATAATAACTCCTAGGGGTTAAAGTAAAATTTGTCCTATGTTCTGCTTATGACGATGATTCGGAACAAACAGCCTTGTAATTGGAATCGTAAATTTTACCCAATCTATAATAAATAAGAGAAAAATATTAAGTTTAATTATACAGCGATAAGCTTTCAAACACTTTTACGTATGCTCATACCGAGTTCCTTGCAATATACATATAATTACATAAATAATAATAATTAATATTATTTGTTTACATGACATCTTTCAACAGCATAAAAACAAAAGTTTCAAAGGCACAACGGAATAAAACAATGTTTTCATAATAGCAACGAGAATCGCATTTTATGTAATTGTGAAAAGTATTATGAAAACTAGGTGTGAAAATGAAAATGAAAACTTTTTTTTTTATTTCACATTATCACAGAACCAGAATCGACCCCTTGTTGTCTTTACTTGCGCATAAAATAAAAGTTTCCGACATTTCAATTAGTGCAATAGTTGCTCGAGAAAAGAGTGTTGACATATATATACATATGTATATATTTATGTACATATGTTTGTATGTAAAATCTATGAATATCAAATGGTAAAGTTAAGAGTGAGTAAATTTTGTAAAAAGTCTACATATCGAAAATATAATTTTATGGGCCTACCCATAGTTAAGAATTATCAAAATGCAAAAATTGTTGATAACTTTTAAGATACAGGCTGTAAAATTTTATCGTAAGCGACAATTTATGTACGAAAACATATTTGAATATTAAGAAACCTTCTCCTGAAAACTTTAGTTTTTGTCGCTTACGATTAGTTCGAAAATAATGCTCGATATTGGAATACTATAAAAAAACCCTGTCATAGAAAGCTTTAATTTTTGTCGCTTACGATTAAATCGAAAATAGAGCTCTATATTTTGTGACGAACAGTTTGCACACAAACTGATGTCACACCCTGTAAAGAAGTAAGGCATAAAATAACAAATATTGCAACATAAACGCATCCAACAAAATAATTTACAAACAAGGATTAACGGTCACTAACGAAATATACATACAAACATGTACACGCATTAAAGTAAAACATGCATACAACAACAAATACAATTGAATAAAATAAATAAGGAACAATAACAAAAATAAACATGTAGAAATCTCGGCAAATATTACAACAATAACATAAAGGAAAAAAAAACTATAAAAGGCCGAAGATTTTGCAAACGATCATCGTTGCGTAGACGTCAGTTGATCAGGATGGCTCAGGGTTAGTTAGTATTCAACTAGCAAACATTCTTGGCGATTACCTAGTTGCGAAACAGTACAGTAGGACCTCGATGAATAGAAATGAAGACATTGTTAGCGATTACCTAGTCGCAAAGCAATACAGGACAACATGGATGAGTCGCATGGTAGTCATCAGTGGAGCAGGATTAATCACGGTAAGCAAGTAGATATTAATAAACATTGTTAGCGATTTCCTGGTCGCGAAACAATACAGTAGAACACGGATAAATATATATTAATAAACATGTTAGCGATTTCCTAGTCGCGAAACAATACAGTGGAACATAGATAGATATATATTAACCCAGCAAAAAATTACACATTACCATTAGAACTAGTAGCCATATAATGACTTACTTTTCTGATTGCCAATTTTCATTACTCGCTTACAAATCATATTACTTAAAATTTAAAAAAATGACGTGCAAGTTGCTAAATTAAGAGAATGATTTTTTTAGATGAAATAGATTACGTGAAATGTTGACAAATAAAAAAAAGTAAGTACTTCTCAAGAATCGATTATTTTAGTCTCACGCATTGTTAAAATCATTAAGTTGGTAATGCAGTAAGGAATAGCTTCCACCAAAAATGCTTAATTCCAAACTCGATTACCTTTTTTGAAATATTTTGCTGGGAATAAACAATCAGCCCAATCATGAATATTCCCTCGGAATTCATTTCTCACGGAAAATAATTTTCTCGAGAAAACTTTCCTCCAATCATAAATTCCTTGGGAACAAAAAAGAGTAATACGTGGCATCACCGCAGTGCGAAGCTCGTTGTTTTGCTTGTTTGTTGACATTTTGTTTCTCCCTTTTCTTGTAGTGAAAGAGTAAATAAAATTATTAAGTTTATAAATGATTTATTTGGGCATTATTTGTGTTTTTCCACACAATAGAACTATAAAAAAGAAGTTTATGTATATAAATTCTTGTTTAATGGAGTATAAGTGTATTTTTATGTAGACTCCCTTCTGTTTTGCAAGTGAAAAAAGTAAGTTCAACTGCGTTCATGATACCTACTTCTTTCCCGGGGAGTTTTTTTATTCCCGCATTTGGTAAACAAAGGGAAAAAACAAATTCATAATAGGAGAAAAAGGAAAAGTGAAAAAATTCGCGCGGAATATTTGTTCATGATTGGGCTGATTGTTAGCGATTTCCTAGTCGTGAAACAATACAGTAGAACCTATATAAATAGATATTAATAAACATTGTTAGCGATTTCCTAGTCGCGAAGCAATACAGTAGATCCAAGATAAGTAGATATTAATAAACATTGTTAGCGATTTCCTAGTCGCGAGACAATACAGTAGAAACTAGATAAGTAGTGTGACGAATCGTTTGCACACAAACTGATGTCACACCCTGTAAAGAAGTAAAACATAAAATAACAAATATAATCAACAAAATAATTTATAAAACACATGTATTAAGAGACACTAACAAAAAACATGTGTACAACCGTGTATGACTTTCAAGTCCAACGAAATATACTAAAGAAATAAACAAAAGAAAAAACAACATGCAACAACAAAAACATCCAACAAAATAATTTACAAGCAAAGGGATTAACGGTCACTAATAAAAGTATACATACAAACATGTACATTAAAATAAGTTAGGGACAATAGCAACAACAAAACATAAGCATACAGAAGTCTTTGTAAATATTACAACAATAAGGGAAAAAAAGAGTATAAAAGGCCGAAGATTTTGCTAAGATTAAGTCAGTCGCATGGTATTCATCAGTGGATCAGGATTAATCAGGGTAAGCAAGTAGTTAGTAATAAACATTGTTAGCGATTGCCTAGTCGCGAAACAATACAGTAGAACACGGATAAGTAAAATATTAATAAAATTGTTAGCGATTGCCTAGTCGCGAAACAATACAGTAGAACCTGGATAAATAAATATTAATAAACATTGTTAGCGATTGCCTAGTCGCGAAACAATACAGTAGAACACGGATAAATAAAATATTAATAAACATTGTTAGCGATTGCCTAGTCGCGAAACAATGCAGTAGAACCTGGATAAGTAGATATTAATAAACATTGTTAGCGATTGCCTAGTCGCGAAACAATGCAGTAGAACCTAGATAAGTGAATATTAATAAACATTGTTAGCGATTGCCTAGTCGCGAAACAATACAGTAGAACCTGGATAAGTAGATATTAATAAACATTGTTAGCGATTGCCTAGTCGCGAAACAATACAGTAGAACCTAGATAAGTAAATATAAATAAACATTGTTAGCGATTGCCTAGTCGCAAAATAATACAGTAGAACCTGGATAAGTAGATATTAATAAACATTTTTAGCGATTGCCTAGTCGCGAAGCAATACAGTAGATCCTGGATAAGTAGATATTAATAAACATTTTTAGCGATTGCCTAGTCGCGAAACAATACAAGTAGAACCTAGATAAGTATATGTAAATAAACATTTTTAGCAATTGCCTAGTCGCGAAACAATACAGTAGAACCTAGATAAGTAAATATTAATAGACATTGTTAGTGATTGCCTAGTCGCGAAACAATACCGTAGAGCCTAGATAAGTGGATTTTAATAAAGATTGTTAGCGATTGCCCAGTCGCGAAACAATAAATTAATGCCTCGATAAGCAAATGGTTATAAACATTTTCGCCAAGCAATAAAGGGATATCTCGATAGTATTGCAACGATTGTTCTCACGACTAAGCCAATACAACGTCTCCACTGAAACGGGAAGTAGTAGGACGGTACCTGGTACATTCAAGTGTGCGGACACATAAATCACTTCATGGGACCCCAGGAGTAATGTAAATGTCGAACATGGAAGCATAGAAGATAACTGGCAGGAAGCCAAGTCAAAACTAATCCGGAAGCTTAGAAGCCATAAGCGAAACAGATGGTATAAAACTACGAACTTTAATCAAGCGAACTGTATTTAAGAAAAAAAATTAAATTTATTGACTATTAAATAAAGAATACTAATAATTAAGGATAAAAAACGTGTTAGTTTTGTAACGATCTTGGCATTTTCAGGCTAAGCATACTCGGCAGAAAACGTCGTTACAATTTCAAACATAAATTCTGTTATGAATAGAACAATATTAAAGTTTATGTAATAAAAAAATTAAATTGCGTATCCAAAAATCCCCCTCAAATTTTATTTTTAAATGCTCTTTTTTAAAAATTCATTTCAGAAATTTTTTGTCTCTAATATTTTTTTAAAGTTCGTAGCGACTAGCTCTATTACACACTTTCTTTAATTTTACCATCCCTGAAATGAAAACACCCAAATTAAATACACATACACATACATACTTAAACATTGATTTGTTACTATGACAGCATTTTGCGTTGGCTCTTTATAATTACAGCATTCATACTAGGGTGATCGACTCGGTTTTTCAACCAGTTTTAAAACCCGGTTATTTTCACAATACGGTTGTCAGTTTTTTCAAAATGTTGATTTTTCGATTGTCGAATATTCCGGTTTTTTTACAATTTAAAAAACGGCTGAGTCGAATAATTTTTGATTTGTATATTTTGCAATAAAATTAGTTTTTACTATGTTAACTTAGACCGACGTGTTCTGTTGATTTTCCTGAATATTTTTTAGTGTAAAAGTTCTAGGCGTTTTTTGAGCATAGCAACACTTACAGAAGCATGAAATTTAAAAGAAATTATTTTCTGAGGAGGTAGCAGAGGCGAATTAAATTGGCCTTATGGTGCAAATTCCATTTGCAAGAGTTTTTTATGGCGATTTCTTTTCTGAAAAAAATATGTTACACTATATCGGCCTTATGCATACGTTACCTAGAATCACTTAAAGTGCTACATATTCTGTTACTACAATCGAACAAAATTAGCTACTTTTATTTACAACGGTTACATTTTATCATTAATGTACTTCATTAGGGATTTTTAAGGCTGTTTGAGAGGTTTTTCGCACACTATTATGATATCTAAACACACATTGACATCAGTAATTACGACTAAAAAATTAAAAGCAGTCACAATATTTAAATAAATATTTATTTATTTTAATTTTTAATAATAATTAGGGAATTCACAATGAGTGTAGGTATTAAAATTTTAATGTAGCAATATTGCGCCATCTTGATTCTTTCATTGCGAGCAAGCATCGATATAAATACACATACTGTATATATCAAAGTTAGGCAAATACACATACATCTTTATATTATTTATATATTAGTCAGCGTGACCATATTAGCTTATATTGGGCTAAATTTAGATTTTTTTTGGGATTTAGCTGCAAAATTTTCATTTAGCTCTCAGCTTATTTTTTAGTCTTTTTTAAAAACTGATTTAGCTTTTTTAGTCGTTTTGTAATCTAAATTGCATGTTCTCAAAAAATATGTTAAAGACATACAAAAGTTATGATAACAAAAATAAAAAATTTTAAGACTGACCATACGGCTGGACCAAGTTTCTTCAAGTATAGACGAGATCAAGTCACTTTTTAAACGACAAAAACAAAATTAAAAGCGGTCTAGCCGTTTGGGAGCTATAGTGTCAAGGAAAAAGATTCAACTAAATATATCTTCTGAGCGGCTGGACCGATTTTCTTCATAGCTAAGAACATTCTCGATCAAGTCACCTTGCAAACAGAAAAAACTAAATCAAAATCGATCCAGCTGTTTGGTCTGTACGTGGACTCATACAGATACACAGACACACACTACAAACTTATAACTCCCCTTTTTTTGGACGGAGGTTAAAAATTAAAATTGGTTAAGACTTAAATATATAAAATGTTTTCATTGGAAAATAGTTTAAGAAATACAAAATGTAAATTGCGTATTAATAAGAGAAATAACCAAATTAAAAAAAAGGATATTGATTACAATTTTGGAGTTACAATGGCAAAAGTTAAATTAATATTGCCCATAAGACTTTTAAAGATTTTCTTTGAGTTGAGTTGAACGTGCATTCAGCGGCATACATTTACTTAAAACTAATATTAGAAATAGTAGATTTATTGTAAATAAAATTTAAAAAAATTTTTCGTATTTTAGTATAAATATTTTTACTTATTTAAAGACTAGTTAAGCTTATTTTGGGAAGGTTTTATTTTGTGTTTCTTTAAAACTCAAATATAGTAATAAATAAGTAATTAAATTTATTTTTTACTTCAAATAATGGAAAAATGTGTTTGTGTATGTAAATATATATTTAACGTTTTTTTTAGTTAATTTTAATTATTATTCGAACTCCATTTGTTTCTATATTTGTGATTTGAACGGGCTAAATAAAGTTCGTATCGCTTTTTAAGCCAAATTACATGTGATAATTATTAATGAACAAATAACACCAAAGTCTGTTGTAAATATTCTGACTAACAACACATAGTTGAACGGAACAGCCAGCCGTTTTCGAAGGCCACTAAACCTTCATCATCAGCGTTCTTTTGTGTTTGGTCCACTGTGTGTGGTGTCAGTTGATGTAGATTTCTGCTTTATATACTTAGCATTTTATTGCAAATGGAATATGTGAATTGTTTTGATTCATCGTATTTCAATTTGCTGAAAGCTTTTTTGTATTGTAAGCTCAATTGTACCATCATTATATTTACAACAGTCTTACCATTGTCGTTTTATTCTTTTTACTAATTATACACATGTTACTTAATTTGCTTATTTTTTGTTCTACTTAAGACAAAATTTTTTGGTTTGCTACTATTAAGTATATTTTTATTTAATTTTTGCCACAGGCCCATGGCTATTAATTTTTAGTTAATTTAAATTATTATTCGAACTCCATTTGTTTCTATATTTGTGATTTGAACGGGCTAAAGTTCGTATCGCTTTTTAAGCCAAATTACATGTGATAATTATTAATGAACAAATAACACCAAAGTCTGTTGTAAATATTCTCACTAACAACACATAGTTGAACGGAACAGCCAGCCGTTTTCGAAGGCCAATAAACCTTCATCATCAGCGTTATTTTGTGTTTGGTCCACTGTGTGTGGTGTCAGTTGATGTAGATTTCTGCTTTATATACTTAGCATTTTATTGCCCATAACTACCTGTTACAAGAAGTTTAAATATATGTAATTGGTCATAAAACAACTTAAATTAACATATTCGGAGGGCCAGCCGAAAATGGAGAGAGAAGAAAGATCAGGATCTAGCTACAGAGGAAACTTTTTCCAAAATATAAGACAAACCTACAATACAACAACATGTAGTTTATTAAAACAATACAGTAGAGAAGTTGAACGATTAGCAAAGACTGTTGAAAGAACTATATACTTACAGAAATGCAGACAAATGAAAATTACACCAACACATGTAAAAGACAGCACACGTAGACTAAACCTTTATTTAAAACAAAAATAGCACAGATTGAGTTAGCTAAAACAGAAGCAAACCTACATATAAAATTATTGAACGTAGAAATTAAAGAGACACACATAAACACGGTACATTAAGAAGATAGAAACAAAAATAAAGACTACACTGAAAGAAACAGAACTGGTAAGATATAAAAGGGAACAGTGGAAAACAATTTATAACATGAGAATGAAAATTAAACAAACACACTTGTTAAAAATAGACAAATTAAACACACATAAATTTAAAGAATACAATATGATTTTCAACGAGGAATGGTTTGTCAACTTGACAAATGTACAATTTGATTTGGAAAGCAAATGGATATTATCGCTTGGAAACAAATTTGCTTTGCCCGTTAACAAGAAGAATTTCGCGCCAATCCCACTAATTGCGGACATAGAACAGTGGGTACAAAATTTAAAAGATGATACAGAAAAGGATATAACAAGGTCAAAAATCGCCAATAGAATTGCAAACTACAAAAAAGCACTAAAAAACAGCGGAAAGGAAAAATTTATTCTCAATATATATGAAGAAACGAAAAAATACATAAAACAACATGAAAATGAAATAACAATAACAACTGCAGATAAAGGAAATAAAACGGTAGTAATGTATAAAGCTGGTTACAAAAATAAAATGAGTACTATGTTAAATGACAAAAAAACATACAAACAAATAGAAACGGATCCAACTGAGAAACTTCAAAAACGCAACAATAACATAATTACGGAATTATATAAAAAGAACATTATTACAAAATTTGAAAAATATAAAATGACAACACACGCTGCAGCTGCTCCCCAATTATATGGTTTACCAAAGATACACAAGGAACATATCTTACTTAGACCTATATCATCATCTGTGAATTTACCATGTTACAATCTGTCAAAATACGTAGGAAATATACTATAAAATGTTATAGCACCGACATATAACATAAAAAACATTATTTACCAACATACCGATTCACCTAGCAATTAAGAACATACTGGACAAATGGCAGCAGCTAAAAGTACATACTGTGATAGAGAAAAAATTATTTCTCAAGATTCTACAATTCTGCTTAAACGAAAACAATTATTTCAATTTTGACAATAAATACTACCATCAAACATATGGTATGCCTATGGGAAACCCCTTATCCCCCACTATAGCAGATATTGTACTTGACACACTCTTGGACAATGCAATCAATGAACTGGAATCAATGGGTATTAAAATTAAATTTTTGACGAAATATGTAGATGACATTTTTGCTGTAATAAAAAAATCGGACGAATTAATTATATTAAAAACACTCAACGCGTACCACAACAAAATACAGTTTACGGTAGAAAGAGAACAAAGCAGTGCAATACCTTACCTGGACATATATATAATTAATGATAATGGCAAAATTATTACAAATTGGTACAAAAAACCTACATCTTCAGGAAGAATAATAAACTTTCATTCGACACAGCCGTTACAAATGAAACTAAATACGGCTACAAATTTTATCAAAAAAGTTCTACACCTAAGTGACAAAAAATACAAAAGACAAAACAGAGACACAATATGGGAAACATTATCTAAAAATAACTATCCATCGTACATAATAAATAACTTGATTAATAAAATTCTGAAAAACGAAAATAAAAATTCCATAAACAAATTCCAAATTTTACAGTGTACCCTACATACCAAAACTCACAGAAACAAGATCTTTAAATAGCATAATTGAAGACAAAACAATAACAATTGCACATAGATCAAATAAAACCCTAAGACACTTGTTCACAAACAACAAAACAAAAATCGACAAATTAAAAACAAACAATGTTGTTTACGAAATAAAATGTAATGGAAATGGGAGAGAAAGCTGTGATTTAGTTTATATAGGCACAACAAGAAGAATGCTAGGAACGAGAATTAATGAACACAAGGCAGACATAAGAAAGGGAAAGGAAGCAACGGCGTTATCACTACATATAAAAGAGTGCAGTCATGTAGCGGACTTAGAAAATATAAAAATATTGGACAAAGAAAAGAAAGAGAACAAACGTTACACTCTTGAAAGTTTGCGAATACAACAAAAAATACAAAGAACACAAAGGAAGACAAAGATAATACCAAACTACAATATTCTGCTGCAATAATCTGATTTAGTTGAAATTCTGTGATATTAGCGTTAAGATTGACGAATAAATTTGTGTTGTATTGTTCTTATTTATTTATTTATTTTTTATTTATACCAACTCTGTTTCGTGAAGTCCAGTTTTTCTATTTTTAATCAATAAGTGATAATAGTGACAATATGTAAAACAAATAATTGTAAGTCAAAAATTAATTGCTATAATTGTAGAATTCAAAATCTGAAGAAATTTTCACAGCCAATCATTACGTTTCACTGCAATTTTTTATTGGGTCGACTGGTTTTACACATGATTTTTTGATTGCCGATTATAATTCCCCTTAAATATTAGGCCTCAATTTTTTACGTGAGCACAACGCTGTGCTCGACTTATCAGAAATGCGGTTACGTTTAGGGGTTCATGAAAGTACCACTTGTTTTACCATGCAACTATCATTCCAATTTAATCTATTTATTACAACCTCTAACGATTTCGTCTTTTTCCGATACACAAATATTTCTGCCGGCGAAGCGAGATAGCTTAAATGCAAACAGTTTTGTTTGAAGCCGTCGAAAGTTATAACCTTCCGTCTGGCGTGAAGTCGATACTACACATGGCGCAATATCCATAAGAATAGCCAATAAAACAGAACGCGCTTTAATATTACCATTAAACACCGTATTACGAAGTTTGATGGAAGCTGAGGTTTTAGTGGCTGCTGGACATGGCAGTAATAGCGAATTTGTTAAGAACTTTCAAATACCACAGGAAATAAGTCCCATGAATAGAGATGAATTAAAAAAAATTTAAAGAAATCAAGTGCATCAAAGGAGTTTCGCAATTAAACAACTGCCACGCCGTATACCTTTTGCAAAGAAAGCAGAATTCCAAGAACTGGTGCAATATTTTTTTAATGCATGTTTTTTATTTATTGAATCTTCAAATATGAACTAACAATAAGTATTCAAATCTTAAATATAAAATTATTAGGCCCAACCAATGTCGGACAAAAGCTAAGTGATAGTTATTAATTATACATAAGTAGTGATAAGCAAAAGAAAAAAAGTGTTTTCAAGCAGTTTCATCATCTGGAGTATTGATTATTAGAACCCTTGTATCTTTTTTAAGCGGATGTGTCCAGTAAAGGTAAAAATATTACGAGCAAGGGGATTAGGATTTGACTCGAGTTTAGCTAAGTATTTGCCTGCGTATTGTGCAATTCCTTCAGTCACTAGTGGCATATTTAAATCACGATGTATGTTAGAATTTTTGATGTACCATGGAACCGATGTTATCAAACGTAAAATTTTGTTTTACCTTCGTTGAATTTTCTCAACATTTGAAGCTGAAGCAGTGCTCCATAGCTCAATTCCGTACCACCATATTGGCTTCAAAAGCAAATTGTATATTAAATGTTTGCAATCCAGACTGAGGGTTGAATTTCTACCAATCAGCCAATGTACCTGAGTTAATTTTAGTTTCATTTGTGTAAGCTTAGAGTGAATGTGTTGTTTCCATGTAAGCCGTCAATCAAGGTGTATACCAAGGTATTTTACATGTGAATGTTGAGGAACAATTTGATTATTTATTCTAATGGGGTAACAACTATTTTTTCTTAGGGTAAATGTTACCTGAGCACACTTCTGTTCATTTACATTTATTCTCTATAAGTTTAACCATAGTTCCAACTGGGTAAAATGTTCCTGGATTTTGCGGGATGCCTCACCAGGGTTTTCGTGCATACTAAGACAGGCTGTATCGTCCGAAAATGTTGAAGTTGGATACTACTGCTCACAGGCATATCACAAGTATAAATCAAATACAAAACTGGCCCCAGTATACTCCCCTGTGGCACACCGGATAAGATAGTTTCAGGCATACTCGTAAATTCTCCTTCCACAACAGTGAACTTACGGGAGATAATCTATCTTTCCAAAAGATTTAAAATGTTTATTGGTAAGTCTTCAATTTTAAAATTAGGCCTTCATGCCACGCTTTATCAAATGCCTAAGAAACGTCAATAAACAGCGCAGAACAATACTTTTTTTCTTCAAAAGTTCTTCTTATTAATTCAACCAATCTATGAGTTTGTTCAATGGTGCTATGCTGACTTCTAAAACCAATTTGATGGTCCGGTATACACCCACTACTAATTAGAATTGGGGACAATTTTGTCTTAAACAGTTTTTCGAAAAGCTTTGACATATGACTCAGCCTTGGTAAAATCATTGCCCGGCTTCGGAATCATTTTACCCTTGGCAAGCTTCAAGCTGTGTGGATAACACTCCAGACGTAAAATGGTATTAAAAATGAATAACAAAATTTTAATTGCAATACGAGGCAACTTCATCAGCATCTGGTTACTAATTTCATCAATACCCGGAGCTTTCTTCGGGTTGAGTTCGGCAATTAATTTTTGTAAATCATGCGTCTTAAACTTTATAAATTAGGGGGGGGGGGTAGAGCGACTACACTCGGCAAATCAGCAACACCAGTATATGTGTTTGGCGTTAATACGGATTTTAAGTGCTCAGCAAATACTTTACCTTTTTCAGTATTACTTCTTGCCCAACCTCCGGTAGAAGTGCGCAGAGTTGGTTTATACTCAACGGGTGTTTTAAGCTTTCTAGCAGCGTGCCACAAAGAGTAATTAGATGCTGGTGTGACATCGAGATTTTCCAGATAATTTTTAAGAGATGCAGTTTTTTCATATGCAAGCAGCTCTTGGAGTTGTTTAGTGCACTCTTTAAATTTAATATTATTTTGGGGTGATCTGTGATGTTGCCACTCCCTTCTAGCTCTTCTTTTTTCACGTACAAGATGTTCAATGTCTGTAGAATAAATTTTATTAAACCCAGTCTGCGGATGGGAGGTAGTGGCATGTTCAGCAGCCTGTTTAATATTCTCGTTGAGATTGGCAATGTTAGATTCAATATCATCGGATGTTCTTAGCGAAATATTTTCCGTGCAATGACTACTGAGATATTTTTTTAACCCCAGCCAATTAACACGATTGACCATCTTCACATATGCGTCAGGTAAGTTACTTCTTAATGGGCTAAAAATTGTAATAATCTTTGGGAAGTGATCGCACGAGAGATCAAGAGAAGGTTGAACCTGAATTAAATCCCTAGAGATATTTTTTATGACGCCAAAATCTATAACATCCGGAATTTTTTATATGTAAGTAGGCCAATAAGTTGGCTCCCCACTCGAAATGACATCCAAGCCCATTTTTGAAATTGTGTTGAACAATGCTCGAGCTCTGGGTGTAATAAGACGCGAACCCCAAAACGTATGTTTTGCATTGAAGTAGCCAGCTGCTACAAAACAAGGTCCAAGAGATTTGTAGAAATCCTCATATTGATTCTCAGTGATTGAAAATGTGTGAGGGGAGTAAATTGATGATATCACAAAATTTGTACAAAAACTTTCAATTCCAATATTTGTTGCTTGTAAATGTTGTTCACAAATATTGTCAAGAATATATTGCTTGAGTCTTGACTTTATTAGAATTGCTGATCCACCGCATGCTCTTCCTCTCGGGTCCTTTGAATTTTAAAAAGGCTTCTCAAAGTCAAATGAGTCTCAGAGACTAACATTATATTATTATATTATATATATATTTTTCCGTGAGGAAGTGCTCAAGTTAATTTTTAATGTTGGCGAATGCCGTTTGCGTTCCAGAAACATATTTTCAACGTGTTCATGGCTTGTTAATTAATGCTTGAAGCAGTGTATTTTGCATTCGCAGTATTTCTTGCATCATGTTAGTTATATTTGTTGTAAAATTGTTTATAGCTTGCACCAGATTATCAATAGTAGCTGCAAGGCGACTGAAATTAAAGCTTGCGTCAGTACTTTTTGAATTATTTGGCGGGGAAACATTTTGTGATGGAATAAAATTTGTCTTAGCAGCATCGGCATACGAAACACGGGAAGTAACTGGTTGGCTCATTTGCGCAAACGTGGCAGAGTAAGCGTTTGCTGATTGACGTGGAGCTAATTTAGGTTTTTGCACCATAGTCTGCTTTACGAAAGAGTACACAGGGCAACCTCTGTAGTTAGCGGTGCGATTACCCCCACAATTATTGCATTTTTTTCACTTTGATCTTTTGGTTTATTGCAACTAGCAGTGCCGTGTACTTCGCCGCACAGAACACAAACAGTAGGTAAATTGCAGTAAGGTTTCCTATGGCCATACTCTTGAAAATTATGGGTACGGGCCCAGAATGCTTGTGTGGTTCTTCAACTGATATTTTTCGGTATAACAGGTAGTGTAAGCTATAAATTGGGTGCGTCGCATTTTTCTTCAATTTTATATCATTCGGCTCAAGTTCAACACGAAATAGGGGTTGGGGGATCTTCTCCCTATTTATTATATTGGATATATTTTTTACCTTAAACCCCTGGAGGACGAGTGCATCTTATATTTCTTCGGGAACAACATAAGAATCTATGCCCTTCAATACGATCTGCAGGCCTTTAGCGCTCTTAAGCTGGTATGTGTAGAAGCTTGTTTTATTTTTTTCAAATTCAGAAACCATTTTGCGGAAATCTTTTTCGTCATAAATTTGAATTTTCGTTTCAGCGATGTTGCCACGTTTTATTGGAACAATATGAAATTTATTCTCACCTATGACCGAGATAAATTATTTGATAAGAGCGTTTGAATTTTTTTCTCTCAAATATGTATATTGGTGGCGGCTTGGAGGTTTTGTTCGTGGGTACATCGGGTTTGTCGTTGTCAACTTGCAATATATGCAAGACGCAATATATGCTTAATCGTGGTGTAATATAGCCCTCCACAAGCCCTTGGTCGGAACAACAAGATTTTGTGTTGACTACCGGCAACTAAATGACGTAACAAAAAAAAGATTCATACCCCCTTCCAGGAATGGATGAGATTTTATCTACACTTTATGGATCTTACTAGTTTTCGACAATAAACCTACAAAGTGGCTTTTGGCAGGTAAAAATGGGTAAGGAATCTGTAATAAACTCAGCTTTTAAAAATAAGACAATGAGTTTATTATATTAAAAGTATATATTTATTATTTTAATTTTTCTTTACGTATATTAATATTTTGATGTTTTATTCCTTGCACACTTGTGAGTAACTTAAAATATAAATTATACAAATTAAGTATACAGTATATTATTTGTTACAGTAGTAATAATAGAAAGTAATGATAATATTAATATTGATATTAATTATAATAATTCAATATCCTACAATACCCCCATCATAATTTTGTTTTTTAATAAGATACATTTTTGAACAAACTTCGTTATAGAGGGTGTTTTTTTAAGAGGTATAGAACTTTGAATTGAAATAAAACACAAGAAAATCGTTTTAATGTCCATCAATTTGGCTTTACTGGAAGGATAATTTAATGCCATTATTGTTTAAATATGATTTCGGGCATGTGGCCGTCGCGGCTGGCTCGAATAAAGCCAATTCTACAGGTCCAATTTTCAACCACTTTTTCGAGCATATGGGGCCGTATGTTGGCAATAACGCCACGAATGTTGGCTTCCAAGTCCCCTAACGTTTCTGGTTTGTTGGCGTAGACGAGCGACTTCACATATCCTCAAAGAAAATAATCCAATGGTGTCAAATCACACGATCTTGGTGGCCAATTGACAGGTCCATTCCGCAATTCCGAATGTTTCCTTCAATAAATCGATTGTGACGTGCGCTGTGTGGCATGTAGCGCCGTCTCGTTGGAACCACAAATCATCCACATTCATGCCATCCAATTCGGGAACAAAATAGTCGGTTAGTCGGCTCCAATTGCTGTGCACGGTGGCGAATCGATTCATTCGGGTCCTCTTCAACACTTTGCTCTGCAGCGGCAATTGTTTCTTCGGCGCGCACTGTTCGACGTCTCTGTGGATGCGTATTATCACATAGAGTAAACGTAGTGCGAAAACGATCCATGGTTAACCGAATTAATTGCTCTGATGGACGATTATGTCGACCATAAAATGGACGGAGCTTGCGGTAAACTTCGCGAACTGAACCATTATTTTCGAAATAAATTTGCACGATTTGCAAGCGTTGTTCTTTTGTCAACCTGTTCATGATAAAATGGCAAACCAAACTAAATATTGATCACTTGACAGCTGACAAAACGGCCGCCAGTTAAAAAAGTGATGCCAACTTAAAGTTCTATACCTCAATAAAAAACACCCTTTATATAATTTAAACATAGTTATAATATAATCACATCATTAGAAAGAAAAAAAATATTTTCTTCTATCTAATTATTTATTGATGATTATTTTTTTAGCTTTTCTTTCTCTTAAATAATATTTAGGAATTATATTTTCTTTTTCAATTGCGTCCACAGGGACAATACTTTTATTTTGCCTTCCTTCAACAGTTACAATATTTTCTTTTTCTGGATTTTCAATATTACTTGGCAAAATCCTATTTGCAATACTTTGTTGGACATTTAGAGGTATTTTTTCAAAGGATCTGCCATGGTTGTTGGAATTGCAATGTTTTCCTTTAGAAGTTCAGCACATAAGACAATTTGGTTTGCATGCCTTTTCCAAGTCTTATTGTTTTCAGTTTTTATAAGATATGTTTGCTTACCAAGCTTCTTAAATACTGAGCCTCTAATCCAAGAAACTTTACCTGGAATCGGATAATCTTTACATATTACCTTATCGTCTTCATTAAAAATGTTGCTTTTATGGCCTTTATGAAATTTAATCTGTCTTTGTTGCTTGTTTTTGGCATATACATTTACTTTGTTTTTATTCATTTTGACCACTTGTCGATTAGGATTAATTAAATCAAGTCTTGTTCTTATTTTGCGTTTTTTAAACATTAATTGAATAGGTGAAACACCAGTGCTAGAATGTACTATATTTCGGTAGTCAAATAGAAATCTAAAAAGTACACTGTTAAATTCTGATACTGGAACATTACTTAAACTCCGCTTCAATGCGTTTTTAATAGTCTTTACAGAATTTTGAGCCTGGCCATTAGTAGCCAGATAACCTACAGGAGTTGTGATATGTTTAATGCCATTAAGTTTAAAAAAGGTGTTAAATTCTTTGGACACAACTGATGTGCCATTATCGGAAACAATACATTTTGGTAAACCAAAACGAGCAAACAAATCCCTTAAAACTGAGATAGTTGCAATGCTCGTTGTGTTAGTACCCATATTCACACATTCAATCCATTTACTGCTACTGTCCACCACCACTAAACACCAACGTTTTGCAAACGGCCCAAAAAAAATCTATATGTAGCCTTGTCCAAACTTCCTCCGGTCTAGTCCAGGGAATTAATTTTTGTTGAGGTGGATTGGGTCTTGACTTTAAACATGGTTCGCACCCCTTCACACACAATCTCCTCTAAATCTTTCCCCTGGTTTGGCCACCAACAACATTCACGAGCCAAAGATTTCATTTTAATTATACCCATGTGCGATGCATGTATAAAACTAACAATATTACTTCTTAGTTTGGAAGGTATAATAACCCTATATCCCCAAAATAGACTATTAGATTCAATACATATTTCGGTTCTTTCTAAGAAATATGGCAATAATTCTGCTGCTGTACACTTAGTAGGCCAGCCTGATTCAATGTATTTGCGTACTTTTTGCAAAATCTCATCTTTTTCAGTTTCTAAGACGATAGTTGCAAAATCTATTATTTTGCTTTCATTAAAAACCTCGATCACATAATTTACACATAAATCTTTTGGTAAGTCGTTCGGTTGCACATTTGATACCCGAGGAAATCTTGAAAAGTAGTCAGCTACGTTACCTTCTGATTTAATATGGCAAATATCAAATTGATAACCTGTTAAAGTTAAAGCAAAAAGTTGCAATCTATTTGAGGCCATGACAGGGATTCCCTTTTTGGGGTTAAAAATGTGCTGTAAAGGTTTGTTATCAGTAACTAATGTGAACTGACGTCCATACAAATACTGGTGAAACTTTTTTACACCAAACAAAATTGCCACGGCTTCCCGATCTAACTGCGAGTATCTCCTTTCCGTATCTGTTAACGTCCTGGAAGCGAACTCAATCGGTCTTTCCTCGTTATTCGCATCCACCTGTGATAAGACAGCCCCTACTCTGACAGGACTGGCATCCACAGTTAATTTTGTTTTAAAATTAGCATTAAAATGTGCCAAACAGTTTTTTGATACTAGACTGCTTTTTAGCTTTTCAACAGCTGTCGAGCATTCTCGACTCCATTTAAATTCTGTACGGGTCCTGAGCAACTGATGCAAAGGGTGCAGTACTGTGGATACATCTGGCAAAAATCTTCTGTAAAAATTCACAACACCTAAAAACGCCTGTAGCTCTTTTACATTTTCTGGATTTGGTATTTTAGAAATTGCACTGATTTTTTCAGGATTCATGTGCAAACCCCTTTTGTTAATAACATGACCCAAATATTTAATTGCTGTACAGAAAAATTCTCATTTTTCTGGTGAAAGCTTAAAACCAACTTCGCTCAAAATATTTAGTACGCGCTCGAGACGTTCGTTATGCAGCTTATGATTAGAGGCGGTTATTAAAATATCATCTGAAAACACTACAACGCCATCTAAGCCTGCCAATAACGAATCCATAATCCGTTGAAAAATCGCTGGCGCTGAAGCTAAGCCATACATAAGCCTGGAATACTGGAAAAGACCTTTGGACGTAGATATTGTTGTATATTTGCGAGATTCCTCATCTAATTCTATTTGTTGGTACGCCATACTTAAATCTAGTTTTGTAAATTCCTCCCCACCATGTAGTTTTGAAAAAATTTCTTCAATCCGTGGTAAAGGATACTTTTCTACGATTAAATATGGATTCAAAGTTACCTTAAAATCTCCGCAAATCCTTACACTACCATTTTTATTTAATATTGGGACTATTGGTGTTCCCCATTCACTATATTTTTCAGGTTTTAAAATTTTCATTTTCACTATCTCATCTAGTCCTAATTCAACTTTTTCCTTGATAGCTAAAGGTAAAGGTCTGGGTCTAAAAAATTTTGAAACGGCGTCCTCTTTTACCTACAAAACCGCCTTACTCATTTTGAAAATCCCTAAACCACCATCGAGCAATGTCTTAAACTTGTTTATAATTGGATTATTTTTTACCGCTAGACTTTCGGGTGCATAATTTATGCTAGAAATTTCTATTCCGAACGTTTTTATAAAGTTTCTACCTAAAAAAGATTGACCGCCATGTTTAATTACAATAAATGGAATGAGTTTTCTTTTATTACCGTATTCTACTGACACATCAAAAGCTCCTGTCGGAAATATATTTGCAACCTACACGGCGTAAAAGGAAATGTTCCAAGCTGCAATCGGATTGGATAGGACCAGCAAAAGTACTTAAACAAATTACCGAGCTTATTTGAAAAATTAACGCAATTCTCGAGTTCTAGATGTCAACCTATTGACGGCGTATAATATAACCACAACACTGTGTTTAGTTTGAAGTAAAAGGAACTGATAATGCGCAAATAAGAAATAAGAATAAAAGGTGCACGTCATACTATTGCATCATCTTTGTGCTCGTTTTTTCTCACACGTGAAATTTTTTGATCCTTACTTCTCGGAAATCAGACTTGTACAGCACGTGCAATTAATTTTGTTTATTTAAATTAATGAATTAAATAAAACTTAAAATAAATTAAATATAAAATTATATTTCACTACAGTTTGCATGAAACCCCTCACGAGGCTTCTCGATATCTGCAAGAATATATTACATAACTGGAAATATGGTTAAACTCATTGAGAATTAAAGTGAACGAGCAAAATTATGTTCAGGTAACATTTACCCTGCGAAGAGATACTTCTTCCTCAATTTTAATCAACAATCAAGTTGTTCCTCAACATTCACATGTAAAATACCTTGGTATACACCTTGATCGAAGGCTTACATGGAAATACCATATTGACTCAAAGCTAACACAAATGAAACTTAAATTGACTAAGATATATTGGCTGATTGGTAGAAATTCAACACTCAGTCTAGATTGTAAACTTTTAATATACAAGTCGATTTTGAAAACAATATGGTGCTACGGAATACAGCTATGGGGCACTGCTTCCAATATAGACAGAATCCAACGAAGGCAAAACAAGATTTTAAGACTAATAAATCGGTTCCATGGTACATCATTTACATCATGATTTAAATATGCCACTAGTGACTGAATAAATTGCAAAATACGCAGGCAAGTGCTTAAAAAACTCGAGTACCATCCAAATGCCCTTGCTCGTAACATCTTGAATTTTACTGGTCACATCCTCTTAAAAAAGGACACTTCTGCTCTAATACTCAACACTCCAGATAAAACTACTTGAAAATATTTTTGTGCTTAAAACGACATTTATGTATTATTGATTATTATCACTAAGTTTATGCCTGACAGTGGTTGCGCCTAATTATTGTATATAGATTTAGGTTTTGAATACTTACTGTTAGTTCATTTTTTTGAAGATACAATAAATAAATATATGCATGTAAAAAAAGATAAAGTACAACATCTTCTAACTACTAATATAAAAATACCTTTTAATATTTGTATATACTTATACTGAATTTATAAAAAAAATTTAATTTAATAAACTTAAAATATTAAAATTACTAAAAACTTTTTCTTGGATACTATTACACAGATATACATAAGTACCCTGCAGTCAGACTGAGGCCAAGTGTCTCATTAAAAATCTAGTAGTAGTTACATTGTCTACAATTTCTCTTCTATTCGTCAGTATAAAAGAACGAGAGAAAACAGATGTGGCGTATTTCTGGTAGATTTTGCAACAACTTGTCAACATACATAAATTTGTATGTACGTTAGGTATAGAAATATACCAGTAAATGTCTGATTGGTATGTCTCCATGTTCCGATAAGAACCACGTAGTCATTACCTATTCAATTGTTTGTGTTACTAGTAGATTTTTAATGACAAGTACATGCTAAATGTCTATAGCATAAAGTATTGTATGGGGAATAATTGTAGAGTAGTACTGGTGACAAAGTCAAAAGGGACTCAGTACATTTTCACCATCGATATTTCCTTCAGGGTACATACCCGCATATGTTACTACATACATATCGTCGCTGTTTTAACTAACCAACATAACTAGCATTTTTTTTAATGAGTTAATTCCTCTACTAGACTTTATAAGTCATAATACACACTGTCTACATTACTTTTGTGCCTATATAAGTAAAAAGATTTCTGACGCAAATTAAAAAGTGTGATTTAATTACATTGGCATTTTCATAAAAAAGGATTTCAAATGCAACATTTTATATTTATTGACGACATCTTGTGGCTTCATATTGAAAAGTTATTGCAATGTTTTTGTAGGTATTTTGTATGACTTCCTCGACTATCTCTTGCGGCATTTGTTAAAAGTCACGGGTTACATGCGTGTATGTAGAAATTTAAACGAATGTTTTTAGTGTCCGCTGATTGCAGGATATTATTTCATTGTTTATCAAAATTTTCAATCATCTGCAGTTTTTAGTTTGTTGTCAGACGGTTCTTTTTTGTCCGCAGGATCTTGGTCTCAGGATCATGGTTGCAGGATCGTGGTTGCAGGATCGCCATGTAAAGGTTAAATGGAGGATCGCCATGTAATGTGTTAAGGATATCACGTAAATGTGGTCCTGGCGTGTGGCAGTGTGTATGTGTGGCCCTGTAGTCCGTTGGTTATCTTATACAGCTGTCAGGGAGACCAGCTCAAACAATAGGCGCTCAAAAGAGGTGCCAAAAGATTCGAGAATTTAATTGAAAACAAGGTAAGTTATTGCCAATTTACGTTAACAAATTAAAGTCTGATTTATTGAATAATATTCCTTGCTTTTATACTAGTCTTACAAATCGTAATTAGCTCTTCTAACTTATGTTTAATATTTTCAATTATCTTTTGTTCCTTTCTTTACTATGACAATGGTAAGTATCATTTTGAACAACCAATCAAAAAAAGTGGATTTGGTAATAAGTAATTATATTGTGACTCAAAAGTAGGGTTTGCCCAAAACCGTGGAAATTAGAAAACCGCGGTTTCCGGATTTAAGCTATTAAAACCGGTCGGTTTCGGTTCGGTTTCGGTTTTAAAAATATGCATGCATATAAATAGATATGTATGCTATAAATGATGATAAATGATGATTTAAAAATAATCATCCCTATCGTGAAAAACAAATGGAATTTTTCTTCATGTGATATTTTCATTCCAATCGAAGAGAAAAATGCTATCTTGAATATCCCGTGAAATTTTTTCCCCGCTATCAGTCCACGTGAAGGTAAACGACCAACAAAACCAAGGGAAAGTTCAAAAATTCACGTGAAAAATATTCTGCCTTATCATGGTTGGCGTATTTCAAATACGACTACGACTGGTTGGTAATAGATTAAAGAAGACGGTTTTTCTGTCCAGTATTTTTTCCAAAATAGGGAAAATATTTCTGGAAAAAAAATTTCGAGGCAAAAAATTGTTACTCTAGAGGTGATAAAGTTTTTCTGAATTGTATTCAATTCAGGTTCTTATATTAGAAAAGGAACATTTAGTAATGAGTATGTGTATAAAAGCTTAAGAGTAAAAAATTATATATAATTATACAAGTAATTAAATTTCAGAAACGTTAAAGCGTTCAATGTAGAGTTTAAACGAAATCTTATTTTTGTGCAGAAGTTACCAGCAACAGAAAACACTCTTTCGCTTTGAGTTGAAGAGGGTTTTATTGTGTTATTGCCTTGTGAAGCAATAATATGTTGGTTGTTTATTTTGTTTATTTTTTTATAAAGTACAAATTCTTGCCGAAGAACGTTAAAATTGTCGTCTTTTGGCTTAACATCTGCTAGAGCTTTTTTGATAACAGATTACAATTCTTCCTGCAAAGAATTGTTATAATTTTCTTAAAATTTTACAATTTTCTTACCTTTCATTGTTACATAATGCTTAGTGATGTATGAAAGTCTTCAATGTAAAGTACATTTGCTGTATTTTTAAACAAGATAATAATGTTAAAGTAAAACTTAAAAACCGACGGTTTTTTTGTCGGTTTCGGTTTTTATGGGTTAAAAATCGCGGTTTCGGTTTCGGTTAAAACCGAACGGCAATCCCTACTCAAAAGTATGTCACTCAATTTCTTACATTCAGCATTCTTATTTTTTTGGGCTGTGTTGCAATGCTTGTGCATTACTATTAGTGTTGTACACTACAGGTGTTACCCCCACCCCCTAGGTCACTTTTTAAAAATAAATATTCATCGCCCACTTTTTAAGATGATAGTTTTAAGCCTCACATACGTGCACACAAGTTTCAATAAAATGGCTTCAGTTAAAAGCTGTATGTTTCGTTTTAATTCAGTACAATATTAGTGTGGCTCTGCCAGTTCTGGTTAAAATTTTTGGGTTTTAAGATTTTCCTAGTTGGTTTCTCATCTTGGCAAGTAGGCCAAATTATCAAATTTCAGATCTCTAGCGCAAATCTAGTTTTTTATTTTTATGGACGTATTCCCGCCCACTTTTTTAATAGCCAGTGCCAAATAATATCTACATAAATATTATATTAATTTGAAATTTAGTTGCTAGTGGGTCAGCGTTGTCTTTATGCATTTCATTGTTGCTGTAACAAATCATCAGTAGACTTCAACCACACATTTTGAATACTCACAAACCTCTTATCTTATGCACAGACTTTCAAGAACTATTTGAGAATTCACATATAGACAACGCTGAACCACCAGAAAATAAATTTCAAATTAAAATAAACTTCTGACAATATGTCGAATAATAAATTTCTTAAGTTAATATTATATTTAAGTCTGCTGATACGAAGTACATGAAATAGAAGGCTTAAATTTGATGGGCGTGTTAACGCCAATTTTTTACCGAAAATTTATAGCCTTATATTATTGTAACATGTATGCTAAAATCCAATAAAATCGCTTGAGTCAAACGCCGTAGATTTGGTTTTAATTCTGGTCTTTATGGGCGTAGCCCCGCCTCCATGGCTATATTTCCGTGTTTTCAGATTTTTCTAGTTAGTTACTAACCTATACCTATTTGTATATCAAATTTTTATTTTTTTCTTATGGACATGATCCCACCCACTTTTTTAAACCCAAGATTTTCTTTGGCCAGTGTTTATCTTTCCTGTCGAGTTGGAAACGGATAGAATTAAATACATATGTAGATGTGTAGTATATTTAAATATGCTGATCTGAAGTAAATGAAATAGGAGGCTTAAACCTTAACACCCGAGTTTTTCAACGAAAATTGATAATTTTGTATTATTGCAACATGTGTGCCAAATTTCAATAAAATCGCTTGAGTTAAACGCTTTAGATTTGCTTTTTTAGATCTGAGCTTTATGGGCATAGCCCCCCCCCCCCACAAGTATAAATGTTCGGGGTTTTAGATTTTTCTAGTTACCTAGACCTACTTGTTTATCAAATTTGAGGTCATTAACGCAAATTTTATTTTATTTTTATGGGTATGATCCCGCCCACTTTTTTCAACTCAAGATTTTTTTGGGCAGTGCTCATCTTTTCTGTTGAGTTTCGTTGGAAACGGATATTAGTAAATATATAAATATGTAGAATATTTAAATGTGCTGATCCGAAGTAAATGAAATAGAAGGCTTAAACTTAATGGGAGTGTTAACGCCCACTTCTTTCAACGAAAATTTATAAATATTTATCAATAAAATCGCTTGAGTTAGACGCCATAGATTTGTTTTTTAATACTGGGCTTTATGTGCCTAGCCCCTCCCCTTGGTTAAAATTTTCGGGTTTTCAGATTACTCACCAAGGTCTACTTGTGTACCAAATTTGAGCTCTCCAGGTATAGGGGAAGTGCTTCATAATATTGATGAGTGAGTCAGTCAGTAAGTATGTCTTAAAATATGTACTTTTCGCACCTCCATATCTCAGGAAGCTTTGTTTTTAAAACTTCGGATATGAGGTGAGATGAATTAACTATAATTATGAATTAAAGTTAAGAATTTTACGATGGTGGGAAAAAAAGTTATTAGGGTTGTAACAACACGACGAATGGCTTCCTGTGTACATTGGCCGGAACTTGGCCTGGCGCACTGCTGTGCGCCTAGACTGTTTTCAAAACCCTAAAACAAATCAATCGAAAAAACATGTTAAATTAATGTAAAGTATTTTTAATGGTATAAAAAATAGATACATGTATTTACATATAAACGAAATAAATATTGTTATAAACACTTAAAGTTTAGGGTTTTCAAACAGCTGTCCCCGTGCTATTATAATGTCGGCATATGGTGATGATTGCGATACGACCAGCGCTCGAAACTTCCTTAACACCAGGAGAGAATAAAATTTTTGCGCAGCCTGAAAAAAAAAATTAAATTAAATAAAATCGTTTTACGATATCAAAGGAATGAGTAGAGATGTGCAAATGTGTTGATTTTATCGTGCGTGATCATGCGTGAGCTATTTTTAATAATCACGCACGAATTTTCACGCTTTCACGAGATATTCCTGCGTAGGTGTTTATCAATATACTATACCATTTTGCACATTCTACGATGCAAGACCATTTGCATAAGATTGTGAATTGGGCTGTATTTATAATTTTTTCAGGCGTAGTAAACTGGCTCATGTGAAATTAAAAAATATCAACATAGAAAAATTTAATTATTTTAATATATTTTTTTATGGTACACAACCATGATATAATTATAACAGGTACATGCACAAGCCCAGCCTGTTAATGTATACAATGCAAATAGTTGTCAAACTTTGTTTACAAGCTGCGAAAATGTTAGTGTATATGTGTGAATAAAATGATTACAGTGTTGCCAATGAATTTAGACATCGCTGTGTCTCCAATTACACATCGAAGAAAATTACACTACACATCTTTTGTGTAGGTTAAAATTAAAACAAAAATAAATAAAAATAGAACCCAAAGTAGAATTACACACAGATTATACAAGAATTTAATTACATGGCCTACACATCTGAGTAGAAATTACACACTGTCTAACTACACACAGATTGGCAACACCGAATAACTATAATCATGCAGGAATGCCGCGTCTGCAATTGTACTTTAGTTACCCTGTAATTGTTATTTTTAAAAACAAAAGGCATCTGTTTCTGACAATTATTCGTTTGTTTATACCAACAAAATGAATGTGTTTTTTGGTGTTGTAATTTTGTTGTAGTCGTGCATGTACCTAGTATAATTGTACCATGGTACACAACTATATTTTCCCTAAATTTTGACTTTTTTCAGAAAATCTGCACGTATGCATTTATGAAAAGGTACTCTTAAATTTTAGTTAAACATTTTTAAAACTATCTACCTAATAAAATGTTATAGTTGAAACTTTTAAAATCTACCATCACAACTTTTTATAAGCGCTTAAACACAAAATTATTTTTAAATTTACTATTTTAGTATATTGCGGAATGCAGGGTACATGATCAAAATACAAAATAATTGGCTCTAAGCACATTCTTAATGCATTGTCTTTAGCGCTATGTAATTAAAAAGTGAATGTATCGGGTGTTTTTTTAGAGGTATAGAACTTCGAATTGAAATAAAACACAAGAAAATCGTTTAAATGTGCATCAATTTGGCTTTATTGGAAGGATAATTTTATGCCATTAATGTTTAAATATGATTTCGGGCATGTGGCCGCCGCGGCTGTCTCGAATAAAGCCAATTCTACAGGTCCAATTTTCAACCACTTTTTCGAGCATATGGGGCCGTATGTTGGCAATAACGCCACGAATGTTGGCTTCCAAGTCCCCTAACGTTTCTGGTTTGTTGGCGTAGACGAGCGACTTCACATATCCCCAAAGAAAATAATCCAATGGTGTCAAATCACACGATCTTGGTGGCCAATTGACAGGTCCATTCCGCGAAATTATGCGCTCATCGAATGTTTCCTTCAATAAATCGATTGTGACGTGCGCTGTGTGGCATGTAGCGCCGTCTTGTTGGAACCACAACTCATCCACATTCATGCCATCCATTTCGGGAACAAAATAGTCGGTTAGTCGGCTCCAATTGCTGTGCACGGTGGCGAATCGATTCATTCGGGTCCTCTTCAACACTTTGCTCTACAGCGGCAATTGTTTCTTCGGTGCGCACTGTTCGACGTCTCTGCGGATGCGTATTATCACATAGAGTAAACGTAGTGCGAAAACGATCCATGGTTAACCGAATTAATTGCTCTGATGGACGATTATGTCGACCATAAAATGGACGGAGCTTGCGGTAAACTTCGCGAACTGAACCATTATTTTCGAAATAAATTTGCACGATTTGCAAGCGTTGTTCTTTTGTCAACCTGTTCATGATGAAATGGCAAACCAAACTAAATATTAATCACTTGACAGCTGACAAAATGGCCGCCACTTAAAAAAGTGATGCCAACTTAAAGTTCTATACCTCAATAAAAAACACCCTTTATTAAACAAAGTTTTTTACAAAACTGAAAATAGTTAGGATACTTAAAAAAACACATGCTGTTTTCAGGGAAATTTTAAAATTTTAATTTTTTAGCCTTTTCCCGATTTCACGAATGTAGATATTAATATTTTTTTTTCCTATTTTTATTTAAAATTTTGTCAAAATTTAATGCTTTCTTTTAATTTAAAATCCAACAATAAACTAAAAAGTAATAGGCGAAAAGTCAAGGCAAAATTTTTTTTTGTCGTAAGTAAATATCTTATGAGAGATACGGAACACATCTTGGAAAATTATTTCTTAAGAATTTCAAGTTTATCTCAAAATGCTTTATCCGGTAAAAATCTGATAATTTTTGAGAAAGTTACAAGCCTCAGAAGTTTTTTTGAGTCCCAGGTAGTCAACTTTGGCCCACTATAGTTCCTGTCCAGCTCAAGCCAGAAGGGTGTCATGACAATAACACATACTAGGAGTTTCATATAAATCCAATCAGTAGTTTGGAAGTTCCAGATTTATTGCCGTTTACTTTGTAAAAGTCCCCACTGTGCAATGTAAATTTTACATATACACGTGCATACATATGTATGTGTAAAAATCTATTTTTCAACCCAAAATAATTAAAATTGGATTACATACTTTTTCGTGAGCGTGCGTGATCGTGATAAGTTGTAAACCACTCGTGCGGCCTTAACAACATTTTGTTCGTGAGCGTGCGTTGTCGTGAAAATTTTCAATATCATTCGTGCGTGAAAGTGCGCGAGAAAAATATTTTTCTGCGTGAGCGTGCGTGTCGTGAGTAAAAAACGCTCATGTGCACATCTCTAGGAATGAGTTCGTATGTGTTCTCTAACTAAACGAACGCTTACATAAATTAACGCATACAGGTAACCCTCGATTTACGCGATCTGATGGGACTACAAAAATCGCTTAAAATAATGTTCAGTATTGGTACAAAATCTTTCTTTGACATGAAGATACATGCGAAATTTAATTTGGGACAAGAATCGCGTTATATCACGAATACATAAAATTATCAAAATTTTTCTTATTTTAATTACTGTTTTTGTTTCTTTGTCTATGTACGTATTTCATTGGCGCTTCAGCATTCAAATAAATTTCAATTATTGTATGTACAATTCTGACAATATGTCAAATAATAGATTTCTTCAAATTTCAATTAATCCCAGCTAAAAAAATATCTATGGATCATATATGATATCCCATATATGGTTTGGATCCGAAAAATGAGGGTATATAGACATATATGATAATATATATTCATACATTTTCATACATGTGTGTGTAAATATTCCCCATACAATATGCGAAGTTCATATTCATAGTTTCTTGATTCAAATAAGCGCACTGCTGTGCAATAAACGATATTAATAATTTTTTTTAAGATTTTTATAAGGGAGGTTGTATTTAATGAAACATTTGTTTGGCAAAATAATTAAAATCGAACTAAGACATTTTGTTCGTCATTTTAAGAGAAAATGTGAATCGATTATTTAAAAACACGAAACTCATATTATTACATAAAATTTAATTTAAGAAATCAGATTAAAAACTAATGCAATTAATTCTACATAAAAGAAAAAAATAATCCGTTTTTATACTAATACCTAATTTACATTAAGCATTTTTTCATGAAATAAGTTGCATGAAAATTTTTTATATAACATTCTCTTTTATAGCAATGCAATTAGCAAATAGAAAAAGTTGCATGCAGCAAAATTCATGAAATTTCACGAAAAAATGCTTAATGTAATTCAGGGGTCGAATCGTCACATCCGTGAACGTACAACTCGTCACGTAAAAACACCATTTTCGGATTATGACACACGTGAACGTACTAAAATTCCATTTAGCTTATACGATTGACGTATTGAACACAGGTATAACACTAGTTTATAATATAATTTTTTGCAGTTATATGAACTGTGTTTTTTAAAAATATCTGGAGTATTCCATTATTTTTTATAAAATTAATGACAGAATTATCCATTTGATTATTTGATTTATTAAATAGACCCACAATATATAAAATCCTACAAGAATTATTTTTTTTGTTGCTCGATTTTTTTTTTGTTGCACGAGTTTTTATTTTTAAACGTGGAGGCTCTACGCATATAAGCTTTGCATACTGTATGTATTTTCTAATAGAATTTCGATTCACCAGTGATAAACATGAGAGAAAAAGATCGAGTTAATAAAATTCAAGTTTTTTTGATTGCAAATACGACGTTATGTGAGGTATCATGTATGAATACATTCTTATATGGCATCATATATTAAATCTTATTTCTATATATGCATCCACATCTGAAGAGCTTCATAATTAAATTTCCATATATAAGCTCATATATTATAATACATTTCATATATTAGTCCATATATTATTTCATATATAATAGTTTTGCCATGTAAAATCCCATATATTTCCATACATGAATTCATACATATTCATATATATTTATGAACGTTCATATATTAAAAATATATGGACCATATATAATTTTTTTAGCTGCCCAGCTAAAAAAATATGTATGGAGCATATATGATATCCCATATATGGTTCGGATCCGAAAAATGAGGGTATATGGACATATATGATAATATATATTCATACATTTTCCTAAATGTATGTGTAAATATTCCCTCTACAGTATGTAAAGTTCACAAAATCGCACTGTTGTGCAATAAATTAAATTACTAAAATTACTTTTTTTAGATCTTGAACAGGTAGGTTGTATTTAATGAAACATTTGTTTGGACAAATAATGAAAACCGAACTAAAAGTCATTTCATTCCTCATTTTAAGTCAAAATGTGAATCAATTATTTAAAAAACACAAAACTGATATTCGTACATAAAATTTAATTAAGAAATCAGATTAAAAACTAATGCAGTTAATTATAAAAGAAAAAATAATTCGTCTAACAATAGTTTTCAGTATAGTTTTTTCAGTAATATGAACTTTGTTTCTTATCTAGAGAATTCTTTTATTTTCGATAAAATTAATGACTGGATTATCCTTTTGATTATTTGATCCACTATTTATAAATTATACAAGAATGTTTTTGTTGTATTTTCTAATGTATTTTCAGTTCACCAGTGATAAAATACCAAGCATTTTTGATTGCAAAAAAGATCTTATGTGAGATATCATGTATGCATACATTCTTATAAGGATCCATATATTAAATCTTATATATATGGATCCACATATTAAGAGCTTCATAATGAAATTTCTATAAGCTCATATATTATAATACATTTCATATATTAGTCCATATATGAGTTCATATATAATAGTTTTGCAATGTATAATCACATATATTTCCATACATGAATTCATACATATACATACATATACATATACACTCATATATTAAAAATATATGGACCATATATAATTTTTTTAGTTGGGTGGGTATGTTTTATTTTTAATTTACCCTTGTAAATACTTTATATGTTACCCGATGGATTTCTAATTGTATAAGGATGTAGAAAAATAATATGATTTCACCTGAATATAAATTATTTGCTGGGTTTTGTATCAGTTTCAAATGCTACTAAGCTTACTTTTTCTTTGTAATTTTAAAAAATATTATTATTCCCAGCTAAAAAAATATGTATGGAGCATATATGATATCCCATATATGGCTCGGATACGAAAAATGAGGGTATATGGCCATATATAATTATATATATTCATACATTTTCATACATGTATGTGTAAATATTCCCTCTACAGTATGCAAAGTTCATATTCGTACTCTCTTGATTCACAAAAGCGCACTGATTTGCAATAAATTAAATTACTAAAATTACTTTTTTTAGATTTTGAACAGGAAGGTTGTATTTAATGAAACATTTGCTTGGACAAATAATGAAAATCGAACTTAAAGTCATTTCATTCATCATTTTAAGTCAAAAGGTGAACCAACTGCATATTTAAAAAAAAAACACAAAACTCATATTCGTACACAAAATTTAATTTAAGAAATCAGATTAAAAAGTAATGAAATTAATTATAAAACAAAAATATCCAGCTAAAAAATTATATATGGCGCATATATTTTTAATATATGAATGAATATAACTATATATGAGTATGTATGAATTCATGTATGGAAATATATGGAAATTTAATTATGAATCTCTTCATATGTGGATTCATATATATAGAAATAACATGTAGTATATGGAACCATATTAAAATGTGTGCATACATGATATCTCATATAAGATCGTTTTTGCAATCAAAAAAGCTTGGATTTTATCACTGGTGAATTGGAAATACATTAGAAAATAGATACGGTATGCGAAGTTTATATGCGTACCGTCAACGTTTAACTTTTGTTACAAAAAAACCATTCTTGTATGATCTTATACATTGTGGCCCCATTTAATATATCAAATAATCAAAAGGTAAATCCAGTCATTAATTTTATCGAAAATAACAGAATTCTCTAAATAAGAAATAAAGTTCATATAACTGCAAAATGTTATATTGAAAACTATTGTTAGACGGATTATTTTTTCTTTTATAACTAATTGCATTAGTTTTCAATCTAATTTCTTAAATTAAATTTTATGTACGAATATGAATTTTGTGTTTTTTAAATAATTGATTCACCTTTTGACTTAAAATGAGGTATTAAAATGAGTTTTAGTCCGTTTTGAATTATTTGCCCAAACAATTGTGTCATTAAATCTAACCTCCCTGTTCAAAATCTAAAAAAAGTAATTTTAGTAATTTAATTTATTGCACAGCAGTGCGCTTTTTTGAATCAAGAAGGTATGAATACCCAGCTAAAAAAAATATGTATGGAGCATATATTATATCCGATATATGGTTCGGATCCGAAAAATGAGGGTATATGAGCATATATAATTGTATATATTCATACATTTTCATACATGTTTGTGTAAGTATTCCCTCTACAGTATGCAAAGTTCATATTCATGCTCTCTAAATTCACAAAAGCGCACTGCTGTGCAATAAACTAAATTACTAAAATTACTTTTTTTTAGATTTTGAACAGGTAGGTTGTATTTAATGAAAAATTTGTTTGGAAAAATAATGAAAAACGAACTAAAAATCATTTCATTCATCATTTTAAGTCAAAAGGTGGATCAATTAATTAAAAAACGCAAAACACACATTCGTACACAACATATAATTTAAGAAATCAGATTAAAAACTAATGTAATTATAAAAGAAAAAATAATCCGTCTAACAATAGTTTTCAATATAATTTTTTGAAGCAATATGAACTTTGTTTCTTATCTAGAGAATTTTGTTATTTCCTATAAAATTAATGATTGGATTATCCTTTTGATTATTTGATATATTAAATGGGGCCACAATGTATAAAATCATACAAGAATGGTTTTTTTCGTCACAAAAGTTTTTATTTTTTAAACGTGGGGGGTACGTATATAAACTTTGCATACCGTATGTATTTTCTAATGGATTTCCAATTTACCACCCAGCTAAAAAAATTATATATGGTCCATATATTTTTAATATATGAATGTATATAAATATATTGAATATGTATGAATTCATGTATGGAAATGTATGGGATTGTAGATGGCAAAACCATTATATATGAATTGATATATGGACTAATATATGAAATGTATTATAATATATGAACTCATTATGGAAATTTTAATTATGAAGCTCTTCATATGTGATTCATATATAGAAATCAAAACAGATTAAATTTTATTAATTCGATCTTTTTCCCTCTTTTTAATCACTGGTGAATTGGAAGTCTGTTAAAAAATACATAGGCGGATGCAAAGTTAATATGCGTAGAGCCTCAAGGTTTAAAAAATAAGAACTCGTGCAACCAAAAAATCGTACTTGTAGGATTTTATATATTGTGGGCCTATTTAATAAATCAAATAATCAAAAAGATAATTCAGTCATTACTTCTATAAAAAGTAACAGAATTCTCAGATATATTTAAGAAACAAAATTCATATAACTGCAAAAAAATAATATTAAAAACTAGTGTTAGTATATAAACGGATTAATTTTTCTTTTATAATTGCATAAGTTTTTAATCTGATTATATGTTGTGTACGAATGTGTGTTTTGTGTTTTTTTTAATAATCGATTCACATTTTCTATTAAAATGTCGAATGAAATGTCTTTTAGTTCGATTTGTATTATTTTGTTCGCACAAATGTTTAATTAAACACAACCTATCTGTACAAAATTTTACAAAAAAATAATTTTAATAATTTAATTTATTGCACAGCAGTGCGCTTGTTGAATCAATATGAACTGTGCATACTATATAGGGAATACACATTCATGTATGAATATATATTATCATATATGGCCATATACCCTCATTTTTCGGATCCGAACCATATATGGGATATCATATATGGTCCATACATATTTGTTTACCTGGGCAGTGATAAAATCTAAGCTTTTTTGATTGCAAAAACGATCTTATGTATCATGTATGCATGCATTCTTATATGGCTCCATATATTAAATCTTAATTCTATATATGGATCCACATATGAAGAGCTTCATAATGAAATTTCCATATATATGCTCATATATTACAATACATTTCATATATTAGTCCATATATTAGTTCATATATAATAGTTTAGCCATCTATAATCCCATATATTTCCATACATGAATTCATACATACTCATATATAGTTATATAAATTCATATATTAAAAATATATTAATATATATTAAAAATATATGGACCATACATAATTTTTTTAGCTGGCTAAGCATTTTTTCATGAAATTTCATGAATTTTGCTGCATGCAACTTTTTCTATTTGCTAATTGCATTGCTATAAAAGAGAATGTTAAAAAGAAAAGGACGTATAATGAATCTCTGATGCATTTTCTCAACTTTTTTGATAAGACCCAGCTAAAAAAAATAGGCTCCATGAAAAATCGCCCAAAACCAATTAGCCCAAAAATGAAAATGAGAAATCGCCCAAAATTTCAAAATGAAAAATCAACAAAAAAAAAATGAAAAATCGCCCAAAATTTTCAATATGAAAAATCAACCAAAAAAAAAATTAAAAATCGCCCAAAAAAAAAATTAAATATCGCCCAAAATTAAAAAACACCAGAAAAAAATTAAAATTATAGTAATTTCATTTTTATATTAAAATGAAAAAAGAAAAGTTATAGAGAAGCGTAAATAATGTTCGTTCGTTCCCGAATTTTCTACACCATAGCGTTCCCCGACACGGCGCTGCCTAATAAAAATTTTCTGCCTTGCAAAGTTTCCCTGCTTAAGAACGTTTTCTTGCACTGCCGGCCTTCGGCCGAGCTTAAGGATTTTCTCCACCATGGTGTATCCCGACACGGCGCTGCCTAAAATATTTTCTGCCTTGCAAAGTGTTCCTGCATAAGAACGTTTCCTTGCACTGCCGGCCTTCGTCCGGACTTAAGGATTTTCTCCACCATGGTGTTTCCCGACAGGGCGCTGCCTAATAAATATTTTCTGCCTTGCAAAGTATTCCTGCGTAAGAACGTTTTCTGGCACTGACGGCCTTCGGCCGGGCTTAAGGATTTTCTCCACCATGGTGTTTCCCGACAGGGCGCTGCCTAATAAATATTTTCAGCATTGCAAAGTTTTCCTGCTTAAGAACGTTTTCCTACACTGCCGGCCTTCGGCCGGGCTCAAGAATTTTCTCCACCATGGTATATCCCGACACGGCGCTGCCTAAAATATTTTCTGCCTTGCAAAGTGTTCCTGCATAAGAACGTTTCCTTGCACTGCCGGCCTTCGTCCGGACTTAAAGATTTTCTCCACCATGGTGTTTCCCGACAGGGCGCTGCCTAATAAATATTTTCTGCCTTGCAGTGTTCCTGCGTAAGAACGTTTCCTTGCACTGCCGGCCTTCGGCCGGGCTTAAGGATTTTCTCCACCATGGTGTTTCCCGACGATGCCTAATAAATATTTTCAGCCTTGCAAAGTTTTTTTTGTTTAATAACATTTTCCAGCATTGCCGTCCTTAAGAAGTTTTTCCACCATGGTATTTGGGTGTATTTTTCCTTTTAATTTTTAAATGTTGAAAAATTTTGGGCGATTTTTCATATGAAAAATTACTTAAAATTTGTATCAAAAAATTTTTGGGCGACTTTTCATTTTTAATTTTGGGCTCTTTGGTTTTAGGTGATTTTTCATGGAAACATTTTTCATATGAAGAATCGCCCAAAATTTCAAAATGAAAAATCACCCAAAAAAATGAAAAATTGCCCAAAATTTTTGGGCTTTTTTCATATGAAAAATTACCCAAATTTTGTATGGAAAAATTTTAGGCGATTTTTATTTTTATATTTGGGCGATTTGGTCTTGGGCGATTTTTCATGGAGCCAAAAAATATGTATGGAGCATATATGATATCCCATATATGGTTCGGATCCCAAAAATGAGGGTATATGGGCATTATTGATGAGCGATAGCGTGATTTTTTAATAATGTTGCTCCTTGTGAACGCGATTTCTAAATCGCTGTTCTTTTAAACTGCGACTGTGATCACAGTTTAGCAATATTTTGTTTGTAGCAGTTCTGTTATTTGAGAAAATCTAATAAGAAGAACAGCAGTGAAATTAAACAGTGACTGTGATCACGATTTAACATATTTCAGCTCTTCTGCTTTAAAAGTATTTATTAGTATTGGTGTCTTGATAAATACTAATAAGAAGAGCGACAAGAATAAACAATTAGGAATCAACCCCATCCATACATTGAGAATTATCGTATAACAGGCAGAGAGACAGTAAAATTGAAAATATAAAAATGTGAGCTGTACATATATGTAGTTGCCAGAAAAGACGATTTGACACGATTTGACGATTTTTTTCTTGACAAAAGCAGAATTTATAAAAAAAAATATTGTAGTAGCTTCATTAACTGTACAGTAAGCATACAAGAAAATTCACAATTTGTATGAAAGAACTATATTTCCAAAACCTGTTACCTGATAAATTCAGTCACAGTTGTGATATGTGATTTTTCAATCGCTGTGAAAAAATAACAGGTTTCCAAATATCGCTCAACTCTAATTGGCATGTATGATTATATGTTTATATTCATACATTTTCATACATGCATGTGTAAATATTTCCTCTACAGTATGCAAAGTTCATATTTATACTCACTTGATTCACAAAAGCGCACTGCTGTGCAATAAACAATATTACTAAAATTACTTTTTTTAGATTTTGAACAGGGAGGTTGTATTTAATGAAACATTTGTTTGGACAAATAATGAAAACCGAACTAAAAGTCATTTCATTCCTCATTTTAAGTCAAAATGTGAATCAATTATTTAAAAAACACAAAACTGATATTCGTACATAAAATTTAATTAAGAAATCAGATTAAAAACTAATGCAATTAGTTATAAAAGAAAAAATAATCCGTGTAACAATAGTTTTCAATATAATTTTTTGCAGTAATATGAACTTTGTTTCTTATCTAGAGAATTATGTTATTTTCTATAAAATTAATGACTGGATTATCTTTTTGATTATTGGATATATTAAGTGGGAAACAATGTAAAAAGTCATGCATTGGTTTTTTTTTTTAACAAAAGATTTTCTTTTTTAATACCGTATGTATTTTCTAATGGATTTTCAAATAACCAGTGATAAAATACCAAGCTTTTTTAATTGCATAAACGATCTTATGTGAGATATTATGTATGCATACATTCTTATATGGCATCATATATTAAATCTTATTTCTATTGGATCCACATATGAAGAGCTTCATAATTAAATTTCCATATATGAGCTCATATATTATAATACATTTCAGATATTAGTCCGTATATTAGTTCATATATAATAGTTTTGCAATGTATCATCCCATACATTTCCATGCATTAATTCATACATATTCATATATATTTATATAAGTTAAACAAAAATTTTATTTTTTGTTTTTTTAAAAAATTTGACTTCAGACTAAAAGTCTGAAGTGCTTTTTATTTCGTTCAATGTTGAATTAGAACTAACTTAACTTTAATACAATTATTGATAATGTGAATTATTTTGGTTATAATGTGCAGTGTCAGCAATGTTCCATTTATTTTAGGTATTGCAACATTTATTGCGCGTGTAACTGTTAAGCACTAATTTGTTGGCTTGTGCAATATCCGGTTTGTTTTATTCTCATGGATTTTAGCATATTAAACATTTTTGTACTTAACTCCTCCGCCCTTAAATTCGATCGTCCCCGATCGTCTAAAAGTAAGGTAAGTCATGTAATCTTATTGTGGGTGTTACCTTTTGTTCTTCTTCTGTTGGTTGGGTTATTGTAGGATTCAGAACTAATGTTTGGGAAGCCTTTTTCGTTGTTTTTTTTATAGCTAGGATTGTTAAGCTGATTATGGACAGAAGGACAATAGCCATGGTAGTATTTGTAATCCATGTTTCCTTTCTGATACTGTGGATTGCCTTCGTGTTGATAAAATTTAATTCTTGTAATGATTCCAACGATAGTATGTTTAGTCTTTTTTTCTCGATTGGACTTTCTTGTAATGTGGCCGGTGTTAGTGTCATTTGGGGAGCTTCAAGATTTTGGTAAGATTTGTCGCCAATTGTTATAGTGGTGTTATCAAACTTAATGAGGAATGTACCGCTTAAATCATATTTCATAGCTTCTGTTGTAATTGTTTCATTTACATTGTTTAGGAGGATGATTCCATCAGAGATTTCTTCAATTCTTGGAACGTGATGGGCATTGCTGGTTGTGCAAATTGATTTTTGACCAAATATAATGTTTTTAATACAATTATCTTCTCTCAAGTCTAACAATTGATTTTTTTTACAAATTTTTATCTTGTTATAGTTTTTACAGTTATTATTAATTGCATAAATTTCATTTTTACTTATAAACATTTGTTCAAAATCCAAATTTATTATAGAATCGTTTCTTATAACAGGTTTTACAATGATATTATTATATAAGATAGAATTTGTTAGAGGAATTTTAATTACATATAAAAGGTTTGTATCATTACTTAGTATGTTGATATTAGCTAATTCTAATGCCTCTTCTATATTATTGAATGGCATGTTTTCTTCTTTCAGTTTATTTATTGTCATTGTCATTTCTTTTTTGTCTAATAAAAATGAATTGATTACGTTAATTTTCGCCCATTGTATAGCGTATTTTACATTTGTAATTGCTTCTTTTGCGAGTCTTATTTTATTCCTTAGTATTTCAATATCTTCGTTTATTATGGTATCATCCTTTTTTATTGTGTTTGAAAATACATTTATTAATTTAGTGATATTATTTAACTGATTTGCAAAATTTGTATTGATAATAACTTGTTGATTATTATTGCTAGATATCTCGTCTAAAGTCCTATAAATAATTTCTGCATCGTCATGATCTGGTGATCCGGCAATTAATTTCCAAATCGTTCCCAGAGTGTTAATTGATCTAATTCGTCTCCTGGGTGAGATGGTTTTTAGTGTATCTAATAAATCGATTGTCTGATTCAATTCGTAATACATTGTAGGATATAAGGGATTTGTCCTAGGTACGTATTTGTCCACATAGATCTTCGTCTTTTGTAAAAAGTCATCATAAGATTCAAGATTAATTGGGTGAATAAATTTAAATGTGCCGTCCTGAATTTTTCCGTATCCGTTACCTATTGTTATCACGTAGGAGTTAGTATAGTTAAGTATTTGCATTTCAGCCTTTAGCAGTGGCGAAAATAGTCTGTAAAACGCATAAAATTGTCATGTTAATTTTTTATGTGATCTTTATGTACTACTCTGTTTGATTCTGTTAAAATTGTATTTTTCCTATCTTCCCTAACTATTTCTTCTTTGTATCGAGCTGATAGCTTTGAACCTAATCTTTTATTAATTTTTACATAAATTTTTTGTCCTGGTGCATAGTCCTTAAATGATTTCCTTTTCTTGTTGTGGAATTTTAAATCTTCCTGTTGTTTTTTTACTAGTTTTTCTATATTTTCTCTTCTTGCATTTTCATACTGTTCCGGACTAGTGCTAACTCTTCGTCCAAAGAACAACTCAATTGGTTTCCTGCCTGTGGTAGAGTGAATAGTGTAGTTGTATTCATAAACTGATCTATCTAACAATTCATCGAAACTCCTGTGTCTTTTATCTGTTTTAAGGCAACGCATAATTTCTGCTAAGGTAGAATGAAAGCGTTCTACCTGGCCGTTAATTGTACTTTTGTAAGGTGGGGTTTTGAAAATTTGTATGTTTAATTGATCTTCAAGCATAAACTGAATTGAAGCTGAGTTTAGAGCCTTTTCATTGTCTATGACAACAATTCTAGGAACTCCGAAATTAAATAATATTTTTCTTAGAGGTTCACGGATGTCACCAATTGATCTGGAGTTTATCGGGGTTGCTTGAGCATATTTAGTAAGCTTATCTATTGCGGTTAGTATGAAATGTTTTTCCGTAGACCAAATATCTATATGTAGTATTTCTCCGGCATATTGAGGAATTGGGGTAGGTGATATGTTAGATTTATTGGGATGACGATCGTATTTTCCCTCCTTACAAACTTTACATTGCTCTATTATTTTATTAAATGTCTCACTCATTTTTGGAAAATAATATTTTTCTAGGAGTTGCATTTTGTTTTCCTTTGCGTTTCTATGTGCTCTTTTATGTACCTTTAGTGATTCTTCCTCTTGTCTTATAGTGTCTGTCAAATCTTCTACTTTTGTCTGTGTATATCTTACTTTATAATTTGAAAAATGAATTGAATATATTGATTGTATCTTGCCCATTATACTTTCGTTAGTAAACAACCCGTTCACTATACTTGGATTGAGATACCTCTTCAGGATTGATATAAGGTCTTCTTCCGAATAATTTGGCGCTATATTAATATGTCTGTGAAATGTTGGGAAATGAAGTTTAAACTGATATTCCCTTGTTTCTCCTATAAGTATGAAAATTTGGTTTTTATAAACGAACTATCGTTACTGTGTACTGTAGCAGTTAATGCATTAATGTCGACAGTTTCATTACATGGGGGTCTTGAAAGAGCATCTGCTACGACGTTACTTTTTCCAGGCTTATAGTGGAGTTCATAATTGTACTCTTCCAGTATAGCCTTCCAACGTTTCATTTTAGCGTTGTTATTTTTGTTGCTTAGAGCGTAGGTAAGCGGTTGATGATCTGTGTATATGATTACTTTAGCGCGCCCATATAGGTAATTCCTGAGTGAATTCAAGGACCAAATTATAGCCAACATTTCCCTCTCGTTAGCTGCATAATTCTCTTCAGTTTTACTAAGAGATCGAGAGATAAATGTGATGGGCCTATTTTCCTGACTAAGGACAGCTCCTATCGCATAGTTTGAAGCATCCGTTGTCAGTTCAAAACTCTTGTTAAAGTCTGGGTATGTCAAGATCACATCTCTTGATGATAATATTTCTTTTAGTTTTTCAAATGCTATTTTTGCAGGTTTATCTAAATAAATTTTTTTCTTACTCGACTTGTTTCGGGATACTCGTCCCTCTTCCCCTCTTAAGAGGTTTGTCAAGGGTTTTGCTATTTTAGCGTAATCCTTGACAAAGCGGCGATAATAACCGGATAGTCCAAGAAAGGATCGAAGGTCCTTTAACGTAATAGGGCATGGAAAATTTACGATGGCTTCAACTTTTTTTGGGTTTGTTTTTACACCCTGGCAAGAGATTAGAAAACCTAAAAACTCTACCTCATCCTTAAAAAATTCACACTTATCGAGCTGAACTTTCATGTTAGCTTCGTGTAAAGTACGGAATATTGCAGTGATATCCTTAAAATGTTGATCCTCATTCGGGCTAAAAATGATTATGTCATCTATATATACATAACATCTAACTCCAATATGAGAACGTAAAATCTCGTCCAGCGCACGTTGAAATATCGCTGGTGCATTCTTTAATCCAAATGGTAAACGAGTGAACTCGTATTTACCATTGTTAATAGAGAATGCTGTTTTCTCTATGTCTTTGGGTTTCAAAGGTATTTGGTGAAACCCACTTTTTAAATCCAGTACTGTAAAATACTTGCTTTTTCCTAATTGAGCGAGTACCTCGTTAATTTCTGGTAAAGGGTATTTGTCTGCTATGGTGACTGTATTTAACTTACGGTAGTCTATCACCATTCGAAATTTTTTCTCTCCACTTGCGTCGATCTTCTTGGGAACAATCCACACCGGTGAATTGTAGGGAGATTTCGATGGTCGGATAATACCATCTTCTAATAAAGTTTTCACTTGGGATTCAATTTCGTTTTTCAAGCTCATAGGATAAGGGTAAGTTTTAGAATAGATTGGGTCTTCAGTCTTTGTCCGTATTTCTGCTATAATTTTTGTGGTATACGTCAGCTTTTCGTCCGGGGCTGAAAAAAGGTTGTCATATGTTGAAACAATCTTCTTTAGTATGTCTCTTTGTCGTTGCGTCATGTGACTAGTTCGAATTGAGGTCATGTTAATGCTGCCCGTTGGAAATTCCTTTAATAAAATTTTCTTTTCATTCCCTATTTTCATTAAGTTATGCTTAGTGTAAATAATAGCATCAAGGTCTCTAAGTGTATCGTTTCCAATGATGCCATGAAAGGTTTTTAATTCTGGCAATAGAAAGAATTTTATTGGTACGTCCGTTCGACCAAATAGAAAGGTATTAGTATGAAAAAGGATTTCTACTTTTCCTGCAATTGAGTTTGCATAAAAGTTTTCTTTGTTTGGAATAGGGTTTTTCACGAGATCTGGTCGTATGTAATTTTTGTTTGAGCCAGTATCTATTAAAAATTTTAGGATTTGTCCACTATCCATCTTACATTCGAAATATGGAAGGGTGGACGAATTTAATCTAAAAAACGAATTTCGTCAATATTATCATGGTTGTTGTTTGTTTCGTCGTTTCTTTCCTTGTCCATATAGTCATGTAAAGTTTGTTCGTAGGATTCGTCCTCGACTTGTATCTGATTTAGATATTCATAAATGTCATCTGTCTCTTGTTTTTCAACAGTCTTATTTGCTCCAGCCTGCAAGTGAAAATTTCTACTCTGTTTTCGAGCTTCTGGGTGTTGTGGTGGTGGTCGCTTTCCATAAAGGCCGTTATTTACTGGTCTATTCATGTAATTAATATTGTGAGTCCTAATACTTTGGTCAATGTCCATTGGTTCAGGTGGTTTTTGCACAAGAGGTCTTGGAGGTGGATGATTGTTATATTGAGTGTACTTAGGAAAAGCACCTTGATTTTGATAATTGTTATTTCTGTATGTTTGAACAGGAGGCTGTCTTTGGGATTGGTCAAATGGTTTTTTTGGTCTTTGTGGTGGTGGAATGTGTGCTAATTCAGGGTAAAATCTACGTGAGGCAACATCATAATTATTTCGTGTGGGTACAGGTCCAAAATTCTGTCTTGATTTTACATTCTGCGCATAATTTGTCCTAAAATTTTGGTTTTCCAGTTTAAGGCATAAATGTAGTGCCTTGGGCAAATCGACTGGTTCCCTCATTGCTAGGAGCCTAGGAAGATCCCCTTTTAGGCCTCGAATGAAGGTATCCAGTGCCTTGTCTCTATAAGTTTGGGTCAAAAGACGTAACGATTCTTGTCCTATATCCATACAACTGATTTTATTTAATATCAGAGATAAGTGGTTATACACTCTCTGATAGAATTCTTGGATTGACTCTGTGCCCTGAATCAAGGAAGTCAGTTGGTACTCTAGTGTACTAACATCCCTTTTGTCTGCATAATGAAGAGTAAGGCAACGGGATATACTTTCCCAGTTTAGTGGAGTGTTGTAGGATTCTAAAATTGCATCGGCGTGTCCTACTATTTTGTTTCTCACAATGCTCAAAATACCAAAGTACTTCGCAGTGCCTCTCAAGTGTTGATATATATCCAAAACTCTTTCTACCGACTTTCTCCAGGAACTATATTCACCTGGCTGTCCGGAAAATTCTCGTAAGCACCTGACAACATCCGGTACCCTATCTAGTTCACTTAGCTGAGCCCTATGTTGTGGTTCAATTATTTGGTCCTGTTCATTTTGAATCGTGGGATTTCTAATATTTTGAACTATTTCATTAACCTGTTCTTGCATTGTTTCCGATACTATTCTCCTAATTTCAATTTCTAGTTCTCTCATGTTGAGTGTTGCCTGATTTTGTTGTGCGTTTAGCACGGGCGGTCTTACTAAATTGTTTGGATTTGGCATTGTCCGAGTTTGAGATATCTAGATTAACTTTCTTTATGTTAAGTGCTACTATTTAATTTGGAAGTAGTAAAATAAATTTGTTTCCTTTGATCTGGAGGGTCCCGTAGGAATCGCAGATTTTTATTCTTGTTAAAAACTTAAAATAACACCTTTAAAATATATAAATTTTTATATCATTTAGTATGTAAACTGTGTAGAAGAATTTTTGCTTATTAAGATATTCTTTTAAACGTGTAAATTTAATTTCTTTGATTTTTCTGTGAGAATTTTTCTTATTAGAATGTTTCTTTTTTGAAATTGATTAAAAAAATCTTGATATATATATTATTACTTTCTTTTGTTCACAATAATTTATAAAAAAAATATTTTTATTTGTTTCTAAAATTTAATAATTTTAACACTTTAATTTTAATTGATTTTACTTTCTTTTGTTCACAATTTTTGTAAAATATTTTTATGCTTTTGCAAAGTTTGAAAAATTTTACACTTTAGTTCTTTAAAATTTAACTCTACTTACAACAATAAAATTAGTTGCATCCTTTGATTAGAAGGTTGTTCAAGTTGTATCCTTTGATTAGAAGGTTGTTCAAGTTGCATCCTTTGATTAGAAGGTTGTTCAAGCAGCGTCTGTTGAATTCTTCAACTCCTTTTACTCTGTCCTCTGTTGGGGTACAGCTACTAAGGGGCCTCTTTTCTGCTTTGTTATGTTTTGTAGACGAACGGTGATACGACGTGCTGCGGTGCAGGACGGTTTACGTTTTTTCCGTAGTCCTTGGGTTTTTTTTGTGACCACGCGGCGAAGTTACGAGCTAACTTGCAGGACTTCTTTTTTCCGATGTTCTTCCGTTTTAAGGGCTTATTATTATTTAATGAACTTTACGGAACCGCGGGTCCCTGCTCGGGCGCCAGTTAAACAAAAATTTTATTTTTTGTTTTTTTAAAAAATTTGACTTCAGACTAAAAGTCTGAAGTGCTTTTTATTTCGTTCAATGTTGAATTAGAACTAACTTAACTTTAATACAATTATTGATAATGTGAATTATTTTGGTTATAATGTGCAGTGTCAGCAATGTTCCATTTATTCCAGGTATTGCAACATTTATTGCGCGTGTACCTGTTAAGCACTAATTTGTTGGCTTGTGCAATATCCGGTTTGTTTTATTCTCATGGATTTTAGCATATTAAACATTTTTGTACTTAACTTATACATTCATACACGCAAAGAAAAAATATGGTTGAGGCAACCATAATCAAACAGCAACATACTATGATTGAATTATGTGGTTGCAGTCAAATCATATTATTGTTAATAGAAAAGCAAACTTTAATTATATTATTATCTGAGTTAATAATAATATTATCTACAAGAACAATTGACTTTGTTCTAACTAATCTTATTATTGTTAATATGACAACACTATTATAAGATGTGACTAAAATATAATTGAGACTCACTGTAATGTATTAAATGGTAATACACGAGCGTTTGCTGAGTGATCAAAGTATATTGATATTTTATTTAAAATCTCTTCAGCTTATATACTAAATTATTCTTACTTATTCTAATATACATACATTCATACATTTATACATTCATACATTTAGCTTATATTGCATTTAATAACTATAAATTGTACCAGGCACACGTTTGAAGTTCAGTGCCATTTCGCTTTACTCATAGTAACAATTTATTTAAGTCAGCATAATTCAAACTATTTAGCAATAGCGAGCATTGACCGATAATTGTAAGGATATTATGTTACCGAAATACCAGCGTTTATGGCTAAGTGTGTTTGCAATTAAAAATCGTCACTGACCTATCATAACAAGACGTTGACTTTAAGTTATTTCAATTTGTTTACATATTTTTTTTTTTAGAATATTATTGTTTTTTGTGAATATCAGATTGCTGTGACTGTTTGTTAAGGTTCATGCATATGTCGTACAATATATACACTATATACATGATCTAATATTATATTAATATTGTTAAATACGACCACAGTATTATTTAATGCAATAATACTATTTTGTTTTTTAATCATATATTTATTGTAGAAACAGCTGTGCGTTAAATTCGAAATAAAAATAAATTAATATTATTGACATAAAATGTATATATAGAAATGTGTACTTACACGACATACAGACATGTCTGTATAAAGAGACACACAAATGTTTATATATTTTTATTGGCCAACCCTTTTGTTTATACTTTATTTATCTATTAATTTATTTAACACCACCCGTGCACTAGTGATAGCTTGCATACGAAATACCGAACTGACAGATGTTTCTGAAACAGATTTTTTTTAAACTTAAAATGGCATCGTTTTGGAGAACATTATATTTTTATTTACATCATATTATTTTTAAATAATAATACAGATTATGTTGTAGTCATAAATTTTTAACAAAACTGTATTGTTAAACTCTAACCATATCACACTTTTTTATGGATGTGATAATGTAATTATTAAATTCAAACATTACTCTGTTTATCGTAACGAAATAAATGTTTAAAATAACAATAACTAGTTTTCAACGAACACACATTTGTTTCAGAGAACATAATATTGTTTTTTCAACCATTCTTCAACCATATCTTATCTTTGCGTGTAGACTAAAAATATATGGACCGTACATAATTTTTTTAGCAGGGGAGCTGCTTCTCCAGGTCTCTTATTGACAAATAAAGAATTTTCATGAAACTTATTTCACGAAAAAAATGCTTAATGTAAATTAGGTATTAGTATATAAACGGAATATTTTTTTCTTTTGTGTATAATTAATTGCATTAGTTGTTAATCTGATTTCTTAAATTAAATTTTAAATAATCGATTCACTGTTTCTCTTAAAATGACGAACAAAATGTCTTAGTTCGTTTTTAATTATTTTACCAAACAAATGTTTCATTAAATAAAACCTCCCTTATCAAAATCCTAAAAAAAAATAATTTTATTAATATTTTTTATTGCACAGCAGTGCGCTTATTTGAAGCAAGAAATTATGAATATGAACTTCGCATATTGTATGGGGAATATTTACACACACATGTATGAAAATGTATGAATATATATTATCATATATGTCCATATACCCTCATTTTTCGGATCCAATACATATTTTTTTTAGCTGGGTAAGACATTTTGTTCGTCATTTTAAGAGAAAATGTGAATCGATTATTTAAAAAACACGAAACTCATATTATTACATAAAATTTAATTTAAGAAACCAGATTAAAAACTAATGCAATTAATTCTACATAAAAGAAAAAAATAATCCGTTTTTATACTAACACTAGCTTATAATATAATTTTTTGCAGTAATATAAACTGTGTTTCTTAAAAATATCTGGAGTATACCATTATTTTTTATAAAATTAATGACAGAATTATCCATTTGATTAATTGATTTATTAAATAGTCCCACAATATATAAAATCCTACAAGAATTATTTTTTTTGTTACACGAATTTTTTTGGTTGCACGAGTTTTTATTTTTAAACGTTGAGGCTCTTCGCATATAAACTTTGCATACTGTATGTAATATCTAATAGAATTTCATTTCACCAGTGATAAAAATGAGAGAAAAAAATCGAGTTAATGGAATTAAAATTTTTTTGATAGCAAATACGATCTTACACAGAAAAAATTATTCCCAAAAAAATTTTAAACAAATATTTGTTTGAAATCAAACTTAGTTTCAGTAAATATTCTGTTCCATTAAATTAATTTGTACCAGAAAACTGTGTACCCAGCTAAAAAAAAAATATGTATGGAACATATATGATATCCCATATATAGTTCGGATCCGAAAAATGAGGGTATATGGACATATATGATTATATACACTCCGTTAACATAGGATAGCCTCAATTGAAATTTTAGAGAATAGTAGACATTTTCGCGATTCCTTAAAAAAATAGCAAATATGTTTTTAAGTCATTTTTAAGAGGATACTCTGTTGCTTTATTGACAAAAATTCCAAACATTAAGTGGACTTTCATAATAGTTTTCGTAAACAGCATGAGAAATTTTAATATTTCAGTGTTAACATATATTAGCCTCAGTGATGAATTTTCAATTAATCTTTGATGTTTATGCCAAAATACCTTTAAGTGCAATAGAAAAACGTTTTATTTGCACAAAGAAAAAGTATTAGGAAAAAGCCGTCGCTTAATTCCACGGAAATCGCTAAAATTGAAACGTATCACGATCTAGGTCTTTTAAACCGCGCTATTGGCGGAAAACTTCGTCGCAGCGCAAAAGTTATAAGCAATTACATGAAGAATGCATCAGAGTATTCCAAATGGTACAAAGGAAAAACTTACAAGACGTTTTCACCTCGATATAGACGCAAAATTCTCTAAAAGTCTAAAGTAGAATTAGAAATGCAGTCGGAGTTAGCGTCAGTAAAATAACTATTGATAATGTTATACAAACCACGGAGTACTTGAAGCATCTAAATCATCAAAAAAAAGCCGCAATTCAGTTCTCGTGGTACCTTCATAGCGAACAGTCGATTAGCGGAATTTTTCTTACTTACAAAAAATTAAACAAACAAAAAATATTCGTAGTACATATTATTCGTAATAGGTACATACTGTCTTTAATAAATAAGCTTTATGCTTTGCTAATATTTAATAATATTACATAGTAAAAATAACAAAAACAAAAAAAACCGCAAACAAAAAAAAATTAAACAGTGATATTGAGGAATAATATATATGTGTACCTCTAAACAAATAAACAATCATAAATAACAAAAACAAAAAAAACCGCAAACAAAAAAAAAATACACAAACGAATATCCCTTGAGGATATTCTTTGTATGAGTGCCTCAAATACAAAAAAAATTTGAAGTGAGTTCTAACGGCAGAAATGCTTATTTTACTGTGAGTTCTGAAACTCTTAATGAAAAAAATATAAATAATAAATCTGATGAAAGTCTTTTTTTAACGTCAAAGCCAATTTTTCGTCAGCGATCAACTTCGCTTTGTCCAATGCCAAATAGTAATGATGCATTAACATTACAGTTGCCTAGTATTTCTTCATATAAGCCAGTAATATCATCCCCTTCAGGCTCGTGTTCATCACTTAACAAAGTTATCACTACAGTTAACACTGGCTCGAAACTCAAGGTACAAGTCGGAATGGACAGATATATAACCGTGGTAAAGCGTGGGTGAAGCCCGAATTCTTAAAAAATTTATCTGCTCCAAAAATGTCTAGGGATAACAGCGCAGCCTCAACTAATCGCCAAAACCGCTTTAAAATTTTGCAAGATGACAACGACAAACCCGAGGTATCCTCGAATAAAATATCCAAGCCGCCACCAATCTATTTGAGACAAAAAATTCAAATGCCCTTATTAAAAAATTAATTTCGGTTATTGGTGAGAATAAATTTCACATTGTTCCAATAAAACGTGGCAACATCGATGAAACTAAAGTCCAAATTTATGACGAAAAAGATTTCCGCAAAATGGTTGCTGAATTTGAAAAAAATAAAACAAGCTTCTACACATATCAGCTTAAGAGCGCTAAAGGCACGCAGATCGTATTGAAGGGCATAGATTCTTATGTTGTTCCCGAAGAAATAAAAGATGCACTCGTCCTCCAGGGGTTTAAGGTAAAAAATATGTCCAATATAATAAACAGAGAGAAGATTCCCCAACCCCTATTTCGTGTTGAACTTGATTGAGCCTAATCATATAAAATTGAAAAAAAAATGAGACGCATCCAATTTATAATTTGAAATACCTCTTGTACCGAAAAATCACAGTTGAAGAGGCACATAAGCGTTCAGGTCCTGTACAGTGCCATAATTGCCAAGAATATGACCATACAAAAACATACTGCAATTTACCCTCTGTTTGTGTTGTGTGCGGCGAATTACACGGCACTGCTAGTTGCAATAAGCCAAAAGATCAAAGTGATAAAAAATGCAGTAATTGTGGAGATAATCACACCGCTAAGTACAGAGGTTGTCCTGTGTACTCTTTCGTAAAGAAGACTATTGTGCAAAAACCTAAATTAGCTCCAGCTCAATCAGCAAACGCTTACTCTGCCACTTTTGCGCAAATGAGCCAACCAGTTACTTCCCGTGTATCGTATGCAGATGCTGCTAAGACAAATTCAATTCCCACACAAAATGTTTCCCCGCCAAATAATTCAAAAAATACTGACGCAAGCTTTAATTTTAATCGCCTTGAAGCTACTATTGAAAATCTGGTGCAAACTATAAACAATTTTACAACAAATGTGACTAGCATGATGCAAGAAATGCTGCGAATGCAGAATACTCTGCTTCAAGCATTAATTAATAAGCCATGAACACGTTAACAATATGTTTCTGGAACGCAAACGGCATTCGCCAACATAAAAATGAACTTGAGCACTTCCTCACGGAAAAAAATATTGATGTAATGTTAGTATCTGAGACTCATTTGACTTCGAGAAGTCTTTTTAAAATTTATGGCTACACTATATATGATACAAAGGACCCTAGAGGAAGGGCTTGCGGTGGATCAGCAATTCTAATAAAGTCAAGACTCAAGCAATATGTTCTTGACAACATTTGTGAAGAACACCTACAAGCAACAAATATTGGCATTGAAAGTTTTTGTACAAATTTTGTTATATCATCAATTTACTCCCCTCACACATTTTCAATCACTGAGAATCAATATGAGGATTTCTACAAATCTCTTGGACCTTGTTTTGTAGCAGCTGGCGACTACAACGCTAAGCATACGTTCTGGGGTTCGCGTCTTATTACCCCCAGAGGTCGAGCATTGTTCAACACTATTTCAAAAATGGGCTTGGATGTCATTTCGAGTGGGGAGCCCACTTATTGGCCTACTGACATACAAAAAATTCCGGATGTTATAGATTTTGGCGTAATAAAAAATATCTCTAGGGATTTAATTCAAGTTCAAGCTTCTCTTGATCATTCGTCCGATCACTCTCCGACGATCATTACAATTTGTAGTCCATTAAGAAGTAACTTACCTGACCCATATGTGAAGATGATCAATCGTGTTAATTGGCTGGGGTTCAAAAAATATCTCAGTAGTCATTGTCCGGAAAACATTACGCTTAGAACATCCGATGATATTGAATCTAACATTGCCAATCTCAGCGAGAATATTAAACAGGCTGCTGAACATGCCATTATCTCCCATCCGCAGACTGGGTTTAATAAAATTTATTCTACAGACATTGAACGTCTCGTACGTGAAAAAAGAAGAGCTAGAAGGGAATGGCAACAGCACAGATCACCACAAAATAAAATTAGAATTAAAGAGTGCACTAAGCGACTCCAAGAGTTGCTTGCGTCTGAAAAAACTGCATCTCTTAAAAATTATCTGGAAGGTCTTGATGTCACACCAGCGTCTAATTACTCTTTGTGGCGCGCTGCTAGAAAGCTTAAAACACCCATTGAGTATAAGCCACCTCTACGCACATCTACCGGAAGTTGGGCAAGAAGCGATACTGAAAAAGGTAAAATATTTGCTGAGCACTTAAAATCCGTGTTTACGCCAAACATATGTACTGGTGTTGCTGATTTGCCGAATGTAGTCGCTCTACCCCCTCAACATATAAAGTTTAAGACGCGTGATTTACAAAAATTAATTGCCGAACTCAACCCGAAGAAAGCTCCGGGTATTGATGGAATTAGTAACCAGATGCTTATGAACTTGCCTCGTATTGCAATGAGAATCCTATTATTCATATTTAATGCCATTTTACGACTGGAGTATTATCCACACAGCTGGAAGCTTGCCAAGGTTAAAATGATTCCAAAGCCGGGTAAAGATCTAACCAAGGCTGAGTCATATAGGCCAATAAGTCTACTATCAACTATGTCAAAGCTTTTCGAAAAACTGCTCAAAACAAAATTGTCCCCAATTCTAATTAGTAGCGGGTGCATACCAGACCATCAATTTGGTTTTAGAAGCCAGCATAGCACCATTGAACAAACTCACAGAGTGGTTCAATTTATAAGAAGAACTTTTGAGGAAAAAAAGTATTGTTCTGCGCTCTTTATTAACGTTTCCCAGGCATTTGATAAAGTGTGGCATGAAGGCCTAATTTTAAAATTGAAGACTTACTTACCAATAAACATTTTAAATCTTTTGGAAAGTTACATTATTTCCCGTAAGTTCACTGTTGTGGAAGGAGACTTTACGAGTAGGCCTGAAACTATTTCATCCGGTGTGCCAGAGGGGAGCATACTGGGACCAGTTTTATATTTGATTTATACTTGTGATATGCCTGTGAGCAGTAGTATCCATACTTCCACATTTGCCGACGATACAGCCTGCCGTAGTATGCACGAAAACCCTGATGACGCATCCCGCAAACTCCAGGAACACATTAGCCAGATGGAGCTTTGGTTAAACTTATGGAGAATTAAAGTCAATGAACAAAAGTGTGTCCATATAACGTTCACCCTAAGAAGAGATACTTGCTCCCACATTCGGATTAACAATCAAGTTGTTCCTCAACATTCACATGTGAAATATCTTGGTATACACCTTGATCGACGACTTACATGGAAACACCACATTGACTCTAAGTTAACTCAAATGAAACTTAAATTAACTCAGGTACATTGGCTGATTGGTAGAAATTCAACACTTAGCCTAGACTACAAACTTTTAATATACAAGTCGCTTTTAAAGCCAATATGGTGTTACGGAATTCAACTATGGGGCACTGCTTCAGCTTCAAATTTTTAGAAAATTCAACGAAGGCAAAATAAAATTTTACGCATGATAACATCGGCTCCATGGTACATCAAAAATTCAAATATACATCGCGATTTGAATATGCCACTAGTGACTGAAGAAATTGCAAAATACGCAGGCAAATACCTAACAAAACTCGAGTCACATCCTAATCCGCTTGCTCGTAATATTTTGAACTTTACTGGGCACATCCGCTTAAAAAAGAGAGATACACGGGCTCTAATATTCAACACTCTAGATGATGAAGCTGCTTGAAAACACCTTTTTCTTTTTGTTGCTTATCACTACTTATGTATTATTAATAACTATCACTAAGCTTATGTCCGACATTGGTCGGGCCTAATAATTTTTTTTTTATAGATTTAAGATTTGAATACTTATTGTTAGTTCATATTTGAAGATACAATAAATAATAAACATGCATTTAAAAAAAAAAAAATATATGACAACAAATAAAAGTGAAAGGTGCTCACCCTTCATAAAACAAACATATATGTACCTTATTAATGTAAAAATATTATCAGTATAAAGCAACAGAAATTTCGTCAAACAAAGTCATCTTGTATCCTAGAGGAACCGTCGAAAGGGTATACTCTGAAAACCACTTCGTTTTCTGATGATCGCTTTTCAACAAGAAAATAAGTTTGTTCATTATGACTAATTTAAAAGTGCATTTAAATTCAGTCTCATATCCGATCTTAACTGCATCAGAATTTAAGAAAAAAGCTCCTTTTATTCTATTGAATAAAATTTTAATTTAAAACAGTAAGCAAAGATATCAGCTTCAACTTCAAATGATTTCATCACAAAAAAAAACTAGTGATTGTTTTCAACAATTATGAAAATAATAATTTCAATATAAAGCTTCCTTTTGATTTTAAATGTTTATCAATAAAAATAAAAAAGAAGTAAGTTGACTACCAAAGAAAAAAAAAACTATCAGTATATAAGCTGGAGTGCCGGATCAGTTTCATTTAAAAATGTTTATACATTTTCATAAAGCAAAGCAAGATTTCGAAAACAAATGTAGAAAGTGAAGAAAAAAGTCTATAGTTAGAAAAAATTATGTACCCCAAAAATTTCTAACGTTAACTTACTAACGTTGCATCAACTTTAAAAAATGTAAATTGAGTATAAGGAATATTTCTGTTATAGTTGCTATTACTATAGAGTATGTATCTTCAGGAATTCAGTTTTACTTAAAAACAGAAAATCCTCACAAACTTTTAAGTAAACGCAGATAAAAATTAAAACGTTTTTATTTTCAAATAAAAAAAAAATGAATATATCGCATCTATACACAGACGAATATTTACAACAACAACACCAACAACAAGAAGAACAAAAGACATCAATGACAAAAAAAATGTATTCAAAGATTGAAATAAACAAAATCTGTAATATAAACAAATTTCATATAGGCAGACTTTAACGCGAGACAAATTTAAGTATGAGAAAATATAAAACAAGCGTAAGTATAAAAACATAATAAGATTAGGGAAGTCCAGACATATGATAGTATTTTATAGTACCAAATGTCGATACTGAAAACAATTTATTTCTATCTACATATAAATATTAGCGCAAATACACACACACATAGCAGAATTCATATAAGAAATATCCAAGAAAATTTCAACAACACCCCACCTTTTGAAAATCATGACGAGCCTTAAATTCTCCCTCAGATATACATACACAAATTCCCATGATCATACATACATACATATACAATATATAAGATTAATCTCAACAACACAACACTCTCACCTACCTGAAATTACAGATAGTCTTAAACTTCTACAGACGTCTATACACATAGATTCTCACGGCTACATATTACAAGAACACCTCGCCCCTAATAAATCACAATCATCTTAAATTCTTACAAAAATATATACATACATACATACAAATAACCAAATTACCTCAACAACATCCTCACCTACCTCAAATCACGATCAGCCTTAAACTATTATAGACAGACACATCCACAAATCCCCATGGATACATATTTCGTCAACAACCCTGCCCACCCAAATCATGGTCAGCCTTAAACTCCTACAGACATACAAACACACAGATTCCCCCGGTTACACATTACTAGAACACCTCACCCCTCATAAATCACAATTAGCCCTAAGCTCCTACAGAAATACACACATTGAAATTCCTACAAACATACACACACACACAAACACACATACACACACACACATACACACACACACACACATACACACATACACACGCAATCGATCTACCTCAAATACACCCCGCTTCGTCCAATCAAATCCTCACCTAAATTCTCACAGACAGACAGACACATCCGCAAATTCCTATGGTTACATATTACGGCAACAACGCCACCCACTCAAATCACGGTCAGCCTTAAATTCCCACAGTCTAGCAACACCTACATTAGCATTAGAAAAAATAACTTTCACGTTTACCCGTCGTCATTAGGAAAAATCATTTTCCCGTCGGCATTTGAAAAAATTATATTCATGTTTTGCCGTCGGCATTAGGAAAAATTAATAAACATGTTTTGCCGTCGGCATTTGAAAAAAATAATAATCATATATTGCCGTAGGCATATACACTCATATGAAACCTCAAAAAAAAATCACCCGTTATCACAATTAATGTAACCCAAAAAAAATCACCCGTTCACACAAAGTTAATGTAAACAAAAAACTCCTAATGTAAACAAAAAAACTCCTAATGTAAACAAAAAACATCAAAGCGCCGCCGAAAACACAAATTTCCAAGAATTTTAAAATTTCAGCAACAATTTAACAATTTCAGCCACAATTTAACAATTTTCAAATTTTAATTACCCAAATTTAACAATTTCAGCAACAATTTCACAATTTTAATTGGTCCAGAAGTGGGAGTTCCCTACTACTGTCGCTTGATGTATGAGACATCTAATTTGTACTTTTATTTTGTTTCGTCTTCCGCCTCTTGATTTTCCAACATTTGGTAGGGGGAAGATTTCGTACTTCGGTTCTGTTCTTGGCTTCGTTATTTTTATTGGCTTTGGACCCAAGTTGAGTATTTCAGGCTTCTTGTCTTTTGAGGCACCTTACTTAAGTAGACGCTTCCAGCGTTCTTCAGCTTCTTGTAAGTCCTTCAGAAGTTCCTCCCAGGGTTTTTCCATTTAATTGTCCTGTCTAGCAGTGCTCTCCTATGTTGTGGGGTGGTGTCCTTATTTACAAAAAAAAAATTTTTGATATATACCAGCTAAGCATAAGCTATGTATGCTGATTATGTCTTCCTGGTGCTCTTTTAATTAGATTGTAGCAATTCATTTGCTGTTTATATCTAATTTAGAGCAGGATCGCCATGTAATGTATTATATGATAATACACGAGCGTTTGCTGATTGATCAAAGTATATTGATATTTTATTTAAAATCTCTTCAGCTTATATACTAAATTATTCTTACTTATTCTAATATACATACATTCATACATTTATACATTCATACATTTAGCTTATATTGCATTTAATAACTATACATTGTACCAGGCACACGTTTGAAGTTCAGTGCCATTTCGCTTTACTCATAGTAACAATTTATTTAAGTCAGCATAATTCAAACTATTTAGCAATAGCGAGCATTTACCGATAATTGTAAGAATATTATGTTACCGAAATTCCAGCGTTTATGGCTAAGTGTGTTTGCAATTAAAAATCGTCACTGACCTATATTAAGTTATTTCAATTTGTTTACATATTTTTTTTAGAATGTTATTGTTTTTTGTGAATATCAGATTGCTGTGACTGTTTGTTAAGGTTCATGCATATGTCGTACAATATATACACTACACCCCTACTCTTTCAGTTAAAATTACACAATTTTGTGATTATTTTTTTAAATTTTGTAATTTTATAAAACTTTTTGTTAATGTGCTGCCTGCGTGGTACAATGTTTACATTATCTTATATTATTATTACATTTTTTATATATAGGTAAATATTAAATTCTTATTGTATTTATTTATTTAGAAAAAAAAGTAGTGTGTTGTTTAAGTTGTACAATATTGGTTGACTAAAAATATTTTATTCTTACACTTAATAATTTTTATTTCTCATATTTCTTTAATAAATTTTTATGTACAGTTTTGATTTTTCCATTAATTTTTAATTCTACATTTACATTATCCATATTTATTATTTCGTAGGGACCATAATATGGTGATTCATATTTTCTTCTATTTTCATTTTTCATTAAAACTAAGTCTCCTATTCTAAGATCTGTTCTGTTAGTTTTATTATATGATTCTAATTCTCTCTTTTTATTTACTGCTTCTATAAACTTTCTAGCATTTTCTAGTGAATTTTTAATTCTAACTCTTAATTCACATGCGTAATTGTCTAAATTATAAGTTCTATTTTCATTATTCATTATTTCTTCACCTGGTAAGGTAGGTATTTTGCCAAATATTAATTCAACTGGTGTATAATTTGTGTCCACGTGAGGCGTTATATTGTATCCGAAAGAATAATAAGTTATCCAGTCATGCCAGTAGTCAGCATTCACGAATGACAAAAAGTATTCATTTAGAACTCTATGATTTCTTTCTACAGTACCGAGTGTTTCATGATGGTACGGTGTGGATATTTTATGTTCTATTTTTAGTAAAGTACATATTTCTTTCATTAATTCATTTACAAACTCTGTACCTCTGTCCGATTTTAGTGTTTTAAATATGCCATACTTCAATATTAAATTTTCTGTTAAACATTTTGCGATTGACTTGGCTTCCTTTGTTTCCATTGGTGCAGCTATTATGTATTTAGTTAATTCACATTGCATTGTTAATATATATCGATAGTTTCCAGAAGGTCGTAAAGGGCCAACTGTATCTATGACAATAGTGGAAAAACTATTTTTTGGTGTGTCTGTAATGCATAACGGTTCTTTGGCGTGTCTTATTTGTTTGTTTCTCTGACACAGATCACATTCTAAAACGTACTTCTTTATCATTTTGTACATATTTTTCCATATGTATTTTTGTTTCAATTTAATTAAAGTTTTTCTTACTCCGAAATGTCCTCCGCATGGTGTGCTGTGATACAATTTAATTAATTCATTTTTTCTGTTTTCATTTGTTATTCTTTGAGGGTTGTTATATAACATTATTTTTACATAAATTTTCTTTGCACGTGTCTAACTTTTCTTTAAACTTTTCTATACTTATTTTCTTGAATATTTCGTCACCTTTTTCTAGTCCGAATCTTACATAATTTGTTCTGCCTAAAACAGAAGGTAGTTTCTCCAGTATATTATCTAGATAATAAGGATTATCGCTACATCTGATGCGCATTTCATTTAGGGCAGAATCGTTTTCGATTTTCATTTCTTTTTCTGATTTTTCGAATATAAATTTCAATTTTCTTGCAAGCTTTATATCATTTATGGATGTACAATCCCAAACTTTGAGTTGATCAGGCTCATTAGGATCTGTATTACCATTCTTTTTATTTTTCTTGTATTTACCTAGGTTTTTGGTTTCCTCAATTTGTATCCTCTTTTTATTCATATTTCTTGTTATCACCAGCGATTTTTTTTACATTTTCATCAATTTTATTAGGAATCATTTCTTTTAACATTTCTGAATCTAATTCTATTCTTGACAATGCGTCTGCGTTAGTGTTATTACTTCCTTTTTTGTATATTATTTCAAAATTATAGTCTGACAATTCCATACGAATTCTAGTTAGCTTTGAATTTGGATTTTTATGTGAGAATAGTGAAATTAGTGGACGGTGGTCTGTGACTACAATAAATTTTCTGCCGTGTAGGTAGGGTCTAAAAAATTGCATTCCTTAATGTATACCAAGTAGTTCTTTTTCTATTACTGGCTTATTTCTTTCATGTTTGTTAAGTGATCGACTAGCAAAGGATATCGGTCTATCCGTTCCAATTTCTCCTTGTGACAGAACAGCTCCTAGTGCAAGATTAGATGCGTCTGTCATCAGTATGAATGGTTTGTCGAAATTCGGGTATTGTAGAATTGGTGGGCTTATCAGTTTTTTCTTTAATGTTTCAAAGGCAGTTTGACATTGTTCTGTCCGGTTGAATTTGATTCCCTTTTTTAATAGAGCATTTAAGCAATTCGTAATATCTGCAAAATTTTTAACAAATCGTCTATAATAATTACAAAAGGCCACGAATCTTCTAACCTCGTCTGCATTCTTTGGTATTGGATATCTTGTTATTGCTTCAAATTTTTCTGGATCTGGTTTTATTCCGTCTGCTGTTATTAAGTGTCCAAGGTATACTACTTCTGATTTCAAAAAGCAGCATTTATTAGCATTGAGTTTTAAGTTATATTGTTGTAGTCTGTTGAATACCTTAATGAGATTTTTATTATGATGTTTAAGACTACTTCCAAAGACTATTATATCGTCTACATACAAGAAAGCTTCACATTCTAGACCTGATAGAGCTATCGTCAACATACGTTGAAAACTGTTCGATGATATCTTCAAACCAAAAGGCAACCGTGTATATTGGTAATGTCCGTCAGATGTTGAAAATGCTGTGTATGGTCGAGATTCTTGTTCAAGTTCGATTTGGTGGAAAGAGCTTGTCATGTCTAGTGTCGAGAAATATTTTGCTCTACCCAATCTGTCAAGTATATCTTCCAAGCGAGTTAAAGGAAATTTATCATTGACAATTTTGTCGTTTAATTTTCTAAAATCTATAACTAATCTCCATTTTTGCAATTCTGTTTGACCCTTTTTTGGTACTAATAACAGTGGTGCATTGTATGGGCTTATGGATGGTTCTATAATGTTATTTTCCAACAGTTTATTTACTTGATGGTTTATTTATGTGGTTTGTGCATGTGGGAGACGGTAGGTTTTTATATATACGGGGTTATTGTCGTTTAATTCTATAGTTTGTTTATAAAAGTTATTAGTTGTTAGATATTCATTTTCTAGGTGGAATATATTTTGAAATTTTTTTAGTATTGTAATAATGTTTTCCTTGTCTTTACCACTCAAGTTTTTTAGGTCGAAGTTGCTTAGTAGTTTTTCAAATCTTTCTGATGTATGATGATTTTCGTGTTTATGGTTATTAATTGAAAGAATTTTGTACTTTTGTAGTGGAACTGTTTCTATTTTTAAATTTTTAATGTTTGCTATCTTGTCCGTAACGTTTATTATTCTAATATGTTGATATCCATTTTTTGGTACTATCGCGTTTGCTAGGTATACCCCTCTAACAATTTCTCTGTTTAATACTACTGCATCTTGTTCTAACTCAATACTAAATGGTAAAATTATTTCGCTTCTCTGAGGAACTATTATTTGATTAATTCTAAAAGTGTTATCATATATTGGAATAGTGACTTTTTCATTATTGTAGTTAAAAGTGAGTATATGTGAGTCGTAGTCTATATTACATCTGTGTTTTGTCAAAAAGTCTCGCCCAAGAATTCCGTCGGTGTTGATTGGAAAATTATTTTCCACCAATTGTATTTTGTGTCTAATTATTTCGTTATTTATGCAAATCTTAATAACTGTGGAGCCCAAAGATTTAATAATATTATCCGATATACCAGTCAAATTGCAATAATCATTTACATTCTCTTCATATCTATTAAGGAATTTTGTTTTACAGAGTGAAACATCTGCTCCTGTGTCTATTAAAAATGTCAGTTTGTTTTCTACATCCACTATTTTCAATTTTACATAATTTCTGAGGTTGGATGATATGCAATATATGTTTTTTGCTTCTAATATGTTCCCATTGGAGACTCCATCTGTGTGGTCTCCGGGATAGTCGAGTTTCCCTGATCTTGTATTTGGTTTATGTTACGGTTTGTATTATAGTAATTTTGTGTTCTTTGGTCATTATTCCATTGGTTTCGGTTGTTATTGTTTGCTCTATTATAGTTATTGTTGTTATTATTTGTTCTATTATTGTAGGTATTATTTGTTCTAATGTTATTATTGTTTTTGGTATTATTACGCTTTTTTGAAAAACATTCCTTTGAAAAGTGGTTAATTTGGCCACAATTATTACATCTCTTGCCTTCAGCGGGGCATCGATTCCTGTGAATACCACCACATTTTCTACATTTTTGTTGCTGTCTAGAATTAATGTATTGTGCTTTTTGATGAAATATTTGTTTCTGAGTTGCTCTTGCTGCAATTTGTTCTGCAATTTTGACAGTCTCAGAAAAAGTTTTCACTTGACTTGCATCAATTGTGGTTATGATTTTGGGGATCTTTAAGTCCATTCATAAAAGCATTGAATGCTATTTTGCTATTTGTACTTATTATTATTTCTATTATTTTCTCCTTCTTCTGATATTTGTATTTCGTTTAAATCTGCCATGAGGTTTTCTATCTTAGTAGCAAACCCTAGTACATTGGCATCTTTTTGAGTCGTGTTATTAATTTCATTTAATAACGTGTTTGAAGTTTTCGCTGGTTTATAGTTGGTTTTCAATTTTTCTATTAGTTCAGTAATATTTGTAGGCACGGATATTTATTTTAATCTATTTTGTACGCGCAAGTCTATTCTTGATCTAAAAATGAAATTAAAGAAAGATGTACTTTTTTCAGTTGGTATTGTCAATGAAACTGTTTCTAAATTTGTTATGAAATCATTTAGTTCGTTAGGTCTACCAGTGAATTTAGGTACTAACTTCGTTATTAATGATAATTCATTGATGTCCAAGTTTGCCATTATTGAGCTTTTGTTTTGAATGTTTTTTCTTTTTAAATGTTGTTCCAATAAATATATTGCTTCTTTTTTTAATGTTTCAAATTAATTACTTATGTTTGGCTCTTCTTCCAATGTCAAACAAGTTTCAAATTTCTTTTGTAAATTTTGTATTTCTATCTTTTTTTCATTTATTGTGTCCTCAGTGTATGGTCTTCCTAATGATTTCTTAGCGTTAATAATAATCTGTTCTAATGAATTAATGTATTCCATTTGTATGAACAATTAAATTTTTTTTTTTTTTTTTTTAAGACATTGTTTCAAATATTAATTTCATGGTTTTTAAAAATAGTATAAATGACAATTGGTGAAAAACAAAAATTATAATTAGTATTAATAAATTTTTAATGTTAAGGTCAGTCATCATAAAAAAAAATTTTTCAGAATGTTGTGTATATAATATATATATATATATATATATTTTTTTTTTAACAAAATTAATCTTAAACTTTTTCTTCTTCTTGTTTTTGTTCTTGTAGATTTTTTTATTTTTATTATGGGTCAAGATTTTCCCCAGTTTATTAGTTTTATCATTTATGTTTGCTGCAAAGTTCTCTAATTCTTGAATTTCTTTGTTAATGTAATCATTTATCAAGTATGTAATAGCAATAAGAATTAAAATTGTTATCAAAGTAAATTTCATATTTCGGATATTGAAAATTGTTAAATAATTATTTATTATTGTTCTTTTTTTTTTCTTAATAATCTTCAATTCGTTTTTTAAAATTGCAATATCCCGTTGTATTTTGGTAAGTTCATGCTCTTTGGCGTATGTCGCTTGATGTATGAGACATCTAATTTGTACTTTTATTTTGTTTCGTCTTCCGCCTCTTGATTTTCCAATATTTGGTAGGGGGAAGATTTCGTACTTCGGTTCTGTTCTTGGCTTCGTTATTTTTATTGGCTTTGGACCCAAGTTGAGTATTTCAGGCTTCTTGTCTTTTGAGGCACCTTACTTAAGTAGACGCTTCCAGCGTTCTTCAGCTTCTTGTAAGTCCTTCAGAAGTTCCTCCCAGGGTTTTTCCATTTAATTGTCCTGTCTAGCAGTGCTCTCCTATGTTGTGGGGTGGTGTCCTTATTTACAAAAAAAAAATTTTTGATATATACCAGCTAAGCATAAGCTATGTATGCTGATTATGTCTTCCTGGTGCTCTTTTAATTAGATTGTAGCAATTCATTTGCTGTTTATATCTAATTTAGAGCAGGATCGCCATGTAATGTATTATATGATAATACACGAGCGTTTGCTGATTGATCAAAGTATATTGATATTTTATTTAAAATCTCTTCAGCTTATATACTAAATTATTCTTACTTATTCTAATATACATACATTCATACATTTATACATTCATACATTTAGCTTATATTGCATTTAATAACTATACATTGTACCAGGCACACGTTTGAAGTTCAGTGCCATTTCGCTTTACTCATAGTAACAATTTATTTAAGTCAGCATAATTCAAACTATTTAGCAATAGCGAGCATTTACCGATAATTGTAAGAATATTATGTTACCGAAATTCCAGCGTTTATGGCTAAGTGTGTTTGCAATTAAAAATCGTCACTGACCTATATTAAGTTATTTCAATTTGTTTACATATTTTTTTTAGAATGTTATTGTTTTTTGTGAATATCAGATTGCTGTGACTGTTTGTTAAGGTTCATGCATATGTCGTACAATATATACACTACACCCCTACTCTTTCAGTTAAAATTACACAATTTTGTGATTATTTTTTTAAATTTTGTAATTTTATAAAACTTTTTGTTAATGTGCTGCCTGCGTGGTACAATGTTTACATTATCTTATATTATTATTACATTTTTTATATATAGGTAAATATTAAATTCTTATTGTATTTATTTATTTAGAAAAAAAAGTAGTGTGTTGTTTAAGTTGTACAATATTGGTTGACTAAAAATATTTTATTCTTACACTTAATAATTTTTATTTCTCATATTTCTTTAATAAATTTTTATGTACAGTTTTGATTTTTCCATTAATTTTTAATTCTACATTTACATTATCCATATTTATTATTTCGTAGGGACCATAATATGGTGATTCATATTTTCTTCTATTTTCATTTTTCATTAAAACTAAGTCTCCTATTCTAAGATCTGTTCTGTTAGTTTTATTATATGATTCTAATTCTCTCTTTTTATTTACTGCTTCTATAAACTTTCTAGCATTTTCTAGTGAATTTTTAATTCTAACTCTTAATTCACATGCGTAATTGTCTAAATTATAAGTTCTATTTTCATTATTCATTATTTCTTCACCTGGTAAGGTAGGTATTTTGCCAAATATTAATTCAACTGGTGTATAATTTGTGTCCACGTGAGGCGTTATATTGTATCCGAAAGAATAATAAGTTATCCAGTCATGCCAGTAGTCAGCATTCACGAATGACAAAAAGTATTCATTTAGAACTCTATGATTTCTTTCTACAGTACCGAGTGTTTCATGATGGTACGGTGTGGATATTTTATGTTCTATTTTTAGTAAAGTACATATTTCTTTCATTAATTCATTTACAAACTCTGTACCTCTGTCCGATTTTAGTGTTTTAAATATGCCATACTTCAATATTAAATTTTCTGTTAAACATTTTGCGATTGACTTGGCTTCCTTTGTTTCCATTGGTGCAGCTATTATGTATTTAGTTAATTCACATTGCATTGTTAATATATATCGATAGTTTCCAGAAGGTCGTAAAGGGCCAACTGTATCTATGACAATAGTGGAAAAACTATTTTTTGGTGTGTCTGTAATGCATAACGGTTCTTTGGCGTGTCTTATTTGTTTGTTTCTCTGACACAGATCACATTCTAAAACGTACTTCTTTATCATTTTGTACATATTTTTCCATATGTATTTTTGTTTCAATTTAATTAAAGTTTTTCTTACTCCGAAATGTCCTCCGCATGGTGTGCTGTGATACAATTTAATTAATTCATTTTTTCTGTTTTCATTTGTTATTCTTTGAGGGTTGTTATATAACATTATTTTTACATAAATTTTCTTTGCACGTGTCTAACTTTTCTTTAAACTTTTCTATACTTATTTTCTTGAATATTTCGTCACCTTTTTCTAGTCCGAATCTTACATAATTTGTTCTGCCTAAAACAGAAGGTAGTTTCTCCAGTATATTATCTAGATAATAAGGATTATCGCTACATCTGATGCGCATTTCATTTAGGGCAGAATCGTTTTCGATTTTCATTTCTTTTTCTGATTTTTCGAATATAAATTTCAATTTTCTTGCAAGCTTTATATCATTTATGGATGTACAATCCCAAACTTTGAGTTGATCAGGCTCATTAGGATCTGTATTACCATTCTTTTTATTTTTCTTGTATTTACCTAGGTTTTTGGTTTCCTCAATTTGTATCCTCTTTTTATTCATATTTCTTGTTATCACCAGCGATTTTTTTTACATTTTCATCAATTTTATTAGGAATCATTTCTTTTAACATTTCTGAATCTAATTCTATTCTTGACAATGCGTCTGCGTTAGTGTTATTACTTCCTTTTTTGTATATTATTTCAAAATTATAGTCTGACAATTCCATACGAATTCTAGTTAGCTTTGAATTTGGATTTTTATGTGAGAATAGTGAAATTAGTGGACGGTGGTCTGTGACTACAATAAATTTTCTGCCGTGTAGGTAGGGTCTAAAAAATTGCATTCCTTAATGTATACCAAGTAGTTCTTTTTCTATTACTGGCTTATTTCTTTCATGTTTGTTAAGTGATCGACTAGCAAAGGATATCGGTCTATCCGTTCCAATTTCTCCTTGTGACAGAACAGCTCCTAGTGCAAGATTAGATGCGTCTGTCATCAGTATGAATGGTTTGTCGAAATTCGGGTATTGTAGAATTGGTGGGCTTATCAGTTTTTTCTTTAATGTTTCAAAGGCAGTTTGACATTGTTCTGTCCGGTTGAATTTGATTCCCTTTTTTAATAGAGCATTTAAGCAATTCGTAATATCTGCAAAATTTTTAACAAATCGTCTATAATAATTACAAAAGGCCACGAATCTTCTAACCTCGTCTGCATTCTTTGGTATTGGATATCTTGTTATTGCTTCAAATTTTTCTGGATCTGGTTTTATTCCGTCTGCTGTTATTAAGTGTCCAAGGTATACTACTTCTGATTTCAAAAAGCAGCATTTATTAGCATTGAGTTTTAAGTTATATTGTTGTAGTCTGTTGAATACCTTAATGAGATTTTTATTATGATGTTTAAGACTACTTCCAAAGACTATTATATCGTCTACATACAAGAAAGCTTCACATTCTAGACCTGATAGAGCTATCGTCAACATACGTTGAAAACTGTTCGATGATATCTTCAAACCAAAAGGCAACCGTGTATATTGGTAATGTCCGTCAGATGTTGAAAATGCTGTGTATGGTCGAGATTCTTGTTCAAGTTCGATTTGGTGGAAAGAGCTTGTCATGTCTAGTGTCGAGAAATATTTTGCTCTACCCAATCTGTCAAGTATATCTTCCAAGCGAGTTAAAGGAAATTTATCATTGACAATTTTGTCGTTTAATTTTCTAAAATCTATAACTAATCTCCATTTTTGCAATTCTGTTTGACCCTTTTTTGGTACTAATAACAGTGGTGCATTGTATGGGCTTATGGATGGTTCTATAATGTTATTTTCCAACAGTTTATTTACTTGATGGTTTATTTATGTGGTTTGTGCATGTGGGAGACGGTAGGTTTTTATATATACGGGGTTATTGTCGTTTAATTCTATAGTTTGTTTATAAAAGTTATTAGTTGTTAGATATTCATTTTCTAGGTGGAATATATTTTGAAATTTTTTTAGTATTGTAATAATGTTTTCCTTGTCTTTACCACTCAAGTTTTTTAGGTCGAAGTTGCTTAGTAGTTTTTCAAATCTTTCTGATGTATGATGATTTTCGTGTTTATGGTTATTAATTGAAAGAATTTTGTACTTTTGTAGTGGAACTGTTTCTATTTTTAAATTTTTAATGTTTGCTATCTTGTCCGTAACGTTTATTATTCTAATATGTTGATATCCATTTTTTGGTACTATCGCGTTTGCTAGGTATACCCCTCTAACAATTTCTCTGTTTAATACTACTGCATCTTGTTCTAACTCAATACTAAATGGTAAAATTATTTCGCTTCTCTGAGGAACTATTATTTGATTAATTCTAAAAGTGTTATCATATATTGGAATAGTGACTTTTTCATTATTGTAGTTAAAAGTGAGTATATGTGAGTCGTAGTCTATATTACATCTGTGTTTTGTCAAAAAGTCTCGCCCAAGAATTCCGTCGGTGTTGATTGGAAAATTATTTTCCACCAATTGTATTTTGTGTCTAATTATTTCGTTATTTATGCAAATCTTAATAACTGTGGAGCCCAAAGATTTAATAATATTATCCGATATACCAGTCAAATTGCAATAATCATTTACATTCTCTTCATATCTATTAAGGAATTTTGTTTTACAGAGTGAAACATCTGCTCCTGTGTCTATTAAAAATGTCAGTTTGTTTTCTACATCCACTATTTTCAATTTTACATAATTTCTGAGGTTGGATGATATGCAATATATGTTTTTTGCTTCTAATATGTTCCCATTGGAGACTCCATCTGTGTGGTCTCCGGGATAGTCGAGTTTCCCTGATCTTGTATTTGGTTTATGTTACGGTTTGTATTATAGTAATTTTGTGTTCTTTGGTCATTATTCCATTGGTTTCGGTTGTTATTGTTTGCTCTATTATAGTTATTGTTGTTATTATTTGTTCTATTATTGTAGGTATTATTTGTTCTAATGTTATTATTGTTTTTGGTATTATTACGCTTTTTTGAAAAACATTCCTTTGAAAAGTGGTTAATTTGGCCACAATTATTACATCTCTTGCCTTCAGCGGGGCATCGATTCCTGTGAATACCACCACATTTTCTACATTTTTGTTGCTGTCTAGAATTAATGTATTGTGCTTTTTGATGAAATATTTGTTTCTGAGTTGCTCTTGCTGCAATTTGTTCTGCAATTTTGACAGTCTCAGAAAAAGTTTTCACTTGACTTGCATCAATTGTGGTTATGATTTTGGGGATCTTTAAGTCCATTCATAAAAGCATTGAATGCTATTTTGCTATTTGTACTTATTATTATTTCTATTATTTTCTCCTTCTTCTGATATTTGTATTTCGTTTAAATCTGCCATGAGGTTTTCTATCTTAGTAGCAAACCCTAGTACATTGGCATCTTTTTGAGTCGTGTTATTAATTTCATTTAATAACGTGTTTGAAGTTTTCGCTGGTTTATAGTTGGTTTTCAATTTTTCTATTAGTTCAGTAATATTTGTAGGCACGGATATTTATTTTAATCTATTTTGTACGCGCAAGTCTATTCTTGATCTAAAAATGAAATTAAAGAAAGATGTACTTTTTTCAGTTGGTATTGTCAATGAAACTGTTTCTAAATTTGTTATGAAATCATTTAGTTCGTTAGGTCTACCAGTGAATTTAGGTACTAACTTCGTTATTAATGATAATTCATTGATGTCCAAGTTTGCCATTATTGAGCTTTTGTTTTGAATGTTTTTTCTTTTTAAATGTTGTTCCAATAAATATATTGCTTCTTTTTTTAATGTTTCAAATTAATTACTTATGTTTGGCTCTTCTTCCAATGTCAAACAAGTTTCAAATTTCTTTTGTAAATTTTGTATTTCTATCTTTTTTTCATTTATTGTGTCCTCAGTGTATGGTCTTCCTAATGATTTCTTAGCGTTAATAATAATCTGTTCTAATGAATTAATGTATTCCATTTGTATGAACAATTAAATTTTTTTTTTTTTTTTTTTAAGACATTGTTTCAAATATTAATTTCATGGTTTTTAAAAATAGTATAAATGACAATTGGTGAAAAACAAAAATTATAATTAGTATTAATAAATTTTTAATGTTAAGGTCAGTCATCATAAAAAAAAATTTTTCAGAATGTTGTGTATATAATATATATATATATATATATATTTTTTTTTTAACAAAATTAATCTTAAACTTTTTCTTCTTCTTGTTTTTGTTCTTGTAGATTTTTTTATTTTTATTATGGGTCAAGATTTTCCCCAGTTTATTAGTTTTATCATTTATGTTTGCTGCAAAGTTCTCTAATTCTTGAATTTCTTTGTTAATGTAATCATTTATCAAGTATGTAATAGCAATAAGAATTAAAATTGTTATCAAAGTAAATTTCATATTTCGGATATTGAAAATTGTTAAATAATTATTTATTATTGTTCTTTTTTTTTTCTTAATAATCTTCAATTCGTTTTTTAAAATTGCAATATCCCGTTGTATTTTGGTAAGTTCATGCTCTTTGGCGTATGTCGCTTGATGTATGAGACATCTAATTTGTACTTTTATTTTGTTTCGTCTTCCGCCTCTTGATTTTCCAATATTTGGTAGGGGGAAGATTTCGTACTTCGGTTCTGTTCTTGGCTTCGTTATTTTTATTGGCTTTGGACCCAAGTTGAGTATTTCAGGCTTCTTGTCTTTTGAGGCACCTTACTTAAGTAGACGCTTCCAGCGTTCTTCAGCTTCTTGTAAGTCCTTCAGAAGTTCCTCCCAGGGTTTTTCCATTTAATTGTCCTGTCTAGCAGTGCTCTCCTATGTTGTGGGGTGGTGTCCTTATTTACAAAAAAAAAATTTTTGATATATACCAGCTAAGCATAAGCTATGTATGCTGATTATGTCTTCCTGGTGCTCTTTTAATTAGATTGTAGCAATTCATTTGCTGTTTATATCTAATTTAGAGCAGGATCGCCATGTAATGTATTATATGATAATACACGAGCGTTTGCTGATTGATCAAAGTATATTGATATTTTATTTAAAATCTCTTCAGCTTATATACTAAATTATTCTTACTTATTCTAATATACATACATTCATACATTTATACATTCATACATTTAGCTTATATTGCATTTAATAACTATACATTGTACCAGGCACACGTTTGAAGTTCAGTGCCATTTCGCTTTACTCATAGTAACAATTTATTTAAGTCAGCATAATTCAAACTATTTAGCAATAGCGAGCATTTACCGATAATTGTAAGAATATTATGTTACCGAAATTCCAGCGTTTATGGCTAAGTGTGTTTGCAATTAAAAATCGTCACTGACCTATATTAAGTTATTTCAATTTGTTTACATATTTTTTTTAGAATGTTATTGTTTTTTGTGAATATCAGATTGCTGTGACTGTTTGTTAAGGTTCATGCATATGTCGTACAATATATACACTACACCCCTACTCTTTCAGTTAAAATTACACAATTTTGTGATTATTTTTTTAAATTTTGTAATTTTATAAAACTTTTTGTTAATGTGCTGCCTGTGTGGTACAATGTTTACATTATCTTATATTATTATTACATTTTTTATATATAGGTAAATATTAAATTCTTATTGTATTTATTTATTTAGAAAAAAAAGTAGTGTGTTGTTTAAGTTGTACAATATTGGTTGACTAAAAATATTTTATTCTTACACTTAATAATTTTTATTTCTCATATTTCTTTAATAAATTTTTATGTACAGTTTTGATTTTTCCATTAATTTTTAATTCTACATTTACATTATCCATATTTATTATTTCGTAGGGACCATAATATGGTGATTCATATTTTCTTCTATTTTCATTTTTCATTAAAACTAAGTCTCCTATTCTAAGATCTGTTCTGTTAGTTTTATTATATGATTCTAATTCTCTCTTTTTATTTACTGCTTCTATAAACTTTCTAGCATTTTCTAGTGAATTTTTAATTCTAACTCTTAATTCACATGCGTAATTGTCTAAATTATAAGTTCTATTTTCATTATTCATTATTTCTTCACCTGGTAAGGTAGGTATTTTGCCAAATATTAATTCAACTGGTGTATAATTTGTGTCCACGTGAGGCGTTATATTGTATCCGAAAGAATAATAAGTTATCCAGTCATGCCAGTAGTCAGCATTCACGAATGACAAAAAGTATTCATTTAGAACTCTATGATTTCTTTCTACAGTACCGAGTGTTTCATGATGGTACGGTGTGGATATTTTATGTTCTATTTTTAGTAAAGTACATATTTCTTTCATTAATTCATTTACAAACTCTGTACCTCTGTCCGATTTTAGTGTTTTAAATATGCCATACTTCAATATTAAATTTTCTGTTAAACATTTTGCGATTGACTTGGCTTCCTTTGTTTCCATTGGTGCAGCTATTATGTATTTAGTTAATTCACATTGCATTGTTAATATATATCGATAGTTTCCAGAAGGTCGTAAAGGGCCAACTGTATCTATGACAATAGTGGAAAAACTATTTTTTGGTGTGTCTGTAATGCATAACGGTTCTTTGGCGTGTCTTATTTGTTTGTTTCTCTGACACAGATCACATTCTAAAACGTACTTCTTTATCATTTTGTACATATTTTTCCATATGTATTTTTGTTTCAATTTAATTAAAGTTTTTCTTACTCCGAAATGTCCTCCGCATGGTGTGCTGTGATACAATTTAATTAATTCATTTTTTCTGTTTTCATTTGTTATTCTTTGAGGGTTGTTATATAACATTATTTTTACATAAATTTTCTTTGCACGTGTCTAACTTTTCTTTAAACTTTTCTATACTTATTTTCTTGAATATTTCGTCACCTTTTTCTAGTCCGAATCTTACATAATTTGTTCTGCCTAAAACAGAAGGTAGTTTCTCCAGTATATTATCTAGATAATAAGGATTATCGCTACATCTGATGCGCATTTCATTTAGGGCAGAATCGTTTTCGATTTTCATTTCTTTTTCTGATTTTTCGAATATAAATTTCAATTTTCTTGCAAGCTTTATATCATTTATGGATGTACAATCCCAAACTTTGAGTTGATCAGGCTCATTAGGATCTGTATTACCATTCTTTTTATTTTTCTTGTATTTACCTAGGTTTTTGGTTTCCTCAATTTGTATCCTCTTTTTATTCATATTTCTTGTTATCACCAGCGATTTTTTTTACATTTTCATCAATTTTATTAGGAATCATTTCTTTTAACATTTCTGAATCTAATTCTATTCTTGACAATGCGTCTGCGTTAGTGTTATTACTTCCTTTTTTGTATATTATTTCAAAATTATAGTCTGACAATTCCATACGAATTCTAGTTAGCTTTGAATTTGGATTTTTATGTGAGAATAGTGAAATTAGTGGACGGTGGTCTGTGACTACAATAAATTTTCTGCCGTGTAGGTAGGGTCTAAAAAATTGCATTCCTTAATGTATACCAAGTAGTTCTTTTTCTATTACTGGCTTATTTCTTTCATGTTTGTTAAGTGATCGACTAGCAAAGGATATCGGTCTATCCGTTCCAATTTCTCCTTGTGACAGAACAGCTCCTAGTGCAAGATTAGATGCGTCTGTCATCAGTATGAATGGTTTGTCGAAATTCGGGTATTGTAGAATTGGTGGGCTTATCAGTTTTTTCTTTAATGTTTCAAAGGCAGTTTGACATTGTTCTGTCCGGTTGAATTTGATTCCCTTTTTTAATAGAGCATTTAAGCAATTCGTAATATCTGCAAAATTTTTAACAAATCGTCTATAATAATTACAAAAGGCCACGAATCTTCTAACCTCGTCTGCATTCTTTGGTATTGGATATCTTGTTATTGCTTCAAATTTTTCTGGATCTGGTTTTATTCCGTCTGCTGTTATTAAGTGTCCAAGGTATACTACTTCTGATTTCAAAAAGCAGCATTTATTAGCATTGAGTTTTAAGTTATATTGTTGTAGTCTGTTGAATACCTTAATGAGATTTTTATTATGATGTTTAAGACTACTTCCAAAGACTATTATATCGTCTACATACAAGAAAGCTTCACATTCTAGACCTGATAGAGCTATCGTCAACATACGTTGAAAACTGTTCGATGATATCTTCAAACCAAAAGGCAACCGTGTATATTGGTAATGTCCGTCAGATGTTGAAAATGCTGTGTATGGTCGAGATTCTTGTTCAAGTTCGATTTGGTGGAAAGAGCTTGTCATGTCTAGTGTCGAGAAATATTTTGCTCTACCCAATCTGTCAAGTATATCTTCCAAGCGAGTTAAAGGAAATTTATCATTGACAATTTTGTCGTTTAATTTTCTAAAATCTATAACTAATCTCCATTTTTGCAATTCTGTTTGACCCTTTTTTGGTACTAATAACAGTGGTGCATTGTATGGGCTTATGGATGGTTCTATAATGTTATTTTCCAACAGTTTATTTACTTGATGGTTTATTTATGTGGTTTGTGCATGTGGGAGACGGTAGGTTTTTATATATACGGGGTTATTGTCGTTTAATTCTATAGTTTGTTTATAAAAGTTATTAGTTGTTAGATATTCATTTTCTAGGTGGAATATATTTTGAAATTTTTTTAGTATTGTAATAATGTTTTCCTTGTCTTTACCACTCAAGTTTTTTAGGTCGAAGTTGCTTAGTAGTTTTTCAAATCTTTCTGATGTATGATGATTTTCGTGTTTATGGTTATTAATTGAAAGAATTTTGTACTTTTGTAGTGGAACTGTTTCTATTTTTAAATTTTTAATGTTTGCTATCTTGTCCGTAACGTTTATTATTCTAATATGTTGATATCCATTTTTTGGTACTATCGCGTTTGCTAGGTATACCCCTCTAACAATTTCTCTGTTTAATACTACTGCATCTTGTTCTAACTCAATACTAAATGGTAAAATTATTTCGCTTCTCTGAGGAACTATTATTTGATTAATTCTAAAAGTGTTATCATATATTGGAATAGTGACTTTTTCATTATTGTAGTTAAAAGTGAGTATATGTGAGTCGTAGTCTATATTACATCTGTGTTTTGTCAAAAAGTCTCGCCCAAGAATTCCGTCGGTGTTGATTGGAAAATTATTTTCCACCAATTGTATTTTGTGTCTAATTATTTCGTTATTTATGCAAATCTTAATAACTGTGGAGCCCAAAGATTTAATAATATTATCCGATATACCAGTCAAATTGCAATAATCATTTACATTCTCTTCATATCTATTAAGGAATTTTGTTTTACAGAGTGAAACATCTGCTCCTGTGTCTATTAAAAATGTCAGTTTGTTTTCTACATCCACTATTTTCAATTTTACATAATTTCTGAGGTTGGATGATATGCAATATATGTTTTTTGCTTCTAATATGTTCCCATTGGAGACTCCATCTGTGTGGTCTCCGGGATAGTCGAGTTTCCCTGATCTTGTATTTGGTTTATGTTACGGTTTGTATTATAGTAATTTTGTGTTCTTTGGTCATTATTCCATTGGTTTCGGTTGTTATTGTTTGCTCTATTATAGTTATTGTTGTTATTATTTGTTCTATTATTGTAGGTATTATTTGTTCTAATGTTATTATTGTTTTTGGTATTATTACGCTTTTTTGAAAAACATTCCTTTGAAAAGTGGTTAATTTGGCCACAATTATTACATCTCTTGCCTTCAGCGGGGCATCGATTCCTGTGAATACCACCACATTTTCTACATTTTTGTTGCTGTCTAGAATTAATGTATTGTGCTTTTTGATGAAATATTTGTTTCTGAGTTGCTCTTGCTGCAATTTGTTCTGCAATTTTGACAGTCTCAGAAAAAGTTTTCACTTGACTTGCATCAATTGTGGTTATGATTTTGGGGATCTTTAAGTCCATTCATAAAAGCATTGAATGCTATTTTGCTATTTGTACTTATTATTATTTCTATTATTTTCTCCTTCTTCTGATATTTGTATTTCGTTTAAATCTGCCATGAGGTTTTCTATCTTAGTAGCAAACCCTAGTACATTGGCATCTTTTTGAGTCGTGTTATTAATTTCATTTAATAACGTGTTTGAAGTTTTCGCTGGTTTATAGTTGGTTTTCAATTTTTCTATTAGTTCAGTAATATTTGTAGGCACGGATATTTATTTTAATATATTTTGTACGCGCAAGTCTATTCTTGATCTAAAAATGAAATTAAAGAAAGATGTACTTTTTTCAGTTGGTATTGTCAATGAAACTGTTTCTAAATTTGTTATGAAATCATTTAGTTCGTTAGGTCTACCAGTGAATTTAGGTACTAACTTCGTTATTAATGATAATTCATTGATGTCCAAGTTTGCCATTATTGAGCTTTTGTTTTGAATGTTTTTTCTTTTTAAATGTTGTTCCAATAAATATATTGCTTCTTTTTTTAATGTTTCAAATTAATTACTTATGTTTGGCTCTTCTTCCAATGTCAAACAAGTTTCAAATTTCTTTTGTAAATTTTGTATTTCTATCTTTTTTTCATTTATTGTGTCCTCAGTGTATGGTCTTCCTAATGATTTCTTAGCATTAATAATAATCTGTTCTAATGAATTAATGTATTCCATTTGTATGAACAATTAAATTTTTTTTTTTTTTTTTTTTAAGACATTGTTTCAAATATTAATTTCATGGTTTTTAAAAATAGTATAAATGACAATTGGTGAAAAACAAAAATTATAATTAGTATTAATAAATTTTTAATGTTAAGGTCAGTCATCATAAAAAAAAATTTTTCAGAATGTTGTGTATATAATATATATATATATATATATATATATATATATATATATATATATATATATATATATATATATATATATATATATATATATATATATATATATATTTTTTTTTTAACAAAATTAATCTTAAACTTTTTCTTCTTCTTGTTTTTGTTCTTGTAGATTTTTTTATTTTTATTATGGGTCAAGATTTTCCCCAGTTTATTAGTTTTATCATTTATGTTTGCTGCAAAGTTCTCTAATTCTTGAATTTCTTTGTTAATGTAATCATTTATCAAGTATGTAATAGCAATAAGAATTAAAATTGTTATCAAAGTAAATTTCATATTTCGGATATTGAAAATTGTTAAATAATTATTTATTATTGTTCTTTTTTTTTTCTTAATAATCTTCAATTCGTTTTTTAAAATTGCAATATCCCGTTGTATTTTGGTAAGTTCATGCTCTTTGGCGTATGTCGCTTGATGTATGAGACATCTAATTTGTACTTTTATTTTGTTTCGTCTTCCGCCTCTTGATTTTCCAATATTTGGTAGGGGGAAGATTTCGTACTTCGCTTCTGTTCTTGGCTTCGTTATTTTTATTGGCTTTGGACCCAAGTTGAGTATTTCAGGCTTCTTGTCTTTTGAGGCACCTTCCTTAAGTAGACGCTTCCAGCGTTCTTCAGCTTCTTGTAAGTCCTTCAGAAGTTCCTCCCAGGGTTTTCCATTTAATTGTCCTGTCTAGCAGTGCTCTTCTATGTTGTGGGGTGGTGTCCTTATTTACAAAAAAAATTTTTTGATATATACCAGCTAAGCATAAGCTATGTATGCTGATTATATCTTCCTGGTGCTCTTTTAATTAGATTGTAGCAATTCATTTGCTGTTTATATCTAATTTAGAGCAGGATCGCCATGTAATGTATTAAATGATAATACACGAGCGTTTGCTGATTGATCAAAGTATATTGATATTTTATTTAAAATCTCTTCAGCTTATATACTAAATTATTCTTACTTATTCTAATATACATACATTCATACATTTATACATTCATACATTTATACATTCATACATTTAGCTTATATTGCATTTAATAACTATAAATTGTACCAGGCACACGTTTGAAGTTCAGTGCCATTTCGCTTTACTCATAGTAACAATTTATTTAAGTCAGCATAATTCAAACTATTTAGCAATAGCGAGCATTGACCGATAATTGTAAGGATATTATGTTACCGAAATACCAGCGTTTATGGCTAAGTGTGTTTGCAATTAAAAATCGTCACTGACCTATCATAACAAGACGTTGACTTTAAGTTATTTCAATTTGTTTACATATTTTTTTTTTTAGAATATTATTGTTTTTTGTGAATATCAGATTGCTGTGACTGTTTGTTAAGGTTCATGCATATGTCGTACAATATATACACTATATACATGATCTAATATTATATTAATATTGTTAAATACGACCACAGTATTATTTAATGCAATAATACTATTTTGTTTTTTAATCATATATTTATTGTAGAAACAGCTGTGCGTTAAATTCGAAATAAAAATAAATTAATATTATTGACATAAAATGTATATATAGAAATGTGTACTTACACGACATACAGACATGTCTGTATAAAGAGACACACAAATGTTTATATATTTTTATTGGCCAACCCTTTTGTTTATACTTTATTTATCTATTAATTTATTTAACACCACCCGTGCACTAGTGATAGCTTGCATACGAAATACCGAACTGACAGATGTTTCTGAAACAGATTTTTTTTAAACTTAAAATGGCATCGTTTTGGAGAACATTATATTTTTATTTACATCATATTATTTTTAAATAATAATACAGATTATGTTGTAGTCATAAATTTTTAACAAAACTGTATTGTTAAACTCTAACCATATCACACTTTTTTATGGATGTGATAATGTAATTATTAAATTCAAACATTACTCTGTTTATCGTAACGAAATAAATGTTTAAAATAACAATAACTAGTTTTCAACGAACACACATTTGTTTCAGAGAACATAATATTGTTTTTTCAACCATTCTTCAACCATATCTTATCTTTGCGTGTAGACTAAAAATATATGGACCGTACATAATTTTTTTAGCAGGGGAGCTGCTTCTCCAGGTCTCTTATTGACAAATAAAGAATTTTCATGAAACTTATTTCACGAAAAAAATGCTTAATGTAAATTAGGTATTAGTATATAAACGGAATATTTTTTTCTTTTGTGTATAATTAATTGCATTAGTTGTTAATCTGATTTCTTAAATTAAATTTTAAATAATCGATTCACTGTTTCTCTTAAAATGACGAACAAAATGTCTTAGTTCGTTTTTAATTATTTTACCAAACAAATGTTTCATTAAATAAAACCTCCCTTATCAAAATCCTAAAAAAAAATAATTTTATTAATATTTTTTATTGCACAGCAGTGCGCTTATTTGAAGCAAGAAATTATGAATATGAACTTCGCATATTGTATGGGGAATATTTACACACACATGTATGAAAATGTATGAATATATATTATCATATATGTCCATATACCCTCATTTTTCGGATCCAATACATATTTTTTTTAGCTGGGTAAGACATTTTGTTCGTCATTTTAAGAGAAAATGTGAATCGATTATTTAAAAAACACGAAACTCATATTATTACATAAAATTTAATTTAAGAAACCAGATTAAAAACTAATGCAATTAATTCTACATAAAAGAAAAAAATAATCCGTTTTTATACTAACACTAGCTTATAATATAATTTTTTGCAGTAATATAAACTGTGTTTCTTAAAAATATCTGGAGTATACCATTATTTTTTATAAAATTAATGACAGAATTATCCATTTGATTAATTGATTTATTAAATAGTCCCACAATATATAAAATCCTACAAGAATTATTTTTTTTGTTACACGAATTTTTTTGGTTGCACGAGTTTTTATTTTTAAACGTTGAGGCTCTTCGCATATAAACTTTGCATACTGTATGTAATATCTAATAGAATTTCATTTCACCAGTGATAAAAATGAGAGAAAAAAATCGAGTTAATGGAATTAAAATTTTTTTGATAGCAAATACGATCTTACACAGAAAAAATTATTCCCAAAAAAATTTTAAACAAATATTTGTTTGAAATCAAACTTAGTTTCAGTAAATATTCTGTTCCATTAAATTAATTTGTACCAGAAAACTGTGTACCCAGCTAAAAAAAAATATGTATGGAACATATATGATATCCCATATATAGTTCGGATCCGAAAAATGAGGGTATATGGACATATATGATTATATACACTCCGTTAACATAGGATAGCCTCAATTGAAATTTTAGAGAATAGTAGACATTTTCGCGATTCCTTAAAAAAATAGCAAATATGTTTTTAAGTCATTTTTAAGAGGATACTCTGTTGCTTTATTGACAAAAATTCCAAACATTAAGTGGACTTTCATAATAGTTTTCGTAAACAGCATGAGAAATTTTAATATTTCAGTGTTAACATATATTAGCCTCAGTGATGAATTTTCAATTAATCTTTGATGTTTATGCCAAAATACCTTTAAGTGCAATAGAAAAACGTTTTATTTGCACAAAGAAAAAGTATTAGGAAAAAGCCGTCGCTTAATTCCACGGAAATCGCTAAAATTGAAACGTATCACGATCTAGGTCTTTTAAACCGCGCTATTGGCGGAAAACTTCGTCGCAGCGCAAAAGTTATAAGCAATTACATGAAGAATGCATCAGAGTATTCCAAATGGTACAAAGGAAAAACTTACAAGACGTTTTCACCTCGATATAGACGCAAAATTCTCTAAAAGTCTAAAGTAGAATTAGAGCTGCAGTCGGAGTTAGTGTCAGTAAAATAACTATTGATAATGTTATACAAACCACGGAGTACTTGAAGCATCTAAATCATCAAAAAAAAAGCCGCAATTCAGTTCTCGTGGTACCTTCATAGCGAACAGTCGATTAGCGGAATTTTTCTTACTTACAAAAAATTAAACAAACAAAAAATATTCGTAGTACATATTATTCGTAATAGGTACATACTGTCTTTAATAAATAAGCTTTATGCTTTGCTAATATTTTTACATAGTAAAAATAACAAAAACAAAAAAAACCGCAAACAAAAAAAAATTAAACAGTGATATTGAGGAATAATATATATGTGTACCTCTAAACAAATAAACAATCATAAATAACAAAAACAAAAAAAAACCGCAAACAAAAAAAAAAATACACAAACGAATATCCCTTGAGGATATTCTTTGTATGAGTGCCTCAAATACAAAAAAAATTTGAAGTGAGTTCTAACGGCAGAAATGCTTATTTTACTGTGAGTTCTGAAACTCTTAATGAAAAAAATATAAATAATAAATCTGATGAAAGTCTTTTTTTAACGTCAAAGCCAATTTTTCGTCAGCGATCAACTTCGCTTTGTCCAATGCCAAATAGTAATGATGCATTAACATTACAGTTGCCTAGTATTTCTTCATATAAGCCAGTAATATCATCCCCTTCAGGCTCGTGTTCATCACTTAACAAAGTTATCACTACAGTTAACAGCGGCTCGAAACTCAAGGTACAAGTCGGAATGGACAGATATATAACCGTGGTAAAGCGTGGGTGAAGCCCGAATTCTTAAAAAATTTATCTGCTCCAAAAATGTCTAGGGATAACAGCGCAGCCTCAACTAATCGCCAAAACCGCTTTAAAATTTTGCAAGATGACAACGACAAACCCGAGGTATCCTCGAATAAAATATCCAAGCCGCCACCAATCTATTTGAGACAAAAAATTCAAATGCCCTTATTAAAAAATTAATTTCGGTCATTGGTGAGAATAAATTTCACATTGTTCCAATAAAACGTGGCAACATCGATGAAACTAAAGTCCAAATTTATGACGAAAAAGATTTCCGCAAAATGGTTGCTGAATTTGAAAAAAATAAAACAAGCTTCTACACATATCAGCTTAAGAGCGCTAAAGGCACGCAGATCGTATTGAAGGGCATAGATTCTTATGTTGTTCCCGAAGAAATAAAAGATGCACTCGTCCTCCAGGGGTTTAAGGTAAAAAATATGTCCAATATAATAAACAGAGAGAAGATTCCCCAACCCCTATTTCGTGTTGAACTTGATTGAGCCTAATCATATAAAATTGAAAAAAAAATGAGACGCATCCAATTTATAATTTGAAATACCTCTTGTACCGAAAAATCACAGTTGAAGAGGCACATAAGCGTTCAGGTCCTGTACAGTGCCATAATTGCCAAGAATATGACCATACAAAAACATACTGCAATTTACCCTCTGTTTGTGTTGTGTGCGGCGAATTACACGGCACTGCTAGTTGCAATAAGCCAAAAGATCAAAGTGATAAAAAATGCAGTAATTGTGGAGATAATCACACCGCTAAGTACAGAGGTTGTCCTGTGTACTCTTTCGTAAAGAAGACTATTGTGCAAAAACCTAAATTAGCTCCAGCTCAATCAGCAAACGCTTACTCTGCCACTTTTGCGCAAATGAGCCAACCAGTTACTTCCCGTGTATCGTATGCAGATGCTGCTAAGACAAATTCAATTCCCACACAAAATGTTTCCCCGCCAAATAATTCAAAAAATACTGACGCAAGCTTTAATTTTAATCGCCTTGAAGCTACTATTGAAAATCTGGTGCAAACTATAAACAATTTTACAACAAATGTGACTAGCATGATGCAAGAAATGCTGCGAATGCAGAATACTCTGCTTCAAGCATTAATTAATAAGCCATGAACACGTTAACAATATGTTTCTGGAACGCAAACGGCATTCGCCAACATAAAAATGAACTTGAGCACTTCCTCACGGAAAAAAATATTGATGTAATGTTAGTATCTGAGACTCATTTGACTTCGAGAAGTCTTTTTAAAATTTATGGCTACACTATATATGTATGATACAAAGGACCCTAGAGGAAGGGCTTGCGGTGGATCAGCAATTCTAATAAAGTCAAGACTCAAGCAATATGTTCTTGACAACATTTGTGAAGAACACCTACAAGCAACAAATATTGGCATTGAAAGTTTTTGTACAAATTTTGTTATATCATCAATTTACTCCCCTCACACATTTTCAATCACTGAGAATCAATATGAGGATTTCTACAAATCTCTTGGACCTTGTTTTGTAGCAGCTGGCGACTACAACGCTAAGCATACGTTCTGGGGTTCGCGTCTTATTACCCCCAGAGGTCGAGCATTGTTCAACACTATTTCAAAAATGGGCTTGGATGTCATTTCGAGTGGGGAGCCCACTTATTGGCCTACTGACATACAAAAAATTCCGGATGTTATAGATTTTGGCGTAATAAAAAATATCTCTAGGGATTTAATTCAAGTTCAAGCTTCTCTTGATCATTCGTCCGATCACTCTCCGACGATCATTACAATTTGTAGTCCATTAAGAAGTAACTTACCTGACCCATATGTGAAGATGATCAATCGTGTTAATTGGCTGGGGTTCAAAAAATATCTCAGTAGTCATTGTCCGGAAAACATTACGCTTAGAACATCCGATGATATTGAATCTAACATTGCCAATCTCAGCGAGAATATTAAACAGGCTGCTGAACATGCCATTATCTCCCATCCGCAGACTGGGTTTAATAAAATTTATTCTACAGACATTGAACGTCTCGTACGTGAAAAAAGAAGAGCTAGAAGGGAATGGCAACAGCACAGATCACCACAAAATAAAATTAGAATTAAAGAGTGCACTAAGCGACTCCAAGAGTTGCTTGCGTCTGAAAAAACTGCATCTCTTAAAAATTATCTGGAAGGTCTTGATGTCACACCAGCGTCTAATTACTCTTTGTGGCGCGCTGCTAGAAAGCTTAAAACACCCATTGAGTATAAGCCACCTCTACGCACATCTACCGGAAGTTGGGCAAGAAGCGATACTGAAAAAGGTAAAATATTTGCTGAGCACTTAAAATCCGTGTTTACGCCAAACATATGTACTGGTGTTGCTGATTTGCCGAATGTAGTCGCTCTACCCCCTCAACATATAAAGTTTAAGACGCGTGATTTACAAAAATTAATTGCCGAACTCAACCCGAAGAAAGCTCCGGGTATTGATGGAATTAGTAACCAGATGCTTATGAACTTGCCTCGTATTGCAATGAGAATCCTATTATTCATATTTAATGCCATTTTACGACTGGAGTATTATCCACACAGCTGGAAGCTTGCCAAGGTTAAAATGATTCCAAAGCCGGGTAAAGATCTAACCAAGGCTGAGTCATATAGGCCAATAAGTCTACTATCAACTATGTCAAAGCTTTTCGAAAAACTGCTCAAAACAAAATTGTCCCCAATTCTAATTAGTAGTGGGTGCATACCAGACCATCAATTTGGTTTTAGAAGCCAGCATAGCACCATTGAACAAACTCACAGAGTGGTTCAATTTATAAGAAGAACTTTTGAGGAAAAAAAGTATTGTTCTGCGCTCTTTATTAACGTTTCCCAGGCATTTGATAAAGTGTGGCATGAAGGCCTAATTTTAAAATTGAAGACTTACTTACCAATAAACATTTTAAATCTTTTGGAAAGTTACATTATTTCCCGTAAGTTCACTGTTGTGGAAGGAGACTTTACGAGTAGGCCTGAAACTATTTCATCCGGTGTGCCAGAGGGGAGCATACTGGGACCAGTTTTATATTTGATTTATACTTGTGATATGCCTGTGAGCAGTAGTATCCATACTTCCACATTTGCCGACGATACAGCCTGCCGTAGTATGCACGAAAACCCTGATGACGCATCCCGCAAACTCCAGGAACACATGAGCCAGATGGAGCTTTGGTTAAACTTATGGAGAATTAAAGTCAATGAACAAAAGTGTGTCCATATAACGTTCACCCTAAGAAGAGATACTTGCTCCCACATTCGGATTAACAATCAAGTTGTTCCTCAACATTCACATGTGAAATATCTTGGTATACACCTTGATCGACGACTTACATGGAAACACCACATTGACTCTAAGTTAACTCAAATGAAACTTAAATTAACTCAGGTACATTGGCTGATTGGTAGAAATTCAACACTTAGCCTAGACTGCAAACTTTTAATATACAAGTCGCTTTTAAAGCCAATATGGTGTTACGGAATTCAACTATGGGGCACTGCTTCAGCTTCAAATGTAGAGAAAATTCAACGAAGGCAAAATAAAATTTTACGCATGATAACATCGGCTCCATGGTACATCAAAAATTCAAATATACATCGCGATTTGAATATGCCACTAGTGGCTGAAGAAATTGTAAAATACGCAGGCAAATATCTAACAAAACTCGAGTCACATCCTAATCCGCTTGCTCGTAATATTTTGAACTTTACTGGGCACATCCGCTTAAAAAAGAGAGATACACGGGCTCTAATATTCAACACTTTAGATGATGAAGCTGCTTGAAAACACTTTTTTCTTTTTGTTGCTTATCACTACTTATGTATTATTAATAAATATCACTAAGCTTATGTCCGACATTGTTCGGGCCTAATAATTTTTTTTATAGATTTAAGATTTGAATACTTATTGTTATTTCATATTTGAAGATACAATAAATATAAAAACATGCATTTAAAAATAATATACTTACATATGTATTTACCAAAGGTAAATCAATAATTGTACACAACAATCATTTCTTACATTCCGTTTCATTAGAATTTACGTTAAATAGCTGATGTTAATAACAATCTCTACCCAAGTAGATAGACTAGGGTGCTGATGAAGTGCGTTGCTGCACAGAAAAATTTCGGTATTGCCCCCAGCTTAAAAGTCTAATTTAATTTTTCTTCTCTTCTTTAGAAACTCACATTAATTAATAAAAAATATTTTATTCAATAAAAGAATTGAAATTACTGAACTTAATCCTGACTAAAAATTATTTCTGATTTTATTTTTTATGTTTAAAGAGTTTGAAGAGATGAATAAAATATGTAATTTACGAGCAATGAAAATATTTGAAGGTTAGAGAAATTGAAGCGTAAGATATTTAGGATTGTCAAAGGGAATTAGAGATGTGTGATTATGGGAGAAAATGTTATAATCATGCGTATATTTATGTATATTTTTACAATAACTTGAGCGTTGGCAGATGGGTAGATATAAAAAAGCAGGCGTGTAATGCTCAGTATACATCTGGCATTTCTTGCTATTTCATTTTGTGGTGTCATTTTTAAAATCTGTTCAACATCTTTCATATTATGTTTTTTTATATGGAAAGCAATGTCACACAACAAAAAATAACGGAAATGACAAAGGCTGTCACTGGTACGCACTGTTGCAATGTCACAATATGTCAAAGTGTATACTCGGCATTAGTTTTTTATAATATTGTTTTGAGCTGGTGGACATGAAAAGGAATTTTAGAAAGAAATTATGTATGCTGATGAGATCAATGTTTTTTTGTTGGTTTTATTTAGTTTTGTTTTTATTTATTTTTTGTTTTATGTGCAAAGAGGCTGACATTTGTCTTTGTATATTGAACAAACCATACATATCGCACATTCAGTTCAATAGTGACATATCTCAAAAAATTCGTTTTTTGAGTTAATAATGCAGAATAATAATGCATTTCGTATTTTATCTTGCATACAAATTTCATATAAATAGCTTTTACTTTCACCTCCTGAGAGAAGAATTTTTGTTCATGCCTTCATTGAGTTGTATGTAAATTGAAAACTTTAAACGTGTTTTTTGCAAAACTAGTTTTTTTGAGTTATGACACTTTTGAAATGGATATGCAATATGTATGTACATACTTACATACATAAGTATATGCAAATAAATTAATGAAAAGCAGTTTTGTATATTTTTTAATCTACATGTTTATTTAAAAAAATCGTAAATATATGTATGTTGTAACAATGTAAGAATATAATATTAAATACATTTTTAGTTATTTTCCTGATAAAGTAAATATGCATTTCTTAGATGGTTTGTACGTTACGATTAAATTTTGTTTTGTTGTAATCTCGTCGGTGTGAAAGCACAAAAACCCTTTTGTAAAAGCTCAAGCTCTTATGTAAAGGCATTTTGTGATAGCTCTTCTGAAAAAGCTCTTACATTGTGCATATTGCTTGAACGTAATTCGTCAGGTAGCGTCTGGTTTTCAGATCAGCTTATCAGGTATCAGATCTAATTATCAGACACCTGGTTTTTTAGCTGGTGGACATGGAAAGTTATTTTAGAAAGAAATTATGTATGCTTGTTGGAATCTATGAATGTTTTTGTTGTTAGTTTTATTTTAGTTTGATTTTTAGTTTTTTATGTTTAAGGAATTTGAAGAGATGAATAAAATATGTTTGTAATTTATGAGCAATGAACTTATTTGATGGTTGGAGGATTTTGTATGTGTATGCTTTTCTAATGCCTATAGAAAATCATGAAAATGATTTTTCGTAATGCCGACGGGAAAACGTGAAAATTAATTCTTTCTAATGCCGACGGGAAAACATGATTATTATTTTTTTCTTTCTTTCCAAATGCCGACGGGAAAACGTGAGTTATTTTTTCTAATGCTAATATAGGTATCGCTAGACTGTGGGTGTTGGGTAGACTGTGATTTGGGTGGGTGAGTGTTTGTTGCTGTTTTAATCACCCCTATCGCGAATAAACGTTCCCAAGACAAAACTCCCAAATTTTATGATTTGCTATCGTGAATGTTCCCATAAATTTTTTTTGTGAATGCCTTCACAAACATAAAAAATATGGTATCACGAATATTTACTCCCAACAACTATTTTACAAAATTAACTCACAAAAATTGTTATTAGGAACAAGAAGTGCACATTTAAGTTAGTTGCTAAATATTTGTTTTTAAATGTCCACCTTTATTAAACTTATTTTATTGAAAGAGTATTAATAAAGATCAAAGTACTTGCCTGGTGGAAGCCATGTCCGCGCAGCCAGCGTATGGTAAGCGATTTCAAAAAGAGAAAAAAGAGGATGTGGCAAAATTTTGGAATGTGCTAAGCACTACGTTGAGCGGCCGCAGGCCGCCTATAAAATCTATAGCGGAGTGGAAAAAGGTAAGAGTACATACATATGTAGCGAATATTTATTGTTAATTTAATAATCGTGACTTAAAATTTATATCCATATATACATATGTAGGTGTGGATCGACCACAAACGACACATTAAAAAAAAAACGCACCGAAAAACAAATAAAAAACCTCAACAAAACTGGTGGTGGTTCAAAACATTTTACCCCTAGGAATCAAGTTTTCTTCCTACACGTTCAGTACGAATTGGACAGCATCTTTGTTAAGTCTATAATATTCCTGAAACCTGTCAAAAACATTTGATTTAGAGACAAACACATTTAAATCTTTACGACTTTTACCTTGACTCCGTTAACGATAGCGGATCTGATTCATCGCGTATATGTCTTCACTGCAATCGTTCCGTGGATTGATTTTCTTCTCTCAAAATCAGGAAACGCAAATAAACACTATTCATTTTAAATTAACACTTTTCTTCACAAAATAAACTTTCTTTTTATAAGCACGCAAACTATTTATTAATCAAAACAAACAATTCAAAATAGAAATTGTTACACCCATGATATTCACAATAGACTTTTTACTCCCAAAACATTCGCGATACCAATTTGTTGGGGATGGGAATACACGTTTACTCCCAAACAACTTATTCCCATAACATTCGCGACAGGGGTGAATATGTAACCGTGAGAATTTGAGGATGCATCTTCCGATTGGCAGGGGACGGGTTGTAGTTGATGTATATCGATTGGAAGTATGTATGTATGTTTGTGAGAATTTAAGGCTGATCGTGATTTATGAGGGGCGAGATGTTCTTGTAATATGTTACCGTGGGAATTTGTGTATACGTATGTTTGTAGGAGTTTACAGCTGTCTGTGATTTGGGGGTAGGTGAGGGTGTTGTTTTAATATGTATCCGTGGGGAATGTGTATGTCTGTAGGAGTCTAAGGCTGAACGTGTTTGGTTTTGTTGAGATTCATCGATTGTATGTGTATGAATGAATGCGAATGTATATGTATATATGTGGGAATTTAAGGCTGGTCGAGATTTGTGAGGGGCGGGGTGTTGTTGAAATAATATGAATTTTTCTTAGATGAATTCGGGTATGTGTGTGTATGATTTTTTCACGCTAGTATTTATATGTACGTAAAAATAAATTGTTTTAATCCTAGTATGTTTTTATACTTTTGCTGTTTATTTTATCATGCTTAAATTTCTCAACGTTAAAGTCTGCCTGTGAGAAATTTGTTTATATTACAGATTTTGTTTTTTTAACTACATCCGCCTTCTTTGACTGAACGAATTTTCATACTCCTACGATCATGGGAATTTATAGAGTTTCTCTGTCCATAATAATCTTTGACATGTGCTTTGACTGAACGGCTTTAAATTCTCGAGCATTAATAAGAAATTTGATAATATGTTACATACATATTTACAAATTGATTTTATGTATGTAGATATGTACATACAAATAAGTGTTTGACCCCCTTTTTTTGTTGTTGTTGTAAATATTCGCGTGGTCTTCTGTGTATAGATGTGAAATATCTTCATATTTTTTTTATTTGAAGTAAAAAAAACTTTCTTTTAATTTTTATCTGTATTTACTTAAAAGTTTGTGAGGATTTAATGTTTGAAGTAAAACTGAATTCCTTGAGATACATACTCTTTAGTAATAGTAACTACAATAGAAATATTTTGTATATTTAATTTACATTTGCTTAAAGTTGATGCAGCCTATATAGTCAACGTTATAAATTTTTGGGGTTATACAATTTTTTCTAACCATAGTTTTTTTTTCATCGGCTTTTACATTTATTTTAGAACATCTTATTTTGCGTTTTAAAAATTGACAAATATTTTTAAATGAAACTGACCCAGAACCTCCAGCTGGGGCATTGATAGTTTTTTTTTAAAGTTTGCTTCTTGTTACTTTTTTATTTTTATTGATAAACATTTAAAATCAAAAAAGGAGGTCAATAATGAAATTTTGATATTCATAATTGATGAAAGCAATCGCTACTTGTTTTGCGATGAAATCATTTGAATTACTTTTGAAACCTTGCTCGGCCATCAAAAGTATTTTATTTTCCATATTACTTAATTGATATTGAATTTTTTATTTTATTTTTTTTTTTTGATTGATATCTATTATATGATCATGAATAAGAATGATGTAAGCTGATGTATTTGCTTGCTGTTTCAAATTAAATTTTTATCCAATTGGCCTGCTATTGAATAAAAGGAGCTTTTATCTTAAACTCTGATGTAGTTAGAAGCGTTTGAGATTCTTTCATTTAATAGCTTTGTTGGAATCTTAGATACATATAATATAGAATTGTGAAACGTTCATTCTAAAATTGTATGTTAAGATCATCGTATGGATATGGGACTGAATTTAAATGTACTTTAAAATTGGTTAAATATAATGAACAAGCTAATTTTCTTTTCAGAAGTTCTGTTATTATATTGTTATTTGTTTTTTGTAGTTGTGCTGTGGGATCTTTTCAACTTACAAAGTTATCAGCAAAGATCCCACAGCACAACTACAAAAAACAAATAACAATATAATAACAGAACTTCTGAAAGAGAAACACATAACAAAGGTAGAGAAAATGAGAATGACTTCACGTGCAGCTGCAGCACCGGAACTTGGTTTGCCAAAAATCCATAAAGAAAATATACCACTGAGACCAATTTCATCGTCTTTGAAAGTACCGTGTTACTACGTATCACAAAACATTGGAGACATATTAAAAAATATAATTTCTCAAAATTACAATATCAAGAACTCAATGCAACTAAAAGATAAAATCTGTGATATTATTTTAGATGAGAATGACATTATTGTATCTTTTGACGTGGTATTATCGCTATTTACAAATATACCTACACACTTAGCCATTAAGAATATACTTGACAAATGGGGAACCCTTAAGGAACACACTACTATTAGTAAGAGACAATTTCTAAAAATACTCCAATTCTGCATAACGGATAACAACTATTTTACATACGACGGACAATATTACCATCAAATATGTGGTATGCCAATGGAAAATCCATTATCCCCGACGATAGCACATATTGTTTTGGATACACTGTTGGACTACGTTATTGAAGAATTGAATACTAAAAACGTAAACATAAAATTTATATCTAAATACGTTGACGATTTATTTGCGGTTATAAAGAAAAACGACTTGAAAATGATATTGAAAACATTAAATTCATATCACAAGAATCTGCAATTTACAGTTGAAGTTGAAGAAAATGAGGAAATACCTTATTTAGACATGAAAATAATAAAACACAGTAATAGATTAATAACAAACTGGTATGCCAAGAAAACCGCATCTGGAAGATTAATTAATTACCACTCTACCCAGCCGATGAACACGAAAATAAACACGGCAATGAATATCATTACCAAAATTCTCAACATTAGTGACAAACGATTTAGAAATAGCAACATCAGCCAAATTAGAAATTTAATGACAAAAAACAACTTCCCAACATACATCACGAACAACTTAATAAACAAATGCTTAAGTAACCAAAAACAAACTGGTAACACTACTAATAAAGAAGTAGAAAAAGTTTTTTTCAGTGTACCATATGTTCCAAAGTTGACTGAAAACAAAACATTAAAGCATATGGTAAATGATGCAACAACAATAGTCACACACAGATCGAACAAAACACTGAGACATCTATTTCCGCGGGGAAGCACAAAATTGGACAAACTAGAAACAGACAACGTTGTATACGAGATCACTTGTCAAGGGAATGAAGTGGAAAGGTGTAACAAAGTATATGTAGGAACAACAAAACGGTAACTCGGGACTAGAATATCAGAACATGAAGTAGATATAAATAAAGGAAAGGAGGCAACAGCTCTAGCCTAACATGCGAAAGAAACGAAACATAAAATAGATTTTAAAGGAATGAAAATATTAGACAGAGAAAAGAAAACGAACAAAAGGTATACACTAGAAAGCCTACGGATACAACAACGCATAAAGAAATCTATAAACACCAAAGAAGACAAAGACAACAACAAACTACAATATTCCATTGCAATAACCTGACAAGTAAAGTTCTGTGATATTAGTTTTTAAGTTCGACTGTGATATTTTCTTTTATTTATTATTATTTAAATTATACACTTAATTGTTCGTGATGTCCAGTTTTTTATAATTTATTTAGTAATGTAACTGAAGAATCGTGAGTACAACATAAAAACTAATATAACACACAAAAACTATAAATAACAAACATTTTGTAATTTGTTGATAGAACTTAATAATAAAAACTTCTCCTGAAGACGTCGGAAAAAAGCTGAAGAAACGTTGAGGAAAAAGATGAAATAGATTTGTTTTATTTGCATCTTAATAATTAAGAAAACTGACCAAAAATAGCCTACGTAAAAAATAAAAATATTCATTAACGAAATTGGTCATAAAATATAATTAAATAATTTATATTTTCTTTAGAATAGCCCCCCATTTCAACTAAATCAGCTTACCAAATATCATCTATTTCTTTCATTATATTTCTACAATACACAATCAATTTTAGAGATTGCTTATGGAGTTGGTTTACTAAATTTCTTTTTAAAGACATTGAGTTGTTTAACAGATTTTTGGAGTGTTTTGATCTAATGGATGCACTTTCAGCTATTTATGCTAACATCTAGTTAATTTTCCAATCTATAAATTTTATTGTTCAGCTTTTCAATTTGTCTTTCAAAACATGATTTAATTTTTAGAATGTCTTTTTAAATTTTATAACTGTCTTCTATCTCTAATTTTATTTCAATTTGCATTTAAATATGTTCTTAAATATTAATGCCTTAAGCTATATTATTAATTTGTCCCTTAGTTTATCGATTTCAGTTTCCAGAAAAAGTTTTCTGATAACATCGTTTTCGTCAGTGAACGATGATGCTTCTGTATGCACACATTAGTAGAAATTATATATTTTATTTAGTTTCCAAATTCAAGTTTGTCATAGTTTTTTTGATGTTTTATCAATCATTAAAGAAAATAAATACGCTGTTAGAGCCCATATTTGACCACCAAATTGTATTTTATCTTCATTCAGTTTGAAGTAAGTATCACCAAATTTCCAATCATTATTGAAATATTTATGTGGACCATAGTTTGTATCTAATTCATTTCCTTCTTCCAAGACTGATAAATCAGAAAAAGGGTATTTCGAATTGGAAGTATGAAAGTAAAAATCATCATCATCATCATCATCATCATCATCATCGTCATCATCTTTCTCAGTATTAGCATCAATAAATAACATAGTATTATCAAATATTGTTCCTTCTACAAGTTTATTTTGTATTTATGAATACTTTGAGAGGTTCTCTTATAGGTTTAAATGTATCTCTTAATAGTTCACATGCATCTTTTTCATCCGTTTTTATACTACGAAGCTTTTCCTTCCATACATTTCTTGTATATTACGAAGCTTTTTTTTCAATATATTTCTTGTCGACACCAACGTCCTTAAAACTTTCTCATCCGTGTTTGCTAACAGCAAATAGCAGAACAGAGAACCACTGACCTTAGAAACCATTAGTCAAGATAGAGACAAGTACACCAAATAAACTTGTAGAAGGAACAATATTTGATAATACTATCTTATTTATTGATGCTAATACTGAGAAAGATGATGACGATGACGATGATGATTTTTACTTACAGACTTTGAAGAATGTACATGTGTATGAATAAGTATCAAACAAACTTGGTGAATAAATATGGACTTCGACTAGAATCATGTTGAACCATAAAAAAATTGTAAAATGGAATGTAAACAGATCTTACTTTATATCTGTATCTGTATGACTATCAAGTAAATTTACAGAAAAAAAATGAAAGCATGCAGAAGCATGTATAATTTCAAAAAAATTCCTCACGTCATACAATTTTGTAAGCACAGAAATTTTATTACCTTGTTGAAAATGAAATATATATTTATCTACTTTGTATTTTTTTTTTATTTTTTTATATTTTATACATAGTTTTAAATTTTTAAAATTATGTTAAAATTAGTGTTTTTTCTTTCCCCTTGTAATAAAAAGGAGGAGTTAAATAGGTGGGTCCTTTTATTTTTATATTTGTAGCTAACCTATCACAATATATAATGGTTAAAAGAAATAAGTTCATAGTCTTCCCTGAGAAGAGAATTTTTTTTTCAAAAACGCTTGAAATTTACTGTTCGAAAAATCGAACAGCGGGACGATATGGGTTAATTTGAAACAGTAAGCAAAGACATCAGCTTACTGCATTCTTATTCATAATCGTATAATAGAATATAGAACCACCAAAGGACAAATTCTAAAAGTCTTATAAATTAAGCAATATAGAAAATAACATAATTTTTATAAACGCGTAAGGGTCCAAAAGTAATTCAAATGATTTCATCGCAAAAGAAGTAGCGATTGTTTTCAACAATTATGAAAATAATAATTTCAATATAAAACTCCCTTTTGATTTTAAATGTTTATCAATAAAAAATAAAAAAAGATGTAAGTTGACTAACAAAAAAACTATCAGTACCTAAGCTGCAGTGCCGGATCAGTTTCATTTAAAAATGTTTATACATTTTAAAAAACAATGCAAGATCTCCAAAATAAATGTAGAAAGTGAAGAAAAAAGGCTATAGTTAGAAAAAATTGTATACCCCCAAAAATGTCAAACGTTGACTAACTAAGGTTGCATCAACTTAAAAAAATGTAAATTAAGTATAAGAAATATTTCTATTATAGTTACTATTACTATAGAGTTTGTATCTTCAGCAATTCAGTTTTACTTAAAACAGAAAATCGTCACAAGCTTTTAAGTAAACGCAGATAAAAATTAAAACAACGTTTTTAATTTCAAATAAAACAAGTAAGAGTGCTATATTCGGCTGTGCCGAATCTTATATACCCTTTACCAAAGTGCGTTTATGTAGTATAGAGATACATACTCAAGCACATGTACAAAAAAAAATAATCATTTTCAAACCCTAGAATCATAATTTTAGATTTTTCTGATTACTTATACCAATCTAGTAGTTCTTAAAAAAATATAGAAAGTGTGTTAAGTGAAAAAAAGGAAATTAAAAAAAAATGTTTTAATTAGTTACTTTAATGTCTAGAAAAAAATCATAGTTTCCAGCTCTGGAGCTGTGGCTTTTATTTTTATACTTTTCTATACCAAACTTTTCTTTCCAAAACGTAAAATATATATAACTTATAAAGGAAGAGATAAAAATTAATTAGACTTAGTTACTTTTATATATCAAAAAAGTGTAAGTGTCCCAACCCTGAACTCATCTTTTTTGATTTTTCTGATTTCTTACACCAATCTCATTCTTTTAAGAATTTAAGAAATGTTTAATTTATAGAAAAAAAGGAAAAATTTGTTTTAGTAACTTACTTTTGTAGAAAAAGTTAAGTTTTCCAACCCTGGAATCGTCTTTTTAATTTTTTTAATTGTTTTTTTTTTTGTTTGAAATACCAATTTTATTCGTATGAAGCATAAAATAATTTTATTTAATAAAAATAGATAAAAAAAATAGTTTTCGGTAGTTAATTTTTTATATCACAAAGAATCCTCCTTTTTGGTTTTTTTTTGCTTTCTTACACCATCTTTTTTTTAAGAATATAAGATATGTTTAATTTATAATAAAAAAGAAAAAAATTGTTTTAGTAAGTTACTTTTGTATAAAAAATAAGATTTTCCAACCCTGGAAACGTCGTTTTAATTTTTTAAATTTTTTTTATTTTGAAATACTGAAGTATAAAATAAGTTTATTTTATATAAAAAAAATTAGTTTTCGGTAGCTAATTTTTTATATCACAAAAAGTGTGTATTTTCCAACCCTGAAATCAAACTTTTTAATTTTTCTGATTTCTTATACTAATCTACTTCTTTTAAGAATATAAGATATCTTTAATTTATAGAGAAAAAGGAAAATTTTGCTTTAGTAAGTTACTTTTGTATAAAAAAAGTTAAAGTTTTCGAACCCTGGAAACATCTTTTTAATTCTAGAAGGTTGATCTTTAATTTGAAATACCAATTTTATTCGTACTAAAGTATAAAATAAGTTCATTTAATAAAAAAATAAAAATTAATTTTCGGTAGTTAATTTTTTATATCACAAAAAGTTTCAGTTTCCCAACCCTGGAATCATCCTTTTTGATTTTTCTGATTTCTAACATAAATTTCTTTCTTTTAAAAACATTAGATATGTTTAATTCATAGAAAAAAAGGAAAAATTTGTTTTAGTAAGTTACTTTTGGATAAGAAAAATGTTAAAGTTTTCCAACCCTGGAAACATCTTATTAATTTTTTGAAGTTTAATTTTTTATTTGAAATACCAATTTTATTCGTGGTGATGTATAAAATAAGTTTATTTAATAAAAATAATTAAAAAAGTAGTTTACGGTAGTTAATTGTATATATCACAAAAATCGTAGGTTTTCCAACCCTGGAATCATCCTTTTTGTTTTTCTGATTTCTTACATCAATCTCCTTCTTTTAAGAACATTCCATATGTTTAGTTTATAGAAAAAAAGGAAAAATTTGTTTTAGTAAGTTACTTTTGCATAACAAAAAAACTTAAAGTTTTCCAACCCTGGAAACGTCTTTTTAAATTTTTTAATTTTTTTTATATTTGAAAAACCAATTTTATTCGTGGTGAAGTATAAAATAAGTTTATTTAATAAAAATAATTAAAAAATTAGTTTACGGTAGTTAATTGTATACATCACAAAAATCGTAGGTTTTCCAACCCTGGAATCATCCTTTTTGTTTTTCTGATTATATACATCAATCTCTTCCTTTTAAGAGCATTAGATATGTTTAATTCATAGAAAAAAAAGGAAAAATTTGTTTTAGTAAGTTACTTTTGTAAAAGAAAAAAAGTTAAAGTTTTCCAACCCTGGAAACATCTTATTAATTTTTTGAAGTTTAATTTTTTATTTGAAATACCCATTTTATTCATGGTAAAGTATAAAATAAGTTTATTTAACAAAAATAATTAAAAAATTAGTTTACGGTAGTTAATTGTATATATCACAAAAATCGTAGGCTTGCCAACCCTGGAATCATCCATTTTGTTTTTCTGATTTCTTACATCAATCTCCTTCTTTTAAGAGCATTACATATGTTTAGTTTATAGAAAAAAAGGAAAAATTTCTTTTAGTAAATTACTTTTGCATAACAAAAAAATTTAAGGTTTTCCAACCCTGGAAACGTATTTTTAATTTTTTTTAAATTTTTTTTTCAGTTAGAAATACCAATTTTATTCATACTGAAGTATAAAATAAGTTTATTTAATAAAAAATTATTAAAACTAGTTTTCGGTAGTTATTTTGTATGGCAAAATGAAGTTTAAGTCTCCTAGCTCTGAAACCGTCTGCTCGATTTTGCTGATTTTCAATACCATTCTTATTTCGACAACTTCTGATCCACCAGTCCAAGAACGAAGTCTCTAGCTTTTCTGGGAGCTTCGGAAAACCGATTTCACGTACAGACAGACGGACAGACGGACATCGCTTATTCGTATTCCCTATACATAAGGATCCAGAATATATATACTTTATAGCTCGCTTATTAATATTCTAGAAATTACAAACGGAATGACAAACCTATATATACCCTTTTACCATTTTTTGGTAAAGGGTATAAAAACTATGAAGATATTTCACATCTATACACAGGCGAATATTTACAAAAAAAACAACAAAAGACATCACATGACAAAAAAAATGTATTCAAATATTGAGTTAAACACTTATTTGTATGTACATACATACATACATAAAATCAATTTGTAGATATGTATGAATACATATCAACCCTGCAGTCAGACTGGGGCCGTGTCTATGCCAACACTAAAACTCTAGTAGTAGTTACATTGTCTACAATTTCTCTTTTATTCGTCAGTATAAAATAAAGAGAGAACACAGATGTGGTATATTTCTGGTGGATTTTGCAACAACTTGTCAATATACATAAATTAAGGTATAGAAATGTGCCGGTAAATTTCTGGTTGGTATGTATCGATGTTCCCATAAGAACTTTGACTTCACTATCTAGTCAATTGTTTTAGTGTTACTAGTAGAAATTCATTGACAAGCATGCTAAATGTCTATAGCACAAAGATTTATATGGGGAATAATTTTAGAGTAGTACTGGTGACAAAGTCAAAAGCGACTCAGTACATTTTCACCATCGACATTTCCTTCAGGGAAATTTCTCATCAATGCTCAAGTATTTATTAGATCTACATCATGAAAATGTATGAAGCGTCGTTTAGTTAAAGCACAATGCAAATATAAACAATTCATTTACTCAGGGAAAATCTGCAGCTTAAAAATAAGAATGCGTCACATTAATTCAATAATTTTTAATATAATAGAAAATGTATATTGAGATATCTATATACAAACTAATGAGTTTAATAAATGAATACTGTAAATTAATATTTTGTCCATATTAAAATAAGAAATTGCAATATGACTAAACCTTCGTTAATGTTTCTTATTAATTCAACATGGTTTTTACTGATTTTAAGTTGGTTTTTCTCTGGGTGTAGAAAAGTCTTCGAGTCAAAGAAGGCGGATGTAGTTAAATAAACAAAATCTGTAATATAAACAAATTTCATATAGGCAGACTTTAAAGCGAGACAAATTTAAGCATGAGAAAATATAAAGCAATCGTAAGTATAAAAACCTACTAGGATTAGGGAAGTTCAGATATATGATAGTATTCTATAGTACCAAATGTCGATATTTTTTTTTATACATGTATTTATTTATTGTATCTTCAAATATGAACTAACAATAAGTATTCAAATCTTAAATCTAAAATAAAACTATTAGGCCCGTCCACTGTCATACATAAACTTAGTGAAGGTTATAAATAATACATAAGTAGTGATAATCAAAAGGGGAAAAAAGTATCTTCAAGTAGTCCCATCTGGAGTGTTGAGTATAAGAGCCCTTGTGTCCCTCTTTTTTAGGCGGATGTGTTCAGTAAAGTTCAAAATATTACGAGCAAGCGGATTAGGATGTGATTCGACTTAAATATTTGCCTGCGTATTTTACAATTTCTTCAATCACTAGTGGCATATTCAAATCACGACGTATATTTGAATATTTGATGTACCATGGAGCCGATGTTATCATATGTAAAATTTTGTTTTGCCTTCGTTGGATTCTCTCGACATTGGAAGCTGAAGCAGTGCGCCATAGTTGAATTCCGTAGCACCATATAGGTTTCAAAAGTGACTTGTATATCAAAAGTTTACAATCTAGACTGGGAGTTCAATTTCTACGAATCAGCCAATGTACCTGAGGTAATTTTAGTTTCATTTGTGTTAGCTTAGAATCAATGTGTTGCTTCCATGTAAGCCGTCGATCAAGGTGTATACCAAGGTATTTTACATGTGAATGTTGAGGAACAATTTGATTATTGATTGTAATGGGGGGACAAGTATCTTTCCGTAGAGTAAATGTTACCTGCGCACATTTCTGTTCATTTACTTTAATTCTCCATAACTTTAACCATAGTTCCAGCTGGGTAATATGTTCCTGAAGATATCGGGATGCTTCGTGAGGGTTTTCGTACTTGGTAAAGAAGGCTGTATCATAGGCAAAAGTAGATGTATGGATTTCAGTGCTAACAAGCATATCACAAGTAAAAAACTGGTTCCAGTATAATCCCCTGTGGCACACCGGCAGAGATAGATTCGGGACAATCATGAAGTATCCTTCCACAACAATAAATTTCCGGGATAGAATATAACTTTCCAATAGCCTTAGAAAATTTATTGGTAAACATGTCTTCAATTTTAAAATTAGGCCTTCATGCCATACTTTATCAAATGGCTGAGAAACATCAATAAAGAGAGTAGAACAATACTTCTTTTCTTCAAATGTTTTTGTTATAACTATGCGTTTGTTCAATGGTGCTATGCTAACTTCTAAAACCAAATTGATGGTCCTAAATGCACCCACTATCAGTTAGAATTGGGGACAATTTTGTCATGAGCAACTTTTCGAAAAGCTTTGATATTGTTGATAGTAAACTCATTGGCCTGTATGACTCAGCTTTGGTAAGATCTTTTCCCGGCTTTGGAATCATTTTGACCTTGGCAAGCTTCCAGCTGTGTGGATAATACTCTAGTCGTAATATGGCATTGAAAATAAACAGTAAGATTATAGTTGCAGTCAGAGGCAGATTCATCAGCATCTTGTTACTAGTTCCATCAATACCTGGAGCTTTCTTCGGGTTGAGCTCAGCAATTAGTTTATGTACATCACGCATCTTAGACTTTAAGGCTTGATGGGGTAGAGCAACTACACTCGAAAAATCAGCAACACCAGAACATATGTTTGGGGTAAATACGGATTTTAAATGCTCAGCAAATATTTTACCTTTTTCAGTATCGCTTCTTGCCCAATCACCGGTCGAAGTGAGCAGAGGTGGTTTAAACTCAACGGGTCTTTTAAGCTTTTTAGTAGCGCGCCACAAGGAGTAATTAGATGCTGGTGTGACATCGAGACTATCAAGATAATTCCTAAGAGATACAGTTTTCTCAGATGCAAGCAACTCTTGGGGATGTTTCGTGCACACTTTAAATCTTATTTTATTTTGGGGTGATCTGCGCTGTTGCCAGTCCCTTCTAGCTCTTCTTTTTTCACGTATGAGACGTCCTTGCTAACATATTTTAACATTCTGTTAGCCCAATTCTAATTGAATTTAATCTACCCTATACTTCCAACTTCACCTTTCGTAATTAATAGTTAACAAAGTTTATTCCATGTTAATTAGTTTTAAATGTATTCACAATAAAAATATAAAAAAAATAAATATGTACATAGTAGTTATGTAATACTATATTGCAAGAATGAATTAATATAATGAAATTCTTGAAAAGAAATATTTACTATGTGTAGATTTTTTTTTAAATATTCAAAAATATATACATAAAAGATTTATAAAAAAATAACATAAACTTATTTACGTTTATTAGAATTTATGAATTTGAGCGTTATGAATTGTATATTAATTATGTAGGTAGTGTAATTATTTGCTTTATTTTATTTAATTTAAATATTGCATATAAACTTACTTGGTAAATCCAACGTTGTCGACAGGCGCCGGAAGACAGGAATCTTAATGATTTATTTTTAGTTATGCTCAATTATAGAAGAATTAGTGTGTATTGTGTATGTATGATGTGTATTGAGTGGATTGTATTACCCTACAGAATTTTTACATTCTCATCATAATACGATCCACTCACTACTGATTAGTGTATTTTGTACATGTAGTAGTTTATGTAGTAATGATTAATGTGTAAGTTTTAATAGAAAATTGAATTAAGATTATTTAAAAATAAATTATTAGTTTTTCAAAAAAAATAAAAAATTAATTAATTCCACTACAATTATGTATTCGTGTTTGCATTTTTTTTATATATATAGCGAAATCTGTTTGATGAGTGAAAAAACACTTCTATGAGATGACTAAAGATGAGTGTAAATGTTGATATTTTGCAAACTAACGAAAGTGAAATGCTTGGTCTCTTAAGGTAGAATTAGTAAAATCGTATCGTGATGTTGCGTGTCAGCTGACAAAAACCGTACCATATACAATGCATGTTACTGGTTATAAAATATGTGGTGGTAGCACTGCTGACGTAGGAATCTGCAGAAAACAGATTTTTCTGTAGCGAATGTCAAAAACGCCGTATTTAATGCCAAACAAAAAAAAATGTTCTGTGTAAACTGTTACATTTTCTATAACTTGTGCACAAAGTTGAACGATACGGCAAGCTGTAAAGTAGAATGATACGATTTTACTAATTCTACCTTTAATATCAGCAACAGAAAAATATTCTCTTAATAATTTGATTCTAATTTTATGAATCTTGCCGTCCAAAATAATGAATTGATGTTATTAACAGTAGGATAAACTCTGCAGTTCACAAATATTGAATTGATGTTATTTTTTCAGCAAGATAAGCACTATTTTATTCCAGCAGTCCAGAAATAAAGGAACGATGTTACTTAACAGCAATTCTATTTATTTTTTTTTTGCAATACAACAGCAAATCGATTAAGATGTAATATATGTATCACCGAAATAATTCTAAATAGAAGACATACGAAGTTGAACAAAATTTCCACATAAATTATGCAACAACAAAACTATCTTACCAATAAAATTCGCCCACTAAAGTTCAATATACACTATATGTATGTAGATACAGAAACACCGATAGCCACACAGCAAAATAAAATATCCAGTATTACAATTTAAAATAATTAATTCTAGCAATCACTACTTTTCTTTAGAAAATTTCTTTACTGAATAACAAAAATTTTCATATTTTGAAACATATATCAAATTTTAGAAGCAAAGCTTACCGATTAAAAAAAATTTTTTCTTAAAAAAAACTTGTTTCACACCCACAAATGAAAAATGGTAAAATCCAAATCATTTGAATCTTGTCATATCCAAATATCTTTCATATGGTACACGCCCCTATGGCCATTACTGATATCTTCAAGCTCATAACTAGTATTGCCGATTTTCTTCTTTACCACTGCTTTTACCCCTATTGGAGCAAGTTTAGCATTAAAACTGCATACCAAAGAACTTTGGGTGGAATTGCGACGATAAACAACCTGGCCAATGTTAAACTCTCGCGTACGAGCTCTTAAGTTATAAGATTTCAAGTTTCGCTCATAAGCTGTTTTGATCTTTGACTGAATTGAGTCCCGTAAGATAGTAAAACTGTCTATCCTTTCTACTTTAGAGTCCCCTTCCGCCAGAAGTTTCAAGTTATGTAAAATTTTATAATTGCTTCCATGATTTATCATCATTTGCCCGAAAACAAGTTCATACGGAGTCTTTCCCGTGGATTGATGCACACTACTACGGATTGCGCAATTAATGCTAGGTAAATATATACATGTCCCATTGTCGTTGATCGTTACGTACAAAAGATCGTAATGCTTCATTAATTGATCGATTGACCCTTTCACATGCGTTGGACTGTGGACTATGAACCGCTGTAAATTGATGTTTCATGCCAAATTTATCCAATAAATCCCCAAATTCCTTGGACTTGAATTGACTTCCATTGTCAGATATAATAATCTCCGGTACGCCAAAGCATGTAAAAACTTCGTTTGTTAAATATTTATTTATTTATTGAATCCCTTACATAACAAGACATAGTCTTATAATTATAATGCAGGGTTGTATTGTGTACAATAAATTCGCCAATAAAGATTAATATTTAATAAATTAAAAACAAAATAATTAAAAAAATAATAATAAAAACCGAATAAATAAAACGATTTATAAAAATAATTTTTTAAATTTACATATAAAATTGACCAAAAAGACATTTGTATATAAGTACATATCTATAAAACCTTTAGTGATCTACTCAAAGTAATTAAAAAGAAAGTTTTTAAAATTTGTTGCATTGCTGTTAATTTGTTGATGATGTGGAAGAGTATTCCAAAAGAGAACAGCATGTAAAAAGAAATGCCATGTAGAGACCTGACATTGATATTTCGGGATTATTATATTTTTGCCTCTTAAAGATCTTGCAAATCTAATCTTTTGAAATAAATATTCCGGCTTTTGGGTGTATATAATTTTGTGGAGGAAAATCAATGTTCTTATCTTTAAGAGATTTTCAAATAATACACCATAAAAAGTCTTGACATACAGTGACACATGATCTCGCCTCTTGAGATTATAAACATATCTTACTATATTATTATATAACACCTCAAGTTTCCTCTTACTGACACTATCACAGCTAGAAAATAATTCGCAACCATAAATAAGACTTGGAACCAAATATGTTTTAGCAAGTAACATTCTTACTCTCAGAGGTGTAAAACTTTGAACAGTACATAGTGTTCTTACTTTGGCATATGATTTAGCTACCAAGGCATTTATATGACTTGACCATGACAGATTGTTATTAAATACAACTCCCAGATTTTTAACTGAATTTACTAATTCAATTTTTTGTTGATTAATTACAATGTCATCTTCTATAAATGGATGTACAGTTTTCTTATGAATCACCAGACATTTAGATTTTTTTGGATTCAACTGTAGACGATTTGCAGATGCCCAAATATAAATGTTATGCAAATCATGATTAAGATTAATTATATTCTCCCTGACTGCTTGGGCTGGGCTGCTGAGCCATAATTGCACATCATATGCATACATGTGGACATTGCAATGGGATAAATTACTTGGCAAGTCATTAACATAAATTGAGAAAAGAAGTGGCCCTAAAATAGACCCCTGAGGAACACCTCTTGTTAGCTTAAGTGGTCTGGACACCATATTGTTCACACATACTGATTGTGTACGATTTGAAAGATACGATGATATAAGTTGTGCAGCAGTTGAGGAAAAGTTAAACGTGAATCGAAGTTTGCTACATAATATTCCACTATAGGTTTTGTTATGAATTTTTTTAGAGGTTTCAGAAAAGTAAATTTAGAGAAATGATCTAGTATAATAAAAATTCCTATATTACCGTTTCTTGTACGAGGAAATGGTCCTATAAGATCCACATACAAGCGCTGGAAAGGTCTTTCGGTCTCGACCATTTGACCCATGTGTGGTTTTAGTGAAATATTAGGAACTTTAGAGGTTCTGCATAATTCACAATTCAACACATAATTTTTAATATCAACGACCATTTTTGGCCAAAAGAAAAATTCTCTAACGCGATATAAGGTCTTGTTTATCCCACCATGTGATGCAGTAGGTATATCATGCGCAGCGTATATAACATCCTTACGCAATTCCTCTGGTACAAAAAATTTCCATGAATTAGATTCGTCTTCATTACCAGAAGAAAACTCGGTCCTTTTGTAAATACATTTATCTAAAACCTTATAGTCAGGTAATTCAGATTTTAAAAACTCCTGTTTTAATCTCTGGTACTCAAAACTCTCAAATGCAGTAGAATTAAGATCAATTGATGCCAATACTTGCAGTTCTAGTTCTTCTGCCACACCTTGATTCTCAAAACTCCGAGATAAAGCATCAGGAACAATATTTTCCGCGATGCGATGCTCTATCCTAAAGTCAAATCCCTGCAACTTAAGAGCCCATCTGGCCAAGGGCCCTGTCAAATCTTTTTGCCGCATAAGCCATTTTATGCTTGCATGGTCTGTGATGACCCTAAATTCATGCCCCTCATGTAGGCTCTAATTTCTTTATCGCTAAAATAACCGCTAAGCAATCTAATTCCGTTATGGAATAATTCCTCTGGGCTTTATTCAGTTTTTTGGGACATGTATGCTATTGGCCTTTCATATCCTTCGCCATCAAGCTGAGCCAAAACAACACCTATTCCATACATACTTGCATTACATTGAACAATGAACGGCTTGTCAAAGTTTGCGTGAACTAGCACGGACTTTTCCTTAATATTTTCAAAGGAATTTTGTGCATCTTCATTCCAAGAGAAGGTTTTCCTTTTTGATAGCAGTTTCGTTAAAGAAAAGGTAGCGCTGGCATAGTCGTCAATAAATCGCCGATACCAGCCAGCCATGCCAAGAAATTGACGTAGCTGTCGAATTGATTTCGGGACAGGAAATTTTTAAATGGCTTTCACCTTATCAGGATCAACTTTCAAACACCCTCCTCCTACTATGTATCCTAAATATTTAACCTGTCGAATGGCAAAACTACTTTTCTTTACGTTGATAGTTAATCCTGCATAACTAAGTTGATTAGCCACCTGTTGTAAGTGTCGTATGTGATCTTCATAGTTTTTAGAAATTATAAGAAGGTCGTCCAAGTAAACAAAAACGTTCGTCTTTAAATTGTACGGAATGACTATGTCCATCAGTCTACACATTGTTTGTGGAGCATTACACAATCCAAACGGCATTCTGGTAAACTGGTACAAGGGCCGATTAGGGATTGTGAATGCTGTCTTGGGTCTTGAGGCTTCGTCCAATTTTATTTGCCAAAAAGCATATTTTAAATCTACCTTCGAGATATAAAAAATTGGAGGAAGTCTCGAAATTAGTCCGTCTATATTAGGTATAGGATAAGCGTCTTTCGTCGTAACAGAATTAAGTTTTCGACTGTCCAAACAGAACCGCACTTTGCCAGGTTTTACAATTAATACTCCAGGAGGTGACCATGGTGATGTTGGACATTCTTCAATAACCCCTAAACTCAACATGCGATCAATTTCGTCACATAAAAGTTTTTCTCTGGCGGGTGATATCGGGTAAAACCGTTGTTTTATTGGAGCATTGTTACCCGTTTCAATTTTGTGTTCAATAAGTGTAGTTCAGAATTCGGGAAGTATTCAATGATTTTCTGAAGTTGTCGCCTTTGCAAAGTAGTCAAGGAAATTTTGATTGGGTCTTCCTCTGAAATGATTTCGTTAACCGTATTAATCGCTGCAATCTGTATACCAAACTGAACCCAAAAATCCATTCCACAAATGACATCTTGCAAAATTGACGGTATTAGTAAAAATTCTATTGATTTTGTCTGACCATTATATTCGACATCAAGTGTAACCGTACCTTGAACACGTTGATGCTGTCCGTCGGCAGTTTTAACATTACCCATCCTACATTTATAACTCTTAGTATTTAAAATGCACATGCATAAGCTTCCACCCACAACACTAACATTTGCCCCACTGTCTAATAAAGCAAAACGTTTATCACCCTGCAAATTCAGTAAAATATATGGTCTGTTATCATTGACCTTACTAACTAAGGACAATATAACGAATTTCTTCAAAAATTTCCTTCTTCTGAAATATTCACGAATTCTTCTTGAGGATCTTTTGGACTTTTCTTTCCCTTTTGAGCTACTAAAAATCCTGTTTCTACCACGATTGTACTCTTCTAAACGTATGTGGTATGGTCTTTGAAGAGGATGTATTCTTGTCATATCAGGTTTATTTAATCAATCGGGTTTATGAGTCATGTCAGGTATTAGTAATTCAGTTTTATTTATCAAACAGGGAGCTATGTCTTCACTTATATCTAGTTTAGTTTTGGATGCCCGTCCTGTTTCATACGAACATCCCGTTGCAAGTTTCCCCGAGTCTTTAAACATTTTGAGCATTGGGGCTTATAAACATTTTACTCTCCGCAACCGTAGCAAAATACAGTTCGAGGCTCTATACAGTCTATGAAACTATGACCACACTTGCCACAATTTCAACAATTTCGCGTCTGAACCATTAGACATACTTCAGAACTATCATTAAAATTTTCATCTGATTCCAACTTAGTATTTTCCATGGCTACTTCAGACACCTGCCCCTTGTGGTGGGAACGTCTAGAAGAATTTGACATAGCCATATCCGTAACAAACTTTTCATGTCTGCGTACAGCACGACGCAAATTAGCCACTTGCCTAATTTCCAGATGTAGAAGCTGTGCCGTAATTCTGGCCTTAAATTCCGTTGCAAAATCTCACATAGTTCAATATCAGCTAAAGATGTACGTAATTTATCACTTAGGACAATAATCACCTCGTAAAATTCATCGAAAGTCTCATCCGGTCTTTGCTTTCTCCTTAAAATTTCATCCATAATGTCAAAATCTGTCTTGTATTCTTTATATTGATATTTCAATGCGTTACATAAATCTACCCAGTTCATGTTATCACAAGTACGATGAAATCTCCAGTACCATTTTAGAGCTTTCCCTTCAAACAGAATATGTGCATGTTCACAGAGTAAAGAAAAATCACCTCGCAAATTAGAACTCGTAAGAGTATTCACTCGATAAATAAATTCCTCAACCGATAAATCCGAAATTTCTCCCGTGAACCGCATTTTCCAATTACGAATTATATTCAAAACATGTTCTGAGTTCTTATCCCTAACATCATGAGTGTGATTAAATCCACGATTTTCATCGTCATTCCTTCTACTTGAAGAGGCTATTCCATGACCATTACTGTGTTCTGGGTCATTACGATGTTGTTGTATTTCTTGAATATTAAAGTTACCGTTACCTAAATTCATGTTTTGAAATGCGTCTGAAATCATATTACCTATTTGATCCCTAAAGCCAATCAAAGAATCATCCACAATGCGTCTAACGCGAATATCATCTACACTTCCCTGATCAGTTACTTCTCTACGGGTTTGTAACCGAGTTCTTGGCCTACCTATTCGATTAGCCGGAGTAGAAGCGTCACCATTAGCTGCCTGATCTAACAGATTTGCTTCCTGCTCTACAAGAGACGGAATATCATCGCTACTAGGAACCAACGGCATTATAAATCAAAATAAACTTAATAAAACAATAAAAAATATCGATGAAACTAAAATAAAGTTTCTATTAAAAGAAATAACAGTCCCGATCTAATTAAAACAACAATAAAAAAGTGAAACTTAACAAAAATAGAAATAAATGAATTATTCTATTCGATGAGTAACAAATAATCAGAATTAATAAAAAAATCTAAATTGAAACTTTCAATTTACAAAAGTAGTAATTATAAAAAAAAATCTGCAGTAATGTCACGAAAATATATAGTTACTACTCGGTGAAGTATCTTAGTAAGGGTAGAATAAATCAAAACTAAAAATCAACAAAAAAAAAAATCATAAAAAAATCCATCAACTGCCAAAAGAAAAATAATTTTTTCAACTCAAAATCAATGGACATCTTCCCATAATAATGAAAAAATGTACACTGTTCCATCCAAAATTGAGTCAATCAAACCAAACATCCTGATTTTCCATTGCCGGAAAGAAACCGCTTAATGCAAATATACTTTAATCTAAGACAATAAAGAAAAATCGATTATAAATTAAAATATACAGTTAGAGTAGAGTTCAACGAGAATTGAACCGAAACTTATCCAGAAACAACTTCTCAAGTTCGATCCCAAACCCTGATAATAAATATTAATTTGGAATAGCATATCATAAAAACAATTATCTATTATGTCCAAATTAACAAATATTAATAGAAAGGAAACAAACAAACTAAAAAGATAAATAAACTATATGATAAGTGGTCACACACAAAGGATTCAAAGGCAATCAGCATCTAGATGAAATCGCACAAGTTAATTTTTTCAAAAGCTTACGACTACTGAGGCCCCACGTTGGGCGCCAAAAATCTCTGTAACGAATCGTGATAAGAATATGCATTTTTATGGGTTCTGGGCTACCTATTAATCGCGGCTATGCTCGTCGTTGGGTGTGGAGTATTCCCATATACGTAAAGTTGAAAGTTATGATTCAGTTACAAATGATTTTATATTTTAGGTAGCAAGAAATAAACCAATTCACATACATATAAACATAAAAATAAGAAACCAAAATAATAAAAAGTTGACGGAATTTTGAGTAGCATTAGATGTAGTTATCTACTCATGTCTCAAACCCACCCTCCTTGCTAACATATTTTAACATTCTGTTAGCCCAATTCTAATTGAATTTAATCTACCCTATACTTCCAACTTCACCTTTCGTAATTAATAGTTAACAAAGTTTATTCCATGTTAATTAGTTTTAAATGTATTCACAATAAAAATATAAAAAAAATAAATATGTACATAGTAGTTATGTAATACTATATTGCAAGAATGAATTAATATAATGAAATTCTTGAAAAGAAATATTTACTATGTGTAGATTTTTTTTTAAATATTCAAAAATATATACATAAAAGATTTATAAAAAAATAACATAAACTTATTTACGTTTATTAGAATTTATGAATTTGAGCGTTATGAATTGTATATTAATTATGTAGGTAGTGTAATTATTTGCTTTATTTTATTTAATTTAAATATTGCATATAAACTTACTTGGTAAATCCAACGTTGTCGACAGGCGCCGGAAGACAGGAATCTTAATGATTTATTTTTAGTTATGCTCAATTATAGAAGAATTAGTGTGTATTGTGTATGTATGATGTGTATTGAGTGGATTGTATTACTCTACAGAATTTTTACATTCTCATCATAATACGATCCACTCACTAATGATTAGTGTATTTTGTACATGTAGTAGTTTATGTAGTTAGTAATGATTAATGTGTAAGTTTGAATAGAAAATTGAATTAAGATTATTTAAAAATAAATTATTAGTTTTTCAAAAAAAAATAAGAAAATAATAATACAATATGTATTCGTGTTTGCAAAATATTCTCTTGATAATTTGATTCTAATTTTATGAATCTTGCAGTCCAAAATAATGAATTGATGGTATTAACAGTAGGATAAACTCTGCAGTTCACAAATATTGAATTGATGTTATTTTTTCAGCAAGATAAGCACTATTTTATTCCAGCAGTCCAGAAATAAAGGAACGATGTTACTTAACAGCAATTCTATTTATTTTTTTTTGCAATACAACAACAGCAAATCGATTAAGATGTAATATATGTATCACCGAAATAATTCTAAATAGAAGACATACGAAGTTGAACAAAATTTCCACATAAATTATGCAACAACAAAACTATCTTACCAATAAAATTCGCCCACTAAAAACCAAATACAAGCTTAAGCTTTCACACAACTTCTATTTTAGAAATATGTATGTATATATAGCTTCAAATTTATAATTATAAAAATGTATGCATCAATTACCAAAAATATGTATTTGATAGATTTCAAAAACAACAAAAACATACAACAATATTATCAGCTGTTTTTTTTTTGCAATTTTTCCGTGTAAGTTCTTTTTGTGCAAGAGACATTCTTGAGAGTAAAATTTTCAAATTACCCAAAATTTACTCAACTACTGGATTTTACTGGAAAAGTAAACAAACAAAGCTATATTATATGAATTCGTTGATCGTATATAAGCAAGGACCAAAATTATTTTTCTGTCATATTCTAGTGTTTACGTTGAAAAGAAAAATGTGTACAATAGTTTTCTAGCATAAGCATGATGGTGTTCAAGGGAAGAAGAGCTTTAAAGAACACAAAAAAAATTTCAATACTTTCAGGAAAAAAAAACACTTAATATTTTGACTGAATGTAAATTGACAATAAATTTTTAATCATTTCAGAAGCGGTCTTAATGACCGTTCATTATTTAACTCCGGCTTCAGTGTTCTTTTCATCATAGTATTTTTGTGAATGAAAACTATGATGAATATTCGTCAATGTTTTTGTCAACCGAATGTAAGCGAGAGGGTGGCGATTGTATACTTCCAATGACATCCCCATATTAAATTCATCACTCAAACGCACTGCGTAGGTATTGCCGAGCAAGTAGCGGTCATTGCTTTGTGCATAATGGTATAATGACTTATGGAATGTATCTGCGGACAAGCGGGTTAATCTCAACAATACAACACTCTCACCCACCCTAAATTACGGATAGTCTTAAACTCCTACAGACATATATACACGGCTACATATTACAAGAACACCTTGCCCCTAATAAATCCCAATCATCTTAAATTCCTACAGAAATACATACATACATACACATAACCAATTTACCTCAACAACATCCTCACCCACCTCAAATCACAATCAGCATTAAACTCCTCCAGACATCCCCATGGCTACATATTACGTCAACAACACTGCCCACTCAAATCATGGTCAGCCTTAAACTCCCACAGACATACAATCACACAGATTCCCCAGGTTACATATTACTAGAACACCTCGCCCCTCATGAATCGCAATCAGCCTTTAGCTCCTACAGAAATAAATACATACATATATACAGGTAATCGATCTACCTCAGCTATACCCCGTTCCCTATCAATCAAACCCTCTTCTAAATTCTCATAGACAGACAGACACATCCACTAATTCCTATGGTTATATATTACGGGAACAACGCCACCCACTCAAATGACGGTCAGCCTTGAATTCCCACAGTCTAGCAACACCTACATTAGCATTAGAAAAATAACTTTCACGTTTTCCCGTCGGCATAAGGAAAAATCATTTTCCCGTCGGCATTTGAAAAAAATACTCATGTTTTGCCGTCGGCATTAGGAAAAATCACTAGATGATTTTCCGTCAGCATTAGGAAAAACCATTTTCATGATTTTCCCCGTCGGCATATACACACATAAAAACCGCCAAACTATGAACAGCCTTAATACATTCACACAAAATATTCCACGCACAAATTTTACACAGTCCGACAGACAGACCTACAGACAGACAGACATACACTTAATGTAAACAAAAAACTCTTAATGTAAACAAAAAACCAAAGCGCCGCCGAAAACACATATTTCCAAGAATTTTAAAATTTTAAAATTTTAATTACCCAAATTTAACAATTTCAGCCATTTATTTCTTTGGACGAGATATTTCGTAGATTACATTTGAACAAATTAAAAAGTATTCCTATATTATGTACCATTTTAATTAAGAGTTGTACTACTCTAGATTTATATATATTTATTTAATAATATTTAAATATTTATTGAAGTTTTTCAAAGATTTATTTGATATTTCGAAGCAAAAATGCACGTGACTTAGACCACTTTCATAATTAAGGGCACATATAATAGTTTTGCCGTGTATAATCCCATACATTTCCATACATGAATTCATACATATTCATATATAGTTATAAACAAAATATATGGACCATATATAATTTTTTAGCTGGGTTTGTGAATTCTAAAACAGTTTCTGAAAGTTTGTACATAAGATAAGACGTTTGTGATTGTTCAGGATTTGTCGTTGATGTCTATGCATATAGACTAGTATGTATATAGACAAGTGTGCTGCACAAGACCATTTATAAGACCTTTCAAGACGTGAGAGATTTTTCAATTGATTTACTACAGCGAAATATTCTAAAACAAACGCTAAACAACACTGTTGGCAAGACAAACAACTGTGTTGCTTAGCGTTTATTTTAGAATATTTCGCTGTAGTAAAGCATTTGAAAAATCTCTCATGTCTTGAAAGGTCTTATAAATGGACTTGTGCAGGACTTTAATATAGACATGCTTGACCACTAGCAAACAAATTTTAATTATTGTATGTACACTTCTGACAATATGTCAAATAATAGATTTATTCAAAACTAAAAATATTTATAGTTGTATTAATTATGCTGTTGGTTTATCACAAACCGCAGTGCTGCATTCCGCGTAAAATCATCGCGTAATTAAAAAAGAGTTGCTATTATTAATCCGTTCTGTATCGAAATCGTTTATATGAAGTACCGCGTAAATCGAGGGTTATCTATATATAAGTATATAAAATATAGAGTTGCATGAACAATTCCATCCATGAAACTACTGAAATGTTTGTTTACTAAAGCCCAACTTCGAATAAATATGTTAATACTCAAAAAACTGTTGCTTTTATCATACTGTGAGTGAAAACGTTTCGTTTCATACTGTTAACACAAAGAGATTGTTCATTGAAACGACTTTTGTTCATGCTGCTTTCTCTCATCTCATCTTTTGTTATTAATTCGCAATAGCCATGTTGCCAATATAGTGAAATCATGGAATTTTTTGTATGGGTCGCACATGTGTAATAAGTTTCACTTTTGAATTAAATTTTTAACTTTTACACATACATACATAACTAAGTACATATGTATATTCCATACATATTAGTAACACATATTTTAATTTGTCATTTGCATTTTTAAATAATATAAATCTATAAACTATTTTTAACCCCCGACTAAAAAAAGGGGTGTTATAAGTTTGTAGTGTGTGTCTGTGTATCTGTGTGTCTGTCCGTGGTAGGGTTGCCAGTTTTGAAATCGTAGAAATCAGTGCATGAGAGAAAAAAATCAGTACAATTGAAAAAAAAATCAGTACATTAATTTTTTCAATATAAAAGGCTTTAACTAGGAGAGTAAGAGTAAGATCGTAAAAGATAAGCAAGAATAGTTAAACATACGTAGGTAGAGTAATATAACTTCGTGTTAATCTAAATAGAAAAATGAAAAAATGGAAAAACAGGGGAAATAAATAGTGATACTTACATATATATTTACCAAAGGTAAATCAATAATTGTACACAACAATCATTTCTCACATTCCGTTTCATTAGAATTTACTTTAAATAGCTGATGTTAATAACAATCTCTACCCAAGTAGATAGACTAGGGTGCTGATGAAGTGCGTTGCTGCACAGAAAAATATCGGTATTTCCCCCAGCTTAAAAGTCTAATTTAATTTTTCTTCTCTTTAGAAACTCACATTAATTAATAAAATATTTCATTCAAGAAAAAGAACTATTTCTTCTTTTCGATACCCATAACATAGATTGAAGAATGTTTTAAATTGGATTTTAGAAATTTTATATCACTCTTAAATGATATTGATCCGTCATTCCAACTCAGATGATGAAAGTTTCTTGTAAGCCAATTCGCTTCTCTTTGTTTTGGTATTTATAATCTTTTGAAGTTAAACGGTGGTTTAATACTAAAATTTATGTGCTCCTTATTGTTAAAAATAATTGATATTTTTTTTGCAATGAAGATGTTTGTATTGGATTTAAATCCTTGCATATCGATAAAAACTTTATCCCCAATCATCTTATATTTTATTTACATTATTTTACGAACTTGACCTTTTAAGGGTATGTATTCTATTATGCGATCGTGGATGATAATGCAAAAAGCTGATGTATCGGTAGGAATGTTGGAGTCCGTTTCAATTTCAATTTTTATATCAACAGGACCATTAGAGAGAGCTTTGTTTTAATCACTGACATCTACTACCACTATCGGCACATTATTTTTAAATTCTTGAGCAGTTAGAAGTGGTTGTGATTCCCTCATGTAGTAGCTTTGTTGAAACCGTAGATACATATTATATAGGATGGCATACCGACCACTTTTTAAATTTTATATTTAGATCATCATATGGGTACGATTCGGAATTTAAATGCACTTTTAAATTGTTCAGATTACAGTAACAAACTTATTTTCTTGTTGAAAAGCAAGCAACACAAAACGGGGTCGTACTCTATTTGCAGCCAATTTAACATTCCATATATAGCTAGTTCCTGTATTTAGTTGAGGATTAATGTGGCAATCCCAACTGCGAAATGCCATCGGTATAGAAGCACCACTGTTAATAATTTTAATCATATTCAATTTGCTCAGATCGGATAATTGTATATGCGGAATTCTCCATGAGATGTTTGTGATACTAATTTTTGGTTTGTCAGTAGCAACAGTTGAGTATACGACTTTTTCATCATTCTTACTACGTAAGAGAACTAATTCATGTTTACCGCTGAGTATAATTTTATTATAGTCTTCAGCAAAGCCTAAAAATAGTTTCAGTGGTACATAGAAATTAAAGTGTCTATTTGAAATATCCAAATCATCGAGTTTGTTCCATCCAGCATTGCACAAGCCAACACTTTCCGTAGGTGATAAAGAAACAAAGTTTTTAGGCTGCTTGCAAGCGCTAAATGTCTTGTATGATGAAAATATTGGTTTCTCAGGCTAAGGAATTATGCGAAGAAATACATTGGAGCTTGTTTTGGATGTTTATATAATAAACAGCCTGCTGGAAGAAAGCAAGGATTCCTGCACTCGATAAACAAAATTGGCATACCTTTCCATACATTACATGCTGATCATTTAGGTCCGTTTGTGAAAGGCAGATATGGAAACATATATATTTTGGTAATAATTGACGGTTTCAGCAAATTTTGTATTTTAAAACCTGTGCGAAATGTAAAGAGCGAAACAACAGTTCGAGCATTTAGTGATGTGGTGGCTATACTTGGGATACCTACTCACATCATAACGGATAGAGGTACTTCATTTACTGATTCCCATTTCCAGAAGTTTTGCAAAGAGAAACATATTGTTCACGTGCTGAATGCTACAGCGACGCCAAGAGCCAAGGGTCAGTTCGAAAGGTTAAATCGAACAATTACTCCCATGCTATCAACTTTATGCCGAAAACAAAATGGTAGTGACTGGGATCAACACGATGGCCTCGTGCAGTGGAGTGTCAAAAATACAATACATCACGTTTTAAAATCAACACCGTTTAAAGTACTTTTTAACTATGAACCTAGGAGACTTGTACCTAATAGATTGGCTGATGCTATCCCGAATCAAAAAGAATCGAGGGATGTAATCGTACTACGTCAGAAAGCTATTGAACGCATAAAAGAGGATCAAATTAAGCAGAGGCTATAATTTAATAAAAGGCGTAATGAAGCTTAATATTATATACCTGGCGATTCAGTTATGATTAGTCGTGAGACTGGTGGCACTGGTGAGTCCACAAAACTATTGGCTCTGTACAATGGTCCGTATATGGTGACAGAAGTGTTGCCTAATGACCGTTATCGAGTATCAGACCTCCCAGATATTCAACGCTTCATATCCTCGTAGCAGCCGAGGATATGAAGCGGATAACGCCTCCCCCAGATAAAGTTAGTGAATACCACACTACTGATGATAATGAAATGCCGCAGAGACCATGACGGACGATAATTACCCTTAAATACCTAGAAGACCACGAGCATTAATCGGATCGAGGGCGATCATTTGAAAGGGATGGCTAAAAGTTAGCTTTCAAAATGTCATTTACTTTTTTTATTGTAAACCTTTCTGCATTTAACCCATCTGGCAATATTGTTTTAGATATAGATACAAGATATAGATACAAGAATGGAAGAAGGCAATAACTGAATAGACGCGTGAATTAATAATAAATATGAAATTTTGCTAATTTACTTTTATTTTTTAAACAAACATTAAAGATTTAAAATAAACTTTTTTTTTAAATTTTTATATCAACAGGACCGTTAAAACGGCTTAGTTTTGGTGACTGACATCTACTACCACTATCGGCACATTATTTTTAAATTCTAGAGTTATAAGCGGTTGTGATTCCCTCATTTAGTAGCCTTGTTGAAACCGTAGATACATATCATATAGGATGGCATACCGATCATTCTTAAATTTTATATTTAAATCATCGATTTAATTTAAATGCACTTTTAAATTGTTTAGATTACAGTGAACAAACTTATTTTCTTCTTGAAAAGCAATCAACACAAAACGGGGTCGTTCTCTATTTGCAGCCAATTTAACATTCCATTTATAGCTAGTTCCTGTATTTAGTTGAGGATTAATGTGACAATCCCAACTGCGAAATGCCATCGGTATAGAAGTACCACTGTTAATAATTTTAATCATATTTAGATCGGATAATTGTATATGTGGAATTCTCCATGAGATGTTTGAGATACTAGTTTTTGGTTTGTCAGTAGCAACAGTTGAGGACACGAGTTTTTCATCGTTCTTACTACGTAAGAGAACTAATTCATGTTTACCGCTGAGTATAATTTTATTATAGTCTTCAGCAAAACCCAAAAATAGCTTCAGTGGTACATAGAAATTAAAATGTCTTTTTGAAATATCCAAACCATCGAGTTTGATCCATCCAGCATTATACAAGCCAACATTTTCCGTTGGTGATAAAGAAACGAAATTTCTTAGGGTGCTTGTAATCGCTAAATGTCTTGTATGATCAATACAATAATGCCATTAAGTTCATATCGCATTTCGTCAAAGAGATGTGCCACAAAGTTATTTTTTAATTTTAGATTTAAAAACGAAGATATTTTGCTGTTATTATTATCTACTACACTTCCCTCAACATATATATAGCTTTCCCTGGGTAGCACATATAAGTCTTGATTTTGAGCAGAAATAATTTCTTATTCGGGCTTAAGTTCAGTAATTTCAATTCTTATTGAATGAAATATTTTTATTAATTAATGTGAGTTTCTAAAGAAGAGAAGAAAAATTAAACTAGACTTTTTAGCTGAGGGAAATACCGATATTTTCCTGTACAGCCACACACTTCATCAGCACCCCAGTCTATCTACTTGGATACATATTGTTATTAACATCAGCTATTTAACGTAAATTCTAATGAAACGGAATATGAGAAATGATTGTTATGTACAATTATTGATTTACCTTTGGTAAATACATATGTAAGTACCACTATTAATTTTCTGTTTTTTCAATTTTCTATTTAGGTTAGCACGAAGTTATATTACTCTACCCAAGTATGTTTAACTATTCTTGCTTATCTTTTACGATCATCACATTAATTATGTTTACTTATTAGATATACCGTCGGTACATACATTCAAGTACTACAGTAGTTTTGATTTAGCTACATTTTGTTTAAGTGCACTTTGGACTTAACTGACTAAACTGATAAATTTTTGACACTATACTTTAAAATCCCATACAAATTCATTTTTAAGTGAATTTTCTATACCTGCACATTTAAGATAAGTGCCCTAAGATTTTGGTAATTTTAAAAGATTTTCATACAAAAAATCAATGTTAGCTGCACATTAACTTAACTGCACAAAATATATTTTTTCTGTAATTATTGTTCAAAATCCTTTTTCCAAATGCACTTTGTATACCTGAGCATTTAACATATTTTTTGGCAGTTTTAAATTATTCTCATATAAAAAATGTAAGTTAGCTGCACACATTAAATAAATGTTGCTACATAAGTATGCAACCATGTATGTATATAAAACTGAAGTCAAAATTTGTATACCTGCACATTTAGGCAGGTAAGTGCATTTAAGATAACAGCATTTTTGACTTATCAGCACAAAAAGTCGTGCAAAGTTGATAGTGGACCTAAGTCAAAATTACTGTATAGTAGCGGCTATTATGTTACATTGTTTTTGCTTTCAACAGTTGATTTTTACTTTCCAGCATTATTTACTGTGTTGCCAAGTAAACATATTTTCTTCACGTGCCCATGGTGATTTTTAAATGAGACATTTTTAGATTTAGTTGAACTGTCGTGAATTTTAATCAGAAATAATTTCTTATTCGGGCTTAAGTTCAGCAATTTCAATTCTTATTGAATGACATAATTTTTTTAAAATTAATGTGAGTTTCTAAATAGAAGAAAAATTAAACTAGACTTTTTAGCTGGGGGAAATACCGATATTTTTCTGTGCAGCCACGCATTTCACAACACCCTAGTCTATCTACTTGGGTACAGATTGTTATTAACGTCAGCTATTTAACGTAAATTCTAATGAAACGGAATATGAAAAATGATTGTGGTGTACAATTATTGATTGATCTTTGGTAAATACATATGTAAGTACCACTGTTAATTTTCTGTTTTTTCATTTTTCTATTAAGGTTAGCACGAAGTAATATTACTCTGCCCAAGTATGTTTAACTATTCTTGCTTATTCAACACGCAAGATATTCGCGATGAAAATATTAACTGGTAGATCTGAGTAATGGTCTTAGGCGTAAGATTTTTTTATTGAATCCAAAAATTTTCCAACTGTGTTATCCTTGTTAAAGTATGGGATCCTTAGAGCTATTAACTGTAACTTGCATTGTATTGTTTTATTTAATTTTTATTGATCCAAGAACTATGTTGATTGGTAAATGCTAACCATTTAACATATTCCTTCTCTCCTTTAGTTTTAAGAACTTCTTCAACTAGATATGTATTTGAATATATAGTTTTTGAAAGTTTTTCATCATAGAATCCACCTTTAATAGGATTACCACGATATTCTTCTAATATGTATGCAGCTGGATATGTAATTTGAACTCTTTTAATCGTAAAGATTTCTGTGGTCCAATTTGGTGCATAACCTTTTTCAAAAACATGTTTATATTTACTAACGCGCACATGTCCTCCAACATTGAACTTTGATAATTTGAAAAGTTTTAAACGGTTATTTACCGTATTTAATAATATTTTCTCGTTTGTAGAGTTAACTTGAATCGGAGGCATTTTGATGGTTATAAGACCCATTAAAGCTTAACTCTTTCCACATCATTCCTTTTAATGTTCTATTAAATCGTTCTACTATTGATGCTTGCATTCTGCTATATGTTGAGTAGTGATTAATGTTGTATTTATTCATCAATTTTCCAGTGTTTATTGAAAAATTCTTTACCGTCGTCTGTTTGCAAGTTTTTTGGCATTCGTCCTAGTTGAAAAATATTCTGCACAGCCTGGTTTGTTTCCAATGCAGTCTTTCTTTTCAAGGGTACTGCCCAAGCAAATTTTGAAAATGTATCAATTACGGTCAGCAAAAATCGATAATCTCTATTGTCTGCAGAATAGTTCCCCATTTCAACTAAATCAGCTTGCCAAAGATCATCTATTCCTTTCATAACAACTCTTCGACGTGGAAAATTTTTTCGTGCTTGCTTATGCAGTTCTTTTACTAAATTTCTTTTTGATGTCATTATTTAACGTATTTTGAATTTTAAGGGATACGTTGATTTCAGAGTGAGTTCATTTAAGTACTGTCGACCATCATATTTTTTACATACCCATAAATTAAATCATTCATCTTTTTTAATTTCTTTTTCAAAAAATAGTTTCATACTTGAATTTTTTTCCTGAATTTCATTGAGTTTTTGACTTAAGGTCATGTTGATTTCATCTCGAACCTCTTGAATTTTCCTCCAAAATTTTGCCACATTTTTGATTCTTTTGTTTTGAACGTCAATGTTATTAGTTTTATCCATAACGAAGCCCAGCAGCTTAGGAACATTTTTCACAAAAACAGTACCAGTTGTATCATTAAGATAGTGCCCGAACTTATCGATGGACATGATTTATGCAGATAAATATTATTCTATAATGTTTGCTTCATATAACTCTTCGATAACTGAGACAATTTCGTTATTGTGATTAGTAGGACCTGCAGCTTGTGATGCCAGCAATAGCCTAAGGCGATCTACTAACTCATTAGGATCGTCCCAGTATATATAGTTAGGTTTGTATGTGTTTAGTTGCATCAAACCCTCGCCCTTGTAAGGACTTTTTATTTTATGTAGTGATGATGAAGTTGATGAGTTCTTTTCACTTTCTTTCTTAAACAATTTACTGATAATATGCTTATATTTATATGCTCTCGTTCCATTGATTTGTGCATCATGTCTATATTCTCTTTTATATGCATTTGTGCTTACTAAAAATTTTTTATATATATCTAATTCGTGTTTATCGTAATGTTTTGGTATTTTGTGAAACAGTAAAGAAAATAAACCTGGTGTAAAAGCCCATATTTGATTTCCAATCACTATTTTATCTTCAGTAAGTTTAATACTACTATTGCCAAACTTCCATTCATTATTTAAATCTTTATGTGGACCGTAGAGAGTATCTAATTCGTTTCTGCTTTCCAAGAGTGCTAGGTCAGTATAACTCATTATTATTATCTGAATTGTCTAGAGTTTCCGATTGAGAGTAAAAATCATCGTTGTCATCATCGTCATCATCATCAGTATCAACCTTATCAATCTTATTCGCGTTTCGATCACTAAGTGAGATATTTTTATTGCATAATGTTTCTTCAGCAAGCTTCTTTGGAGTACTTGTCTCTAACTTAACTGATTGTTCGTTGAATGGAAAATTTGATTTTTTTTATAAACTTTCGTTTTAAATTCATCTTTTTCTGCTTTAATACTTCTTTTATTATGTTTAGAACTGTTCACAAATTCTGTTAAAGGATCTATTATGGGTTTAAATGTGTCTTTGAATTGCTCATGTGTATCTGCTTCATCAACTTTTATACTACGAAATTTTTTCTTTAAAACATTTCTTGTCTTTATTAGCTCTTTTAAAATTTTTTCATCCATTTTCAACTATTAGGCAACAGATGAGGTATCAGATATTAGATCAGCTAACAGATCAGGTATTAGATCAGATATTTGAGCAGCTTTCAGATCAGGTATGGGGGTATCAGATCACGTATCAGCTATCAGATCAGGTAACAGATCAGCTATCAGATCCGGCATAAAATATTTTTAGGAAATAAGTAGATGTACTATGTCCAAAGCCAAATTTAGTACTAATGTTTTACTTTTACTTCGAATTGCTTTCTATAGCGACCATTTTTCAAGTCATTATCTTTGCTTATCATCAAAAATCCATATTTATCCTTCCAACACTCTCGACAAATTTAATGAAACTTTTCATAACTCATGTCGCTGGCAACATGATCGCTATAAACGTGCTTCATGTTTGTCTCATCTTGTTTAAACATTATAATCACATTTGATTTGCCTCTTATTAAGTGTTTGGGAATTCTCGTATAAGTTTGACACAAATAAAATTAATCAACATCCTTATGACGTTCCATGGAAAAATATGCTCGTATATTATTTTACTTCTCGCATGCAACATCATCAAAGATCACAAGTGAATTAGTTTTCGCTTCGTCAGGCGGAATAACTTTTTCATTATCTGTAAATGTGTAATATCCCATCCCTTTAATTGGCGAAATTAATCGCTTTAAGTATTCATATTTTGGTTGATAAAGGGATTTTGAGTATAAATAGATGTTTTCAAACTTGAGTCCATTAGGGCTTTCTAGCAAGCTAATCATAACATTAGTCTTTCCACAATTTGATGGTACAACTATTAGAGCACGAATAGAACTTGCTAAGAGAGAGCTTTGTTTTATTTTAGATCTGATGTTCGTTGAAGCATCAATATTGCGAATCCCAATATTTTTATGTTGTTTTACTAATTACATTCTTATAACTAATTGCATTTCATAAATGTTACTTTTATTATAGAAGAAAAAATAAATAAAATAAGATGCTTATACATTACAACAGAACGTTTAGTTATAAAAAACCAGCCATTGGAAAAGGTTTAGTGAATAGAGTAATAAACTCTCTACCTGTTGAACTACACCTTCCTGGATATCAGTTTTGTGGACCCGGAACAAAATTACAAAAACGTTTCATTCTTGAAAATGAAGCTTGGGAACGAGTTCTTTCAAAAGATAGCAGTCTTGCAGAAACATCGTTTGCGTATGTGGTTACTAACGCAATGAAAGCCAAAAGAAAATTTGGTATGGGATTGAAGAAGGTTGCAAAAAAAGTGAACAAAATGGAAAAAAGCTGTTCAGTACATCAATTAAAAATGCAACAAAAATACTTAAGAGGGAAAAACCTCAAGACATTACCTCTGCCATTAGGATTGCACGTAATGTTATCAACAAGTCGTTAAGGGGGAAGAAATCGCAAGTTATAATACCACGCATAATTAATGTTCCAAAGATTGGTAGCTTCTTACCTTTGGTACCTATTCTTACTGCTCTGAGTGCAATTGGTAGTCTTTCTACTGGCGGAGCAGCTATAGCAAAAGCAATAAATGCTGCAAAGAATGCCAAGCAACAACTTGATGAAGCAACTAGACATAATAAAACAATGAAAGCAGTAGCAATGGGGAAAGGTTTTTACCTTAAACCATATGAGAAAGGATATAGATTGGTTTGTCAAGAAAAACGGAATCCAAATTTTTCGTAATGCTACCCAATAAACCCCGATATGATATTGATCTGAGAAACTTTTCAACAAACATTCCATACTTTAGAGGAGTTTTCATGTTGGATACACTACCAAAACGATCGAGAAAAAGAGAATGCGGAATCATTAATTTGGATTTATCAAGAGGACCTGGAACCCATTGGGTAGCATATTATAAAAACAATGAACATAAAGAATATTTCGACAGTTTTGGAAATTTACAACCTCCATTAGAATTAGTTAAATACCTAGGCAAAAATATAAAATATAATTACAATCAATATCAAGATTATAATTCATTTAAATGTGGACATTTATGTCTTCAATTTCTTTACAAAATAAGTGAAAAGAATAAATAAATACAACACACGAACAGTTTTTTTAATTTTACTGTTTTATTAATAAACAAGTTTATAAAAAATAGTTTCTACATATTATTCCCACTGTGGGTATTGAGCATTTGTTAAAAATATACTTATTTCAGCAGCAGTATCCAATTTTAAGGAATTTTCTCCTTGCTTACATATGCAATATATACCGGATGCTAGTTCCATTATATCATCATCCGATAGCGTGTTGTACCGATTTGGTAAAAACTTATGTTATTTTCCAGTTCAACTTGAATTGTGGTGCCGTATTTACTAGTCACCCGTTTAGCATTTTTAACTGTATATTTAGTTGAGTCTTGGAGCTCTTTTATATGGATTAATGTTTTTTTATTTAAATTGTTGAACTTTGTTATCAAATTTGGTGGATTCATTATCAGAATATTAATTAATTAAATTGAATTTTTTATATGTATTTTTTATATGTTTTTTTCTTCTTCTCTTTTTTGACAGATTGCTCAATCTGCTTTTGTAAACTGATGTATTAAAAAATTCTACCAATCTTTAAATAGGCAAAAAATCTAAAAAACAAAGATCAGTATCGTAGCTATCACTTTTTCTCATATTGTAATTATTTTTGAAGTAAATTTTTGTTTGTTTTATCACTCATAGAATTGTAGTGAAAGAGATAGTTATAATGACATTCTAAAGCGTAACTGAAAAAAAAAATTTCAAAACAAAGAACAGAGAGATAGTTATATTAATGTTCCAAAGTGTAGGTGAAACAAAAAAATTCAAAAGATCTCAAAATTGTTTGTAAAATTTTAATTTTACAAGAATATTTTACTATAAATAGGTACGTAAACCTTTCAAGAATATTAGTGTAATAACAAAAATTAAAAATTTTAAAAACCCCCGAATTTTTTCAGAAAATATGTTATATCTTCTAAACGGCTGGTCCGATATTCTTCACACATAGCCAAGAACCCTTTCGATTAAGTCGTCTTTCAAACAGAAAAAACTAAATGAAAATCGGTCTAGCCGTTTGGCCTGTACGTGAACACGGACAGACACACAGATACACAGATACACACATACACAGACACACACACACAATACAAACTTATAACACCCCTTTTTTTAGTCGGGGGTTAAAAATAGCATTTAACAAAATTTTGAATTCCTTCATACTTTTGAAGACTTATTGCTCTATGAGCATAAGGAAACCATACATTAATTTATCTCTATGCTAACTGAAAATGAAGAGTATGGAGTTGTAGAGCAGGAGGACTCCGAAGATAGTGGGCACTTTGCCAGCTGCCCTTGGTATAGCGAAGGATGCGAGGAAGGGCCGGACACTTGTCGGTGTACATGTTCCACATAAGAAAAAAAAATATTTTTAAAATTATTGAGACTTATAAAAATGTATCTCAAAAAAACAATGAATAAATATAAAATGTATTTGTATGTGTATGATTTATTATTTACTTTAATGTACATATTTATGTATATATACAGATTAGTATACCGAAAAAGCTATTAGTTTAAATATTATTTTCATTGAGGATGGAAAAGCGTACCTTAAAAAATATATTTCACAACAATCAAGAACGAAAACCTCAAATATATAATTTGTTTTTTGAGTTTGAATACTTGCTCAATTGGAAATTGAAGATTGCATGTGGATTTTCTACGGCTTTTGCTTTTAAGCCAATGATATGGTTGAATTATAAAAATAAGCAACACATTGGACTGGATCGAGAAGAGCGGTTACATCTTATGTGCTATAAGGAGTATATTCATGATATGCTTAATCGTCGGGATTTTTTAAATTCTATAAATATAATTGATAATGAAAGTGAGAGAGATGTTGAATATAAGTTTCAATATAAAAGAGGTGTTTGTTTTTTAGTTATCATACAAGGAAACTTTAAAATAAAAATCGATTCTGACACTTGGAGATCACTAACTCAAATGCGAGTCTTTTTTACATCAATTTTATGTTGGAACAACATTCTAAGAAAACAAATCCTTCATTTCTATTATGAATACTATATACCAACCTGCTCCGCTTTAAACAAAACAAAACTTCAGTTAAATGAAATACAAGGAATGCACGAAAGAGATGTAAAGATTGAATTAATACGACTTTATGAGATTGGTGAAAAAATGCAACATAAGATTCTAACTAATGTAAGAATTCATAGATTATATTTAAGGATGGATAATAAATAAATAAATTATTAAAAAACATAAATTATGATTTTTATTTTGTATTTTTTATGAGAGGGGACTTTAATAAAACAAAGAACTTTTCTGTATGTATATATGATAATAATTTTTTATTAATTTTTTTAAAATAACAAGTCTTATCTTTAAATACATAACAAAAAAAAATATATAAACATATTAAAAAAATTTAATTATAAATATGTACATACATACATACATATGTATATGTCTGTATGTATGTATATATTATTTCTTGAAAACTAAAAGATATATTTCTTTAAAACATTTCATTTCTAAACGTTTACAATTTGTATGCAAAGGAATACAAAATACGTTAAAAAAATATTTTTTTTCATTCAAACTCTTCAAAACGAAAAAAGTTTTTTAAACGCACTAATAATCCCAAATTAATATTTTACTTATTAAGCAAAACATTCTTTTATTAAAATACATTGGAATTGATTATTGAGGGGTTTAGCTGGATCCTATGCGCATTTCACTGTTGCTAATGGAGATCATCAGGGAACCTTTACCCAAAGCTTCTTAGAGCAACTAGAGTTATTATATTATAAACTTTCATTTAAACAAATGAGAGGCTCAATAACAAATAACAAAGTTGAAACAAGAACTCAATAATCAACATGTTTTTTATTTTCTTACTTTATCATTGCTACATTGGCTGACTTTTTTCAGCTTCAAATTGTAGTCGTAAGAGTATGTTAAAGAAAATAAATGTAAATAACAACAACAGCTATTTAAGAATAGAGTGTTGCCACACAAGTTTTTTTTTTTTTTTTTTTTTTTTTTTTTTTTTTTTTTGACCGGGTGCAGTCAAGTTAATAATTAGTGTTTTTTATGGGAATTGTTAAAATTTAAGTTTAATTTTTTTTAATAAGTAAAATATCAATTTGGGATTATTAGTGCGTTTAAAAATTTTAAACTTAAATTTTAACAATTTCCATAAAAAACACTAATTATTAACTTGACTGCACCCGGTCAAAAAAAATACTTGTGTGGCAACACGCTAAGCCCCTCAATAATCAATTCCAAAGTATTTTAATAAAAGAATATTTTACTTAATAAGTAAAATATTAATTTGGGATTATTAGTGCGTTTAAAAATTTTAAACTTAAGTAAAATATTAATTTGGGATTATTAGTGCGTTTAAAAAACTTTAAACTTAAGTTTTAACAATTCCCATAAAAAACACTAATCGAAAAAAGTTTAATTTACAAAATCTGAGCGTAAATATCATAATAAATTTCAAATAACTTAATTACACTTACATCGAACAATCATCAATGGTTTTCTATTAATTTTAAAAGTATATTAATGTGATATTCCAAATTCATAAACTAATGATCATTAGTATCATAAAACAAAATTTTTTATACATACTATTTACATATTTTTTATTTTTATTTTATTAAAATCTACTTTTGATTTTATTTTTTTATTCATTCTTCAATTTCCATTGCATTTTCTATGTCATAGCCAGACAGACAAATTTACTATGTCGTGAGAGTTTGTCAACTCATCATAATCAGTCATATATTTAGCAATGTCATGTAAATCCTTATCTTCCAGTTCGACAGGCATTCCCTCATTAACATCATCGTCAGAATTTATCAAGTCTGTGTTGATATCATAATCATCTTCAATCATATATTTAGCAATGTCATGTAAATCTATGTCTTCCCGTTTTAATTTATAATGCCCCCAAGCATATGTCTGTAACCCGTCATACCTAATGTACCTCTTGTCATCATTGTGGCTCAAAACTATTTTATTTACATTTTGGGTAAAAATTTGATGTTTGTATGTTCGGAACATATACATGCTGTCGGAATAAACGTTTCTTAAATACAAACAGTTTCTATAGTCAGACAAAGTGACTCTTTCTAAGGCAGTTCTTTTCACACCTTTTGACTTTTTTATTTCAATGTTTGCTTCATTTCTAAAGGCATACATCTTAGCTCTTAGTCCCACAAACTCCTTCATTATAACTCCATTATTTTCATCCTTCATCATTCCTAATATTTTTTTGTTTACCAAAGGTAAACCATATATGTTATTAGGTGAATAACCGGACGTATCAAATCTTTCTTGGAGATCCTTGGCACATTTCTTATAAAAGTCATTCGTTCTAATAGTATAAATGAAGGAGTCAGTGTCCATATAATTTAGATGTAAGTCAGTTTTGAACTTAGGCTTCATATAACCATAGTGGAAGTCATACATCTTCCACTTAGATAGTTCCAGCACACAAAATCCTAAGTACATCGGCTTGTTACACTTTATTTTCAGCCTCTGTAATTTAACTGCATAGATATCATCATAAAAACGGGACAAGCTATGGAAGTTAAGCTGAGCAATTAGAGCTCGAGCTTCCTGATGATTTCTTCTATCTGATTCCCACTTTGTCACAATATGAACATCTTTCCTTAATTCCACATTTTCCATTGTCTTTTCGTATACGGCGTTATTTAATAGTTTGAAAAAATCTTTTTCAAAATCATTAGTTGCCTTCGATGAAAAGTGTTTAAGTCTATGTAAGTTTTCAGCCATGGCGCTTGCTGAAACTTTATTACCCTATGTATATTTTTTAAAACTAAGCCATTGGCAATACATTGCTTCAGTACTCGGTAATGAATCGAATACTTCCTTTTGTTTGATAAATCTGCAATAACTTTTCGTTTTTCATAGGAAAAATAGCTTTGTTTTCTGGACAAAAGGGTAAATCATTGTGAAGATCCTGCAAATAGTCTGGATAATCTAAATCCGCTTCTAATATATAACCTTCACTAGACTCATCATCAATAGAATTGATATTTAATGAACTAATTTCATCATTTCTAAGCCACGCACAATCTGAAAATGGTAGATATTGTGACATTGCCCATCCATAAAGATTATTTGCATCTAAGTACATAAGATAATCTGATGGTTTTGAGCTATCATAATCAGTCATATATTTATTATTAGCCTTAGTGTGCCGCAATGAACATTGGACCAGCCCACCTCTTATGATTTTTTTGATCATGTTATACATATCAATATCCGTTATTAGCTCTAAACGAATTTTCGTTGTTTTGAGCATAGCATCCCATGACAAACCTGGAGCAGTGTAATACTGGCATAAGTCTAAGTCATATATGCTTTTATATATTTTTCTAAAGTTTTCAAAAATATCTGCCAACATTAGAGTGTTGAGCTCGTTTAGTCAAGAAGGTTGTTGCAGTTAAATGTTTGCCAAACATTTTGTGCATGTTTATAGTCTCCAATACTACACTCCACATTTGTTAAAATATTTTTGAAATCTTCTCGAGCCGGGAGATTTTTTTCAGTAACCCTTGCATAAGAGTCTATATAAGAATATGGAAATACTCCCTTCCTTCTAACAATTTTAAATTGCTCGTCATCAGGATAGTACTTTTTAATTATTTCAAACATTTCTGGTTGAAGGTTGGAAGATAGTGTCTCTAGACTCGCCGCCATAAACCTAAATGAGTCTACAAATCTTACTTTAAAACTCTTATCTCCAACAGGAACATCTTTTGTAATAGAAATATATTTTTCCTTATTTGTTGGAATAATGTCAATATGTGTGTTGGAATAATGTCAAAGTTTTGAGTTGTCGTCATTATAGGCATATTTGATAAAGTAACTAAATGAGCAAGGAATATGTTTTTCCTCATTCACTATCTTATCACTAATTTCTATGTCAACTTTTTCTAATAAACATTCGAAGTCTGCGTATACAACGAATGGAACATCTAAATAATTTGAAAAATTCTTAAATTCTAAGTATCTTTCATAATATGCAGGCATAGTTGTTATTAGTTTCGAGCAACCGTCTTTATGGTGAAGAGCTATTTCCGGATCCTGAGAATATCCCAGACATGTCATGCAGAAATGTAATGCTCCATTGTGCTTGCTCGTTGACGTCCTTAAAAATCTGTCAATAAAATCAAAAGTAATAAATAAGTTACAATAATTATAATAATAATAATAGTTATAATAATATAATAAGGTTGAAAAATAACTACTTTTAAAAGCTGTAACTTACCTTGAAAGGTCTTTAATAAGCACGTAATGTCTTTTAGTGCAAGCATCGTCCTCCACCAACATTAAACTTATATGAATATTTCGAAACTCTTCACATACACGATAGGGTCCAACTATTTGGTTTCCTTTTGTATCAAATCCAAATACGTTGACACTTATATTTGGATTTTGTGCCTCGATTATGTTGATTTCTTTTAAATCAACTGGAAACCGCATTTGTGAAAAATTTAATTCAATACTGCCCACCTTTATGATGTTGTTAGAAATATTATCAATTTCAAATGCTGCACATTTCACCGCATCTTTAGTATTGCCTGGGCCTCTTAAAGCAGCAATAATTGACGATTTAAAACAATATACATCATCATTTTGTAAGTTGATGTAGGCTCGCAGTTTTTCCAACTTATAGGGCATGGGAATATAACTAGAGCCTCTTATGATGTTGTGTTTGTTTATATTAACATTCAATATGCATATTTGATGCAATGTCCATCCACTGTCCCTTTCTTGAAATTCTCCCATTTTATTTTTTATGTCGTCTGCCTTTTCCAAATAAATATTTCTCAAAACATGAGATCGATTTACCGATACCATTTTCGTAATATGTGAAATTGAATCTTCTATTAGAGAGTCTTCACAGTGCTTGATGTAAGCACATTGCAGCTCAAAATTACATTTAAAATTTATTTGCTCTTCTAAGGCCACTTCCAAAACTTTTATTACTTCGTCCTCAGCAGTTTTCAAAAACTCTTCCACATATAAGTTTGTGACACTAGGATTAGTATAAGTGTATACTTCAATTCTTTCCATAAAATCACTAGAGCTTATATGGATGTTTTCGCTGAACTTCCTTGTAATAGCACTGCTTTTATACATTCTTGTGCTCAAATGGTGGCAAAATCAAGTCTTGGCACTTCCATCTTGCATCTGTCACAATGCATCGAGTCCTGATGCAATTTTTTGTGGTTTTCAAAACCTTTTAATGTTTTGAAAACTTTTCCACAGTTTGGGCATTGCATACTCTTTGTTGATGACATTTTATATATTTATTGCTTTCGGGACAGGAACTAAATAATTGACTTAAATAACTTCGATTTTTTGTTTATCAGGAACACTAGTTTTAAGCACCAACTTAATTTTTTCACGAAGACTTCTTTTAAACAGCATTTTAAATATTTTCAGTAAACTATACGTTTGTTTTGAAAAGAGACTTTAAACTGAATAACATTTGAATTGAAGTAACATTATTTATAGGAAAAAATTCTCAATAAAGGGTGCTAACATATACACTTGCATCCAGAGGACGCAAACGATCTTCATGATTAATACCGTGGACGCTAAGACAAAATCATGCTATTAATATTCAACGGATAACGCCAGTTACATAGCATACGCTTATCTCTGAGAAAACAATTTCTATCCTCTACTTCTGTTGACAACTGCAAGATTAGAATTTTTTAAACATTATTGATTTTCCCATGACAAGTTCATTATTACAATTCCTAAAACGTTTCTTATTTTTCTTATCAAACTGATTAGCCTCCAAAATACACACTCTCAATTAAATTTTTAACGAAAAAAAGACACATTTGCATTTTATTACCCATTTTCTTCTAAAATACTTAACCATAAAATATGCATATTATGACTTTATTGATATTCTAACTATACATACATTTGTATGTACATACTTTACTTTACTTTAAAAACTATACTCCAAAATATTTTATAATCAATAAGGCACACGCACTCCTAAATATTTTTAATCAGTATCGCACAATCATGTAATTAAATATTCACTGCAGGGGTGTGTACGTGTGTATGCTTCCTGGCTAAAGAGATATACATGGTCTCACACACAATGTACGAGTATGTAACTTAGTTGTTTCTTTTGAAAATGATCACATAAAGATATAAGAAAAATTTTTCAATAAAGGACGCTAACATAAACACTTGTATCCAGAGGACCATTAGAAGTTTTAAAATACTTATTTAATTTATTGATTCAAAAATTTATTTATACATTTTTACGTTTTAAAATATTCATTTAAATTTATGTTTTAAAAAATTTAATTCTACATTTAATTTGCGTTCAAAATATTAAATGCCAGCAACGCATCCCCTTCTTCGTCTTGCAGAAAAATGTTTGTTATATCACCTTCATCTTCATCTTTTGGCATATAATTAAATGCTCCATCATCATCCAGCATAAATCTTCCTTTTGAAAATTCCCATTCTTGAAGTATGACATTTGGTTGTTTGGAATCTCATAATATTCATCTATCTCGTTCTCAAAAATGTCTCTAATGGATACATTAGGAGGCAAATCGTCGTCCGAAAACACTATTGACAGAGGGCTTACGGATACCTCTTCCCGGCTGACAACGGTCATCTCTTCCCGATTGCCGAAGAACAATCTCACAAACTCATCTAGCGACATTTGTGAGCCGTTCAATGATATTAAAATTGGGCTGCTGCTTAATGTGTTCATTTTATACTTATTTTTATTTATTTATTTCTAGAGTTGACAAAAATTTTAATTTTGAAATTATGTAAAGTACACTTATTACAACAATGACAAGAATGTCGCGCAGTAACGTTTTATATACAGAACATACGCTTATCTCTGAGAAAAAAATTATCTATCCTTTGCTTCTGTTGACAACTGATATTGTTTAATATTTCATACAAAATCGAACAAGAAACAGCGGCCTTTACGCTCAAAATGCAAAAGGTTCTGCCTGAATGTTCTTATTTGCACTTGCGTCTGAGCTAAATGCTCATCAGAAAAAGCAACCACAGCGAAATCAATTCACCCCTAACATTTATGACAATATCAAACGCCATCTGTGGTGAAAAACATAAAAATATGCTCACCACGGATATTTTCAAATATTTAAAAATAACCAAAAATGCCATATGTGTTGAGAAATAAGAAACAGCGCCCCATGTAATGCAAAAATAATTACCAGCGCCATTTACGGTGAAAACGTTGAAAAAGTTGTTGATAACAACCAACAGCGCCATATATTGTGAATATACAAAAGGTTTGTGTCTGAAATGAAGCATGGCTAAATATTTGATTTGGTTTTGTGTCTTTGCTAAAACGTCTGTCCATAAAATGGTTTGTGGTTCCGCTGTTTGACCTCCCAATTAACAACTACTGGTTTAATATTAAGTTGTTTCGGAGAAACACTATTCATTACTACACCCTCCTCCAATGAAGAGGCGTTAGATTCTGTTACCATTTCATTCATAAGATTGAGGGCCAATGCGTTTTTCAACCTTGGCTTCTTGCCACGAAGTTTCATTTGGATTAGAATAGTCTCGCACGAAAACGTTTTTACCAGGTTCGAATGCCAAATTACGTTTTCCTTTATAATTTTTAATGTTCACTAATTTACTTTCAATGATTTTATTTTTTACTAACGGTGGACAAAGCATATTAAAACGAGTTTTAATTTCTCTTCCCAGTAATAATTTTGCAGGAGATTCTCCAGTAGTGCAATGCTTGGTTGCTCTTGCTTGGTTGCTCTGTAGTGAAACAGAAAAGTGTTTATGATATTATCAATATTTTCACCGTCTCACAAGTTCGCTAAAATTGACTTTTTAAAAGTTTTTACAAAATTTTCGGCTTGACCATTGGTCGCCGGATGTCTTGGTGCCGTTAATATTTGTTTTATATTATTGCATTTTAAAAATCTTTCAAATTCTTCAGATTTAATGGCCCTAGTAGATTATTAATGGGGACGATAGTCCTGTTTTGGGAATTCAAAACCGGGAAAAAAGAAAAACGATGGCAACCCTGAACAAATGGGGGATTTTCATGCTGATATATGTCCAATATTATTTGCAGGGATAGTTTCTTGGCTATGTATGTGCGTGTGAGTTTGATTCTTTCTGTGTATGTGAATGTATGTACACTTGTGTGTACAGGTTTTGTTGTTATTGTAGAGAAACGTTGTGCTTTCAGTGGGTGGATGTATGTATGTGTGGGATGTTTGTGTGTGTATGTATGTGTATGTGTGTATATGTGTGCGTTTTTGTATTTACTTGGATGTTTGTGGGTCTCAGATACTGTTGTGTACTGATAGAAAAACGTTAAACCCTGTAGGAAAAGTCGATGGTAAAAATGTACTGACTCGCCTTTTACTTTGCCACCAGTACTAACTACTATATAATTATACCCCATCCAATACTTTGACTTATGAACATTTAGTATATGCTTGTCATTGAAAATCTACTAGTAACACTAAAACAATTGACTAGGTAATGACTACGTGGTTCTTATCGGAACATGGAGACAAACCAACCAGACAGTTAGTTACTGATATATTTCTATAATTTATGTACATACAAAGGTATGTATATTGAACAGTTGTTGCAAAATCTACCAGAAATGCACCACATCTGGTTTCTATCTTTCTTTTTTACTGGCGGATAGAAGAAAACGTATTATACCATAATGGTCACTAGAATTTTAATGTTGACACAAAGACACTTGATCTCTCTCTGACTGCAGGGTAGTGACAAGGAATTTGTGTGTATGTAGTAGAAGTGAGCACAGGCTATCAAAAAGTGCACAGTATTGTATTTTTCGAAAGCAAATAGTGTTTGTAGTGGTGATCGTAATTGAGTGTGAAACAAAAATAAAGAACAAGGAAACAAACAACACATACAACCATTGTACAACAGTTGAATAGACAGTTGTATCAGGTGTGCAATATTTTTGTTGTACACTTCATAGTGAACAACACTTCATTTCACGAACTAAAATTTTCATAAAATATTAAGTGATAATAAAACTTTTTACAATTATAGGGTGTTTTTTAAGAGGTATAGAACTTTGAATTGAAATAAAACACAAGAAAATCGTTTTAATGTCCATCAATTTGGCTTTATTGGAAGGATAATTTTATGCCATTAATGTTTAAATATGATTTCGGGCATGTGGCCGCCGCGGCTGGCTCGAATAATGCCAATTCTACAGGTCCAATTTTCAACCACTTTTTCGAGCATATGGGGCCGTATGTTAGCAATAACGCCACGAATGTTGGCTTCCAAGTCCCCTAACGTTTCTGGTTTGTTGGCGTAGACGAGCGACTTCACATATCCCCAAAGAAAATAATCCAATGGTGTCAAATCACACGATCTTGGTGGCCAACTGACAGGTCCATTCCGCGAAATTATGCGCTCATCGAATGTTTCCTTCAATAAATCGATTGTGACGTGCGCTGTGTGGCATGTAGCGCCGTCTTGTTGGAACCACAACTCATCCACATTCATGCCATCCAATTCGGGAACAAAATAGTCGGTTAGTCGGCTCCAATTGCTGTGCACGGTGGCGAATCGATTCATTCGGGTCCTCTTCAACACTTTGCTCTACAGCGGCAATTGTTTCTTCGGTGCGCACTGTTCGACGTCTCTGCGGATGCGTATCATCACATAGAGTAAACGTAGTGCGAAAACCATCCATGGTTAACCGAATTAATTGCTCTGATGGACGATTATGTCGACCATAAAATGGACGGAGCTTGCGGTAAACTTCGCGAACTGAACCATTATTTTCGAAATAAATTTGCACGATTTGCAAGCGTTGTTCTTTTGTCAACCTGTTCATGATGAAATGGCAAACCAAACTAAATATTAATCACTTGACAGCTGACAAAATGGCCGCCAGTTAAAAAAGTGATGCCAACTTAAAGTTCTATACCCCAATAAAAAACACCCTTTATATTCATTGAGAAAGATATTATTTTTATTTTATTATTTATTCATTTTATTTTTTAGTCTTAAATTAATAAATTATAAAACTTAGAACCAGCGTGACCATTTTAGCATTTTTGCAGCAAAATGTTTTGTTGATTTGGCTGCAAAATTTTTTATTTAGCAGTTAGCATTTTCCAATTATTTATTTAGCTTTTTCCAGCATTTTTTGTAAGATAATCTACACAATTTCTAGCAATATAATTTATGCAACTTTCGGTATATTAGTAATTTTGATGAGCAACCCATTTGATGATGCATTTGTAACATGAGAAATGATTCATTTGCTTATAAATTTATAAGTTGATGTAGATACTAAATAAATATTTTAAATCCATTTAATATTTCATATTAATATTGTAACAATATACAAACTGTCTTATTCATAAAAAATGGTTTATTAAGCGCTTATTTGATATATTTCTATGGGAAATTTGTCAAATAAACCTGTAATAAACCTAAAATATTTTTTATGAATTAGACCGAAAGTATACAATTTTAATTAAATATGTGTGTAGAAATATACACGAACAGTTGCTATTTAATTTAACGATATTTTCAAAATAACAACAACATTAGCTTCAAAACCTTTGATACACGAGATATTTGTGAGAACATAAGAACAGCTTGTGTTTCGAAAATGAATAAATATGTATATACGTTATTAAAAATAACAAACGGAAACAATTTACGTTATTGTAACTTTGAATCATTTTCATGCGAATGACAAAAAATTTTTTCAAGTTTTCTATGAACAAAGTGTATTGTTTCATAGTGCAGCAGTACAAAATATTGATAATGCACACATACCCTTTCAAAACGTTGTCGACAGGTTGCTGAAACCAAGCAATTGGTTTCAAAGTTGGTGCTCGTAGTCACAATGTTTTGCATCGAAAAAGTATTCATACTTTCGAAGTAACCCCAATAACTTTTTAGCTAAAAATTAAATAGACAAGAGCTTAGATTACACTAGTTTACAAAATTAGTTTTTTCATAAAAATTTAATGAGATTTAGATTTCCTTATGTATTTTCTTCCGCTGAATTTTGTTTTATGGAACAGTTTTTGAGATATTGTAATTTGTTAATTTTTTTTCACTTGACCAATCATATCTCGAGCTAGAAATGTCCTATTGTGTCGTTCTTGGTATTCTAATGCAAGGTATTGAGATGATGAATAAATATGTATAATCGGATCTTTAATTGTTAAAGTGGTTCAAAATATATCGATGAAAATAGGGCACATTATCAAAAAAAAAATCATATTTTACAGTGATTCTATGCCGACAGAGAAGTACACATCGTTTTCTGTTCATGAAATATTACAATATCTCAAAAAAAAATTAACCTTGATTTTCGAATTCAGCGAAAGCAACTACATAGAGAAAATCACCACTCATCAAATGTACATTTTTGGTGTAAACTAGTGTTATTTTATAAAAAAAAACTAATTTTTAAATGTTGCTTATCAACCAAATACATGTTCAAAAAGGCTTGTTTTCGAAAAACCAACAGCGAATTAATATTTTGGCTTTGCTTTTAATCATTTTTAACTATTAGTGCTTAATGCATTATGCACAATGAAAAACTTAAAGTTAGCATAAGTGATGAAATTTTACTAGGTTTTACCGAGTTCCATCATACAATTTTACATAAACAATTTGCCCATAATGTATTTTTAACTAACAATTACATCATAGCGTGGTTTTTAATGTGAAATTGTATAGCAAAACTCGTTAAGACATTCGATTTTGACACTTAAGTATGGCAGGTTTCCCAGACTTTTAAAAATATTTGGTTCATGCAAAGGAAATACAATAAACGAATAAATAGAAAAAATAAGCACCATAAAAGAAACAATGTAATTAAAAAGAAGTATGTATTAAATTTTACCATTAGGTTTTAGCACTATAATTATTTTTTAGCTTTTTTTTGAAAGTCAATTTAGCTGCAAAACATTTTAGGATCTGGTCACACTGCTTAGAACAGTATCATGCGAACTAACACGCTCAAATAATCTACGACGTAGATTCTACGTTGTTTGTTTTTTTTCTTTTACACATACACATAATTTTACACTTGTATGCTCATTTTACAATTGTCATTCGGTGTGACTAGTGAAATGTGCTTCAACACAACAATAAATGATGCCATCGCTTGGCAGATAAACAAATGCTATTGCATGCTTTTGATAAGATTGAATACCATTTTTAGTGTTCTCATAAAATCAAGAGCACTAAAAAGAGGGAACAATTCAATGCTGTACAACATGAAGGCTAAACAACCAAGCACCTTTTGCACAGCACTAGTATGTAGTAATCATTATTTTTGCTGTTGTGAGTTGTCGTTGCTATTCATATGTATGGTTATTGTACTCGTATGTATGCATGCATTTTTTTATCTCTGGAGAAATAATCTAATAGCTGCAGGTAGTGGCAACCTTGATATCTGTTGAGAATGGAAGTGGAGAGGGAATGTATTTGATAATGTATGTACATATATGCTTTTGGAGTAATGTACGTGATCGTATGGTGGGGGACGATGGTGTTGTTATGAAATCTTCGTTTATTTATTTAAGAAATATTGTTTCGTATTTCATGACAGAGGAGTTTGAATTTCATAATATTATAAAATTTCATTACGTATGTATGTATGTATGTTGGGGTATACTCGAAGGATGTCTGACAAATTCTTCCAATGAAAAATTCCGGGGTTAAAATGTAAAAAAATATTTCACTTTATTAGGTCTTGTTCATGCACCTGTTCGTTTGATAAGTTATGGAGAACTATAATTTTATAAATGTACTTCTTTTTCTTAGAGCAACTAATTGAGCGACAGAGTTAATAATTTTGTAGCTTGTCTCAGTTACTTTATACGCGTGAACTTATTACACGTGAACATCCCGGCCCCCTTGCTATTATGCAAACTTGGAACCGGAAATAAATTCACGATACTTAGTCCTATGGTATAATATTTATATGGCTTAAAATATATATAATAATATATATATATATATCATCTGTAGGCAAAATTTGCCGATAATTGTCCAGCCGAGGACAGTGTCTTGGGCCATTGGGGATCCAACATATTCAGGTTGAATGCTAGATTTTATAATTCGAGGATACACATCAGCTCCCAGTATGAAATTAATATCATCATTTCGGAAAAAATTAGGGTCAGCTAAACGGAGATTTGAGTATAAGGAAGCCACTCTTTCGTCAATTTTATCTTTTGGTTGCTTTCGTGGTAGAGCGTCAACAACCATGGCTGTTACTTTAAATATCAGACCGTCATCAAAGCGTGGCCTGATTTTAAGACTGCACCAACGAACATCACCAATTTGTTCTACCGTAATTTTGTAGCGTTCTATTAGAAAATCTGCCACAGAGCTTACTTCTTCACAGGGATTAAGAATTCCCCTAACATTTCCCCATTCTTTTCTTAATTCGATTTTGGCAATGACAGTTGGAAGAAACGTAACACTGCGTACAGTAGAGGAAAATGGTGTTGTAGTGATATTTATATGCAGACGTGTATGTCGGTGACGACAGCTCTCAGTATTACGGCAGCGATTAACCTTGTGGGAATGAGCTAAGCAGTTCTCGCAATATTGGAACCGCTTAACAACCTTTAACTTTTCAGATACATTTAGTCTCTTGAATTTCAAGCATTTGCGGAGCGGGTGGTCCTTACGGCATAACCGGCAGTCAAAGGCACACCGTGGGGAACGGTGATGTGATTGCTGGTGATTACGTCCCCTTTCCTCTAATAGTGAGAGGCTTCCCCTGCTGTGACGTGGAATTATAAAGGCTGAAAATAGATGCGAAAGAAAAAACATTATAGCGTTATTCGGGACTGGGGAGTAAAACGAGTTTTACAATGGCCCTGGTTACGACGCCGTTAGCAGTTCGTACTTCGGCGACTCTAACTCTGCTATCTTTACCGCGGATGACATTTTCTATGCGGCCTATACGCCACTGGTTAGGGCGTAGGTTATCATTTTTTATTACAACAAGATCACCGATGGCGTAATCCCGCCATCCATTTATTTCGCTTGTGGAGTTCTTTGAGGTACTCCTCCTTACACCTTTTGGCAAAGTACTGATGCAAGATCTTCAATTTTTGCCAACGGTTAACGTAACTCAATGAATGGTCAGATAGATTAGGTTCTGGGAGTGATAGCAGTGGATTACCGATAAGGAAATGACCGGGGGTGAGTGCACATAAATCTGCGGAATTTTCGCTCACGGGGCTAAGTGGGCGAGAGTTGAGACAAGCTTCAATTCGAGCCAGCATAGTAGAGAATTCTTCAAACGTAAAAGTCTGACTATGTGAAATTCGTTTAAGATGACTTTTAAAGCTTTTGACTACGGCTTGCCAGAGTCCACCTATGTGTGGTGCGCCTGGTAGTATAAAATGCCATTTTAACAAGTTAAATGCGGATTGCTGGTCAAACAATTTTTGGCGCAGATTTGACATGAACTGAGTCTTGTCTGTGTTCAATATGTGCGAAGCACCTACAAAGGCAGTGCCATTGTCCGAATAAATAGCAATAGGGGAACCTCGGTGAGACAAAAAAACCGAGCGAATGCAGCTAGGAACGCCTGGGTTGAGGTTTCACTAGTGCATTCGACATGTATAGCCTTTGTGGAGAAACAGACAAAAACTAATACGTAACCTTTTGTCATCTTACATCCACGGTCTGCGTATGATTTGATATTAAATGGACCCGCAAAGTCGACACCACTGTTGGTAAATGGGCGGGAAGTGTGGTTCTCTCGGCAGGTAGAGCGGCTATTATTTGTTGATTTTTTTGGTGTTTTTGAATTACACATGGCCGACACTGTGACAAAATCGTTTTGATTAGAACCTTTACTCGGGGAATGTAATAATGAAGTCTCATTATTCTAAACAATAGAGCATTTTGGCCGTGGATGGAGTATTTGTGCAGGTATGCTAAAAAGAGTCTGGTAAAGCATCCATAATATGGTAAAAGTATTGGAAACCTTCCATTGTAATTTAGTGTCGGTGAGACTGATAAACGACCATTTACTCTCATAATTCCTGTGGCATCTAAAAATTAGTTTAAAACTAAAAGGTGGCTTTTTCGTGAGATTTCTTGACCTTGAGATAATAAAATGTATTCTTTCGCGAAATTTAATCTTTGGCAGGCGATTACCATGCGCGATTATGCGTGATTTACTTCACCATTTGTCAATTCCTTACACGTTACCAGCTGACGACGTAATTTCCTATTACACCTGTCTCCAGTGAACGCAAAGCGGTTTTGCTTTTTCATCTGTCGTCAAGGTTTAAGAGTTCTTAGGCCACTGACTTCAGGGATATCTAAGCCACGAAGGTCCATACCACCAGTGAGTTCACGGGAAGCCAAGTCAGCGGGGTTGCTTTTAGAGTCAACATGAAACCAAGATTGACTCCCAACTTTTTCTACGATAGAGGAAACTCTATTTTCCACAAAAGTTTTCCACTTATTGGGGCATTTCTGTAGCCATGCGAGGACCATTGTGCAATCGGTCCACAAGAATAACTTATGGCTTTTAAGGTTGAGTTGAGACTGGATTGTATATATCATTGTGGCCATCAGCTCTGCTCCACAAAGTTCTTTCCTGGCTAATGAAATAAGCTTAACTGGAGCAACTTTAGTCTTCGCCATTAACAAGTTAGTCGATATATAAACTGAAGTTTCTGTACGTAAGTACAATGTTGCGGCATACGGTTTTTCCGAGGCGTCACAGAAGCCATGCAGTTCAACGGAAAAAGATAGGACGAAGTCAACGAATCGAGATATTTTAATCTTTTTTATATTAGCATAATCGTCTAGAAATGCATGCCACTGTGATAGAGTTGATGGTTTTAGGGCTTCATCCCATTTTGTTTCATCCTTCCAGATCTGTTGCATAATGATTTTCGCTACGATTATTTTGGGGGCTAGCCAACCGGCAGGATCAAATAGTTTAACGATTTCAGACAGTACTGACCTCTTCGTGATAGAATTTCGATCAGGGATGTTTTTCAAGAGGAAATAGAAATGATCATTTCCAGTATTCCATTGAAACCCTAAAGTTTTAGTGGTACAAGAGTCTGACAATTTCAAGAACTCTGTATCGAGACGATGATTAGGGGGCAAGCCTTTCAGCAAGTAGTCCTGTTTGCTGTCCATTTGCGGAGAGAGAAACCAGTTGATTGAAGAACTTCAATTATTTCATTTCGCGCTTTGAGAGCAGAAGATAAAGTGTGGGCGCCGGCTAAAACATCATCGACATATATAGGATTGCGAATAATATCGGATGCAATGGGATGTGTTGAGGCACATATTTTTGCTACTTCGAGTAGAGTGCGTATTGCCAGATATGGAGGGCAGTTCACGCCAAAAGTTACGATATTTAACTCGAAGTCCTGGGGGGTCTTCGTCAGGCGAATTTCTGAAACTTATTCTTTGAAATGGGGTGTGAGAAGGATTCACTAGTATCTGGCGATACATATTCTCAATATCTGCATTAAAGACGTATCGGAATAGTCTCCAACGTAAAATTAGTATGGTCAAATCTGATTGCAGAATTGGACCTGGGTAAAGTAAATCATTGAGACTAGTCCCGTTCGATGAATGACAAGAAGCGTTGAAAACTACACGCAACTTCGTAGTAGTGCTATCGGGCTTGAGAACAGCGTGATGGGGCAAATAGTATGTATTTGTAGCATCTGAGGGCGGGACCCTTGTCATTTGATTTAAATATGAGTATTCAGAACTAACCCTATCGTATTCGGATTTTAATTGGGGGTTCTTGAGCAATTTTGATTAATTCCTGGTAAACTGGCATAAAGCAATATATCGCGAAGAACCAATATTGACATTTTCGGGGTACTCTTTTCGAAATGGTAATGAAACTACAAAACATCAATTTTCCATTCGATACGTTGTAGATTTATACAGTGTTTCACAATGTAAATCATCATCAGAGAGCCGATGTTTTTTCGGTAATTCTTCGAGCTCGCAGAATTTTCGAAGCTCATCGTTAAGGGCAATTTCATTATAAAATGACGATATAGAAGGTGTACAGGGTTTCGTGGCGATTCTACCAGTAATAATCCATCCAAAGACTGCTTGTTGCGGTATTAATGCTTGGTTAGCATCCCACTGCAGGTCATTTCGATAACTTTAGGATATACATCGCCACCTAGAAGAACGTCCATTTCGGAGTATTTACGCACGTATGTGTCAGTCAGGGTTAAGTCTGAAAATTCGCTCTTTGCTGCCATAGGATAGTATGGAAGTTTGCCCGTTAGTTTTTTTACAACAAAAGCATCGGCATAGGTGGTGAAAGAGCTATCTATGGGTGAGCCGATGTGAAGGTAACACAATTGAGTTGAGGTGGGAGTCAAAGCATTGTTCAAACCATGAATTTCAGTTCGTGAGGATCGAATTTGCAAGCATAATTTATTTTGAAGCCTTTTTGAAATAAAAGTAGCTTCAGATGCAGAGTCAATCAAAGCTCGAACAGTATATTTTAGATCAGCGGAATATATATCGACAAGAGCCGTACCGAGCAAAACGGTGGAGTTCGAAGAGGACTGAGTAGGTTGTGCCGAAGTAGAGGGGTTAAAATTTAAGTTTGTGTTTTTAAGGGGGTTTAAAATATGTGAATCGTTTGCGTTCATATTTGAAGGCGCAGCTGCAGAGCGAGACATTGATTGGGGGTTAGGAGGTTGAGCTGTGTTCCATGCACTTTCCATGCGATGAAGCACGGAGTGATGCTTTTGTTTGCATTGTGGCAGACATATTGGCTTCTACATTTTTTGAATTCATGTGACGTGCCGAGGCAGTTTGAGCATCGCTTTTGTCTTTTGATTATCAAAAATCTTTCTTCGATAGACATAACGAGAAATAACGGACACAGTCTATATATATATCCGGACAGATAGAACATTTTCCGGATTTATCTTTAGTAAAACTTGTACTGTAAGATTTCACTTTCTTTTGATCTATTGCGTGGGTTTTCTTGATTGTAAGATTTACTATTATACGAATTGTTGGGGCAAACGAAAGTGGTACGAATGTCAGCTACCGACTCTAGGGTTTGGAAACGCGAGGTTAAAAAAGTGTGCATCTGTTCCCAAGTAATTCTGTGCTATTAGGAAGGGATTGCTCCCATAGGTTAAGAGTTATTTCGGGCAGACATGTAGAGCAGATGTATACAAAAATTATATGCCAATTTACAGTGTTAATTTCAAGAAGCCTGAGATTTTTGACAAAATCGTTTATCGTGCCCTGAATACGCCTAATATTACCACCGGTTTCTTTATAAATTGGGGTCAAATTGAAGAGAGTCTTTAATTGTGCGTTAATGAGTATTCTCTTATTTTCATAGCGATTCACCAGATTTTGTCACGCCATTTCGAAATCGTCGTTCGTTATTGGACAAGTCTTTAGCAGCTCTCGAGCCTCACTCTGTGTCTTTTTCAAATAAGTGACACATTTTCTCAACCGGCGATAGTCTATTGCTGTTCCGATATGAGGCCGTGAACATGTCACGAAATGTTGGCCATGACTGATAACCGCCATGAAATATTTCAGTGTCACAGGGAGGTAACGATATGTTATGTGACGAATCTGTATGAGGGAATGAAGCTGATTCAGCTCCCACTGTGTCTTTGACTTGCCTCTAAGAGCTCATTTACCTTTGCTAGAAGCTCAACGTAAGATTCAACAGTAGAGTAATAACGCGACTTCAGCGTTTCTAATGTTACTTCCTATTTAAGTTTTGCATATTTGCCTAAAATTTCATCATACCGCGACCGAAAGCTCGACCAGAGGCGAACAATTTCATCTTTTTGCACCCTAAGGAGTGAGAGGAATGACAGTCAGACGGAAGGCCATCAAAATATGATTTGAATTCTACGATTCGGTCAGATTCGCGAATAAATAATTCTAATAACGACATAGTCTTGAAAAAATTGTTGAGCAAATAAACTTAAAAGAATGATGTGTTGCGTAAAAAGTATTACAAAGGTAATACTTATCAATGTATTATTGAACAAACGATAACTTGAATCGGATATTTGCGAGAGTGGTATGTATAAATAATAGGTCAAACAATATACAATTCCAAAAAAAAATTAATTTTAAACACTTTTTCGAGTCAAAGATAAGATATGGTAATTATTTAAAAAGGTAAAAAATTTCAGGCAATTGTTGTTCTTACGCGTTTTAATTTATATTGACTTTTATTTTATTTTTCTTTAATATTATGATTGTTTAATTAAACTTTTTTTAAAGTTTTATCTAGTTAAATTTGATCGATACTTTATCTTATTATATATGTGAAACAATATTTCGAACGGAAACGGTGTATTGTGCAGAGAAAAGAAAAAAATTCTCACTGAAAATCAAACCTATTTCATAAATACAAAAAAAAATTATTTCATAAAGACAGGTTTATTTCTTTTTGTTTTAGTTTGAATTTTAAGTCTTAAAACCAAAACTGGCTGGTGTTTTATTTTTGCCTTTGTTGTTGGATTGAAGTAAGAACTTTAATCGCTTTGTTTTAATAAATCTTAGAGCCCAACCTAAATTAGAGCGTTAAGCGTTGTGTTAGCAGCAGGGTGCGTATTTTCAGTACAATTGAACGTACAAAATATTATTTGAATGTACTAAAAATACGTACCCTGCTGCTAACGCAACGCTTAACGCTCTAATTTAGGTTGGACTGTTAGTTGTGCTTACTTTTATACTTTTGATATGAGCGAGAAACTTGTATTATTTAACAAAATAATGTTCGATCAAAACTTGTTTTATATGCCTTCAATTCGATCAAACATCGAAACTTTTTTCTGTTTTCGTATGGTTTATGTTGATAAAAAAAGTGATTGATTTTATAACGCTCTCATAATTCTTATTATGAGTGATAATAATTTATGTAGGTTGGACAGAGAATTTGTCTTTAAAAATCACTAAAAAGCAGACTCAATAGGTATAAAATTCCACTCAACAAATATATTATTGAAATTTGTGCAATTTGTTTCACTTTACTGGGGGAAATTTTATTTCTTTGGCAATAATAACTGTGTTGCTAATGTTATTTTGCATTCTCTTTTTTTAACACTTTTTACATCAATGTGTAAATATGTATACCTATATATATTCCACTCAACAAATATATTATTGAAATTTGTGCAATTTGTTTCACTTTACTGGGGGAAATTTTATTTCTTTGGCAATAATAACTGTGTTGCTAATGTTGTTTTTGCATTCTCTTTTTTTAACACTTTTTACATCAATGTGTAAATATGTATACCTATATATATATATATATATATATATATATATATATATATATATATATATATATATATATATATATATATATATGTGTGTGTGTGTGTGTGTGTGTGTATGTACATACATAATACAGAATTACTCAGCACTTACTTTTTTTTAATTTTATTTCTGATGTTTAATCTCTCTTCGGGATTAATTTTAATGTTCTTCGGGATTATTTTAAGTATATGTATCTGTGATAGCTCCACGGGGGTTTTTGTTAATATTTATAAGGGGGCTGAATCTTTTTCACTAAATTTGTAAAATTTTTTCCTTTCATCCGGTTCGATTGGACCAAATATGTTGGGGTATACTCGAAGGATGTCTGACAAATTCTTCCAATGAAAAATTCCGTTGTTAAAATGTAAAAAAATATTTCACTTTATTAGGTTTTGTTCATGCACCTGTTCGTTTGATAAGTTTTGGCGAACTATAATTTTATAAATGTACTTCTTTTTCTTAGAGCAACTAACTGAGCGACAGAGTTAATAATTTTGTAGCTGTTCTCAGTTACTTTATACGCATACACTCCGATACACTTAAATAAAAACTAATTCAGAGCTGAATATTACACGTGAACAATGTATGTTTGTTTTTGTGTATTACGTCATCACTTCTTTGTGTATGTGTGTGTGCCAGTATGTATATGATTTTCTCGCGCTAGTATTTACAATTATGTAGGTAGAAATAAATTGTTTTCAATATGGACATTTTGTATTATAAAATACTATGATATATCAGAACCTCCCTAATCCTAGTATGTTTTTATACATTAACGAAGATTTATTCATATTGAAATTTTTTATTTCAATATGGAAAAATATTAATTTACAGTATTCATTTATTAAACTCATTAGTTTGTAGGTATCTAAATATACATTTTCTATTATATTGAAAATTATTGAATTAATGTGAAGCATTCTTATTTTTAAGCTGCAGATTTTCCCTGAGTGTACGGATTGCTTATCTCTGCATTGTGCTTTGACTAAACGACGCTTCATATATTTTCATGATGTAGATATGTAAGCGTGATTGTTAAGATCTAATAAATACTGGAGCATTCCCTACAATTAATATTGAAGTACGTGGTCCAATCTAGATGAAACAGACTAGTTACGTCATAGTCCCATGTAATGCAGTTATGGATCATGTCGTTTTCATACAAGCATTCAATGCTGTACGATATGTGTTCGTACTTAAACGAATATGATCGTTCTTCTGATGCACTCACAACTTGTATACGAGTGGTCTATAACTATTCCATATATAGTTGTTTTGGAGTTAGTCCGATGTAATGCAAGGTTGAACCATGTGGTCCAACCCTAGGACATTCGCAATGTTAAATCGACCACCTTTTTTCATATATTTGGAGTAGTTTTGGAGTACTCTATCTCCTCTTTGGACTAGTCCTTACATGCATGTATGGACTAGTCGCATTATCTGCAGGGTTGATAAGAAATTTGATATGTATACATACAAATTGATTTTATGTATGTATGTATGTATGTACATACCCGTAAGTGTTTAACTCAATCTCTGAATAAATTTTTTTGTCATTTGATGTCTTTTGAGTTCTCGTTGTACCTTCATACTGAACAGTCGATTAGCGGAATGTTTCTTACATACTTACTAAACAAACAAAAAATTATACAAAAAAAAAAAATTAAATATTCGTAGTACATATTATTCGTAATAGGTAGATACCGACTTTAATAAATAAGCTTTATTGCTTTGCTAATATTTTTTTACATAGTGGAAATAACAAAAGCAAAAAAAAAAAGAACCGCAAACAAAAAACACAAATAAAGTGCCCTTGAGGAATACTCTAATGAGTACTTCAAATACAAAAAATTTTGAAGTGAGTTCTAACGGCAGAAATGCTTATTTTACTGTGAGTTCTGAAACTCTTAATGAAAACAATATAAATAATAAATCTGATGGAAGTCTTTTTCGCCAGCGATCAACTTTGCTTTGTCCAATGCCAAATAGTAATGATTCATTGACATTACAGTTGCCTAGTACTTCTTTATATAAGTCAGTAATATCATCCCCTTCAGGCTCGTGTTCATCACTTAACAAAGTTATCACTACAGATAACAGTAGCTCAAAACCCAAGGTACAAGTCGCAATGGACAGATATATAACAGTGGTAAAGCGTAGGCGAAGCCCGAATTCTTCAAAAATTTCATCTGCTCCAAAGATGTCTAGGGATAACAGCGCATCATCTACCAATCGTCAAAATCGTTTTGCAATATTGCAAGACACCGACGACAAGCCCGCTGCATCATCGCAAAAGTCTTTTAAGAGAGAAAAAAAATTCTAACGCACTTATTAAAAAACTACTGTCGGTCATTGGTGATAATACTTTTTATATAATTCCAATTAAACTAGGAAATATTGACGAAACAAAAATACAAATATATGTGCAGAAAAAGATTTCCGAAAAATTGTGACAGAATTTGAGAAAAATAAAACAAGTTTATATACACAACTTAAGAGTGCTAAAGGCCTACAGATAGTATTAAAGGGCATAGATTCATATGATGACCCGGAAGAAGTAAAATGTGCACTTATCGAACACGGATTTAAGGTAAAAAATGTTACTAATATAATCAATAGGGAGAAGATACCCCAGCCTCTATTTCGTGTTGAACTGGAGCCGAAATACCTCTTGTACCAAAGAATCACAGTTGAAGAGCCACATAAGCGTTCAGATCCCGTGCAGTGCCATAATTGCCAAGAATATGGCCATAGAAAACTAACTGAAATTTACCTACTGTTTGTGTTGTGTGAGGCGAATTACACGGCACTGCTAGTTCCAATAAGTCAAAAAATCAAAGTGATAAAAAATGTAGTAACTGTGGAGGTAATCACACCGCTAACTACAGAGGATATCCTGCATATTCTTTTGTTAAACAAACTATGGGAAAAAAACAAAATTAGCTCCAGCCCAATCAGTAAACGCTTACTCCGCCAATCTTGCTCAAATGAGTCAACCAGTTACGTCACGTGTATAGTATGCCGATGCTGCTAAGGCTAGTTCTATTCCGACACAAAATGTTTCACAGCAAAATAATTCAACAAATACGAAATCAAACTTTAATTTTAATCGCCTTGAAGCCACTACTGAAAATCTTGTGCAAAGTATGAACAACTTTACAACAAATAAGACAAGCATGATGCTAGAAATGCTACGAATGCAGAATACACTGCTTCAAGCAATAATTAACAAGCCATGAACACGTAAAAAATATGTTTCTGGAACGCAAACGGCATTCGCCAACATAAAAATGAACTTGAACACTTCCTTACGGAAAAAAATATTGACATAATGTTGGTCTCTGAGACTCATTTGACTTCGAGAAGCTTTTTCAGAATTAATGACTACTCTATATATGATACAAAGGACCCTAGAGGGCGAGCATGCGGTGGATCTGCAAGTCTAATTAAGTCAAGACTCAAGCACTATATTCTTGACAACATATGTGAAGAAAATCTACAAGCAACAAATATTAACATTGAACATTAGTAGTAGGGAACAACCGATTCTGGCGCCGATTAAAATTGTTAAATTGTGGCTGAAATTGTTAAATTGTGGCTGAAATTCTTAAATTGTTGCTGAAATTGTTAAATTTGGGTAATTAAAATTGGAAAATTGTTAAATTCTTTTAAATTTGTGTTTTAGGCGGCGCTTTGATGTTTTTTGTTTACATTAGGAGTTTTTGTTTACATTAAGTGTATGTCTGTCTGTCGGTCTGTCTGTCGGTCTGTCTGCCTGACCGTGGAAATTTTTGTGTGGAATATTTTGTGTGAATGTATTAAGGCAGTTCATAGTTTGGCGGCTTTTATGTGTGTATATGCCGACGGGGAAAATCATGAAAATTGTTTTTCCTAATGCCGACGGCAAAACGTGATTATTAATTTTTTCTAACGCGGACGGCAATACATGATTATTATTATTTTTTTTTCAAATGCCGACGGGAAAATGATTTTTCCTTATGCCGACGGGAAAACGTGAAAGTTATTTTTCTAATGCTAATGTAGGTGTTGCTAGACTGTGGGAATTCAAGGCTGACCGTCATTTGAGTGGGTGGCGTTGTTCCCGTAATATATAACCATAGGAATTAGTGGATGTGTCTGTCTGTCTATGAGAATTTAGAAGAGGGTTTGATTGATAGGGAACGGGGTATAGCTGAGGTAGATCGATTACCTGTATATATGTATGTATTTATTTCTGTAGGAGCTAAAGGCTGATTGTGATTTATGAGGGGTGAGGTGTTCTAGTAATATGTAACCGGGGGATTCTGTGTGTTTGTATGTCTGTAGGAGTTTAAGGCTGACAATAATTTGGGTAGGCAGGGTTGTTGACGTAATATGTAGCCATGGGGATTTGTAAGTGTGTCTGTCTATAGGAGTTTAAGGCTGATCGTGTTTTGAGGTGGGTGAGGATGTTGTTGAGGTAAATTGGTTATGTGTATGTATGTATGTATTTCTGTAAGAATTTAAGATGATTGTGATTTATTACGGACGAGGTGTTCTTGTATTATGTAGCCGTGAGAATTTATGTATATATGTCTGTAGTAGTTTAAGACTATTCGTAATTTAGGGTAGGTGAGAGAGTTGTGTGGTTGAGATTAATTTTGTATATTGTATATGTATGTATGTATGATCATGTATGTATGTATATCTGGAGATAATTTAAGGCTGGTCGCGATTTGTGAGGGGTGGTGTGTTGTTGAAATTTTCTTGGAATTTTCTTAGATGAATTCTGCTATGTGTGTGTATTTGCGGTGATATTTATATGTATATGGAAATAAATTGTTTTCAATATCGACATTTGGTACTATAAAGTACTATCATATATCTGAACTTGCCTAATCCTAGTATTGTTTTATACTTACGATTGCGTTATATTTTTTCATGCTTAAATTTATCTCGCGTTAAAGTCTGCCTGTATGAAATTTGTTTATATTACAGATTTTGTTTATTTAACTACATCCGTTTTCTTTGACTCGAAGACTTTTCTACACCCAGAGAAAAACCAACTTAAAATCAGTAAAAATCATGTTTAATTAATAAGAAACATTAACGAAGGTTTAATCATATTGAACTTTCTTATTACAATATGGACAAAATATTAATTTATAGTATTCATTTATTAAACTCATTAGTTTGTAGATATCTCAATATACATTTTCTATTATATTAAAAATTATTGAATTAATGTGACACATTCTTATTTTTAAGCTGCAGATTTTCTCTGAGTGTATGGATTGTTCATATTTGCATTGTGCTTTAACTAAACGACGCTTCATATATTTTCATGATGTATATCTAATAAATACTTGAGCATTGATAAGAAATTTGATATGTATAATACCAGTAAAATGTATGAGTTGATTCACTTTCGCTCTCCACTCACTTTTACAATGCTTTTGTTTTGTTTTTTAACATCAATATGTACTAATGATATTGCTTGCAGTGTTGCCTCTCTAACAACTAACTGTCTTTAACTCACTCCCTTTTTTAGGTGTTGTCAGTAAACATAAATAAAAAATTCGTACTGTTGTTTGATTGTTTTGTATATTAATCAAATAACTCACAAGAGCACGTTGACTAGATGAAGTCTTCAGTTTACAAAACATTTAGTTAATATTTCCACACATAAATAAATAGCGTTAAAAACTATTAAAAAGTGTTTTTAGAAAATTTAACAGAATGTATTGAGAAATAATTAAAAATTTCGAAAATGGAGTTTTTCGTGTAATAAAAAAATTAAATAAAATGAAAAAATCTATCTCTTCATATTGTGTTAATTAATAGTTTTTCTCATATTAAAATAATTTATAAAAAGAATGGGCCTAGCTATTTTATTTTATAATATTACATAATAGTGTTTTCACACTGAAAGTTAAAACCTGGTTTTAAAGCTAAAGGCATAAACAGCTGGGGGCAAATTACGGCATTCGATGATGATCAAAATTTTCAAATGTTTCCATATAAACTCTATTGAAATATTTCGTAATTTCGTTCGATAACGAGAGCAGTAATTTGCCACCTGATTTTGCTTTCACACTGCAAGTTTGTTAAATTCAGGTTTTAACTCACAGACTGTCTTTGCTCAAAATAAAATAAATCTAAGTTAAAATTTTTAAACGCACTAATAATCCCAAATTAATATTTTACTTATTAAGTAAAATATTTTTTTTTATTAAAAATACATTGAAATTGATTATTGAGGGGTTTAGCTGGATCCTATGCGCATTTCACTGTTGCTAATGCAGATCATCAGGGAACCTTTACCCAAAGCTTCTTAGAACAACTAGAGTTATTATATTATAAGCTTTCATTTAAACAAATGAGAAGCTCAATAACAAATAACAAAGTTGAAACAAGAACTCAATAATCAACATGTTTTTTATTTTCTTACTTTAGTGTTGCTACATTGGCTGACTTTTTTTCAGCTTCAAATTGTAGTCGTAAGAGTATGTAAAAGAAAATAAATGTAAATAACAACAACAGCTATTTAAGAATAGAGTGTTGCCACACAAGTATTTTTTTGACCGGGTGCAGTCAAGTTAATAATTAGTGTTTTTTATGGGAATTGTTACAATTTAGATTTAAAATTTTTAAACGCACTAATAATCCCAAATTATTATTTTACTTATTAAGTAAAATATTTTTTTTTAATTTTTTTGTTAAAAATACATTGAAATTGATTATTGAGGGGTTTAGCTGGATCCTATGCGCATTTCACTGTTGCTAATGCATATCAACAGGGAACCTTTACCCAAAGCTTCTTAGAACAACTAGAGTTATTATATTATAAACTTTCATTTAAACAAATGAGAAGCTCAATAACAAATAACAAAGTTGAAACAAGAACTCAATAATCAACATGTTTTTTATTTTCTTACTTTACTGTTGCTACATAGGCTGACTGTTTTTCAGCTTCAAATTGTGGTCGTAAGAGTCTGTAAAAGAAAATAAATGTAAATAACAACAACAGCTATTTAAGAATAGAGTGTTGCCACACAAGTATTTTTTTTAACGGGTGCAGTCAAGTTAATTAGTGTTTTTTTATGGGAATTGTTACAATTTAAGTTTAAAATTTTTAAACGCACTAATAATCCCAAATTAATATTTTACTTATTAAGTAAAATATTTTTTTTTATTAAAAATACATTGAAATTGATTATTTATTGGTTTAGCTGGATCCTATGCGCATTTCACTGTTGCTAATGGAGATCATCAGGGAACCTTTACCCAAAGCTTCTTAGAACAACTAGAGTTATTATATTATAAACTTTCATTTAAACAAATGAGATGCTCAATAACATATAACAAAGTTGAAACATGAACTCAATAATCAACATGTTTTTTTATTTTCTTACTTTACTGTAGCTACATTGGCTGACTTTTTTTCAGCTTCAAATTGTAGTCGTAAGAGTATGTAAAAGAAAATAAATGTAAATAGCAATAACAGCTTTTTAAGAATAGAGTGTTGCCACACAAGTATTTTTTTGACCGGGTACAGTCAAGTTAATAATTATTGTTTTTTTATGGGAATTGTTACAATTTAAGTTTAAAATTTTTAAACGCACTAATAATCCCAAATTAATATTTTACTTAAGTAAAATATTTTTTTTATATTTTTTTTTTATTAAAAATACATTGAAATTGATTATTGAGGGGTTTAGCTGGATCCTATGCGCATTTCACTGTTGCTAATGCAGATCATCAGGGAACCTTTACCCAAAGCTTCTTAGAACAACTAGGGTTATTATATTATAAACTTTCATTTAAACAAATGAGAAGCTCAATAACAAATAACAAAGTTGAAACAAGAACTCAATAATCAACATGTTTTTTATTTTCTTACTTTACTGTTGCTACATTGGCTGACTTTTTTCAGCTTCAAATTGTAGTCGTAAGAGTATGTAAAAGAAAATAAATGTAAATAACAACAACAGCTATTTAAGAATAGAGTGTTGCCACACAAGAATTTTGTTTTTGACCGGGTGCAGTCAAGTTAATAATTAGTGTTTTTTTATGGGAATTGTTACAATTTAAGTTTAAAATTTTTAAACGCACTAATAACCCCAAATGAATATTTTACTTATTAAGTAAAATATTTTTTTTTATTAAAAATACATTGAAATTGATTATTCAGGGGTTTAGCTAGATCCTATGCGCATTTCACTGTTGCTAATGCAGATCATCAGGGAACCTTTACCCAAAGCTTCTTAGAACAACTAGAGTTATTATATTATAAACTTTCATTTAAACAAATGAGAAGCTCTATAACAAATAACAAAGTTGAAACAAGAACTCAATAATCAACATGTTTTTTATTTTCTTACTTTACTGTTGCTATCAGAGCTGTCAGATTTATTTTCACCTTTTTCGCCAAATCCAATGTTAAAAATCGCCAAAATCGCCAAAGTCTAATTTTTTTAGTTTTTGACAATGAAATATGTATTTTATAAATTATTAAAAATTTATTTTATAAATTATAAAAAATTAAATTGTTTCGAATCGCTAAAATTCGCCAAAAACGGGGAAAATATCGCCATTATATATATTTTGTTTATTTTTATTTAAAACAATGTAAAAATTATTATGAACATAAAAAGATACAATGTTTGATATAAAGAAGATTTTGCGGTTAGTATTAATCAAATATTGAATATACATATGTATGTACATTTGTATGTAGTTGCAGTTCTATTACATATCTAAAACTCTATATACTTGATCGTCAAGACATTCCACATTGTCTTCTTCTTTTGAATACATCGTATCGGAATTGAACTTATTCAACATATCTTGCGAAGGTATAAAAGAAGTGCAAAATGTGCTATTTACTTTCATATAATTTGTAACTTGTAATAACGCGTCAAGAAGTTCATATTGCATGCTATTTCGGAAGCGCGTTTTAGTTGAGTTCATTATTGAAAATACCCTTTCAACGCACGCACTACTAGTTGGAATTAACATAATGTAAAGTACAGCCAAAGCTAGTTTTTTTAAAATTGTACATACCTGCCGTATCCTTATAATTAGGGCTAATTAAAATATGCAAAAAAAAAATCAAAATATGCGCCAGAAATAGAACGAAAAAATTTCAAAATATGCACGGTATATGCACAAATATGCAAGAATAAAATCAACAATTTTGTTACCTTAAAGTATTTTTATTCAAAGAGATCGTTATTATAATGAACAATCATTTGTTTTTTTTAATTTTCAAAAATAAATGATCTTCTAGTTATTATCACATAAAACAGATGAATACATGGAAAATATGCGTTCAACATCAGTAGATGTAACAGGAGCGTATTTAAATACGAGTATTTCAGATGGGGAAAAATTTTCAATATATTCATCGGTTTCGGTTTTATTGAAATATATATAATTTTTAATTATGATTAAGGTCTTCAGACCTGTGTTTCTGTTCAAAACTTTGTTTAATTTATCAATGAACACATTTTGGTTTGTATTTTCAATACTTTCTTTCACACGTTCTATAACAGCTATACTTTCACTAATAGGAAGTCCTTTAGTTTCTAGTCGGGTGATGCTTGAGCAGAGCCATTCAAAATTATGTTTTATATAAACTAAATCAGATTTCATTGATGCTTTTTGAAACAATAATTTTGCATTGCGTATAGACTCTGCCGCATCGTCATCAAGTTTATCTAAAACGACACAAATTTCTTTGAAATTTTCAGAATAATATGTCTGAGCAACGATGTTCGCCATAAGATTCGCCGTCCGCAACCATTTACAATAAAAAGAAAAGAGACAGAACAAAATTGGTAAACATTCTATCTCTGTTGCGCTACCGCAAAAAACTTTGTTATGCCTGAACATGGACATCGCCCGTGTTCACCACAACAAAGAAGTTGATGAATTTTTCACAGTTGCTCTGCCCGCGTCATGTTCATGTCATGTCCAAGTTGATGGCTCGTGAAGACGTAGGGTAACGAAAGGTATTTTTGAATCGAATATCTGCAAGCAAACAATCATATGCCTCTGGCGGTAATAGTTTCGGATCGACTTTGTGGTAGAAGTTACAGAAAAGTAAAGAAAAAAATTAATAACATGCAGACATACATGTGCAAGAAGAGGAAAGAAATATATTTCATGTGAATTTCTTTTACACCAGTTTGAGTTATATGTTATGTCGTTATATATTAATCGCGTTGCCAGAGTGAAAAATAAGCTTTTTTATACAATGTGATCCAAAATAAAAATATGGTAATTTTGTCCATTGTGTTTCATAAACATCTAGCGGTATGTTAGAATTCATAAAAATCTTTAAAATATCTTTAAAAACCACAAATTTAATTAGTGCTTTTTATGGGAATTGTTAAAATTTAAGTTTAAAATTTTTTAAACGCACTAATAATCCCAAATTAATATTTTACTTATTAAGTAAAATATTTTATTATTAAAAATACATTGAAATTGATTATTGGGGGGTTTAGCTGGATCCTATGCGCAACAGGCATAGCCAAGCAAACAATACAAAACCAATACGATACATAATCATCTACACCCGTACAGTAGATATGGAAGTCAAACCAGCAATACATGTACAGCAATGCATACATATACACATTCAACATGTCTATCCGTAACTATGGCCAAGCAAAGTATGCACAACCACATAATACAAACGTTTTGCACATAATTAACATATCACTTAAACAAAGTAATATGTACCAACTGCGTAAATATTCTCTGGGATACCAGCATGGAATTGCATGGGGATTTGTTAAATAATTGCGCGTATATTTCGTTAGTATCATCCTCATACAAACAATTCTTGTTTAGTCTGTTGGACGAAATGTATAAGTATTGCAGGCTTGGTAACTAAAGGCATGTTCCGGCAGGCACAGCAATTCCGCTGTAAGGGCTCGTACAATTTATTTTGTTGAGCCGACTAACCTCCAGGAGGAGTAAGTCATATTTTTTGGAGTACAAAGGTGCGAAAGTGCCTTTGTAGATAAATTTTCACAGCGGCTTCGGCTGACTGTTCTCACAGCGACTTCGGTTGACTGTTCTCACAGCGACTTCAGTAGACTGTTCTCACAGCGACTTCGGTCGACTGTTCTCACAGCGACTTCGGTCGACTGTTCTCACAGCGACTTCGGTCGACTGTTCTCACAGCGACTTCGGTCAACTGTTCTCACAACGACTTGGGTCGACTGTTCTCACAGCGACTTCGGTCGACTGTTCTCACAGCGGTTTCGACTGACTGTTCTCACAGCGGCTTCGACTGACTGTTCTCACAGCGGCTTCGGCTGACTGTTCTCACAACGACTTCGGTTGACTGTTCTCACAGCGGCTTCGGCTGACTGTTCTCACAGCGACTTCGGTCGACTGTTCTCACAGCGACTTCGGTCAACTGTTCTCACAACGACTTGGGTCGACTGTTCTCACAGCGACTTCGGTTGACTGTTCTCACAGCGGTTTCGACTGACTGTTCTCACAGCGGCTTCGGCTGACTGTTCTCACAGCGACTTCGGTTGACTGTTCTCACAGCGACTTCAGTAGACTGTTCTCACAGCGACTTCGGTCGACTGTTCTCACAACGACTTGGGTCGACTGTTCTCACAGCGACTTCGGTCGACTGTTCTCACAGCGGTTTCGACTGACTGTTCTCACAGCGGCTTCGACTGACTGTTCTCACAGCGGCTTCGGCTGACTGTTCTCACAACGACTTCGGTTGACTGTTCTCACAGCGGCTTCGGCTGACTGTTCTCACAGCGGCTTCGGCTGATTGTTCTCACAGCGCTTCGGCTGACTGTTCTCACAGCGACTTCGGTCGACTGTTCTCACAGCGGTTTCGACTGACTGTTCTCACAGCGACTTCAGTAGACTGTTCTCACAGCGACTTCGGTCGACTGTTCTCACAGCGACTTCGGTCGACTGTTCTCACAGCGACTTCGGTCAACTGTTCTCACAACGACTTGGGTCGACTGTTCTCACAGCGACTTCGGTTGACTGTTCTCACAGCGGTTTCGACTGACTGTTCTCACAGCGGCTTCGGCTGACTGTTCTAACAGCGGCTTCGGCTGACTGTTCCCACAGCGATTTCGGTTGACTGATCTCAAAGCGGTTTCGACTGACTGTTCTCCCAGCGGCTTCGGCTGACTATTCTCCTAGGCTAAGCAAGTATTGCATGTTTTGTAGAAAGAAGGTAACTTACTAACCTGACCCCGACCGTACCACACACCCGAACCAGCATCAGCATAAACCGAAACTGCATCTACAGCGAAGGAAGTCATCAACCCGAGTCTACCAGCTACGAATCTTCAACAACGATAATAAACGAACGCAGTCATTAAGCCGAGTCTACAAGCGACGAACCTGCATCAACGACTATAAACGAACGAAGCCGAGTCTGCAAGCGACGAAGCTGCATCAACGAAGCCGAGTCTACAAGCAACGAACCTGCCTCAACGATACACAACGAAGTTACTTTGAGCTATTTTCATTATTCACATTATTTATATTTTTATTCAATAAAGTAAGATCTGAGTATAAAACCCCATAGAGGGATAAATAAAGGTCTTTTATTACTTAAGGTTCGTGGATCCGTAAGTAGACCCTGGACGCGGCTAAGCTACTTCATCCGACGATAAAACCACGTTACAGAGTATGCAAAAGAAAATAAATGTTAATAACAACAACAGCTATTTAAGAATAGAGTGTTGCCATACAAGTATTTTTTTTTTTTACCGGGTGCAGTCAAGTTAATAATTAGTGTTTTTATGGGAATTGTTACAATTTAAGTTTAAAATTTTTAAACGCACTAATAATCCCAAATTAATATTTTACTTATTAAGTAAAATATTTTTTTTTTATTAAAAATACATTGAAATTGATTATTGAGGAGTTTAGCTGGATCCTATGCGCATTTTGCTGTTGCTAATGCAGATTATCAGGGAACCTTTACCCAAAGCTTCTTAGAACAACTAGAGTTATTATATTATAAACTTTCATTTAAACAAATGAGAAGCTCAATAACAAATAACAAAGTTGAAAAAAGAACTCAATAATCAACATGTTTTTTATTTTCTTACTTTACTGTTGCTACATTGGCTGACTTTTTTTCAGCTTCAAATTGTAGTCGTAAGAGTATGTAAAAGAAAATAAATGTAAATAACAACAACAGCTATTTAAGAATAGAGTGTTGCCACACAAGTATTTTTATTGACCGGGTGCAGTCAAGTTAATAATTAGTGTTTTTATGGGAATTGTTACAATTTAAGTTTAAAATTTTTAAACCCACTAATAATCCCAAATTAATATTTTACTTATTAAGTAAAATATTTTTTTTTTATTAAAAATACATTGAAATTGATTATTGCGGGTTTTAGCTGAATCCTATGCGCATTTCACTGTTGCTAATGCAGATCATCAGGGAACCTTTAACCAAAGCTTCTTAGACCAACTAGAGTTACTATATTATTAACTTTGATTTAAAAAAACGAGAAGCTCAATAACAAATAACAAAGTTGAAACAAGAACTCAATAATCAACATGTATTTTATTTTCTTACTTTACTGTTGCCTGACTTTTTTACAGCTTCAAATTGTAGTCGTAAGAGTATGTAAAAGAAAATAAATGTAAATAACAACAACAGCTATTTAAGAATAGAGTGTTGCCACACAAGTATTTTTTTAACGGGTGCAGTCCAGTTAATAATTAGTGTTTTTTGTGGGAATTGTTACAATTTAAGTTTAAAATTTTTAAACGCACTAATAATCCCAAATTAATATTTTACTTATTAAGTAAAATATTTTTTTTTATTATAAATACATTGAAATTGATTATTGAGGGGTTTAGCTGAATCCTATGCGCATTTCACTGTCGCTAATGCAGATTATCAGGGAACCTTTACCCAAAGCTTCTTAGAACAACTAGAGTTATTATATTATAAACTTTCATTTAAAAAAATGAGAAGCTCAATAACAAATAACAAAGTTGAAACAAGAACTCAATAATCAACATGTTTTTTACTTTCTTACTTTACTGTTGCTACATTGGCTGACTTTTTTCAGCGTCAAATTGTAGTCGTAAGAGTATGTAAAGAAAATAAATGTAAATAACAACAACAGCTATTTAAGAATAGAGTGTTGCCACACAAGTATTTTTTTTTTGACCGGGTGCAGTCAAGTTAATAATTAGTGTTTTTATGGGAATTGTTACAATTTAAGTTTAAAATGTTTAAACGCACTAATAATCCCAAGTTAATATTTTACTTATTAGGTAAAATATTTTTTTTTATTAAAAATACATTGAAATTGATTATTGAGGGATTTAGCTGGATCCTGTGCGCATTTCACTGTTGCTAATGCAGATCATCAGGGAACCTTTAACCAAAGCTTCTTAGAACAACTTGAGTTATTATATTATAAACTTTCATTTAAACAAATGAGAAGCTCAATAGCAAATAACAAAGTTGAAACAAGAACTCAATAATCAACATGTTTTTATTTTCTTACTTTACTGTTGCTACATTGGCTGACTTTTTTCAGCTTCAAATTGTAGTCGTAATAGTATGTAAAAGAAAATAAATGTAAATAACAACAACAGCTATTTAAGAATAGAGTGTTGCCACACAAGTATTTTTTTAACGGGTGCAGTCAAGTTAATAATTAGTGTTTTTTTATGGGAATTGTTACAATTTAAGTTTAAAATTTTTAAACGCACTAATAACCCCAAATTAATATTTTACTTATAAAGTAAAATATTTTTTTTTATTAAAAATACATTGAAATTGATTATTGAGGAGTTTAGCTGGATCCTATGCGCATTTTGCTGTTGCTAATGCAGATCATCAGGGAACCTTTACCCAAAGCTTCTTAGAACAACTAGAGTTATTATATTATAAACTGTCATTTAAACAAATAAGAAGCTCAATAACAAATAAAAAAGTTGACACAAGAACTCAATAAACAACATGTTTTTTATTTTCTTACTTTACTGTTGCTACATTGGCTGACTTTTTTCAGCTTCAAATTGTAGTCGTAAGAGTATGTAAAAGAAAATAAATGTAAATAACAACAACAGCTATTTAAGAAAAGAATGTTGCCACACAAGTATTTTTTTAACGGGTGCAGTCAAGTTAATAATTAGTGTTTTTTATGGGAATTGTTCCAATTTAAGTTTAAAATTTTTAAACGCACTAATAATCCCAAATTAATATTTTACTTATTAAGTAAAATATTTTTTTTTATTAAAAATACATTGAAATTGATTATTGAGGGGTTTAGCTGGATCCTATGCGCATTTCACTGTTGCTAATGCAGATCATCAGGGAACCTTTACCCAAAGCTTCTTAGAACAACTAAAGTTATTATATTATAAACTTTCATTTAAAAAAATGAGAAGCTCAATAACAAATAAAAAAGTTGACACAAGAACTCAATAAACAACATGTTTTTTATTTTCTTACTTTACTGTTGCTACATTGGCTGACTTTTTTCAGCTTCAAATTGTAGTCGTAAGAGTATGTAAAAGAAAATAAATGTAAATAACAACAACAGCTATTTAAGAAAAGAATGTTGCCACACAAGTATTTTTTTTAACGGGTGCAGTCAAGTTAATAATTAGTGTTTTTTATGGGAATTGTTCCAATTTAAGTTTAAAATTTTTAAACGCACTAATAATCCCAAATTAATATTTTGCTTATTAAGTAAAATATTTTTTTTTATTAAAAATACATTGAAATTGATTATTGAGGGGTTTAGCTGGATTCTATGCGCATTTCACTGTTGCTAATGCAGATCATCAGGGAACCTTTACCCAAAGCTTCTTAGAACAACTAAAGTTATTATATTATAAACTTTCATTTAAAAAAATGAGAAGCTCAATAACAAATAAAAAAGTTGACACAAGAACTCAATAATAAACATGTTTTTTATTTTCTTACTTTACTGTTTCTACATTGGCTGACTTTTTTCAGCTTCAAATTGTAGTCGTAAGAGTATGTAAAAGAAAATAAATGTAAATAACAACAACAGCTATTTAAGAATAGAGTGTTGCCACACAAGAATTTTGTTTTTGACCGGGTGCAGTCAAGTTAATAATTAGTGTTTTTTTATAGGAATTGTTACAATTTAAGTTTAAAATTTTTAAACGCACTAATAACCCCAAATGAATATTTTACTTATTAAGTAAAATATTTTTTTTTTATTAAAAATACATTGAAATTGATTATTCAGGGGTTTAGCTAGATCCTATGCGCATTTCACTGTTGCTAATGCAGATCATCAGGGAACCTTTACCCAAAGCTTCTTAGAACAACTAGAATTATTATATTATAAACTTTCATTTAAACAAATGAGAAGCTCAATAACAAATAACAAAGTTGAAACAAGAACTCAATAATCAACATATTTTTTATTTTCTTACTTTACTGTTGCTACATTGGCTGACTTTTTTTCAGCTTCAAATTGTAGTCGTAAGAGTATGTAAAACAAAATAAATGTAAATAACAACAACAGCTATTTAAGAATAGAGTGTTCCACACAAGTATTTTTTTAACGGGTGCAGTCAAGTAAATAATTAGTGTTTTTTATGGGAATTGTTACAATTTAAGTTTAAAATTCTTGAACGCACTAATAATCCCAAATTAATATTTTACTTACTAAGTCAAATATTTTTTTTATTAAAAATACATTGAAATTGATTATTGAGGGGCTTAGCTGGATCCTATGCGCATTTCACTGTTGCTAATGCAGATCATCAGGGAACCTTTACCCAAAGCTTCTTAGAACAACTAGAGTTATTATATTATAAACTTTCATTTAAACAAATGAGAAGCTCAATAACAAATAACAAAGTTGAAACAAGAACTCAATAATCAACATATTTTTTATTTTCTTACTTTACTGTTGCTACATTGGCTGACTTTTTTCCAGCTTCAAATTGTAGTCGTAAGAGTATGTAAAAGAAAATAAATGTAAATAACAACAACAGCTATTTAAGAATAGAGTGTTCCACACAAGTATTTTTTTAACGGGTGCAGTCAAGTAAATAATTAGTGTTTTTTATGGGAATTGTTACAATTTAAGTTTAAAATTTTTGAACGCACTAATAATCCCAAATTAATATTTTATTTAATAAGTCAAATATTTTTTTTATTAAAAAATACATTGAAATTGATTATTGAGGGGTTTAGCTGGATCCTATGCGCATTTCACTGTTGCTAATGCAGATCATCAGGGAACCTTTACCCAAAGCTTCTTAGAACAACTAGAGTTATAATATTATAAACTTTCATTTAAAAAAATGAGAAGCTCAATAACAAATAAAAAAGTTGACACAAGAACTCAATAATAAACATGTTTTTTATTTTCTTACTTTACTGTTTCTACATTGGCTGACTTTTTTCAGCTTCAAATTGTAGTCGTAAGAGTATGTAAAAGAAAATAAATGTAAATAACAACAACAGCTATTTAAGAATAGAGTGTTGCCACACAAGAATTTTCTTTTTGACCGGGTGCAGTCAAGTTAATAATTAGTGTTTTTTTATGGGAATTGTTACAATTTAAGTTTAAAATTTTTAAACGCACTAATAACCCCAAATTAATATTTTACTTATTAAGTAAAATATTTTTTTTTATTAAAAATACATTGAAATTGATTATTGAGGGGTTTAGCTGGATCCTATGCGCATTTCACTGTTGCTAATGCAGATCATCAGGGAACCTTTACCCAAAGCTTCTTAGAACAACTAGAGTTATTATATTATAAACTTTCATTTAAACAAATGAGAAGCTCAATAACAAATAACAAAGTTGAAACAAGAACTCAATAATCAACATGTTTTTTATTTTCTTACTTTACTGTTGCCTGACTTTTTTACAGCTTCAAATTGTAGTCGTAAGAGTATGTAAAAGAAAATAAATGTAAATAACAACAACAGCTATTTAAGAAAAGAATGTTGCCACACAAGTATTTTTTTTACGGGTGCAATCAAGTTAATAATTAGTGTTTTTTATGGGAATTGTTCCAATTTAAGTTTAAAATTTTTAAACGCACTAATAATCCCAAATTAATATTTTACTTATTAAGTAAAATATTTTTTTTTTATTAAAAATACATTGAAATTGATTATTGAGGGGTTTAGCTGGATCCTATGCGCATTTCACTGTTGCTAATGCAGATCATCAGGGAACCTTTACCCAAAGCTTCTTAGAACAACTAGAGTTATAATATTATAAACTTTCATTTAAAAAAATGAGAAGCTCAATAACAAATAAAAAAGTTGACACAAGAACTCAATAATAAACATGTTTTTTATTTTCTTACTTTACCGTTTCTACATTGGCTGACTTTTTCCAGCTTCAAATTGTAGTCGTAAGAGTATGTAAAAGAAAATTAATGTAAATAACAACAACAGCTATTTAAGAATAGAGTGTTGCCACACAAGAATTTTGTTTTTGACCGGGTGCAGTCAAGTTAATAATTAGTGTTTTTTTATTGGAATTGTTACAATTTAAGTTTAAAATTTTTAAACGCACTAATAACCCCAAATTAATATTTTACTTATTAAGTAAAATATTTTTTTTTTATTAAAAATACATTGAAATTAATTATTGAGGGGTTTAGCTGGATCCTATGCGCATTTCACTGTTGCTAATGCAGATCATCAGGGAACCTTTACCCAAAGCTTCTTAGAACAACTAGAGTTATTATATTATAAACTTTCATTTAAACAAATAAGAAGCTCAATAACAAATAAAAAAGTTGACACAAGAACTCAATAAACAACATGTTTTTTATTTTCTTACTTTACTGTTGCTACATTGGCTGACTTTTTTCAGCTTCAAATTGTAGTCGTAAGAGTATGTAAAAGAAAATAAATGTAAATAACAACAACAGCTATTTAAGAATAGAATGTTGCCACACAAGTATTTTTTTTAACGGGTGCAGTCAAGTTAATAATTAGTGTTTTTTATGGGAATTGTTCCAATTTAAGTTTAAAATTTTTAAACGCACTAATAATCCCAAATTAATATTTTACTTATTAAGTAAAATATTTTTTTTTATTATAAATACATTGAAATTGATTATTGAGGGGTTTAGCTGAACCCTATGCGCATTTCACTGTTGCTAATGCAGATTATCAGGGAACCTTTACCCAAAGCTTCTTAGAACAACTAGAGTTATTATATTATAAACTTTCATTTAAAAAAATGAGAAGCTCAATAACAAATAAAGTTGAAACAAGAACTCAATAATCAACATGTTTTTTATTTACTTACTTTACTGTTGCTACATTGGCTGACTTTTTTCAGCTTCAAATTGTAGTCGTAAGAGTATGTAAAAGAAAATAAATGTAAATAACAACAACAGCTATTTAAGAATAGAGTGTTGCCACACAAATATTTTTTTTAACTGGTGCAGTCAAGTTAATAATTAGTGTTTTTTATGGGAATTGTTACAATTTAAGTTTAAAATTTTTAAACGCACTAATAATCCCAAATTAATATTTTACTTATTAAGTAAAATATTTTTTTTTATTAAAAATACATTGAAATTGATTATTGAGGGGTTTAGCTGGATCCTATGCGCATTTCACTGTTGCTAATGCAGATCATCAGGGAACCTTTACCCAAAGCTTCTTAGAACAACTAAAGTTATTATATTATAAACTTTCATTTAAAAAAATGAGAAGCTCAATAACAAATAAAAAAGTTGACACAAGAACTCAATAAACAACATGTTTTTTATTTTCTTACTTTACTGTTGCTACATTGGCTGACTTTTTTCAGCTTCAAATTGTAGTCGTAAGAGTATGTAAAAGAAAATAAATGTAAATAACAACAACAGCTATTTAAGAAAAGAATGTTGCCACACAAGTATTTTTTTTAACGGGTGCAGTCAAGTTAATAATTAGTGTTTTTTATGGGAATTGTTCCAATTTAAGTTTAAAATTTTTAAACGCACTAATAATCCCAAATTAATATTTTGCTTATTAAGTAAAATATTTTTTTTTATTAAAAATACATTGAAATTGATTATTGAGGGGTTTAGCTGGATTCTATGCGCATTTCACTGTTGCTAATGCAGATCATCAGGGAACCTTTACCCAAAGCTTCTTAGAACAACTAAAGTTATTATATTATAAACTTTCATTTAAAAAAATGAGAAGCTCAATAACAAATAAAAAAGTTGACACAAGAACTCAATAATAAACATGTTTTTTATTTTCTTACTTTACTGTTTCTACATTGGCTGACTTTTTTCAGCTTCAAATTGTAGTCGTAAGAGTATGTAAAAGAAAATAAATGTAAATAACAACAACAGCTATTTAAGAATAGAGTGTTGCCACACAATAATTTTGTTTTTGACCGGGTGCAGTCAAGTTAATAATTAGTGTTTTTTTATAGGAATTGTTACAATTTAAGTTTAAAATTTTTAAACGCACTAATAACCCCAAATGAATATTTTACTTATTAAGTAAAATATTTTTTTTTTATTAAAAATACATTGAAATTGATTATTCAGGGGTTTAGCTAGATCCTATGCGCATTTCACTGTTGCTAATGCAGATCATCAGGGAACCTTTACCCAAAGCTTCTTAGAACAACTAGAATTATTATATTATAAACTTTCATTTAAACAAATGAGAAGCTCAATAACAAATAACAAAGTTGAAACAAGAACTCAATAATCAACATATTTTTTATTTTCTTACTTTACTGTTGCTACATTGGCTGACTTTTTTTCAGCTTCAAATTGTAGTCGTAAGAGTATGTAAAACAAAATAAATGTAAATAACAACAACAGCTATTTAAGAATAGAGTGTTCCACACAAGTATTTTTTTAACGGGTGCAGTCAAGTAAATAATTAGTGTTTTTTATGGGAATTGTTACAATTTAAGTTTAAAATTCTTGAACGCACTAATAATCCCAAATTAATATTTTACTTACTAAGTCAAATATTTTTTTTATTAAAAATACATTGAAATTGATTATTGAGGGGCTTAGCTGGATCCTATGCGCATTTCACTGTTGCTAATGCAGATCATCAGGGAACCTTTACCCAAAGCTTCTTAGAACAACTAGAGTTATTATATTATAAACTTTCATTTAAACAAATGAGAAGCTCAATAACAAATAACAAAGTTGAAACAAGAACTCAATAATCAACATATTTTTTATTTTCTTACTTTACTGTTGCTACATTGGCTGACTTTTTTCCAGCTTCAAATTGTAGTCGTAAGAGTATGTAAAAGAAAATAAATGTAAATAACAACAACAGCTATTTAAGAATAGAGTGTTCCACACAAGTATTTTTTTAACGGGTGCAGTCAAGTAAATAATTAGTGTTTTTTATGGGAATTGTTACAATTTAAGTTTAAAATTTTTGAACGCACTAATAATCCCAAATTAATATTTTATTTAATAAGTCAAATATTTTTTTTATTAAAAAATACATTGAAATTGATTATTGAGGGGCTTAGCTGGATCCTATGCGCATTTCACTGTTGCTAATGCAGATCATCAGGGAACCTTTACCCAAAGCTTCTTAGAACAACTAGAGTTATAATATTATAAACTTTCATTTAAAAAAATGAGAAGCTCAATAACAAATAAAAAAGTTGACACAAGAACTCAATAATAAACATGTTTTTTATTTTCTTACTTTACTGTTTCTACATTGGCTGACTTTTTTCAGCTTCAAATTGTAGTCGTAAGAGTATGTAAAAGAAAATAAATGTAAATAACAACAACAGCTATTTAAGAATAGAGTGTTGCCACACAAGAATTTTCTTTTTGACCGGGTGCAGTCAAGTTAATAATTAGTGTTTTTTATGGGAATTGTTCCAATTTAAGTTTAAAATTTTTAAACGCACTAATAATCCCAAATTAATATTTTACTTATTAAGTAAAATATTTTTTTTTATTATAAATACATTGAAATTGATTATTGAGGGGTTTAGCTGAACCCTATGCGCATTTCACTGTTGCTAATGCAGATTATCAGGGAACCTTTACCCAAAGCTTCTTAGAACAACTAGAGTTATTATATTATAAACTTTCATTTAAAAAAATGAGAAGCTCAATAACAAATAAAGTTGAAACAAGAACTCAATAATCAACATGTTTTTTATTTACTTACTTTACTGTTGCTACATTGGCTGACTTTTTTCAGCTTCAAATTGTAGTCGTAAGAGTATGTAAAAGAAAATAAATGTAAATAACAACAACAGCTATTTAAGAATAGAGTGTTGCCACACAAATATTTTTTTTAACTGGTGCAGTCAAGTTAATAATTAGTGTTTTTTATGGGAATTGTTACAATTTAAGTTTAAAATTTTTAAACGCACTAATAATCCCAAATTAATATTTTACTTATTAAGTAAAATATTTTTTTTTATTAAAAATACATTGAAATTGATTATTGAGGGGTTTAGCTGGATCCTATGCGCATTTCACTGTTGCTAATGCAGATCATCAGGGAACCTTTACCCAAAGCTTCTTAGAACAACTAAAGTTATTATATTATAAACTTTCATTTAAAAAAATGAGAAGCTCAATAACAAATAAAAAAGTTGACACAAGAACTCAATAAACAACATGTTTTTTATTTTCTTACTTTACTGTTGCTACATTGGCTGACTTTTTTCAGCTTCAAATTGTAGTCGTAAGAGTATGTAAAAGAAAATAAATGTAAATAACAACAACAGCTATTTAAGAAAAGAATGTTGCCACACAAGTATTTTTTTTAACGGGTGCAGTCAAGTTAATAATTAGTGTTTTTTATGGGAATTGTTCCAATTTAAGTTTAAAATTTTTAAACGCACTAATAATCCCAAATTAATATTTTGCTTATTAAGTAAAATATTTTTTTTTATTAAAAATACATTGAAATTGATTATTGAGGGGTTTAGCTGGATTCTATGCGCATTTCACTGTTGCTAATGCAGATCATCAGGGAACCTTTACCCAAAGCTTCTTAGAACAACTAAAGTTATTATATTATAAACTTTCACTTAAAAAAATGAGAAGCTCAATAACAAATAAAAAAGTTGACACAAGAACTCAATAATAAACATGTTTTTTATTTTCTTACTTTACTGTTTCTACATTGGCTGACTTTTTTCAGCTTCAAATTGTAGTCGTAAGAGTATGTAAAAGAAAATAAATGTAAATAACAACAACAGCTATTTAAGAATAGAGTGTTGCCACACAAGAATTTTGTTTTTGACCGGGTGCAGTCAAGTTAATAATTAGTGTTTTTTTATAGGAATTGTTACAATTTAAGTTTAAAATTTTTAAACGCACTAATAACCCCAAATGAATATTTTACTTATTAAGTAAAATATTTTTTTTTTATTAAAAATACATTGAAATTGATTATTCAGGGGTTTAGCTAGATCCTATGCGCATTTCACTGTTGCTAATGCAGATCATCAGGGAACCTTTACCCAAAGCTTCTTAGAACAACTAGAATTATTATATTATAAACTTTCATTTAAACAAATGAGAAGCTCAATAACAAATAACAAAGTTGAAACAAGAACTCAATAATCAACATATTTTTTATTTTCTTACTTTACTGTTGCTACATTGGCTGACTTTTTTTCAGCTTCAAATTGTAGTCGTAAGAGTATGTAAAACAAAATAAATGTAAATAACAACAACAGCTATTTAAGAATAGAGTGTTCCACACAAGTATTTTTTTAACGGGTGCAGTCAAGTAAATAATTAGTGTTTTTTATGGGAATTGTTACAATTTAAGTTTAAAATTCTTGAACGCACTAATAATCCCAAATTAATATTTTACTTACTAAGTCAAATATTTTTTTTATTAAAAATACATTGAAATTGATTATTGAGGGGCTTAGCTGGATCCTATGCGCATTTCACTGTTGCTAATGCAGATCATCAGGGAACCTTTACCCAAAGCTTCTTAGAACAACTAGAGTTATTATATTATAAACTTTCATTTAAACAAATGAGAAGCTCAATAACAAATAACAAAGTTGAAACAAGAACTCAATAATCAACATATTTTTTATTTTCTTACTTTACTGTTGCTACATTGGCTGACTTTTTTCCAGCTTCAAATTGTAGTCGTAAGAGTATGTAAAAGAAAATAAATGTAAATAACAACAACAGCTATTTAAGAATATAGTGTTCCACACAAGTATTTTTTTAACGGGTGCAGTCAAGTAAATAATTAGTGTTTTTTATGGGAATTGTTACAATTTAAGTTTAAAATTTTTGAACGCACTAATAATCCCAAATTAATATTTTATTTAATAAGTCAAATATTTTTTTTATTAAAAAATACATTGAAATTGATTATTGAGGGGCTTAGCTGGATCCTATGCGCATTTCACTGTTGCTAATGCAGATCATCACGGAACCTTTACCCAAAGCTTATTAGAACAACTAGAGTTATTATATTATAAACTTTCATTTAAACAAATGAGAAGCTCAATAACAAATAAAAAAGTTGACACAAGAACTCAATAAACAACATGTTTTTTATTTTCTTACTTTACTGTTGCTACATTGGCTGACTTTTTTCAGCTTCAAATTGTAGTCGTAAGAGTATGTAAAAGAAAATAAATGTAAATAACAACAACAGCTATTTAAGAATAGAATGTTGCCACACAAGTATTTTTTTTAACGGGTGCAGTCAAGTTAATAATTAGTGTTTTTTATGGGAATTGTTCCAATTTAAGTTTAGAATTTTTAAACGCACTAATAATCCCATATTAATATTTTACTTATTAAGTAAAATATTTTTTTTTTATTAAAAATACATTGAAATTGATTATTGAGGGGTTTAGCTGGATCCTATGCGCATTTCACTGTTGCTAATGCAGATCATCAGGGAACCTTTACCCAAAGCTTCTTAGAACAACTAGAGTTATAATATTATAAACTTTCATTTAAAAAAATGAGAAGCTCAATAACAAATAAAAAAGTTGACACAAGAACTCAATAATAAACATGTTTTTTATTTTCTTACTTTACTGTTTCTACATTGGCTGACTTTTTTCAGCTTCAAATTGTAGTCGTAAGAGTATGTAAAAGAAAATAAATGTAAATAACAACAACAGCTATTTAAGAATAGAGTGTTGCCACACAAGAATTTTCTTTTTGACCGGGTGCAGTCAAGTTAATAATTAGTGTTTTTTTATGGGAATTGTTACAATTTAAGTTTAAAATTTTTAAACGCACTAATAACCCCAAATTAATATTTTACTTATTAAGTAAAATATTTTTTTTTATTAAAAATACATTGAAATTGATTATTGAGGGGTTTAGCTGGATCCTATGCGCATTTCACTGTTGCTAATGCAGATCATCAGGGAACCTTTACCCAAAGCTTCTTAGAACAACTAGAGTTATTATATTATAAACTTTCATTTAAACAAATGAGAAGCTCAATAACAAATAACAAAGTTGAAACAAGAACTCAATAATCAACATGTTTTTTATTTTCTTACTTTACTGTTGCCTGACTTTTTTACAGCTTCAAATTGTAGTCGTAAGAGTATGTAAAAGAAAATAAATGTAAATAACAACAACAGCTATTTAAGAAAAGAATGTTGCCACACAAGTATTTTTTTTAACGGGTGCAATCAAGTTAATAATTAGTGTTTTTTATGGGAATTGTTCCAATTTAAGTTTAAAATTTTTAAACGCACTAATAATCCCAAATTAATATTTTACTTATTAAGTAAAATATTTTTTTTTTTATTAAAAATACATTGAAATTGATTATTGAGGGGTTTAGCTGGATCCTATGCGCATTTCACTGTTGCTAATGCAGATCATCAGGGAACCTTTACCCAAAGCTTCTTAGAACAACTAGAGTTATAATATTATAAACTTTCATTTAAAAAAATGAGAAGCTCAATAACAAATAAAAAAGTTGACACAAGAACTCAATAATAAACATGTTTTTTATTTTCTTACTTTACCGTTTCTACATTGGCTGACTTTTTCCAGCTTCAAATTGTAGTCGTAAAAGTATGTAAAAGAAAATTAATGTAAATAACAACAACAGCTATTTAAGAATAGAGTGTTGCCACACAAGAATTTTGTTTTTGACCGGGTGCAGTCAAGTTAATAATTAGTGTTTTTTTATTGGAATTGTTACAATTTAAGTTTAAAATTTTTAAACGCACTAATAACCCCAAATTAATATTTTACTTATTAAGTAAAATATTTTTTTTTTATTAAAAATACATTGAAATTGATTATTGAGGGGTTTAGCTGGATCCTATGCGCATTTCACTGTTGCTAATGCAGATCATCAGGGAACCTTTACCCAAAGCTTCTTAGAACAACTAGAGTTATTATATTATAAACTTTCATTTAAACAAATAAGAAGCTCAATAACAAATAAAAAAGTTGACACAAGAACTCAATAAACAACATGTTTTTTATTTTCTTACTTTACTGTTGCTACATTGGCTGACTTTTTTCAGCTTCAAATTGTAGTCGTAAGAGTATGTAAAAGAAAATAAATGTAAATAACAACAACAGCTATTTAAGAATAGAATGTTGCCACACAAGTATTTTTTTTAACGGGTGCAGTCAAGTTAATAATTAGTGTTTTTTATGGGAATTGTTCCAATTTAAGTTTAAAATTTTTAAACGCACTAATAATCCCAAATTAATATTTTACTTATTAAGTAAAATATTTTTTTTTATTATAAATACATTGAAATTGATTATTGAGGGGTTTAGCTGAACCCTATGCGCATTTCACTGTTGCTAATGCAGATTATCAGGGAACCTTTACCCAAAGCTTCTTAGAACAACTAGAGTTATTATATTATAAGCTTTCATTTAAAAAAATGAGAAGCTCAATAACAAATAAAGTTGAAACAAGAACTCAATAATCAACATGTTTTTTATTTACTTACTTTACTGTTGCTACATTGGCTGACTTTTTTCAGCTTCAAATTGTAGTCGTAAGAGTATGTAAAAGAAAATAAATGTAAATAACAACAACAGCTATTTAAGAATAGAGTGTTGCCACACAAATATTTTTTTTAACTGGTGCAGTCAAGTTAATAATTAGTGTTTTTTATGGGAATTGTTACAATTTAAGTTTAAAATTTTTAAACGCACTAATAATCCCAAATTAATATTTTACTTATTAAGTAAAATATTTTTTTTTATTAAAAATACATTGAAATTGATTATTGAGGGGTTTAGCTGGATCCTATACGCATTTTACTGTTGCTAATGCAGATCATCAGGGAACCTTTACCAAAAGCTTCTTAGAACAACTAGAGTTATTATATTCTAAACTTTCATTTAAACAAATGAGAAGCTCAATAACAAATAACAAAGTTGAAACAAGAACTCAATAAACAACATGTTTTTTATTTTCTTAATTTACTGTTGCTACATTGGCTGACTTTTTTCAGCTTCAAATTGTAGTCGTAAGAGTATGTAAAAGAAAATAAATGTAAATAGCAATAACAGCTATTTAAGAATAGAGTGTTGCCACACAAGTATTTTTTTAACGGGTGCAGTCAAGTTAATAATTAGTGTTTTTTATGGGAATTGTTCCAATTTAGGTTTAAAATTTTTAAACGCACTAATAATCCGAAATTAATATTTTACTTATTAAGTAAAATATTTTTTTTTATTATAAATACATTGAAATTGATTATTGAGGGGTTTAGATGAATCCTATGCGCATTTCACTGTTGCTAATGCAGATTATCAGGGAACCTTTACCCAAAGCTTCTTAGAACAACTAGAGTTATTATATTATAAACTTTCATTTAAAAAAATGAGAAGCTCAATAACAAATAACAAAGTTCAAACAAGAACTAAATAATCAACATGTTTTTATTTTCTTACTTTACTGTTGCTACATTGGCTGACTTTTTTTCAGCGTCAAATTGTAGTCGTAAGAGTATGTAAAAGAAAATAAATGTAAATAACAACAACAGCTATTTAAGAATAGGGTGTTGCCACAGAAGTATTTTTTTTTGCCGGGTGTAGTAAGTTAATAATTAGTGTTTTTATGGGAATTGTTACAATTTAAGTTTAAAATTTTTAAACGCACTAATAATCCCAAATTAATATTTTACTTATTAGGTAAAATATTTTTTTTTATTAAAAATACATTGATATTGATTATTGAGGGGTTTAGCTGGATCCTGTGCGCATTTCACTGTTGCTAATGCAGATCATCAGGGAACCTTTAACCAAAGCTTCTTAGAACAACTAGAGTTATTATATTATAAACTTTCATTTAAACAAATGAAAAGCTCAATAGCAAATAACAAAGTTGAAACAAGAACTCAATAATCAACATGTTTTTTATTTTCTTACTTTACTGTTGCTACATTGCTGACTTTTTTCAGCTTCAAATTGTAGTCGTAAGAGTATGTAAAAGAAAATAAATGTAAATAACAACAACAGCTATTTAAGAATAGAGTGTTGCCACACAAGTATTTTTTTTAACGGGTGCAGTCAAGTTAATAATTAGTGTTTTTTTATTAGAATTGTTACAATTTAAGTTTGAAATTTTTAAACGCACTAATAATCCCAAATTAATATTTTACTTATTAAGTAAAATATTTTTTTTTATTAAAAATACATTGAAATTGATTATTGAGGGGTTTAGCTGGATCCTATGCGCATTTTACTGTTGCTAATGCAGATCATCAGGGAACCTTTACCCAAAGCTTCTTAGAACAACTAGAATTATTATATTATAAACTTTCATTTAAACAAATGAGAAGCTCAATAACAAATAACAAAGTTGAAACAAGAACTCAATAATCAACATGTTTTTTATTTTCTTACTTTAGTGTTGCTACATTGGCTGACTTTTTTTCAGCTTCAAATTGTAGTCGTAAGAGTATGTAAAAGAAAATAAATGTAAATAACAACAACAGCTATTTAAGAATAGAGTGGTGCCACACAAATATTTTTTTTAACGGGTGCAGTCAAATTAATAATTAGTGTTTTTTATGGGAATTGTTACAATTTAAGTTTAAAATTTTTAAACGCACTAATAACCCCAAATTAATATTTTACTTATTAAGTAAAATATTTTTTTTATTAAAAACACATTGAAATTGAGTATTGAGGGGTTTAGCTGAATCCTATGCACATTTTACTGTTGCTAATGCAGATCATCAGGGAACCTTTACCCAAAGCTTCTTAGAACAACTAGAGTTATTATATTATAAACTTTCATTTAAAAAAATGAGAAGCTCAATAACAAATAACAAAGTTGAAACAAGAACTCAATAATCAACATGTTTTTTATTTTCTTACTTTACTGTTGCTACATTGGCTGACTTTTTTTCAGCTTCAAATTGTAGTCATAAGAGTATGTAAAAGAAAATAAATGTAAATAACAACAACAGCTATTTAAGAATAGAGTGTTGCCACACAAGTATTTTTTTAACGGGTGCAGTCAAGTTAATAATTAGTGTTTTTTTTAAGGGAATTGTTACAATTTAAGTTTAAAATTTTTAAACGCACTAATAACCCCAAATTAATATTTTAGTTATTAGGTAAAATATTTTTTTTTGGTAAAAATATATTGAAATTGATTATTCAGGGTTTAGCTAGATCCTATGCGTATTTCACTGTTGCTAATGCAGATCATCAGGGAACCTTTACCCAAAGCTTCTTAGAACAACTAGAATTATTATATTATAAACTTTCATTTAAACAAATGAGAAGCTCCATAACAAATATCAAAGTTGAAACAAGAACTCAATAATCAACATTTTTTTTATTTTCTTACTTTACTGTTGCTACATTGGCTGACTTTTTTTCTGCTTCAAATTCTAGTCGTAAGAGTATGTAAAAGAAAATAAATGTAAATAACAACAACAGCTATTTAAGAATAGAGTGTTGCCACACAAGTATTTTTTTGACCGGGTGCAGTCAAGTTAATATTTAGTGTTTTTTTATGGGAACTGTTACAATTTAAGTTTAAAATTTTTAAACGCACTAATAACCCCAAATTAATATTTTACTTATTAAGTAAAATATTTTTTTTTATTAAAAACACATTGAAATTGAGTATTGAGGGGTTTAGCTGAATCCTATGCACATTTTACTGTTGCTAATGCAGATCATCAGGGAACCTTTACCCAAAGCTTCTTAGAACAACTAGAGTTATTATATTATAAACTTTCATTTAAAAAATGAGAAGCTCAATAACAAATAACAAAGTTGAAACAAGAACTCAATAATCAACATGTTTTTTATTTTCTTACTTTACTGTTGCTACATTGGCTGACTTTTTTTCAGCTTCAAATTGTAGTCATAAGAGTATGTAAAAGAAAATAAATGTAAATAACAACAACAGCTATTTAAGAATAGAGTGTTGCCACACAAGTATTTTTTTAACGGCTGCAGTCAAGTTAATAATTAGTTTTTTTTTTAAGGGAATTGTTACAATTTAGGTTTAAAATTTTTAAACGCACTAATAATCCCAAATTAATATTCTACTTATTAAGTAAAATATTTTTTTTTATTAAAAACACATTGAAGTTGAGTATTGAGGGGTTTAGCTGAATCCTATGCACATTTCACTGTTGCTAATGCAGATCATCAGGGAACCTTTACCCAAAGCTTCTTAGAACAACTAGAGTTATTATATTATAAACTTTCATTTAAAAAAATGATAAGCTCAATAACAAATAACAAAGTTGAAACAAGAACTCAATAATCAACATGTTTTTTATTTTCTTACTTTACTGTTGCTACATTAGCTGACTTTTTTTTAGCTTCAAATTGTAGTCGTAAGAGTATGTAAAAGAAAATAAATGTAAATAACAACAACAGCTATTTAAGAATAGAGTGTTGCCACACAAGTATTTTTTTAACGGGTGCAGTCAAGTTAATAATTAGTGTTTTTTTATGGGAATTGTTACAATTTAAGTTTGAAATTTTTAAACGCACTAATAACCCCAAATTAATATTTTAGTTATTAGGTAAAATTTTTTTTTTTTGTTAAAAATATATTGAAATTGATTATTCAGGGTTTAGCTAGATCCTATGCGTATTTCACTGTTGCTAATGCAGATCATCAGGGAACCTTTACCCAAAGCTTCTTAGAACAACTAGAATTATTATATTATAAACTTTCATTTAAACAAATGAGACGCTCCATAACAAATAACAAAGTTGAAACAAGAACTCAATAATCATCATTTTTTTTATTTTCTTACTTTACTGTTGCTACATTGGCTGACTTTTTTTCAGCTTCAAATTCTAGTCGTAAAAGTATGTAAAAGAAAATAAATGTAAATAACAACAACAGCTATTTAAGAATAGAGTGTTGCCACACAAGTATTTTTTTAACGGGTGCAGTCAAGTAGATAATTAGTGTTTTTTATGGGAATTGTTACAATTTAAGTTTAAAATTTTTGAACACACTAATAACCCCAAATTAATATTTTACTTATAAAGTAAAATATTTTTTTTTTATTAAAAATACATTGAAATTGATTATTGAGGAGTTTAGCTGGATCCTATGCGCATTTTGCTGTTGCTAATGCAGATCATCAGGGAACCTTTACCCAAAGTTTCTTAGAACAACTAGAGTTATTATATTATAAACTTTCATTTAAACAAATGAGAAGCTCAATAACAAAGTTGAAACAAGAACTCAATAATCAACATGTTTTTTATTTTCTTACTTTACTGTTGCTACATTGGCTGAATTTTTTTCAGCTTCAAATTGTAGTCGTAAGAGTATGTAAAAGAAAATAAATGTAAATAGCAATAACAGCTATTTAAGAATAGAGTGTTGCCACACAAGTATTTTTTTGACCGGGTGCAGTCAAGTTAATAATTAGTGTTTTTTATGGGAATTGTTACAATTTAAGTTTAAAATTTTTAAACGCACTAATAATCCCAAATTAATATTTTACTTATTAAGTAAAATATTTTTTTTATTAAAAACACATTGAAATTGATTATTGAGGGCTTTAGCTGAATCCTATGCGCATTTTACTGTTGCTAATGCAGATCATCAGGGAACCTTAACCCAAAGCTTCTTAGAACAACTAGAGTTATTATATTATGAACTTTCATTTAAAAAAATGAGAAGCTCAATAACAAATAACAAAGTTGAAACAAGAACTCAATAATCAACATGTTTTTTATTTTCTTACTTTACTGTTGCTACATTGGCTGATTTTTTTTTAGCTTCAAATTGTAGTCGTGAGAGTATGTAAAAGAAAATAAATGTAAATAACAACAACAGCTATTTAAGAATAGAGTGGTGCCACACAAATATTTTTTTTAACGGGTGCAGTCAAATTAATAATTAGTGTTTTTTATGGGAATTGTTACAATTTAAGTTTAAAATTTTTAAACGCACTAATAATCCCAAATTAATATTTTACTTATTAAGTGAAATATTTTTTTTTATTAAAAATACATTGAAATTGATTATTGAGGGGTTTAGCTGGATCCTATGCGCATTTCACTGTTGCTAATGCAGATCATCAGGGAACCTTTACCCAAAGCTTCTTAGAACAACTAGAGTTATTATATTATAAACTTTCATTTAAACAAATGAGAAGCTCAATAACAAATAAAAAAGTTGACACAAGAACTCAATAATCAACATGTTTTTTATTTTCTTACTTTACTGTTTCTACATTGGCTGACTTTTTTTCAGCCTCAAATTGTAGTCGTAAGAGTATGTAAAAGAAAACAAATGTAAATAACAACAACAGCTATTTAAGAATAGAGTGTTGCCACACAAGTATTTTGTTTTTGACCGGGTGCAGTCAAGTTAATAATTAGTGTTTTTTAATGGGAATTGTTACAATATAAATATTAAAATTATATTGAAATTGATTATTCAGGATTTAGCTAGATCCTATGCGTATTTCACAGTAGCTAATGCAGATCATCAGGGAACCTTTACCCAAAGCTTCTTAGAACAACTAGAATTATTATATTATAAACTTTCATTTAAACAAATGAGAAGCTCCATAACAAATAACAAAGTTGAAACAAGAACTCAATAATCAACATGTTTTTTATTTGCTTACTTTACTGTTGCTACATTGGCTGAATTATTTTCAGCTTCAAATTGTAGTCGTAAGAGTATGTAAAATAAAATAAATGTAAATAGCAATAACAGCTATTTAAGAATAGAGTGTTGCCACACAAGTATTTTTTTGGCCGGGTGCAGTCAAGTTAATAATTAGTGTTTTTTTTATGGGAATTGTTACAATTTAAGTTTAAATTTTTTAAACGCACTAATAACCCCAAATTAATATTTTACTTATTAAGTAAAATATTTTTTTTTATTAAAAACACATTGAAATTGATTATTGAGGGGTTTAGCTGAATCCTATGCGCATTTCACTGTTGCTAATGCAGATCATCAGGGAGCCTTTACCCAAAGCTTCTTAGAACAACTAGAGTAATTATATTATAAACTTTCATTTAAAAAAATGAGAAGCTCAATAACAAATAACAAAGTTGAAATAAGAACTCAATAATCAACATGTTTTTTATTTTCTTACTTTACTGTTGCTACATTGGCTGACTTTTTTTTAGCTTCAAATTGTAGTCGTAAGAGTATGTAAACGAAAATAAATGTAAATAACAACAACAGCTATTTAAGAATAGAGTGTTGCCACACAGGTATTTTTTTAACGGGTGCAGTCAAGTTAATAATTAGTGTGTTTTTATGGGAATTGTTACAATTTAAGTTTAGAATTTTTAAACGCACAGTAGTAGGGAACTGGCGGTTCGGCCCCAATTAAAATTGTTAAATTGTTGCTGAAATTGTTAAATTTGGGTAATTAAAATTTGAAAATTTTAAAATTCTTGAAATTTGATACCTACGAGGGTGGTTCGATAAGTCCTTTAAATATTTTTCGAGGGTGGTTCAATAAGTCTATCTTTTTCCTAATGCCTACGGCATGCATGATAATTTTTCCTAATGCCTACGGCAATGCATGATAATTTTTCCTAATGCCTACGGCAATGCATGATAATTTTTTCAAATGCCGACGGCAATACATGATTATTTTTTTTCCTAATGCCGACGGCAATACATACTTATTTTTCCTAATGCCTACGGCAATACATAATTATTTTCAAATGCCGACGGCAAAACATGATTATTTTTTTTTTCAAATGCCGACGGCAAAACATGATTATTTTTTTTTTCAAATGCCGACGGCAAAACATGATTTTTATTTTTTTCAAATGCCGACGGCAATACATGATTATTTTTTTTTTCAAATGCCGACGGCAAAACATGATTATTTTTTTTTTCAAATGCCGACGGCAAAACATGATTATTATTTTTTTCAAATGCCGACGGCAATACATGATTATTTTTTTTTTTTCAAATGCCGACGGCAAAACATGATTATTTTTTTTTTTCAAATGCCGACGGCAAAACATGATTATTTTTTCAAATGCCGACGTCAAAACATGATTATTATTTTTTTCAAATGCCGACGGCAAAACATGATTATTATTTTCTAATGCTCCCAGTGTTGCCATACTGTAGAAATTTGTTATCGTAATACTATATCAGTAATATCAGAGAAAGAAGGTTTGATGACTACTAGGTCATATGGTTTCATATGAATCATGGGAATGTGCTTGTGTGATTTCCTCACGCTAATAAATTCTTATAAAATAAAATAATTAAATAAATGAATAAAATAATTACATAAATTATTTTATTTATTTATAAAACGTTCTCATGTATGTGAACACCCCTAATGCTTGTGTGTGGGGGGTCCAGCTTGTTTGTCGCTGGTAAGCTTATATTCTGTTTATTTGTTTAAGAAATATATTTGTATGTAGGTATGTATGTGTGTATGATGCATGCATGCATGTATGTATGTATGTATGTATGTATGTGTGTATTATGTTTGTATGTATGTATGTATGTATGTGCGATCGAAAGAACTTGTGCGTGGAATATTTTGTGGCTGTGTAGAATACATTTATATTTTGCAACGTAATCATTTTCTTTGGCTGCAATTATTTTAAAGCAGCAAGTTTCAACTAACTACAGTCATAAGCAGAGAAACAAAAAGTAAAAATTTGCAAGTTAGCAAAAATGCTAACTTCTCCTCCTCCTTCCCACTTATTTCTCTTTCCTTTATGTAGTTTGTTTTTGAAATAAGAAAACACTTGTAGATTTTTTATTTTTCTATACATTTATTGTTTAAAGTTTTTTAAAATTTTATAATAATACATACATTAATATTTTAAAGAGTGAAAAAATTCATTTAAAGCAAGATATTTCTTTTGTTAGTAAAATAGCATTTTTTAATGCGCAAACACCAAGTTTATGATAATTACAATAAAAATATTCTGGATACTTAATCTCCATTTGTTTAAAGTTGATACAGCCTATATCCTCAATGTTAAAAATTTTTCGGCATAAGATTTTTTCCAACCATCGTCTTTTCTCTTCACCTTTTACATAAATTTTAGAACATCTTGCGTTGGCTTTTAAAAAATTGCAAACGCTTTCAAAAGAAACTGATCCAGCAGTCCAGCTGAGGTGATGATAGTTTTTCGTTAGCCACTTTGCTTCTCTTTGCTTTTTTATTGATAAGCATTTAAAATCAAATGGTGGTTTTATAATGAAATTGTTATATTCATAATTGTGGAAAACAATCGCTACTTCTTTTGCGATGAAATCATTTGAATTACTTTTGAAACCTTGTACGTCTATAAAAATTGTGTTATTTTCCATATTACTCAATTTATAAGACTTTTCGAACTTGTCCTTTGATGGGTATATATTCTATTATGCGATCATGAATAAGAATGCAGTAAGCTGATGTCTTTGCTGCAATATTAGTTGCTGTTTCAAATGCTATTTTTATATCAATCGGTCCATTATTGAGTGATTCATTCTGATGACTGACATCTACTACAATAATAGGAGCTTTTGTCTTAAACTCTGATGCAGATAGAAGCGGTTGAGATTCTTTCATATAGTAGCTTTGTTGGAATCTTAGATACATATCATATAGAATTGCATATCGTTCATTTTTGAACTTTATGTTAAGATCATCATATGGATATGAGACTGAATTTAAATGTACTTTTAAATTAGTCAAATCACAATGAACAAACTTATTTTCTTGTTGAAAAGCAATCAATACAAAACGGGGGCGTTCTCTATTTGCAGCCAGTTTAACATTCCAAATATGGCTAGTACCTGTGTTTAATTGTGGATTAACATGACAATCCCAACTGCGAAATGCCATAGGTATAGAAGCACCATTGTTAATAATTTTTATCATATTCAATTTGCTAAAGTCGGATAATTGTACATGTGGGATTCTCCATGAGATGAGTGAAATTGTAAGTTTTGGTTTGTCAGTAGAAGTGCTCGATTGTACAAGATCTTCATCATTCTTATTGCGCAAGAGTATCAATTCATGTTTTCCATTTAGTATAACTTTGTTGTAGTCTTCGGCGAATCCTAGAAGCATTTTTAGAGGTACATAAAAATTGAAAAATCCATTTTCAAGAGTGACATCGTCAATTTTGTTCCATCCAGCATTTTGCATCACATTGCTTTCTGTTCGTGACAGAGAAACCAAATTTTTTATAGTGCTTGTGGCTCCTAAATATCTTGTATGGTCAATTTCAATTCCATTGAGCTCATAGCGAATTTCATCAAATAGATATGCCACAAAGTTGTTTTTTAATAAAAAGTTCTCCGAAGAAGAAGAAGAAGAAGAAGATTTGGCCTTATTATCATCGGCAACAAACCCCTCTACATAAATGTAGCTCTCACTGGGTAGCACATACAAATCTTGATTTTGTATTGAAATTCTAATTTCATCATTATTGTTGTAAGATTGTAAGTATGGTACATATGTATGATAGTCCTTTTTGATTATATTCTCATCAGACAAGGGTTTATCTAAGACATCTATTATTGAACTCATTTTGTCTTCAATTTAAAATTCAAGGACTTTAGAAAATTTTTATTTGATGTTGTTAGAGCTTTTTGTTGAGCTGGTCACTTTAATGTTGTTGTTGTTGTTCTTGCGGCTATATTTTCCAATGTATTTGTGTTGTATATTAGCATTATTTAGTTGGCCTTAAATGTATTCGTATTGTAATTTCCTCTCCTCGGAAATTAATTAAATCACCGTGTTGATCCAGTACGCGCAGCGCTAGTGAACTTATCTCTCTGGTGTTTACAGGTAAATAGATAAGATTTCTTGGAACCTCATCTATTTTATAGCCTGGAGGCACATTAATCGGAAATTCATGAAGTGTATGCGATTTCGAGTTATTCATATATGTGTTCATAGCGATACTACTTTCAATTCGCAAGAGATTCACTTTAAAAATATTAACTGGAAGATCTGAATAATAATATTTGTTTGGTGTTAGGATTTTGCTATTGAATCCTAAAAGTTTTCCAATTGTATTGTCTTTATTAAAATATACAAGATCCTTGGAACTATTAACTTTAACTTGCATTGTATTGTTATTGGCTTCAATAAAAATCTTATTTGCTGGGCAGAGTCGTTTGTATTCCTCTTCTATAAAATCAACTATATTATTTAATTCGTAAGATCCAATTGGTATTTCAATTATATGTTCCCCTATATGAAACATATTGTTGTAGGTGTCTACATTTGGAATACTGTTGTATGAATGAAAATCAGTTAGAGCACACTCATATGCACCATGTAATTCAATAGGAGGAAAGTAACTAGCAGATAGTTCTGATGAGTTAGAGCTCAGAGTAAGTGTTATTGACATTATAACAGTCTGATTACAATTAAATAATGTTTAGTACACAGTATGGTTTATAAGTATGATTTACATATTTTATTTAAAACTTTTTCTCATTTTAAAATTAACATTAGTTTCTTAATATTAATGCTATTGTTGTTGTTGCAATTGTTGTTGTTGTTTCTAATTTAGTTTTTCTTCCAACTATAATATTTCATCTTTACTTATCCAAGAATTGTGTTGATTAGAAAATCCCAGCCATTTAACATATACCTCCTTCCCTTTAATTTTAAGAACCTTTTCAACTAGATATGTATTTGGAAATCTAGTTTTTGAAAGTTCCTCAGTATAGAAGCCACCTTTAATAGGATTGCCAAGATAGTCTTCTAATATGTATGTTGCAGGATTTGTATTTTGAACTCTTGTAATTGTGAAAATTTCTGTAGTCCAATTTGGAGTATAACCTTTTTCAAATGTGTGCTTATATTTGCTTATGCGAACATGATCTCCCACATTAAATTTTGACATTTTATACATTTTCAAATGACTGTATACTGTATTTAGCAGCTTTTCCTCATTTGTTGAGTTGACTTTAATAGGAGCCATTTTAATGGTACGATGAACTTTTCTATTGTATGCATTGAGTAAATCTTTGTATATATCAATCCACTTATATGAACCATTATAACTAAATTCTTTCCACATCATTCCTTTCAATGTTCTATTAAATCGTTCTACTATTGATGCTTTCATAATGCTATATGTTGAGTAGTGATTAATGTTGTATTTATGCATTAATTTTCCAAAGTGTTTATTTCTTTATTGGCTTTACTCCGTTGAATCAAAAAAACTTTCGTTTTTGCTTATTTGCAAATTCTTGTTTTCATATCGCTTAAACATGCACAGTCTTGTTTTCCCTGAGAGGTTCTGCACAAAACAAATTGAATTTCACAATATTATGAAATTCCATTAAATTTCATATTTTCATAAAGAGAAACAATTTAGATAATCGGATAAGTCCTTATATTTTTCACTACATACAAGTTTCTGTAATTTTGTATTCGAATAGATGAATCCTAAATTTCCTTTAAAAAATAATACACAACAAGGAATAATGTAATTTAATTTTATTTATATTAATAATACATTTTAATTTTATTTTATTTATTTTTATTATAATGATGGAAACATTTCATAGTATCTAATTATTAAATTTTCTAATATACTTTTGCGCAAAAAATATATTGTACATCTGCAAGTATCAGGTCCTTCCTCACACTCACGATCATACCAAGGACAGCTTTTGAAGTGTCCTTCTGTATTGTCTTCATCTTCCATGATACCATATTCTTCGTTCTCATCTAGCATATTTTCGAAAATTTTGATCATCTCCCAATAATCAAAAAGCCTGAAGCTTTCGAAATCTCTTAAAAATTGGTTTAGAGTACGTCTAATTTGGCTCATTGTATTTGCCGATAAATTAATGAATGATGATTGTTTGAAGGTTTCTTTAAGACTAATTTGCTCTTTAAATTTTAAAAGTACTATCTTTTGATATTTAAAATATCTATACCATCATCTATATTCCATACTTCTTTTTTAGCACTCTATCTCTCTCTATCCCTTTTCTCTCTATAACCATCTCTTTCTGTCTATCACTATCCCCCACTTATTCACTATTTCACCATAAATATTTTCGATTAGCCTTCTAGAAGTCATCATCGCTACTTTTAAGATCATTTTCAGTTAAACATTTAAAGTGAGCAGAAGTAAATAACAAATGGAGTCTACAACAAATCTAACATCAAAATTTAATTCACTAAAAAATAAAACCTTAATCCACATAAAGGAGCTTGAGACATCAACTAAATACACCATTCGAAAAGTGTCAAGAGTAACAACAAAATATGGGCCAACACTAAAAGTTGAAATGGAAAACCACATAATGTTCCTCCCAAAGCGATATAATGCTTTAACCGATGCTGAAATTAAAGAACTCTCGAGCGGATCATATTGCTTAAGTAGAGAAGGTGAACAAAGCTTAATTGTTGAAAGCGAGCTGAGTGAATTTCTAATTCAAAATTCCCAATTTCCAATTTGGCAATAATATATAATAATTTTGTATTTTAAATTATAAATAAAAATACATGAAAGAGTTTTGTAAAACATAAATGTTTGTGCTTTTTTATTTAATATTTTCAGTTATTTCATAAAGAAATTTAAGACATAAATGACCACAGGTAAATGTATTGAAATTCTGATGTTGATTATAGTTGTATTTTATATTTCTACCAAGATATTTGACTACTTCCGAAGGAGGTTGTAAGTTTCCAAAGCTGTCGAAATATTCTTTTTCATAGTTATTTTTATAATATGCTACCCAATGTGTACCAGGTCCTGTTGATACGTCTAAATTGATTATTCCACATTCTATTTTCTTTGTTCGTTTTGGTAGAGTATTCAACATGAAAACTCCTCTAAAATATGGAATATTTATAGAGAAACGGTTTAGGTCCTCATCAGATAGTGGTCTGTTGGGTAGCATCTCTAATAGTTTTTTGATTCCTCTTTGAAAACTAAACCATAACCCTTTTTATATGGTTTTAAGTAAAGTCCCTTTCCAACTGCAATAGATTCCATCGCTTTATTATGTCTAGTTGCTTCATCAAGTTGATTTTTTGCATTCTTTGTTGCATTTACAGCTTTAGCTATAGCAGCACCTCCAGTTGTTAGACTACCAATTGCACACAGAGCAGTTAAAATCGGTATTAGAGGCAAAAACCCACCAATTTTTGGGACACGTATTACACGTGGTACTATAATTTGAGATTTTCTTCCTTTTAATGATTTGTTGATAGTTTTTCGGGCAATTTTAATTGCTGAGTTAATATCTAATGGTTTTTCCTTCTTTAGTATTTTTGTTGCAGCTCTAATTGATGTTCTAAACAGTTTTTTATCATTTAGCTTGTTCTTTTTAACATTTTTCTTTTTCTCCACACCCATACCAAATTTTGTTTTGGCTTTCATTGCGTTAGTAACCATATAAGCAAATGATTTTTCAGCAATACTACTATCTTTTGATAAAACTCGATCCCAAGCTGAATTTTCAAGTATTTTATCAGCCTTGTGTCTAGTGCTTAAATCCTTATTTTTTGAATAAGCTATATCGTGATCTTTACAAGCAGAGTGCAATAAATTAATTCCTTTATCACCTCGATTTAAACGTTTTTGTAGTTTTGTTCCATGTCCACAGTACTGATATCCAGGAAGATGAAGTTCAACAGGTAGAGAGTTTATTATTTTATCTACTATACCTCCTCCAATGAAGGTGTTTTTATGACTAAACGTTTTCTGATATCGTATAACCATAGTATCTGATTTTTTCTATAATAAGAGGTAACATTTATGAAATGTATTTAGTTACAAAAATGCAGTTAGTGAAACAACATAAAAATATTTTAGTTCGTAATATTGATGAATCATCGAACATCACTTCAAAAATAAAGCATAGCCCCCTCTTACCAAATTCTATTCGTGCTCTAATAGTGGGACCATCAAATTGTGGAAAGACTAATGTTATGATCGGCTTACTAGAAAGTCCTAATGGACTCAAGTTTGAAAACATCTATTTATACTCAAAATCTCTTTATCAACCCAAATATGAGTACTTGAAGAAACTAATTTCACCAATTAAAGGAATGGGATATTATACATTCACCGATAATGAATCAGTTATTCCACCTGACGAAGCTAAAACTAATTCAATTATGATATTTGATGATGTTGCATGTGAAAAGCAGAATAATATACGTACATATTTTTGTATGGGGCGACATAGGGATATTGATTCATTCTACTTGTGTCAAACTTATACTAGAATTCCCAAGCATTTAATAAGAGACAATGCAAATGTTATTATAATGTTTAAGCAAGATGATACAAATATGAAGCATGTTTATAGGGATCATGTTGGCAGCGATATGAGTTACGAAAAGTTCCAAGAAATTTGTAGAGAATGTTGGAAGGATAAATATGGCTTTTTAGTGATAAGCAAAGATAATGAATTAAATGATGGTCGCTACAGAAAGCAATTTGACTTTTTCATAACTATATAAACTACTTCTCATAAAAGATTGACTTTAGTTATTAATGTAACTTTAAACTTGATACATCTATTTGCTATAACCTCATCCGATACCTGATAAGCTGATCTCCAAACTATACCAGCTACCTGAAAACCAGACCAGCTCCTGATAAGCTGATCTAAGAACTAGACCAGGTCCTGATAAGCTGATCTGAAAACCAGACCAGGTCCTGAAAAGCTGATCTGAAAACCAGACCAGGTCCTGAAAAGCTGATCTGAAAACCAGACCAGCTCCTGAAAAGCTGATCTGAAAACCAGACCAGGTCCTGAAAAGCTGATCTGAAAACCAGACCAGGTCCTGATAAGCTGATCTGAAAACCAGACCAGGTCCTGAAAAGCTGATCTGAAAACCAGACCAGGTCCTGAAAAGCTGATCTCATTGCTGATACCTGTTATTTGCCCTTAGCAAACAAGGATGAGAAAATTTTAAAACAGTTGGTGTTGACAAGGAATGTGTTGAAGAAAAAGCTTCGTAGTATAAAAACTGGTGAAATAGATACACGTGCACAATTAAGAGATACATTCAAACCTATAACAGAACCTCTTAAAGAATTCATAAATAGTTCTAAAAATTTTAAAAGAATTCGTATGAAAAAAGAAAGTAACATCAAGACAGAAGTTGAAAATAATACAAGTTTAAAGCCTGAAAACCCATCAGTCAAGATAGAGACAAGTACACCAAAAAAACTAGTAGAAGGGACAATTTTTGATAATACCATCTTATTTAATGATGTTAATACTGAAAATGATGATGATGATGATGAAGATGATTTTTACTCACAGACTTCCAATACAGAATATACTTATACTGATTTATCAGTTTTGGAAGGGAGAAATGAGTTAGATACAAACTATGGCCCACATAAAGATTACAATAATGAATGGAAATTTGGTGATAGTAGCCTAAAACTGAATGAAGATAAAATACAAGTTGGTGGTCAGATATGGACTCTAACACCAGGACTATTTTCTCTAATGTTTCATAAAATACCAAAAAATTACGATAAATTTGAACTTGAAATCTATAAAAAGATTTTAATTACTACTAATGCATATAGAAGAGACTTTAAACCTGATGGTCAAATTAAGGGTACTAGAGGATATAAATATAAATATATTATTAAGAAATTTATTGATGAGAAAAACCAGAAGAATTTACCTGAATCAACAGGGTCTAAGCCCAAAGGTAGCTATTTAGGTGAGGGAATGACGCAAGTTAACATCAATAATCCCAACTATATATACTGGGACGATCCAAATGAGTTAGTAGATAGACTTCGACTACTGCTCGCATCACAAGGTGCAGGTCATACTAATCACAATAACGAAATTGTATCAATTATTGAAGAACTACGTGAAGCGAATATAATACACTAACTTTAATAAACTAAATAGAGTATGTCTGTTGATAAATTTGGACACTATTTAAACGATACTAGCAGCACAATTTCTTTGAAAAATGCACCTAAACTGCTGGGGTTCTTTGTGGATACGATTGATGTCCAAAACAAAAGGATCAAAAATGTTGCAAAAGCTCTGGAGGAAAACGATGTTATCAATAAATTGTTTTTGCAAACTCAAATCGAAAAATTAGAAGAGAAATTATTAACATACTTTAAGGGGGATAATACTATAATACGAGAAGATATTCAAATGCAAATTGAGGAACTACAACGCGAAATAAAATTATATATAGAAGAAAATTATAAAATTGAAAAAGATATTCTACATATTAAAACATCCTTTGAAGAACAAATTGAACAGCTTAATGAAAAAATTTATAGATTAGAAAATTATATGTTTGTATCAATAGCTGAAAGTGCGTCAAGCAGATCACAACACTCTGCAAAAAATCTTTAAAAACAACTTAATGTCTTCAAAAAGACATTTAGTAAATGAACTCCATAAGCAAGCACGAAAACAATTTGTGCGTCGCAGAGTTGTAATGAAAGGAATAGATGATCTTTGGCAAGCTGATTTAGTTGAAATGGGGAACTATTCTAAAGAAAATAGAAATTATCGATGTTTGTTGACTGTAATTGACACATTCTCAAAATTTGCATGGGCAGTACCGCTAAAAACAAAAACAGCACTCGAAACAACCAAGGCAATGGAAGATATTTTTGAATTGGGACGAGTACCAAAAAACTTACAAACAGATGATGGAAAAGAATTTTTCAACAAACACTTTGGAAAATTAATGCATAAATACAACATTAATCACTACTCAACATATAGCATTATGAAAGCATCAATAGTAGAACGATTTAATAGAACATTGAAAGGAATGATGTGGAAAGAATTTAGTTATAATGGTTCATATAAGTGGATTGATATATACAAAGATTTACTCAATGCATACAATAGAAATGTTCATCGTACCATTAAAATGGCTCCTATTAAAGTCAACTCAACAAATGAGGAAAAGCTGCTAAATACAGTATACAGTCATTTGAAAATGTATAAAATGTCAAAATTTAATGTGGGAGATCATGTTCGCATAAGCAAATATAAGCACACATTTGAAAAAGGTTATACTCCAAATTGGACTACAGAAATTTTCACAATTACAAGAGTTCAAAATACAAATCCTGCAACATACATATTAGAAGACTATCTTGGCAATCCTATTAAAGGTGGCTTCTATACTGAGGAACTTTCAAAAACTAGATTTCCAAATACATATCTAGTTGAAAAGGTTCTTAAAATTAAAGGGAAGGAGGTATATGTTAAATGGCTGGGATTTTCTAATCAACACAATTCTTGGATAAGTAAAGATGAAATGTTATAGTTGGAAGAAAAACTAAATTAGAAACAACAACAACAATTGCAACAACAACAATAGCATTAATATTAAGAAACTAATGTTAATTTTAAAATGAGAAAAAGTTTTAAATAAAATATGTAAATCATACTTATAAACCATACTGTGTACTAAACATTATTTAATTGTAATCAGACTGTTATAATGTCAATAACACTTACTCTGAGCTCTAACTCATCAGAACTATCTGCTAGTTACTTTCCTCCTATTGAATTACATGGTGCATATGAGTGTGCTCTAACTGATTTTCATTCATACAACAGTATTCCAAATGTAGACACCTACAACAATATGTTTCATATAGGGGAACATATAATTGAAATACCAATTGGATCTTACGAATTAAATAATATAGTTGATTTTATAGAAGAGGAATACAAACGACTCTGCCCAGCAAATAAGATTTTTATTGAAGCCAATAACAATACAATGCAAGTTAAAGTTAATAGTTCCAAGGATCTTGTATATTTTAATAAAGACAATACAATTGGAAAACTTTTAGGATTCAATAGCAAAATCCTAACACCAAACAAATATTATTATTCAGATCTTCCAGTTAATATTTTTAAAGTGAATCTCTTGCGAATTGAAAGTAGTATCGCTATGAACACATATATGAATAACTCGAAATCGCATACACTTCATGAATTTCCGATTAATGTGCCTCCAGGCTATAAAATAGATGAGGTTCCAAGAAATCTTATCTATTTACCTGTAAACACCAGAGAGATAAGTTCACTAGCGCTGCGCGTACTGGATCAACACGGTGATTTAATTAATTTCCGAGGAGAGGAAATTACAATACGAATACATTTAAGGCCAACTAAATAATGCTAATATACAACACAAATACATTGAAAAATATAGCCGCAAGAACAACAACAACAACATTAAAGCGACCAGCTCAACAAAAAGCTCTAACAACATCAAATAAAAATTTTCTAAAGTCCTTGAATTTTAAATTGAAGACAAAATGAGTTCAATAATAGATGTCTTAGATAAACCCTTGTCTGATGAGAATATAATCAAAAAGGACTATCATACATATGTACCATACTTACAATCTTACAACAATAATGATGAAATTAGAATTTCAATTCAAAATCAAGATTTGTATGTGCTACCCAGTGAGAGCTACATTTATGTAGAGGGATTTGTTGTCGATGATAATAAGGCCAAATCTTCTTCTTCTTCTTCTTCTTCGGAGAACTTTTTATTAAAAAACAACTTTGTGGGATATCTATTTGATGAAATTCGCTATGAGCTCAATGGAATTGAAATTGACCATACAAGATATTTAGGAGCCACAAGCACTATAAAAAATTTGGTTTCTCTGTCACCAACAGAAAGCAATGTGATGCAAAATGCTGGATGGAACAAAATTGACGATGTCACTCTTGAAAATGTATTTTTCAATTTTTATGTACCTCTAAAAATGCTTCTAGGATTCGCCGAAGACTACAACAAAGTTATACTAAATGGAAAACATGAATTGATACTCTTGCGCAATAAGAATGATGAAGATCTTGTACAATCGAGCACTTCTACTGACAAACCAAAACTTACAATTTCACTCATCTCATGGAGAATCCCACATGTACAATTATCCGACTTTAGCAAATTGAATATGATAAAAATTATTAACAATGGTGCTTCTATACCTATGGCATTTCGCAGTTGGGATTGTCATGTTAATCCACAATTAAACACAGGTACTAGCCATATCTGGAATGTTAAACTGGCTGCAAATAGAGAACGCCCCCGTTTTGTATTGATTGCTTTTCAACAAGAAAATAAGTTTGTTCATTGTGATTTGACTAATTTAAAAGTACATTTAAATTCAGTCTCATATCCATATGATGATCTTAACATAAAGTTCAAAAATGAACGATATGCAATTCTATATGATATGTATCTAAGATTCCAACAAAGCTACTATATGAAAGAATCTCAACCGCTTCTATCTGCATCAGAGTTTAAGACAAAAGCTCCTATTATTGTAGTAGATGTCAGTCATCAGAATGAATCACTCAATAATGGACCGATTGATATAAAAATAGCATTTGAAACAGCAACTAATATTGCAGCAAAGACATCAGCTTACTGCATTCTTATTCATGATCGCATAATAGAATATATACCCATCAAAGGACAAGTTCGAAAAGTCTTATAAATTGAGTAATATGGAAAATAACACAATTTTTATAGACGTACAAGGTTTCAAAAGTAATTCAAATGATTTCATCGCAAAAGAAGTAGCGATTGTTTTCCACAATTATGAATATAACAATTTCATTATAAAACCACCATTTGATTTTAAATGCTTATCAATAAAAAAGCAAAGAGAAGCAAAGTGGCTAACGAAAAACTATCATCACCTCAGCTGGACTGCTGGATCAGTTTCTTTTGAAAGCGTTTGCAATTTTTTAAAAGCCAACGCAAGATGTTCTAAAATTTATGTAAAAGGTGAAGAGAAAAGACGATGGTTGGAAAAAATTTTATGCCGAAAAATTTTTAACGTTGAGGATATAGGCTGTATCAACTTTAAACAAATGGAGATTAAGTATCCAGAATATTTTTATTGTAATTATCATAAACTTGGTGTTTGCGCATTAAAAAATGCTATTTTACTAACAAAAGAAATATCTTGCTTTAAATGAATTTTTACACTCTTTAAAATATTAATGTATGTATTATTATAAAATTTTAAAAAACTTTAAACAATAAATGTATAGAAAAATAAAAAATCTACAAGTGTTTTCTTATTTCAAAAACAAACTACATAAAGGAAAGAGAAGGAAGTGGGAAGGAGGAGGAGAAGTTAGCATTTTTGCTAACTTGCAAATTTTTACTTTTTGTTTCTCTGCTTATGACTGTAGTTAGTTGAAACTTGCTGCTTTAAAATAATTGCAGCCAAAGAAAATGATTACGTTGCAAAATATAAATGTATTCTACACAGCCACAAAATATTCCACGCACAAGTTCTTTCGATCGCACATACATACATACATACATACAAACATAATACACACATACATACATACATACATACATACATGCATGCATGCATCATACACACATACATACCTACATACAAATATATTTCTTAAACAAATAAACAGAATATAAGCTTACCAGCGACAAACAAGCTGGACCCCCCACACACAAGCATTAGGGGTGTTCACATACATGAGAACGTTTTATAAATAAATAAAATAATTTATGTAATTATTTTATTCATTTATTTAATTATTTTATTTTATAAGAATTTATTAGCGTGAGGAAATCACACAAGCACATTCCCATGATTCATATGAAACCATATGACCTAGTAGTCATCAAACCTTCTTTCTCTGATATTACTGATATAGTATTACGATAACAAATTTCTACAGTATGGCAACACTGGGAGCATTAGAAAATAATAATCATGTTTTGCCGTCGGCATTTGAAAAAAATAATAATCATGTTTTGCCGTCGGCATTTGAAAAAAATAATCATGTTTTGCCGTCGGCATTTGAAAAAAAAAATAATCATGTTTTGCCGTCGGCATTTGAAAAAAAAAATAATCATGTATTGCCGTCGGCATTTGAAAAAAATAATAATCATGTTTTGCCGTCGGCATTTGAAAAAAAAAAATAATCATGTTTTGCCGTCGGCATTTGAAAAAAAAAACTATCATGTTTTGCCGTCGGCATTTGAAAATAATTATGTATTGCCGTAGGCATTAGGAAAAATAAGTATGTATTGCCGTCGGCATTAGGAAAAAAAATAATCATGTATTGCCGTCGGCATTAGGAAAAATTATCATGTTTTGCCGTCGGCATTAGGAAAAATTATCATGCATGCCGTATGCATTAGGAAAAAAATAATAATAATCATGTTTTCCCGTCGTCATTAGGAAAAAAAAATAATCATGTATTGCCGTCGGCATTTGAAAAAAATAATAATCATGTTTTGCCGTCGGCATTTGAAAAAAAAAATAATCATGTTTTGCCGTCGGCATTTGAAAAAAAAAACTATCATGTTTTGCCGTCGGCATTTGAAAATAATTATGTATTGCCGTAGGCATTAGGAAAAATAAGTATGTATTGCCGTCGGCATTAGGAAAAAAAATAATCATGTATTGCCGTCGGCATTAGGAAAAATTATCATGTTTTGCCGTCGGCATTAGGAAAAATTATCATGCATGCCGTATGCATTAGGAAAAAAATAATAATAATCATGTTTTCCCGTCGTCATTAGGAAAAATTATCATGTATTGCCGTCGGCATTTGAAAATAATTATGTATTGCCGTCGGCATTTGAAAAAAAAAAAATAATCATGTATTGCCGTCGGCATTTGAAAAAAATAATAATCATGTTTTGCCGTCGGCATTTGAAAAAAAAAATAATCATGTTTTGCCGTCGGCATTTGAAAAAAAAAATAATCATGTATTGCCGTCGGCATTTGAAAAAAATAAAAATCATGTTTTGCCGTCGGCATTTGAAAAAAAAAAATAATCATGTTTTGCCGTCGGCATTTGAAAAAAAAAATAATCATGTTTTGCCGTCGGCATTTGAAAATAATTATGTATTGCCGTAGGCATTAGGAAAAATAAGTATGTATTGCCGTCGGCATTAGGAAAAAAAATAATCATGTATTGCCGTCGGCATTTGAAAAAATTATCATGCATTGCCGTAGGCATTAGGAAAAATTATCATGCATTGCCGTAGGCATTAGGAAAAATTATCATGCATGCCGTAGGCATTAGGAAAAAGATAGACTTATTGAACCACCCTCGAAAAATATTTAAAGGACTTATCGAACCACCCTCGTAGGTATCAAATTTCAAGAATTTTAAAATTTTCAAATTTTAATTACCCAAATTTAACAATTTCAGCAACAATTTAACAATTTTAATTGGGGCCGAACCGCCAGTTCACAACTACTACGCACTAATAATCCCAAATTAATATTTTACTTATTAAGTAAAATATTTTTTTATTAAAAATACATTGAAATTGATAATTGAGGGGTTTAGCTGGATCCTATGTGCATTTCACTATTGCTAATGCAGATCATCAGAGACCTTTACCCAAAGCTTCTTAGAACAACTAGAATTATTATATTATAAACTTTCATTTAAAAAAATGAGAAGCTCAATAACAAATAACAAAGTTGAAACAAGAACTCAATAATTAACATGTTTTTTATTTTCTTACTTTACTGTTGCTACATTGGCTGAATTTCTTTCAGCTTCAAATTGTAGTCGTAAGAGTATGTAAAAGAAAATAAATGTAAATAGCAATAACAGCTATTTAAGAATAGAGTGTTGCCACACAAGTATTTTTTTGACCGGGTGCAGTCAAGTTAATATTTTTTCTTTTCTTACTTCACTGTTGCTATATTGGCTGACGTGTATTTCGGCAGGACATACTGTTCAACTGTTTTTATTTGTATGAAAAACTGAGATATTTCACAATGCGCTCTAAAATGGAAATTATTATATATTTTGTAAATAAAATCTTTTTAAATTATGGAACTTCTTATACAGAAAGAATAAGTGCTTGGAAATATTGTTAGTAATATAAAAATGCACAAATACATTATAAGATGAATGTCAGTCATATTATCTATTTTCACTTTCCACAGTTAAATTTAAAGCATTTTTGTTGTTTTCCTTCCAAAAAACTTTTTTTTTCCATAATTTTTCGATTATTGTTGCTGCTGCATCCATTTTTAAGTTGAAAATTTTTCAAGCGCCATCTATTGTTATTCACTGGTATAACATGCTGTCGGTCATTTCAACTTGGCAGCACTGAATTTATCACAGCGAAAACAAGGTTGCATTTCATAAAACCAACTTAAAACCAATTCAAAAATGGTTTTAATTTAGTTTTAAAAAAAACAATTTGTATGGTAAAACCAGGTTTTAACAGTTGGTTTTAACGTTAAAACCAACTTTTATTAAAACCATGTCAGTGTGAAAACACTATGGGTTTTAACCAAAAAAACTTAATAAAGCTTTTATGTTGAGGTAATCTGTGCCGTTGCCTTTCCCTTCTAGCTCTTCTTTTTTCACGTACGAGAGTTCAATGTCTGTAAAATAATTTCAATTAAAACAAGTCTGCGGGAGGTAGTGGCATGCTCAGCAGCCTGTTTAATATTTTTGTTAAGATTGGCAATGCTAGATTCAATATCATTGGGTGTTCTAAGCGTAATATTTTCCGTGCAATGACTACTGAGATATTTTTTGAACCCCAGCCAATTAACACAATTGATCATCTTCACAGATGGGTCAGGTAAGTTACTTCTTAATGGGCTATAAATTTTAATGATCGTCGGAGAGTGATCGGACGAGAGATCAAGAGAAGCTTGAACTTGAATTAAATCTCTAGAGATATTTTTTCTGACGCCAAAATCTATAACATCCGGAATTTTTTGTACGTCAGTAGGCCAATAAGTGGCCTCCCACTCGAAATAAAATCCAACCCCATTTTTGAAATTGTGTTGAAAAATGCTCGACCTCTGGGTGTAATAAGACGCGAACCCCAGAACGTATGTTTTACATTGTAGTCGCCAGCGGCTACAAAAGGAGGTCCAAGAGAGATATCACGAATGTTCACAAAAGAATATAGTGCTTGAGTCTTGACTTTATTAGAATCGCTGATCCGCCGCATGCTCTTCCTCTCGGGTCCTTTGAATCATATATGGTGTAGCCATACATTTTAAAAAGGCTTCTCGAAGTCAAATGAGTCGCAGAGACTAGCATTACATCAATATTTTTTCCGTGAGGAAGTACTCAAGTTCATTTTTTTGTTGGCGAATGCCGTTTGCGTTTCAGAAACATATTTTTAACGTATTAATGGCTTGTTAATTAATACTTGAAGCATTTCTTGCATTATGCTAGTCATATTTGTTATAAAACTATTTATATTTTGCACCAGATTATCAATAGTAGCTTTAAGGCGATTGAAGTTAAAGCTTGAATTTGTATTTGTTGAATTATTTGCCAGTGAAACATTTTGTGTGGGAATAGAACTAGCCTTAGCAGCATCTGCATACGATACACGGGAAGTAACTGGTTGGCTCATTTGCGCAGAAGTGGCGGAGGAAGCGTTTGCTGTTTGAACTGGAACTAATTTAGGTTTTTGCAATATAGCCTGCTTGACGAAAGAGTACACAGGACAACCTCTGTAGTTAGCGGTGTGGTTACCACCACAATTACTGCATTTTTTTCTGTTTGACCTTTTGGTTTAGTACAACTAGCAGTACCGTGCAATTCACCGCAGATAACACAAACTGTAGGTAGTTTGCAGTAAGTTTTTGTGTGACCATATTCTTGGCAATTATGGCACTGTACGGGACCTGATCGCTTACGTGGCTCTTCAACTGTGATTTTTCCATATAAGAGATATTTTAGGTTATAAAGTGGATGTGTCCCGTTTTTTTAACTTTATATATTTCGGCTCCAGTTCAACACGAAATAGAGGCTGGGGAATTTCCTCCCTATTGAATATATTAGTAACATTTTTTACCCTAAATCCTTGTATTATGAGTGCATCTTTTACTTCTTCGGGATTAACATAAGAATCAATGTCCTTCAATTTGATTTGCATACCTTTAGCACTCTTAAGCTGGTGCGTATAAAAACTTGTTTTATTTTTTTCGAATTCTGTTACTATTTTGCGGAAATCTTTTTCTTCGTATATTTGAATTTTAGTTTCGTCAGTGTCACCACGTTTTATTGGAATAACGTGAAATGCGTTCTCACCAATTGCCGAGACTAATTTTTTAATAAGGGAGTTAGAATGTTTTTTCTCAAATATATTGGTGGTAGTTTGGAGGTTTTTGTCGAAGATACAGCGGGTTGGTCATTATTAGCCTGCAATACTGAAAAACGATTACTACGATTAATTGATGCAGCGTCGTTATCCCTGGATATCTTGGGAAGCGATGAGATTTTTGAAGAATTTGGGCTTCGCCCACGCTTTACAACTGTAATATATCTGTCCATTCCGACTTGAACTTTAGATTTTTGACTACTGTTATCTAAAGTAATAACTGGATTAAGTGATGAACACGAGCCAGAAGCGGATGATATCGCAGACTAAAATGAAGAAGTATCAGGCAACTCAAATGTTAACAAATCACTAGTTGGCATTGGGTAAAGCGAAGTTGATCGCTGACGAAAAATTGGATTTGCCGCTAGAAAAATACTATCAGCAGATGTTTTATTTTTATTGTTTTCATTAAGAGCTCCAGAACTCACAGTAAAATAAGCATTTCTGCCATTAGAACTCACTTCAAAATTTTTTGTATTTGAGGTTCTCATATAGAGTTTGTATTCCTCAAGGGCACTTTATTTGTTTTTTTCTTTTGTTTTTTTTCTACTATGTTAAAATATTAGCAAAGCAATAAAGCTTATTTATTAAAGTCAGTATGTAGCTATTACGAATAATATGTGGTACGAATATTTTTTTGTATAATGTTTTGTTTGTTTAGTAAGTATGTAAGAAAAATTCCGCTAATCGACTATTCACTAAGAAGGTACAACGAGAACTGATGTATGATATATGTCTGTAGGAGTTCAAGACTATCCGTAATTTCGGGTAGTTGAGAGTGTTGTATTGTTGAGATTAATCTTGTATATTGTATATGTATGTATGTATCATGGGGTTTGTGTATGTATACCTGGGGGGAGAATTTAAGGCTGGCCGTGATTTATGAGGGGTGGGGTATGTTGAAATTTTCTTGGATTTTTCTTAGATGAATTCTGGTATATATGTGTTGGTGGTGTGCGTGTGTGTATATGATTTTTTTGCGCTGGTATTTACGTGTAGGTAGAAATAAATTGTTTTCAATAACGACATTTGGTACTATAAAATACTATCATGTATGTGAACTTCCCTAATCCTAGTATGTTATTATACTTACGAATGCTTTATATTTTCTCATGCTTAAATTTGTCTCGCGTTAAAGTCGGAATGTGAGAAATTGGTTTATATTACAGATTTTGTTCATTTAACTACATCCGCCGCCTTCTTTCACTGGACGACTTTTCTACACCCAGAGAAAAACCAACTTAAAATCAGTAAAAACCATGTCGAATTAATAAGAAACATTAACGAAGGTTTATTCATATTGAAATTTCTTATTTCAATATGGAAAAATATTAATTTACAGTATTCATTTATTAAACTCATTAGTTTGTAGGTATCTCAATATACATTTTCTATAATATTGAAAATTATTGAATTAGTGTGAAGCATTCTTATTTTTAAGCTCGTTTATCTCTGCATTGTGCTTTGACTAAACGAAGCTTAATATATTTTCATGATGTAGATATGTCTAGATGATGGTGATGTCTAGGGATAACAGCGCATCATCTACCAATCGTCAAAATCGTTTTTCATTATTGTAAGACACCGACGACAAGCCCTCTACATCATCGCAAAAGTCTTTTAAGCCACCATCTATTTATCTGAGAGAAAAAAATTCTAACGCGCTTATAAAAAAACTACTGTCGACCATTGGTGAAAATACTTTTCACATCATTGCAATTAAATGAGGTAATATTGATGAAACTAAAATCCAAATATATAATGAAAAAAATTTCCGAACTTAAGAGTGCTAAAGGCCTACAGATAGTATTAGAGGGAATAGATTCATACGTTGAACCCGACCGTTGTCGACCAAGAATTTAAGGTAAAAAATTTAACCAAAATAATTAATAGAGAAAAGGTCCCCAACCCCTATTTCGGGTTGATCTGGAGCCGAATGACATACAATTGAAAAAAATGAAACCCATCCAATTTATAGCGTAAAGTATCTCTTACATCGAAAAATCACAGTTGAAGAGCCACGTAAGCGTTCAGGTCCCGTACAGTTCCATAATTGCCAAGAATATGGCCATACAATTTACCTAAAGTATGTGTTATCTGCGGTGAATTGCATGGTACTGCTAGCTGCACTAAGCCAAAAGATCCAGCTGAAAAAAATGTAGCAATTGTGGAGGTAATCACACAGCTAACTATAGAGGGTGCCCTGTATATTCTTTCGTTAAACAGGCTATGGGTCAAAAACCCAAATTAACTCCAGCTTAACCAGTAAACGCGAACTCCGCCACTTTTTCTCAAACGAGCCAACCAGTTACTTCACGTGTATCATATGCTGATGCTGCTAAGGCTACTTCTATTCCGACACAAAATGTTTCACCGCAAAATAATTCAACAAATACAAACTCATACTTTAATTTTAATCACCTTAAAGCCACTATTGAAAATCTTGTGCAAACTATCAAAAAATTTACAACAAATATGACTAGCATGATGCAAGAAACGCTACGAATGCAGAATACACTGTTTCAAGCATTAATTAACAAGCCATGAACACGTTAAAAATATTTTTCTGGAACGCAAATTGCATTCGCCAACATAAAAATGAACTTGAGCACTTCCTTACGGGAAAAAAATATAGACATAATGTTGGTCTCTGCGACTCATTTGACTTCGTGAAGCTTTTTTAAAATAAATGGTTACACTATATATGATATAATGGACCCTAGCGGGAGAGCTTGCGGTGGATCTGCAATTCTAATTAAGTCAACACTCAAGCACTATATCCTTCACAACGTTAGTGAAGAATATATACAAGCTACGAATATTTTTGTAGAAAATTTTTTTTTTCGAATTTTGTGATATCATCAATTTATTCACCTCCCAGATTTTCAGTTACGGAAGATCAGTATGAAAAGTTCTACAAATCGCTTGGACCTTATTTCGTGGCAGCTCGAGACTACAATGCAAAGTATACATACTGGGGTTCGCGCCTTGTAATACCTAGAGGTCGAGTATTGTTCAATACAATTTCATTTATATGATACAAAGAACCCGAGAGGGAGAGCATGCGGGGGATCAGCAATTCTAATTAAGTCAAGACTCAAGCACTACGTCCTTGACAACGTTAGTGAAAAATATTTGCAAGCAACGAATATTTTCGTAGACAATTTTTGTGCGAATTTCGTGATATCATCAATTTACTCACCTCCCAGATTTTCAGTTACCGAAGATCAGTATGAGAAGTTCAACAAATCGCTTGGATCATGTTTCGTGGCAGCTGGTGACTACAATGCAAAACATACGTACGTGGGCTCGCGTCTTGTTACACCTAGAGGTCGAGCCTTGTTCAATACAATTTTAAAAATGGGCTTAGATGTCATTTCGAGTGGGGAGGCTACTTACTGGCCTACTGACGTAAGAAAACTTCCAGATGTTATAGATTTTGCCGTCACGAAAAATATTCATAGGGACTTAATTCACGTAGAGGTCTCTCTAGATCTGTCTTCCGATCACTCTCCAATAATAGTTACGATTTTCAACCCACTAAGGAGTGATTTAACTAACTCATATGTGAATATGATTAATGGAATCAACTGGCTGGCATTCAAAAAATATCTTAGTAGTCACTGCGTAGAAAACATTCAGCTTAGATCATCTGATCTAAGCTTGAACTTGAAAGTTGTGAACCCTAAGAGTCTCCAGCGACTCCCGAATAGCCTCTATACTTATGTTGTTAAAGGCTACCTCAATGTCTAAGAATGCAGCTAGTGTGTAATCCTTGTGATGCAGTCCTCTCTCTATAACACCAACCACGTCATGCAGCGCACTCTCAACAGATCTGCCTTTACGATAGGCATGCTGAGCGACACTTATAACGCGGGTATCAATTGTGTTCCTTAAATGCAAATCAATCAGTCGTTCTAATGTTTTCAAAAGAAGCGACGAAAGACTGATTGGGCTGAAATCCTTCAGCTTTGAGTGGGTTGCCTTACCCACTTTGGGAATGAAGATGACCCTAACACCAGAGACAGTATTACGCGCTCTGTGACATTCTGCAACATGGCCAGGAAAATACCATTTGGACCCGGTGATTTACACGGTTCAAATGTATTTATTGCCCATGTTGCTTTTTCCAATGTCACTATGTCGTCCACTGCTCCTTCTAATCCCGGTTCCGACAAGTAGTTAAAATTAACCTCCGTTGTTTCCTCTTCCCCTAAGTGAGTGTCCATCAGAACAGAAAGTGTCTCAGAGCTGGATTCCGTCCATGTGCCATCGAATCTTTGAATATTCCCAGGAGCCCTAGGGTCTTTTGACAATACTCGCCGAAACCTCGATAACTCATTAACGGAATCAATCTCCTCACAGCATTTCCTCCATGAGGCTCTTTTCGCGCTTTTGAGATCACCCTTGTACTTATTATACAATACCTTATCATTGTTCCAGTCCTCAATCCTTCCTGTGAGTTTCGCGCTATTGAACAATCTTCTAACTGAGGACCTCAGATCTTTTATATATTTTTTATATTTTCAGCACAGTTGTGTAAAGAAATGCCCATATATGTACTAGTAGCACATGTAAATGGAAAAATTCACATCATTACTCATGTGCTGCCTGTGGAAATGTATCCGACTTGGCTAAGTTTGTCATATTTAGATTTTGGAACAAATTACTATCTATATTTTACGACATGTAGCAAGCAGCATGCTGAAGGTTCTCGTGAAGCATAACCAAATGCGTATGTGGCGATGATGTCACGGGAATTTTCAGCATGTTTGTAGCATTTATTAAAATTACTAGTGGCTACATACCGTAACATTTTTATACAAATTTTATATTAAAATCCAAGTGTGATACATGCAAGTAGTAGGGAATTGCCAATTCTGGACCAATTAAAATTGTTAAATTGTGGCTGAAATTGTTAAATTGTGGGCTGAAATTGTTAAATTGTGGCTGAAATTGTTAAATTGTTGCTGAAATTTTAAAATTCTTGGAAATTTGTGTTTTCGGCGGCGCTTTGATGTTTTTTGTTTACATTAGGAGTTTTTTTGTTTACATTAGGAGTTTTTTGTTTACATTAACTTTGTGTGAACCGGTGATTTTTTTTTTTTGGGTTACATTAATTGTGATAACGGGTGATTTTTTTGAGGTTTCATATGAGTGTATATGCCGACGGCAATACATGATTATTATTTTTTTCAAATGCCGACGGCAAAACATGTTTATTAATTTTTCCTAATGCCGGGCTATACATGAATATTGTTTTTTCAAATGCCGACGGGAAAATGATTTTTCCTAATGACGACGGGAAAACGTGAAAGTTATTTTTTCTAATGGTAATGTAGGTGTTGCTAGACTGTGGGAATTTAAGGCTGACCGTGATTTGAGTGGGTGCCGTAATATGTAACCATAGGAATTTGCGGATGTGTCTGTCTGTCTGTGAGAATTTAGGTGAGGGTTTGATTGGAAGGGGCGGGGTGTAGTTGAGGTAGATCGATTGTGTGTATGTGTGTGCGCGTGTGTGTGTGTCTGTGTGTCTGTGTATGTTTGTATTAATTTCAATGTACATATGTATTTCTGTAGGAGCTTAAGGCTGATTGTGATTTTTGAGGGGCGAAGCATTCTATTAATATGTAACCGGGGGAATCTGTGTGTTTGTATTTCTGTAGGATTTTAAGGCTGACCGTGATTTGAGTGGGTGGCGTTGTTGCCGTAATATGTAACCATAGGAATTTGCGGATGTGTCTGTCTGTCTGTGAGAATTTAGGTGAGGGTTTGATTGGAAGGGGCGGGGTGTAGTTGAGGTAGATCGATTGTGTGTATGTGTGTGCGCGTGTGTGTGTGTGTGTCTGTGTGTCTGTGTATGTTTGTATTAATTTCAATGTACATATGTATTTCTGTAGGAGCTTAAGGCTGATTGTGATTTTTGAGGGGCGAAGCATTCTATTAATATGTAACCGGGGGAATCTGTGTGTTTGTATTTCTGTAGGATTTTAAGGCTGACCATGATTTGGGTGGGCAGGGTTGTTGACGTAATATGTAGCCATGGGGATTTGCGAATGCGTCTGTCTATAGTAGTTTAAGGCTGATCGTGATTTGAGGATCTTGTTGAGGTAAATTGGCTATGTGTATGTATGTATGTATGTATTTTTGTAAGAATTTAAGATGATTGTGATTTATTAGGGGCGAGGTATTCTTGTAATATGTAGCCGTGAGAATCTATGTGTATAGACGTCTGTAGAAGTTTAAGACTATCTGTAATTTTAGGTAGGTGAGAGTGTTGTGTTGTTGAGATTAATCTTATATATTGTATATGTATGTATGTATGATCATGGGAATTTGTGTATGTATATCTGAGGGAGAATTTAAGGCTCATCATTATTTGCAAAATTTATTTGCTAATATTTATATGTAGATAGAAATAAATTGTTTTTAGTATCGACATTTGGTACTATAAAATACTATCATATGTCTGGACTTCCCTAATCGTATTATGTTTTTATACTTACGCTTGTTTTATATTTTCTCATACTTAAATTTGTCTCGCGTTAAAGTCTGCCTATATGAAATTTGTTTATATTACAGATTTTGTTTATTTCAATCTTTGAATACATTTTTTTTGTCATTGATGTCTTTTGTTCTTCTTGTTGTTGGTGTTGTTGTTGTAAATATTCGTCTGTGTATAGATGCGATATATTCAGTTTTTTTTTATTTGAAAATAAAAACGTTTTAATTTTTATCTGCGTTTACTTAAAAGTTTGTGAGGATTTTCTGTTTTTAAGTAAAACTGAATTCCTGAAGATACATACTCTATAGTAATAGCAACTATAATAGAAATATTCCTTATACTCAATTTACATTTTTTAAAGTTGATGCAACGTTAGTAAGTTAACGTTAGAAATTTTTGGGGTACATAATTTTTTCTAACTATAGACTTTTTTCTTCACTTTCTACATTTGTTTTCGAAATCTTGCTTTGCTTTATGAAAATGTATAAACATTTTTAAATGAAACTGATCCGGCACTCCAGCTTATATACTGATAGTTTTTTTTTTTTCTTTGGTACTCAACTTACTTCTTTTTTTATTTTTATTGATAAACATTTAAAATCAAAGGGGAGCTTTATATTGAAATTATTATTTTCATAATTGTTGAAAACAATCACTAGTTTTTTTTTTGTGATGACATCATTTGAAGTTGAAGCTGATATCTTTGCTTACTGTTTTAAATTAAAATTTTATTCAATAGAATAAAAGGAGCTTTTTTCTTAAATTCTGATGCAGTTAAGATCGGATATGAGACTGAATTTAAATGTACTTTTAAATTAGTCATAATGAACAAACTTATTTTCTTGTTGAAAAGCGATCATCAGAAAACGAAGTGGTTTTCAGAGACTTTAGGTATACCCTTTCGACGGTTCCTCTAGGATACAAGATGACTTTGTTTGACGAAATTTCTGTTGCTTTATACTGATAATATTTTTACATTAATAAGGTACATATATGTTTGTTTTATGAAGGGTGAGCACCATTCACTTTAATTTGATGTCAATATGATTTTTTTTAATTTTATTAAAGTTCAGCGTATTGTGTATATATTTCTGAAATGTTTAAGTGTGTTTTGTGTTCCCATCGGACAGAGTGTACGTATTAGTTGGTCAGTCAGTCTATATTTTTATTTATTTTTTTCTTCTAATGTGCCACTCCTTTTTTCAGATTTTACTACTTGGAATAGAGTATTTTTGTCTAATTTTTTGCTGGGTATATACATTAGGTATGTAGAAATTAGTTTACTTACAAAGAAATGTATGTTTAATAAACAACTATTGTAGCAAATCGATCTCAAATAACTCAGTTACCTCTACCAGCAATTCACCGTCGGTGTTTTCATAAAGTGCTAGAAACAATGAAATATCTATGTTTGGGAGAATTTTTTTGCCTCAAGTAGGTATTTCTACATAAGGTTTGCTGGTTGACTCCTATCGCATTCATATGTAATGATTATCCACTTAAAAAAGGTCACCATCAATCACTCCCGTATACAATACATTCATGAGTTGGGTTGATCCAGATACAATTGCTGTCTCATCACCTTCTAACAGCTTTATATATTTTGCTAGTATGCATGACTTAGCATGCTTCTATCGATAGTGACGTAAGAGTCCGAGATGTAGTAGTGTTACAATTAAAAATTTTTACTATTAGAATTTACCAGTTCGCTCTTTTGAATTTTTGCAAAGTAGATACATATGTATGTTTGTATTTAAGTGACCACAAAATCATAAAATTTCTTTGCTTACAAAATTGTATGACGTGAGGATTTTTTTTTTTTTGAAATTATTCATGCTTTGGCATGCTTTCATTTTTTTTCTGTAAATTTATTTAATACTCATACCTTTACAGATATAAAGTAAGATCTGTTTGCAGTATGCATGCTTCAGCATGATTCTAGTTGAAGCGTATATTCATTCACTAAGTTTGCTTGATACTTATTCATACACATGTACATTCTTCAAGATTGGATATCAAATTCCGTAGTTTATCTATATTTTCTAAAGATCTGATAGCTAAAGAAATAAATAGGGCGAAGATCTTCTATAATAATCCCATTTTCATATTGTAAAATTTTGCGTTCTAACGCTTTCGATGGGAAAATGTACATACAACTTTATAAAAAGTGATAATATGATGTGCTGCTGAATATTGCACTATGTTATAGTTTATTTTAAACACTGAAGTTTTAGCAAATTTCATTCAGACCAACAAGTTTAGAGAATTCCACTACATTTAGCTAATTATCTCATTCCACTACATTTAGTTAATTACCTTTCTTAAGACCCATCATTCCTAATCAATCCTACAAAAAACTAGATTTTTCGTTTTAATTTAATTTTTATTTTTATTAAATTCAACATTCATTCTTCATATTACTTTATACTGTATTAAGCAGCTTTTTCTCATTTGTTGAGTTAACTTTAATCGTAAACATTTTAATGTTGAGATAAATTTTTCTATTTTATGCACTAAGTAATTCTTTATATATGTATACCAATCCTTTTATATGAACCATTAAAGCTAATTCTTTTCACATCATTCCTTTTAATGCTCAATTAAATCATTGTATATACTATTGATGCTTTCATATTAAGTAATATTTAATCTTCTATTTATGTATGAGTTTTCCAAAGTATTTATTAAAAAATTCCTTAGAATCATCTGTTTGTAAGTTTTTTGTTTTTTTGGTACCCGTACCACTTCAAAAATATTTTCCATTCCTTGGTTTTTTGAGTGCAGCTTTTATTTTCAGCTGTACTACAATTTGAAAATGTGTCAATTACAGTCTTCAAAAATCAACAATTTCTATTTTCTGTAGAATAGTTCTCCATTTCACCTAACTTAGCTCCATAAAACTTCATATATTCCTGTCATTGCATCTCTACAAGCACAAACAATTTTCGAGTTTTAAAATGGAGTTCGTTTACTAAATTTCTTTTTAAAGACATTGAGTTGTTTTACAGATTTTTTCGATAGTGTGGTGATCTACATGTTGCACTTTCAGCTATTTATACTAACATGTAGTTAATTTTCTAATCTATATATTTAATCGTACAACTCTTCAATTTATTTTTAATTATTCAATTTTTAGAATTCCTTTTCAATTTTATAACGCTCTTCCTTCTCTAATTATATTTCACGTTGTTGTCCACCAATATGTATTTGAATATATTCTTGAATTATATCAATGCCTTAAGCTATATTATTAATTTGTTCTTTAGTTTGTCGATTTCAGTGTCCAGAAAAATTAACTTATATCATCGTTCTCTGACGGAGAACGATGATGATTATGTATGCATACATTAGTAGTAATTAAAATCTTTTTATAGATTTCGAGTTCAAATTTATCATAATTTGTTGGTATTTTACCAAACATTAGAGAAAATAGTCCTAGTGTTAGAGCCCATATTTGACCACCAACTTGTATTTTATCTTCATTCAGTTTGAGGTTACTATCACCATTAATTTGTATCTAATTCATTTCCTCCTTCCAATACTGATAAGTCTTCGGAATTGGAAGTCTTTGAGTACAAATCATCATCATCATCATTCTCAGTATTAGCATCATTAAATAAGATGGTATTATCAAATATTGTTCCTTCTGCTAGTTTCTTTGGTGTACTTGTCTCTATCTTGACTGATGGTTTCTCATGCTTTAAACTTGTATATTTTCAACTTCTGTCTTGATTTTACTTTTTTCTTTCATAAGAATTCTTTTAATATTTTTAGAACTATTTATGAATTCTTCTGTTATAGGTTTAAATGCATCTCTTAGTTGTTCATTTGTATCTATTTCACTAGTTTTTATACTACGAAGCTTTTCCTTAATCACATTTGTTCTCAACACCAAATGCTTTTAAACTTTCTCATCCATGTTTGCTAACAGCGAATTCAGATATCGGCTACTAAATCAGCTTATCAGGAGCTGATCTGGTTATCAGATCAGCTTATCAGGAGCTGGTCTGGTTTTCAGATCAGCTTATCAGGAGCTGGTCTAGTTATCAGATCAGCTTATCAGGAGCTGGTCTGGTTATCAGATCAGCTTATCAGGAGCTGGTCTGGTTTTCAGATCAGCTTATCAGGAGCTGGTCTAGTTATCAGATCAGCTTATCAGGAGCTGGTCTGGTTATCAGATCAGCTTATCAGGAGCTGGTCTGGTTATCAGATCAGCTTATCAGGAGCTGGTCTGGTTATCAGATCAGCTTATCAGGAGCTAGTCTGGCTATCAGATCAGCTTATCAGGACCTGATCTGGTTTTCAGATCAGCTTATCAGGAGCTGGTCTGGTTATCAGATCAGCTTATCAGGACCTGATCTGGTTATCAGATCAGCTTATCAGGAGCTGGTCTGGTTATCAGATCAGCTTATCAGGAACTGGTCTGGTTATCAGATCAGCTTATCAGGAGCTGGTCTGGTTATCAGATCAGCTTATCAGGACCTGATCTGTTTATCAGATCAGCTTATCAGGAGCTGGTCTGGTTATCAGATCAGCTTATCAGGACCTGATCTGGTTATCAGATCAGCTTATCAGGAGCTGGTCTAGTTTTCAGATCAGCTTATCAGGACCTGATCTGATTTTCAGATCAGCTTATCAGGAGCTGGTCTGGTTTTCAGATCAGCTTATCAGGTAACAGATCAGGCTATCAGGAGCTGTTCAGATTTTCTTTTCAAGATATCTGAGTCAGATTGAGTTATCAGTGTACAAGTAGCTAGCCATTTATAACATTTATATACATGAAGTTTAAAGTCAAATGAAATACGAAAAAGTAAAGTTTTATGTAGTAAAATTATTTTCTATAACGATCATCGTTTAATTCAATATCTTTGCTTATAATCAAAAATTCATATTTAGCCTTTCAACATGCTTTATATTTTTCTCACCTTACTTAAACATTAAAATTACATTATGATGATCTCTTATTAAATGTTTGGTGATTCTGGTGTAAGTTTTACATAAGTAGAATGAATCAACATTCTTATCTCTCCCCATAAAAAAGTATTCTTCCCATACGCATCATCGTTAAATATCATATTGGAATTACTTTGGACTGAAATAACAGTTTCACTATCGGTAAATTTTGTAATATATTATTGTTTTAATTGATGAAATTAATTTCTTTATATCTAGGTTGATATAAAGATTTTGAGTATAAATAAATGTTCTCAAATTTAAGTCCATTAGGACTTTCTAGCAAGCCAATCATAGCGTTTTTTTTTTCGCAATTTGACAGGTCAACTATTGTTGCACGAATAGAATTTGATATAAAGGAACTATGATTTATTTTTGAACTATCGTTCGATGATTCATCAATATTTCGTACCAAGAATTATTTATGTTGATTTGACTAAGGGTATGAGTCAATATTTATAAAATCCATTTCATAAATATCAGCTCATACTCATAGTCAAAACAAAGTATGCTTTAAGTGTTTAAAACCGGTATTACCATAAAAATTCTGGTTTTAAACACTTAAAATATACTTTGTTTTACTAACCGCATTTTATAACTAAATGCATTTCATAAATATTGACGCATACTCATAATCAAAACAGCATATAAATATCCTTTGTTTTGACTATGAGTATGAGTCATTATCTCTTATTATAAAAGAATCAAATAGTATGGTTATATGATATTAGAAAACATGATTTCTGATATCATATAACCATACTATTTGATTCTTTCTATAATAATAGATAATATTTATGAAATGCATTTATTTACAAAATGCGATTAGTAAAACAACATAAATATAGGATGGTATGAAATTTTGATGATTCATCAATATTTCGTACCAAGGTATTTTTAGGTTGTTTTTACTATGAGTATGTGCCAATGTTTATGAAATGTATTTTATAAATATTATCTCTTATTATAGAAAAATTAAAAATGTAGCTATACGATATCAGAAAATATTTTCTGAAATCGTATAGCTATATTATTTTATTTGTCCTATAATAAGAGATAATGGGCCCTACTCATAGTCAAAACAAAGAATATTTTAAGAGTTTCAAATCAGTATTATCATATAAAATACTGATTTTAAACTCTTACAGCCTTATTTATAAAACTTATTAAGGCTTTGTAAAGGCTTTTTAAAACAAATTTTTTATAAAATTTTTTTCTTAAAAAGTCTTTATAAAGCCCTAATAAGTGTTATAAATAAGGCTGTTAAAATATACTTTGTTTTACTAACCACATTTTTGTAACTAAACGCATTTCATAAATATTGATGCATACTCATAGTCAAAACAAAGGATATTTTTATGCTGTTTTGATTATGAGTGTGGATCATTACCTCTTATTATAGAAAAAATAAACTATTGCAGCTATATGATTTCAGAAAATATTTTCTGATATGGCATAGTTGTATTAGTTTATTTTTTATAATAAGAGATAATATTTATAAAATGTATTTAGCTACATAAATGCGGTTAGTAAAACAACCTAAAATACCTTGGTACGAAATATTGATGAATCAATTGAATGAATTGATGAATTTACTTGTACACTGATAACTAAATCTGACTCAGATATCTTGAAATGAAAATCTGAACAGCTCCTGATAGCCTGATCTGTTACCTGATAAGCTGATCTGAAAACCAGACCAGCTCCTGATAAGCTGATCTGAAAACCAGACCAGCTCCTGATAAGCTGATCTGAAAATCAGATCAGGTCCTGATAACCTGATCTGAAAACCAGACCAGCTCCTGATAAGCTGATCTGATAACCAGATCAGGTCCTGATAAGCTGATCTGATAACCAGACCAGCTCCTGATAAGCTGATCTGATAACCAGACCAGCTCCTGATAAGCTGATCTGATAACCAGATCAGGTCCTGATAAGCTGATCTGATAACCAGACCAGCTCCTGATAAGCTGATCTGATAAACAGATCAGGTCCTTATAAGCTGATCTGATAACCAGACCAGCTCCTGATAAGCTGATCTGAAAACCAGACCAGCTCCTGATAAGCTGATCTGATAACCAGACCAGCTCCTGATAAGCTGACCTGAAAACCAGATCAGGTTCTGATAAGCTGATCTGAAAACCAGACCAGCTCCTGATAAGCTGATCTGAAAATCAGATCAGGTCCTGATAAGCTGATCTGAAAACCAGACCAGCTCATGATAAGCTGATCTGATAACCAGATCAGGTCCTGATAAGCTGATCTGATAACCAGACCAGCTCCTGATAAGCTGATCTGATAACTAGACCAGCTCCTGATAAGCTGATCTGAAAACCAGATCAGCTCCTGATAAGCTGATTTAGTAGCCGATATCTGAATTCGCTGTTAGCAAACATGGATGAGAAAGTTTTAAAGCATTTGGTGTTGAGAACAAATGTGATTAAGAAAAAGCTTCGTAGTATAAAAACTAGTGAAATAGATACAAATGAACAACTAAGAGATGCATTTAAACCTATAACAGAAGAATTCATAAATAGTTCTAAAAATATTAAAAGAATTCTTATGAAAGAAAAAAGTAAAATCAAGACAGAAGTTGAAAATATACAAGTTTAAAGCATGAGAAACCATCAGTCAAGATAGAGACAAGTACACCAAAGAAACTAGCAGAAGGAACAATATTTGATAATACCATCTTATTTAATGATGCTAATACTGAGAATGATGATGATGATGATTTGTACTCAAAGACTTCCAATTCCGAAGACTTATCAGTATTGGAAGGAGGAAATGAATTAGATACAAATTAATGGTGATAGTAACCTCAAACTGAATGAAGATAAAATACAAGTTGGTGGTCAAATATGGGCTCTAACACTAGGACTATTTTCTCTAATGTTTGGTAAAATACCAACAAATTATGATAAATTTGAACTCGAAATCTATAAAAAGATTTTAATTACTACTAATGTATGCATACATAATCATCATCGTTCTCCGTCAGAGAACGATGATATAAGTTAATTTTTCTGGACACTGAAATCGACAAACTAAAGAACAAATTAATAATATAGCTCAAGGCATTGATATAATTCAAGAATATATTCAAATGCATATTGGTGGACAACAACGTGAAATATAATTAGAGAAGGAAGAGAGTTATAAAATTGAAAAGGAATTCTGAAAATTAAATAATTAAAAATAAATTGAAGAGTTGTACTATTAAATATATAGATTAGAAAATTAACTACATGTTAGTATAAATAGCTGAAAGTGCAACATGTAGATCACCACACTATCGAAAAAATCTGTAAAACAACTCAATGTCTTTAAAAAGAAATTTAGTAAACGAACTCCATTTTAAAACTCGAAAATTGTTTGTGCTTGTAGAGATGCAATGACAGGAATATATGAAGTTTTATGGAGCTAAGTTAGGTGAAATGGAGAACTATTCTACAGAAAATAGAAATTGTTGATTTTTGAAGACTGTAATTGACACATTTTCAAATTGTAGTACAGCTGAAAATAAAAGCTGCACTAAAAAAACCAAGGAATGGAAAATATTTTTGAAGTGGTACGGGTACCAAAAAAACAAAAAACTTACAAACAAATGATTCTAAGGAATTTTTTAATAAATACTTTGGAAAACTCATACATAAATAGAAGATTAAACATTACTTAATATGAAAGCATCAATAGTACAATGATTTAATTGAGCATTAAAAGGAATGATGTGAAAAGAATTAGCTTTAATGGTTCATATAAAAGGATTGGTATACATATATAAAGAATTACTTAGTGCATAAAATAGAAAAATTTATCTCAACATTAAAATGTTTACGGTTAAAGTTAACTCAACAAATGAGAAAAAGCTGCTTAATACAGTATAAAGTAATTTGAAGAATGAATGTTGAATTTAATAAAAATAAAAATTAAATTAAAACGAAAAATCTAGTTTTTTGTAGGATTGATTAGGAATGATGGGTCTTAAGAAAGGTAATTAACTAAATGTAGTGGAATTAGATAATTAGCTAAATGTAGTGGAATTCTCTAAACTTGTTGGTCTGAATGAAATTTGCTAAAACTTCAGTGTTTAAAATAAACTATAACATACTGCAATATTCAGCAGCACATCATATTATCACTTTTTATAAAGTTGTATGTACATTTTCCCATCGAAAGCGTTAGAACGCAAAATTTTACAATATGAAAATGGGATTATTATAGAAGATCTTCGCCCTATTTATTTCTTTAGCTATCAGATCTTTAGAAAATATAGATAAACTACGGAATTTGGACTTTGATATCCAATCTTTAAGAATGTACATGTGTATGAATAAGTATCAAGCAAACTTAGTGAATGAATATACGCTTCAACTAGAATCATGCTGAAGCATGCATACTGCAAACAGATCTTACTTTATATCTGTATCTGTATGAGTATTAAATAAATTTACAGAAAAAAAATGAAAGCATGCCAAAGCATGAATAATTTCAAAAAAAAAAAATCCTCACGTCATACAATTTTGTAAGCAAAGAAATTTTATGATTTTGTGGTCACTTAAATACAAACATACATATGTATCTACTTTGCAAAAATTCAAAAGAGCGAACTGGTAAATTCTAATAGTAAAGATTTTTAATTGTAACACTACTACATCTCGGACTCTTACGTCACTATCGATAGAAGCATGCTAAGTCATGCATACTAGCAAAATATATAAAGCTGTTAGAAGGTGATGAGACAGCAATTGTATCTGGATCAACCCAACTCATGAATGTATTGTATACGGGAGTGATTGATGGTGATGATGACCTTTTTTAAGTGGATAATCATTACATATGAATGCGATAGGAGTCAACCAGCAAACCTCATGTAGAAATACCTACTTGAGGCAAAAAAATTCTCCCAAACATAGATATTTCATTGTTTCTAGCACTTTATGAAAACACCGACGGTGAATTGCTGGTAGAGGTAACTGAGTTATTTGAGATCGATTTGCTACAATAGTTGTTTATTAAACATACATTTCTTTGTAAGTAAACTAATTTCTACATACCTAATGTATATACCCAGCAAAAAATTAGACAAAAATACTCTATTCCAAGTAGTAAAATCTGAAAAAAGGAGTGGCACATTAGAAGAAAAAAATAAATAAAAATATAGACTGACTGACCAACTAATACGTACACTCTGTCCGATGGGAACACAAAACACACTTAAACATTTCAGAAATATATACACAATACGCTGAACTTTAATAAAATTAAAAAAAATCATATATGACATCAAATAAAAGTGAAAGGTGCTCACCCTTCATAAAACAAACATATATGTACCTTATTAATGTAAAAATATTATCAGTATAAAGCAACAGAAATTTCGTCAAACAAAGTCATCTTGTATCCTAGAGGAACCGTCGAAAGGGTATACCTAAAGTCTCTGAAACCCACTTCGTTTTCTGATGATCGCTTTTCAACAAGAAAATAAGTTTGTTCATTATGACTAATTTAAAAGTACATTTAAATTCAGTCTCATATCCGATCTTAACTGCATAAGAATTTAAGAAAAAAGCTCCTTTTATTCTATTGAATAAAATTTTAATTTAAAACAGTAAGCAAAGATATCAGCTTCAACTTCAAATGATTTCATCACAAAAAAAACTAGTGATTGTTTTCAACAATTATGAAAATAATAATTTCAATATAAAGCTCCCTTTTGATTTTAAATGTTTATCAATAAAAATAAAAAAAGAAGTAAGTTGAGTACCAAAGAAAAAAAAAAACTATCAGTATATAAGCTGGAGTGCCGGATCAGTTTCATTTAAAAATGTTTATACATTTTCATAAAGCAAAGCAAGATTTCGAAAACAAATGTAGAAAGTGAAGAAAAAAGTCTATAGTTAGAAAAAATTATGTACCACAAAAATTTCTAACGTTAACTTACTAACGTTGCATCAACTTTAAAAAATGTAAATTGAGTATAAGGAATATTTCTATTATAGTTGCTATTACTATAGAGTATGTATCTTCAGGAATTCAGTTTTACTTAAAAACAGAAAATCCTCACAAACTTTTAAGTAAACGCAGATAAAAATTAAAACGTTTTTATTTTCAAATAAAAAAAAACTGAATATATCGCATCTATACACAGACGAATATTTACAACAACAACACCAACAACAAGAAGAACAAAAGACATCAATGACAAAAAAAATGTATTCAAAGATTGAAATAAACAAAATCTGTAATATAAACAAAATTCATATAGGCAGACTTTAACGCGAGACAAATTTAAGTATGAGAAAATATAAAACAAGCGTAAGTATAAAAACATAATAAGATTAGGGAAGTCCAGACATATGATAGTATTTTATAGTACCAAATGTCGATACTAAAAACAATTTATTTCTATCTACATATAAATATTAGCGCAAATACACACACACACATAGCAGAATTCATATAAGAAATATCCAAGAAAATTTCAACAACACAAATAATGATGAGCCTTAAATTCTCCCTCAGATATACATACACAAATTCCCATGATCATACATACATACATATACAATATATAAGATTAATCTCAACAACACAACACTCTCACCTACCTAAAATTACAGATAGTCTTAAACTTCTACAGACGTCTATACACATAGATTCTCACGGCTACATATTACAAGTATACCTCGCCCCTAATAAATCACAATCATCTTAAATTCTTACAAAAATACATACATACATACATACACATAGCCAATTTACCTCAACAAGATCCTCAAATCACGATCAGCCTTAAACTACTATAGACAGACGCATTCGCAAATCCCCATGGCTACATATTACGTCAACAACCCTGCCCACCCAAATCATGGTCAGCCTTAAAATCCTACAGAAATACAAACACACAGATTCCCCCGGTTACATATTAATAGAATGCTTCGCCCCTCAAAAATCACAATCAGCCTTAAGCTCCTACAGAAATACATATGTACATTGAAATTAATACAAACATACACAGACACACAGACACACACACACACACGCGCACACACATACACACAATCGATCTACCTCAACTACACCCCGCCCCTTCCAATCAAACCCTCACCTAAATTCTCACAGACAGACAGACACATCCGCAAATTCCTATGGTTACATATTACGGCAACAACGCCACCCACTCAAATCACGGTCAGCCTTAAAATCCTACAGAAATACAAACACACAGATTCCCCCGGTTACATATTAATAGAATGCTTCGCCCCTCAAAAATCACAATCAGCCTTAAGCTCCTACAGAAATACATATGTACATTGAAATTAATACAAACATACACAGACACACACACACGCGCACACACATACACACAATCGATCTACCTCAACTACACCCCGCCCCTTCCAATCAAACCCTCACCTAAATTCTCACAGACAGACAGACACATCCGCAAATTCCTATGGTTACATATTACGGCACCCACTCAAATCACGGTCAGCCTTAAATTCCCACAGTCTAGCAACACCTACATTACCATTAGAAAAAATAATTTTCACGTTTTCCCGTCGTCATTAGGAAAAATCATTTTCCCGTCGGCATTTGAAAAAACAATATTCATGTATTGCCCGGCATTAGGAAAAATTAATAAACATGTTTTGCCGTCGGCATTTGAAAAAAATAATAATCATGTATTGCCGTCGGCATATACACTCATATGAAACCTCAAAAAAATCACCCGTTATCACTATTAATGTAACCCAAAAAAAATCACCCGTTCACACAAAGTTAATGTAAACAAAAAACTCCTAATGTAAACAAAAAAACTCCTAATGTAAACAAAAAACATCAAAGCGCCGCCGAAAACACAAATTTCCAAGAATTTTAAAATTTCAGCAACAATTTAACAATTTCAGCCCACAATTTAACAATTTCAGCCACAATTTAACAATTTTAATTGGTCCAGAATTGGCAATTCCCTACTACTCATGCAGCCGAATCGAACACATTTTCTGAGGCAGCACATCTGTAAGGATGTGAGCAAATGTAGCTTCGTAATGACGTCAAAATTACGTCAGAGCCACATGCGCATGTGATTTTCTACATGCCGTTTACTATAGGCTTAAGATAGATATATGCTTAAGTTTATAAACATGTTGAATAGTGTTGAATTAAGTCATTGTGTGGACATAATTTTTCTTCTTTGGTGAATAAAAAACTTTTTAATTTCCACACAAGTTCCTTTTTGTGATTATCTGTATTTGACATTTGAACTGTTATTCAAAACAACTAAATAAAAAATTATTACGTTTTTACTCGACGGAATCACTCAGTGTCTGAACAGCGACCCTCTTTTTCGTTTCAATCGTGTTCTCGCTCCCGGGTTATGGATTGAGCGTAACACACGAATCTATCTCTTACTGACCGCATGATACGAACAGAATCATTATTTGCTCAGCTACTGAGGGTCAGGAAGTGAGCCAAACAAGTAAATCTTTATTTTTGTTGTTGCGTTTGCTTTATGTTGTTGCCTTAGATATTTCGTCACAGGCAAAGCATTAAAGAGCAAGGGAGAAGATAATAATAAAAAACAATAAAAATATCTGTAAATCAAACTATTTGTCAACGAAGTGTAAATGTTAATAAAAGACAGACATGTGTACAGCAAAAACAAAATTAATCCTCATGTATTTTGTTCATATGTTTATAAAATAAAATAATAAAAACAACAAATCTCCATGACGTACATAGTATGTATGTAAATGTTTACCTATCCACACTCGCAACACACAAACATGCTCAAAAGATCGTTAGCAGAGATTTTACGAAATAAAGGGTCTTGAGTGAACACATGAGCCGAGCGATCGAGTAAGACGGTCGTTAGTTGAGCGAACAGCAAGCCAAAGAAGAACGAAGTTTGAGATTTTTTTGCGACAGTGTCGCATAGTGTCAGTGTACGAATGTTTTTTGCTGACAACAAGCACGAGAGAGACCAATTATTGCGAGTTCTGGTCCTAATACTAAAAATTTAAAACATTCATTTATACTCAAAATCTCTATATCAATCCAAATATACCTGAAGAAATTAATTGCATCAATTAAAGGAATGCGATATTATAAATTTTCAGATATTAAATCTGTTATTTCTCCTAACAAAACTAAAAGTAATTCCAATATGATATTGAACAATGTTGCGTGTGAGAAGCATATTTTTGTATGCGGTGAGACAAGAATGTTGATTCATTCTACTACTGTCCAACTTATACCAGAATCACCAAACATTTGATACGAGATAATCAAAATGTAATTATAATGTTTAAGTAAGATGAGGAAAATATAAAACATGTTGGAAGGATAAATATGGATTTTTGAATAGAAGCAAAGTTACTGAATTAATCGATGATCTTTATAGAAAACAATTCGACTATATAAAACTTTACTTTTTCGTATTTCATCTGACCTTAAACTTCATTCATCTAAATGTTATAAATGGCCAGCTACTTGTAAACTGATTACCCAATATGAATCAGATAACCTGATCTGATAATCTGAACAGCTAAAAAGCTATCTGATAAGCTTAGCTGACAACAAGACCAGGTACCTGATAATTGATCATGATTTCTGATAAGTTTATCTGAAAACCAGACCAGGTACTTGGTAACCTGATCTGATAGCTGATACCTGTTCTGCTATTTGCTGTTGGCAAACATGGATCAGAAAGTTTTAAATCAGTTGCGGAGAAACAAGTCGATAAATAATGTCGGCGGCGCCGGCTTATGTAAATAAATGTCGGCGGCGGCTAAAAGTCGTATAGAGCCGTTAAGAGACCTTCAGCCGTTGTCTTTAATTTTTTAAGGAAATGCATCAAAAATTAAATAAAATAAAATAAAATCCTTAACTTTAGGATTTTCATTTGTTGTTTTAAATTGTATCACCCATATTCATAAAAAATAGAATGTATTCGAAATCCATCTTAAGCTAAGTTTAGACGATATGTTGCATCAGCAAATATATGCCCTTAATTATGAAGGTGGTCTAATGCTAGGAACACATTTGGGACGAACGACGAATTTCGTCCACATCGACGAATTCTTCGATAAGAATTCGCTGCGTAAATTCGTCGTGTGAACCACAATAACGATGAATTTACTCAGCGAATTCAGCTCTTATAATTGATAAAGTTGGTTATTGTCAGTGTGACCATATTTACTAATTTTGGGCTAAATTTAGCTTATTTCTTCTGGATTTAGCTCCAAGATTTTTATTAAGCTCTTAGCTTCTTTTTTTAGCTTTTTTAAAAGCGGATTTAGCTTCTTTAGCCTTTTTTAACCCAAATTGCGTATTCTCTAAAAATATATAAAAGAAATACGTGATTTAGCTAAATTTTATTTTAAAATCTGGTCACACTCTTTATTGTGTATTTAAAGAGAGTGAGAGAAAATTGTTTTTTTCGTCGTTAGTCGGCGTGCAAAATAGAAATAAATCTATCTCAGAGTTCGTCACGCACGACGAATTTCGTTCTACGGCGGTGTTGTGTTCATTTTCATATGAACAAATGTGTTTTATTTTTTATGACGAAAGTTCGCACCGAAAAATTCGTCGTTCATCCCAGTTGTGTTCCTAGCATAAGTCATATATTTCTTTGGTCGAGATATTTAGTAGATTACTTTTGAACAGTTAAAAAATATTTTTATATTTCGCAACATTTTAATTAAGAGTTGTGCTAGTCTCGATTTATTTAGTTTTATTTGATATTTTTTAAATATTTATGGAAGTTTTTTAAGATTTATTTGATATTTCGAAGCAAAAATGCACATAAGTACTTATATTCATATGCTTTAAAATAACAACAAATCGTGTTGTCAGCATATATATATATGTATATATATGTATATATAATAGCCAAGAGTCTGAAGACATGTACATAAAGTCGCATTTATCGCAAACTTTGCAAAAAATCGCGGGAAAGTAGTTGTGAACTGCCGGTTCTAGGACAATTAAAATTGTTAAATTTTGGGGTGAAATTGTTAAATTTCGGTTGAAATTGTTAAATTTGGGTAATTAAAATTTGAAAATTCTTAGAAATTTGTGTTCTCGGCGGCGCTTTGATGTTTTTTGTTTACATTAGAAGTTTTTTGTTTACATTGACTGTATAAACGGGTGATTTTTTTGTTAACATTAATTGTGTGATAACGGGTGATTTTTTAGGGGTGGATTAAGGGTTTTCATAAGATTAAGATTTCATAATTATATACGCCGACCGGAAAATCATGAAAATGATTTTTCCTAATACCAACGGGGAAACTGTGAAAGGGATTTTTCCTGATACCAACGGAGAAACTGTGAAAATGATTTTTTCTAATACCAACGGGGAAACTGTGAAAATGATTTTTCCTAATGCCAACGGCAAAACATGACTATTTTTTTCAAATGCCGACGGGAAAATGATTTTTCCTAATGCCGACGGGAAAACGTGAAAGTTATTTCTTCTAATGCTAATGTCGTTGTTGCTAACTGTGGGAATTTAAGGCTGACCGTGATTAGAGTTGGTGGGGTTGTTGACGAAATATGTAACCGTGGATTGCAGGGGGCAGGGTGTAGTTAAGGTAGATCGATTGCGTGTATATACATATGTATGTATGTATGTCTGTGAGAATTTAAGTTGATTGTGATTTATTAGGGGCGAGGTGTTTTAGTAGTATGTAGTCGTGAGAATCTATGTGTATATATATTTTTTTAAAGACGTTTTTATTTATTGTGTCTTCAAATATGAACTAACAATAAGTATTCAAATCTTAATCTAAAGTATAATTATTAGGCCCAACCAATGTCTGACATACACTAAGTGATAGTTATTAATAATACATAAGTAGTGATAAGCACAAAAATTATTTTCAAGCAGCTGCGCTGCATCTAGAGTGTTGTTTATTAGAGCCTTTGTATTTCTCTTTTTTAAGCGGATGTGTCCAGTAAAGTTCAAAATATTACGAGCAAGCGGATTAGGATGTGACTCGAGTTTTGTTAGGTATTTCCCTGCGTATTTTTCAATTTGTTCAGTCACTAGTGGCACATTTAAATCGCGATGTATATTTAAATTTTTGATGTACCATGGAGACGACGTTATCAAACGTAAAATTTTGTTTTGACTTCGTTGGATTTTCTCAACATTTGAAGCTAAAGCACCGTAGCACCGTATTGGCTTTAAAAGCTACTTGTATATTAAAAGTTTGCAGTCTAGGCTGAGTGTTGAGTTTCTACCAATCAGCCAATGTAATTAATTAATTTAAGTTTCATTTGTGATAGCTTAGAATCAATGTGGTGTTTCCATGTAAGTCGCCGATCAAGGTGTATACCAAGATATTTCGCATGTGAATGTTGAGGAACAACTTGATTGTTAATCCGAATGGGGGAACAAGTAGCACTTCGTAAGGTAAATGTTACGTGAACATACTTTTGTTCATTTACCTTAATTCTCCATAAGCTTAACCATAGCTCCATCTGGCTAATGTGTTCCTGGAGTTTGCGGGATGCCTCATCAGGGTTTTCGTGCATACTAAGGCAGGCTGTATAGTCGGCAAATGTGGAAGTATGGATACTACTGCTCACAGGCATATCACAAGTATAAATCAAATATAAAACTAGCCCCAGTATACTCCCCTGTGGCACACCGGATGATATAGTTTCAGGCATACTCGTAAAGTCTCCTTCCACGACAGTGAACTTACGGGAAATGATGTAACTTTCCAAAAGATTTAAAATGTTTATTGGTAAGTAAGTCTTCAATTTTAAAATTAGGCCTTGATGCCGCACTTTATCAAATGCCTGGGAAATGTCAATAAACAGCGCAGAACAATACTTTTTTCCTTCAAAAGTTCTTCTTATAAATTGAACCAATCTATGAGTTTGGTCAATGGTGCTATGCTGACTTCTAAATCCAAATTGATGGTCTGGTATGCACCCACTACTAATTAGAATTGGGGACAATTTTGTTTTCAGCAGTTTTTCGAAAAGCTTTGACATTGTTGATAGTAGACTTATTGGCCTATATGACTCAGCCTTGGTTAGATATTTGCCCGGCTTTGGAATCATTTTAACCTTGGCAAGCTTCCAGCTGTGTGGATAATACTCCAGTCGTAAAATGGCATTAAAAATGAACAACAGGATTCTCATTGCAATACGAGGCAAGTTCATCAGCATCTGGTTCCTAATTCCATCAATACCCGGAGCTTTCTTTGGGTTGAGTTCGGCAATTAATTTTTGTAAATCCCGCGTCTTAAACTTTAGGTGATGAGGGGGTTAAGCGACCACACTCGGCAAATCAGCAACACCAGTACATATGTTTGGCGTAAAAACGAGTTTTAAGTGCTCAGCAAATGTTACCTTTTTCAGTATCGCTTCTTGCACAACCTCCGGTAGATGTGCGTAGAGGTGGTTTAAACTCAACGGGTGTTTTAAGCTTTCTAGAAACACGCCACAAAGAGTAATTAGATGCTGGTGTGACATCAAGACCATACAGATAATTTTTAAGAGATGCAGTTTTTTTTCAGATGCAAGCAACTCTTATGTTGAGGTGATCTGTGCTGTTGCCACTCCCTTCTAGCTCTTCTTTTTTCACGTACGAGATTTCAATGTCTGTAAAATAAATTCAATTAAAACCAGTCTGCGGATGGGAGGTAGTGGCATGCTCAGCAGCCTGTTTAATATTTTTGTTAAGATTGGCAATGCTAGATTCAATATCATTGGGTGTTCTAAGCGTAATATTTTCCGTGCAATGACTACTGAGATATTTTGTGAACCCCAGCCAATTAACACAATTGATCATCTTCACATATGGGTCAGGTAAGTTACTTCTTAATGGGATATAAATTTTAATGATCGTCGGAGAGTGATCGGACGAGAGATCAAGAGAAGCTTGAACTTGAATTAAATCTCTAGAGATATTTTTTCTGACGCCAAAATCTATAACATCCGGAATTTTTTGTACGTCAGTAGGCCAATAAGTGGCCTCCCACTCGAAATAAAATCCAACCCCATTTTTGAAATTGTGTTGAAAAATGCTCGACCTCTGGGTGTAATAAGACGCGAACCCCAGAACGTATGTTTTACATTGTAATCGCCAGCGGCTACAAAAGGAGGTCCAAGAGAGATATCACGAAGATTGTACAAAAACTTTCAATGCCAATATTTGTTGATTGTAGGTGTTGTTCACAAATGTTGTCAAGAATATAGTGCTTGAGTCTTGACTTTATTAGAATCGCTGATCCGCCGTATGCTCTTCCTCTCGGGTCCTTTGAATCATATATGGTGTAGCCATAAATTTTAAAAAGGCTTCTCGAAGTCAAATGAGTCTCAGAGACTAGCATTACATCAATATTTTTTCCGTGAGGAAGTGCTCAAGTTCATTTTTTTGTTGGCGAATGCCGTTTGCGTTCCAGAAACATATTTTTAACGTATTAATGGCTTGTTAATTAATACTTGAAGCATTTCTTGCATTATGCTAGTCATATATGTTATAAAATTATTTATATTTTGTACCAGATTATCAATAGTAGCTTCAAGGCGATTGAAGTTAAAGCTTGAATTTGTATTTGTTGAATTATTTGCCAGTGAAACATTTTGTGTGGGAATAGAACTAGCCTTAGCAGCATCTGCATACGATACACGGGAAGTAACTGGTTGGCTCATTTGCGCAGAAGTGGCGGAGGAAGCGTTTGCTGTTTGAACTGGAACTAATTTAGGTTTTTGCAATATAGCCTGCTTGACGAAAGAGTACACAGGACAACCTCTGTAGTTAGCGGTGTGGTTACCACCACAATTACTGCATTTTTTTCTGCTTGACCTTTTGGTTTAGTACAACTAGCAGTACCGTGCAATTCACCGCAGTTAACACAAACTGTAGGTAGTTTGCAGTAAGTTTTTGTGTGACCATATTCTTGGCAATTATGGCACTGTACGGGACCTGATCGCTTACGTGGCTCTTCAACTGTGATTTTTCGATATAAGAGATATTTTAGGTTATAAAGTGGATGTGTCCCGTTTTTTTAACTTTATATCATTCGGCTCCAGTTCAACACGAAATAGAGGCTGGGGAATTTTCTCCCTAATGAATATATTAGTAACAATTTTTACCTTAAATCCTTGTATTATGAGTGCATCTTTTACTTCTTCGGGATTAACATAAGAATCAATGTCCTTCAATTGTCCTCTTAAGCTGGTACGTATAAAAACTTGTTTTATTTTTTTCGAATTCTGTTACTATTTTGCGGAAATCTTTTTCTTCGTATATTTGAATTTTAGTTTCGTCAGTGTCACCACGTTTTATTGGAATAACGTGAAATGCGTTCTCACCAATTGCCGAGACTAATTTTTTAATAAGGGAGTTAGAATTTTTTTTTCAAATATATTGGTGGTGGTTTGGAGGTTTTTGTCGAAGATACAGCGGGTTGGTCATTATTAGCCTGCAATACTGAAAAACGATTACTACGATTAATTGATGCAGCGTCGTTATCCCTGGATATCTTGGGAAGCGATGAGATTTTTGAAGAATTTGGGCTTCGCCCACGCTTTACAACTGTAATATATCTGTCCATTCCGACTTGAACTTTAGATTTTTGACTACTGTTATCTAAAGTAATAACTGGATTAAGTGATGAACACGAGCCAGAAGCGGATGATATCGCAGACTAAAATGAAGAAGTATCAGGCAACTCAAATGTTAACAAATCACTAGTTGGCATTGGGTAAAGCGAAGTTGATCGCTGACGAAAAATTGGATTTGCCGCTAGAAAAATACTATCAGCAGATGTTTTATTTTTATTGTTTTCATTAAGAGCTCCAGAACTCACAGTAAAATAAGCATTTCTGCCATTAGAACTCACTTCAAAATTTTTTGTATTTGAGGTTTTCATATAGAGTATGTATTCCTCAAGGGCACTTTATTTGTTTTTTTCTTTTGTTTTTTTTCTACTATGTTAAAATATTAGCAAAGCAATAAAGCTTATTTATTAAAGTCAATATGTAGCTATTACGAATAATATGTGGTACGAATATTTTTTTGTATAATGTTTTGTTTGTTTAGTAAGTATGTAAGAAAAATTCCGCTAATCGACTATTCAATAAGAAAGTACAACGAGAACTGATGTATGATATATGTCTGTAGGAGTTCAAGACTATCCGTAATTTCGGGTAGTTGAGAGTGTTGTATTGTTGAGATTAATCTTGTATATTGTATATGTATGTATGTATCATGGGGTTTGTGTATGTATACCTGGGGGGAGAATTTAAGGCTGGCCGTGATTTATGAGGGGTGGGGTATGTTGAAATTTTCTTGGATTTTTCTTAGATGAATTCTGGTATATATGTGTTGGTGGTGTGCGTGTGTGTATATGATTTTTTTGCGCTGGTATTTACGTGTAGGTAGAAATAAATTGTTTTCAATAACGACATTTGGTACTATAAAATACTATCATGTATGTGAACTTCCCTAATCCTAGTATGTTATTATACTTACGAATGCTTTATATTTTCTCATGCTTAAATTTGTCTCGCGTTAAAGTCGGAATGTGAGAAATTGGTTTATATTAAAGATTTTGTTCATTTAACTACATCCGCCTTCATTCACTGGACGACTTTTCTACACCCAGAGAAAAACAAACTTAAAATCAGTAAAAACCATGTCGAATTAATAAGAAACATTAACGAAGGTTTATTCATATTGAAATTTCTTATTTCAATATGGAAAAATATTAATTTACAGTATTCATTTATTAAACTCATTAGTTTGTAGGTATCTCAATATACATTTTCTATAATATTGAAAATTATTGAATTAGTGTGAAGCATTCTTATTTTTAAGCTCGTTTATCTCTGCATTATGCTTTGACTAAACGAAGCTTAATATATTTTCATGATGTAGATATGTCTAGATGATGGTGATGTCTAGGGATAACAGCGCATCATCTACCAATCGTCAAAATCGTTTTTCATTATTGCAAGACACCGACGACAAGCCCTCTACATCATCGCAAAAGTCTTTTAAGCCACCATCTATTTATCTGAGAGAAAAAAATTCTAACGCGCTTATAAAAAAACTACTGTCGACCATTGGTGAAAATACTTTTCACATCATTGCAATTAAATGAGGTAATATTGATGAAACTAAAATCCAAATATATAATGAAAAAAATTTCCGAACTTAAGAGTGCTAAAGGCCTACAGATAGTATTAGAGGGAATAGATTCATACGTTGAACCCGACCGTTGTCGACCAAGAATTTAAGGTAAAAAATTTAACCAAAATAATTAATATTTCGGGTTGATCTGGAGCCGAATGACATACAATTGAAAAAAATGAAACCCATCCAATTTATAGCGTAAAGTATCTCTTACATCGAAAAATCACAGTTGAAGAGCCACGTAAGCGTTCAGGTCCCGTACAGTTCCATAATTGCCAAGAATATGGCCATACAATTTACCTAAAGTATGTGTTATCTGCGGTGAATTGCATGGTACTGCTAGCTGCTGGAGGTAATCACACAGCTAACTATAGAGGGTGCCCTGTATATTCTTTCGTTAAACAGGCTATGGGTCAAAAACCCAAATTAACTCCAGCTTAACCAGTAAACGCGAACTCCGCCACTTTTTCTCAAACGAGCCAACCAGTTACTTCACGTGTATCGTATGCTGATGCTACTAAGGCTAGTTCTATTCCGACACAAAATGTTTCACCGCAAAATAATTCAACAAATACAAACTCATACTTTAATTTTAATTGAAAATCTTGTGCAAACTATCAAAAAATTTACAACAAATTGACTAGCATGATGCAAGAAACGCTACGAATGCAGAATACACTGTTTCAAGCATTAATTAACAAGCCATGAACACGTTAAAAATATGTTTCTGGAACGCAAACGGCATTCCCCAACATAAAAATGAACTTGAGCACTTCCTTACGGAAAAAAATATTGACATAATGTTGGTCTCTGAGACTCATTTGACTTCGAGAAGCTTTTTTAAAATAAATGGTTACACTATACATATATGATATAATGGACCCTAGAGAGAGAGCTTGCGGTGGATTTGCAATTCTAATTAAGTCAACACTCAAGCACTATATCCTTGACAACGTTAGTGAAGAATATATGCAAGCTATGAATATTTTTGTAGAAATTTTTTTTTCGAATTTTGTGATATCATCAATTTATTCACCTCCCAGATTTTCAGTTACGGAAAAAGTTCCACAAATCGCATGGACCTTGTTTCGTTTCAGCTGGAGACTACAATGCAAAACATACGTACTGGGGTTCGCGCCTTGTAATACCTAGAGGTCGAGCATTGTTCAATACAATTTGGCTTAGATGTCATTTCGAGTGGGGAGGCTACTTACTGGCCTACTGACGTAAGAAAAATTCCAGATGTTATAGATTTTGGCGTCATGAAAAATATTTCTATGGATTTAATTCATGTTGAAGCTTCTCCAGATCTCTCCTCCGATCACTCTCCGACTATCGATTCAATCTGTAACCCACTAAGACGTGACTTACCTCAACCATATATGAAGATGATAAGTCGTGTTAATTGTCTGGGGTTCAAAAAATATCTTAGTAGTCATTGCACGGAAAATACTACGCTAAGAACACCCAATGATATTGAATCTAGCATTGTCTATATTAATAAAAATATTAAACAGGCTGCTGAGCATGCCACTACCTCCCATTCGCAGACAGGGTTTAATAAAATTTATCCTACAGACATTGAACGTGTCGTACGTGAAAAAAGAGGAGCTAGAACGTAGTGGCAACAGCACAGATCACCCCAAAATAAAATTAGATTTAAAGAGTGCACGAAACGACTCCAAGAGTTGCTTGCATCTGAGAAAACTGCATCTCTTAGAAATTATCTTGAAAGTCTCGATGTTACACCAGCATCTAATTACTCCTTGTGGCGCGCTACTAAAAAGCTTAAAAGACCCGTTGAGTTTAAACCACCGCAGCGCACATCTACCGGAAGTTGGGCAAGAAGCGATACGGAAAAATGTAAAATATTTGCTGAGCACTTAAAATCCGTATTTACGCCAAACACATGTACTGGTGTTACTGATTTGCCGAAAGTAGTTGCTCTACCTCCTCGACCCTTAAAGTTTAAGATGCGTGATGTACAAAAAGTAATTGCTGAACTCAAATCAAAGAAAGCTCCAGGTATTGATGGAATTAGTAACAAGATGCTGATGAGCTTGCCGCATATTGCAATAAGAATCCTGCTGTTTATTTTTAATGCCATATTACGACTGGAGTATTATCCACAATACTGGAAGCTTGCCAAGGTCAAAATGATTAAACAGCCGGGCAAAGATCTTACCAAGACTGAGTCATATAGGCCTATAAGTTTGCTATCAACTGTGTCAAAACTCTTCTAAAAGCTGGTCATGACAAAATTTTCTCCTTGTCTAACAGATAATATGTGCATACCGGACCATCAATTTGGTTTTAGAATCCAGCATAGCACCTTTGAACAAACGCACAGATTGGTTCAATTTATAAGGAAAACATTCGAAGAAAAGAAGTATTGTTCTGCCCTGTTTATTGGTGTTTCTCAGGCATTTGATAAAGTTTGGCATGATGGCCTAATTTGAAAATTGAAGACATATCCACCAAATAACATTCTAAAACTTTTGGAAAGTTATATTTTAGGCCGGAAGTTCTCTGTTATGGAAGGAGAATTTATGAGTAACCCCGAAACTAGCTCATCCGGTGTACCACAAGGGAGTATGCTGGGGCCAGTTTTGTATTTGATTTATACTTGTGATATGCCTGTGAGCAGTAATATCCATACTTCTACATTTGACGATGATACACCCTGCGTTAGTATGCACGACAACCCTCATGAGGCATCCCGATATCTTCAGAAACATATAACACAGCTTGAGCTATGGTTAAAATTATGGAGAATAAAAGTAAAGTCAAGTTGTTTCACATGTGAAATACCTTGGTATACACCTTGATCGTCGGCTTACATGGAAACACCATACTGACTCAAAGCTAACACAAATGAAACTTAAAATAACTCAGATACATTGGCTGATTGGTAGAAATTCAACACTCAGTCTCGATTGTAAACTTTTAATATACAAGTCGATTTTGTAAGCAATATGGTGTTACGGAATTCAACTATGGGGCACTGCTTCAGCTTCCAATATCGAGAGAATCCAACGAAAGCAAAACAAAATTTTACGGTTAATAACATCGGCTCCATGGTACATAAAAAATTCAAACATACATCGTGATTTAAATATGCCACTAGTTGTAGAAGAAATTGCAAAATACGCAGGCAAATATTTAACAAAACTCGAATAACATTATAATCCGCTTGCTCGTAATATTTTCAACTTTAAAGGACACATCCGCCTAAAAAAGAGGGACACAAGGGCTCTTATACTCAACACTCCATATGGGACTACTTGAAAATACTTTTTCCCATTTTTTGATTATCACTACTTATGTATTATTTATAACTATCATTAAGTTTATGTCCGACACTGGCCGGGCCTAATAATTATATTTTAGATTTAAGATTTAAATACTTATTGTTAGTTCACATATGAAGATACAATAAATAAATTTTATTATTATATTTATTATTATATTATTTTGCCAAATAATCTGCTATAGTTTTCTGTATTGATGACTGAGCAGTATTTCGAACATCAACACGAGAACTGACATTAGCCTTGCGGTCGCTTTCACTAGTTTCTATAAGTGAAGTCGTCGTGTATTTCAGAGAGCTTAAAGATGACTCCGTTTGGCCATCTTCAAATCAATCCAAAATGTGCGTGAAACAAAAAAATTATATTTTGGATCAATAAAGGTTGACAAGGTGAGTTATTTTTCATTTTCTAAAAGAGAACATTTTTAACCCGCTTTAATTAAACATACAGATTGTTGGGATATCAAATGAGTCAAAATGATGTCAATTACGAAAGATATGCAATTTTTCTTTTCTTCATTTTTGTCCCTTCTACAACATTATATTTTCAATAGATATTTGCCCATTAAAAAAATATACCTTAAAATACCTTAAGATTAGAGGGGCACACAATCTAGTTCCTAGACGCATTTCGCTGTTGTTTTCATAACATATTTTTTATGTTCTGTTACATAAAAAATTATCATTATGAATATACGTCTATGTATGAAGTTTCCATTAACACAGTTTAATATAAAAAGAAGTTTTTATGTACATACATATATATATATATATATATATTAAGAATATTTAAAAATATAAATGGATAAAGAAAGATGAGGAATTCAGAACCATGTATGTTCAGTTTGACTACAATTTATTTAATTTATTATAAGAACTTTGTATAATTTTCAAATGTTATTTAACAACTATTAAATTTTTGGATAGTTTTCATAAACTTTAATGTACGTTTTAAATATTCGTATTCGCGAATATCGTTTTAAATATTCGAATTCGAATTCCCGAATATCAAAAGTTGACATTCGGCAGATGTATGTAGTATACATACTCGTACATAATATATGTAGGCAACACGTATAGAGATGCTAAACGGGAAATCCCGAGCCCGGAATTCCCAGGATTTTCGGGATTATGCAAGTCCCGGAGCCCGGGATTTTTTAATTTTAAAGCCCGAGATTTTCGGGATTTTCGAGATCCTGTTTTTGCATAAATAATGTTTTTGGCTGTCATCTTCTATATTAAAAATTATTACAAACTCCCTGTTATAAAAAGTTGAAATAAAAGATTTGCTTTGAATAAATATTTTAGTAGATATTATATTGTGTATACGAGTACATAACATATGTATATCTGTGCCAAAAAGGAAAAAGTGTTTAAGTCATATTTTACTGTTTTGCAGGAGAGCACTTTTGAACTTTCACGTCGATTTTCAGAAATTTGTTTCTTTTACAGTTAAATCGGGAAATTCTCTGTTAATCGTTAGTTTTTAAGCAAATATCATTCTACACACTATAATTAATATATTTAAGTTGAAATATACTAAAGTATAATCTAAATTAAGCTATTGTTCCACATGAGATTAAAAGTCTAAAAGAGATAAGTCGCAAGTTATAGCGCTATAACTTCCTGAAAAATCACACAAATTGATTGAGATTTTAACCAGGCATACTTTCCAATATGCAGATTACGGAGGTACCATTGACTCAAAATCAGGTTATCTCGACTTAAACACTTTTCCTTTTTGCCACAGAACGCCATCTTTTCTAGGAAAAAATATTACATGAAATGAATATTTGCAATAAAATGGTTATTTGAAATTGAGAGTTTATCAGAAATTATTGTATCATACGAACGCCAAATTTTATAGCAAAAAATAAAGAATGTGAAATTTTTGGCATTGGTGTTTAATATTTTAATTAAAAGTCTGAATTATATAAGTACAAGTGTGCATACATACATACATATGCACATATGTTCGTCTGCATGCACCTTTTAAATATGCAAAAAATAAATTGTTAAATAAAAAAATTATTAGTGTTTTTTTATGGGAATTGTTACAATTTAAGTTTAAAAATTTTTTAAACGCACTAATAATCCCAAATCAATATTTTAATGTTATTTTAATATTATTTTTTAAACAAATACATATACAAATACAATTTGAAGCTGAAAAAAAGTCAGCCAATATATTAATGGTAAAGTAAGAAAATAAAAAACATGTTGATTATTGAGTTCTTGTTTCAACTTCGTTATTTGTTTTAAGCTTCTCATTTGTTTAAATGAAAGTTTATAACATAATAACTCTGGTTGTTCTAAGAATCTTTGGGTAAAGGTTCCCTGATGATCTGCATTAGCAACAGTGAAATGCGCATAGGATCCAGCTAAACCCCTCAATAATCTATTTCAATGTATTTTTAATAAAAAAATATTTTACTTAAGTAAAATATTAATTTGGGATTATTAGTGCGTTTAAAAAATTTTTAAACTTAAAAATATTATTATTTTTAATATAAAGACGCACTTTTGTTAAAATTTTTTCGGGATTTTGTTAGTGCCGGAAATCCCGGGGTCCCGGTTCGGGATTTCGAGACTCCATTACTAAATCCCGAAGCCCGGGATTTCTAAAAACCTGTCCCGGTTAACATCTCTAAACACGTATGATCAATTAAATAAATAAATGAGAAATGCATACGTATTTTTGTACAACATTAGTAATTCTATCTGTTACGTAACAATTTTCAAAGACCGCCTCCCCCCACCATAACAAATCATAACAAAACTCTAACCCCCCTCCCCCATAGAGCGTTACGTAATATATGGACAGCCCCTTATTCACACATCAGCTGTTTAAAACTTTTATGAATTCTGAAATTCAAACTAAATAGAAAAACAAAAATAAATTTGGAATGTCATACAATAAGTCTATGTACACTTGTCGCAATAAAAAATATTTTTGGTAATTATACGATATGTTTTATCTTGTAAGTGTAGTTAATGCTAATCACAGGTAAGCATTTAACGAATAACAACACACATTTTAATGGATTTAAAAAGGTTTTCACGCATTACTTTACAGCGTCATCGGGAGGTGATACCTGATTATGCTACTACTTAAAATAAATAACACTCCACAGTACCAGGTAATTATACAGAATTAGCAAAGGTGCTTATAAAGTAGCTTTATTGTATAAAAGCGCAGGGTTATTTTATAAGAATAATCACTATATTAAACTGTTATGGAGATTAGTATTAAATATAACGCGGTATGTAAACTTCTATTGGAATACGGTCCTGTTAGTTTATTGCGCCAAGAAAATTTTTCTAAAATCATAGATATAATTGACAACTCATTTGGATTAAAACTTAATAAAGATGTTACTAAAAAAATGGAGAGCTTTTTGGTAGTGCACGAAAGAAAAATGAAAGAATTAAAGCATAGCAAAACTAAGTTCCAAAAACAATTATGAAGCTCTTCATATGTGAATCCATATAAAAATGTATGCATACATGATATCTCACATAAGATCGCATTTGCAATCAAAAAAGCTTGAATTTTAACTCCATCTTTTTCTCTCTTGTTTATCACTGGTGAATTGGAAGTCTGTTAGAAAATACATACGTTATGCAAAGTTTAAACATACTTTTTGCTTATAATCCATTCTGCTTAAAGGCCAAAAACGGCTGTAATCCAAAACTGTCATATTCACTTGCAGGTTTTTTCGAATTTCATACAAAGTATTTGTTGTAAAGTCCACTTCGATTGTAGTCCATTTTCGTTTAAAGTCCTTGTTTTCTTTGCATGCGTAACTAATATTGTATGGAAAAAATTCTCATATAGTCCACCCTGTTTTTTTCTTATTTTTTACAAATTTAAAAATTTTCTAGATAAATACAAAAGATCATGTCGTCGGTTGGTTACTCGTGTAACAAAAAAAAAATTATTCTTATAGGATTTTATATATAAATCAAAATTAAAAAGATATAATTCAGTCCTTAATTGTATAAAAAATAACGGAATTCGCAGATATATTTAAGAAACAAAATTCATATAACTACCAAAGTAGTTATATCTTCATTTTCCACTAGGTTTAATTCCCTAAAAAAAAGGTTTGGCCACAGTGAACGTTTTTATGAAGAAACCCTTTAATTTCAGTACAAAATTCGTACCAAAAAATATCGCATGTGATATTTATGAAAAATGAATTTAACTCGATGAATTTATCTTCATACACATAAAAAAGTACCTAGTTTGTGACTTGAGCGCCCTCTTGTAGACCAAAAAAGGGCGAATAGAATTAAATTATTAAAATTTGATGCAAACAGTTAAATTTTTTTAATTTTTTAAATGTTTTTACTTTTTTTCTGTAAATCTCTTTGGAAAGTGGAGAAATTCGAACAGAAATCGATAATTTGCGCTTGTTAAAATGTATATATTTTTCAATGTTGTGGCAAAATTTTCTAACATTTTTTAACAATATTTTAGAAAATATAACAGATAAACAAAAACAAGAAAAAACCTGGGGGGTTTTTATGTAATTCGATTCCAAACGGAAATGTTTTCGAATGTAATGTTGATAATATACAAATTCGAACAGTTTCCGTTTCGAATCGAATTACATAATAACTCCCCTGAAGACCATATGCTATTTCTTTTTAATATTCCATTAAATTTGAACTTTTTTTTAGTTTAAGGTTGAATAATGATTTTTTATGCAACAAAAAATCAGTAAAAAAATATTTTTTAAACTGGTTATAATCACCCCTATTCTGCGTTTCGATTACGTTCACGCATTCAGTTGCGTACTGATCGAAAAGAGATTAGAAGGAAAGAAGAAGAAGAGAAGAGTATGCTTAAAGCGGCATGGCCACACATCAAACTGACGCGTCAAATTTGTGTATGTATTGGTAAAATTCTGTTTCGCCTATCAAAGGAACACATCAAATTCCCCAGCAAAAAATTACACATTACCATTAGAACTACTTGCCATATAATGACTTACTTTTCTGATTACCAAATTTCATTACTCGCTCACAAATCACATTACCTAAAATTTAAAAAAAAATTATGTACAAGTTGCTTAATGAAGAGAATAATAAGTTGGTAATCCAATAGGGAAGTGCTTCCACCAAAAATGCTTAATTCCAAACTCGATTGCCCTTTTTTGAAATTTTTTGCTGGGTCATACCATCAAATTTCATTTCAAGTTTCTTTAAAGAAGGTATAACATTTTTTTTCGGCATCTTTTTCCTGCATTATGATATTTTTCAAGTAAAATGTTGTATTGAATATTGTTTACATTTAATTTGCCATAAAGTAAGCAAACTGCGACAAGTTTCACTAAACTCGAAATAAAACTTTTTCATCCACTCATATTTCCCTGCGTCACCCAAAAACGTTAATGTTGTTGCTGCGAAAATTAAAAAAAAAAACTGGCATTTGAAGTAATTACGCGCACACAGATCAAATTCGCTTCAAACTTCTGCTGCGATGGTAGTTGAAATCTAAATTGTTTTGATTTTCGTCAAACACACATCAAATCACACGTGTGAGTTTTTTTAGTAACACTTTCAAAAAAAAGCAGAGTTTGACGCGTCAGTTTGATGTGTGTCCATGCAGCTTAAACCATCTGCTTTGGTATTGAGTATTCAAAAATAAAAATATTCATATCGAATATAAATTATTTGCTGGGTTTTGTTAAAGTTTCTAAGCCTACGCTTATTTTCCTTTTGTGATTTTGAAAAATATTATTATTTGAGAATTTTCAAATATATTTTGAAATAGTTTGTGCAATATAAGAAAGAGGTTTGTGGCTGTTCAATATTTTCATTTTTTATACACAATTTTAACACAAAAACTAAGTTTCTTTGCTTTAATTTAATTTAATCAGTAGACAATATCGTCCTTTGTTGCCATTAAATTTTTATACTTTTTATACTGTTCGGGTGATGTTACTTTCTACCTTTACAAAAAAAAAAAAAAAAAAAAAACAAATTGCGTAGTTTATTAATTAAATCATCTATTGCATTTTATAATTATACTATTTTTGTAATTAATCGCTTTTTGAAACTTGAAAAAACGTTAGTACGCACGATCGAAATGCAGAATACATAAAATCGAAAGAGAAATCGAAGAACGGAATGAAGAATACCAAAGTTGTCAAACGGAGAAAATTTCGATTCGAATCGAAACGCAGAATAGGGGGTAATGTATTTTTTATACTCTTAGCTATCAGAAAATCAAAAATTTAATCGTCTACTCAAAAAACTGAAATTAATACAATTGATTGAATGAAACGGTCAAAACTAAACGTTTTGCTTAGTAACTAAGACAAAAAATTCACTGACTTTTACGCCCTCTGCTCGGTCAATGAGAACTAAGAGTTCAATAGTCTTTCAAACTGGTTTGAATTAGATTGTTACCTATAACTTCTATTACAATATTAAGCTAAGTCTAGACGATTTCTGAATTAGTATATTTATGAAGATTTGTTACCAGTGTCAACATATCGTGTAGACACAAATTTGTTTTAATATGCGTATGCTTAACTACATATGAAAGGCATTTGTTAAAATTGTCAACAAACGTATGTTCGAGATTTTGGCATATCGTGCAAACACCATATTTTTACTTTGTAACATATTTGCTATGTATGCTGATAGATATGTTAAATGTTGAAAAGCCTATCTAGGCTTTTCATTTTAGCACCATTGGATTCAGCAAACTTGAATTAGGTTTACCCACCAGGTCCCCGGCTTGTTACAAAAAAAGTTACTTTTTGATCTCTATTTTTTACTTAAAAAATTTAAATTAATATTAATATAATTTTAGCGTTTTATACAGTGTAAAACTACCTTTTTAAGCAAACAATTATATAAATAAATAAATTCAGTGAAGTGCAACTTTGACCCGCGCACGAAGGGTTCCGTACGGACAGTAGACATTAGAGGTGGAAAACTATCGATGGTGTCACTACCGAAAGTTTTCGATAGTTTAAAAAACTTTATCATAATATCGATTCAAAAATATCGAAAGTTAAAAAAACTATCGATATATCGACGATACTATCATGATAGTATCGAAGTTGTATGGTTCTCGTATAATGTTCATATTTATTTACACTAAAAATTCAAAACAAAATATTTTTAATTAGAATTTTGTCAGTTCAATAGATTAGCGGAAGAAATTTTGTCTGTCATTCAGTTATTTTTGTTTATGAAAAGCAAAATATTTACATTTTTTGGTTTGAGTGGTGTATCATTTACTATCGATAGTGACTAAAAAATATCGAATGTTTTTAAGTATTAATCGATTGCAGAATTAAAAAATCGATACTCACAAAAAAATTAACTATCGATAGTGCTATCAATAGTTTTCCATCCCTACTAGACATGTAATTCAATACGAACTTTGACAATTTTTTTCTCGTTTTATCGATTTTTTTTCATTTAGGCGAATTTGTAGTTTTGTCGCCTTTTTTGCGCTTTGGCGATTTTTTTCGGTTTTTGGCGATTTTTTTCATTTTTGGCGGTTTTTTTCATTTTGGCGATTTTTTTCATTTGGGCAATTTTTTTAGTTTTTGTGCCTTTTTCGCGTTTGGCGATTTTTTTTGGTTTTTTTTGAGTTTTTTTCATTTTGGCGATTTTTTCATTCTGTCGATTTTTTCGGTTTTGCCAATTTATTTTAGTGTTATATTTTTTTTTTAATTTGGGGCTTTTTTCGTTTTGGCGATTTTTTGTTTGTTTTTGGCGATTTTTTTTGGTTTGGCGATTTTATAATATTCGGTTTTTTAGTTTTACCGTTTTTGAAAATTTCAAGAGTTTGCCGCTTACGGTTTCCAAGATATAGCAAGTTGTCAAAATTACAGTCAAAATTTCATTAACTGATGGAACACCCTTTAATTTAAATTTTTTTAAATTTTAGTGCTAATTATTGTATTTTTATACAGACTACAAATTTCCAGTATAAAAATACATATGTACATACAATTGTATGTATATTACATGGGATTTTAACATTTTTCGTTGCTCGTTTTGGAACACCCTTTAATTTTTAACTCTCATGCGGACAAGGTTATACATACTCTGTCTAATTTTCAAGTCCGTAGCTCTTATGGTTCCTGAGAAAATAGCCTGTGACGGACAGACGGACAGCGTAGCAAAATCAGTAGGGTTCCTTTTCAGCTTTGGTGTACGGAACCCTAAAAAGTAACTGTTATTTTTTAAGCAAAAAATAATAGTCAAAGAATAACTTTTGTTTCCTGAGGAATAAATAAAACTCAAATAATAACGTTTATTTTGTGAGGAATAAATAAAAATCAAAAAATAACCGGTGAAGTTGTTTTTTAATAATAATTAAACAAACGAAAATCAATGCATCTATAGTCCATGTGCACGTAGCACTTCTCTATTAGTTTAGATTTTCTAGTTTAAGTTTGAAAAATAGTGGTTATTTGTGATCATCGATAAAAAGAAAACATAATGTTTTGCTATATTTTCACTGTTATAATAATATCAGTTTTCTTTTTTAAACACAATGTCAAAATTTACATTTACCGTTTCGTTTTAATGAATGGTGCCATGGGTGTTATATGCTTTAAATTGCCGAATTCAAGAGAAAAAATGGAAAATCAGGAAAATCATACATAAGAAGAATTAAAATATCAATTTTACGTGCCTTCATATTTGCCGTATACTGAAAAGCTTACATAGGCTTTTCAACATATAAAATATCTGTCAGAATACATAACAGGGTATATATAGATTAAAATGTTGATTAGGTTTTATACACTTTGTACAACATAAATATTTTTGATTTAAGTTGTTTTGGAAAATTTGTTTTATAAGAAATTTTCATAAGTTTTTTCATTTGTGTGAAAAGTTTATTCAGTCAACTTCCTGGATAGAAAAAATAGTTTAAAATTAATAATAAATATTGAAATAATTGTTCAAAGAATTTTAATAAGATTTTTGCTAATTTGGACAGCAGTTATCTTGCGCAATAGTTCGCTATCTTTAACAGGTTTTTTTTTAATAAATTAAGGTAAGGTTTGATATACATATAAGCGAGTGGAAGGTAAACATTGTGGTCATTTATATTGTTTTTTTTTTGTATGTGTATAAAGGATACGTTTCTTTCGTTGATTTCAAGCTTGGTTATATTACGATTGGATGATTTATCTGTGTATCTGTATATCTGTGTGTCTGTCTGTGTCCACGTACAGGCCAAACGGCTGGACCGATTTTCATTTAGTTTTTTCTGTTTGAAAAATGACTTGATCGAGAGGGTTCTTAGCTATGTTTGAAGAAAATCGGTCCAGCCGTTTATAAGATATAACATCTTTTCTGAAAAAAGTCGGGGGTTTTTAAAATTTTTAATTTTTGTTATTAAATATAATGTTTTTAATATTGTTGAATAAATTTCTTTAAATAATTGAATTTTCATAATGAAGAACTAAATTACATTTAACTTTATTTCCACGAAAAGTTAAACAACAAAAGTTAAGTTAATATTAGTGGGATATTTAAGATCAATTTCTTTTTGTTTAAAATAGCATGGATGGGAGGGTTCAGATCACAGGGAAGGAATAACATCTATTTCCCTTACTAAATTTCAGATTTCCCAATTTTTTTTTTTTTTTTTTTAATTTGCTTTAAGTTTCGGTTAACTCGGTAAAGTAGCTACCTCATTTTAAATTTATTTTTACTGGTTCTTAACCAATTTTGAGGGAGATAAGAACACCACACCTTTGCCCTGAGCACGGTCGGAATTAGATTGGGCCTCTAAAGATTGCGTCATGATCAGTATGAACCGTTACATAATTTAATGGCGCCCAACGTGGGGCCTCGACACAAACCTAAAACAATTGTCACCAAGGTGTTTGTTTATTAAAACATTTTATTAAATGTGCACTTTTAAAAATTTTCGAATATGGAAGTTGTTGATGTTCCAAATTAATTATTTTAGAATTTTCGTGGTGTTAACTATTTAGCTTATTATATGTTGCTTTTATTATTTTTTTTTTATTTCTGTTTACGCATTTTGTTAAGATTTTTAATCTTGGTAATGTCGGGATTCTACTTACAAAATCGTATGCAACTTATTATTTTGTTTTATCCTTTTTTTATTTGTTGTTTGCATTGGATTGGATTTTTGTATTTGGAGCTGTTCGAATACTTACTTTTTTTTGGAATTCAACTATTTAATTTAATTTTTTTTCTTTTTGTTTCGTTTGAGATTTCATCTTGAGATTTTTCATATTAAGTTTTAAATATCAATATGATACTCATTTGAAATTTTGAAACATTTTGTTTTTCTTTTAATAAGGTTTGAAATTTAGTACATATACATATTTGTTTTTCTTAGTTGCTTAACTTTTGTTTGTTTTACTTAGTAGTGGAATAATTTTGTTTTGAATATATACTTAATTTTAATTTAAAAAAAAAATTTAATCATGCCTTTGACAAGAAGTTGTGAAAATTTGTTAAACTCAGAAGAGCAAGGTAATGTTAGTTTTACGGTAGATGTAGGAACGTTGAATAAAAATCAAAGATGTAGGCCAAAACGAAAAGCCGCGCAATCTACTCACAACCCTGAAATTAACGCCCACAATAATGACGACTCCCGGACAAGACAACTAATTAATGAAAGTATAGAATCGTTACGTAATGAAATGTTAAATGTCATTACTAGTGAAATAAAAACTTTATTTGATGGCTTTAATTGTCAGCATACGATGAACCAACCTCGTTCGGTACAAAACTTAGGGAATATTACACCTAGATCACCTGGACGTAATACTGACCATGAACAAGAGCCATTTTTGGCAGAAAAAGTTTTAAATATTATAAGAAATTGGAAAATAAAATTTACCGGCCACGACGAAAAAATGTCAGTAGATGAGTTTATCTATCGTGTAAATATACTGACAACAAATAATCTTAAAGGCGATTTTGAGACATTGTGTAGACATGCTCATAGCCTTTTTGAAGGCAAAGCCCTTGAGTGGTACTGGCGGTACCATAGACAAACTAATAACATTGACTGGCATTCTCTAACAAGTGCTTTGAGAACCCAATATAAAAAGGACTATACAGACTTTGATACACTGGAAGATATACGACGACGCAAACTAAAATATAATGAAAATTTCAATGAATATTTTGAAGCTATTTCGGCAATGACTGACAAATTGAAAATTACAATATCAGATAGAGAATTATGTGAGATGATAGTTCGGAATCTAAAAACTGAAATACGACATGAGCTACTTCATTTAGAAATATCTAGTGTTTCTCAGCTTCGTCGGGAAGTAAGGAAACATGAAAAATTTATGAAGGACCTTAATATACATGAAGAACGCAAGACGAACAAAAGAAATATTTCAGAAGTAACAATTAATGATAAAGACATCAATAAATTGTCAGATGATTCTGATGAAATTTGTATTATGCAACAAAGTTTGACTTGTTGGAATTGCGACAAGGTAGGTCACACGTACTTTGACTGTTTCGAACAAAGACGGATTTTCTGTTACGGTTGTGGTGCTAAAGATATTTATAAGCCTAATTGCGTAAAATGCACAAATAAGACGGAAACGGACAGAAGGATGTTCGATGGACTCATTAAGAACATCTAGTACTATGCGACAGAATGAGTCCGATTTTAATACAGACGGGAAAGAGGCTAGAATCATCTTGAAAGCTGATAATAAACCATTGACTGAGAACGAAAACAATAAACATCCACTTATACGACCTTATCATATTCGACTAGCCGAATACAGAAAAACTAGGGCCAAAATTTTTGGCGAAGAAGTAAAGATGAGTAGGTCATCCAAACGTATTCGTGATTTTCATCGCAAGCTAAAAATATTTAGAAATTCTGTAATTTCTCCCATTATATCTTTAGAACAGGATAGTAGACCATATATTAACCTTAGAATTGATAATATTTGTCGCATGGCTCTTTTAAACACCGGTGCAAATAAAAGTGTAATTGGAGGTAATTTAGCAGCAGAAGGTCAATTTGAATCTTACTTTAAGAAATGTGCAGGTAACGTACGTACAGCAGACGGACAGAAACAGAACGTTCTAGGAATGGTAAATTTAAACATGACATTTCAGGGACAAACCAAATTATTTGAGTTTTTAGTAGTACCGACAATTAGACAGGATGTAATATGTGGTTACGATTTTTGGTTAGATTTTGGCGTTCAAATTTCTGTTGGTGATATTAATGAAATTTATTGGACCGAAGCAGACCCTGACAAAGTAAAACTTACTACTGAACAAAAACATCGTTTAGATAATGTTATTGCAACGTTTCCTAATTCCGAAACAGAAGGTTTGGGTTGTACAACTTTGGTAGAGCATAGCATTGACACCGGTAATGCAAAACCAATAAAACAACGGTATTATCCAATTTCTCCAGCCGTCGAAAAACAACTTTGCGGAGAATTGGATAGAATGATTTCTCTTGGTGTCATAGAAGAATCTAAAAATTCTCCATGGTCATCTCCTACCGTCGTAGTCATCAAGCCAGGAAAAGTTAGAATGTGTGTTGACAGTAGGAAATTAAACTCCGTGACAGTTAAGGACGCTTACCCTATACCAAACATTGACGGATTAATATCGAGACTTCCTCCAGTTCACTTTATCTCAAAGATTGATTTAAATGATGCATTTTGGCAAATTCGACTGGAAGAAGACTCGAAATCTAAAACAGCTTTTACAGTTCCTAATCGGCCTTTGTATCAATTTACAAGATTTACATGCACCGCAAACGTTGTGCAGTCTTATGGACATGGTTATTCCGTACAACTTAAAAACACATGTGTTTGTATACTTAGATGATTTACTTGTAGTTTCACAGACTTTTAACGAACATTTGACACATTTAATGGAAGTATCAACGAATCTTCGAAAAGCTGGATTGACAATTAATGTCAATAAAAGCAGTTTTGCGTTGAATGGAGTTAAATACATTGGTTACGTTGTAGGAAACGGAACGTTACAAGTTGACGAAGAAAAAGTTTCGGCCATAAAAAACTTTCCCGTAACAAAATCTATAAAGCATTTACGACGTTTTTTTAGGCATGACACGATGGTACAGACGATTTATAAAAAAATTTTCAGCTATAACATTTCCGTTAACAGAACTTTTGACTAAAAAAAAAACATTTGAGTGGACAAACCAAGCAAAGGTAGCTTTTGATAAATTAAAAATTAAACTGACTACTGCACCATTACTCATTCACCCTGACTATAATAAACCTTTTATTCTACAATGCGATGCTAGTACTTGTGGAGTGGGTGCAGTTTTGGCACAGAAAGATGAAGACGAGACAGAAAGACCAATTGCCTACATGTCTCATAAACTAAATAAGGCTCAAAGAAATTACACAATTACAGAACTTGAATGCTTAGCTGTAGTGATGGCAGTGAAAAAGTTTCGGTCCTATATTGAAGGTCAGGAATTTAGAATTGTAACAGATCACGCTAGCTTAAAGTGGCTAATGAACCAAAAAGACTTGAGTGGTCGCTTAGCGAGGTGGGCTTTAAAACTTCAAGGTTTTGTTTTTAACATAGAGCATAGGCGTGGTAAGGAAAATCTGGTTCCCGATACTTTGTCCAGGGTACATGAAGGTGAGGTGTTAGTCGATATGATTGATATAGATAATCTTCCGGCAATAGATCTTGACTCTAGTGTTTTTAAAAATGACGAGTACTCAAAACTACGTGACGATTTGCAAAATTCTAATTTACTGGATTTCAAAATTTTAGACGGATTTATTTATAAAAGAACGGAATTTTCGTCTGGTCAGAGTGACGAATCTAATATATGGAAATTGTACGTACCAACAGTCATCGATTTTCTGATGAAAATCGGAAAGCTGTATCTGCTTTGTGAAGGGTATATATAGATTAAAATGTTGATTAGGTTTTATACACTTTGTACAACATAAATATTTTTGATTTAAGTTGTTTTGGAAAATTTGTTTTATAAGAAATTTTCATAAGTTTTTTCATTTGTGTGAAAAGTTTATTCAGTCAACTTCCTTGATAGAAAAAATAGTTTAAAATTAATAATAAATATTGAAATAATTGTTCAAAGAATTTTAATAAGATTTTTGCTAATTTGGACAGCAGTTATCTTGCGCAATAGTTCGCTATCTTTAACAGATTTTTTTAAATAAATTTTAATAAATTAAGGTAAGGTTTGATATACATATAAGCGAGTGGAAGGTAAACATTGTGGTCATTTATATTGTTTTTTGTTTGTATGTGTATAAAAGATACGTTTCTTTCGTGGATTTCAAGCTTGGTTATATTACGATTGGATGAGTTAATCAGACATCTTAAAAAAAAGAGAAAAACGAATAGTAAACATTAAAGTTCCGAATCTTGTTGCGTGGATTATCAAGCAAAAAAAAACCAAGAAGGTATTTGTTTCGCTAGACCAGTTTTTCCAAAGAGGGAAAAGTAAGAATCTGCAAGCTTGGGGTGAAGTCTGTATGTGAATTTTGATATAAAATCATAATATTTGAACATTTTGCTTGTAAATGCATGATTTGGTTTTAAGAATCAGTTTTTTTCTTGTGCAAAAACGTTTTAAATAATATTTTAAATTCAAACTTAATTTTAAATCAAATTTTAACTTATAATTAATTTGAAACTTAAAAAAAATACTTTAATGAAATGTTGTTAAAATACGTGCACTTTATATATGTACTTACGCTATTACACTATTACCTAATTTACATTAAGCATTTTTTCATGAAATTTCATGAATTTTGTTGCACGCATCTTTTTCTATTTGCTAATTGCAGCGCTATAGAAGAGAATGTTATATAGAAAAGGTGCATTTTTGGCAACTTTTTTGGTATGAGCAGCTTCTCCAGGCCTCCTATTGACAAATAAAAATTGTTCATGCCACTAATTTCACGAAAAAAATGCTTAAAGTAAATTAGGTATATGTCACTGGCACAAATATACTAACTTATTAGATATTACAACTCTAATTACTTACACACACATACACACACAAAGTTTTGAACATTTTGTTTGCTAAATTATTCCATAGCATACATATATAAGAATTATAATTTTTGTAACATTATCATCAAAATTCAACATTGCATCAGGCCTGGTCATCGTTGGATTATAATTGGTGAGTTCGAAAGTTTTCATTCATTTATTATTATTTTTTTTATATAAACGATTAAAACTTACGTTATTAACATGATATATATAAAATATTATGTTAATTACGTTACAACACCAATATTCTAAAATTTTTATCTTATTGTTATGTTAATACTTTATACATCATACATATTATTTTTTTTATTATATATACTTTTATTATTTTATTTATTAAATATAATGTTTTTAATACTGTTGAATAAATTTCTTTAAATTATTGAATTTTCATAATGAAGAACTAAATTACATTTAACTTTATTTCCACGAAAAGTTAAACAACAAAAGTTAAGTTAATATTAGTGGGCTATTTAAGATTAATTTCTTTTTGTTTAAAATATTTTTTATTTTTGTTTTTTTTTGAATTTGCTTTAAGTTTCGGTTAACTCGGTAAAGTAGCTACCTCATTTTAAATTTATTTTTACCGGTTCTTAACCAATTTTGAGGGAGATAAGAACACCACACCTTTGCCCTGAGTACGGTCGGAATTAGATTGGGCCTCTAAAGATTGGGCCATGATCAGTATGAACCGTTACAAGATTTGGTGCAAAGTAAAAATATGCGGCCCTATGTATAAGAAAAAAACGAGCAAGAAGTTAGCATAATTGGCAAAATTGAATATGATCTTAACCAGTTTTGCCACACAATTTTACATTAAAAACCACGCTAGGATTTAATTGTGGGTTAAAACTACATTACGCAACGATGATTTTTAATGTCAAATTATATGGAGGAACTCGTTAGCACCTACCTCAATGTCGTCATTCATGCCATTTTTGCTTATCAATAAGGCCGCTGGAGTCTACACGATATGCTAAAATCTTGAATATATGTACGTTTGTAGGCAACTTTAACAAATGACCTTCATATGTAGTTAAGCATATATACATTGAAAAAATTTTGTGTCTACACGATATGTTAGCACTGGTAACAAATTTTTCATCATAAATATGCTGATTCAACGTATCGTCTAGACTTAGCATAAGACATGATGAGCTTTGTATTTTGGTCTATGCTGATTGTCTTTATCTATCTATCTATCTTTATCTACTTAACTTTATCTATCACCTTCGGTATCTTTTTGATTCGCAACTTTTCGTAATTTTCGCAAATTTTACCAAGTTTTTGACATTCCTTACAATTCTAGCTAAGCAATTCTAGCGCTTGTTTTCAATTTATCGCAAATTTTCGCGATAAAAATGATTTTTTAGTTAAATCTTGGCTTTTATACTATTTTACCGACTTTTAATCTATATATCAGTTGGCAATGTTTTCGGATTTTTGGAATGTCTTATATCTTTAGGTATTTGTAAGTAATTCCCAATTCTTAGTTTTTTTGTAGTTTTAACAATTTTTAATCACGCTGATACCCTTTTGCTGTTACAAAGTTTTTTCGAATTTTCGTAATTTTCGTGAATTTTTTAAAGTTTTTGTCATTCAATAAAATTTTAGCGTTTTTTTTTAATAAATTTTAGAGGTTTTTTCAATTAAGAAATTATTTGCGATTTTTCGCAATTTTTTTAACATGAGATTGTTTTGATTTTTAAAATCTACTGAGTTTACAGTTTTTGTGGTTTTGAAAATTTTTGAAAGATATTCGCATTTTTACGAGTTTTCGCGTTTTATATGCTGTAAGCTAATTTTCGAATCATTGCTTTGTTTTACGGTCTTCATAATCAGCATTAGGGAATTTTTTTATATTGTGATAATCAACTGCGAATTTGTATAATTTTTTAATATATAACATAAAAATTTGTAATTTGTAAAAATTTGCTGAAGAAAACCGTCAAGTATTTAAACATAATTAGACATTTTGTCGAAAAAGATAAGTAAAACGCAAAATATTAATTAGTTATGAGATTAACGTTAATATTTGCTGAAGAATGGTATTAATGGTACACCATATAAAGAAGAAAGAAAGAAAATAAAAATAATTTTATACTAGTTTAAAATTTTGGGACCCAACTATATTTTTAGTTCAAAATTTGCAGATTTAATGTCAAATTATGAGAGCTTAAGTTTTATGAAACAGATTAATTAAGAGGTTAAAAATTTTTCGCTTACCTGTTTCCTGGAATTTTTGACAGTTAATTCAGATAACAATAAGCACTCCTGATTTAACATCCGATTCTTCACAACATAGAAGAGTTGTGCAGCTCTTTTGTTTAGAACACGTTCTTCGAATTGTTCACTAGTCTCATTTTCCATTTGCTCATCAATATTATTCTGAAAACATGCATACATATGTATGTAATTATTTATTTACACATTTATATATTTCTTATTGTGGTAGGATTCTGTTCCTAACCGGTGTCAGAGATCACACTGTTTTTTCCTATTGTCGCACAGAGGAGTGATTGAGCCAAAAATCTGGCCAATACTGTTTTTTTTTTAGTTTAGATTGCTTGTGAAAAGTTATTGAGTGCCCCTAGATCAACGAAACTTGGAAAAAATATGTCTGATAGTTCTAGGTTATAAAGCCTTGAAAATAAGAAAAATCTGACAAAGGGGAAAAAAGTTCCGCTCAGAGAAACTAATCCCACCTCTGAAAAATTAAGTTTTTTTTAACTATTTTTCATACTTTTGACTAGCAAATGCAGCTTATAACGTCGGCGAAAGTTCAAACTCCTATACTTGGACCCAGAAGACCGCAAGATGCCATTTTCGTCCCCGCTTCCTTTTAAAAAAATAATGTAAATATGAAAAAATGTACTACTTATGCCTTAATATTATAAAAATTAAACTTATGAGCTTTTATGGGCAGGGGGAGTATCTCTCTCAAAGCAAAATATTTCATGACTGACAAAAAGGTTTCTTACTCTTATTTATCCATGCAAGATGATCAAAAACAGAAAAATAGGTCAAATTTAAAAAAAAATCACCAATAAAAGAGATTTTAAATTTTATTGTGGTATAAAACATAATTCCAAATGTAACAAATTTCACTTTTTAGAACCTTCTTCTTGTTTTTTGCTTGCAAAAAGTGTCTAGTTTTTTTTAATTTTTAAAGCAATTGTTCCAATATTAATATTCGAGGTAATATTTTTGTTTCAATACTAAAAAAGCTTTTGATAAAATCTTTCAGCAAAAAAAAAAATTATCGTAATACACTTTATTCGTTTAGCCACAAAAAATATCATATAAACATGTTGAAACAGAAAAATACATTAAAAACCCATGTAATTTTCTTCACTTTCCTGACATTAGCAATGCTCAGATTACAAATCGCTACTTAAAGTCTTAAAAATATACTAAATGGTGTAAAATTTTGTTGTTTATCGAACTGTGTAGTTAGTTCTTAAGATTTCTTTAAATTCACTTTTGCCTTTTTGGTCAGCTTTTTGGGTCAAATACTCCTCTGTGTGTCGGTCCGTCTGTCCTAAGTGAAATTTGTGTAAATTGTTTCCAAATTCACAGAATAAAATATCATCTAAATGCAACCAACAAAACAAATTGTTGACATTTAATTTAAAAATTAACAATCATCATTGTTGATATAACAAATTTAAATTTTTGTAGTCAATTAAATTACTCAACAAAATTATTTGTTAAATTATGTCATAATGGAATGCGCACATGTAGAAGAAACAAGAAATCATCATTTGCGTATTTAATAAAGTGTTGCTCTTTAGCTGACAGGTAAGTGAGTCAGTTTATTAGTGTTGATGTTACCGGTTCAACTCCGCCCAAAGACATTTAGTGTTTTTAGCAGACAAGCAAAAAATCGTTTCGAGGATTGTGAATGTGTATAAAAAGCTTGTTAATATAAGAATTATGATACAGAAATTCAACAATTCACATTGTTAATATAACAATAACTTTAATTGAAATAACTTTTAAATCTAACAAAAATAAATGTTGAAAAAACATAAATTCCAACAAATTATTTGTTGATATATTTAATTGAAAATATTTTTATGATTTTCCTTCAACTTACAATTTCTTTAATTGTATTTACAAAAATCGTTGTAGGTTCAAAATCAATTAATTATTTAATTGATATAAAAAAAAAATTAATTGTATTTACAAATAATTTTTTGCTGTGTTATTTATATGTTAAATTAAACTATTTTCTTGAGCTTTAGGTCCTTTAATATTTTGAATTTATTGGTTCAATATTTCGTTAACCTTCGTTAACTTCTTCAGGATATTTTTGCTTTTTATGATATCTAATTATTTCTTTTTTCTTTTTTTTAATTATAAATAATTGTTTACAATTTTCAAATAACAAAGTGTCATAAAAATTATTTTTACAATTTTTGGTAATAAATAAATACGGCAACACTGATAAAGAAAATAAATATTTTTACATTGTACAATTTGTTCCTGGCCTTACGGACAATAGAAACATAAAAGCTGCAATAAACAAAAATTACATAAAATTTGCTTATAAATCTAACAAAACAATTAGTGCAATATTTTCCAACACTAAAACTCCTATAGACAAATTACAACAAAATAACGTTGTTTACGAAATCTCATGTAAAGGGAATAACAACAACAGCTGTGATCTTATTTATATTGGCACTTCGAAGAGAAATTTAAAGATAAGAGATAATGAAGGCTGACATAAACAGAAACAAAGAAAGTACTGCCTTGTCACAACACATAATAAAAACTAGACATCAGCTCGATTTTGACAACATAAAAATACTGGAGAAAGTGAATAATACAAGAAAGAGATACATAACGGAAAGTTTAAGGATACAACAAAAAATTAACAAAACAATGAATATAAAAGAAGACACGGATAATTTAAGCGCATATTATAGAGTAGAAATAACAAATAGAAGTATGAGCTGTGATATTAGTTATTTAGTTTGTGTGTGTTGTAAAACAAATTTGTCAACCATCTATATATAATATATACATATATTTTTTTACGTAATATGACGTATTAACATACAATGTAAGGCTGAGTTTACATCTGCCATTTCTTGTGTATCATTTGCCCAAAAAAGCGTAACCAACTAATTACTAATGAAAAACTGATTCAGACATATATTTATTGATTTAAATACTTTCCAATCATGTTGGATTCTATAAAATTTTCTATTACCCAGCTAAAAAAATTATATATGGTCCATGTATTTTTAATATATGAATGTATTTAACTATATATGAATATGTATGAATTCATTTATGCAAATGTATGGGATTATACATGGCAAAAATATTATACAGGGTGGGCCAAAAGAAACCAAGGGGTGTAAAAGTTTAATAACTTTTTTGTTTATTAATTTTTTTTTATTTTTTCTTTCAGATTATATAGACAACACTTGGAGAATTTATAATGGAGAGGTTCACAACTGAACAGAGAACCAGAACAATAGAATTTTATTATTTAAACCAGAGATCAATTATTTTAACGCAAAGAGCATATCGTCGATATTTTAACGTCAGAATTTCGCCCTGGTTCTGGGGTTCTCAAAATCCAAGAGCCATTCATCAACGGCAATTGCACCCCATCAGGTGTACAGTATGGTGTGGGACCACATCTGAAAATGTCATTGGGCCCTACTTCTTCGAGAATGAAGATGGAAGTGCTGTAACCGTAAATGGAGAGCGGTATCGGTTTATGATAGAAAATTTTTTACGTCCAGCTCTTGAAAACAGACCTGGTATGTGGTTTCAGCAGGACGGAGCCACTGCCCATACTGCCCGAGACACAATGGCACTTTTAAGTCAAATTTTTGGAGAGGGAATAATTTCTCGAAATTCGGAAATTATTTGGCCAGCGCGATCGCCAGATTTGACAGCACCCGACTATTTTCTTTGGGGTTTTTTGAAGGAGCGAGTGTATGTGAACAAGCCAGAGACAATCCTTGAACTCAAGGCAAACATTGTTGCAGAAATTGGAACGCTACAGCCACAAGTTTTGAAAGATGTTATGGAAAATGCTCTAAAAAGAGCCCATCAGTGCGAAGCTGAAAACGGTGGTCATTTAAGAGACATCATTTTTCATACTTAGTGTAAAAAAATTTCCATTTTGTATGTTATATAATCTGAAAGAAAAAATAAAAAAAAGTTAATAAACAAAAAAGTTATTAAACTTTTACACCCCTTGGTTTCTTTTGGCCCACCCTGTATATGAACTAATATATGGACTAATATATGAAATGTATTACAATATATATGAGCTCATATATGGAAATTTAACTATGAATCTCTTCATATGGGGATCCATATATAGAAATACGATTTAATATATGGATCAATATAAGAATGTATGCACACATGATATCTCACATAAGATCGTTTATGCAATCAAAAAAGCTTGGTATTTTATCACTGGTGAGTTAGAAATCCATTAGAAAATAGATACGGTATGCAAAGTTTATATGCGTACCCTCAACGTTAAAAAAGAAAAACTGTTGTTAAAAAAAACCATTCTTGTATGATTTTATATATTGTGGCCCCATTTAATGTATCAAATAATCAAAAGGATAATCCAGTCGTTAATTTTATAGAAAATAACAGAATTCTCTAGATAAGAAACAAAGTTCATATTACTGCAAAAAATTATGTTGAAAACTATTGTTAGACGGATTATTTTTTCTTTTATAATTAATTGCATTACTTTTTAATCTAAAAAATAGTGATCGCAAGAGCCCGAGATGTAGTAGTGTTACAACTAAAAATCTTTACTATTAGAATTTACCAGTTCACTCTTTTGAATTTTTTACAAAGTAGATACATACATATGCATTTCATTTGCAACAAGGTAATACTATTTCTTTGCTTACAAAATTGTATAACGTGAGAAATTTTTTGGAAATTATACATGCTTCGGCATGCTTTCATTTTTTTTCTGTATATTTATATGATATTCATACAGATACAGATATAAAGTAGGATCTGTTTACATTCCATTTTACAATTTATGTACATATGTATGCTTCAGCATGAGTTTAGTTGAAGTCCATATTTATTCACCAAGTTTGTTTGATACTTATTCATACACATGTTCATTCTTAAAGATTTGATATCAAAGACCAATTACCGTAGTTTATCTATATTTTCTGAAGATCTGATAGCTAAAGAAATAAATAGGGCGAAGATCTTCTATAATAATCCCATTTTAATATTGTAAAATTTTGTGTGCTATCCCTTTCGAATTGAAAAATGTACATACAACTTTTACTATAAAAAGTGATGATATAATGTGTTGCTGAATATTGCACTATGTTATAGTTCATTTTAAGCACTGAAGTTTTCACAATATTTCATTCAGACCAACAAGTTTAGAGAATTCCACTACATTTAGTTAATTATCTTTCTTAAGACCCATCATTCCTAATCAATCCTTCAGAACACAAGACAAACTAGATTTTTCGTTTTTCATTTTATTTTTATTAAATTCAACATTTTGTACATCTTTAGATTACCTTATACTATATTAAGCAGCTTTTTCTCATTTGTTGAGTTAATTTTAATCGTAAACATTTTAATGGTGAGATGAATTTTTCTATTTTATGCACTAAGTAAATCTTTATATATACCAATCCACTTATATGAACCATTAAAGCTAATTCTTTTCACATCATTCCTTTCAATGATCTATTAAATCATTCTAGTATTGATGCTTTCATATTAAGTAACGTTTAATCTTCTATTCATATATGAGTTTTCCAAAGTATTGATTAAAAAATTCTTTAGAATCATCTGTTTGTAAGTGTTTTTGGTACCCGTACCACTTCAAAAATATTTTTCATTGCCTTGGTTTTTAGAGTGCAGCTTTTATAATCAGCTGTACTGGCTATATAAACTTTGAGAATGTGTCAATTACAGTCTTCCAAACGCAACTATTTCTAACTCAGCTCCATAAAAGATCATATATTCCTGTCATTACATCTCTACAAGCACAAACAATTTTCGAGATTTAATATGGAGTTTGTTTACTAAATTTCTTTTTAAAGACATTGAGTTGTTTTACAGATTTTTTTCGAGAGTGTGGTGATCTACATGTTGCAATTTCAGCTACTTATACTAACATGTAGTTACTTTTCTAATATATATATATATATTTACTCGTATAACTCTTCAATTTGTTTTTAAAAAAATTATTTAATTTTTAGAATTGCCTTTTCAATTTTATAACTGTCTTCTTTCTCTAATTTTATTTCACGTTGTAGTCCATCAATATGCATTTGAATTTATTCTTGAATTAATTTGGTCTGTAGTTTGTCGATTTGAGTTTCCAGAAAAAACGATGATGATTCTGTATGCATACATTAGTAGTAATTAAAATCTTTTTATAGATTTAGAGTTCAAATTTATCATAATTTTTTGGGTTTTTATGAAACATTAGAGAAAATAGTACTTATGTTAGAGTCCATCTTTGACCACTAACTTGCATTTTATCTTCTTCAATGTTACCTAGAATCACTCAAAGTGCTACATATTCTGCTACTACAATCGAACAAAATTAGTTGCTTTTATTTTCAACGGTTACATTTTATCATTAATGTACTGTAATGTAGCGGTTTTTAAGGCTATTTGAGAGGTTTTGCGCACACTTTTGTGACTTTTAAGCGCACATTGACATCACTAATTACGTCTAAAAAAATGAAAGTAGCCACCAAGGCCTATTTATTATGCTATGTTCAGACGGCAACATGAACTACTTGGTTCGCTCTCTGAACCACGATTGCAAACCATGCCGTTCAAACGACACATTCGTGGTTCGTTTTGACAAATCTTTTTGATGCAGTGATGCCAACCTACCCATAGTTTCTAATTTAATATTTAAGTACATAATTAGCTAATTTTTACTTAAAATTAAATTTTTTTAGATACGATTTAATTTTTTCAATGGTTAAAATTAAAGTTCTTATTAAATTACGTTGAACGTACGACAGCACTAGAAAATTTCCAAATATTATTGAACGCTTTATCTCTGTCCAAACTTACAATTTTTGTTGCAGCAATTCTTGAGTTTATTGGTGAGACGAGTGAGAAGATTAGGGAGGGGTACACAGTTTCATGTGCTCTGCAATTCTCTTTGATTTGAAATTCGTAATTGTTAATTTCAAGTAGTTAGTTGTATTTGACGTTTTTAATAAGTTTATTTCTTCAGTTATATGAAAAACAAAAAATATTAGAAAAAGTAAATATAATTGTTAATTTTTCAGGGAAATTTGTGGTGTAATAGAATTTTTTAATGCATAATTGAAAAATGAGAATTTCATAAGTGACCACTTATGCAATTTCAAAGCAAAATTTTAAGAAATTGCAGCAACAAAAATTGCAAGTCTGGACGAGAACTTTCCAAAGAACATAAACAAAACATGTAGAAAACTATAATTGCATAAAATAGAAAATCGGTCCAGCCGTTTAGAAGATATAACATCTTTCCTGAAAAAAGTCGGGGGGTTTTTAAAATTTTTAATTTTTGTTATCTATTTATTTAAACCAGAAATCGAAATTTTATTTTAAAACGACTAATTTTATATGTATGCACTTATGTAAACGTAGAGTCTAGAGGTATTCGTTCAAGTCAGTAGACGCGTACGGATGTACTTTTTAAACTCGCTCTGCTTCTGATAACTACTTGCAAAAAAAATCTGTGTTTCAATCCTGTCTATCTATGTTTTTAATCGTATTTTCGTGCACTGTGTTCTTTAATGTATTCAAACATTTTTAAATCGATTTTAATTTGTTTTAAATTTTAATTAAATAAACATTTTAACTAAACAATTTCACAACAAAATCTATTTTTAACAACTAAAACAATTTTTATCAACATCAGTAACAAATAAAATAACAATAAAGAAACTCAAGAAATCTGTAACATATATACATACATACTTAAAAACCAACGAATAAATAAACATCTCAGTTGAATCGATATTACAACGCACACACACACACACACACACACACACACACAAAAACAACTAACATCAATATAATCTGTTTTGCAATTATTAAATCAAAACAATTAATTACTTAATTCAATACAAAAAAAAACGATAAATCAAACCAAATTTTGTTGTTTGTTTTTTACATTTGCACTTTATTTCTAGGCGCACGGTAGTGCGCCAGGCCAAGTTCCGGCCAATACACGCAGTGAGTATATTTACAGGAAGCCATTCGAGCTGTTTACCCCCTCATAACTTTGTTCGCCGCGACCATATTTTAAGCATACTCACTGACCCACTAATCACTCATCAAATTGATGAAGCACTTCCGCTATAGGTAGAGAGCTAAGATTTGGTACACGAGTAGATCTAGGTGAGCAGTGAACCAGAAAAATCGGAAAACCCGAAAATTTTAACCAAGGTGGCGGGGCTACGCCCATAAAAATTAACTGCCTGGCATACGATGTCACTCGCAAACGTTCTAATGACAACTTATATTGAAAAAAAACCACAAATTTTCTAATGTTATTGTTGTTTGCAATACAAGTTGTCATTCAATCGTTTGCGAGTGACATCGTGGGACAGGCAGTAAAATCTGTGCTAGTGAGCTGAAATTTGCTAGTCTAGGTGAGGAATAAACTAAAAAAATTTTAAAACCCGCAAATTTTGGCCAGAAGGGCTGAGCTACGCCCATAAAAATTCAAACTTGTTCTAGTGGGCTCAGCATATTTAGATATACTATTTCTGTATGCATTATAATCCGTTTGCAACGAAACTTGACACGAATAATAAGCACTGGCCGAAAAAAATCTTGAGTTTGGAAAAGTGGGCAGGGTACCGCCCATAAATATTATAAATTAAAAGTTGCGCTAAGGAGCTGAAATTTGATACACGAGTAGTTAAAGTTGAGAAAACAACAAGAAAAAGCTGAAAACCAGGAAATTTATGTCAGAGGGTCGGGGCTGCGCCCCTTTAATTAAAAACTAAAAGTTGCGCTTATGAGCTGAAATTTGATACACAAGTAGGTCTAGCTGAGAAACCAACTAGAAAAATCTGAAAAACCAAAAAATTTTACCAGAATGGGCGGGGCTACTCTACCATTTTTTGAACCTGAAAACTTACAGCCTTATTTATAAAACTTATTAAGGCTTTTTATGAAATTTTTTTAATGAAAATTTGTCTTGCATATACCGGCAAATCTCGGTATAACGAATCTCGCTTTAACGAAAATCCGATATAACGAACGTCCACAGTTTCTACATTAACAACCTTATATAGCGAATAATATCCCAATTTTGTACTGGATATAACCAATGATAAAGAAAAAATGACAAACGAACGATAGTTCAAAAATAAATCATAGTTCCTTTATATCAAATTCTATTCGTGCAACAATAGTTGACCTGTCAAATTGCGAAAAAAAAACGCTATGATATGCTTGCTATAAAGTCCTAATGGACTTAAATTTGAGAACATTTATTTATACTCAAAATCTTTATATCAACCTAGATATAAAGAAATTAATTTCATCAATTAAAACAATAATATATTACAAAATTTACCGATAGTGAATCTGTTATTTCAGTCCAAAGTAATTCCAATATGATATTTAACGATGATGCGTATGGGAAGAATACTTTTTTATGGGGAGAGATAAGAATGTTGATTCATTCTACTTATGTAAAACTTACACCAGAATCACCAAACATTTAATAAGAGATCATCATAATGTAATTTTAATGTTTAAGTAAGGTGAGAAAAATATAAAGCATGTTGAAAGGCTAAATATAAATTTTTGATTATAAGCAAAGATATTGAATTAAACGATGATCGTTATAGAAAATAATTTTACTACATAAAACTTTACTTTTTCGTATTTCATTTGACTTTAAACTTCATGTATATAAATGTTCTAAATGGCTAGCTACTTATACACTGATAACTAAATCTGACTCAGATATCTTGAAATGAAAATCTGAACAGCTCCTGATAGCCTGATCTGTTACCTGATAAGCTGATCTGAAAACTAGACCAGCTCCTGATAAGCTGATCTGAAAACCAGACCAGCTCCTGATAAGCTGATCTGAAAATCAGATCAGGTCCTGATAACCTGATCTGAAAACCAGACCAGCTCCTGATAAGCTGATCTGATAACCAGATCAGGTCCTGATAAGCTGATCTGATAACCAGACCAGCTCCTGATAAGCTGATCTGATAACCAGATCAGGTCCTGATAAGCTGATCTGATAACCAGACCAGCTCCTGATAAGCTGATCTGATAAACAGATCAGGTCCTGATAAGCTGATCTGATAACCAGACCAGCTCCTGATAAGCTGATCTGAAAACCAGACCAGCTCCTGATAAGCTGATCTGATAACCAGACCAGCTCCTGATAAGCTGATCTGATAACCAGATCAGGTCCTGATAAGCTGATCTGATAACCAGACCAGGTCCTGATAAGCTGATCTGATAACCAGATCAGGTCCTGATAAGCTGATCTGATAACCAGACCAGCTCCTGATAAGCTGATCTGATAACCAGATCAGGTCCTGATAAGCTGATCTGATAACCAGACCAGCTCCTGATAAGCTGATCTGAAAACCAGATCAGGTCCTGATAAGCTGATCTGATAACCAGACCAGCTCCTGATAAGCTGATCTGATAACCAGACCAGCTCCTGATAAGCTGATCTGATAACCAGACCAGCTCCTGATAAGCTGATCTAGTAGCCGCTACCTGAATTTGCTGTTAGCAAACATGGATGAGAAAGTTTTAAAGCATTTGGTGTTGAGAACAAATGTGATTAAGAAAAAGCTTCGTAGTATAAAAACTAGTGAAATAGATACAAATGAACAACTAAGAGATGCATTTAAACCTATAACAGAAGAATTCATAAATAGTTCTAAAAATATTAAAAGAATTCTAATGAAAGAAAAAAGTAAAATCAAGACAGAAGTTGAAAATATACAAGTTTAAAGTATGAGAAACCATCAGTCAAGATAGAGACAAGTACACCAAAGAAACTAGCAGAAGGAACAATATTTGATAATACCATCTTATTTAATGATGCTAATACTGAGAATGATGATGACGATGATTTGTACTCAAAGACTTCCAATTCCGAAGACTTATCAGTATTGGAAGGAAGAAATGAATTAGATACAAATTAATGGTGATAGTAACCTCAAACTGAATGAAGATAAAATACAAGTTGGTGCTCAAATATGGGCTCTAACAGTGTTTGATAAAATACCAAAAAATTATGATAAATTTGAACTCGAAATCTATAAAAAGATTTTAATTACTACTAATGTATGCATACATAATCATCATCGTTCTCCGTCAGAGAACGATGATATAAGTTAATTTTTCTGGAAACTGAAATCGACAAACTAAAGAACAAATTAATAATATAGCTTAAGGCATTGATATAATTCAAGAATATATTCAAATGCATATTGGTGGACTACAACGTGAAATAAAATTAGAGAAGGAAGAGAGTTATAAAATTGAAAAGGAATTCTAAAAATTAAATAATTAAAAATAAATTGAAGAGTTGTACGATTAAATATATAGATTAGAAAATTAACTACATGTTAGTATAAATAGCTGAAAGTGCAACATGTAGATCACCACACTATCGAAAAAATCTGTAAAACAACTCAATGTCTTTAAAAAGAAATTTAGTAAACGAACTCCATTTTAAAACTCGAAAATTGTTTGTGCTTGTAGAGATGCAATGACAGGAATATATGAAGTTTTATGGAGCTAAGTTAGGTGAAATGGAGAATTATTCTACAGAAAATAGAAATTGTTGATTTTTGAAGACTGTAATTGACACATTCTCAAAGTACAGCTGAAAATAAAAGCTGCACTCCAAAAACCAAGGAATGGAAAATATTTTTGAAGTGGTACGGGTACCAAAAAAAACTTACAAACAGATGATTCTAAGGAATTTTTTAATAAATACTTTGGAAAACTCATACATAAATAGAAGATTAAACATTACTTAATATGAAAGCATCAATAGTACAATGATTTAATTGAGCATTAAAAGGAATGATGTGAAAAGAATTAGCTTTAATGGTTCATATAAAAGGATTGGTATACATATATAAAGAATTACTTAGTGCATAAAATAGAAAAATTTATCTCACCATTAAAATGTTTACGATTAAAGTTAACTCAACAAATGAGAAAAAGCTGCTTAATACAGTATAAAGTAATTTGAAGAATGAATGTTGAATTTAATAAAAATAAAAATTAAATTAAAACGAAAAATCTACTTTTTTTGTAGGATTGATTAGGAATGATGGGTCTTAAGAAATGTAATTAACTAAATGTAGTGGAATTAGATAATTAGCTAAATCTAGTGGAATTCTCTAAACTTGTTGGTCTGAATGAAATTTGCTAAAACTTCAGTGTTTAAAATAAACTATAACATAGTGCAATATTCAGCAGCACATCATATTATCACTTTTTATAAAGTTGTATGTACATTTTCCCATCGAAAGCGTTAGAACGCAAAATTTTTCAATATGAAAATGGGATTATTATAGAAGATCTTCGCCCTATTTATTTCTTTAGCTATCAGATCTTTAGAAAATATAGATAAACTACGGAATTTGGACTTTGATATCCAATCTTTAAGAATGTACATGTGTATGAATAAGTATCAAGCAAACTTAGTGAATGAATATACGCTTCAACTAGAATCATGCTGAAGCATGCATACTGCAAACAGATCTTACTTTATATCTGTATCTGTATGAGTATTAAATAAATTTACAGAAAAAAAATGAAAGCATGCCAAAGCATGAATAATTTCAAAAAAAAAAAATCCTCACGTCATACAATTTTGTAAGCAAAGAAATTTTATGATTTTGTGGTCACTTAAATACAAACATACATATGTATCTACTTTGCAAAAATTCAAAAGAGCGAACTGGTAAATTCTAATAGTAAAGATTTTTAATTGTAACACTACTACATCTCGGACTCTTACGTCACTATCGATAGAAGCATGCTAAGTCATGCATACTAGCAAAATATATAAAGCTGTTAGAAGGTGATGAGACAGCAATTGTATCTGGATCAACCCAACTCATGAATGTATTGTATACGGGAGTGATTGATGGTGATGATGACCTTTTTTAAGTGGATAATCATTACATATGAATGCGATAGGAGTCAACCAGCAAACCTCATGTAGAAATACCTACTTGAGGCAAAAAAATTCTCCCAAACATAGATATTTCATTGTTTCTAGCACTTTATGAAAACACCGACGGTGAATTGCTGGTAGAGGTAACTGAGTTATTTGAGATCGATTTGCTACAATAGTTGTTTATTAAACATACATTTCTTTGTAAGTAAACTAATTTCTACATACCTAATGTATATACCCAGCAAAAAATTAGACAAAAATACTCTATTCCAAGTAGTAAAATCTGAAAAAAGGAGTGGCACATTAGAAGAAAAAAATAAATAAAAATATAGACTGACTGACCAACTAATACGTACACTCTGTCCGATGGGAACACAAAACACACTTAAACATTTCAGAAATATATACACAATACGCTGAACTTTAATAAAATTAAAAAAAAAATCATATAAGACAACAAATAAAAGTGAAAGGTGCTCACCCTTCATAAAACAAACATATATGTACCTTATTAATGTAAAAATATTATCAGTATAAAGCAACAGAAATTTCGTCAAACAAAGTCATCTTGTATCCTAGAGGAACCGTCGAAAGGGTATACCTAAAGTCTCTGAAAACCACTTCGTTTTCTGATGATCGCTTTTCAACAAGAAAATAAGTTTGTTCATTATGACTAATTTAAAAGTACATTTAAATTCAGTCTCATATCCGATCTTAACTGCATCAGAATTTAAGAAAAAAGCTCCTTTTATTCTATTGAATAAAATTTTAATTTAAAACAGTAAGCAAAGATATCAGCTTCAACTTCAAATGATTTCATCACAAAAAAAAACTAGTGATTGTTTTCAACAATTATGAAAATAATAATTTCAATATAAAGCTCCCTTTTGATTTTAAATGTTTATCAATAAAAATAAAAAAAGAAGTAAGTTGACTACCAAAAAAAAAAAGTATCAGTATATAAGCTGGAGTGCCGGATCAGTTTCATTTAAAAATGTTTATACATTTTCATAAAGCAAAGCAAGATTTCGAAAACAAATGTAGAAAGTGAAGAAAAAAGTCTATAGTTAGAAAAAGTTATGTACCACAAAAATTTCTAACGTTAACTTACTAACGTTGCATCAACTTTAAAAAATGTAAATTGAGTATAAGGAATATTTCTATTATAGTTGCTATTACTATAGAGTATGTATCTTCAGGAATTCAGTTTTACTTAAAAACAGAAAATCCTCACAAACTTTTAAGTAAACGCAGATAAAAATTAAAACGTTTTTATTTTCAAATAAAAAAAAATGAATATATCGCATCTATACACAGACGAATATTTACAACAACAACACCAACAACAAGAAGAACAAAAGACATCAATGACAAAAAAAATGTATTCAAAGATTGAAATAAACAAAATCTGTAATATAAACAAATTTCATATATGCAGACTTTAACGCGAGACAAATTTAAGTATGAGAAAATATAAAACAAGCGTAAGTATAAAAACATAATAAGATTAGGGAAGTCCAGATATATGATAGTATTTTATAGTACCAAATGTCGATACTGAAAACAATTTATTTCTATCTACATATAAATATTAGCGCAAATACACACACACACATAGCAGAATTCATATAAGAAATATCCAAGAAAATTTCAACAACACCCCACCTTTTGCAAATCATGACGAGCCTTAAATTCTCCCTCAGATATACATACACAAATTCCCATGATCATACATACATACATATACAATATATAAGATTAATCTCAACAACACAACACTCTCACCTACCTAAAATTACAGATAGTCTTAAACTTCTACAGACGTCTATACACATAGATTCTCACGGCTACATATTACAAGAACACCTCGCCCCTAATAAATCACAATCATCTTAAATTCTTACAAAAATACATACATACACATAACCAATTTACCTCAACAACATCCTCATCTACCTCAAATCACGATCAGCCTTAAACTACTATAGACAGACACATCCACAAATCCCCATGGGTACATACTACGTCAACAACCCTGCCCACCCAAATCATGGTCAGTCTTAAACTCCTACAGACATACAAACACACAGATTCCCCCGGTTACATATTACTAGAACACCTCACCCCTCATAAATCACAATCAGCCCTAAGCTCCTACAGAAATACACACATTGAAATTCCTACAAACATACACACACACACACACACACATACACACACACACACACACACACACACGCGCACACCTACACACGCAATCGATCTACCTCAACTACACCCCGCCCCTTCCAATCAAACCCTCCCCTAAATTCTCACAGACAGACAGATACATCCGCAAATTCCTATGGTTACATATTACGGCAACAACGCCGCCCACTCAAATCACGGTCAGCCTTAAATTCCCACAGTCTAGCAACACCTTCATTAGCATTAGAAAAAATAACTTTCACGTTTTCCCGTCGTCATTAGGAAAAATCATTTTCCCGTCGGCATTTGAAAAAATTATATTAATTTTTTGCCGTCGGCATTTGAAAAAAAAAATAATCATGTATTGCAGTAGGCATTAGGAAAAATTATCATGTATTGCAGTAGGCATTAGGAAAAATTATCATGTTTTGCCTTCGGAATTACGAAAAATCATTAGATGATTTTCCGTCAGCATTAGGAAAAACCATTTTCATGATTTTCCCCGTCGTCACATACACACATAAAAACCGCCAAACTATGAACCGCCTTAATACGTTCACACAAAATATTCCACACACAAACTTCCCACGGTCAGGCAGGCAGACAGACAGACCGACAGACAGACATACACTTAATGTAAACAAAAACTCCTAATGTAAACAAAAAACTCCTTATGTAAACAAAAAAACACAAATTTCCAAGAATTTAACAATTTTCAAATTTTAATTACCCAAATTTAACAATTTCAGCAACAATTTATCAATTTTAATTGGGGCAGGAACCCCAGTTCCCTACTACTATTATATATCGAATGTTTTGATAAATGTGTGTTCTGTATAATGAACGGCAAAAAAATATTAAACAAAATCTACAGCTGCAATGGAAATGCAAAAAAAAATGTGATACCATTAGTTTGTACTTGATAGCTTACTTGAAAAAAATTGCCCTAATTATTTTAATTGTATTGTATCTTGTCTACAATAATAATAGTTAAAACAACACCTGAAAAAAACTTTGCGATATAACGAATTTTTCGGTATAACGAATAGGCCTGACATTATAACGTTCGTTATATCGGGATTTGCCTGTACTTAGCACGCATGCAATACTTTAAACTATCACCTAAAAAAGTGGGCGTGATCACTCCAATAAAATGTTAGCCTTGTGTTTAATCTACTTCGGTCTAGAATATTTTAGAAGAAAATTAGCATGAATTATAAGCGCTGTTCACAACAAAATTGTGAGTTTAAAATAGTGAGAGCGGTAATGCTCATAAAATTTAAAGATATAATTCGCGCTAGAGAGCTGAAATTGTATACATAAATAAATCTTGATCAGAGATCACTAAGTAAAATCTAAAAAAATCAGAAGTTGCAATCCGGGGGAGGGAACAAGCATTTTTTATTGAAACTTTTCATATACATTGCACTTATCCAGAGTAAAAATTTTCTGTTTTGAAAAGTAGGCGTGACTACACACATAAATCTTAGCCTTTTCTTTTATGTACTTCGGCTTAGCAGTTTTTAGTCTATTACTCTCATTAGCTATTTCCTACGAAACTTTACATGAACCATAAGCACTAGCAGATATAAAAGTCAGCGGGGCCAGGCCCATAAAAATTTTACGTAATATTATACTATAGAGAGCTGACATTTTGTAGACAAATAGTCTTAATTGATTTACTCATTCGGAAAATTCAAAAAATTAAAGCACCCTTTTGGAAATTTGCATGGCAATATTTTTACCTTTCTAAAAAAGTAGAGAATAATGTATATTTGTTCATTTCTTTACATCGGTAAAAATGTTGTCAAGTTAGCAGATTATCTAAAAATTATATGACACTCTTACGATTACAAATGTATATAATGCAAAGTATATGTCACTGAAAGGTGTTGTGCCAAACAAGAACTTGGTCAAAATTTATATCTCACTGCTTTTGATGGCCGAAATTTTTGATAGGAACTTGGCCTTTTTTATACCCTTCACCAAAAATGGCAAAGGGTATATATAGGTTTGTCCAGATTTTTGTAATTTCTACAATACTCATTTGCGGCCACATAAAGTTAATTATTCTGGATCCTTATGAAGAGGAGATAAAAAAAAAGACATGTCAGTCTGTCCGTCTGTCCGTCTGCATGTACGGATATCTTGAAAGAGATTTTCTGACGCTCCCAAAAAAGTTAGAGAGCTCGGAGTTGGACTGAAACAACCGCAGTTGTCTTGGCTTGATTGGTATTGAAAATCAGCAAAAATAAAGAATCGGTTCTTGCATTTTCTATATATATAGTTTTATCACCCATTTTTAAAAAATACAAAAAAAAAATTACCGTGCATAGAACCAATAACATTCAAAATTCTTATTAACATCACTAGGTACTTAGCTACTGAGGCTTGCTTACTTTTGGCTTATGTTCACCGTATTTAAACATTTTCTTTTAAAACAGTATTTCCTATAAAACCCCTTTTTGTCACCACTACATGCAGATTATCTTGTGATTTGCGTGGAACATTCTTATTCGTGTGCATGTATGTATAGAAATGTGTTTGCACAGAATGAGTAGTGTTAAGAAAAAACTATAGGTATAAACATTCGCACATACATACTTACTTGTGTGTAAATATAGGCTTCCATAAGATTGTATGTATGCTGCGTTGAAATAACTACAACAACAACAATATGCTACCAACTGAATTGAAAGAAGAATATTCAGTTTTTTGTTGTTGTTTTTGTCTACTAAAACAGCAACAATGTGCCAGCAAACGTATTGAAGGAAGAATATTAAGTTGGTTGTTCCAAGAACTCAGAATTATTTTGTACCCTCTAGTCAACCTAGAACCATATGTCTCTAATTTAATACTCTTTCTCCAGCGACAATTGCACTAGTTAAAATGTCGACAACTTTCCTTTTATGCGCGAGTAGAGATACGTTAGAGACGACAGTTCTAGTGTTTGTTTTTCTTTGTTATTATGTTGTACAATAATATTAAATAAATATATGTAGACGAGGGTCACTAAAATCTACGAGTGAATCTTTGGTTCAAATATCTCCATATGGTCGTAAAAGAACTACCTTCTCAATAGTCCTAAAGTCTACTGATAGATTTTGAATGACAACCCTATGTTATTTGTCAATAGGCATTTGCATTGGCTGGGGTACACCTAGTCAATAGCACTATTGACAATGTGACTAGAAAATTACTATAAGTTTTCTATTGACAACGAGAGAGGATATATCGATATTGTAGACTAGAGCCCCTAAAATTTACTAGTGAATCTTTGGTGCCAATGTCTCCACGTGGTCCTGAAAGAACTACTAAGTCAGTAGTGCTATAGTCTAGTGGTGGATTTTCAATGACAAGCTAATGTTAAATGTCAATAGACGATTACATTGGCTGGGGTACACCTGGTCAGTAGTGCTACTGACAACGTCACTAGTAAATCATCACAATTTCACTATTCGCAGTTTCTGCAGGGTATAGCTACATACATATTCGTACACACGACATACATATGTATGTATGTATGTACAAATAAAGTATTTTATTAATGAACGCACGTGTTCATGATATATAAATATGTAAAAGTATACATACATATCTATGCATATATGTAGCTAGATTCAATATGCATAAGAAAATAGATCTAAATTCGTTAGCTAAGCTATGTAGATATTGTAAATACATATGTACATATGTACTATGTAAGTAAATAAGCGCTTTTAAAGAGCATGGATTTGGTATATATATGTATTTATACCGGAACGGATTGTTTAATTTGATTTCTTTATATTGTTTTCTCAGTACATTTTGTAAAAATGTGAAATAAGTAAGCAAGAAGACATGGCTTGTTGATAAGCACTCGGCATGTCAAAGTTTGCCGTCTAAGTTCGAGCGACGTCACTATAAATTTTTTTTCTCAATATATAAATTCATGTTCTTGAAAAAGAAATTAATCAAGGCATAAAAATAAAAATTATTACTGAATTTTTAAAGAAAAATAGCAACTATGTACATACAAGGAAACACCAAAAAACGTACATACACATAACTAATCATCAATCAAATCTTACCATTTTGATTGTTCTGAACTACATTTTTCTAATTAATAATTTTAAAATTTTTATTTTTATTTTTAAGTAACTGTAAACAATAATTTACAATTAACTTTGATGGTATTGTTTCTTAAATATTAAATATTATCATATGTAATTTGGTTTACAGAACGATACGAACTTTAGCCTAATCAAATAATCAATATAGAAATAACACTGTGTGACAAAAATTTTTTAAATCGAAATATGTGCCTAGGACGTGTTACTGTTTTTCTGTTATACAGAAAAAACTAAATTTCGTTTTCAGTAACCAAATTCATTGAATCAGTAAATATTTTGTATGAATGCGGACCTACAAAGAAATTTGTAGACTCTGATAACAATTTTGATCATTTTGAAGATCATAAAATTTAACTGATATTTTTCAAGAGTCAGTTTTCAAAATATGGCACCGAGTTGGCACTGCCAGCTGATACTATCTGCCACCACAGCTGATACTATCGGTTTACGTACAGAATTTTAAGCTTCAGAGGCCCATTCAATATCAATAATAAATATGCTGGTGTTGTGTGTTTGACGATACAAAATATTAAATTTGTTCTCTACTGTAAATTCATTCATACATATTTTACATCTAAAATAAATTCGTGTTTTTCGTGTAAATTTTGCTCAACACGAAACTAACCGAACACGCACGAAATTAGATTTTTTGTCACGAACACTTTGTGTTGAGTTCGTCGTTTTCGTGTCACGGAACAAAAAAACACGACACGCGCACATCTCTAATTAGCGTACAAGTTGTACGTGCATACAATTGAAGTAGCAAACAGCGTTGCCGTTTTGGTTACTTGTAACCAAAATTGGTTACTTTTTTTCCAATATGTACTTGTGTACTTTTTTTCCATTTTGGCTACTTTTTTTCAACACAAAAATAACAATTTTTTGTACATATACATATGCACATATGTGGTATGTTAAATTTGCACATAACTAATTATCTTGATAAAAGATCACAATTTAAGCGTTTTTAATGCGTTGTAAATACAACACTGGTTAATCAACATAGCGTTTAAAATAAATACATGTCTGTCTCTGAACATAACAAGCCTGGTTTCAAAAATCGGATGCATCCATGGTTGCAAAATCTTTAAAGGTCAAACACTATCAGCCCAATGATGAATATTCCCGGGAAGTTTTCTCCCTTCCTTACCATTTGTTCCCGGGGAATAATCCTCCTATTCAAAACAGCCGGGGAATAAGAAAATACGGGAGAGAGTAAAATATTCATCAGCTGTTTAATGTTTACATATTTTTTGCACTAACGCAAGAGTTCAACAATAGAAGTTTAATAAAAATGTTATGTTTTCATTGCCATTCATACACATTCAAGATTGTGTGTTAATATAAATATTTGTTTATGCTTAAATAAAAATTATATAAACCACTAACACTAACCATTCACAGGCATGCGTAATAACATTGTGCTGAGAAAGTGGAGTGACAACTGAGCCAGGTGCAGATGCAAATTGATTAAATTCCGAAGGACTGTGTGTACAAAGGAAATTGTAAATTTTATAAAGTTTTTCTTATCCTATTCATAATTGGGCTGTATGTAAAAAGTTAAAAGAAATTTTTTTTTATATTTAAAGGCTCAGTAAGCCGACTGTAATGTAACGTAACTGTAACGTAGAAAACAGCTGATTGATATTTTTATATGAAAAGTAGGTTACCTTCCATTATATCTCTATAACCTTTTTCATTACTTTTCACATAACAAAATCGATCAGCTGTTTCTTACTGTTGCAATTACGTTACATTACAGTCGGCTAATTGAGCCTCAAGTTTGAGAGTCTAACAAGCAGGGAACGAAACCGATCGGCTGTGAGTCGGATAACAGCCGCTCCTGGCAGATTTTCTAAATTAGAAGTAAGTGCTGATATGGACATAGTTGACTTTTGGGACGCAGTTTCAAAACATACAAATGGATTGGGTGTTTTTTTTAGAGGTATAGAACTTCGAATTGAAATAAAACACAAGCAAATCGTTTTAATGTCCATCAATTTGGCTTTATTGGAAGGATAATTTTATGCCATTAATGTTTAAATATAATTTCGGGCATGTGGCCGCCGCGGCTGGCTCGAATAAAGCCAATTCTACAGGTCCAATTTTCAGCCACTTTTTCGAGCATATGGGGCCGTATGTTGGCAATAACGCCACGAATGTTGGCTTCCAAGTCCCCTAACGTTTCTGGTTTGTTGGCGTAGACGAGCGACTTCACATATCCCCAAAGAAAATAATCCAATGGTGTCAAATCACACGATCTTGGTGGCCAATTGACAGGTCCATTCCGCGAAATTATGCGCTCATCGAATGTTTCCTTCAATAAATCGATTGTGACGTGCGCTGTGTGGCATGTAGCGCCGTCTTGTTGGAACCACAACTCATCCACATTCATGCCATCCAATTCGGGAACAAAATAGTCGGTTATCATGGCTCTATACCGGTCTCCATTAACGGTAACTGACTCTCCAGCATTATTTCGGAAGAAGTATGGCCCAATGACTCCACCAGCCCATAGAGCACACCAAACAGTCAGTTTTTGTGGATGTAATGGCGTCTCAAGGGTCTCATGTGGATTCTCTTCACTCCAAATGCGGCAATTTTGCTTGTTGACGTAGCCATTCAACCAAAAATGAGCCTCATCACTGAACAAAATTTTGCGATGAAAATCAGCATCGAGATCAATCTCATTTTCGGCCCATACACCAAAATCACAACGCATTGCATGGTCTCGCGGCTTTAATTCTTGCACAAGCTGGATCTTGTAAGATCGCAAGCCAAGATCTTTGCGCAAAATCTTCCATAAAGTTGATGGACAAAGCTCCAATTGCTGTGCACGGTGGCGAATCGATTCATTCGGGTCCTCTTCAACACTTTGCTCTACAGCGGCAATTGTTTCTTCGGTGCGCACTGTTCGACGTCTCTGCGGATGCGTATTATCACATAGAGTAAACGTAGTGCGAAAACGATCCATGGTTAACCGAATTAATTGCTCTGATGGACGATTATGTCGACCATAAAATGGACGGAGCTTGCGGTAAACTTCGCGAACTGAACCATTATTTACGAAATAAATTTGCACGATTTGCAAGCGTTGTTCTTTTGTCAACCTGTTCATGATGAAATGGCAAACCAAACTAAATATTAATCACTTGACAGCTGACAAAATGGCCGCCAGTTAAAAAAGTGATGCCAACTTAAAGTTCTATACCTCAATAAAAAACACCCATTACAAATAAAACAGTATTATAAATATATAAAAATTTTGTTTACTTTTTTATGCATTTGGTTACTTTTTTTTTGGGTTTTGGTTACAAAATTTTTTTGGTCGTGGCACCGCTGTTAGCAAACTGTTACAAACGCTTGTTGTTGTTGTGTTTAGAATTTATAGATTTTTTCAAGAAATGTTGATACATATATACATATCTGTATGTATATAAATATGTATAAGTAAATATAAATTTGTTTGCTAATGTATGTTAAAAAAATAAGCAAATCCTTGCTAAAGATCATGGATTTCTTATGAATATTTTAAAGTGGACAGGCAAGATAGTTTGTTTGAGGGTGTTTGTTTGAGTGTTTGTTGTTGTTGCGAGTATTTTCTTCCATTCATGTGGTTTTTGTTTTTTTCCAATAACTAAGTAAAAAGCACTTTTGCTTAATTAAGCTGATGTGGATTGCAGATGGGCAATCGGCAGGGATTGATCCCTTGGCTGAACGTACACACATACATATGTATGTATGTATGAAGGAACTGGGTAATATATTGAAATCCAGCGAAAAAGGCATGCAAAAACGGAATTAAAACATTATCATAACTGCATTATTTTTTCATAAAACGAGTTATATCTCCTAAAAGCAGTAACGATGCAGTAGTTCAGTGGTAGAGAGTACGCATGTACATACAATCGGAAAAGCATGGTTCGTATCCTAACAGAGACAGTATATTTTTTGTATTTACGGAAAAACGTCATCGAATCTGCGGACTTGCATGGGTTCTAAGCACTCATTTCAATAATTAGGAGTTTTGTTAAATGTGAACCCATGCTCATCAATGACACGCCTGCGTTAAAATCTTATGTTCTGCACCTAATTTGAACCAATTCATTTTCAGAAGAACCCATGAACTAACTATTTCTTTTGCATGTCTTTTTTGCTGGGTCCGAAAATAACTTAATTATTCGGCTAAATAAACTTATCTACGGAAAAGCGTTGGTTAAAAAAAAAAAATTGGTAACTTTTACATCTAAAGCCATTTTGTGTTCCTGCATTTTATTGGTGCTTGTGCCAACTCATTGGTAGATCTGCAACCGTAATGTTTAAAAAGTTTTTCTTAGATCATACCTATCAGGTATTATAAGAACTTTCAACGGCACATAGTAGGCTAGTATGTTATTTGCAACTTGACAAGCTACATAAGTACATATCGCTCATTTTCTAAAACAACGTCATATATTAAAAATGGGATTTTTGAGTTAATGATGCAAAATTAATTCTCATCAGGGCGACCGATGACATTTTTCAAAAAGTGGCACCAAATAGGGGATTAATAAAAAAAAAGGGGCAAAATTAAAAAAAAAAACGAGAAAACTGCACTAAACTTTTTATTTTTAATGTATTTTCATATAACTCACCCTAAATAAAGGGGGTCAAAAAGTGGCAAGGCAGTCGAAAAAGGGGAAACGCAGTTAAAAAAGTGGCAAATTGCCACTTTAGTCGGTCAAACGGTCACGCTGATCCTCATATTGATATTAGTATTGTGTAAAAATTTCATACAAATATCTTGTATGCTTAACTATCGAGAGAAAAATAAAATTATCGTTTTCCATTAAGTTGTGTGTAAATTGAAAACTTTAAAGTTTAAAATAAACTTGTTTTTTTAATAAACGAGCGATATGTATAACATTATATCTGTGGCAATGAGCAAAAAGTGCTTAAAGTTTAAATTAGACGTGACATAGCCATAATGCCATAACCATAACTAAACCAAAATTCAATTGGTTTCAATAGTGAGAGTTATGGCGTTATGGCGAGTAACCTATAATCAACTACAGTGTTGCCCATTAGTTTGGTTCGAACGGCTGTTCTCTATGGCTATGATTATGTCACGTCTGATTGGGCCTTAAGTCGTATTTTACTGTTTTTCAAGAGAGCACTTTTAAGCGTTCAAGTCGATTTTCAGATTTTTTTCTTTTACAGTTAAATTGGGAAATTCTTTGTTCAACTTTATTTTTCTAAGCAACCGTCGTTCTACACACTATAAGTAATATGTACATTTAAGTTGAAATACACCAAAGTATAATCTGAATTAAGCTATTATTCCAAATTAGATTAGAAGTCTAAAAAAGATAAATCGCGCTATAACTTGCTGAAAAATTACACAAATTTATTGAGATTTTGACCAGGGATACTTTCGAATATTCAGATTACGGAAGTACCATTAACTCAAAATCAGCTTATCTCGACTTAAGCACTTTTTCCTTTTTGCCGCAGATATATAGGGTGTTTTTTTAAGAGGTATAGAACTTTGAATTGAAATAAAAGACAAGAAAATCGTTTTAATGTCCATCAATTTGGCTTTATTGGAAGGATAATTTTATGCCATTAATGTTTAAACATGATTTCGGGCATGTGGCCGCCGCGGCTGGCTCGAATAAAGCCAATTCTACAGGTCCAATTTTCAATCACTTTTTCGAGCATATGGGGCCGTATGTTGGCAATAACGCCACGAATGTTGGCTTCCAAGTCCCCTAACGTTTCTGGTTTGTTGGCGTAGACGAGCGACTTCACATATCCCCAAAGAAAATAATCCAATGGTGTCAAATCACACGATCTTGGTGGCCAATTGACAGGTCCATTCCGCGAAATTATGCGCTCATCGAATGTTTCCTTCAATAAATCGATTGTGACGTGCGCTGTGTGGCATGTAGCGCCGTCTTGTTGGAACCACAACTCATCCACATTCATGCCATCCAATTCGGGAACAAAATAGTCGGTTAGTCGGCTCCAATTGCTGTGCACGGTGGCGAATCGATTCATTCGGGTCCTCTTCAACACTTTGTTCGACAGCGGCAATTGTTTCTTCGGTGCGCACTGTTCGACGTCTCTGCGGATGCGTATTATCACATAGAGTAAACGTAGTGCGAAAACGATCCATGGTTAACCGAATTAATTGCTCTGATGGACGATTATGTCGACCATAAAATGGACGGAGCTTGCGGTAAACTTCGCGAACTGAACCATTATTTTTTTGTCAACCTGTTTATGATGAAATGGCAAACCAAACTAAATATTAATCACTTGACAGCTGACAAAATGACCGCCAGTTAAAAAAGTGATGCCAACTTAAAGTTCTATACCTCAATAAAAAACACCATTTGTATTATCCTTACTACAAATGCCAACTATGTATGTATGTACTTTAGAGCGACTCACCTTGTACGAATATGAAAAATGCGACCTTGTTACCCCTCTCAAAATTAGATTGGTCTTTTTAATGAGGTAAAAAAGGTATATTTTTGAGACAACATATTAAAAACCATACATACCAATAGCAATGTGTCATTCCATAAAAACTAAAAATTTTTAAGCATTTTCATTTCATATTATTTATATTAAAAAAATTCCATTATGTTTTTAAGTCATTGTGCACTTATTTCTGTTAATCGTTTCCGCAACAGTTCAAATATGAGTAGTACAAACAATAGAATTTATTTAAATATATGTATCACCTTCCATGAATTCTTAAAAATCGTAGTTTTTATGGAATTATACATTGCTGATGGCATAAATGGTAAGGTTTAACGGAACGTTGAAAGTGGTTTGAATAAACCTTTCAGATGATATGCTTTTTTAATATGTTGTGTCGGAACAAAATATAAAAATATGCAAAAAAAACTTCAAAAATATACCTTATTTACACAAGGTCCAGCTCACGAGCGGGCATCGCTAGACCCCTCTAATATTTTTGGAGTCCTCATTAAAAAGACCGATCTTTGATTTGAGAGGGGTAACAAAAACTTTTTTTCAAGTGAGTCGCTCTAATGTACATATTTTAAAATCTTTATCAGGGGAGTAAATGAAATAAATCCTCACAAAAACATCAATGTGAAAAAAGGCCAAGTTCCTATCAAAAATTTCGGACATCAAAAGCAGTGAGATATAAATTTTGGCCAAGTTCTTGTTTGGCACAACACCTATCAATAACATATGCTATGCATTATATACATTTGTAATCGTAAGGGTGCCATATAATTCCTTGATAATCTGCTAACTTGACAACATTTTTACCGATACAAAGAAATGAACAGATATACATTATTCTCTCCTTTTTAGAAAGGTAAAAATATTGCCAAGTTTGAGCCAGACATGTATTTATTGATTTAAACAGTTTCCAATCATGTTGGATTCTATAAAATTGTGTATTGGGTATGTATGAAGCCGTTTAACTTAATAAATACATGTCTGAATCAAACTGTTTTTCATTAGTAATTAGTGGTTACGTTTTTTTACGCTTGTGTGGCACATAGCACACAGATGGAAACCCGGCCTAAGTAACATTAAAAAAATTGTTGTTAATTATTATTAAATGGTGTTGAAAATGTTTGTTTTCTTTTTTAATAAAATCGACGAATCCTTTGAGGAAGTGAATAAAAAATTCACGAAATGTTGGGAAAATATGTAATAATAACTATGGGTTTTTATTAACATAAAGTACGATAGGCCTCATTACCTTATTGCAATAAAGATATCTTCTTCACAAACATGTTTGTTCATATGAAAATTAACACAACACAACCGTCAAACGAAATTCGTCGCGCATGGCGAACTCTGCAAAGATTTATTTCTATTTCTTTTTCAATTCAATGTATTTTTAATAAAAAATATTTTACTGAACAAGTAAAATAATAATTTGGGATTATTAGGGCAAATGTAACAAATGTTAAACTTATGGCATTTTCTTTTCTGAGGAATATGCTGCATTTATACTGCCTTTTATATTTCTTTGTGTTCTTTTCTGAAAAGTATGTGTTATTTTAAAAATGTAACGCGTTCTTTTCTCATGATGTTACCCTTAAAAAGAAGAAAAATGCTACATGTTCAACACTCATTTTCACTAAAGGGGCATGAATGCAGCATTATATTAACAGCTGGTTTTGTTATTGTTTATAGAAAAATAAATCATTTTCTAGTTCCTGTTTCGTGATAATTACAAAAAAAGTTTGTATGCATATAAAATGGAAACAAAACATATTGTAATGGAATATTTAAGTTTTATGCCGAAACTTTTTGGAAAATTATTCTTTTGTAAACGTAAAATATGCAAAAAATCTTAAAATATCTTAAAAATCAAGTTGCCAAATCACATTTAACATATATGATACACTTTTCTTTTAGAAAAGAAAACACCATTAAATTGCAACAATTCCCAAAAAAAAAACACCAATTATTAACTTGACTACACCCGGTCAAAAATAATTGTGTGGCAACACCATTCTTGAATAGCTGTTGTCAAGTAAGTTCGAGAACTCAAATATTTGTACAAATTTTTACTGTTTTTACTGGATTGGGTTCGCGTACACAAAATCCAGTAAATGAGAGCGAAAAATGACAGTTAATTTACTGAGTAAATGCAAATTTTTACTGGACAAATTTTTGCTAGTAAAATATAGTAAAATAAAACCATATATTTTTAAATATAAACAAATAAAAGCAAAGGGAAACAAAATTTTTTGGTTTTTGATGAAATTTTTAAAATAACAAAAAACAAATGTATTTATTAAGTTATAAACATTATAACATTTATTTGAGTGTAATGCTAGAAAAATACTGGGGTGTGTTATGTATTCCACGTGAAATTTAAACGTGCTAAATTTCCATAGAATTGTCGGAAATATGTATGTATGTATTGTATTTATAACAACAATGCTATGGCATTTCCGAACGATTTAATTTCACGTGGAATTCAGAACAGAACCGCTTCTTTTTAAACGTGAATAAAGTTAATAGATTATTATATTGAAATTTTTTTTATGCATATCGTCGGATGGTTCCTGGGTTGCCGTAAAGAACATTAAAAAAATTTAGTTATTGATAAATTATATATGATTAATTTGTACTTTTCTTAAGTTCTTTCAAGTTTTTGGTTGATTTGAATATATGAGAATATGTAAAGTTCTTTTCCCCTTTTATATTTCTCTTAATAAATGCACTTATTTGACCTGCTTGAAAGAAAGTGAACAATATTGTTGTCATGGTTGGTATATGTGGCAAAAAATTTTTGTTTTTTCTGTACATCCTAACAACTTTTCGCGTTTAGGGTAAGAAGCTTAGAAACTTTATAGGCCTGACCCGCGATGTCGACAAGAAAGTTTCTATTGCTTATTTGTATTTAAAACAAAAGCAAAATAAGGAGTCTACTCTGTAATTCGAAATGAAAGAAAATGCTATCGAAGCACTCAAATTCGAAATCATTTTCTTTCGTTTCGAATAACAGAGTAGACCCCAAGAAAGTTTATTTTTGTTTTCAATATAAGTAAGCTAAAGAAATTTTCTAATCGACATCGTGGGCCAGCCAATTTAGTTTAAATAAAAACATATGTATCTATTACTTTTATTATTTAACAAAATATTCTATCGAGTATTTCATATGTATAATTTTTAGCGCCAAAATTGGTAATCAACTGTTGTATATATTTTACTGGATTTTACAATTTTTCCGTTCGCGTACTTTTATGTGAGTAGTAGGGAACTGCCAATCCTGCCGCAATTAAAATTGTTAAATTGTTGCTGAAATTGTTAAATTGTGGGCCGAAATTGTTAAATTGTGGCTGAAATTGTTAAATTGTTGCTGAAATTTTAAAATTCTTGGAAATTTGTGTTTTCGGCGGCGCTTTGATGTTTTTTGTTTACATTAGGAGTTTTTTTGTTTATATTAGGAGTTTTTTGTTTACATTAACTTTGTGTGAACGGGTGATTTTTTTGAGTTACATTAATTGTGATAACGGGTGATTTTTTTTTGAGGTTTCATATGAGTGTATATGCCGACGGCAATACATGATTATTATTTTTTTTTTCAAATGCCGACGGCAAAACATGTTTATTAACTTTTCCTAATGCCGACGGCAAAACATGAATATAATTTTTTCAAATGCCGACGGGAAAATGATTTTTCCTAATGACGACGGGAAAACGTGAAAGTTATTTTTTCTAATGCTAATGTAGGTGTTGCTAGACTGTGGGAATTTAAGGCTGACCGTGATTTGAGTGGGTGGCGTTGTTGCCGTAATATGTAACCATAGGAATTTGCGGATGTGTCTGTCTGTCTGTGAGAATTTAGGTGAGGGTTTGATTGGAAGGGGCGGGGTGTAGTTGAGGTAGATCGATTGCGTGTGTATGTGTGTGTGTGTGTGTGTATGTGTGTGTGTGTGTGTATGTGTGTGTGTGTGTGTGTGTGTGTGTGTGTGTGTGTGTGTGTGTATGTTTGTAGGAATTTCAATGTGTGTATTTCTGTAGGAGCTTAGGGCTGATTGTGATTTATGAGGGGTGAGGTGTTCTAGTAATATGTAACCGGGGGAATCTGTGTGTTTGTATGTCTGTAGGAGTTTAAGGCTGACCATGATTTGGGTGGGCAGGGTTGTTGACGTAATATGTATCCATGGGGATTTGTGGATGTGTCTGTCTATAGTAGTTTAAGGCTGATCGTGATTTGAGGTAGGTGAGGATGTTGTTGAGGTAATTTGGTTATTTGTATGTATGTATGTATATATTTTTGTAAGAATTTAAGATGATTGTGATTGTTGTAATCTATTTATTTATTTTCTATTTATTATTAAGTCTGTTTATTTATTTTCTATTTATTATTAAGTCTGGAGGGATCCGTGGATATCGCAGACTGTTTATTTAATTAATTATAATTTTACACCAGGCCCTTAGACTAAAAATTACCAGCTATTTATACTAATTTTTATACTTAATGTTGTTGCTACTGCGGCTGTTGTTACTGTTGCTGTTGTTGTTGCTGCTATTGCGCGGTCAGCACTTGTTATTTATATTTTATTATTATTATTTTCATTGGTTTGCACCGTCGGCACTTAGTAGTTCTTGCTGATTGACTGTTGTTTTATATTTTGCTGTTGTTTTTGTTGTTATTGTCTTTAATGACTCACAACATCCCTCCCCCCTTGCGAAGGAGAAGCATCCCAATTTTGGATGCTTTGAACTGATTGCGTGGGGTAAATGGGGAAACTGTTATCTTACCGCGGTTTTGAACTGTCTATGAACCTTAAAAACTTCTCCAATTTCTGCGGCTCTATGTAGACATCATCATCGGTCCGAACAAACCATTCAAATTTATCAATATAGTTTTCATACATGTATTAAAGCATCATAAATGATTTCTTTTGTGGCGGATAACGATCGTCAACATTTTTCAAATCAATAACGGGTAGCTCGTCCGAATAAGAATCTTCTGAGCTGAAGAAGGCCATACGACCCGGCACCTCCTTGCCCCACGTGTCATTAACGGCTCTCGCTCATCCTTCTATGAAATTCAACAGTAACAACAGTTTAAAAAAAATCGTTTAGTTTGTGGAAAATTTTTTTTATGTTAAAAGAAAGAAAATAATTATTATTAACACAATAAAAAGAACACAAATCATTGAAAGAAAATATCACAAAATAATTTAAAAAAAATAAGTGTAGGGCTTCTTAAAAACATTTAGTTGTTTTTTTTTTACATTTTAATTATCTTTTTTTTTTTTTTTTTTTTTTTTTTTAATTACCACAAGCTTATATTTATGTATTTTAGGCGTTAAAAAATCTTGCAACTAATTTATTTTATATATGAATTGAAATAAATCAAAAAATATGTACACATAGATCACACGCACTGAATGGTCTCATTACACATTACATATATTTTAAAATTTTAATTTTTATGAATGTACATATTCATATGCTTATATTATTACATCCTAGTTTTACAAATATAATGTTCTTAATGTTTTCTTATATATTTAAATTTTTAAAATTTTAAAATTTAAATTTCCTTTTTTCTTGACCTACCTTACTTACTAATATACGTATGTAAAGGGTGTTTTTTATTGAGGTATAGAACTTTAAGTTTGCATCACTTTTTTAACTGGCGGCCATTTTGTCAGCTGTCAAGTGATTAATATTTAGTTTGGTTTGCCATTTCATCATGAACAGCTTGACAAAAGAACAACGCTTGCAAATCGTGCAAATTTATTTCGAAAATAATGGTTCAGTTCGCGAAGTTTACCGCAAGCTCCGTCCATTTTATGGTCGACATAATCGTCCATCAGAGCAATTAATTCGGTTAACCATGGATCGTTTTCGCACTACGTTTACTCTATGTGATAATACGCATCCGCAGAGACGTCGAACAGTGCGCACCGAAGAAACAATTGCCGCTGTAGAGCAAAGTGTTGAAGAGGACCCGAATGAATCGATTCGCCACTGTGCACAGCAATTGGAGCCGACTAACCGACTATTTTGTTCCCGAATTGGATGGCATGAATGTGGATGAGTTGTGGTTCCAACAAGACGGCGCTACATGCCACACAGCGCACGTCACAATCGATTTATTGAAGGAAACATTCGATGAGCGCATACTTTCGCGGAATGGACCTGTCAATTGGCCACCAAGATCGTGTGATTTGACACCATTGGATTATTTTCTTTTGGGATATGTGAAGTCGCTCGTCTACGCCAACAAACCAGAAACGTTAGGGGACTTGGAAGCCAACATTCGTGGCGTTATTGCCAACATACGGCCCCATATGCTCGAAAAAGTGGTTGAAAATTGGACCTGTAGAATTGGCTTTATTCGAGCCAGCCGCGGCTGCCACATGCCCGAAATCATATTCAAACATTAATGGCATAAAATTATCCTTCCAATAAAGCCAAATTGATGGACATTAAAACGATTTTCTTGTGTTTTATTTCAATTCGAAGTTCTATACCTCTTAAAAAAACACCCTATATATATAATATTTGGTTAGTTTGTTTATATATTTGATTTAAACTTGACCTAGTTAACAATATTCTTTTTTTTTTTAAATTTCTTGCGGCCTTAAAAATGGCTGTTTACCTAACATGCATAATCAACGTTTTGCTAGTTGTTTATACATGTGTTGGTGAATGGCAAGAACTTCTCTTTTTTTCAGTTGACCATTTTTTGTATGCATGAAATTTTAGCAATAATGTAGATCTGTTATATGTATTTATGTATGTATATGTGTATGTAGGCATTGTTATATGTACATATGTATGCATGGATGTATGTTATTAGTATTGTTATTTTTATACGTAAGTATGTATATTTCCTTTTTATTGTTAGCTTTGTTTGTGTTTTGTGCTTTGTTTTTTTTCTTATATTTTTTTTTTTTTTATTTTATTTTTTTTAACTAATGGTGTGCTAATTCTTAATAGATGCGTAGGAGTGTATATCTACCATCTGTACCAAGCATGTGCAAACAACAGTGTTGTTTGCAAATGCTTCTATTTTCTGTTTCATTTTATTTAAATTTATTTTACCGGTAATTGAAGGGCAATTTGTTGTTATTAGTGTTATTATACCGTTGTGTTGCTGACTTCGACCTCCTAATGGCTCCTTTGGTTATTTTATTTTCTGTTATCTTAACCCTTACATTTCCCTGTCTTTTGCACAGGACCACCACCGTAACTCCAAGGATTGCTACTATTAGTAGTGTTATAGTACTTATAGTTGTTACCATGACCTTGTGGAAATGCAGCTCGCTTATTCGCTTGATATTTCTCTCCTGGTTGAGAACTATATCTGCGAATATTAGCGGTTTCTCTGTGCTGAGATTTTCTGTCCCTTGGGGTATTGCGTAGCTTTGCTCGTACTTCAGTAGTCTATTTTTGAGTGTCCTGTTACCAATTTGTATAGTACAATTATTAAATTGAATGTGGTAGTGTCCCTGGAGACTGATCACTCGGTCGGCGCAAGTACTCTTCAAGCGCGTATGGTTTGTGTTTATCAATATTAGTCTACCGTTATCTAGTTGAATGATTTCGCTGTCTGTCTTTCGCATCATCTTGCATGGTTGTTTAAAAATGCAGTTTCGGGATTCCGTCAGCTCGAACAGTGCTTTGCCCTCCACAAATGTGAGTTTTATCTTTCCACTCCTCAGGACCACTTCCAGAGGTTCATCTATTTGCAGCTTCTCTTGATTTGGTATTGCTGCTACAATGGATTTCTGCAACGAGACTTTGGCCGCGGGCACTTTTATAAGCAGACTAACCATTCGCGTCTGGCTTGTTATCATGCCGATTTTAACACCTCTCAGTTTCTCGATGTCTATTTGAAAGGTGTCAATCTCAGTCTTGGTTAACAGGGACGGTGGGAAAATTCCGGTCTTGGCGAATGCTATGGCTTGCTGCAAGCTTTCCAATTTCCCTTTAAAAATCGAGATTTTCAGTAGTTGTAATATGGCCAGATTTTCCTTCACCAATCGTTCGTCCAGCTTGCTTGCTGCATTGAGTTTGTTCTCGATGTCGCGTCTATCTGATAGTATAGCGGTTTTTAGTGTCTGCAGGGACTTATTGAAATTGTCATTAATGACTATCTGTTGGTTTAGTCCCTCTATCAGCTGGTGATTATTTTCATCTAATACCCTCTGGTGTTCCTCTATATTTTGTCTGTCTTCTTCATCCATGGTGCCAAAAATGAATCTCAGATAGGCACCTCCTGCGTTCACCAGACCTCTGATTCTTCTATGGGGGAGAAGTGTGTGCATGATGTCCTCTATCTCGTCTAGCTGGGTTTTCGCGATGACTCGGTGGGGTGTCTCGCCAATAGCATCTAAATTATTATGGAATTGTTCCAGTACCCGCTCGATGTCGTCCAGATTGATTACGTGTATTATGTAGTCGTACCTTTCCACGATCTGGGTGCTGCCTACGTGAATTTCAGTGTAACCATTATAAGATTCCAGTCTCTCGATGAACAATTCTGCGGTGGCTTCTCGTGTGAGGACCAATACCATCAACCCTACAAGTGGAAACTATGTGTTGACGTTTTGTTAGTTTGGTACCGGAGTTATGTTATTTAAACCTATGATTAACTTCAGCCCTCTGTTTTTTTTTTTTTTTTATTATTTTTATTTTGTTTTATTATTCCTGCACACTATTTTCCATGTCCGACAAATTTATCCTATAATTTATAGTTGGCGTCTGTTGAGTTTGGGGTGAGTTCCTTGTGTTTTCTTGTTGTCGGACATTTTATGTATTCCGTATTTTAGTGGCAATTCTTATTTCGTCCGCGCCGTCTGTAAATCATCTCTCTACAAATGGTTTGACTAAATTCCGATGGAGCGTCTTTAATCCTCTTTTTGCTAATATCTGGACATTTACTGGTGAGGGAAGATTTTTTATTTCGTAGGGCCCCTCCCAAAGGGGTGAAAATTTGTTTTTTCGCATCTGCGCTTTTATCAGTACTTTATCGCCTACCTTCAGGGTGCTAGGCCTTGCCGTTCTATCATACTGCTCTTTTGAGCGGAGCTTGGCCTTTTCTTGCTGCTTTTGTGCCATTTCATAGGCCTTTTGTATTTGGTGCTTCAGTACCTTAGAGTAGTCGTATGGGTTGTACATTGGGGTGCTTACTTTGAGGTTTGACGGTAATGGTGAGTCAAACCCATAAAGCACTTTGAACGGGGTCTGGCCGGTAGATACGTGATCTGAGTGGTTATGCACATGCATTGCCGGAGCCAACCACTGATCCCAGTTGGACCCGTCCTCCTTCACAAAGCTTCTCAGGTACTCAGCCAATGGTCGGTGACTCCTTTCGAGAGACCCGTTGGCTTGCGGATGGTAGGGAGTGATATGTTGCTTTTTTATTCTCAAAAGTTTACACACACCCCCGAACAACTTGGAAGTAAAGTTTGTACCATTATCCGTTATGAGCTTTGTTGGTATACCATACTTTGTTATGATTTCGTTGTAGAAAATTCTTGCCACTGTTTCTGCTTCTGCATCCGGCATGGGCGCGCAAATAAAAAATTTTGACAAATCATCCTGAAACGTCAGGATGTATTTGTTACCCATTGTAGTTACTGGCAGGGGGCCTACCATGTCCATATAAACCTTTTCGAAAGGTCTTGTTGGTGTATCGGTTAAGACCATGGGCTCCTTAATGAGTGGCCCGCTTTTATTCTTTTGGCATTTAGGACAGTTTTTTATATATTCTTTGATATTTCTCACCATGCCCTTCCATTTATATTGCTTCCTTATCCTTCTGTAGGTTTTCCAACTGCCTTGATGACCCCCTAGGGGCGAGTCATGGAAGCTTCTTAGGACTTCTTGGATATCCTTTTTCTGTGTTAGGAACGTTGTTGTGGCGGGGTTCTCGCCATCCGTATACTCATCTTCCTTTTCTGGGTCTTTCAGGGTTTTAGTCTGTTCACTTGATTCTTTGTTTTTCGCCTGAGCTCTGGTTATCACTCCAATATTTTGATATTTTGTTGGCAGCCTGCTTAATGCGTCTGCGTTCAAATTAGTCTTCCCAGGTTTGTAGGCAATTTCGAACTCGTATTCTGACAGCTTGTGCCTAAACCGTGCAAGTCTTGAAGTTTGGTCTTTGAGGTTGGCTATTCCCCTCAGGGGCTGATGGTCTGTAAATACGGTGAAGTGTCGGCCCAGAAGATATGGGCGGAAAGTATGTGTGGCCCATACTATGCCGAGCATTTCTTTTTCTATTGTTGAATATCTTTTTTCGGTGTCACTGAGGGTTCTGCTGGCAAATGCAATTGGATGATCCTTTCCGTCCTTTATTTGCGACAAGACTGCTCCTAATGCTTCGTTACTTGCATCTGTTGTTACTCTAAATGGTTGGGTAAAATCTGGATAAATCAGGATTGGAGGATTCGCAATGCTTTCTTTGACCTTGTCTAAGGCCTCTTGACATTCTAAAGTCCACATGAACTTAGTATCCCTTTTTAGCAATTTCGTTATTGGAGCGGCCAGTTTTGCCATGCCTGCAACAAATTTTCTGTAGTAGTTGATCAACCCTAGGAGTGCCTGCACCTCTTTGATATTTCTTGGGGGCTTAAGTTGCTTCACACATTCTACCTTGGAGGGGTCGGGTAGTGCTCCCTCACTTGAGCATTTGTGGCCTAAATAGACGATTTCTCGTCTTAGAAATTGACATTTTTTGGTATTTAACTTGAGACCGCTCTCGCGGAGTCTTGTAAGGACATTTGTAATTTTTCTTTCGTGGTCCGCTACATTTCGTCCGTATACCACTATATCATCCAGGTATACGAAGCAGTCCAGGCCCTGTAGGCCTGTCAGGATAGTGTTCATGACCATTTGGAAAGTGGCCGGTGCCCCTGTTAAGCCGAACGGCATTCTGTTGAACTCGAAATGGCCTTTGTCTGTACTAAATGCTGTTTTTTCTTTGTCCTCTTCATTTACTAGAACTTGATGGTATCCACTCGCTAGATCCAACGTGGTAAAGTACCGACTATTTCCTAATTGATCCAAGATTTCGTCAATCCTAGGAATAGGGAACACCTGTTTTATTGTAGCCTCATTCAATTTACGAAAATCAACGACCAGTCTGAATATCTTCTGACCGTCTTGTGATTTTTTGGGCACTAATAATATTGGTGAATTCCATGGAGATATACTTGGGCTTATTATTCCTTCCTGCAGTAGCTCTGACACTTGTCGGTTGATTTCCTCTTTGTGGATTTGAGGTAGACGATACTGTCTTTGGTTGATAGGCTGCTGTTCTCCTTTTACGGGTATTTTATGCTTCACTAATGGGGTGAACGGTAGTTTGTCACCGTTCAGCATGAACACATCGTGAAAGTTCTCACACAGCCTGTTCATGGACTCAGTCTCTTCTATATTCCAATTTTTTTCCGTCATTATGATGCTTTTCAAATGTTCTGTTCTGTCTTTCTGGTTTATCTTTGGCAATGCTTGTTTTCCTGCTACCTCGTGTTGCGTGTAGTGATTAAAATTTGAAAATTGTACTTGGAAATCTTTCTCTAATGGTAACTCTTCCTCTGTCGAGTTTAGTATGGGTACGGCCGCCTTCCCCTGTGTTACGTTGACAACCGTGTTTCCCATGTAGACACCTGGGGCCAATTCTTGCTTGTGGATAACTATAGTTTTGTCCTTTGAGTTGATTTGTATCGGCACTATTGTAACTGCTCTTTGCTGAAGGCTGGCGGTCTTCTCTATATAGGCCGTGTAATGCGCCACTTCGTCATGAAGTCGAAAGGTCTTAATACACTTGTTGTCCCCTTTAAATAACCTCAAAGTGCCTCTTATTGAGTCTAACACACTCCGGTTCCAAATGTTGTCCCTCCCGAGAATGCCGTCTCCCGGGATTTTATTACAGCCTGACACCACATGGAAGTCCCAATTTATGTCTTCCCTCTGGTCTATGTTTAAGGTTATTGCAAACCTAGTTGTGGCGCCTCCACCAAAGGCGCCCGTTAAGATCTTCATTTCGCCAAACCTTTTCTTAGGGTAACCTCTCATGACCTCTTCCCTCAGTATACTTGAGTCTGCCCCTGTGTCTACTAGTAGTGTCAGCTCTTCCGCTCGGGCTTCTTCGCACGGGATGGTGATGTACACTGCATTTATGTTATCTGGTGGCCCCATATCACCCTTGCTGCTATTGACCAGATGCGGTATGTGTCCTAAGACTACTCCCCAATTCCTTTTTGGTTGTGCATCTTTCACATGAGATGCACTTTCGGGCTTTCGGTTCGAGCTGCCCACACAACCTTCATTTATCAGCACCTTTTGTGTTGTCAATATCTCGCCCTCGGTCGGTGTTGTATTTGAGTTGACTAATGCATTTTGCATATGAAATGCATAGTCGGGGTCACGAGGGAAAGTAACTTTTCCCTCTCGATGTACCTGTGCCTTGTGGGTGATTACCGTCGGTGCCTCTTCCACCGACTCTGTGTCTTCAATCGCCCTATTTGTTCTGGTGTCTGTGGTGTTGTTTTTTCTTCTGTGCCAAATTATTTCTCTGTCTTCTGCTGGCTCTCCAGTTATTGGCTGTAACTGGGCCTGTATTCGTTTCCCGGTGGGCTATATATTTTACTCACTCCCATGTGTTCCTGTAGTGGTGAGTAACTTGCGTCCACTTGGGCATAGGCTGGTCGTGTTGGTTCACGGTTCGGTAGGTAATTTCGCGCAGAGGGGTTCAACGGCTTGCTGCCGTTTGTGTTTCCCAAAGTTTGTGCTACTGGGGGTTTTGGTATGTAATTGAGTCCCGATTTCGCCCTGTTTGGCTCATAATAATTTGGACAATTTCTGGCAAAGTGGCCTAATTGGATGCATTTAAAACAAACTGGCTGTCTGTCCGCGTTTGTTCGCATGGGCATACTCTTTTCTACCGGATTGTGTTTTCCCGCGTGAAACCGTCTATGGGGAGGTTCGTTATCGTAACTGTACGTGTTGTTACGCTGGGTAGTCGGACTGGTATTATTGCTCTGTTGTGGCCGCTTACAAAATTGGTTTTCTCTGTGGCCGCTTACCTGACAAGCTCCACAGTACAAGGAACTCAGCCTTTTCCTGCAATCTTCAATAGTGTGTCCATTATTCCGGCAGTATTGGCAACTCTCCCGGTGGCTCGTCTTGGTTTTACACTTCGGCCCCACTTCGTGTCCATATTTACCGCAGTGGACGCAATAAGGCGTGTTCAGTCTTTCTGCTCAATTCGTTCTTCCATGCCCTTGTTTGCCGCAGAAACTGCAGGGTGTTGTTGACGACAGAGTGTTTACCACATGTTGTGGTTCTCCAAACAGCTCTTCCGCCTCTTCCATCAGTGTTACCAGGGAGCTCAGCTCTTCTCCCTCTTGTCCAATGAGCCGTACCTTTAGAGCCTGATCTCTAAGACCCCTGATGAAGCTCTTTACGGATAACCTCTTGAAATCTCCCACCATCGCATCACGGCCTGGCCCCTCTGGCCACTGGTTTTCAATTGTTGTAACTGCTTCGTTTAGCAACTGTTCCAACCGTTCCCCGAATTTGCTCGCCGATTCTCTGATGGACTGTCTGCAACCCGCCATCAATTCTCTTATCTCGTCCAAGCTCTTTCTCTTCAGGTAGTGCTTTTTTATAGCGTTGCAGAGTGCGTCTACCGAACTGAAATTGATTTGGGAAAACTTCGAATATGCAGCACCCTGTAGCCTTAATTTTAAGCATTGAATCACATCCTGAGTCAAGCCGTTGTTTGCCTCAGTCAGTAATTCTTTCTCCACCATCTTACATCCCTGGATGTATCTGTATACTTCAGCTGACAAGTCGGGTCCATCGGTACCAAAAAATGATGGGACCGTGTTATCCACTATTTTAGTGATTTCTGAAAGTGCTGGCATTCTGATTGTTTGTTCTAGGTTATTTCCTTGTTCTACATTATTTCCTTGTACTGGTGATGGTGAGCGCCTTCCTAACCAACCCTGTGCCGTTTCCAGCAAGCGTCCAAATTCTTCAATCGCCTTGTTGTTGTGTGTGGCTAATCTGTCTAGCTTTTCAAACTCCTCTCTATATTGCTCCAATTGCCCTAACTTCCTGGCTGTTGTCTCTTCGGTGTATCCTCTGCTGCCGGCTTTCCTTGCGTTAGCTGATAGAGTTTTCACTTTGTCTATTAACTCTAGTGCTTGCCCTTCTTCCCAGGTAATTTCTGGTTCCCTGGTGGTTTCCTTCTTCTGCGGAGGACTCGAGAGGCTTCTGTCTTGGTGTGCCTGGCTTACTACTATGGTTGGAATATGGCCGCCTACTGCCGACAATTCCTCACTCACGGACGGAGTCGGTGTTCTGGATCTGTGGACTATATCTAGCTCCCGCCTTGCATTCTCTAATGCCGTCCGCAGTCTCTGTATCGTGTCGTCTTCTGTGTCTATCTGTTGTAGCCTTTTTAGTTCCTTTTTTAACCTTTCTTCTGTCAATCCCTTTTCTTTCAATTTCTGTACTAGTTGCTCGTTTTCTTCTACCGCCTGTTCGAGTAATTCGTCCGTATATTTTATTTGTTCCCTTAATCTCCGACTCTCCTTCTCACAAAGTGTTTTAGCCTCCTCTAAGTCTGCTACGTTACCTTTGAACTCTGTTATTTGGTTCCTCTTAAGTTCACCTATTAATTGTATTATGTATCCTACTTCCTCTAACTTGGTCAGTTTTTGTTGTCTAATTATTGCCCTATGCTCCTCTATCACTTCTTTTCCTACCTCCAGGCTCCGTAATTCTGTCCACGCGTGTACCTGCAGACTATCTACTGCATAGTTATATTCATGCAGTTTTTCAATCAGGTCGTCCGTTCTTGTCTGAGGGTTGGCCATAAAAAAAATTCAAAGTATACTTACCAGCCGCCACTCCGTGGAACGCATCTTCAGTTGAGAGCTCTACTGTCCAGCCGTAGACAATCCAAAGGATGGTAGTCTTTACTCTGTCCTTGGTTGATTTTTTTCCAACAAACAGGCAGGCAGCGAAATTATTGTTTATGTACAACTCTTCTCCGTTTAGCAAATCTCAACCAGGATTTTTGAACAGGGAGGGCTGCAGAATTGTTATTGTTGTTGTTGTAAAAAGATTTTTGAGCCGTTTTTTTTTAGATTGTGTTGCAATAATTAATTGTTGCTGTTGTTATTGTACACAAACAAAATTTATAAAAATTTTATATTTTTTTTTATCTTTGAGGTAGTTTTGTCACAATTTATTAAAGTTTTTGTAGTTAACAATTGTTGTAATTTTTAATTAAAATTATGTACTACATACACACATGTGTAGTTTGTATAATTTTTTTTTTTTATTTCTAGTTGGCAGATGCGAAGCATAAAAAATGTTTTATATCATAAAACTATTTATTAGTTCTATTTGTTTAATAATATTTTTTTTTTTTGTTCTTCAAGCAGCTTTAGTTAATTTGATATTAACTTTTGTTTTTACACACATGTTAGTTAATAAAATAATATGATTTTAATATTTAATTTCAATTAGAATGCAATTAAAAATTTCTTGTTTTTCTGCTGGCTTTTTACACTTGTAAAAATTATATTTATTTATTTTACATGCTATTATTCCTTTGCTTGCTTTTCTGTTTCTTTTTCGTTTGAAAACTTTTAATTGAAATATTCATCACAAAAAACTGCACTTTTATACAATTCACACAATTACAAGTACACAAACCAAAGTGTGTGCGTGTGTGTGTGTAGCTTAGCATGTGTGCGTGCATGAATATGTGGATCTGTGTGTGCTTGTATAGCTTAGTTGCTCTAGTGTTGTTGTTGTTGTATTATTTTGCTTGTTTTTTCACAGCTGTTTCTGTTGAATGTAAAAAAAAATCCTTATTTTTCAGAAAATTTATTTATTTAGTTGATAGGATTTAGTTTTCTCACTTTACACATTTTGTTTTACAAATACTTTATATCACACTGCACTTTATTTTATTTTAATTTCCTTTTTTATATTTTTGCTAATGTCGGCACAAAACGATTTCTAGATTCTTAGCCGCGCAAAATTTCTCAATTAATATATAAAAAAATATTAATTTATTCGGAAAAAAAAACTTTTTACGCGGTTACCGGCTGCGCCAATTGTTGTAATCTATTTATTTATTTTCTATTTATTATTAAGTCTGTTTATTTATTTTCTATTTATTATTAAGTCTGGAGGGATCCGTGGATACCGCAGACTGTTTATTTAATTAATTATAATTTTACACCAGGCCCTTAGACTAAAAATTACCAGCTATTTATACTAATTTTTATACTTAATGTTGTTGCTACTGCGGCTGTTGTTACTGTTGCTGTTGTTGTTGCTGCTATTGCGCGGTCAGCACTTGTTATTTATATTTTATTATTATTATTTTCATTGGTTTGCACCGTCGGCACTTAGTAGTTCTTGCTGATTGACTGTTGTTTTATATTTTGCTGTTGTTTTTGTTGTTATTGTCTTTAATGACTCACAACATGATTTATTAGGGGCGAGGTGTTCTTGTAATATGTAGCCGTGAGAATCTATGTGTATAGACGTCTGTAGAAGTTTAAGACTATCTGTAATTTCAGGTAGGTGAGAGTGTTGTGTTGTTGAGATTAATCTTATATATTGTATATGTATGTATGTATGATCATGGGAATTTGTGTATGTATATCTGAGGGAGAATTTAAGGCTCGTCACGATTTGCAAGAGGTGGGGTGTTGTTGAAATTTTCTTGGATATTTCTTATATGAATTCTGCTATGTGTGTGTGTGTATTTGCGCTAATATTTATATGTAGATAGAAATAAATTGTTTTCAATATCGACATTTGGTACTATAAAATACTATCATATGTCTGGACTTCCCTAATCTTATTATGTTTTTATACTTAAGCTTGTTTTATATTTTCTCATACTTAAATTTGTCTCGCGTTAAAGTCTGCCTATATGAAATTTGTTTATATTACAGATTTTGTTTATTTCAATCTTTGAATACATTTTTTTTTTTGTCATTGATGTCTTTTGTTCTTCTTGTTGTTGGTGTTGTTGTTGTAAATATTCGTCTGTGTATAGATGCGATATATTCAGTTTTTTTTTTATTTGAAAATAAAAACGTTTTAATTTTTATCTGCGTTTACTTAAAAGTTTGTGAGGATTTTCTGTTTTTAAGTAAAACTGAATTCCTGAAGATACATACTCTATAGTAATAGCAACTATAATAGAAATATTCCTTATACTCAATTTACATTTTTTAAAGTTGATGCAACGTTAGTTTCTTCATTTTCTACATTTGTTTTCGAAATCTTGCTTTGCTTTATGAAAATGTATCAACATTTTTAAATGAAACTGATCCGGCACTCCAGCTTATATACTGATAGTTTTTTTTTTTCTTTGGTAGTCAACTTACTTCTTTTTTTATTTTTATTGATAAACATTTAAAATCAAAAGGGAGCTTTATATTGAAATTATTATTTTCATAACTGTTGAAAACAATCACTAGTTTTTTTTTTTGTGATGACATCATTTGAAGTTGAAGCTGATATCTTTGCTTACTGTTTTAAATTAAAATTTTATTCAATAGAATAAAAGGAGCTTTTTTCTTAAATTCTGATGCATTAAGATCGGATATGAGACTGAATTTAAATGTACTTTTAAATTAGTCATAATGAACAAACTTATTTTCTTGTTGAAAAGCGATCATCAGAAAACGAAGTGGTTTTCAGAGACTTTAGGTATACCCTTTCGACGGTTCCTCTAGGATACAAGATGACTTTGTTTGACGAAATTTCTGTTGCTTTATACTGATAATATTTTTGCATTAATAAGGTACATATATGTTTGTTTTATGAAGGGTGAGCACCTTTCACTTTTATTTGTTGTCCTATATGATTTTTTTTTAATTTTATTAAAGTTCAGCGTATTGTGTATATATTTCTGAAATGTTTAAGTGTGTTTTGTGTTCCCATCGGACAGAGTGTACGTGTTAGTTGGTCAGTCAGTCTATATTTTTATTTATTTTTTTCTTCTAATGTGCCACTCCTTTTTTCAGATTTTATTACTTGGAATAGAGTATTTTTGTCTAATTTTTTGCTGGGTATATACATTAGGTATGTAGAAATTAGTTTACTTACAAAGAAATGTATGTTTAATAAACAACAAAATAGCAAATCGATCTCAAATAACTCGGTTACCTCTACCAGCAATTCACCGTCGGTGTTTTCATAGAGTGTTAGAAACAATGAAATATCTATGTTTGGGAGAATTTTTTTGCCTCAAGTAGGTATTTCTACATGAGGTGTGCTGGCTGACTCCTATCGCATTCATATGTAATGATTATCCACTTAAAAAAGGTCATCATCACCATCAATCACTCCCGTATACAATACATTCATGAGTTGGGTTGATCCAGATACAATTGCTGTCTCATCACCTTCTAACGGCTTTATATATTTTGCTAGTATGCATGCCTTAGCATGCTTCTATCGATAGTGACGTAAGAGTCCGAGATGTAGTAGTGTTACAATTAAAAATCTTTACTATTAGAATTCACCAGTTCTCTCTTTTGAATTTTTGCAAAGTAGATACATATGTATGTATGTATTTAAGTGACCACAAAATCATAAAATTTCTTTGCTGACAAAATTTTATGACGTGAGGAGTTTTTTTTTTAAATTATTCATGCTTCGGCATGCTTTCATTTTTTTCTGTAAATTTATTTAATACTCATACAGATACAGATATAAAGTAAGATCTGTTTGCAGTATGCATGCTTCAGAATGATTCTAGTTGAAGCATATATTCATTCACTAAGTTTGCTTGATACTTATTCATACACATGTACATTCTTAAAGATTGGATATCAAAGTCCAAATTCCGTAGTTTATCTATATTTTCTAAGGATCTGATAGCTAAAGAAATAAATAGGGCGAAGATCTTCTATAACAATCCCATTTTCATATTGTAAAACTTTGCGTTCTAACGCTTTCGATGGGAAAATGTACATACAACTTTATAAAAAGTGATAATATGATGTGCTGCTGAATATTGCACTATGTTATAGTTTATTTTAAACACTGAAGTTTTAGCAAATTTCATTCAGACCAACAAGTTTAGAGAATTCCACTACATTTAGCTAATTATCTAATTCCACTACATTTAGTTAATTACCTTTCTTAAGACCCATCATTCCTAATCAATCCTACAAAGAACTAGATTTTTCGTTTTAATTTAATTTTTATTTTTATTAAATTCAACATTCATTCTTCAAATTACTTTATACTGTATTAAGCAGCTTTTTCTCATTTGTTGAGATAAATTTTTCTATTTTATGCACTAAGTAATTCTTTATATATGTATACCAATCCTTTTATATGAACCATTAAAGCTAATTCTTTTCACATCATTCCTTTTAATGCTCAATTAAATCATTGTACTATTGATGCTTTCATATTAAGTAATGTTTAATCTTCTATTTATGTATGAGTTTTCCGAAGTATTTATTAAAAAATTCCTTAGAATCATCTGTTTGTAAGTTTTTTTTTTTTGGTACCCGTACCACTTCAAAAATATTTTCCATTCCTTGGTTTTTTGAGTGCAGCTTTTATTTTCAGCTGTACTACAATTTGAGAATGTGTCAATTACAGTCTTCAAAAATCAACAATTTCTATTTTCTGTAGAATAGTTCTCCATTTCACCTAACTTAGCTCCATAAAACTTCATATATTCCTGTCATTGCATCTCTACAAGCACAAACAATTTTCGAGTTTTAAAATGGAGTTCGTTTACTAAATTTCTTTTTAAAGACATTGAGTTGTTTTACAGATTTTTTCGATAGTGTGGTGATCTACATGTTGCACTTTCAGCTATTTATACTAACATGTAGTTAATTTTCTAATCTATATATTTAATCGTACAACTCTTCAATTTATTTTTAATTATTTAATTTTTAGAATTCCTTTTCAATTTTATAACTCTCTTCCTTCTCTAATTTTATTTCACGTTGTAGTCCACCAATATGCATTTGAATATATTCTTGAATTATATCAATGCCTTAAGCTATATTATTAATTTGTTCTTTAGTTTGTCGATTTCAGTTTCCAGAAAAATTAACTTATATCATCGTTCTCTGACGGAGTACGATGATGATTCTGTATGCATACATTAGTAGTAATTAAAATCTTTTTATAGATTTCGAGTTCAAATTTATCATAATTTTTTGGTATTTTACCAAACATTAGAGAAAATAGTCCTAGTGTTAGAGCCCATATTTGACCACCAACTTGTATTTTATCTTCATTCAGTTTGAGGTTACTATCACCATTAATTTGTATCTAATTCATTTCCTCCTTCCAATACTGATAAGTCTTCGGAATTGGAAGTCTTTGAGTACAAATCATCATCATCATCATTCTCAGTATTAGCATCATTAAATAAGATGGTATTATCAAATATTGTTCCTTCTGCTAGTTTCTTTGGTGTACTTGTCTCTATCTTGACTGATGGTTTCTCATGCTTTAAACTTGTATATTTTCAACTTCTGTCTTGATTTTACTTTTTTCTTTCATAAGAATTCTTTTAATATTTTTAGAACTATTTATGAATTCTTCTGTTATAGGTTTAAATGCATCTCTTAGTTGTTCATTTGTATCTATTTCACTAGTTTTTATACTACGAAGCTTTTTCTTAATCACATTTGTTCTCAACACCAAATGCTTTAAAACTTTCTCATCCATGTTTGCTAACAGCAAATTCAGGTATCGGCTACTAGATCAGCTTATCAGGAGCTGATCTGGTTTTCAAATCAGCTTATCAGGAGCTGGTCTAGTTATCAGATCAGCTTATCAGGAGCTGGTCTGGTTATCAGATCAGCTTATCAGGAGCTGGTCTGGTTATCAGATCAGCTTATCAGGACCTGATCTGGTTATCAGATCAGCTTATCATGAGCTGGTCTGGTTATCAGATCAGCTTATCAGGAGCTGGTCTGGTTTTCAGATCAGCTTATCAGGACCTGATCTGGTTATCAGATCAGCTTATCAGGAGCTGGTCTGGTTATCAGATCAGCTTATCAGGACCTGATCTGTTTATCAGATCAGCTTATCAGGAGCTGGTCTGGTTATCAGATCAGCTTATCAGGACCTGATCTGGTTATCAGATCAGCTTATCAGGATCTGGTCTGGTTATCAGATCAGCTTATCAGGACCTGATCTGGTTATCAGATCAGCTTATCAGGAGCTGGTCTGGTTTTCAGATCAGCTTATCAGGAGCTGGTCTGGTTTTCAGATCAGCTTATCAGGTAACAGATCAGGCTATCAGGAGCTGTTCAGATTTTCATTTCAAGATATCTGAGTCAGATTTAGTTATCAGTGTACAAGTAGCTAGCCATTTAGAACATTTATATACATGAAGTTTAAAGTCAAATGAAATACGAAAAAGTAAAGTTGTATGTAGTAAAATTATTTTCTATAACGATCATCGTTTAATTCAATATCTTTGCTTATAATCAAAAATTCATATTTAGCCTTTCAACATGCTTTATATTTTTCTCACCTTACTTAAACATTAAAATTACATTATGATGATCTCTCATTAAATGTTTGGTGATTCTGGTGGAAGTTTTACATAAGTAGAATGAATCAACATTCTTATCTCTCCCCATAAAAAAGTATTCTTCCCATACGCATCATCGTTAAATATCATATTGGAATTACTTTGGACTGAAATAACAGATTCACTATCGGTAAATTTTGTAATATATTATTGTTTTAATTGATGAAATTAATTTCTTTATATCTAGGTTGATATAAAGATTTTGAGTATAAATAAATGTTCTCAAATTTAAGTCCATTAGGACTTTCTAGCAAGCCAATCATAGCGTTTTTTTCGCAATTTGACAGGTCAACTATTGTTGCACGAATAGAATTTGATATAAAGGAACTATGATTTATTTTTGAACTATCGTTCGATGATTCATCAATATTTCGTACCAAGGTATTTTAGGTTGTTTTAGAAAATATTTTCTGAAATCGTATAGCTATATTATTTTATTTGTCCTATAATAAGAGATAATGGGCCCTACTCATAGTCAAAACAAAGAATATTTTAAGAGTTTCAAATCAGTATTATCATATAAAATACTGATTTTAAACTCTTACAGCCTTATTTATAAAACTTATTAAGGCTTTGTAAAGGCTTTTTAAAACAAATTTTTTATAAAATTTTTTTCTTAAAAAGTCTTTATAAAGCCCTAATAAGTGTTATAAATAAGGCTGTTAAAATATACTTTGTTTTACTAACCACATTTTTGTAACTAAACGCATTTCATAAATATTGATGCATACTCATAGTCAAAACAAAGGATATTTTTATGCTGTTTTGATTATGAGTGTAGATCATTACCTCTTATTATAGAAAAAATAAACTAATGCAGCTATATGATTTCAGAAAATATTTTCTGATATGGCATAGTTGTATTAGTTTATTTTTTTATAATAAGAGATAATATTTATAAAATGTATTTAGCTACATAAATGCGGTTAGTAAAACAACCTAAAATACCTTGGTACGAAATATTGATGAATCATCGAACGATAGTTCAAAAATAAATCATAGTTCCCTTATATCAAATTCTATTCGTGCAACAATAGTTGACCTGTCAAATTACGAAAAAAACGCTATGATTGGTTTGCTAGAAAGTCCTAATGGACTTAAATTTGAGAACATTTATTTATACTCAAAATCTTTATATCAACCTAGATATAAAGAAATTAATTTCATCAATTAAAACAATAATATATTACAAAATTTACCGATAGTGAATCTGTTATACTTTTTTATGGGGAGAGATAAGAATGTTGATTCATTCTACTTACGTAAAACTTACACCAGAATTACCAAACATTTAATAAGAGATCATCATAATGTAATTTTAATGTTTAAGTAAGGTGAGAAAAATATAAAGCATGTTGAAAGGCTAAATATGAATTTTTGATTATAAGCAAAGATATTGAATTAAACGATGATCGTTATAGAAAATAATTTTACTACATACAACTTTACTTTTTCGTATTTCATTTGACTTTAAACTTCATGTATATAAATGTTCTAAATGGCTAGCGACTTGTACACTGATAACTAAATCTGACTCAGATATCTTGAAATGAAAATCTGAACAGCTCCTGATAGCCTGATCTGTTACCTGATAAGCTGATCTGAAAACCAGACCAGCTCCTGATAAGCTGATCTGAAAACCAGACCAGCTCCTGATAAGTTGATCTGAAAACCAGACCAGCTCCTGATAAGCTGATCTGAAAATCAGATCAGGTCCTGATAACCTGATCTGAAAACCAGACCAGCTCCTGATAAGCTGATCTGATAACCAGATCAGGTCCTGATAAGCTGATCTGATAACCAGACCAGCTCCTGATAAGCTGATCTGATAACCAGACCAGCTCCTGATAAGCTGATCTGATAACCAGATCAGGTCCTGATAAGCTGATCTGATAACCAGACCAGCTCCTGATAAGCTGATCTGATAAACAGATCAGGTCCTGATAAGCTGATCTGATAACCAGACCAGCTCCTGATAAGCTGATCTGAAAACCAGACCAGCTCCTGATAAGCTGATCTGATAACCAGACCAGCTCCTGATAAGCTGATCTGATAACCAGACCAGCTCCTGATAAGCTGATCTGATAACCAGACCAGCTCCTGATAAGCTGACCTGAAAACCAGATCAGGTCCTGATAAGCTGATCTGAAAACCAGACTAGCTCCTGATAAGCTGATCTGAAAATCAGATCAGGTCCTGATAAGCTGATCTGAAAACCAGACCAGCTCCTGATAAGCTGATCTGATAACCAGACCAGCTCATGATAAGCTGATCTGATAACCAGATCAGGTCCTGATAAGCTGATCTGATAACCAGACCAGCTCCTGATAAGCTGATCTGATAACTAGACCAGCTCCTGATAAGCTGATCTGAAAACCAGATCAGCTCCTGATAAGCTGATTTAGTAGCCGATATCTGAATTCGCTGTTAGCAAACATGGATGAGAAAGTTTTAAAGCATTTGGTGTTGAGAACAAATGTGATTAAGAAAAAGCTTCGTAGTATAAAAACTAGTAAAATAGATACAAATGAACAACTAAGAGATGCATTTAAACCTATAACAGAAGAATTCATAAATAGTTCTAAAAATATTAAAAGAATTCTTATGAAAGAAAAAAGTAAAATCAAGACAGAAGTTGAAAATATACAAGTTTAAAGCATGAGAAACCATCAGTCAAGATAGAGACAAGTACACCAAAGAAACTAGCAGAAGGAAGAATATTTGATAATACCATCTTATTTAATGATGCTAATACTGAGAATGATGATGACGATGATTTGTACTCAAAGACTTCCAATTCCGAAGACTTATCAGTATTGGAAGGAAGAAATGAATTAGATACAAATTAATGGTGATAGTAACCTCAAACTGAATGAAGATAAAATACAAGTTGGTGCTCAAATATGGGCTCTAACAGTGTTTGATAAAATACCAAAAAATTATGATAAATTTGAACTCGAAATCTATAAAAAGATTTTAATTACTACTAATGTATGCATACATAATCATCATCGTTCTCCGTCAGAGAACGATGATATAAGTTAATTTTTCTGGAAACTGAAATCGACAAACTAAAGAACAAATTAATAATATAGCTTAAGGCATTGATATAATTCAAGAATATATTCAAATGCATATTGGTGGACTACAACGTGAAATAAAATTAGAGAAGGAAGAGAGTTATAAAATTGAAAAGGAATTCTAAAAATTAAATAATTAAAAATAAATTGAAGAGTTGTACGATTAAATATATAGATTAGAAAATTAACTACATGTTAGTATAAATAGCTGAAAGTGCAACATGTAGATCACCACACTATCGAAAAAATCTGTAAAACAACTCAATGTCTTTAAAAAGAAATTTAGTAAACGAACTCCATTTTAAAACTCGAAAATTGTTTGTGCTTGTAGAGATGCAATGACAGGAATATATGAAGTTTTATGAGCTAAGTTAGGTGAAATGGAGAACTATTCTACAGAAAATAGAAATTGTTGATTTTTGAAGACTGTAATTGACACATTCTCAAATTGTAGTACAGCTGAAAATAAAAGCTGCACTCAAAAAACCAAGGAATGGAAAATATTTTTGAAGTGGTACGGGTACCAAAAAAAAACAAAAAAAAACTTACAAACAGATGATTCTAAGGAATTTTTTAATAAATACTTTGGAAAACTCATACATAAATAGAAGATTAAACATTACTTAATATGAAAGCATCAATAGTACAATGATTTAATTGGGCATTAAAAGGAATGATGTGAAAAGAATTAGCTTTAATGGTTCATATAAAAGGATTGGTATACATATATAAAAAATTACTTAGTGCATAAAATAGAAAAATTTATCTCAACAAATGAGAAAAAGCTGCTTAATACAGTATAAAGTAATTTGAAGAATGAATGTTGAATTTAATAAAAATAAAAATTAAATTAAAACGAAAAATCTAGTTTTTTGTAGGATTGATTAGGAATGATGGGTCTTAAGAAAGGTAATTAACTAAATGTAGTGGAATTAGATAATTAGCTAAATGTAGTGGAATTCTCTAAACTTGTTGGTCTGAATGAAATTTGCTAAAACTTCAGTGTTTAAAATAAACTATAACATAGTGCAATATTCAGCAGCACATCATATTATCACTTTTTATAAAGTTGTATGTACATTTTCCCATCGAAAGCGTTAGAACGCAAAGTTTTACAATATGAAAATGGGATTATTATAGAAGATCTTCGCTCTATTTATTTCTTTAGCTATCAGATCTTTAGAAAATATAGATAAACTACGGAATTTGGACTTTGATATCCAATCTTTAAGAATGTACATGTGTATGAATAAGTATCAAGCAAACTTAGTGAATGAAAATATGCTTCAACTAGAATCATGCTGAAGCATGCATACTGCAAACAGATCTTACTTTATATCTGTATCTGTATGAGTATTAAATAAATTTACAGAAAAAAAAAATGAAAGCATGCCGAAGCATGAATAATTTAAAAAAAAACTCCTCACGTCATACAATTTTGTAAGCAATTAAATTTTATGATTTTGTGGTCACTTAAATACATACATACATATGTATCTACTTTGCAAAAATTCAAAAGAGAGAACTGGTAAATTCTAATAGTAAAGATTTTTAATTGTAACACTACTACATCTCGGACTCTTACGTCACTATCGATAGAAGCATGCTAAGGCATGCATACTAGCAAAATATATAAAGCCGTTAGAAGGTGATGAGACAGCAATTGTATCTGGATCAACCCAACTCATGAATGTATTGTATACGGGAGTGATTGATGGTGATGATGACCTTTTTTAAGTGGATAATCATTACATATGAATGCGATAGGAGTCAACCAGCACACCTCATGTAGAAATACCTACTTGAGGCAAAAAATTCTCCCAAACATAGATATTTCATTGTTTCTAACACTCTATGAAAACACCGACGGTGAATTGCTGGTAGAGGTAACCGAGTTATTTGAGATCGATTTGCTATTTTGTTGTTTATTAAACATACATTTCTTTGTAAGTAAACTAATTTCTACATACCTAATGTATATACCCAGCAAAAAATTAGACAAAAATACTCTATTCCAAGTAATAAAATCTGAAAAAAGGAGTGGCACATTAGAAGAAAAAAATAAATAAAAATATAGACTGACTGACCAACTAACACGTACACTCTGTCCGATGGGAACACAAAACACACTTAAACATTTCAGAAATATATACACAATACGCTGAACTTTAATAAAATTAAAAAAAAATCATATAGGACAACAAATAAAAGTGAAAGGTGCTCACCCTTCATAAAACAAACATATATGTACCTTATTAATGTAAAAATATTATCAGTATAAAGCAACAGAAATTTTGTCAAACAAAGTCATCTTGTATCCTAGAGGAACCGTCGAAAGGGTATACCTAAAGTCTCTGAAAACCACTTCGTTTTCTGATGATCGCTTTTCAACAAGAAAATAAGTTTGTTCATTATGACTAATTTAAAAGTACATTTAAATTCAGTCTCATATCCGATCTTAACTGCATCAGAATTTAAGAAAAAAGCTCCTTTTATTCTATTGAATAAAATTTTAATTTGAAACAGTAAGCAAAGATATCAGCTTCAACTTCAAATGATGTCATCACAAAAAAAAAACTAGTGATTGTTTTCAACAATTATGAAAATAATAATTTCAATATAAAGCTCCCTTTTGATTTTAAATGTTTATCAATAAAAATAAAAAAAGAAGTAAGTTGACTACCAAAGAAAAAAAAAAACTATCAGTATATAAGCTGGAGTGCCGGATCAGTTTCATTTAAAAATGTTTATACATTTTCATAAAGCAAAGCAAGATTTCGAAAACAAATGTAGAAAGTGAAGAAAAAAATCTATAGTTAGAAAAAATTATGTACCACAAAAATTTCTAACGTTAACTTACTAACGTTGCATCAACTTTAAAAAATGTAAATTGAGTATAAGGAATATTTCTATTATAGTTGCTATTACTATAGAGTATGTATCTTCAGGAATTCAGTTTTACTTAAAAACAGAAAATCCTCACAAGCTTTTAAGTAAACGCAGATAAAAATTAAAACATTTTTATTTTCAAATAAAAAAAAAAAACTGAATATATCGCATCTATACACAGACGAATATTTACAACAACAACACCAACAACAAGAAGAACAAAAGACATCAATGACAAAAAAAAAATGTATTCAAAGATTGAAATAAACAAAATCTGTAATATAAACAAATTTCATATAGGCAGACTTTAACGCGAGACAAATTTAAGTATGAGAAAATATAAAACAAGCGTAAGTATAAAAACATAATAAGATTAGGGAAGTCCAGACATATGATAGTATTTTATAGTCGATATTGAAAACAATTTATTTCTATCTACATATAAATATTAGCGCAAATACACACACACACATAGCAGAATTCATATAAGAAATATCCAAGAGAATTTCAACAACACCCCACCTCTTGCAAATCATGACGAGCCTTAAATTCTCCCTCAGATATACATACACAAATTCCCATGATCATACATACATACATATACAATATATAAGATTAATCTCAACAACACAACACTCTCACCTACCTGAAATTACAGATAGTCTTAAACTTCTACAGACGTCTATACACATAGATTCTCACGGCTACATATTACAAGAACACCTCGCCCCTAATAAATCACAATCATCTTAAATTCTTACAAAAATATATACATACATACATACAAATAACCAAATTACCTCAACAACATCCTCACCTTCCTCAAATCACGATCAGCCTTAAACTACTATAGACAGACACATCCACAAATCCCCATGGATACATATTACGTCAACAACCCTGCCCACCCAAATCATGGTCAGCCTTAAACTCCTACAGACATACAAACACACAGATTCCCCCGGTTACATATTACTAGAACACCTCACCCTCATAAATCACAATCAGCCCTAAGCTCCTACAGAAATACACACATTGAAATTCCTACAAACATACACACACACACACACACACACATACACACACACACACATACACACGCAATCGATCTACCTAACTACACCCCGCCCCTTCCAATCAAACCCTCACCTAAATTCTCACAGACAGACAGACACATCCGCAAATTCCTATGGTTACATATTACGGCAACAACGCCACCCACTCAAATCACGGTCAGCCTTAAATTCCCACAGTCTAGCAACACCTACATTAGCATTAGAAAAAATAACTTTCACGTTTTCCCGTCGTCATTAGGAAAAATCATTTTCCCGTCGGCATTTGAAAAAATTATATTCATGTTTTGCCGTCGGCATTAGGAAAAGTTAATAAACATGTTTTGCCGTCGGCATTTGAAAAAAAATAATAATCATGTATTGCCGTCGGCATATACACTCATATGAAACCTCAAAAAAAAATCACCCGTTATCACAATTAATGTAACTCAAAAAAAATCACCCGTTCACACAAAGTTAATGTAAACAAAAAACTCCTAATGTAAACAAAAAAACTCCTAATGTAAACCAAAAACATCAAAGCGCCGCCGAAAACACAAATTTCCAAGAATTTTAAAATTTCAGCAACAATTTAACAATTTCAGCCACAATTTAACAATTTCAGCCCACAATTTAACAATTTCAGCAACAATTTAACAATTTTAATTGCGGCAGGATTGGCAGTTCCCTACTACTTATGTAGAAACTTTTTTATTGATAGTAATTTCTTTAAATTACTCAGTATTTACTCAGTTACTGGATTTTACTGGAAAAGTACTCAAACGCACTTGTTGTTATTTGCATTTATTTTTTTTATAGTGCTACAGACTATATGCTTGCACAGATATACCTGTTTGCATCAGTTTTGCTTGTGTTTTGGTTCTGGTATGAACAGATGTTATTCACCGTTTCTGTTACTACCCAGCAAAAAATTTCAAAAAAGGTAATCGAGTTTGGAATTAAGCATTTTTGGTGGAAGCTGTTCCTTACTGGATTACCAACTTAATGATTTTAACAAGGCGTGAGACTAAAATAATCGATTCTTGAGAAGTACTTACCTTTTTTATTTGGAAACTTGTTCACGTAATCTATTTAATCTAAAATAATCATTCTCTTCATTTAGCAACTTGTACATAATTTTTTTACATTTTAGATAATGCGATTTGTAAGCGAGTAATGAAATTTGGCAATCAGAAAAGTAAGTCATTATATGGCAAGTAGTTCTGATGGTAATGTGTAATTTTTTGCTGGGTAGTTCTTAATGTTGATTTTTTAAGCAATTATTGTATGGTTGGGCAATGAGCAAATGAAAACAACATATTTATTTGTATTTGTTTTTCCAAAGCAAATAAGATACATAAAACTGATTTTACAATAAGTACCTTAAGATGTGTTGAGAAAAAATATACATGGCTAATGAATGAATGAATAAAAGCAAAATTTCACATACATACATATGTAAGTAAATGATACATGAAATCAGTGTTGAAAAATTCAGTACTTAAGTACCTTACGATGTGTTGAGAAAAAATATACATGGCTGATGAATGAATGAATAAAACCAAAATTTCACATACATACATATGTAAGTAAATGATACATGAAATCAGTGTTGAAAAATTCAGTACTTTAGTACTTTTTTCAGTACTTTTTTATTTCCCCCCAGACATTTTCAGTACTTTTTCATTACTACATATTTAACATTTTGCGCCTTTCAATTCTTAATACGTTGGCAATACTTTCAACGTAATGCTAAAAGTTGCTGAAAGTTTTATTTATATCTCAGAAACCTGCAAGAGTACCATATAGGGTTTGGTGATGACATAGTGAAGGGTGTAAGCAATAATATATATTTTTTTAAAAATTTTAAAAGTACCATTTTTTTAGTTACAGCATCATGAATCGTGGATTGCAAAAAAAACAACATCTATAATTGTGATAACCTTTTTTTATTTTTATTGTCGTTGAAGCACTAGTATAATACCTTTGAGACAAGGCATAAATCATTCGGCTAGCCTAGTAATTAAAAAAGTTATAACAATTTATATGAAGGCAGTTTTAAGAAAAATTTTTTCGCTAAACAACACTGTTGGCAAGACAAACCACCGAAAAAAATTACTTGCCAACAGTGTTGCTTAGCGATTCTTTTAGAATATTTCGCTGTAGTAAAGCATTTGAAAAAATCTCTCATGTCTTGAAAGGTCTTATAAATAGTCTTGTGCAGGACACTAAAGGCACAGAGTATTATTACAACAGTTATTGTCCCAGAAAATACAAAAAGTGTGTCAAAAATTTCGTAATAATAACTATTTTTAACCCCGACTAAAAAAAGGGGTGTTATAAGTTTGTAGTGTGTGCCTGTGTTAGTGTTGAAAAAGCATTGGGTAATTGAGTACTGAGTACTCAATACCTGGAGCTATTCCCGGTACTCAATACACAAAAGTAACAACTCAATACTTTCAGGGTTGCATTTTCTAGTATTCAAGCGAAAGTCTGATGTATTTTATCAGAATTATACAACTCTGTGAGTTTGATACAAAAAATATGACTCTGAACCTCATATAGTTAGTGTAACAAATACCAATTCTGTTAGGCATTATTTTGATACGAACAGCCGCTAATAAAACTACTACAAAATGCATTATTGAACTACTTCAGCCATTAACAAATACTATTGGAAAGAAAAAGTGACCCTTTAGAATAGTGGAAGGAAGGCACGTGACGTGATACAATATAACCATCGATTCAGGTCCTCACAAACATGAAAAATATTTTAAATTCTTTGAATGTCGGTAAAATTTTATTTCTACATTTCAAAAATGACTAAGGCTACAGTCACACTTGTCAAACATTTGATCAAAAAAGCGTAACCACTAAATGCTAAAGAAAAATCATTCAATCATTCATTCGTGTTGAACTTGAGCCTAATGAATGATATAAAATTGAAAAAAAAATGAAACGCATCCAATTTATAATTTGAAATACCTCTTGTACCGAAAAATCACAGTTGAAGAGCCACATAAGCGTTCAGGTCCTATACAGTGCCATAATTGCCAAGAATATGGCCATACAAAAACATACTGCAATTTACCCTCTGTTTGTGTTGTGTGCGGCGAATTACACGACACTGCTAGTTGCAATAAGCCAAAAGATCAAAGTGATAAAAAATGCAGTAATTGTGGAGGTAATCACACCGCTAACTACAGAGGTTGTCCCGTGTGCTCTTTCGTAAAGAAGACTATGGTGCAAAAACCTAAATTAGCTCCAGCTCAATCAGCAAACGCTTACTCTGCCACTTTTGCGCAAATGAGCCAACCAGTTACTTCCCGTGTATCGTATGCAGATGCTGCTAAGACAAATTCAATTCCCACACAAAATGTTTCCCCGCCTAATAATTCAAAAAATACTGACGCAAGCTTTAATTTTAATCGCCTTGAAGCTACTATTGAAAATCTGGTGCAAACTACAAACAATTTTACAACAAATATGAGTAGCATGATGCAAGAAATGCTGCGAATGCAGAATACTCTGCTTCAAGCATTAATTAATAAGCCATGAACACGTTAACAATATGTTTCTGGAACGCAAAAGGCATTCGCCAACATAAAAATGAACTTGAGCACTTCCTCACGGAAAAAAATATTGATGTAATGTTAGTATCTGAGACTCATTTGACTTCGAGAAGTCTTTTTAAAATTTATGGCTACACTATATATGATACAAAGGACCCTAGAGGAAGGCCTTGCGGTGGATCAGCAATTCTAATAAAGTCAAGACTCAAGCACTATGTTGTTGATAACATTTGTGAAGAACACCTACAAGCAACAAATATTGGCATTGAAAGTTTTTGTACAAATTTTGTTATATCATCAATTTACTCCCCTCCCAGATTTTCAATCACTGAGAATCAATATGAGGATTTCTACAAATCTCTTGGACCTTGTTTTGTAGCAGCTGGCGACTACAATGCTAAGCATACGTTCTGGGGTTCGCGTCTTATTACCCCCAGAGGTCGAGCATTGTTCAACACTATTTCAAAAATGGGCTTGGATGTCATTTCGAGTGGGGAGCCCACTTATTGGCCTACTGACATACAAAAAATTCCGGATGTTATAGATTTTGGCGTCATAAAAAATATCTCTAGGGATTTAATTCAAGTTCAAGCTTCTCTTGATCTTTCGTCCGATCACTCTCCGACGATCATTACAATTTGTAGTCCATTAAGAAGTAACTTACCTGACCCATATGTAAAGATGATCAATCGTGTTAATTGGCTGGGGTTCAAAAAATATCTCAGTAGTCATTGTACGGAAAACATTACGCTTAGAACATCCGATGATATTGAATCTAACATTGCCAATCTCAGCGAGAATATTAAACAGGCTGCTGAACATGCCACTATCTCCCATCCGCAGACTGGGTTTAATAAAATTTATTCTACAGACATTGAACGTCTCGTACGTGAAAAAAGAAGAGCTAGAAGGGAATGGCAACAGCACAGATCACCACAAAATAAAGTCAGATTTAAAGAGTGCACTAAACGACTCCAAGAGTTGCTTGCATCTGAAAAAACTGCATCTCTTAAAAATTATCTGGAAGGTCTTGATGTCACACCAGCGTCTAATTACTCTTTGTGGCGCGCTGCTAGAAAGCTTAAAACACCCATTGAGTATAAGCCACCTCTACGCACATCTACCGGAAGTTGGGCAAGAAGCGATACTGAAAAAGGTAAAATATTTGCTGAGCACTTAAAATCCATTTTTACGCCAAACATATGTACTGGTGTTGCTGATTTGCCGAATGTAGTCGCTCTACCCCTTCAACACATAAAGTTTAAGACGCGTGATTTACAAAAATTAATTGCCGAACTCAACCCGAAGAAAGCTCCGGGTATTGATGGAATTAGTAGCCAGATGCTTATGAACTTGCCTCGTATTGCAATAAGAATCCTATTCTTCATATTTAATGCCATTTTACGACTGGATTATTAAAATGAGTCCAAAGCCGGGCAAAGATCTAACCAAGGCTGAGTCATATAGGCCAATATGTCTACTATCAACTATGTCAAAGCTTTTCGAAAAACTGCTCAAAACAAAATTGTCCCAAATTCTAATTAGTAGTGGGTGCATACCAGACCATCAATTTGGTTTTAGAAGTCAGCATAGCACCATTGAACAAACTCACAGACTGGTTCAATTTATAAGAAGAACTTTTGAGGAAAAAAAGTATTGCTCTGCGCTCTTTATTGACATTTCCCAGGCATTTGATAAAGTGTGGCATGAAGGCCTAATTTTAAAATTGAAGACTTACTTACCAATAAACATTTTAAATCTTTTGGGAAGTTACATGATTTCCCGTAAGTTCACTGTTGTGGAAGGAGACTTTACGAGTAGGCCTGAAACTATTTCATCCGGTGTGCCACAGGGGAGCATACTGGGACCAGTTTTATATTTGATTTATACTTGTGATATGCCTGTGAGCAGTAGTATCCATACTTCCACATTTGCCGACGATATAGCCTGCCTTAGTATGCACGAAAACCCTGATGAGGCATCCCGCAAACTTCAGGATCACATTAGCCAGATGGAGCTTTGGTTAAACTTATGGAGAATTAAAGGCAATGAACAAAAGTGTGTCCATATAACGTTCACCCTAAGAAGAGATACTTGCTCCCCCATTCGGATTAACAATCAAGTTGTTCCTCTACATTCACATGTGAAATATCTTGGCTTACACCTTGATCGACGACTTACATGGAAACACCACATTGACTCTAAATTAACTCAAATGAAACTTAAATTAACTCAGGTACATTGGCTGATTGGTAGAAATTCAACACTTAGCCTAGACTGCAAACTTTTAATATACAAGTCGCTTTTAAAGCCAATATGGTGTTACGGAATTCAACTATGGGGCACTGCTTCAGCTTCAAATGTAGAGAAAATTCAACGAAGGCAAAATAAAATTTTACGCATGATAACATCGGCTCCATGGTACATCAAAAATTCAAATATACATCGCGATTTGAATATGCCACTAGTAGCTGAAGAAATTGTAAAATACGCAGGCAAATATCTAACAAAACTCGAGTCACATCCTAATCCGCTTGCTCGTAATATTTTGAACTTTACTGGGCACATCCGCTTAAAAAAGAGAGATACACGGGCTCTAATATTCAACACTTTAGATGATGAAGCTGCTTGAAAACACTTTTTTCTTTTTGTTGCTTATCACTACTTATGTATTATTAATAAATATCACTAAGCTTATGTCCGACATTGGTCGGGCCTAATACTTTTTTTTATAGATTTAAGATTTGAATACTTATTGTTAGTTCATATTTAAAGATACAATAAATAATAAACATGCATTTAAAAAAAAAATTCAATTTAGACGAAAGTTTGTCAAGTTAAAGAGTGATTCAATGACATCGTCTATTAGTTGTGTCCGAAAATGTTTAATTTGATAAACAAGTGTCTAGGTCAAAACTTTTTTCATTAGTGTTTGTTGGTTACGCTTTTTTTGGCAAAATGTTTTACAAGTGTGACCGTACCTTAAGTATTAACATCAATTGTGAGAAAAAAATGTTTATTAAAAAATATTTTGAAGATAATTTAAGAGATTAATGCACTACAAGTGTAAGAGGACGTTAAAAAAATTTATGCACAAAAACTAATCTTCAAACTTATTTATTTTCATTTGTTATAAATTAATTTAAATATACTTTTATTTAATCCTTGTTTTTCCATATTGCATTATCAATAAAATAATATAAATAATAATTTTTAAATTCCCATACACATACATATATAAAGTATTGAGTAGTATCGAGTACCCAATTGAAAAACTATCAAGTAGTACTGACTATTCAAAAGTAGCCGCTTTTTACAAGACTAGGCTGTGTGTCTGTCCGTGTCCATATACAGGCCAAACGGCTGGTCCGATTTTCATTTAATTTTTTCTGTTTGAAAGATGACTTGATCGAGAGGGTTCTTAGCTATGTTTGAAGAAAATCGGTCCAGCCGTTTAGAAGATATAACATCTTTTCTGAAAAAAGTCGGGGGTTTTAAAATCTTTAATTTTTGTTATTCAATTATAATTGATGAGAGTAATGATTGTAATGTGTCCAACAACCTGTCAATAGTTGTTAGAACTTTTGATGGAAAATGCAGAGATCGATTTCTATCGTTAAAGTCTTTAAGTGATTCTTCAGCAAACGGAATTGTGGAAAAAATGTTGGAAGTTTTAAAAACAAGCAAAATCCCTTTGAAAAATCTAATAGGGTTTACGGCGGAGAACTGTAACGTAATGATGGGAAAAATTAATGGTGTGCAAGAAAGGTTAAAAAAAAACTAGTTCCAAATTTGTTTGTAAATGGCTGTATATGTCATATTTCAAATTTATGCTCCTCAGCTGCATATTTGTGTATTTCTAAAGATATAGAAAAATTAATGAAAGAAATTAGTTAGTATTTCTGCAATAGTTCGAGCCAAAAAGAGGAATTTATGGCATTTCAAGAACATTTTAGTACAGATATTCACACAATTTTAAGATATTCACAAACTAGATGGCTTTCTAGACATGCAGTTGTTGAAAGATTTCTGGGCAATGGGAGCCGCCAACCTATTATTTCAACTTAAATAATTTTGAAAGCGGCCACAAGAATGAACGCATTAAATTAATTGGGACTGAAATCTTAAAACCTGAACAAAAATTAATTTTTAAATTTTTGTCGTTTATTTTAAAAATAATTAACGACATTAATGTTGAAATGCAAACTGAGGAAGCAAAGATCCACACATTGACACCCAGAATGGAATTTTTGTTCCTACAAATGGCAAGAAATTTTATAAAAAGGAATGCTTTGGATAATATGTCAGTGGAAAATTTAAATTTGAAGAAAAACCATCTGACTTTAAATGAAGTCTCTTGTGGAACTAAATTTGACATATATGTGGAAACATGCAAAGTTGACAAAGAATTTGTTTATAAATTTAAAGAAACCGCAACATCTTTTTATTTAAAATTTTACGAATTATTAAAAACTAAGTCTTGTTTTGAAAATAAAACATTAAAAATGATAATTAGTTTTACTCCAGAAAATATTCTCTCTGGTACAACCAATAGTATAATACCATTACTGTTAACGTTATTTCCTAACGAAGAAAAAAACTATGAAAGTATTAATTCCCAATTACGTGCATTAGCGGATCTTCTAGAAATAAAACACTTTAAAACAGAAAATGTTTCAAATTTTTGGAAAAATGTTACCAAAAATAAAGAACGAAATGAATGAACTAATGTTTCCTGATATTTCGCGTATTGCTTTTGGAGTATTATCAATACCACATTCGTCAGCAGCAGTTGAACGCAAAGAGAGAAAGAGCTTACATGTAGAAACTGTTTCAAGTTTGATCAAAGCTAAAAATCTATTATAAATTCAAATGACAGTTGCTGTTTTAATTATAATATTACAAATGATCTCCTAAAGTAAATTTGCTTTATCTTAAAAAAACTAATCGAAAGCTTTATTTTTAAATATATGTAAATACTTTTAAACTTAAGTAAGAACTAAATTAAATTTTGTTTTTTTTTTAAAATTATCATTTAAAAAAATTTACTGAGGGGGTGCTTAGGTTTTGGCCGATACTGTACATATAAAAGAATTTTTTTTGAAACTGAAAACTATAAATGTACCTTTTGTATATGTACAACAAAGTTTATTTAAACATACACATATTTACCTTTATTATACCTATAAATATTGTCATTACTTGACATACATATATGAATTCAAATAAACCATTTTTTGTTCAATTAATTTTTATAAATAAATATTTTTTACAAAAGTACCATTTAATGCGAAAAAGTACTCCTTCAGTTATAATTCAGTACCATTTCAAAATTTTAATTTTGCAACACTGCATGAAATACATGAGCTGCATATACAAAAAAATTACACACGATATATATGTATGTGTAATTACTCTCAGAGCAAAATTGTCTCTCTCTGTATACTTGGCTGCGCCACAAAAAAAACCTAAGGAACGTGCTCATCATGTATTTGTTTCAACAGTGGTTTTTCATATATTTATAAAGGGTCCGCCAGATAACTTTTTTTTTTTTGAAAATGCTATAAAAAAAACTACTGAAGCTTCGGCTGTGTGGCACGTAGCGCCGTCCTGTTGAAACCGATGTTGCCAATATCCTCCTCTTAAATTTTTGTGAACAAAAATTCGTTCAACATGGCGATCGATAACGATCGCCATTGACTATAACCGCCACTCCTTGCTCAATGGCCCAATTATGGCTCTGGAGCAAAATCCGCACCAAACAGTGACTGGTTTTGGGTGCGTCGGCTTTTCAATGTATGCGTGCGGGTTTTCTGTGCCCCAAATGCGAAAACTTTGCTTGTTTACATACCCGCAAAGATCAAAATGAGCTTCATCTGAAAAAATGATTTTTTTTTGGCAAGATCGGCATCTTCTGTAAGTCGATCGCAGGCCCACTTAGCGAAGCGAAAATGCATTGGATGGTCAGTTGACTCGTTCAGCGGAAGGTAAAAACTAATTATCTGTCAAATCAGACATGAGCTAAGTGTTACCATTCACGAAATAAGCACTAGTTGAAAAAAAAACGTTAGATGGCGGGCCCTTTATTAGTGCCAATTTTCACGAGGCAATTTTACTTGTCAGTTCTCGTTGAACCTTCATAGTGAAGAGACATTAAAGCGGATTTTTTTTTACATACATACATACGAAACAAATATAAAAAACAACAAAATCAAAAATCATACAAAAAATATTCGTAATACATATTCACCTTGATAAATAAGCTTATTGGCTTTACTAATATTTTTTACATAGCAAGAAATAGCAAAAACAAAAAAAAAACTGTAAACACCAACAAAGTTCCCTTGAGGAATAATACTCTGTATGAGTACCTCAAAGGAAAAAAATTTTGAAGTGAGTTCTAACGGCAGAAATGCTTATTTTACTGTGAGTTCTGAAACTCTTAATGAAAAAAATATAAATAATAAATCTGATGAAAATATTTTTTTAACGGCAAAGCCAATTTTTCGTCAGCGATCAACTTCGCTTTGTCCAATGCCAACTAGTGAATCGTTAACATTACCATTGCCTAGTACTTCTTCATTTAAGTCTGCGATATCATCCGCATCGGGCTCGTGTTCATCACTAAACCAAGTTATCACTACAGATAACAGTAGCTCAAAACCCAAGGTACAAGTGGGAATGGACAGATATATAACAGTGGTAAAGCGTTGGCGAAGCCCAAATTCTTCAAAAATTTCATCTGCTCCAAAGATGTCTAGGGATAACAGCGCATCATCTACGAATCGTCAAAATCGTTTTTCATTATTGCAAGACACCGACGACAAGCCCTCTACATCATCGCAAAAGTCTTTTAAGCCACCACCTATTTATCTGAGAGAAAAAAAATTCTAACGCGCTTATAAAAAAAACTACTGTCGAGCATTGGTGAAAATACTTTTCACATCATTCCAATTAAACGAGGTAATATTGATGAAACTAAAATCCAAATATATAATGAAAAAGATTTCCGAAAAATTGTTAGTGAATTCGAAAAAAATAAAACAAATTTTTACACATACCAACTTAAGAGTGCTAAAGGCCTACAGATAGTATTAAAGGGCATATATTCATATGTTGAACCCGAAGAAGTAAAATGTGCACTTGTCGACCAAGGATTCAAGGTAAAAAATGTTACCAACATATTTAATAGAGAAAAGGTCCCCAACCCCTATTTCGGGTTGAACTGGAGCCGAATGACATACAATTGAAAAAAAATTAAGCCCATCCAGTTTATAACGTAAAGTATCTCTTACATCGAAAACTCACAGTTGAAGAGCCACGTAAGCGTTCAGGTCCTGTACAGTGCCATACGAAAACTTACTGTGCGTTATCTGCGGTGAATTGCATGGTACTGCTAGCTGCACTAAGCCAAAAGATCAAGCAGAAAAAAATGTGGTAATTGTGGAGGTAATCACACAGCTAACTATAGAGGGTGCCCTGTATTTTCTTTCGTTAAACAGGCTATGGGTCAAAAACCCAAGTTAACTCCAGCTCTACAAGTAAACGCGAACTCCAACACTTTTGCTCAAATCAGCCAACCAGTTACTTCACGTGTATCGTATGCTGATGCTGCTAAGACTAGTTCAATTCCCACGCAAAATGTTCCACCGCCAAATAATTCAACGAATTCAAACTCAAGCTTTAACTTTAGTCGCCTTGAAGCTACTATTGAGAATCTGGTGCTAACTATAAACAACTTTACCACAAATATGACAAGTATGATGCAAGATATGCTGCGAATGCAGAATACACTGCTTCAAGCATTAGTTAATAAACCATGAACACGTTAAAAATATGTTTCTGGAACGCAAACGGCATTCGCCAACATAAAAATGAACTTGAGCACTTCCTCATGGAAAAAAATATTGATATAATGTTGGTTTCTGAGACTCATTTGACCTCAAGAAGCTTATTTAAAATAAATGGTTACACTTTATATGATACAAAGGACCCGAGAGAGAGAGAGAGCATGTGGTGGATCAGCAATTCTGATTAAGTCAAGACTCAAGCACTATGTCCTTGACAACGTTAGTGAAGAATATTTGCAAGCAACGAATATTTTCGTAGAAAATTTTTGTGCGAATTTCGTGATATCATCAATTTACTCACCTCCCAGATTTTCAGTTACCGAAGATCAGTATGAGAAGTTCTACAAATCGCTTGGATCCTGTTTCGTGGCAGCTGGTGACTACAATGCAAAACATACGTACTGGGGATCGCGTCTTGTTACACCTAGAGGTCGAGCCTTGTTCAATACAATTTCAAAAATGGGCTTAGATGTCATTTCGAGTGGGGAGCCTACTTACTGGCCTACTGACGTAAGAAAAATTCCAGATGTTATAGATTTTTCCGTCACTAAAAATATTCATAGGGACTTAATTCATGTAGAGGCCTCTCTAGATCTGTCCTCCGATCACTCTCCAACAATAGTTACAATTTTCAACCCACTAAGGAGTGATTTAACTAACTCATATGTGAAGATGATTAATGGAATCAACTGGCTGGCATTCAAAAAATATCTTAGTAGTCACTGCGTAGAAAACATGCAGCTTAGATCATGCGATGATATTGAATTTAACATTGCCAATCTTAACGAAAATATTAAACAGGCTGCTGAACACGCCACTACCTCCTATCCGCAGACCGGCTTTAACAGAATTTATTCTACGGAAATTGAACGTCTTGTATGTGAAAAAAGGAGAGCTAGAAGAGAATGGCAACAACACAGATCACCCCTAAATAAAATCAGACTTAAAGAATGTACTAAACGACTCAAAGAGCTGCTATCGTCGGAAAAAACTGCACTACTGGAAAAGTATTTAGAAGGTCTTGATGTAACGTCCGCATCTAATTACTCTTTATGGCGCGCTACTAGAAATCTTAAACGACCCGTTGATCTTAAATCACCATTGCGTACTGCGACCGGAGGCTGGGCAAGAAGTGATAGTGAGAAAGGTAACTTATTTTTTGAGCATTTAAAATCTGTATTCACTCCCAATTTATGTACGGGTGCTGCTGATTTACCGTGTGTAGTTTCTCTACCCCCTCGTCCCTTAAGGTTTAAGATGCGTGAAGTACAAAAAGTAATTGCTGAACTCAACCCGAAGAAAGCTCCAGGTATTGATGGCATTAGTAACAAAATGCTCATGAACTTGCCTTATATTGCAATAAGAATCCTGCTATTTACTTTTAATGCTATTTTAAGAATGCAGTATTTTCCACATAACTGGAAACTGGCCAAGATCAAAATGATTCCAAAGGCGGGCAAAGATCTTACCAAGACTGAGTCATATAGGCCTATAAGCTTACTATCTACAATCTCAAAGCTTTTCGAAAAGCTGCTCATGACTAAATTGTCCAAAATTTTAACTGATAATGGGTGCATCCCGGACCATCAATTTCGCTTTACAAGTCAGCACAGCACGATTGAACAAACGCATAGACTGGTCCAAGTTGTAAGAAGAACATTTGAAGAAAAGAAGTATTGTTCTGCTCTCTTTATTGATGTTTCTCAGGCGTTTGATAAAGTATGGCACGAAGGCCTAGTTTTAAAACTGAAGACATATCTGCCAATAAACATTCAAAAGCTTTTGGAAAGTTATATTATTGATAGGAAGTTCACTGTTGTGGAAGGAGAGTTCACGAGTGTGCCCGAAACTATATCTTCTGGTGTGCCCCAGGGTAGTATTCTGGGTCCTGTCTTGTATTTAATATATACTTGTGATATGCCTGTGAGCAATAATATCCATATTTCTACTTTTGCCGATGATACAGCCTGTATGAGTGTGCACGAAAACCCTTATGAGGCATCCCGCAATCTCCAGGAACATATCACTCAGCTGGAAATATGGTTGAACTTATGGAGAATTAAAGTCAATGAACAAAAGTGTGTCCATATAACGTTCACCCTAAGAAGAGATACTTGCTCCCCCATTCGAATCAACAATCAAAATATTCCTCAACATTCCCAAGTGAAATACCTTGGTATACACCTTGATCGAAGACTTACATGGAAACATCATATTGACTCTAAGTTAACTCAGATGAAACTTAAGTTAACTCAAATATATTGGTTGATTGGCAGAAACTCAACACTCAGCCTAGACTGCAAACTTTTATTATACAAGTCGCTTTTGAAGCCAATATGGCGCTACGGAATTCAGTTATGGGGCACTGCTTCAGCTTCCAATGTCGAGAGAATCCAACGAAGGCAAAACAGGGTTTTACGGTTAATAACATCGGCTCCATGGTACATCCAAAATTCTATTATACATCGTGATTTAAATATGCCACTAGTGACTGAAGAAATTGCAAAATACGCAGGCAAATATTTAACAAAACTCGAATCACATCCTAATCCGCTTGCTCGTAATATTTTGAACTTTACTGGACACATCCGCTTAAAAAAGAGGGACACACGGGCTCTTATACCTAACACTCCAGATGGGACTACTTGAAAATACTTCCCCCCCCCCCTTTTTTTTTGATTATCACTACTAATGTATTATTTATAACTACCACTAAGTTTATGTCCGACACTGGTTGGGCCTAATCATTTTTTTTTATAGATTTAAGATTTGAATACTTATTGTTAGTTCATATATGAAGATACAATAAATAAATACATGCATTAAAAAAAAAAAAAAATTTTACTTGCGCAAGTCTTGAATTTTACGAACAAAGAAGTGAGGAAGAAGTGAGGAGTGTAAAAACCAGCAGAATTGCCGTACAGACGTGCCTGTACATGGCAATTCTGTTTTTTCTATCATTCGCTCTATATCAAATTTGACATTCCTTTTCATTTGTGTTTGTTTTCTGTTCTGGGGGCAAATGACGGCACTCGTTATCGAACGAAATTACGAAATATTTCCATTGAAACTCTATTGAAATACTTCGTAATTTCGGTTGATAACGAGTGCCGTAATTTGCACCCTGGTTTTTCGTCTGTAAAATTCATTGTGGCTCGAAGTGTTTGTTTTGTGAGAATATTAATAACAATTGTTAATTTTGTTCAAATAAAAAGAAATAAAATGTTCAACAAAACTTGCTCTATCTAAACACTACAGCAAGTTTAATAGAAACAGACACAAACAGTTGGTCAGCAGCAATACAGTTAGTCCCAAATCACACTATGCAAGTCTTATTGTTAAGCTGATTCGTTTCAGGGAGAGAGAGAGACGAGAGGAACAGCAACGTTTCTTTTCCCCCCGTCTCTCTAGCCTAACAAACTAATCAGCTTAGCAATAAGACTTGCATAGTGTAAATTGGGACTTAGCAGCTGTTATCAGTTTTTAATTGTATTGTAATTTGGAAAACCACACACACACAATGGGTCTCATGCACAAAACGTGAGCTTGAGCTCGGACTCGATTGTTTGAGTGTGCATAATAAAATTTGATGTATTTACTTTTACTCACTGCTCACGTTTGATCTCGTGTTGCTCAGTTTGAACTAAGATAGATGAGCTTGTGCTCATTTTCATATGCATAAAAACAAGCTTTTGCTTTCTTTTGTGAGCTCTTGCTCAAATTTTGTTGAGCCTGCCTTATAGTTGACTCGCGTACACTAAAAAGGAATCATGGCTGAAAATTTTGTGCTACAAAGAAATACAAAATGTTATCAACAGCGTAAAAAATTTAACAAGTGAGGATAAAAAATTATACAGGTTTGTATTCTTAATTATTAATTTTTTTTATATAATTAATAATAAAATGATAAATACATAGGTTTGATGATAGTAGCATCTGCTGGTTGGCTAATTATTTTTTCGAGGAGTCAGAAGAAACATGTGTGGTGCCCTCAGCAACATTGATACAATTCCACTGTATTTAAAATTATGTGCAGATCCTGGATTCCAAAACTTTATAGCCACAGATATTGCAGTCCATTAATCCACTGTGTCGCGAACTATTGCAGAAGTTGCGAAACTTATATCCGCCAAAACAAGCAAGTGGATAAAATTCCCGAAAGATGCAGATGAAATAAAAGATGCTCAAATGACGCAAGTTTCTTTCCAAAAGTTTTTCTTGCAAAATATGAATTTTTGTAGGAATCACCTTGTTTTACTTTAACAAAACGAGAATCTGCAGACTTTGAAAATTCAAATCCCTTGTCTCATCAGTTTCATAACGACTCAAAACTGCTGTTGACTTTTTGTTAACTTTCAAAAATAAACTACATATAGCAAAATCTAAAATAAGATTGCTTAATTTCTGTTACACGTGTTTCTATTATTTGTTTTTTTATTACTTTTATGGCCTGTTCCACGATGTCACCAGAAATCGTTCGATCGAATACTTATATTGAAAAATTTTCTAATGTTATTGTTTTTTGCAATACAAGTTGTCGATCGAACGCCCCCAGGGGAGTCTATTTTTGACAACGGGTGTGGCAACCCCGGGGCCCCAGTTGGGGTGATGTGGCTTTTTCCATTGACGTACCTTTGGTACATTACCCATAGAACTTATGTATTACTACCCCATCTCTGGCAACAGAGCAAAAGATGTGCACATATTTATAAAAGGAAGACAGGTCCTGTTGATGTCAGTTAGGTGCAGCGTCACCTAGAACTGCCCCTGAGTTCAGGTGAAGCCCTTCTGGTAGAACTTCGAGGTCTGACCAGAGGCTACTTCTGGTGCCACGGGTGCCGGTTGCCCGATAGTCGATCTGCTTTGAAGTTTTGAGTCCATGTAGCGGTCGTCAGGATCTTTTGCTAAAATGCCGAGTTCGTCCCACCCCACGGGGTTTAAGGGATGATTTTGGTATGTGTGGAGTAGGCACTGGATTTTCGGCGACACAGACATGGGTTCATCTCGGATGAGTGGTTGAGCTGTGCCGGCAATGGTTGAGGAATTCTCTTGGGGACCTCGCTATGGGTGTATACACAACACCTTAGCGTGGAAGCCGGAGAATTATCGTGGTGGCTGTGGTTGCTACCAAAATCACTGGGAGAATAGTCTTGGCTTCCCAGTGTGAAATCAATGCTAGTGGTTGGTCTGACGCGGTCAGCCAGACACTATTCTAAGGGCCAATTTCACCAACTCTATTTAAATATCAATTCATATTTAAATGTCGATTTTGATTATTTTTGTATGAAAAAATTATTTTTAAATATGAATTGATATTTAAATAAGTTGGTGAAATTGGCCCTAAATGCTGTTGCCATACAACAGAAGCTGCTATGGGCACGGACATAGCAGCAGAGTTTAGATAGCTCAAATTACCTCAGCAAGGTAACTGAATATAGAACAGGGATAACTATATCAAAGATTGCAAACTATGTGCCTTGAGGAGTGGGCCTTAGGTTCATTCTAAAAGGGTGCACGGGGGCAATGGTCTGGCCTCTTACCTGCACCCGGTGCTTTGGCAACCATGAGATAAGGCCGTAATGGCAGGTGCTCACGGAAAGCTAATGCACATCTGTCGATCGAACGATTTCTGGTGACATCGTGGGACGGGCCGTAAATGCTTGGTAATTGACTTTTCAATATTTAGTTTATTTTTTCTACTAAAAATTTAGTAAAAGATACTTTTAAAGAAAGTACTTTCTGGTGAAGTTACTTTTTATAAAATAGTACTTTTTGCAGAAAGTACTTTCTACAAAAGGTACTTTTTAGAAAAACGTACTTTTTGAAGAAAGTACTTTCTGGAGAAAGTATTTTTTGGAGAAAGTACTTTCTAGAAAAGTTACTTTAAAAAAATTACTTTTTTAAGAAATCTCTTTAACAAAAAAGGTACATCAAGGAAATAGTACTTTTTATAAAAAAATAGTACTTTTTGAAGAAAGTACTTTCGTCGAGCTATTTTGAACAGTGAACATCTGTATTTCCGACAATTAAGAAAAAAACCTCCATTAAATTCATCTCGACAACAGCAGCGCCTTCAATTTGTTCCGATCATATGACACGGGGCGATCAAAACCAATCGTTATCGCTTGTTTTTGGAGATATTATTATACTTATTCAGTAAAATATTTCTTTTATTAAAAATACATTCAAAATTATTATTGAGGGTTTTAGCTGGATCCTATGCGGCTGTTTCTCAATCAACTATAGTTATTATGTTAAACTTCCATTTGAACAAATGAGAAGCTCAAGAAATATCAAAGTAGAAACAAGGCTCAATAATCAACATGTTTTTATTTTCTTACTTTATTTACCATTGCTACATTGGCTGACTTTTTCAGCTCGAATTGTAGTTGTAAGAAGTAGAGATGTGCACGTTAGCGTTTTTTGACTCACGACACGCACGCTCACGCAGAAAAATATTTTACTCACGCACTTTTACGTGCGAATGATATTGAAAATTTTCACGATCACGCACGCTCACGAACAAAATATTCTTAATAACGCACGAGTGGTTTACAACTTATCACGATCACGCACGTCCACGAAAAAATATGTAATCCAATTTGTATCTTTTTTTGGCTTGAAAAATAGGTTTTTACACATACATATAGTCACCTAAAATCCAAAAGGCCGTAACAACCAAAAAATTCAAAATAAATTTTTTGATTGATTATGATGTGATGAACCAAAATACATATTTTCCTAAAATTTTACTAACATGTGTATGTTCAAAAATACCGATTTTATTATTATTATTCAATTTGGCACCAAACATATAAATAGTATTAAATTTATGAAGTTTTTGCTTCTCCTGTAAAATAGTAAAAAGTGTAATTACGGCCTTTTGGATTTTAGGTGGCGATATGTATATACTATGTACATTAGAGTGGCCTTTATTTTTTTTTATTTCTTCATCTCTCACTTCCCCAAATCGGTTCAGTTTTATGTAAAAAAAAATACAAACAAATTTCATACCGACAAGCTGTGTTTTAGGGGGTGCGTCCGGCCCTCAAAGTTGGCCCTCAAGCCCAATGCAATTTTTTTATATTTTTTTATATATATTTTTTGTTTAGTTTTATTATGACTATATGTCTATGTATGAAATAACTTAACATATATAAGCTCTTATTGTACATGCTCAAAATAAAAAATTTCCATACAAATATAATTTTGTTACATAAAATTGTTGGTATTTTGTTGGTTATTTTCCTCATTATTTTCTAAAGTATTAATTTTAGCAAAAAACTTTTTTTGAGACTAATGTTGTTGACTTGAAGAGCTAAAATATTGCCATATATCATATTCTTGTAAAATGATTTTTTAAAGAGATAGTCATATGCAAAAAATTACATTAAAAAATGGGCTTGAAGGCCAACTTTGAAGGCCGGACGCACCCCCTAAAACGCAACTTATCGGTATGTAATTTTTTTTTAAATTTTTTTTACATAAAACTGAACCGATTTGGGGGGTGAGAGTAGAAGAAATAAAAAAGTCTCCATACAATTAACGGCCACTATAATGTACATATGTATGTATTCAAGTGTATATGTAAAATTTGCATTGCACAGTGAGGACTTTTACAAAGTAAATGGCAATAAATCTTGAACTTCTAAACTACCGATTGGATTTATATGAAACTCCTAACATCTGTAGAGGCTTTATAACACATGTCATAACAGCCTTCTGGCTTTAGGTGGACATGAGTTACAGTGGTCCAAAGTTTTACTTAAGCCAAAAAAGTTTTTTTGCCTTGACCTTTTTTTTTGCCTATTACTTTTTAGTTTATTGTTGGATTTTAAGTTAAAATACAGCATTAAATTTTTGACAAAATTTTAAATAAAAATAGGAAAAAAATTTATTAACATATCCATTTGTGAAATCGGAAAGAGGCTAAAAAAATCCAAATTTTAAAATTTCTTTGAAAAAGGCATGTGTTTTTTAAGTATCTTCATTATTTTCAGTTTTGTAAAAAACTTCGTTTAATACATTTTTACACAATCTTGTGCAAATGGTCTTGCATCGCAGCATGTGCAAAATGGTATAATATATTGATACTCACCAATGCAGGAATGATATCTCGTGAGAGCGTGAGAATCTGGTAACATTAATAAATAAAAGAACAAATTTAATGCAATAACAACAATAATAATAAAACAATTAATGTTTTGCTTTAACTTACATATACTATCTTCTAATAAAATTTGCATTTGCAACATACAATATAAAACACATAATTTAAAAATAATTGCAAAAATAATCAAAAAATTGTAAATATCACAGTATAAAGCTTTTCTTAACGTTCTAATATCACAGTTGGAATTACACTAAAACTTAAATTAATACGATGCTATAAGTAGCATTAGTTTTGTCTTTGTCAGTCTTGTTGTTCATTGCTATGTCCATTTTTTGTTGAATACTTAAGGTTTCCAAAGTGTATCTTTTGTTATATTTCCTCTCTTTGTGCAGTATTTTCACATTTTCCAGATCAGCTGTGTGAGAATAATCCAAACAATGTTGAGCTAATGCAGTAGATTGTCGTCCTTTTTTAATATCAGTTTCATGTTCAGCTACTCTTACTCCCAAATTCCTTTTTGTTGTCCCGATGTAAACTTGTCCACAGCTTTCATGTACGTTGCCATTACATTTGATTTCATATACTACATTGTTTTGAGCTTTTTTATTTATTTTTGTTTTTAGATTTGTGAACAGTGTTTTTGTTGTTTTGTTTGGTTTGTGTGCAAATATAATTCCTTCTTCATTAATTATCTCTTTTATTTTATTATTCTCAGTGAGCTTTGGAATATACGATAAGCTTACATATTTAGTGTTGCCAGATGTTGTTTTCGTGTTATTATTTTTTGTTTCATTATGTATTGATTTTTCTATAAGGCTATTGATCAAGTATGTCGGATAATTATTGTTTCTAAGTATTTCTATGATTATTTTAATATTTTTATCTTTGAATTTGTTATGACTTATATGTAACACTTTATTAATAAAGTTTGAAATTGTATTTATCTTGTGTTTAATTGGCTGTGTTGAATTATAATTTATTATTCTGCCTGACGATATTTGTTTCATGTACCAATCTGTTATAATTCTGTTCTTGTGTCTAATTATTCTCATGTCAAGGTAAGGCAGCGAATTGTTTATTTCCTTTTCAATTGTAAATTTTATTTTGCTGTGATAATTGTTAAAAGCCTCCATTATGATTTTTTCATCCTTTCTTTTTACAATGGCAAATAAGTCATCTACATATTTTGTTAATAGTTTGATTTCTATATTTTTATCCCTTAGTTCATTCGTTGTTTTATCTAAAAGAGTATCTAACACAATATCGGCAATAGTTGGAGATAGAGGGTTTCCCATTGGCATTCCATATGTTTGATTATATATTGTGCCTTCATATATGAAATAACTGTTTTCGTTTAAACAAAATTGTAGCAGTTTTAAAAATTTATTTTGTTAATAGTTTGATTTCTATATTTTTATCCCTTAGTTCATTTGTTGTTTTATCTAAAAGAGTATCTAACACAATGTCGGCAATAGTTGGAGATAGAGGGTTTCCCATTGGCATTCCATATGTTTGATTATATATTGTGCCTTCATATATGAAATAATTGTTTTCGTTTAAACAAAATTGTAGCAGTTTTAAAAAATTTTTAAAACTGCTACAATTTTGTAATTTTGGCTTAAAAAGCGATACGAACTTTAGCCCGTTCAAATCACAAATATAGAAACAAATGGAGTTCGAATAATAATTAAAATTAACTAAAAATTAATAGCCATGGGCCTGTGGCAAAAATTAAAAATAAAAATACACTTAATAGTAACAAACCAAAAAAGTTTGTCTTAAGTAGAAAAAAAAATAAGCAAATTAAGTAACATGTGTATAATTAGTAAAAAGAACAAAACGACAATGGTAAGACTGTTGTAAATATAGTGATGATAAAATTGAGCTTACAATACAAAAAAGCTTTCAGCAAATTGAAATACGATGAATCAAAACAATTCACATATTCCATTTGCAATAAAATGCTAAGTATATAAAGCAGAAATCTACATCAACTGACACCACATACAGTGGACCAAACACAAAAGAACGCTGATGATGAAGGTTTAGTGGCCTTCAAAAACGGCTGGCTGTTCCGTTCAACTATGTGTTGTTAGTCAGAATATTTACAACAGACTTTGGTGTTATTTGTTCATTAATAATTATCACATGTAATTTGGCTTAAAAAGCGATACGAACTTTAGCCCGTTCAAATCACAAATATAGAAACAAATGGAGTTCGAATAATAATTAAAATTAACTAAAAATTAATAGCCATGGGCCTGTGGCAAAAATTAAATAAAAATATACTTAATAGTAACAAACCAAAAAAGATTGTCTTAAGTAGAACAAAAAATAAGCAAATTAAGTAACATGTGTATAATTAGTAAAAAGAACAAAACGACAATGGTAAGACTATTGTAAATATAGTGATGGTAAAATTGAGCTTACAATACAAAAAATTTTTCAGCAAATTGAAATACGATGAATCAAAACAATTAACATATTCCATTTGCAATAAAATGCTAAGTATACAAAGCAGAAATCTACATCAACTGACACCACACACAGTGGACCAAACACAAAAGAACGCTGATGATGAAGGTTTAGTGGCCTTCGAAAACGGCTGGCTGTTCCGTTCAACTATGTGTTGTTAGTCAGAATATTTACAACAGACTTTGGTGTTATTTGTTCATTAATAATTATCACATGTAATTTGGCTTAAAAAGCGATACGAACTTTAGCCCGTTCAAATCACAAATATAGAAACAAATGGAGTTCGAATAATAATTAAAATTAACTAAAAATTAATAGCCATGGGCCTGTGGCAAAAATTAAATAAAAATATACTTAATAGTAACAAACCAAAAAAGTTTGTCTTAAGTAGAACAAAAAATAAGCAAATTAAGTAACATGTGTATAATTAGTAAAAAGAACAAAACGACAATGGTAAGACTGTTGTAAATATAGTGATGGTAAAATTGAGCTTACAATACAAAAAAGCTTTCAGCAAATTGAAATACGATGAATCAAAACAATTCACATATTCCATTTGCAATAAAATGCTAAGTATATAAAGCAGAAATCTACATCAACTGACACCACACACAGTGGACCAAACACAAAAGAACGCTGATGATGAAGGTTTAGTGACCTTCGAAAACGGCTGGCTGTTCCGTTCAACTATGTGTTGTTAGTCAGAATATTTACAACAGACTTTGGTGTTATTTGTTCATTAATAATTATCACATGTAATTTGGCTTAAAAAGCGATACGAACTTTAGCCCGTTCAAATCACAAATATAAAAACAAATGGAGTTCGAATAATAATTAAAATTAACTAAAAATTAATAGCCATGGGCCTGTGGCAAAAATTAAATAAAAATATACTTAATAGTAACAAACCAAAAAATTCTGTCTTAAGTAGAACAAAAAATAAGCAAATTAAGTAACATGTGTATAATTAGTAAAAAGAACAAAACGACAATGGTAAGACTGTTGTAAATATAGTGATGATAAAATTGAGCTTACAATACAAAAAAGCTTTCAGCAAATTGAAATACGATGAATCAAAACAATTCACATATTCCATTTGCAATAAAATGCTAAGTATATAAAGCAGAAATCTACATCAACTGACACCACATACAGTGGACCAAACACAAAAGAACGCTGATGATGAAGGTTTAGTGGCCTTCAAAAACGGCTGGCTGTTCCGTTCAACTATGTGTTTTTAGTCAGAATATTTACAACAGACTTTGGTGTTATTTGTTCATTAATAATTATCACATGTAATTTGGCTTAAAAAGCGATACGAACTTTAGCCCGTTCAAATCACAAATATAGAAACAAATGGAGTTCGAATAATAATTAAAATTAACTAAAAATTAATAGCCATGGGCCTGTGGCAAAAATTAAATAAAAATATACTTAATAGTAACAAACCAAAAAAGATTGTCTTAAGTAGAACAAAAAATAAGCAAATTAAGTAACATGTGTATAATTAGTAAAAAGAACAAAACGACAATGGTAAGACTATTGTAAATATAGTGATGGTAAAATTGAGCTTACAATACAAAAAATTTTTCAGCAAATTGAAATACGATGAATCAAAACAATTAACATATTCCATTTGCAATAAAATGCTAAGTATATAAAGCAGAAATCTACATCAACTGACACCACACACAGTGGACCAAACACAAAAGAACGCTGATGATGAAGGTTTAGTGGCCTTCGAAAACGGCTGGCTGTTCCGTTCAACTATGTGTTGTTAGTCAGAATATTTACAACAGACTTTGGTGTTATTTGTTCATTAATAATTATCACATGTAATTTGGCTTGAAAAGCGATACGAACTTTAGCCCGTTCAAATCACAAATATAGAAACAAATGGAGTTCGAATAATAATTAAAATTAACTAAAAATTAATAGCCATGGGCCTGTGGCAAAAATTAAATAAAAATATACTTAATAGTAACAAACCAAAAAAGTTTGTCTTAAGTAGAACAAAAAATAAGCAAATTAAGTAACATGTGTATAATTAGTAAAAAGAACAAAACGACAATGGTAAGACTGTTGTAAATATAGTGATGGTAAAATTGAGCTTACAATACAAAAAAGCTTTCAGCAAATTGAAATACGATGAATCAAAACAATTTACATATTCCATTTGCAATAAAATGCTAAGTATATAAACCAGAAATCTACATCAACTGACACCACACACAGTGGACCAAACACAAAAGAACGCTGATGATGAAGGTTTAGTGGCCTTCGAAAACGGCTGGCTGTTCCGTTCAACTATGTGTTGTTAGTCAGAATATTTACAACAGACTTTGGTGTTATTTGTTCATTAATAATTATCACATGTAATTTGGCTTAAAAAGCGATACGAACTTTAGCCCGTTCAAATCACAAATAAAAAATATTTTATTCAATAAAAGAATTGAAATTACTGAACTTAATCCTGACTAAAAATTATTTCTGATTTTATTTTTTATGTTTAAAGAGTTTGAAGAGATGAATAAAATATGTAATTTATGAGAAATGAAAATATTTGAAGGTTAGAGAAATTGAAGCGTAAGATATTTAGGATTGTAAAAGGGAATTAGAGATGTGTGATTATGGGAGAAAATGTTATAATCATGCGTATGTTTGTGTATATTTTTACAATAACTTGAGCGTTGGCAGATGGGTAGATATAAAAAAGCAGGCGTGTAATGCTCAGTTTACATCTGGCATTTCTTGCTATTTCATTTTGTGGTGTCATTTTTAAAATCTGTTCAACATCTTTCATATTATGTTTTTTTATATGGAAAGCAATGTCACACAACAAAAAATAACGGAAATGACAAAGGCTGTCACTGGTACACACTGTTGCAATGTCACAATATGTAAAAGTGTATACTCGCCATTAGTTTTTTATAATATTTTTTTGAGCTGGTGGACATGAAAAGGAATTTTAGAAAGAAATCATGTATGCTGATGAGATCAATGTTTTTTTGCTGGTTTTATTTAGTTTTGTTTTTATTTATTTTTTGTTTTATGTGCAAAGAGGCTGACATTTGTCTTTGTATATTGAACAAACCATACATATCGCACATTCAGTTCAATAGTGACATATCCCAAAAAATTCGTTTTTTGAGTTAATAATGCAGAATAATAATGCATTTCGTATTTTATCTTGCATACAAATTTCATATAAATAGCTTTTACTTTCACCTCCTGAGAGAAGAATTTTTGTTCATGCCTTCATTGAGTTGTATGTAAATTGAAAACTTTAAACGTGTTTTTTGCAAAACTAGTTTTTTTGAGTTATGACACTTTTGAAATGGATGTGCGATATGTATGTACATACTTACATACATAAGTATATGCAAATAAATTAATGAAAAGCAGTTTTGTATATTTTTTAATCTACATGTTTATTTAAAAAAAAATCGTAAATATATGTATGTTGTAACAATGTAAGAATATAATATTAAATACATTTTTAGTTATTTTCCTGATAAAGTAAATATGCATTTCTTAGATGGTTTGCACGTAACGATTAAGTTTTGTTTTGTTGTAATCTCGTCGGTGTGAAAGCACAAAAGCCCTTTTGTAAAAGCTCAAGCTCTTATGTAAAGGCATTTTGTGATAGCTCTTCTGAAAAAGCTCTTACATTGTGCATATTGCTTGAACGTAATTCGTCAGGTAGCGTCTGGTTTTCAGATCAGCTTATCAGGTATCAGATCTAATTATCAGACACCTGGTTTTTTAGCTGGTGGACATGGAAAGTTATTTTAGAAAGAAATTATGTATGCTTGTGGGAATCTATGAATGTTTTTGTTGTTAGTTTTATTTTAGTTTGATTTTTTTTTATGTTTAAGGAATTTGAAGAGATGAATAAAATATGTTTGTAATTTATGAGCAATGAACTTATTTGATGGTTGGAGGATTTTATATGTGTATGCTTTTCTAATGCCTATAGAAAATCATGAAAATGATTTTTCGTAATGCCGACGGGAAAACGTGAAAATTAGTTCTTTCTAATGCCGACGGGAAAACATGATTATTATTTTTTTCTTTTTTTTTAAAATGCCGACGGGGAAATGATTTTTCCAAATGCCGACGGGAAAACGTGAGTTATTTTTTCTAATGCTAATATATTTATCGCTAGACTGTGGGTGTTGGTAGACTGTGATTTGGGTGGGTGAGTGTTTGTTGCTGTTTTAATCACCCCTATCGCGAATAAACGTTCCCAAGACAAAACTCCCAAATTTTATGATTTGCTATCGTGAATGTTCCCATAAATTTTTTTTGTGAATGCCTTCACAAACATAAAAAATATGGTATCACGAATATTTACTCCCAACAACTATTTTACAAAATTAACTCACAAAAATTGTTATTAGGAACAAGAAGTGCACATTTAAGTTAGTTGCTAAATATTTGTTTTTAAATGTCCACCTTTATTAAACTTATTTTATTGAAAGAGTATTAATAAAGATCAAAGTACTTGCCTGATGGAAGCCATGTCCGCGCAGCCAGCGTATGGTAAGCGATTTCAAAAAGAGAAAAAAGAGGATGTGGCAAAATTTTGGAATGTGCTAAGCACTATGTTGAGCGGCCGCAGGCCGCCTATAAAATCTATAGCGGAGTGGAAAAAGGTAAGAGTACATATATATGTAGCGAATGTTTATTGTTAATTTAATAATCGTGACTTAAAATTTATATGCATATATACATATGTAGGTGTGGATCGACCACAAACGACACATAAGAAAAAAACTCACCGAAAAACAAAAAAAAAAACCTCAACAAAACTGGTGGTGCTCCAAAACATTTTACCCCTAGGAGGCAAGTTTTCTTCCTACACGTTCAGTAGGAATTGGACAGCATCTTTGTTAAGTCTATAATATTCCTAAAACCTGTCAAAAACATTTGATTTAGAGACAAACACATTTAAATCTTTACGACTTTTACCTTGACTCCGTTAACGATAGCGGATCTGATTCATCGCGTATATGTCTTCACTGCAATCGTTCCGTGGATTGATTTTCTTCTTCCAAAATCAGGAAACGCAAATAAACACTATTCATTTTAAATTAACACTTTTCTTCACAAAATAAACTTTTCTTTTATAAGCACGCAAACTATTTATTAATCAAAACAAACAATTCAAAATAGAAATTGTTACACCCATGATATTCACAATAGACTTTTTACTCCCAAAACATTCGCGATACCAATTTGTTGGGGATGGGAATACACGTTTACTCCCAAACAACTTATTCCCATAACATTCGCGATAGGGCTGATTTATTGCATTTGGGGCTTTTGTCATGACCAAACAGTGCATTTTGCTTTAAAAAAGTTGGCACCACGGATATAAATACTCATACTGTGTATATCAAAGTTATATCTATATATATATAAATAAGTTGTATTGTGTTAGTAATTGATGTTCTCTGGAATGCGAGAACCAATTTTGATTCTGCAAAGTTTATATGAAAGGTGACGTCAATACAAAGGATTTTATGTACAAACAGTCTCTGTATGTGTATTGGTTCATGAGTTATATTTTAGTGAACACTGCATTCATTTCGAAATATTTGAGTTAATATTTTGAAAAACTGAAATACAATTCGTTTTTAAATTCATTACAATTCAATTTTAGTCAAACCATTTATATACTTAGGCCGGGTTTACATCTGTGTGTCATGTGTCACACAAGCGTAAAACAAGCGTAACCAATAATTACTAATGAAAAACTGTTTGATTCTGATATGTATTTATTAAGTTAAATCGATCCATACATAACTAATAGACAATTTTATAGAGTCAAACATGATTGGAAATTGTTTAAATCAATAAATATCAGGTATGTTGTAGAAATCATTTTCGATTTAAAATCGACTGAAAAACGTAAAAAGTTGTGATGCACACATTTGTTTCGATTTCATTCTGGTTATGTTTTAAATCGAAATCGATTTCATTTCCCATCTTGTTCTATGAAAATATTAGTAAAAAAAGATGTGATGGAAAACGAAATTTGTTGTTTTTGCGTTATTAAATCGAGCAAGCATAAGTTAGTAGATTAGTAATGGGGACCTGAGTCCTGTTTTGGGAATTAAAAACCGGGAAAAAATAAAAACGATGGCAACCCTGTTTCAAATGGGGGGATTTTGGGGATTTTCATGCTGAGAGTTTCTTGGCTATGTGTGTGTGTGTGTGTGTGAGTTTGATTCTTTGTTTATGTGTATGTATACTTGTGTGCCCAGCTTTTGTTGTTATTGTGGAGAAACGTTGTGCTTACAGTGCATGGATGTATGTATATTTGGGTGTTGTAGGTGTTTATGTGTGTGAGTTTGATTCTTTCTGTGTATGGGAATGTATGTACACTTGTGTGTACAGGTTTTGTTGTTATTGTAGAGAAACGTTGTCCTTACAGTGGATGTATACATACAGTGTATGTATGTGTGGGATGTTTGTGTGTGTATGTATGTGTGCGTGTATATGTGTGCGTTTTTTTATTTAATTGTATGTTTGTCGGTCTCAGATACTTTTGTCGTAGTGGCAGACAATCATTATACCCAGTAGGAAATGTCGATGGTGAAAATGTACTGAGTCGCTTTTGACTTTGTCACCAGTACTACTATATAATTATATCCCATTCAATAATTTTCACTATAGACTTTTAGCATATGCTTGTCATTTAAAATATACTAGTAACAATAAATCAATTGAATAGGTATGACTACGTGGTTCTTATTGGAACGTAGAGACATACCAACCAGACAGTTAGTTACTAGTATATTTCTATAATTTATGTACATACAAAAAGGTATGTATATTGACAAGTTGTTGCAAAATCTTTGCTTTTTACTGACAGATAGAATAAAACGTATTATACTATAATGGTCACTAGAATTTTAGTGTTGACACAAAGACACTTGATTCCTGTCTGACTGCAGGGTAGTGACAACGAATTCGTGTGTATGTAGAATCATTATTTTTGTTGTTGTGAGTTGTCGTTGCTATGCATATGTATGGTTATTGTGCTCGTATGTATGCATGCATTTTTTTATTTCTGGGGAAATATTCTAGTAGCTGTAGATAGTGGCAACCCTGATATCTGCTGAAAATGGAAGTGGAGAGGGAATGTATTTGATAATGTATGTACATATATGTTTTTGGAGTAATGTACGTGATCGTATGGTGGGGGAAGAAGGTGATGTTATGAAATCTTCGTTTATTTATTTAAGAAATATTGTTTCGTATTTCATGACAGAGGAGTTTGAATTTCATAATATTATAAAATTTCATTATGTATGTATGTTTGTGTATTACGTGATCACTTCTTTGTGTATGTGTGTGTGTGCCAGTATGTAAATGATTTTCTCGCGCTGATATTTATATGTAGGTAGAAATAAATTGTTTTCAATATCGACATTTGGTACTATAAAATACTATCATATATCTGAACTTCCCTAATCCTAGTATGTTTTTATACATTAACGAAAGTTTATTCATATTGAAATTTCTTATTTCAATACGGAAAAATATTAATTTACAGTATTCATTTATTAAACTCATTAGTTTTTAGGTGTTTCAATATACATTTTCTATTATATTGAAAATTATTGAATTAATGTGAACCATTCTTATTTTTAAGCAGCACATTTTCCCTGAGTGTATTGATTGCTTATCTATACATTGTGCTTTGACTAAACGACGCTTCATATATTTTCATGATGTAGATATGTAAGTGTGATTGTTAAGATCTAATAAATACTTGAGCATTCCATGCAAATAATATTGGAGTATGTGGTCCCATCTAGATGAAACAGTCTAGTTACATCATAGTCTCATGTAATGCAGTCATGGATCATATCGTTTTCATACAACCATTCAATGCTGCACGATAACTATTCGTGTTTAAACGAATATGATCGTTCTTCTTAGGCACTCACAAATTGTATGCGAGTAGTCTATAACTATTCCATATGGGGTAGTTTTTGGGGTTAGTCCGATGTAATGCAACGTTGTACCATGTGGTCCAACCCTAGGACATCGCAATGTTAAATCGACCTTTTTTCATATATTTGGAGTAGTTTTGGAGTACTACAACTCCTCTTTGGACTAGTCCTTACATGCATGTAACTTTTGTTTTCGGTTGCTTTTATTTAATAAAAAAAACAACTTTTATTTTATAATTAATTGAACGATTTATTTTATTAAAAGAAACTTTATTGTTTGAGGATGGAACTAAAACTCAACTTACAATATTTTTATTTCTTAACGTTTACCTTATTCTTAGCAACCACCTAATTTCTGATTGGCCAAACTTATAATTGCGAAATGGCTAAGTCTGCATTAATAATATTTTTATGTATATTGTATTACTTTTAATTTTAATAAATTTCAGATATTGTGTTACATTTAATTTTAATAACTTGCACTGTTGCAGTTTATATAAAAAACAATTTTTCGTGTGAACGGAAATGCATTTAAATTTACAAAGTTCTTTGACTTAGTGTTTATCAAAATTTGTTTATTCAACACTTTTAGACTTTAATAATTTCTTCAATAAATTTATCAATGCTATCAGGGTTTATATACGTAACTACTCTCCCCTTTTGATTAGAATTCTCCTGAATTCTATTGTTTAGTTTTATTTTTATATATTTATGTTTAATACAAAAAATGCAACATAAAATTACTATCAAAATAATTATTAACAAATTGCATCCGTAAGTGAATTTACTGTGGTATTTTAAATTAAAAATATTTTCACTATTTACTTTATTATTTTCTATAATTTCCTCAAAAGTTATCTTTTTTGTAAAATTCTGAATGTTATCATATTCTATTTTTAAGATGTTAATATTTTCTTCTGCAATTTCAATAAGATTTGAAAAATAGTAATCTTTAATTTTAATAGAACAATTACTGTATTGGATTAGGTAGTTTCCATTAACAATCGTCTCATTTTTAGTGCAAGTTTGATTAATTGGTAAGTTAATAGCATTCTTAATAATAATAGTTTTTACCTTAATTGGAATTATTTCAAACTCTGTATTTTTTATAAGTTTACAATTTGATTTCATAACGCAATGGTTAGTGGTTTTTAATTCTCTTAAATGTTTATTTTCTTTATATTCATATGTTTTGTTTTCATAGTTAAGTATTTTAAATATTTTTTCTTCTATTTCGTTATTTTCTTTATTTGGTATAGGTATGAGAAATCTAATATTTACGTATATAAATGTTTTTGGTACCTTTATACCAAATATTAAGTATGTATCATTAAAAACTGCTGTTCCTAATTGTAAATATTTCAGTTTGTTATAATCTATCTCATATTTTATTATTTCTTTACTTGTTAAAATATTAGGATGAATTATTCCATATTTTGCTGACACTATATTATCTTGAATATGTTCAATTTTATCTCTTAACATTTGTATTTTTGATAACTGTTCTAAATATGTATTTTGTTCTCTTTCTTTTTCATTAAATTTATAAATGCTATTTATTGCATTCTCTATATTTTTTCTATCACTTTTGACAATATCTTGAAGTTGTTCTAATGCTGTATTAAAATAATCATTTACTTGAATTTGTTGACTAATATTTCCGTCCGTTTTAAGTAGATGATTCTGTATGTCCTGTCTGTCAGTATCGTCCATCGTACCAAATAACCAGTTTGACATACTACCTATTGCATTTATCAGTCCGCGTTTGTGTCTGTTTTTTCTTGGTATTAGTGTTAATAGCTTATTTCTTACGTCTAGTAGTTCCCTCTGAAGAATGTCTTTATTCTTTATTTTCATTAAAATAATATTATCGGTCATGTCATTTATAATTTCTTCAATTTGTTCAATATTGATCATATGTATAACTATGTCTGTGTCTTTTACTATTTCCTGATGTCTTGTTTGAAAGTCCACAAAACCCATTTGATTCTTTATTTCCGTCATATTGAAATATGCGTTGTTAAGCGGTGTCCACATCATTATTGACAGAACGATCCACAATGTCTGAAAATTTTTGAGGTCGCTTAATATTACATGGATGTATATTGTCTAGATTTAGTTTCCTGAATTTTGGTAGTTCTTTATGTCTAGTCGCTTTATAGTTTCTAACAAACCCTTCTTTTCTATTTTCGCTGTAATCTTCTCTATTTATGTTTAGTTTGTCTATAATTTTCTTCTTTTTTTCTTCAATATTTTGCTTAATTTGCACTATATCTGTCTTACCGTTTTGAACATCTAAAGGAGTACTTTTGATTGTAGAATGATACCTGCTATTGTAATTGCGTATTGCTTTCTGTATAATTTGTTTTATTGGTAAACTTTTTTCTAATTTATATATTATCCTAAACTTTTCTGTAAGTGTGTTGTGCATCCTTTCTATGTCTGCGTTACCCGTATGACTATTGGGTTTTGTTAAATGCAGTTGAATTCCTTCTTGGCTCAGGAACTCCTGAATTCGTGCTGCCTTAAATTCATTATCAGCTATAATTTTAATTGGTTTCCCAATTTTTGCAAAATGATCTTCTAATTGCTCAATTATTGTAATAGGATTTCTATCGTTTAGTGAGTAAGCCGCTCCAAATTTTGAGAATTTGTCTATTATCGTTAAAAAGCGAAAGTTTTTTATAACAAAAGTATCTATATGAATTATTTGATTTTTATCTGTCGGTGTTTCTGTCAGTTCGTGTTTTTTTCTAATTGGGTTTCTGTCATATTTAATTTCTTTACATACATCGCATTGGTTAATTACCAAATGAACAAGTTCCATCAATTTTGGAAAATAAATTTTATCTTTTATTTGATTATAGGTTTCTTGTATACCTGAGTGCATACTTTCTTTTACATGGTAAAGCGATATCTGTTTTACTGCTTCGACTTCGGTTTCAATATCCTGTGCTCTTTTGGTACATTTTATAAATTTTATATTTCTGTCATTGGAAAACATCTGAATCAATTTTTGTTGTACTATATTATACTTATGCATTGACAATTCGGAATATATGCCTACCAATCCTTTCGTTAAATATTTTCTAAATATCTCCCCCATATTATCAAAGTCCATTTCTGCTATAAATATTATTCTTTTATTGTGTAACTTCTTCATTTCTTCAACTTTATTATTTGTTAATATTATTTGCGTTTTATGTTTGTTTACTATCTCATCCTTAATATAAAACTGGTCATTTAAATTTTCTTCGGCAGAATGAATTGTGGCGTTACAATTGCTTTCTTCTTCAATATTACCTATTATGTTTAGATCGGAGGTGTTATCCTTCATAACTTTTGAAAACGTATCTTCATCCGTATTCTCGATATTTTCATTACTTTCCAACCTACTGAGAAAATCAGCAACTTTGTTTTCTTTTCCTTTTAAATACTCAATTTCATAATCATATTCGCCTAATTTTAATAACCACCTTTGGTGTCTGGGTGATAAATCCTTTCCTTTATATTTAGCCTGTAAATATTTTATTGGTTGATGGTCCGTTCGAATTTTGAATTTTCTTCCATACAAGTATGGCCTGAAATAATTAACGCTCCATATTATAGCTAGAAATTCCTTATCTGTAGCCGAATAGTTCTTCTCATGGTTGTTCAATGTCCTTGAGGCAAAACATACTGGGTGCCCCTCTTGAGACAAAACTGCTCCCAGTGCATAATTCGATGCATCAGTCGCCAAGGTAAATTGTTTTTCGAAGTTTCGAAACCGTAATATTGGATGTGTACTAATTAGATTTTTTAACTTTTCGAAAGCTTCAATATAAGTAGGATCTCTAATGTTAATTCTTACTCCCTTTTTTAAATATTTCGTAATTGGTTGTGCTACTTTTGAGTAATCTTTTATAAATTTCCGGTAGTATCCGGTTATTCCCAAAAAACTTTTAATTTGCCTTTCTGTTCTCGGCAATTCTAATTTTTCTATAATTTTAATCTTATCCGGATTTGGTTTCATTCCCTTGTCAGTTAATACGTGTCCTAAAAATTCTGTCTCTTTCTTTAGAAAATTACATTTATCTACCTGAATTTTCAAGTTGTTTCTTTCTAATACGTCAAAAATTTCCTTTAATGCTTTCATATGTTCCTGTAGTGAAGTACTGAAAATTAATATGTCATCTAAATAAACAACACATGTCTTGTTTATGTAATCCCGGAATATTTCATTCATAAACCTCTGGAAAGTTGCCGGTGCATTTTTTAACCCAAACGGCATTCTTACGAACTCATATAAATCGTGTGGCGTAACAAACGCCGTTTTCTCTCTATCCTCTTCCTTGACTAATATCTGATGGTACCCTTTCGCAAGGTCTAACGTAGTAAAGTATTGGGCTCTTCCCAATTTGTCCAATATGGAATCAATATTTGGTAACGGGAATTTGTCATCTATTGTGACTTCATTCAACTTCCGGTAATCTATTACAATTCTATATTTTTTCTCTCCAGAATTATCTATTTTCTTTGGAATAACAATTAACGGGCTTGAATATTTTGATCTACTTTTTCGAATAATACCCTGTTCTTCCATTTCCCTTACTTGTTTTCTAACCTCTTCCTCGTGTTGAGGAGGATATCTATAAAGTTTTGAGTTGATCTGTTGATCAGTAATGGTTCTTATTTCATGTTGTACTTCTGTGGCATTTGTCAACTGATCCCCTTCTTTAAATAATAAGATTTCATATCTTTTTAAGATTTTCATCACTTCTTTGTATTCTTCTATATTCAAATGATTTAGTTGAATTCCATTTATTTTATTACCAATTGCTTCTAATGTGCAGATTTCATTAAATTTATATGGATTATTCAAGAATGGATTCTCTTTTTTATTTAGACTTATTTTTCTTTCTTCAATATTTACAACTGCGTTTAGATAATTTAAAATATCGATACCAATAATAAAATCATATGTTCTTTTTGTTAATTGTGTAACTTTCCATCTTATTCTTGCGTTACTCGGCAAGTTGAATTCTTCCGGTGCGACTGTATGTACTTCATATGTGATTGTGTCTTTGTTAGTCAATGTTCTAAATATTAAAGGTCTATTCAATTTGTGTTTTGCAAAATCATTTATTTTATTATTTATAAGACTGAACGACGCTCCTGTATCTATAAGTGCTACATATTTTTTCTTATTTATTGTAATATTTATTCTGGGTAATCCCTCTGAGGCTGTTTCATAAAAAAAAACTGTATTATTTATTTCTTCCAAATCTTCATTTAGCTCTCCCTGGCCTTGCCTAATCTGATTCCAGCTATCTTGGCTGTGGTGTCGATTAGGGTTTCCTGCTCGTTGAGACCTATTATAATCTACTTCAATATTGTCCACTTCCATGGGTTCCTCCTGATTTCTTCTAAATTGTCCTGACCTGTTGTTTTGATAACCTTTATTAAAATATTGTTGATTTCGTCTGATCTGATTAGAATAATTTTCCCTATTTTGATTCTGATATTGTATATTACGTGTATTAAAATTTTGTTGATTTCGTCTAAATTGGCTCGAAAATTTTTCTTTATCTTGATTCTGGTAATGCGTATTGTTATAATTTGGTTGATTTACCTTAAATTGTCCGGAATAATTTCCTCTATATTCATTATTTTGATTGTAGTTTCGGTCCGGTAAATTATTGTCATAAAATCTATTCTTATTTTGGTATCTATTTGGTGGTTTAAATACGTTTGGTGAGACTGGTCTATTCTTTTTAAATTCATGTCTGATACAACTATCTTCATACCTTCTGCGTGTCATAATATTTATTATTGTGTCTAGATTATGTTCTTCATAAATTTTATCTAATAAGACACCTTGTGTAATTTCTTTTATTGTATTTGTCAATAGACTATTTATATTTGTTAAATCAATACCTATATCTTCTCTATAGTATACCATTAACTCATCTGCTTTATGTTTAATTTTTTGAATTTGTAATGCTAAATCACTTACAGTATTTGCCCTTAGGTTGTTGATTCTTCTGTATAGTTGGTGTGGCTCCACATCTGGCTTATACCTCAGCTTCAAGGCCTGTTTAATTTGTTCCCAATTGTCTGGTTGTGGTAAGTTAATAATTGTGTCCTTAGCTTCTCCCTGTATGGTACGGTAATAAATTGCCCTTGTAACCTCTTTTCGCTGGTCGTCATTCTCCAATGTTGAAAGCAAATATTCCGTGCTGCTTAAAAACGAATTTATCGTAATGTCGCCATGCCCAGTGAATATTGGAAGATGGCTCACGCTGCTTATGATTCTTTCCATATTTTGGTTGTTTACTTGAATTTGCCTCTGCTGCAATTCTATATATGCTCCTCTCAACTGTTCCAGCTGCTGTTCTCGTCTTGCTAGTTGCTCTAATACTGACGTATCTACTCCTTGAGCTTGTTCCATCCTTCTCTTGTCAAACTCTTTGTTTCTTCTGGATTTAATTTTGATGGTTTGAATTTTCTATTATTTTTGATCAATCCTTGGGTGGTGTCTGCAAAGGATCTTTGAGTCCACTACACTGCCAAATTAATTTTGATCGATTTTTGTGGGTGATTTTAAATAAAAAACTTTTATTTTATTGATTTTATTTTTTGTTTTCACTACCACTGTTTTTTATTATTGTTTTTTTTATTGTCCTGGATTCGCAGGATTTTTAAACGTATCACTATCCTCTCTTTTATAAGGAAGGACTACCGACTGCGCCACTTTTGTTTTCGGTTGCTTTTATTTAATAAAAAAAACAACTTTTATTTTATAATTAATTGAACGATTTATTTTATTAAAAGAAACTTTATTGTTTGAGGATGGAACTAAAACTCAACTTACAATATTTTTATTTCTTAACGTTTACCTTATTCTTAGCAACCACCTAATTTCTGATTGGCCAAACTTATAATTGCGAAATGGCTAAGTCTGCATTAATAATATTTTTATGTATATTGTATTACTTTTAATTTTAATAAATTTCAGATATTGTGTTACATTTAATTTTAATAACTTGCAATGTTGCAGTTTATATAAAAAACAATTTTTCGTGTGAACGGAAATGCATTTAAATTTACAAAGTTCTTTGACTTAGTGTTTATCAAAATTTGTTTATTCAACACTTTTAGACTTTAATAATTTCTTCAATAAATTTATCAATGCTATCAGGGTTTATATACGTAACTTGTATGGACTAGTCGCATTATCTGCAGGGTTGATAAGAAATTTGATATGTATACATACAAATTGATTTTATGTATGTATGTATGTACGTACATACAAATAAGAGTACAACTCAATCTTTGAACTCATTTTTTTTGTCATGTGATATCTTTTGTTGTTGTTGTGTATTATCTGAAATTAAAAACGTTGTTTTATCTGCATTTACTTAAAAGCTTGTGAAGATTTTCTGTTTTAAGTAAAACTGAATTCCTGAAGATACATACTCTATAGTAATAGTAACTATAATAGAAATATTTCTTATACTTAATTTACATATTTTTAAAGTTGACGCAATGTTAGTTAGTCAACGTTTGACATTTTTGGGGGTATGCAATTTTTTCTAACTATAGCCTTTTTTCTTCACTTTCTACATTTATTTTTGGAAATCTTGCATTGCTTTTTAAAAATGTATAAACATTTTTAAATGAAACTGATCCGGCACTCCAGCTTAGATACTGATAGTGTTTTTTTCTTTTGTTTTTTGTTACTCAACTTACTGTTTATTTTTTATTGATAAACATTTAAAATCAAAAGGGAGTTTTATATTGAAATTATTATTTTCATAATTGTTGAAAACAATCGCTACTTCTTTTGCGATGAAATCATTTGAATTACTTTTGAAACCTTACATGTTTATAAAAATTATGTTATTTTCTATATTGTTTAATTTATAAGACTTTTAGAATTTGTACTTTGGTGGTTATATTTTCTATTATACGATTATGAGTAAGAATGCAGTAAGCTGATGTCTTTGCTTACTGTTTCAAATTAAAATTTTATTCAACTGAATAAAAGGAGATTTTTTCTTTAACTCTAATGCAGTTAGAAGCGCTGGAGATTCTTTCATATAACAGCTTTCTTGGAATTTAAGATACATATAATATAGAATTGGATAACATTTATTTTTAATTTTTATGTTAAGAAGTACAGATATGAGACTAAATTTAAATGTACTTCTAAATTAGTTAAATCATAATGAAAAAACTTATTTTCTTCTTGAATAGCGATCAACAGAAAACGAACTCGTTTTCATTGAATTTAGGTATACCCTTTCGACGGTTCCTCTAGGATACAAGATGATTTTGTATGACGAAATTTCTGTCTGTCAGCGTTATGGTTAATTAAATTTTTAAAATTTTAATTCCCAAAATTGTGTTGCTTTATACTGATAATATGTTTACATTAATAAGGTACATATATGTTTATTTTATGAAGGGTGATCACCTATGGCATTCATTTGATGTTCTAAATGATTTTTTTTTCTCATTTTATTAAAGTTCAGCGTATTGTGTACATACATATTTCTGAAATGTTTAAGTGTGCTTTGTTTGCCTATCGGACAGAGTGTACGTATCAGTTGATCAGTCAGTCTCTATTTTTATTTATTTTTTCTTCTAATGTGTCACTCCTTTTGTTCAGATTTTACTGCTTGAAATAGTGAATGTTGGTCTAATTTTTTGGTGGATATATACATATAGGTAAATATGTGTATGTATATAGAAAATAATTTACATACAAAGAAATACATATTTAATAAACAACTGTTGTGGCAAATCGATTTCGGCATGCTTTCATTTTTTTTTCTGTAAATTTATTTAATACTCATACAGATACAGATATAAAGTAAGATCCGTTTACATTCCATTTTAAAATTTATGTATGCTTCAGCATGATTCTAGTTGAAGTCCATATTTATTCACTAAGTTTGTTTGATACTTATTCATACAGATGTACATTCTTAAAGATAGGATATCAAAGTCCAATTTCCGTAGTTTATCTACATTTTCTAAAGATCTGATAGCTAAAGAAATAAATATATAGAAGATCTTTTATAATAATCCCATTTTCATATTGTAAAATTTCGTGTGCTAGCGCTTTCGATGGGAAAATGTACATACAACTATATAAAAAGTAATAATATGATGTGTTGCTGAATATTGCACTATGTTATAGTTCATTTTAAACACTGAAGTTTTCGCAATATTTCATTCAGACCAACAAGTTTAGAGAATTCCACTACATTTAGTTAATTATCTTTCTTAAGACCCATCATTCCTAATCAATCCTGCAAAAAACAAGACAAACTAGATTTTTCGTTTATAATTTTATTATTATTTTTATTAAATTCAACATTTTGTACATCTTTAAATTACTTTATACTATATTTAGCAGCTTTTTCTCATTTATTGAGTTAACTTTAATCGTAAACATTTTAATGGTGAGATCAATTTTTCTATGTTATACACTAAGTAAATCTTTACATATACCAATCCACTTATATGAACCATTAAAGCTAATTCTTTCACATCATTCCTTTTAATGCTCAATTAAATCATTGTACTATTGATGCTTTCATATTAAGTAATGTTTAATCTTCTATTTATGTGTGAGTTTTCCAAAGTATTTATTAAAAAATTCCTTAGAATCATCTGTTTGTAAGTTTTTTTTGGTACCCGTAACACTTCAAAAATATTTTCCATTGCCATGGTTTTTAGAGCGCAGCTTTTATTTTCAGCTGTACTGACTATATAAACTTTGAGAATGTGTCAATTACAGTCTTCAAAAATCAACAATTTCTATTTTCTGTAGAATAGTTCTCCATTTCGCTTAACTCAGCTCCATAAAAGATCATATATTCGTATCATTACAAGCACAAACAATTTTCGAGTTTTAATATGGAGTTCGTTTACTAAATTTCTTTTTAAAGACACTGAGTTGTTTTAGAGATTTTTTCGAGAGTGTGGTGATCTACATGTTGCACTTTCAGCTATTTATACTAACATGTAGTTAATTTTCTAATCTATATATTTAATCGTACAACTCTTCAATTTATTTTTAATTATTTAATTTTTAGAATTGCTTTTCAATTTTAAACTCTCTTCCTTCTCTAATTTTATTTCACGTTGTAGTCCATCAATATGCATTTTAATATATTCTTGAATTATATCAATGCCATAAGCTATATTATTAATTTGTTCTTTAGTTTGTCGATTTGAGTTTCCAGAAAAATTAACCGATATCATCGTTCTCTGACGGAGAACAGTTCCCAGTTGCCCAGTGCCCAGTTCCCTACTACTATCTCAAGTTTAAAAACATAAATTTATACTAAAATATAAGTTAAAGAATGGGTTATTATACATTTATTTTTTTTTTCTCGTAATGAAGCTTAATACATTTCAATTATGATATTTGCTGATGTTGCATGTGGAAAGCAGAATAATATACATACATAAATATGTACGTGTATATTATTGTATGGGGCGACAGAAGAATGATGACTCATTCTACTTGTGCCAAGCTTATAGCATAATTCCTAATACATACATACATACATACATACGGGCAAAGTTAAAAATATAAATAAACATGAAGCAAACCTACAACGACGTCAACTCAAAATTATTTTAAATATGGGTGCATTTAATTTTTAAGATTTGGTGATTTACGCAAGTTAAAAAACGTTTTTAAGCTAATATTCTATTATGAATACAATTTTAGCGAATTTTGTTCAAACAACATTTGAAATGCTGTTTAAAATTTTTATGAATACGGCTGTAAGCATTTAACAAGAGACAATGCAAATGTTATTATAATGTTTAAGTAAGATAAGAAAAATATGAAGCATCTTTATAAGGTTTATATTGGCAGTAATATGAATTTTGAAAACTTTTAAGAAATTTGTAGAGTATTGGAAGGATAAATATAGATTTTGGTTAAAAGCAAAGATATTGAATTAAACGATTTTCGTTATAGAAAAAAATTTACTGCTCATAAAAGATTGACTTTAGTTATTTCATCTGACCTGAAACTTTATTAATATAAATTATATAAATGGCCAGCTACTTGTATTCTGATAACCTGATCTGAAAACCAGACCAGCTACCTGAAAACCAGACCAGCTCCTGCTAAGCTGATCTGAAAACCAGACCAGGTTCTGAAAAGCTGATCTGAAAACCAGACCAGGTCCTGAAAAGCTGATCTGAAAACCAGACCAGGTCCTGATAAGCTGATCTGGAAACCAGACCAGCTCCTAATAAGCTGATCTGAAAACCAGACCAGGTCCTGATAAGCTGATCTGAAAACCAGACCAGGTCCTGAAAACCTGATCTGAAAACCAGACCAGGTCCTGAAAAGCTGATCTGAAAACCAGACCAGGTCCTGAAAAGCTGATCTGAAAACCAGACCAGGTCCTGAAAAGCTGATCTGAAAACCAGACCAGGTCCTGATAAGCTGATCTGAAAACCAGACCAGCTCCTGATGAGCTGATCTGAAAACCAGACCAGGTCCTGATAAGCTGATCTGATTGCTGATACCTGTTATTTGCCTTAGCAAACATGGATGAGAAAGTTTTAAAGCAGTTTGTGTTGACAAGAAATGTGTTTTAGAAAAAGCTTCGTAATGTAAGAACTGGTGAAGTAGATACAAGTCAACAACTAAGAGATACATTTAAACCTATAACAGAACCTCTTACTGAATTCGTAAATAGTTCGAAAAGATTAAAATAATTCTTACGAAAGAATAAAGTAAAATCAAGACTGAAGTTAAAAATATACAAGTTGAAAGCCTGAAAAAACATCAGTAAAGATAGAGACAAGTACCCCAAAGGAACTAGCAGAATGATAATGACTATGAGGACGATGATTTTTACTCACAGACTTCCAATTCCGAAGACACTTATACTGACTTATCAGTATTGGAAGGAAGAAATGAATTAGATGCGAGCTCAAACTGAATGAAGATAAAATACAAGTTGGTGGTCAAATATGGGCTCTAACACTAGGACTATTTTCTCTAATGTTTGATAAAATACCAAAAAATTATGATAAATTTGAACTCGAAATCTATAAAAAGATTTTAATTACTACTAATGTATACATATAGAATCATCATCGTTCTCCGTCAGAGAACGATGATATCGGTTAATTTTTCTGGAAACTCAAATCGACAAACTAAAGAACAAATTAATAATATAGCTTATGGCATTGATATAATTCAAGAATATATTAAAATGCATATTGATGGACTACAACGTGAAATAAAATTAGAGAAGGAAGAGAGTTATAAAATTGAAAAGCAATTCTAAAAATTAAATAATTAAAAATAAATTGAAGAGTTGTACGATTAAATATATAGATTAGAAAATTAACTACATGTTAGTATAAATAGCTGAAAGTGCAACATGTAGATCACCACACTCTCGAAAAAATCTCTAAAACAACTCAGTGTCTTTAAAAAGAAATTTAGTAAACGAACTCCATATTAAAACTCGAAAATTGTTTGTGCTTGTAATGATACGAATATATGATCTTTTATGGAGCTGAGTTAAGCGAAATGGAGAACTATTCTACAGAAAATAGAAATTGTTGATTTTTGAAGACTGTAATTGACACATTCTCAAAGTTTATATAGTCAGTACAGCTGAAAATAAAAGCTGCGCTCTAAAAACCATGGCAATGGAAAATATTTTTGAAGTGTTACGGGTACCAAAAAAAACTTACAAACAGATGATTCTAAGGAATTTTTTAATAAATACTTTGGAAAACTCACACATAAATAGAAGATTAAACATTACTTAATATGAAAGCATCAATAGTACAATGATTTAATTGAGCATTAAAAGGAATGATGTGAAAGAATTAGCTTTAATGGTTCATATAAGTGGATTGGTATATGTAAAGATTTACTTAGTGTATAACATAGAAAAATTGATCTCACCATTAAAATGTTTACGATTAAAGTTAACTCAATAAATGAGAAAAAGCTGCTAAATATAGTATAAAGTAATTTAAAGATGTACAAAATGTTGAATTTAATAAAAATAATAATAAAATTATAAACGAAAAATCTAGTTTGTCTTGTTTTTTGCAGGATTGATTAGGAATGATGGGTCTTAAGAAAGATAATTAACTAAATGTAGTGGAATTCTCTAAACTTGTTGGTCTGAATGAAATATTGCGAAAACTTCAGTGTTTAAAATGAACTATAACATAGTGCAATATTCAGCAACACATCATATTATTACTTTTTATATAGTTGTATGTACATTTTCCCATCGAAAGCGCTAGCACACGAAATTTTACAATATGAAAATGGGATTATTATAAAAGATCTTCTATATATTTATTTCTTTAGCTATCAGATCTTTAGAAAATGTAGATAAACTACGGAAATTGGACTTTGATATCCTATCTTTAAGAATGTACATCTGTATGAATAAGTATCAAACAAACTTAGTGAATAAATATGGACTTCAACTAGAATCATGCTGAAGCATACATAAATTTTAAAATGGAATGTAAACGGATCTTACTTTATATCTGTATCTGTATGAGTATTAAATAAATTTACAGAAAAAAAATGAAAGCATGCCGAAATCGATTTGCCACAACAGTTGTTTATTAAATATGTATTTCTTTGTATGTAAATTATTTTCTATATACATACACATATTTACCTATATGTATATATCCACCAAAAAATTAGACCAACATTCACTATTTCAAGCAGTAAAATCTGAACAAAAGGAGTGACACATTAGAAGAAAAAATAAATAAAAATAGAGACTGACTGATCAACTGATACGTACACTCTGTCCGATAGGCAAACAAAGCACACTTAAACATTTCAGAAATATGTATGTACACAATACGCTGAACTTTAATAAAATGAGAAAAAAAATCATTTAGAACATCAAATGAATGCCATAGGTGATCACCCTTCATAAAATAAACATATATGTACCTTATTAATGTAAACATATTATCAGTATAAAGCAACACAATTTTGGGAATTAAAATTTTAAAAATTTAATTAACCATAACGCTGACAGACAGAAATTTCGTCATACAAAATCATCTTGTATCCTAGAGGAACCGTCGAAAGGGTATACCTAAATTCAATGAAAACGAGTTCGTTTTCTGTTGATCGCTATTCAAGAAGAAAATAAGTTTTTTCATTATGATTTAACTAATTTAGAAGTACATTTAAATTTAGTCTCATATCTGTACTTCTTAACATAAAAATTAAAAATAAATGTTATCCAATTCTATATTATATGTATCTTAAATTCCAAGAAAGCTGTTATATGAAAGAATCTCCAGCGCTTCTAACTGCATTAGAGTTAAAGAAAAAATCTCCTTTTATTCAGTTGAATAAAATTTTAATTTGAAACAGTAAGCAAAGACATCAGCTTACTGCATTCTTACTCATAATCGTATAATAGAAAATATAACCACCAAAGTACACATTCTAAAAGTCTTATAAATTAAACAATATAGAAAATAACATAATTTTTATAAACATGTAAGGTTTCAAAAGTAATTCAAATGATTTCATCGCAAAAGAAGTAGCGATTGTTTTCAACAATTATGAAAATAATAATTTCAATATAAAACTCCCTTTTGATTTTAAATGTTTATCAATAAAAAATAAACAGTAAGTTGAGTAACAAAAAACAAAAGAAAAAAACACTATCAGTATCTAAGCTGGAGTGCCGGATCAGTTTCATTTAAAAATGTTTATACATTTTTAAAAAGCAATGCAAGATTTCCAAAAATAAATGTAGAAAGTGAAGAAAAAAGGCTATAGTTAGAAAAAATTGCATACCCCCAAAAATGTCAAACGTTGACTAACTAACGTTGCGTCAACTTTAAAAATATGTAAATTATGTATAAGAAATATTTCTATTATAGTTACTATTACTATAGAGTATGTATCTTCAGGAATTCAGTTTTACTTAAAACAGAAAATCTTCACAAACTTTTAAGTAAATGCAGATAAAACAACGTTTTTAATTTCAGATAATACACAACAACAACAAAAGATATCACATGACAAAAAAAAATGAGTTCAAAGATTGAGTTGTACTCTTATTTGTATGTACGTACATACATACATACATAAAATCAATTTGTATGTATACATATCAAATTTCTTATCAACCCTGCAGATAATGCGACTAGTCCATACATGCATGTAAGGACTAGTCCAAAGAGGAGTTGTAGTACTCCAAAACTACTCCAAATATATGAAAAAAGGTCGATTTAACATTGCGATGTCCTAGGGTTGGACCACATGGTACAACGTTGCATTACATCGGACTAACCCCAAAAACTACCCCATATGGAATAGTTATAGACTACTCGCATACAATTTGTGAGTGCCTAAGAAGAACGATCATATTCGTTTAAACACGAATAGTTATCGTGCAGCATTGAATGGTTGTATGAAAACGATATGATCCATGACTGCATTACATGAGACTATGATGTAACTAGACTGTTTCATCTAGATGGGACCACATACTCCAATATTATTTGCATGGAATGCTCAAGTATTTATTAGATCTTAACAATCACACTTACATATCTACATCATGAAAATATATGAAGCGTCGTTTAGTCAAAGCACAATGTATAGATAAGCAATCAATACACTCAGGGAAAATGTGCTGCTTAAAAATAAGAATGGTTCACATTAATTCAATAATTTTCAATATAATAGAAAATGTATATTGAAACACCTAAAAACTAATAAGTTTAATAAATGAATACTGTAAATTAATATTTTTCCGTATTGAAATAAGTAATTTCAATATGAATAAACTTTCGTTAATGTATAAAAACATACTAGGATTAGGGAAGTTCAGATATATGATAGTATTTTATAGTACCAAATGTCGATATTGAAAACAATTTATTTCTACCTACATATAAATATCAGCGCGAGAAAATCATTTACATACTGGCACACACACACATACACAAAGAAGTGATCACGTAATACACAAACATACATACATAATGAAATTTTATAATATTATGAAATTCAAACTCCTCTGTCATGAAATACGAAACAATATTTCTTAAATAAATAAACGAAGATTTCATAACATCACCTTCGTCCCCCACCATACGATCACGTACATTACTCCAAAAACATATATGTACATACATTATCAAATACATTCCCTCTCCACTTCCATTTTCAGCAGATATCAGGGTTGCCACTATCTACAGCTACTAGAATATTTCCCCAGAAATAAAAAAATGCATGCATACATACGAGCACAATAACCATACATATGCATAGCAACGACAACTCACAACAACAAAAATAATGATTCTACATACACACGAATTCGTTGTCACTACCCTGCAGTCAGACAGGGATCAAGTGTCTTTGTGTCAACACTAAAATTCTAGTGACCATTATAGTATAATACGTTTTATTCTATCTGTCAGTAAAAAGCAAAGATTTTGCAACAACTTGTCAATATACATACCTTTTTGTATGTACATAAATTATAGAAATATACTAGTAACTAACTGTCTGGTTGGTATGTCTCTACGTTCCAATAAGAACCACGTAGTCATACCTATTCAATTGATTTATTGTTACTAGTATATTTTAAATGACAAGCATATGCTAAAAGTCTATAGTGAAAATTATTGAATGGGATATAATTATATAGTAGTACTGGTGACAAAGTCAAAAGCGACTCAGTACATTTTCACCATCGACATTTCCTACTGGGTATAATGATTGTCTGCCACTACGACAAAAGTATGTGAGACCGACAAACATACAATTAAATAAAAAAACGCACACATATACACGCACACATACATACACACACAAACATCCCACACATACATACACTGTATGTATACATCCACTGTAAGGACAACGTTTCTCTACAATAACAACAAAACCTGTACACACAAGTGTACATACATTCCCATACACAGAAAGAATCAAACTCACACACATAAACACCTACAACACCCAAATATACATACATCCATGCACTGTAAGCACAACGTTTCTCCACAATAACAACAAAAGCTGGGCACACAAGTATACATACACATAAACAAAGAATCAAACTCACACACACACACACACATAGCCAAGAAACTCTCAGCATGAAAATCCCCAAAATCCCCCCATTTGAAACAGGGTTGCCATCGTTTTTATTTTTTCCCGGTTTTGAATTCCCAAAACAGGACTCAGGTCCCCATTACTAATCTACTTAAGTTGACGATTTAGAAATTATTTTATATCTAAACAAAATTTTCCTGCAATAACTTGTGTGAAAATGTAAGTAAAATGCTTTAAAATAATTAAAGACAGATGATATTACAATAAAAGGAATTTTTTATTTAAATTTATTTTTGTTTGAAACAATTTAATTGTATGTACATATGTTGAAGCCGATCAGCAAAAATCTGCCGCCGATATGTATTATTGAAAACACTTAGCCGCCGTCGATATGACCATTTTTTCCAAGACTTTTCTATGGTTTTAAAATAAAAGTTTTTCATTATAAAACCCGGTGTTTGAAATGAAGAAAAAATATGCCATTCCTTACAATAATTGCTTCAGCAAATCACGATCCAACGATTTTCGTTTCGCCGCCGCCGAAAATATCTTTGGCAACCTGCAGCCGGCTTCTGCATTATTGGCTTCAATTTCAGTTAGCAGCAAAAAATATAAAGGAACAAATTGAAATTTGTTACCAACTGAAAATGAAACAAAGTTGAAATATGAAATCGATGCGTTTTCTGTCACACCAAAAACAATTTTCTACGTTTTGAGCTTGCGATTTCATTTCAAATCGAAGCGATTTCCATCACATACCTGTATATGTCTTAATCAAACAGTTTTTCATTAGTAATTAGTTGATTACGATTTTTTGGGCAAATGACACACAAGAAATGCCAGATGTAAACTCAGCCTTAGCTATTGTAAATCACAACTTCGGGGATCTATGAAATAAATTACATATAAACACACCACTAAAAACTTAAATATTTAAATACATTATGCACAGCAATAAGCTTTCTTAACTTAACGGATATTCCAAACATTAAATCAAACAGCTAATATATACATGTAATGCTGTAACGGACTTTTTCTCCATTGTCGCTAGCTTTTGAGTGCATGCTATGACTGACATTTAATGATCAGCTGATCTATTTATTTATTTATTTATAGTACATATTCTGCAAAGTAAATTTGCAGAATATATATATGGTTGCACAAAAATGTACGGGTGACTAAAACCATATGTCCATGATGTTAATAACAGTATTCTTCAAATTCTTTTCTGACTGACTGTACACGACTTATGGCTTCACATAGGAAGTAGCAACGTGGTTGTTAAGGAAATCCCATAACAGAACCGCAAGATTATACGGTAGTCCGTGGCAGATCAGTCAACCAGTGCAGGTGAGACGCAAAACTCTCGAAGGCCAATAAACAACAGTGGCCTGGTTGCATTTAAGAAATCATTGCCAACGACGCGTGATGTTGACTCGCCCAGAGCTGCTTTACGACTGATGATCTATTTATATTCTTAATAATTGCATTATTCAACTAACATATGTATGTATTTCAATTTTTGGATTTCGCGAATAAATAAAATTTCAATTACTTAATATTTAATCGGTGTAGCTACATTTTTTAACACAATATGGTACGTACGCGCAGTAGTTTGGGGCGTCAATCACGAAATGCTAGAAATGTTGCCGCATATAGAGCATCTCAAAGTGACGAAGAGCGTGTAAATAATACTTTGGCTGTTCGAAATGCCATGGCGCGTGGTAGGGCTCTGCGAAATCAAGCTCCACGTCCGTAAGTGCGACGTACTTTGGAGCGTGCTGTATTCAATTATGATGCAAACTTTGATTACTTTTCTCATGGCAAGGTTTCAATTGGACCAATGACTCCTGTTTGCAGTCATTGCAAGGCATTTAAGTTTAAACATGAGGTATCTGGATTGTGTTGTTCGAACGGACAAGTTAAACAACCAGAATTGAATCCACCACCGTAGCCCTTGCATAATTTGATAACTGGTGGCGCAGCAATTTCAAAGCATTTTCTGGCAAACATACAAGCGTATAACTCCGCATTTCAAATGACTTCATTTGGAGCGACAAATATTATTCGGAAATTTTTTGCCAACGTTAAAGCTATTTTTGTTTGTTTTAATGTTTATTTAGATAATCGCGAAAAGTACTATTGTGAAAATTTCAATCTTCAATAGATTCAAGGCCAACTTTACCATCGACTTAGTTCTTTGTTACCCTTTCCTGATCAAAGCTATCAATTTTTGCAAGTATACTTTGTGGGTAACTCAAATGTGGAAATTGGTTGTCGTTGTGATATTTCATCAAATTTGCGGAGGGATATTATTGAGCGTTTGCAGAATATGTTGCATGCTGAAAATGAATTAGTGCGACTTTTTCAAACTGCTCTCGATCAAATGCCATCTGATGAATATGCTATTGTGATTCGAGCTGATAAAACGCCTCCTGGGCAACATGTCAGACGATTTAATGCGCCCACAATGGATGATGTCGCTTTTTTTAATTTTCTTTTTTGCACTACGAAGTGTGCAGGGGTTCGCTAGTTGTTTATAAATTAGTGAATAATATGAGAGGGAGCAAGAGTAAAATGCATGTTTGTACGATGCTTATGAGAGACTGAATTATTTTCTTCCGTACGTATTAAAATAATAACCCTTTTAGACACGCAAATTTTACTTTGCAAACTCTTAATTCAGCTGTGTGAGAGACAGAGGGAGCAATACTGTCTCCCAGCTGAATTAAGACTTTGCAAAGTAAACTTTCCGTGTGTAAAAGGGGTGTAAACAATTTTTTAATTGGAAATTATTATTGGATAAATTTTTTCATCGACTACATCTGCGTTGACAGTTTTAACATGTTTAGTTTAACATTACCATATTCCCATATTGAAAATGACATACTTTTATACTGTTAAATTTGCCACATGGTAATTGATTTGATTTAAATACAAAACAAAAACAACAAACTTGCCAGACCATATTAAAGTATTAAAATTGAAGCGTTGCAATATTAAGACACATTTTAAAACGCTATTGTGAACTCCCAACTGTTAAATTTGCCACATAGTAACTAATTTGATTTACATACAAAACAAAAACAACAAACTTGCCAGACCATATAAAAGTATTAAAATTGAAACGTTGCAATATTAAGACACATTTTAAAACGCTATTGTGCATTCCCTAAATATGTTTTCTTGAAAAAATTTTCAAACTCCATTTGCAAAAGAAAATATGTAGCTTTCTGGTACTGAAAAGAAAAATCAATGCAACAATTCTACAGTCTTCAAAAACAATTTTTTTTTTGTGAAGCACTATGAGGAATTTTGAAGAACAATCAGGGCTATCATGAATAAAATTCCTCGTGAAATTTCTCCCTTTTCCAATTAGAATTTTTTGTTTTCTCTATTACTTGCTATTAGTTGGAATTGTTCCCCGTGATAAATTTCACGTGGAATTTTATTCATGATAGACCTGAATATGTCAATTTCTACATGAAAAATATGTGTATTTACATAAATGTGTACATATGTAAGTATGTTAATTTGTGGGTGTTGGTACATATGTATGTATAAATGTTCCTATGCACATTCTTAAAAAAGAGGTATAAGACGCATGTTATTTAGCTTGTTTATACTTTTTTGAAATCCTCGTTTATGCTGATATTTTACACTTTTCTCTACCTTGCAGAAACATGCACACTAGGATAACAGACATATGTATGCATGTACATGAGTATGCATGAAAAAATGCAAAGCAACTGTTTGTGTTATTTGAACTTAACTTTTCCTCATGTAAATATTTAAATTAGGTATGTGTGTATGTACATTTGTATGTAGTTGAAAAAACAATTACTATTTCTTATTATTTATATACCCAGTTGACCACGGCTTTCGCAAATGATATCGATTTCGGATATACCTCGAACATTTATCGCGTAAACCTATCGAGAGTGACACTCAAAAATGAATCGAAAAATGTTCACCCGTCGCTCAGTTTTGTCCCAAAAACCCTTCGACCTCGGATTTCGTTAGCAATATCAAAGAGATTATCGAATTAATTTCGATACCGCAAAAATGCAGCAGAAAAAGTAGTCATTTTTTTTATTTATTTATTTTAACTTACTTATTTTATTAATTTTATTTATTTGTTTAATTCCGTAACTTACGCAGCAGGCGTTGAACATGGTACCTCGATTTTAACAGACTAACACACATCTACTGGGCTATCGTGGCAAATTTTTTTTTCATTCAATTATTGCACATATTTGTGTGTTATCTTTTTTTTAATGACAGTGCTGTCATGCATTGAACTTGGTATCTTTAGACTAACAGGCTGACACACTTCCATGCAGCTGCCGTCACACGTTCGAAAAACTATCGCGAGATGTGCGAAGTTCGGCGCTTTAGCGAACATTCGATTTTTTTGGATTTGCAAACAAATATCGAACAATTTTGTTTCGAAATTTCTTCGCTTTAGTGAGCATTCGTTTTTATCGAATCTCAGGTCAAGTGGGATATTTGTTTTTTAACATCCGACTAAAAAAAGGGGTGTTATAAGTTTGTAGTGTGTGTCTGTGTATCTGTGTGTCTGTCCGTGTCCACGTACATGCCAAACGGCTGGACCGATTTTCATTTAGTTTTTTCTGTTTGAAATATGACTTGATCGAGAGGGTTCTTAGAAGATATAACATTTTTCTGAAAAAAGTCGGGGGTTTTTAAAATTTTTAATTTTTGTTATTAGTAAATAAATCAGACTCAAAACATAAGCATTATATATTTCAATCATAAATATACGCAGCGACAGCGGCTCAAGAAATAATAGAAAATTACAAGCGGCTTAGCGTGGCATCGTAACTGCGAAACTTAGATCTCTGCATTTGATAAATAAAGTTAAATAACTAACCTACACTGGAATGAAACATTTTTTCATAACTTGAACCAGTATCGCAATCTGTGAAAATGTGAAAAGACGGTGTGAAAAGTTCATATGAAAGCGAAAATGAAACGTTTTTTTTTCACTTCACATTATCTCAGAACCAGAATCGATATTATTATGATATATCATAATTTCGTTGTCGTCGTGAAGAAAGTTTGACACAATGCCTACAATATTTCGTTTAATATTTAGTAAAAAGCTCTCATTTCATAAAAACATCAATATTTTTCTTTATATTTACACTTTTTTCTAAAAATTACGTAAACATTTTATTTTTTGCAAATAAATTAAAACTTCAAACAGTTTACGTTTTTTATCAAGGCAAAGTTTTCTGAGCTGAAGCTCTGACGAAATTGTTAAGACACTGCAATAACACTAATAAATACAGCCTAAACCTGATAAATGTGGTTTTTATCAATATAAAAATTTATCAGGTATAGACTTACTGTTACACGAGACATAAGTTTGGAGATTTTTGTGTTGGCAATTGTCAAAATCTGTTGCTAACACAAAAACAGACTGTGTATACGGTAAATGTTAGTGTTCGAACACATGTTTGGAAATAGTTGATCAAACACAAAAACAGACTGTATATGGTAAATGTTAGTGTTCGAACACATGTTTGGAAATTGTTGATCAAACACAAAAACAGACTGTGTATACGGTAAATGTTAGTGTTCGAACACATGTTTGGAAATAGTTGATCAAACACAAATCTGAGAAATTATGTTACAACACAAGGTGTCAAATTTCTCTTTTTCGTAGAAAATAATGGCGTCAAACTAGAAATATGTTTATTAAAAGAAATCAAGCAGAAGCACAATATATATGCTCTGTGGTTGAAGTGTTTAAAAATCAAAACTTAAAACGTGCAATTTATATACTTGCGACAACTTAAATTTTGTAACATTATAATTCTAGCAACCCCTTAACATAAGCTTGAACACAATTTTTTAACGTCATTTTGCCGACGTTATTGCGTTTGTTCAGACATAAAAATTGCACGTATATTCGTACTGTTAAGTAATTCATTACAACATTATGACTTATTCTCATTTCGATAATTTTTTTTCGCTAATCTTGTGGGGTCAGAACTGTGAAAGTACCTCCACTGTAATTTTTGTTGCATGTCTCACGATTTTTTAAGTAATTCATTACAACATTATCCCGAACAACAGCGCTAGTTTAGCACCTAGCTATGCTGTAGGAGTAGTAGTCTCCTGTCGGGCGCGTCCCCAGGCGGCGAATAGGGGAGGGACATTATCAGCAACCTTCCTGATACACTGCACAAAGTAATCATTTATGTTGCTGACTTGTCTCGGGTCTGGCACGAACTTGCGGGATTTTTGTCATGGCCAGGCTGCGTGCTGGCGGAAATGCATGCACCTCTGGTGTCTCACCGACAATGGCGTACCCTGAGAAAGAGGCGCTAGGGTTGGGGGAACCATGGCAGAGGTACCCACAATTGGAGACTCCCGATCACAAGAAACATTCCACCCATGCATATGATCGTGATGGGGAGACGCTATCTCATATGATCAATTATCCAACTTTGAAGGAGATCGTGTTAGGTAGTTACTCCTAATGAATTCTAAGATCATATGATACTCCATAGGAGGTCATGAATCCTACTTAGAATACATGTTGTGGCTCCTTTCTTATGGTGTAGTTTTCTCTATGCATGGAGCCCGCGGACCAAAACTAAACCACTTGTAAGGTTAATGTGGATCGTAGCAGTGCTGAAAACTTGAATGGCTAGTTAGTGGTTAAAGAAGGCTAGTCGCTAACAGCTCCACGCCGACGCCAGGGCACGGGTCGGTTAAAACGTGATTGCCTAGCACATGTATGCCGTCCCTGCATGGGTGGTCCAACCCCTTACGTGCATATTCGTGGGAACAAAATAGAGAACATTCAAAAAAACAAAAACCAAACCTTGCCATTCCATTTGGGTGTGCCAACCGGGAAACCCTCGGCAGTGCCAACTGCACCCAAAAAGAAAACGAAAGGTGTGCCAGCTGGAGTAATACCAGCCGTGCCAACTGTACCTAAGAATACGAAAGTGCTCGAGAAGGATGTGCCAGTCAGCGTCAAGGCGACAGGGCCAACTGCATCTCGATCGAACGCACAAAACACGCGTGAGCGAAGCTTCCTGACGCGCAAAGCCACCGTTGAATTACGGGCTGCTCGACGCTATATCGAGCAGTTGAGCAATATGCCGTCTAGGGAGCTCACTAGTAAGGAAAACTCCTCGCTGGTATGGGCAAAAGCTCACTTGGCCGCACACGATGGCTCTAACCCTGAAGCAGCTGCAAAAAAACCTGCAGCCACCGCGCCTAAAAGGCAACGCTCAGGGGAGGAACCATCGGCGCAGCTAAAGGCGCAGCCATCCAGTAAGCGTCAGAAGCAGGTAGACTCCAAGGTCATAAACAAACCTTACAGTGAAGTTGCAAGAAACCCACTGGTAAGGGCTGTTCTAGACCATAGTAACTGCGATGGAGCAATCAATCACGACAAGTGGGGATTGATCTGTCAAAAGTTACTGGACATCTACCTGCAGGATAGTGACATGAGCAAAGGGCACGCGCCACAGTTTATGGACGCAGGCTGGTTTCAGGGACATGTGAAACTAGTCTCCTGCATGGACGACCTATCAGCGTCCAAACTAAAGGATATCATCCTATCCCTAGGGGAAGTGTGGCCCGGTGCGAGATTGGAATTGGTCCCGGCCAGCGAAATACCTCGCAGACCAAGAGCAATCGCTGTCATTACAGCGGAACCACATGACCCTGCGAAGATCCTGGACATCTTCCAGAAAGGAAACCCAGACCTACCAACAAATGATTGGAAGGTAGTAAAGGTCTTCGAACCGGTTGGTGCTCGTAGGAAGGCGATCGTGGTCCTCAATAAGGAAACGTTGTCATTACTCCGGGAAAGGCAAGGTCTGGTGTACTACGGGTTTATGGGGTTCAGACTTCGCATCTACCGGGGTGATGACAAACCCGATCCCGAAAACCCTGTTGCAACAGAGGTGTCGCAAGGGGCTGGCACTGATAACGAAGCCAAGGCCAACACGAAGGCCAACACGGAGGCCATAATTGAACCTGCGAATTCAGTCGCTTCGGGATGCTCTCAAGCAGACTCTTGTCTGATTGAGGACCTCCTGGATAGACTTGACTTCGCGGACGATGAAAACGCTCTTCTGGACCCAAATCCAGCAGATGCAGACATTGTCGTCAACTATGACCCTGATATCTGAGGATGGCGAAGATAATTCAGATCAACCTACACCACTCAAAAGCAGCCTCAGCGGTATTGCACTTATCCAAGAACCATGGATTTCCAATGGCAAAATTCTTGGACTCAGTGTACATAAATCAGGTAACAATGATAAAAACATTAGATATTAATGATAGAACATTAGATTATTATGGTGAAAACCAGCTTAAATGTCTTCATTTTATCTCATTTTAGTGATGAAGATACCATAGCAGTGGCATGGGAGTATGGTGTAGTTTTCTCTATGCATGGAGCCCGCGGACCAAAACTAAACCACTTGTAAGGTTAATGTGGATCGTAGCAGTGCTGAAAACTTGAATGGCTAGTTAGTGGTTAAAGAAGGCTAGTCGCTAACAGCTCCACGCCGACGCCAGGGCACGGGTCGGTTAAAACGTGATTGCCTAGCACATGTATGCCGTCCCTGCATGGGTGGTCCAACCCCTTACGTGCATATTCGTGGGAACAAAATAGAGAACATTCAAAAAAACAAAAACCAAACCTTGCCATTCCATTTGGGTGTGCCAACCGGGAAACCCTCGGCAGTGCCAACTGCACCCAAAAAGAAAACGAAAGGTGTGCCAGCTGGAGTAATACCAGCCGTGCCAACTGTACCTAAGAATACGAAAGTGCTCGAGAAGGATGTGCCAGTCAGCGTCAAGGCGACAGGGCCAACTGCATCTCGATCGAACGCACAAAACACGCGTGAGCGAAGCTTCCTGACGCGCAAAGCCACCGTTGAATTACGGGCTGCTCGACGCTATATCGAGCAGTTGAGCAATATGCCGTCTAGGGAGCTCACTAGTAAGGAAAACTCCTCGCTGGTATGGGCAAAAGCTCACTTGGCCGCACACGATGGCTCTAACCCTGAAGCAGCTGCAAAAAAACCTGCAGCCACCGCGCCTAAAAGGCAACGCTCAGGGGAGGAACCATCGGCGCAGCTAAAGGCGCAGCCATCCAGTAAGCGTCAGAAGCAGGTAGACTCCAAGGTCATAAACAAACCTTACAGTGAAGTTGCAAGAAACCCACTGGTAAGGGCTGTTCTAGACCATAGTAACTGCGATGGAGCAATCAATCACGACAAGTGGGGATTGATCTGTCAAAAGTTACTGGACATCTACCTGCAGGATAGTGACATGAGCAAAGGGCACGCGCCACAGTTTATGGACGCAGGCTGGTTTCAGGGACATGTGAAACTAGTCTCCTGCATGGACGACCTATCAGCGTCCAAACTAAAGGATATCATCCTATCCCTAGGGGAAGTGTGGCCCGGTGCGAGATTGGAATTGGTCCCGGCCAGCGAAATACCTCGCAGACCAAGAGCAATCGCTGTCATTACAGCGGAACCACATGACCCTGCGAAGATCCTGGACATCTTCCAGAAAGGAAACCCAGACCTACCAACAAATGATTGGAAGGTAGTAAAGGTCTTCGAACCGGTTGGTGCTCGTAGGAAGGCGATCGTGGTCCTCAATAAGGAAACGTTGTCATTACTCCGGGAAAGGCAAGGTCTGGTGTACTACGGGTTTATGGGGTTCAGACTTCGCATCTACCGGGGTGATGACAAACCCGATCCCGAAAACCCTGTTGCAACAGAGGTGTCGCAAGGGGCTGGCACTGATAACGAAGCCAAGGCCAACACGAAGGCCAACACGGAGGCCATAATTGAACCTGCGAATTCAGTCGCTTCGGGATGCTCTCAAGCAGACTCTTGTCTGATTGAGGACCTCCTGGATAGACTTGACTTCGCGGACGATGAAAACGCTCTTCTGGACCCAAATCCAGCAGATGCAGACATTGTCGTCAACTATGACCCTGATATCTGAGGATGGCGAAGATAATTCAGATCAACCTACACCACTCAAAAGCAGCCTCAGCGGTATTGCACTTATCCAAGAACCATGGATTTCCAATGGCAAAATTCTTGGACTCAGTGTACATAAATCAGGTAACAATGATAAAAACATTAGATATTAATGATAGAACATTAGATTATTATGGTGAAAACCAGCTTAAATGTCTTCATTTTATCTCATTTTAGTGATGAAGATACCATAGCAGTGGCATGGGAGACGGGAGAATCCACAGTATGGTGGCTACTCTCATGCTACATCGCCCATGACCATGTGGACCCACCCACCAAGCATATTGGTCCATAAGGCAGTGAAGGAAGCAAAAACGTGCAGTATCCCTATTATAATAGGAGCTGACGCAAACGCGCATCATCAGATCTGGGGCAGCTCAGATACAAATGACAGAGGTGAGAGCATTTTTGATTTTATTATTCATAACAATCTGGTAGTGCTGAATCAAGGTTCGGTACCAACTTTTGTAGTCTCCAATAGGCAAGAGGTATTAGACATAACTCTAGTCAATTCGAGGCACGCTCATTTAATTTGGGAATGGAGGGTCTCCTCGGACTGCTCATTCTTTGGCCATGGCTATATAACATTCATGATTAGCATTTCGGATAGGAGATCAAAATTATACGTTAACAGACGCAAAACAAACTGGGAGGTACAGAACCAAATCCTCAACAACTTGATCGCGCAACCTCCTAATATAGATGAGGCCGCGGATACCGATTTAGCCGTAGATACGCTAACAAATGCGTTCAAAGAAGCTACTGGTTTATCCTGTAAGGCATCTGTACAACGCAAAAATAGAAGACTACCTTGGTGGTCTGACATTATTGCAGAAACTCGCAAGAACTGCAGACAATTATTCAATGCGGCAAAAAGGACAGGTAATTGGTCACTGTATAAAGCGTCATTGAATAAATTCAAAAACAAAATCAGGAACGCTAAATGCAAAACTTGGACAGATTTCTGCAATAAAGTAGAATCCCACTCCGAGACCTGTAGACTGCTTAAAATCCAAGCGAAAAAACCGATGATACCCAGTTACATCCCGGATAACGATGGTAACTGAACAACGAACTGTATAGGATCTCTAGAGATCCTAATGGCACCCATTTTCCGGGCTGCCAACCCTGTGGTGATATTCGACGAACATACCCCACCCATGCCCAGGCACAAATATCCATAGATATTACTGTGGAAAAAGTGAAATGGGCTCTTAAAAGCTTCCATCCATTCAAATCTTCGGGTCCGGATGGTATCATTCATGCGGATCTGCAACATAATGCCGATCTAGTAATCCCATGGTTACTAGTAATATACAAGGCCTGTACTAGATGGTCATATATTCCAAATGCATGGACTAAATGCAATGTGATATTTATACCCAAAGGAGGGAAAGCGTCACATACCAAGGCGAAGGATTTTAGACCTATTAGTTTAACTTCCTTTCTTCTGAAAACCCTTGAGAGAATAATGGATGTGCATATTAGAACACTCATTGATAACTCTCAACTTTCGGCCTCTCAACATATATATACTAAGGGCAAATCGGTTGAGACCGCCTTACACTCGCTTGTAGAATGCATAGAGGTCACCCGAGCATAAAAACTATACCATGGTGGCCTTCATGGATATTGAAGCTGCCTTTAATAATATAGATCCGTCGGCAATCATTCAGTCTCTCAGACAACTGGGGGTCAACCGGGGGATTTATCAGCTCATTGAAAATTTGCAACTGCGCAGAATCATCACTTCCACCATGGGAGCAGCTACCATCACAAGGCAGGCCCACAGAGGTGCACCTCAGGGTGGTGTGCTGTCGCCCTTGATGTGGAATGTGACAGTTAACAATCTGCTCAAAAAATTGGAATCCATGAATATCAAAACGGTTGCATATGCGGATGATGTAGCGATTGCAATATCAGGGTTCCACCTGGATACTATATCACAAAGACTAGAAAATGCACTAAACGAGGTTAGTGCTTGGTGCTCACGGAGTGGCCTTAGTGTCAACCCGGATAAAACGGAACTAGTACTCTTCTCCAGGAGATACAAAATTCCCAACTTCAACCACCCTAGGCTAAATGGCATTACTCTAACCCTGTCGGATAAAGCCAAATATCTGGGTGTTGTCCTCGATAGTAAGCTTTCCTGGAGGGATAATCTTTAGGCAAGAGTAGCAAAATCCACGACGGCAATGTATGTCTGTAGGAATGTAATCGGCCCTATATGGGGAATAAATCCTAAGGGAGTCGGTTGGATACTAGAGGTGGTTATAAAACCTATATTATTTTATGGGATTTCGGTCTGGTGGAAAACACTCGACTCAGAAAGTAATCAGTCCCGTATAGAGGGAATTCTCCGTAAAATGGCACTTATGATAAAAGGTGCTCTAAAATCAACGCCAATAAAAGCGCTCTTCGCTATGTTGTGTTGGCTTCCGGTGGACTTAACAGCTAGAGAGCTAGCTCTACGTACCGCCGTCAGAATAAACACAATAGGCGCATGGAACCACCGACTTTGGGGCATGCAAGTATTTTAGGTATAGTGAATAACATACCGGATCTTATAGATTACTGCATTCCGAAACTGTACTTCAATAGGAACTTCCAAATTTCTTTGGCAGAAGGGTATTCCCCACTGAATGGAGCCATACAGGTCTTCACGGACGGCTCAAAAAAGGGGGGAAGAGTTGGAGGAGGCATCTTCATTCCCGAATACGGAATTGAAATGTCCTTCAGACTCCCGAACGAATGTAGTATAATATAGGCGGAATTATCTGCTATAAAAAGAGCTATACAATGGCTAAGGTTCTATCGGATTTCAAATGGAGATATCCATATTATGACTGACAGCAAATCTGATATTAAGTCTCTCATAGGGGTGTATACCACACCCTTTCTTGTTCAAGAATGTCGTAGAGCCTTGGATGGTCTTGCGCAGCACTCAAATATCACGATAAACTGGGTGCATGGACACTGGACTATTTCAAGAAACATAGTTTCGGATAAACTAGCAAAGAGGGGAACCACATTAAGAGAAGTCGATATCGACATTCTTTGTGCACTACCACTCTCATCCTGCTGGAGACGTTTCGATGTAACCTTCTTGGAATTAACTCGAACAGATGGCGAAATTAATCCACCTGTGCAATAGCGAGAACCCTCTGGCCTCGCCTGGATTTCCGTAGAACGGCAAACCTCATTAAATTCAACAGGAAGCACCTGAGAGACATCGTGACCACATTGACCGGTCACTGTACCCTCAGAACCCATGCTAAACGTATGGGTCTCCCGTATAACGACTACTGCTACAGTTGCAATGACGAGGAAGAGGAAGAAAGTATCCTGGATTTCCTGTGTCTTAGTCCCGCTGTGGAGACTCTCCGTCTGCACCTTCTTGGCAGGACATCTTTCAGAAGCTTATCCGAGTTATCGAAAATCGGGCTCAGAAATCTGAGCCTCTATATTAGGAATAGTGGTTGGTATAATCCCTCCCCCCCCCCCAAAATTTCTTGACCCACTCCAATTTCTCACTCTCAGTTCTAATCTTTCTAATTCTACCCTTATTTCTCTCCCTCTCTCTCTCTTCTTTTAACTTACAGGTAGCACAAAGGGATCATCATATTGGACCCAAGTGAGCTGGATTCTGTTTTTCCAATTTCCTACCAGCAGCCTGCTAACCTAACTTAACCTATTACAACATTATGGCTGTTTAAACCAAAACGCTATTTTTATATATATTTTGATAATTTGTAAAATTTCCCCAATTCAATTAAATAGTAATCAGTCAAGGTTCAAATTTATTCCTCTTTTAATCATTCTTGATTTTTCCGAGTGTTTTCTTGCATTCTGACTAGTAATCATCTAACATCTAACGGTTTGGTTTATTCGTTCGTTCGGTACTTTGATATCTTTTTTTGTCCTTATTAAATCAGTTGTGTTGTGAGCATTGAAAAAGATTTGCCGTCTCCACGCACTGCGATCTATTTTAAAGGTAAAAATAAATAAAATAAAGTATCCTTCATTTTACACATTTTAAACAATTGTTTTTTATTTCCTCTATCCTTACACGCTAACATTTGGTCCTTCGATCCGGATTTGTGTCAAAGGCGCTAATTATTTTAATTTGCTTTACTTTAAAAGATACATACATACATATACCAGATCAAATTTTCCGACGGAAAAATTATCGTTTAGTCTCCCTTTTTTACAATTTCACTGGATAATAAAAGGTGCGTACGTCATTTTATTATTTTTTACATCATATATTAAAGTGAAATAACATAAGTATAAAAAGTGAAAAATAAAATACATATATATATAAAAGAAAAAAGTGTAAGGAGGAGAACAATTGTTGTTGTTTTCATACACTTACATTTGTACATACATGACTGATCGCTTTACAATAATAGTACAAGGCATATTTGTGTTGAAAACGCCCTTTGGCTTTCATATATCCTTGCTAAATTATTAATTGTGACGTTTGCTTTGATTTATTTTCGCTTTCTATATTTCGTGCTAAATAAATCAACATTGCGTTTGTTTACGTTGACGGACAAGACTATTAATAAAAAAGTAAAATTTATTGGAAATTTTCTTTCTCATCGGTGAATTTTTAAAGTGAAAAGTAAATTAGTGACAAATTAGAATAAATAAATTCAATTCGCGATTGCATAGTTAAATCATTAGTGTTGTGATACATAAAGTATTTATTGTTGTGAGACATAAATACACTTATCTTTTATTAATTCTCTGCTTCTTCATTTCATTTTCTATTTGATTAATGTGCACTCTATAGTCGGTCAATTTGGTCAAACACTATTTGTAGGAAAAATTTTTTGAAAAATTTCCAAATATATAATCAAATTTAATTTCAATTTTTCCGAGTGTTCCTCGCCTTGGTATGTGACGCTTTCCCTCCTTTGGGTATAAATATCACATTGCATTTAGTCCATGCATTTGGAATATATGACCATCTAGTAGTAAAGTGAAAAGTAAATTAGTGACAAATTAGAATAAATAAATTCAATTCGCGATTGCATAGTTAAATCATTAGTGTTGTGATACATAAAGTATTTATTGTTGTGAGACATAAATACACTTATCTTTTATTAATTCTCTGCTTCTTCATTTCATTTTCTATTTGATTAATGTGCACTCTATAGTCGGTCAATTTGGTCAAACACTATTTGTAGGAAAAATTTTTTGAAAAATTTGCAAATATATAATCAAATTTAATTTCAATTTTATAAAATTTTAAATTACAATTCTATCAAATTTTTGATACGAATATTTTGTGGAAAAATTATTTGAATTAAATCGAAAGTTTTTTATATATTTCAAATAAATTCAAGCAAAGCAAATTTGTATCACAAACTGAAAATGTCTTCTGCAATTTTAAAGAAATTTATTCTTGTATCAGATGCTCTTATCAAATTTGAAGCAAAATTTAATGATATTCGTGAAGATGTACATAATATATACACTTTAGAAATTCACCGTGACGAATTAAAGGAATTATGGGATAAAACAAAAGTTGGTTATGAGGATTGTCTTGAGGAGATGGACAATAATCCAAAAACCGATCCCAAGGATGCCTCTACAACAATGGCTAAATATGAGGCGTCTTATGCGGCTTACTTAAATTGTTTGCCTGCAATTAATGAAAAAGTGCAACACTGAAAGGGTCCCAAAATTAAATGAGTCGATGGTGGGAAACGCTACTGCTACTACAAGTAATTCTGATCATAATTTATCTTTACCCCCATGTGATGTAAACACATTTGAAGGTGATTATGTTTCATGGCCAGCCTTTCGAGAGCTTTTTACGGCTTTATATATAAATAGTTCACGTCTAAGTAATATAGAGCGATTTTGTCATTTGTTAAGGAAAACTGCCGGTGAAGCTAAACAAATCATATCAAAATACCCACTGAGTAATGAGGGTTTTGATATTGCCTGGCAACATTTAAAAACAGCTTATGAGAATCCTCGTATGCTTGTAAATAATCAATTAAAAATTTTGTTCAAGCTTCCTTCATTTGATAAAGAGTCTAGCGACGGTCTGAAAATTTTGCAACGAAGTATAAATAATTGTTTGACTTCGCTTACGATACATAAAGTTTCAACCGAAAGTTGGGATCCAATCCTAATTTTTATGTGTATTCAACGTTTGCCCACGTCTAGAAACAGTTTATGGGAACAAAGTGTTAGAGAAAAATCGGAGTTTTCTACATGGAAAGATTTTGACGCCTTTCTGACAGAAAGGATTGAAACTTTAGAATGCGTGCGCGATCTTAAAGACTTATCGCTGGAAAACCTTCAATAAAAAAACTAAAGTTCATGTAGCGAATTCGACTTCTAATTCAACTTCTTGTGTTCTTTGTCATGCACCAGGGCATTTCCTGAGAACGTGCAAACGATTTAAGGGTCTTTCAATTTCAGAGAGGTATTCTATGGTTAAAAAATTCCGTTGTTGTGTAAATTGCTTGTCGCGGGAGCATGAGGTGAAAAATTGTAAGAGTGCCTTCAATTGTAGTACATGCAAAAAAAGGCATCACACCTTGTCATCGACCTCCATCGGCATACGCTCCAGTGGCACTTTCCATCGTCAGGCTTTTCACGTTACTCAAAATCGCTGTGATTTTGGGAAATGCTTTGGTGAATCTTATTCACCAGGGTATGACATACTCAGCCCGGGCTATTATTGACCCGGCCTAGGAAACTTCGTTTTTTTCACAAAATTTAAAAAATCGCTTGAAGCTACCTACACATTCGATGAATGTTAAAATTTCTGGTATAAACCACTGCCACAACTAGAAAGGTTTGTCCCTAAAAAGTTAGTTCGCTGATAGACCAAAGTCTTGTTCTAGAAACAATGGCATTTGTGTTACCAAATATTTCTGGTGCATTGCCATCGTTCTTAGTCGGTCCAGAGCTTCGCAACAGGTTTTTATGTTTACAATTGGCCGATCCCAATTTTTATCAATCAAGACCGGAAAAATAGCTTCACCCAATGACAAATTTTGCGAGGATATTTATAGGAGCATTACGCGACGCAACTCCGACGGAAGCTATATAGTGACGCTAACTTTTAAGCCAAAATTTCCACATTCTATTGGTTTGGGCTTTTCGAGACAGAATGTGATGGCACAATTTTTGAGAAATGAGTCCTCCCTTTTGCGAAAAAGTGATGTCAAGGAATTATATGACAAAGTGGTTAAAGAATATTTAACTTTAAATCATATGAGAGCAGTGAAGAGTGATTCTGCCAAACCCTTACTTTCGTGTTATCTTCCTCATCACCATGCGATTAAACCTGATAGTAAAACTACGAAATTGCGTGTTGTGTTCAACGCATCGAATAAGACCTCGAATGGTAATAGTTTAAATGATTGCATATATGTGGGCCCCACTTTGCAATCAGATTTAGTGTCGCTAATTCTTCGTTGGAGGCTATTTCGATATGTTTTTAATTGCGACATTACGCAAATGTATAGACAAATTCGTCTTGATCCTTCTCAAACTCAATATCAACGTATACTATTTCGGTCTTCTCTGACGGAGGAGGTAAAAGAGTATGAATTACAGACTGTAACCTTCGGTGTAAATTATGTTCCCTATCTGGCGATACGGACCCTTTTACAATTAGCAGATGACTCCGAAGAACAATACCCTCTTGCGGCCAGTATTTTGCCCAAGTCTATGTATATTGACGATGTAAATACTAACGGGTGCTCACGATATTTCATCTGCTCTGAAGGCACGGGATCAACTTCGATCTGCTTTATCTTTAATGCTATTGAAATTTTATGATAAGTTGCTTCCTTCTACGAACCATGAATGGAGAAAATTCGTAAGTTTTTACACGGAAGTAAATAATATACAAATACCAAGATGGGTAAAATATGGGCCTGGTACTTCTGCTGAACTTCACATTTTTTCTGACGCCTCAGATAAAGCATACGGGGGGGCGGGGGGGTAATTCATATTCGAATTGAGTCATTTGGAGAATATTATACATATTTGCTTTCCTGTGAAACGAAAGTTGCCCCTATAAAGACGATTTCTCTGCATCGCTTGGAACTTTGTGGTGCAGTGTTAGCTTCTGAACTGCTAAAAACTATTGTTAGAAAAATTTATATACTACTTAAGCAAGTATATTGTTGGACAGACTCAACTATTGTCGTTTGCTGGTTGAGAAAAACGTCTACTAGCTGGACAAAGTTTGTCGCTAATAGAGTTTGCAGAATTCAAGAAAATATGGGAAAACACAACTGGTATCATGTTAGGTCGGAAGACAATCCAGCGGATTTAGGTAGCAGAGGACTTTCACCATCGGATTTGAGTAGAAGTGATCTCTGGTGGCATGGACCCAGGTGGCTACGCGAGCCTAAATATAAGTGAAGCATAAAAGATCATACCCCTCTAGATACTGATGTTGAAGCCAGGGCTACCAGAACACACGCAATTTTCTTTACGAATTTCGAAGATATTCTCGATAGATTTTCTAAGCTTGATCGTGCTCTCAGAGTGATATCGTACGTATCTACCATAGGACACATTCTTCGCACAAAGGAAAGCACTTGGTTGAGTCTAAAACAATTTCAAACGAAGAAATAAAGGATGTAAAATTACGGTTAGCAATTGTGGCTCAGAAAGTTCATTATACTGAAGAACTAACTACAAGCTATTTTGCTAAAGAAACCGATTTCAAAAAAAAGTTCGTTACAATCGCTGAATCCATTTTTGGATAACAACGGAGTAATGAGGTTGAATGGTCGATTGGCGAAATCTCCATATTTGTCTTATACTGAAAAACATCCCATCATTCTACCGTATTCCTGTCGTTCTACCCTTCTCTTAGCCGAGTTTGTAGTTACATGTACTTTCGATTCATGGTGGAAATCAACTAATGTTGAGAATTATTCGCATGAATATTGAGTTCCCCGTCTGAAATTTTTGGTCCGATGCAAACGTTGTATACTAGATCGGAAACGCTCTTGCACTCAAATTATGGCTGCTTTGCCTCCTCTTTGTTTTATATCGACCCTTTAATACCACTGGAGTAGACTTTGCTGGCCTATTTGATATGAAGTTTTAATTGCCGTGCTTGCAAAATCACGAAAGCATACGTGTGTATTTTCGTTTGTTTTTGCGGCAACAACTGACTTGTCAACGGACGCATTTTTAGCGGCTTTTCATCGTTTTATTGCTAGACGAGGTTGTCCGTTTACAATATTTTCTGATAACGGTACAAATTTTGTGGGAGCTTCGGGAGATATTGAAAGAGATTTTCGTACATTTCTAGCAGAATGCAAGGCCCGAATGTTTTCTACTTTCGGCCTACAAGGTCTTACTTGGCGCTTTAATCCCGCTGGTGCCCCAATATGGGGGGCTAATGGGAAGCTGCTGTTAAAAGCTTTAAAACGCATTTTCGAAAAGAAGCTCAATATTTAAAATATACATTCGAAGAACTTTCTACCATATTAGCCAGAATTGAAGCGTGTCTTAATTCTCGGACCTTGTGTCCCTTATCATACAATCCTAATGAGCCTGTGGCGCTTACGCCTGGTTATTTTCTAATAGGATGTCCAATATTAGCTCCGCCAGAACCAACTATTTTGGAAACCCACGATAGTATAATAAATAGATACCATACACTCAAAGCTTTTTCATAAGACTTCTGTCGCAGATGAAAAGAATAGTATTTGCAAAGTTTACAAAAACGATATAAATGGAAGTTTTCTGAGAGGAATATACAGATTGACGATCTGGTTGTTATTCGTCACGAACACCTTGCTCCTACGTCTTGGAAATTAGGTAGGATAATTAAAGACTTATCCCGGGACTGACACCCATATTGGAGTCGCGGACATACAAACGGCATTGTGAAGCGACAAATCACAAAATTGGTCATTTTGGCCACATAATATAGAAAATTTTATTAACTTCCATTGTTTCCTAGTAATATGGATCCCCTATGTTCTTTGTTGGAAGAAGCTCTCTTGGAAGAGAACGAGGAGTCAATGGAAGTAGCCACTGTGGCTCCAGTAGCGTTAGACACCATGTCTCCAACAATTGACCCAACTCCTGTGCCGTCTTTACTTGTAAAGGAGTTGCCTGAGACCGCGGAGGCGGCTAAATCCTCGGCAAGCCCAGCTATTATTATTCAACAGACTGTGGCTTCGCAAAATCTGCCGGCTAATGAGCGGCCTAAAACCAATGCTCCTACGTGCAGCCTCTGCAAAATACCGCATCCCCTGGTAGCTTGCTTCCGCTTTAGACGCTTGCGGCAAGAAGAAAAATTTCGACATTTGTTGATTTGGGGTCACTGCTCTCGATGCTTGGTCAGCAATCACAAAGCCAAAGATTGTGCCAGTGTTCGTAAATGTAGCAAATGCCAGGGGGACCACCACACGTTGATCTATTTATCAAAAGGAAACGAGAATATTCCACAAAAACCGATTTATAAACTCCCACTGAAGAAGAAGAAACGATCAACTAGTCTGTAAACTGGGGCTGACAGCTGCAGGTGGATATTGTCATTTGGGCGTGAGGTCAATTTATGATTGCCAGAAAAGAATTTCGCTTACGGCGAAAATTAAGCAAATTCATGGCATAAAAACGACTAGCGTAAATGTGGCAGAGTCTATAAAGGACATGTTTCCGGGCTTGCAAATGGCTGACCCCACCTTCTATCATTCCGGACAGGTGGCTTTGGTTTTGGGTCCTGAGCTTAGCCCGCAGATTATAACGGGTTCCCCTTAGCACAATATACCACCTTTGGTTGGGTGATATCCGGCCCATCGCCGCTGTAAATTTTTCATTTTAAAATTTGTTAAGCAGTTACACATCTCTGTATTTTAGAATGTTTGATTTGTTCTAAATACAAGATATTAAACCTTTTATTGAATAACGTTGTTATTGCAAGGTGGCCGGCAATGTTTAAACCAAAACGCTATTCTTATATATATTTTGATAATCTGTAAAATTTCATTAACATTAATAAGATTTTGTAAAGCTCTATAAATAACGCGACTGAATCAAGTTAAAGTGAACGTGGATCTATTCTGATGAACAAAAATAAATGAGGAATTTCTCACTTGATTAGAAACAAATGGGAGAAAGTGCGGCATTATTCATTTGTATTTGATTTTTCTTTTTTTTTAATCATTAATTTGAGGATTTTTCTTTTTTCTGCAAATCTAACTTTGTTTAATTTTATTGTAATCAAAATACATCAACTAATTTTGCTTAACAAGTACTTGGTTCTATCCTGATGAACCACAGTGTATCACTTGTGAATAGAGGAAAAGTCATCAAACTAATAAACTAGTAAACGAACATTGAAGTAATACTCTCTTTTACATAAAATAGAACATTGGGCCTAATCGATGTCGAAATGCGATAAGGCCCAATGTTCAAAAATATATTTTTGCGAAATAAAAGTATGATACATATCGCAAAATATGTTAATTATTACAACTGACACCTTCAAATGTCTATGTGAATAACAGGACCCGGTCCTTTTCATAAAGTGTTAGAACTAAAATCTTCCCTCTGAAAAGGTTTGTGAAGTATAAATCGTAATAAATCGACGCTTAAAGTTTGAAACTTTATTATTATTGTATGTGTTTAATTATTTACCTGTATTATTGGGGGTGAAAATGCATAATCATTCCAATCTTGAGCCAAGCCACTGGGTTTATTGTCATTTACTGCTACTTCTGTACTAATATTTTCTATCATATTTTCGGCTTCATTAAGTATAGATGATACTTGATCAACGGGAAGGTTTGGTATAGATACAATAGTTTCAATTTCTGTGTGTATTGGCCTTATTGGTCTATGATTCATGTTAACAGTAGTAAGACTGTCATGATTGAAGTCATCCACAGCATCAATTCCATGCGTCAAATTTCCTGGCGTAAAAGCAAGATCAGCTAGGGATTCGAGATTTTCAATATTAGTTATATCATTCATACCAAATAATGGACTGGGACTTGGACAGCTTTCGAATATAATTGGTTCAGCTGTCTGAGCAGATTCATTTGTAATTAAATTACTAATTTTCAAAGAAATATTTGCGTTAATAAAACTTTCTTTTCCTCGAATTGTTTCAGGAACTGCTAAGCTTTGAGCTGTCATATCTTCATTAATATCTGCAGATGATAGAACATTGTTATGTAAGACATCAAATTTTCTTTTGCGGCCCCTTTTATTTTGTATTATTGTTGAAAAATCGTTCTCATTGTTAACGTGATCTAAAGCTAATATATCGGATGGTCCTAGGCATGTAAAATCTTCTAATTGAGCGAAATGTGATATAAGATGCCTATGATAATTTAGAAATAGTGCTCGTGCTGGTATTGTTCTAGATGGTAAAGAAAATAATTTTTCCACTCCGCCTGTCTCTTTCCAATACATTAACCTGAAATAGATATTAAATTAATAAATTTGCTTGCATTTTAAGTAGTTTAAAATAATTCACCACCTCTTCGTTGGTGGAGCCAGATCCAGTGTGGTTACAATGTCTGAAGTATTCGCTAATTGAGCTTTCATTTCCTCCCCTGAGATGTTTTTGATTTCATCAACTATAAGCTTCCTTTTACGCTTTGTTTTTGTAACTCCTTTATAAGCTGAAGCATCTACAGGAGCTAAAGCGAAACTTTCATCTTCATTTTGTAATAATGTCGATTGCTCCAAATTCTCAGTTACGGCTTCATGCTGTTTTAAAGAAGCTATTTCTTCTTTATCAACATCACCTTTAATAGAAATCAGAAAATATGTGTGCATTACGTTGTTTTAATAATAATTTGAGGCAATCTCCCCTTACGACTACAAATTTTTTGGAACGCCCCTGACTGCACTAAAAAAGATCCGAAAAGACTATTTACTAAAGAGGGAGTCGTCTTCTATTTTATGCCTTAGAGTAAGAAGACTTTCAATTAATATTGAAACACGGGTCAACTAAAAATTTTACTTACTATCAAAATAGGTTACAAAAAGTGGAAAACAATTTAAAAGTGTACTGCTTCACTTTTTCTTTTGTGTTCATAAGTACAGTGCAGCCGTACGACTTTCAATACCAATATTAAATATTAATATTAAAGAAATAAACAAAAGAAAAAAACATACAACAACAACAGAAATCTCTGCAAACAAAGTAAATTTATATGAAATATATGCAAGTACTCAGGTGATTCATATTTTTCTCGTGTAGTGTTAATGCGCGACTGCCAAAATTTGTTTACAATTTTCATACGCCATTTTGTTTTCTTTTTGTTTGTTATACACAATTGTGTGTAGTGAAAAATATGTGAAAAAGTTTGAATAAATTTTTACTTAAAAAAGACATTTAAAAATAATTATTAAAATATATACTGCCTTATTCATAAAAAATATTTCAGGTTCATTAAGCATTTATTTGACATATTTCTATGGGAAATTTGTCAAATAAACCTGTAATAAACCTAAAATATATTTTATGAATGAGACCGATAGTATGTATATTTTATTATACTCATTTAAGGTATCAATTATTAAATTTACAAATGAAAATTTATTGCGTTGGAACTATATTTGATATTTTTATTGCAATATTTTTGCACTTAAGTAAAATTTCCTAAAAGTAATGCATTAATATTGCATTATGACGAATATTATTGCATTATTACTAAAACATATAATGCCCACTGAGCAATAGAGTTATATAAAACGTGAACGTGTGCATATGTACTCAAAAACATCCCTGCAGTCAGACTGGGCAAGGTGTCTCTATGTCAACACTAAAACTCTAGTAGTAGTTACATTGTCTACAATTTATCTTCTACTTGTCAGTATTAAAGAAAGAGAAAACAGGTTTGGTGTATTTCTGATGGATTTTGCAACAACTTGTCAATATACATAAATTTGTATGTACCTACGTAAGGTATAGAAATGTACCAGTAAATGTATGGTTGGTATGTCTCCATGTTCCCATAAGAACTATGAATTCACTACCTAGTCAATTGTTTTAGTGTTACTAGTAGATTTTCAATGACAAGCACATGCTAAATGTCTATAGCCGTGATTTGATATGTCGTGATTTGCAGAACAGGCCCGTATGTCAATATCGTCAACTAAGACTAAAAATCGTATGACCTTTTTTAAAATTTTCAAGAGAAAGAAAAGAATTTACTGAAATTATTCCAAGCAGTAGTATTTTTTGTTTATAAAGTCACAATTTTTCAAGATATAACTTGCAATAAATTAAATGAAACCCCTAAGTTCTGATTTTTTGTCAATTACACAGTTTTTCATATAAGCTCGAGATACAACATGATTAAAGTATGAAGCTTATTAATTTTTTGCAATTTGTTTTGATATGTAGTATGTACATATACACATACATATGTACATATGTATGTACTTATATTGATTATTTTACTTTTCTTTTATTGGTCAGTTCAAAAAAAATATATTTTATGGTTTATATCAATGGATAAACACACATGGTCAAAATAATAAGTACACGACGATGTTTTACTTTTTAATGTAAATTAAGAAAATAAATAATTTTAGCAAGAGAAAAAATTTTAAACTTTTTTTTGTAAGCCAAATCAAATGTAACACAGCACAAAAAATTTATTTTTTCAATAAGTGCTTGTGCAAAAGTGAGGCAAGTTACCCAGGTCTGGTTGTTTTCATCTGTTTTTGACAATTATTCATTATTTTTTTGTTTTTGTATTTTTTAGTTGTTGTAGACCTGCATATACTTTATATAAATATTCTTTGTCTGCAAATATTACAACCATTGTTGCCATTTTGGTATTTTCACTGCACGATCTGGAATTTTCATCATGCTTTTTTGCAGAATTTGTTTAAAATAAAAAATTTTAAATTGTTAAATTTTTTTCAGTGTAAATTATTTAAACTAATGTATTTCCTACGGAATTTGGATGCAACGAATACCTATGTATTAATTGCTATGTATTGTATACATATGTAGTTATATGGAGCCATATTTTCAATTATCCGTAAGCGACAAAACTTAAAGTTTTCAGAAGACGGGGTTTTTTGGTATTCAAAAATATTTTACCATAAATAAATTGTCACTTAAGATAAAATTTTACAGCCTGCATTTTAAAAGATATCAAACATTTCGAAATTTTGATAATTCTAAATTATGGGTAGGCCATAGTTTTAATTTGAATTTACAACATCTTGCTTACAATTAAACCGAAAATAGGTCTCGATATACATACATACATGTACTATATGTATATACCACAACGTAGACCAGAGTTGTAAAAAATGACGTAAGGAAAAAGCTAAAATCAGCAGATTTGGTCACTGTTAAAAAGGGTCAAATAAAGTGTGTTTGTTATAAAAATTGCCTAGCATAATAATCAAAACAAACAAAGAAAATATAATAAAGAAATTTTAAAGGTTTACAATATTATATTAAAGTAATTTAAATTAAAATTATTTATTTGTTTCAAATTGGAAAAATATAATGTGGAAAAGATTATTTGCATAAGAATGTGTACATACGTATTAGATTGTTTTTGAATGGTATATGGTGTGTGTGTATAAAAAATTAAAATGCCACAATAAAGTCCCTGCCTATAAAAAAACATTAAATTTATAAGAAATAAAAAGGAAAATGAGGAGCAAATGGATATAATCAATCATTGAAGGACGAATACTTGCTCCGGCTTACGTCATGTGTCTTATTTGGGGTTGGGATTTATGGCTGCCAGACTTCCATCTGATGATGATAATACGGTACCTATTGCGAAGGCAGGGATGGCAAAGTTGGTATCTTTGTACCTTTTTTGGTACTATCAAACTCGGAAAGTACAATAGTACACCAATGACTAATTAAGTACATTTAAGGAATCGCCCCAGTTTCACTTTTAAACCATGCAACTCATATTATTCTCACTTCAAAACAGTCCTATGAAAGCAAAACGCAGCGAGAAAATCAAAAAATGTGAACTTGTCCATTGCCAAATAATTGTTTTCTTCTAAATTCGGATGCTAGAGCAAATGCTATTAACTTTTATTTTTTAAATTTCAACTTAAACAGGCGTAACCATAAGCTTTAACATCCCAACTTACAAGCAAACGATTCGGTAGTCAGAACAAAGTTGATTATTTCAATAAAAACAAATAAAAATATATGATTTGAACTAAAAAAATCTTTTAGTACAATTAAGGTAAAAAAGTACAATTTTTGAAAGTTGTTGGTACAATTATAAAATTCTCAATGCCTTCCCTGTGCGAAGGTAATAAATCAGTATTTTATTTATTTAAAGAAAATAATAATTTGGTTTCTTTTCATCATGCAGTGCGTTTAAAACATGATATTCTAAACATCCGGATGTTATGTTATGCCCACTGAGGTTATATATTACTTGATCTAACTTTTCAATTTCGGAAAAATAATGAAATTGATTTATGAAAAGTAGAGATTGCCGTTCGGTTTTAATCGAAACCGCGGTTTTTAACCCATAAAAACCGAAACCGACAAAAAAAACCGTCGGTTTTTAAGTTTTACTTTAATATGATTATATTGTTTAAAAATACAGCAAATACTTTATATTGAAGACTTTTATACATTACTAAGCATTCTGTAACAATGAAAGGTAAGAAAATTGTAAAATTTTAAGAAAATTATAACAATTCTTTGCAGGAAGAATTGTAATTGTAATTATCAAAAAAGCTCTAGCAGATGTAAAGCAAAAATACGATAATTTTAACGTTCTTCGAAAAGAATTTGTACTTTATAAAAAAAACGAACAAGAAGCCAACCAACCAACCAATAACACAATAAACCCCTCTTCAACTGAATGCGAAATAGTGTTTTCTGGTAACTTCTGCACAAAAATAAGATTTCGTTTAAACGACTCTGCATTGAGCGATTGAACGTTTCTGAAATTTTATTACTTGAATAATTAAATATAAATTTTTTATTCTTAAGCTTGTTATACACATACTCACTACTAAATGATCCTTTTCTAATATAAGTACCTGAACTGAATACAAACCAGAGAAACTCTATCACCCCTATAGTAACAATTCTTTCCCTCGAAAATTTTTTCCCAGAAATAGTTTCCCTTTGTTTGTTCCCGTTAACATGAATAAGGCAGAATATTTTTGACGTGAATTTTTTCACTTTTCCCTTACTTTTGTTTACTTTATTTTTGCAGACCAACTGAATTATTACATCGAATAATTTCGATATTTTTCTTCGAATTATATATTGAAAGTTATAATTATTTATTTTTAGGACAATAATTCCCTACAACACATTTTTTCATAGAGTATGAATTTCTTTGGTTCATAGACAGTAAATTTCATGGTGGTGCACCACGGTGGTATACTTAATGAAAAAATAGCTAAATCAACAGAAGCACCTCCATGAGTACAACTTTAAAGTAAATAAGTTTCGTTTATAACCTAAAATGTGTGTGATTTTTTTATTCAACTTAAATTTATCCGATTTTCAATTTTTAAGCTTTACAAAAATTCTTCCATTTTTAACATTCACGGGATATTCAAGATAGCATTTTTCTCTTTGAGGGGAATGAAAATTTCACATGAAGAAAAATTCCATTTGTTTTTCACGATAGAGATGATTATTTTTAAATCATCATTTATCTTTCCAGCATACATACCTACTTATATACATGCATATTTTTAAAACCGAACCACGGAAACAGGAAACCGCGGTTTTCTAATTTTCACGGTTTTTGCCAAACCCTATACCATACATTTCCATACATGAATTCATACATATTCATATATATGTATATACATTCATTTATTAAAAATATATGGACCATATATAATTTTTTTAGCTGGGAAGATATAAGAAATTCCAAAAAATCGGAAAAAATCGCGAATATTAAAATTTGCAAAAACTGGCTAATATCAAGATAGCAAAGGGTTTGACATAAATTAAAAGTCGGTAAAGCTGTAAAAAGGGCAACAACGAAAAAAAAATACTTTTATTCGACAATGATGTGGCTTGATTCACGCCTAATTTGTTAAAATTACTCAACAGAGCAATAAGTTTTATCAAAAATTATCTTATTCGCAAAACTTACTTAAATTTGCAAATAAATTCCAAAAGCCTTCAAATTTTAAAGGGATAAATGCTCGAAAAAATTTTGTTTACATATTGCAAAAATTCGAAAATAATTTTCAAATACAGATAGAAACCGTTTAATAATTTTCTCATACTCGTAATTTTGCATATTAGCACCAAATATTATTTTATTTCTGTAATATTATTTCTCAATTGTTTTGTATCATCTTGTTTATGTTTCAACTAACATAATAAAATATGAGGGGTTGGTCACAGCTATCATATTTTAAAATAGTTTAAAAGTTTATGACAAAAAAAAAAAACGCAAACAAAAATTCTCAGCTAAAAAAATATGTATGGAGCATATATGATATCCCATATATGATTCGGATCCGAAAAATTAGGATATATGGGCATATTTATTTATTTATTTATTTCATAAGTACTTTGCAAAATAAATTTCCAAGGTATTGTTGCACAAATATAGGCGGGGTAACTCGACCATATGCCCAAGATGTTGTTAACAGTATTTTAAGAAGTTTTTGTGACTGACTATACGCGACCTATGCCTTCACATAGGAACTAGTAACGTGGTTGTTAAAGAAATTCCACAAAAAACCGGAAGATTATACGGTTATCCGTAGCACATCAGTCAACCAGTGCGAGCGAGACGAAAAACTATCGAAGGCCAAACAACACACACAAGCCTGACCGCACTTAAGAAATAATTACGATTATGCGCATATATGATAATATATATTCATAGATTTTCATGTATTTCACATGTATGTGTAAATATTTCCTCCATAGTGGAAAAAAGTTCATATTCATACTCTCTTGATTCATAAAAGCGCACTGCCGTGCAATAAATTAAATTACTAAATTACTTTTTTTTAGATTTTGAACAGGGAGGATGTATTTAGTGAAACATTTCTTTGGACAAATAATGAAAAACGAACTAAAAGTCATTTCATTAATCATTTTAAGTCAAAAGGTGAATAAACTGCATATTTAAAAAAATACATAAATCATGTTCCTACATAAAATTTAATTTAAGAAATCAGATTAAAAACTAATGCAATTAATTATAAAAGAAAAAATAATCCGCCTAACAATAATTTTTAATATAATTTTTTGCAGTAATATGAACTTTGTTTCTTATCTAGAGAATTTTTTTATTTTCTATAAAATTAATGACTGGATTATCCTTTTGATTATTTGATATATCAAATGTGGCCACAATGTATAAAATCATACAAGAATGGTTTTTTTTTAACAAAAGTTTTTCTTTTTTAAACGTTGAAGGTACGCATATAAACTATGCATACCTTATGTATTTTTGCATAAACGATCTTATGTGAGATATCATGAATGCATACATTCTTATATGGCTCCATATATTAACTCTTATTTCTAGATATGGATTCATATATATCATAATGAAATTTTCATATATGAGCTCATATATTATAATACATGTTTTATATATTAGTCCATATATTAGTTCATATAGTTATAATAGTTTTGACATGAACATATAATCCCATACATTTCTATACATGCATTCATACATCTTCATATATAGTTATATGCATTCTGTTTGCGTGAAATTGAATAAATAAAACAATTGGTATTAGGTTTAAAAAACAAGGAGAAGTATTCTCAATTTATTTATATTACCTTTTGATTTGCGTTAATATGGCGTATTTATATGTAACAGCGAAAGAACTTTCCAACAATAATTTAATTCTACAATAAAAGCCTGGTAGCGAGTGCAATGTTTAACATAAGACCGTTAGCGGTTTATTCGTTAGAATCCATGTAAAAACTCCAACACAAAGATGAAAAAAGGAGTAGTAATAAATCCTAATGAATTGCCAACTAGACAGAACGAAAATTATATTACTTTAAATTGAACTTAAACATTGCCGGCCACCTTGCAACATCAAAGTTGTTGTAAACAAAATAACTTAAAAACAAGTAATATATATAACAATTTTCCTGGTCCATGGTGGACACAGGTAGCTTAAGGTTTTTAACCAAGCTGTCACACACATAGCTCATACTGCAGCAAAGGTCGATGACTGCCCGGACCGGTATGGATTTGTTTCCCGCTTTTAAAAATACCTTAACCGTAGGGGAAAATGTTACCACGTGGCGAATAGGCAAATTAATGATGGGGGTAGCGCGGACGGATTTAGCGTGACAGATTGACGCTGTTTCCTTTGCTGACCCTTTGAGGTCGTGTTCTTTTCTGAGTGTAAGAGAGAACGATGCTTCCCCTTACACTTTTTGCACTGACCTTGGCTTTTACAGTCGCGCGCCACATGATCGTGCGAAAGACATCGCGAACAGTACCGATGCAAGAGCACCATACGAATTCTTTTTTCAAAATTCATTTTTTGAAACACGCGACATCCAGCTAATTTATGTCGACGATTACATAAACGACACACGACTTCAGAAGCTGTTGGCACTGCTTTCAAAACCGAAGCTTCGTTGGCACCTGATATAACATCAGGGTTTGGCGACGAATGTGCGGCTACAGGAGCTGCACCCACTGTTAAAACAGCGGTGTTTTGATCAATTTGATCATTTAGTTCCGGCGTAGAGACAGCTACATCTACCACTGGGTCACTGGGCACAATTTTGACCGCAGGTTTCGATCCAGAGTTCACCTCGGCTGCTCTATCCTCCACCTCCATTGCTACCTCGTAGCCTTCGAGTAAAGCATCATCAAAAAGAGTTTTTAAAGAGTCCATGATGCTAGGAAACAACGAAGGTTAGCAAAAAATTTAAGTATGTATATATTTAAATAGTCAGAATGACTAGTTTTGTAATCGGTCGCTTTACAATTCCGTTTTCCGTACGTATGTCCACGACGCGAGCGTGATTATAACTTCCTGGGTAAGTACGAATTACTCTGCCTAATTTCCAAGAAGTCGGAGAAAGTTGCTCATTCCGAATGACTACTAAATTCCCTACAACTATATCACGCTAAGGATATTTCCATTTATATCGCTTGTGTAAGTTAGATTAATACTCTTCTTTCCATCTGAGACAGAAATGTTGAGCAAATGCTTTACTTTCGCGATACCTGTTCACTATACTAATAGGAGATTCCAAAATAGATGGTTCTGGAGGAGCTAGAATTGGAGATCCAATCAAAAAATTACCTGGTGGGAGAGCCACAGGTTCATTAGGATTATCATTCATTGGACAGAGCCGGTGAGAGTTAAGGCATGCTTCTATACGTGCAAGAACAGTAGAAAGTTTCTCAAAAGTGTATTTAATTGATTGAACCTCTTTGCGAAAGTGAAGTTTGAAACTTTTAACTCCCGCTTCCCACAAACCTCCCATATGGGGTTCACCAGCAGGAATGAATCGCCACGAGAGACCGTTAATTCCAAAAACCCGAACACATTCTAGCTCGACAAAAATTTCCTAAAGTCCCTTTCTAGTTCTCTAGAAGCACCAACAAAATTTGCACCATTATCAGAAAATATGGTATGCGGGCAACCACGTCTCGAAACAAAGCGATTAAATGCCGCTAAAAACCTATCCGTTGTTAAATCCGACGTGACCTCCAAATGAATTGCCTTAGTAGAAAAGCACACAAAAATACAAACGTATGCCTTTAGAGTCTGACTAGATCTAGCACCTGAACTTTTCATATCAAATGGACCGGCGAAGTCCACACCAGTGTTAGTAAATGGTCTATCCAAAGTAGTCCTTTCCGGAGGCAGAGCTCCCATGATTTGACTACATGAGCGTTTACGATCAAGTACACAACGTTTGCATCTGTTGATAATCATTCGAACTAACGTTTTTAGCCTAGGAATCCAATACTCAATTCTTAAAATTCTAAGCATCAGCTGATGTCCACCGTGAATGGAAATTTTATGCACAAACTCAGTTAAAAGTACTGTGAATCGACAAGAGTAAGGCAACAATATAGGATGCCGTTCAGTATAACCCAGTAAAAAAATGGAAGTCATTCTGAAGGAACCACATTTTCATTGCTTCCAAAAAATCGATATTTTTAATATACCGATAGTTAGCAGAAAACCAAGTAGAAGTTTATTTTAATCACACAAAACCTTGTAGTTTTTCCATAGTTTTAGTAAATACTCACCAAAATGTTCAAAAAATAAATTTTTTGAAAGGAATTTATGAACTAATTTTGGCATAAGATTTAGAAGTTATTTGCTTAAATTTACAAGAAAACACTGTTTCGCGTTTAAATTCGTATAAAAAGAAACGAATTGTTAAAATATGTAACTTTTTAAAGTTTTTCCTAGATGAAAATATTACCATAGAACACAAAAAAGGAAATTTTTCTTAAAATCGCTTCTAATTCGGTGACTAGGCATCGAAAAAGAGAGCTTCTTGCAATGACAACCCTATGTAAAAATCATTAGATCGGATCGAAATTTGAACTATTTCCAGACTGCAAACTCTACATTTTCATGACTTCTTTGGAGTGTCTTTTTTTTACTGGGAAACTAATGAAGGTGATTTAGCTAACCTACCATTAAGTCGCATAACTCCTTCCTTATCTAGAAACGGATTCAAGCACAATAGAGAACTTTTCGAAGAAAAATGTTTCTTAACTGCAAGACACTCATACTCATCAGCAAAATGAACTTGTTGAGCGATAATGGCTAAACGCATTTTTATCTCTTTAACCTCTACTTCTGACACAGTATGCGATGTATATGAATGACAGCCTTTGTGGACTGTATGTGTATTTTTAAAAAATCTAAATATATAGGCTATCACTCGAATGGCGCGATCTAACGAAGAAAATCTCTCTAAAATATCCTCATAATTTGTAAAAAGTGAAGCATGAGATTTAACAGCACGAGCTTCAAGATCGGTGTCAAGTAAAGTAAGACTTCGTAGATTCCAAGAGGATTTCTTATCACGGAACCAATGTGGTCCTTGCCACCAAAGATCACAATGTGCTAAGTCAGATGGTGAAACGCCACGACTTCCTAAATCAGCAGGATTATCTTCTGATTTCACATGGTGCCAATTATGACTACCGACAATTTCTTGAATCTTGCAAACTCTGTTCGCAACAAATGTAGTCCAAGAACTGTCGTCTTTTTTAAGCCAAGAAAGGACGATCGTAGAATCAGTCCAACAATAAACTTGACGAAGAGGTACATCAATCTCACCTTTTTAAAAGCTCTGATGCTAAAACAGCACCACAAAGTTCTAGACGAGGTATAGAAATAGTTTTAATGGGCGCAACTTTAGTCTCACGCCCGCATATGCCTTTTCCGAGGCATCAGAAAAAACATGGAGCTCAACAGAGGACTCAGGTTTATATTGAACCCATCTAGGTATTTGTATATTGTTAACTTCATGGTAAGAAGCAACAAATTTTTCCCATTCAACCTTAGTTGAAGGTGTAATTGAATCATCCCAATTTATATTATCTTGCCAGACCTTTTTCATAATAATTTTTGCAACTACAATAACAGGTCCTAGCCAACCCACAGGATCAAATAGTTTTGCGATAATAGACAAAACTTCCCTTTTTGTATAGTTAGATCGCAACGTAATTGGATCCAACTTAAAATAGAACACGTCTAAATAAGCGTTCCACTGAAGTCCCAGTGTTTAGGAACTACTTGACTCAACAAAGGTCAAAAATTGAGCATCGACTAAATGATCAGGGGGAAGATCAGCTAAAATTGCTTTTTTATTCGAAGTCCATTTTCGAAGTTCATAAGTTGATCACGAGCGATCAATGCAGTGGTGACATCATGAGTCCCTGTTAATACGTCGTCAACGTACATACCTCTACGTAGAATACCTGAGGCAAGGGGATACTCAGTTTCACAGTCGTCAGCCAACTGCATCAAAGTACGAATAGCCAAATAAAGCGCGCAATTGACACCGAAGGTGACCGTTTGTAATTCATACTTGACTTCCTCCGTAGGAGAATCTCTGAATAAAATGCGTTGAAAAGGAGTATGTGCCTCATTTAGTCTAATCTGTCGATAAATTTTAGTAATGTCACAATTGAAAACGAATTTGAAAAATCTCCAACGTGAAATTAAAAGTACTAAATCAGCCTGCAGAGTTGGTGTTACATACAGGCAATCATTTAGACTATTACCATTAGAAGTCCTGTTTGAAGCATTGAAAACTACCCTTAATTTTGTAGTTTTGCTTTCTAATTTGAATACTGGGTGGTGGGGTAAATAACAGGACAAAAATGAAGCGTCCTCAGTTACAGACTTCATATGACCTAAAGTTAAATGTTCCCTAACCACATCATCATACATTTCCTTAACTGAAGGCTTTCTTAATAAAGAGGTCTCAGTTCGTATGAACAGTTCGTATGAACTGTGCCATAACATTGGCTTTAGACGAGCCTAAAGATATTTTTTCAGGAAATTCTGACTTAAATGGTAAAGTCACTATATAACGTCCATCAATGTCCCGACGAGTTGTATTTTGGAAATTTTTTTCACATATTAAATCACATTGAGACATTATCTTCCGCTTCGGCGTTTCCTCTAGTTCCCAAAATCTCGTCAAATTCTGATTCAAATTATCTTCTTCAGAAAATTCAACTCTAGTGGAATAAACTTGCAATGAAGATTGCTGTATAGGGCCCGTAATAAGCCACCCAAATATAGTCTTATGAGCTAATAATGACCCTAGCACATTTTGCCGAATTTCGCCCATAATTATACGTGGATATAAATCAGCACCTAATAATATATCAACTGGCCTATAATCGAAAAATGAGGATCTGCTAAACGTAAATTTGGCAGAATTTTTCTATGTTCATTATTTAGAATAAATGATGGTAAATTACCCGAAATACTTGGTAAAACAAAAGCAGTAGTCGTAAACTGAATAGAAGAATCCAGAGGAGAGCTTATGTCAATCGAACAAATTTTCCTAGAAGTGGCAGAGACAGTTTGGTTTACACCTGAAATTTTGGCATTCGTAGAATGCGCTGAAAGTTTTAAACGATTCCGTAAACGTTCAGAAATAAATGAAGTTTCTGAAGCAGGATCAATAAGGGCTCGACTTGGATACGTAGTACCCTGGTGACGTATATTCAGCATTGCAGTCCCTAATAACACAGTTCGATTCTGTGCAGTATGAAAAACTTGACTATTGAATGGGGCTGACGAACTAATTCCACGAGAGGTAGAAGGTCCTTCATCCTGGCTAGGTATGGAATTAGGTGGTTGTGAAACAACACCCGCATTAGAAACCGCATTTGAATTTCTATTATGAACTTTTATAGAAGTTACATTTTTATGTAATAAAGTATGATGTCTTCTATTACAATTCGAACTATGAACGCTTTTACAATCTTTAACTTTATGTGTGCGCGATAAGTAATTAACACAGCAATGAAATTTTTTGACTGTCGAATATCTTTCCAAAATTGAAAGATTCTTAAATCGCTTGCAATCTCTCAAATAATGATTAGTATTCTTGCAGAGTACACAAGAATTCGAAGACGATATGTTAGTATGGTGAGTTTTCACCTTTTGAGTTGATTTCTTTTTGTCCTGTGGCGTTTCTCTAATATCACGTAGACATTCCAAAGTTTGAATCCTTTCCGTAAGAAAGGCATCCAAATCGTGCCAAGAAGCTAAAACAAATTTAGCTCTTATACTTTGTTCCCATAAGGTGACAGTGCAATCAGGTAATCGCTGAATACAAAGAAAAACTGTAATAGGATCCCAATTTTCAGTTGAAACTTAATAAATAGACATAGTAAAAAGACAACTATTTATACCTCTTTGCAAATTCTTGAGACCCGAGTAAGTTTCTTTGTCCACTGTAGGGAGATCAAAACGTACTTTGAGCTGATTGTTAACCAGCATACGAGGATTCTCATAAGCATCCTTGAGGTTTTTCCACGCTAAGTCAAAACCTTGATTTGTAAGAGGACACTTTGAAACGATTTCTTTTGCTTCACCGCTAGTTTTTCGCAACAAATGACATAAACGCTCAATATTACTAAGTCCTGAGCTATTTATGTAAAGCGCGGTAAGCAAATCCCTAAAAGTAGGCCATGAAAGATAGTCACCATCAAACATGTCAACGTCGCAGGGAGGTAAGGTTAAAGAATGGCTATCAGAATTTGTTGAAATTACCGAAGGTGCAACATTAACTTTTTGTTCTTGCTCCAACTCACGTTTCTTACCATTTATTTTTCCCAAACATGTGATGTATGATGTGTAAGTGGCTCTATATTTAGCAATAATCACTTCAGTATCATCATCAGTACTTTAAGAAGAAAATAATGTCGGGTTTCACGGAATCTAACCAGTCATCGTAAATGAGCTTAACTTTCTCCCATAAAAGTCTCAATTCTTCAGCGTGAAGCGCTAAAGTATCAACTGTATGAACTTCATTATTAATGTCATTAAAACAAGCCTCGAATCCGATAAGAGCGTCCGAAGCTCTAGTAAATTTAGTAAGTGCAGCAATCGACATTATTTTCTTCTTTGAAAACTTATAAGAAATGTAAAATATTTTTGTGTTTATGTACACTTAAAATTTCAGAAAGTGCTAACGCCTTAATTTCAATGAAAATAAATAAAAATTTCTATTAAATTTCAATAAATCTGTATTTAATTCAATTTACGTATTAAATTAAATAAATTTTAATAAAAATAAGTAATTATATTTATTTCAAACGTATTAATAGTCAAACTGACCGGCCGTAGGGTGTACTTTATAAGTTCAAGAAGAATTTGCTTTGTGTGTGAATGTATGTATGTATTATATACTTATGTATTTATATTAATAACTATGTATATAATAATGAATAATCTTCACAACACAATAACACCACAATAATTTATTGCACTTGATATATTTTGTTTATTGTATTTAATTTTCGCAGAAAACAAAGTAGTTTAATTGAGGCTTTTTGTACTTTTAATTAGTTTTATAATAATATTAATTTTTTAGGCTGTCCGTCCACATAAACAAACGCACAGTAGTTTTTTCACGTAGTGAAAGAAAATAATTTAAAACAAACGTCAAAAAAAATGGAATTTCAAGGCGATTAATAATACACAACTATGTACATATATATGTATATATATGTATGTATAATATATATACTTATATATATATATGTATATGTGTGGGTGTTCTTTTATTTAATGCACAAATCAATTGGCAATATATTTTTAACACAATTGTTTAATTATTCACTTTTAAAATCCACTTTATTTTTCAAAATTCAATAAATACGTACGCACCTTTTTTTTCAAATAAGTTTCTTAAATGTACTTAGCAGTGTGTAAGGTAGTCGTACTTGTTTAAGGGTTGCAAAGATGGCGATCCTTTGAATAAAATTTATAAAACTTATTAAATCTTTTGCCAAAATATCCGGCTCGTGGCACCAAAATGTTTGCGTGAAATTGAATAAATAAAACAATTGGTACTAGGTTTAAAAAACAAGGAGAAGTAATCTCAATTTATTTATATTACCTTTTGATTTGCGTTAATATGGCGTATTTGTATGTAACAGCGAAAGAACTTTCCAACAATAATTTAACTTCTATAATAAAAACCTGGTAGCGAGTGCAATGTTTAACATAAAACCGTTAGCGGTTTATTCGTTAGAATCCATGTAAAAACTCCAACAAAAAGATGAAAAAAAGGAGTAGTAATAAATCCTAACGAATTGCCAACTAGACAGAACGAAAATTATATTTTTTTAAATTGAACCTAAACACATTCATATATTAAAAATATATGGACCACATATTATTTTTTTAACTGGGTTAACACGAAGTGACATTGAGGAATGCTTTATATGAGTACGTCAAATACGAAAAAAAAAATGTGAAGTGAGTTCTACCGGCCTAAATGCTTATTTTACTTACTCGTAATAAAATCAATAAAAATAAAAAATCTGATTATACGAGTAGTCTTATTGTGAGTTCTGAGCTCTTAATGAAAACAATAAAAATAAAAATCTGATGATAGTCCCTTTCTAACGCAAATCCACTTTTTCGTCAGCGATCAACTTCGCTTTGTCCAATGCCAACTAGCGACTCCTTAACATTACCGTTACTTGATACTTCTTCATTTAAGTCAGCGATAGCATCCGCTTCTGGCTCGTGCTCATCACTTAACCAAGTTATCACTATAGATGACAGTAGCCCAAAACCCAAGCTCCAAGTTGAAACGGACAGATATATAACTGTACATCTGCTCCAAAGATATCTAGGGATAACAGCGCATCCTCTACTAATCACCAAAAATCACAGTTGAAGAGCCAGATAAGCGTTCAGGTCCCGTACAATGCCATTATTGGCAAGAATATGGCCATACGAAAACTTACTGCAAATTAATTTCAGTTTGTGTTATCTGCGGTGAATTGAACGGTACTGCTACTTGTACTAAACCAAAAGATCAAGCAGACAAAAACTCAGTAGTTGTAGGTAATCACACCGCTAACTACAGAGGTTGTCCTGTGTACTCTTTCGTCAAGCAGGCTATGGTGCAAAAACCTAAATTAGCTGCAGTTCAAACAGCAAACGCTTTCTCCGTCACTTTGGCACAAATGAGCCACTGCGAATGCAAAATACACTGCTTCAAGAATTAATTAACAAGCCATGAACACGTTGGAACGCAAACGTCATTCGCCAACATAAAAATGAACTTGAGCACTTCCTCACGGAAAAATATATTGATATAATGTTGGTCTCTGAGACTCATTTGACATCCAGAAGCCGTTTTAAAATTTATGGCTACACCTTAAATAATTCAAAGGACCCAAGAGGAAGAGCACGCGGTGGATCAGCAATTCTGATAAACGCAAGACTCTAGCATTATATTCTTTACAACATTTGTGAACAACACCTACAATCAACAAATATTGGCATTGAAAGTTTTTGAACAAACTTCGTGATATCATCAATTTACTCCCCTTCCAGATTTTCAATCACTGAGGATCAGTACGAAAATTTGTACAAATCTCTTGGACCTTGTTTTGTAGCAGCTGGCGACTACAATTCAAAATATACGTTCTGGGGTTCGCGTCTTTTTACACATAGAGGGTGGGCGTTGTAAAACACAATTTTAAAAACGGGCTTGGGCGTCATTTCGAGTGGAGAGCCCACTTACTGGTCTACTAACATACAAAAAATTCCGATTTTGGCGTCATGAAAAATATCTCTAGGGATTTAATTCACGTTGAAGCTTCTCTAGATCTCTCGTTCGATCACTTTCACACGATCGCTACAATTTATAGGCCATTAAAAAGTGACTTACCCCACCCATATGTGATGATGATCAATCCTGTTAATTGGCAGGGGTTCAAAAAATATCTCAGGAGTCAATGTACGGAAAACATTAAGCGAAGAACATCCGATGATATTGAATTTAACATTGTCAATCTTAATGAAAATATTAAACAGGGGGTAAATCGTGGAACACGTTATCGAACGAAATTACGAAATATTTCAATAGAGTTTATATGGAAATATTTCGTAATTTCGTTCGATGAGTACCGCGATGTGCCCAGGCTGCTAAGTATGTCACTACCTCCCATCCGCAGAATGGGTTTAATATAATTTATTCTACGGATATTGAACGTCTCGTACGTGGAAAAAGAAGAGCTAGAAGGGAATGGCAACAGCACAGATCACTCCAACATAAAATCAAATTAAACGACTCCAAGAGTTGCGTGCATCTGGAAAAACTGCATCTCTTAAAAATTATCTAGAAGGTCTTGATGTCACACCAGCATCTAATTACTCTTTGTGGCGCGCTGCTAGAAAGCTTAAAACACCCGTTGAGTTTAAGCCCTCTCTGCGCACATCTACCGGAGGTTGAGCAAGAAGCGATACTGAAAAAGGTAACATATTTGCACATGTACTGGTGTTGCTGATTTGCCGAGTGTAGTTGCTCTACCCCCTCGACCCCTAAAATTTAAGATTTGTGATGTACAAAAACTAATTGCTGAACTCAACCCGAAGAAATTGGTGGAATTGGTAACAAGATGCTGATTAAGTTGCCTCGTAATGCAATTAGAATCCTGTTATTAATTTTTAATGTCATTTTAAGACTGTATTATTATCCACACAGCTGGAAGCTTGCCAAGGTTAAAATGATTCCAAAGCCAGACAAAGATCTTACCAAGACTGAGTCATATAGGCCAATAAGTTTACTGTCAACAATGTCAAAGCTCTTTGAAAAGCTACTCATGACAAAATTGACTTCAATTCTAACTGGTAATGGGTGCATACCGGACCATCAGTTTGGTTTTAAAAGTAAGCATAGCACCATTGGTCAAACGCATAGATTGGTTCAATTTATAAGAAAAACATTTTAGGAAAAGAAGTATTGTTCTTCCCTATTTATTGATGTTTTTCAGGCATTTGATAAAGTAATTTTAAAATTGAAGACATATTTACCAATAAACATTCTAAATCTTTTGGAAAGTTATATTCTATCCCGTAAGTTCACTGTTTCGGAAGGAGACTTTATGAGTATGCCTGAAACTATCTCTTCCGGTGTACCACAAGGGAGTATACTGAGGCTGGTTTTGTATTTGATTTATACTTGTGATATGCCTGTGAGCAATTACTTTTGCAAATGATACAGCCAGCCTTAGTATGCACGAAAACACTGATGAGGCATACCGATATCTTCAGGAACATATTACACAGCTTGAACTATGGTTAAAATTTTGGATAATAAAAGTAAAGGAACAAAAGTGTGTGCAGATAGCATTTACCGTACGAAAAGATAGTTGTCCTCCCATTCGATTCAACAATCAAAATATTCCTCAACATTCAAATGTGAATTACTTTGATATATACCTTGGTCGACGGCTTGCATGAAAACACAACATTGACTAAGCTAACACATATGAAACTAAAATTAACTCGGGTACATTGATGATTGGTAGAAATTCAACCTTCAGTCTAGATTGTAAGCTTTTAATATACAAGTCGCTTTTGAAAGCTATAGTGTGCTATGGAATTCAACTACGGACTACTGCTTCAGCTTCATATGTAGAAAGAATCCAACAAAGGCAAAACAAAATTTTACGGTTAATAACTTCGGCTCCATAGTACATAAAAAATTCAAATTTACATCGTGACTTAAATATGCCACTAGTGACTGAAGAAATTGCAAAATACGCAGGCAAATACTTAACAAAACTCGAGTCCCATCCTAATCCCCTGCCACGCAACATCTTGAACTTTAATGGACACATCCGCTTAAAAAAGAGGGCTGTAATAACTAATACTCCAGATTAAACTGCTTAAAAATATTTTTTTTGCTTAGTATGACTCTTATTTATATATAATTAATAAGCAAACATGTTTTTTGTAATTCGTTTTACGCTAGTACTACTACACCGATTTTGAAAATACTTAAATGGTTTTAAAGGTTTTTCATTACAGATGTGCACAATCTATATGAAATCGGTTCAGTATTTTGGGAGCTATAAGCGTTTAAAGTTGCTACTACTACATGCACATATATTACACTAGCCTTTATTACCCTCTAGTCAACCTAGAACCATATGTCTCTATGTCAATACCATTTCTCCAGCGATAATTGCACTAGTTAAAATGTCGACAACTTTCCTTTTATGCGCGAGTAGAGATACGTTAGAGACAACAATTCTAGACAATGAAAGCGTCAATAGTTTGTTTTTCTTTTTTTATTTTGCTGTGCAATAATATTAAATAAATATATATGTAGACGAGGGTCATTAAAATCTACTAGTGAATCTTTGGTTCAAATATCTCCATATGGTCGTAAAAGAACTAGCTCCTCTATAGTGCTAAGGTCTACTGATAGATTTTGAATGACAACCCTATGTTATTTGTCAACAGGCATTTGCATTGGCTGGGGTACAATTAGTCAGTAGCACTATTGACAATGTCACTAGAAAATCACTATAATTTCAGTATTGACAACGAGCGAGGAAATATCGATATTGTAGACTAGAGTCCCTAAAATTTACTAGTGAATCTTTGGTACCAATGTCTGTATATGGTCCCAAAATAACTTCTTAGTCAGTAGTGCTATAGTGTAGTGGTGGATTTTCAATGACAAGCTAATGTTAAATGTCAATATATGATTAGATTGGCTGGGGTACACCTGGTCAGGAGTAATGCTGACAACGTCACTAGTAATTCACCACAATTTCACTATTCGCACTTTCTGCAGGGTAGCTTACAAGTAAAAAAGGAAACAAAACATGAGTGTGTGTGTGTGTTTGTAGTATTTCTCTTGATGAACAATTTTTTTCTCTTTTTTTTATTGTATGAAAGCCAGAATACTTAAAGCAAGGGAGTTCAATAAATTGAATTAGCTTGGTTAAAGAGATTTTGTTTGTTTTTTTTTTTAATTTCTTGTATTATTTAATTATGGTTCCACATGTATGTAAGTATATGTCTGGCTGTGTTTTAATGAATTTTTTATGACGTTTAGATAAATTTTCTTTGAATGTTAATAAAATTATTTACATTTAGATTCTAGAATACAGACGATTGTGTTTAGTATATTACTAATTACCATCACTAAGTTTATGTCCGACGCTGGTCGGGCCTAATAATTATATGGATTTGAGATTTGAATACTTATTGTTAGTTTATTTTCAAAGATTAAAGCATTAAAAAAATTAATTGCATTTCTGATTATCTATTATTGATAATTAAATTGATTAAATTTTATAAGTTTTTATTTGTGTTTTTAATGCAAAATTTAAATATTTTTTGTGCATTTATATAACTGCAATTGTACACTCTTTACTAGTTTTACATTTTTTAAATAAACATTTTGACACAATAATAAATTATATTAAGTAATAATATAAATTCAATTCAACACACTTTCTTTACATGCTTGATATTAAAATTTCAGTACAAAATAGAAAAATAAAATGCATAAATTTATTTGGAAAATAAAATAAGTTGTTTTTAATTATCTATATAGAGAAAAATTCAACCGAACTTAATCTATACACAAATAATCACCCTTATCGGGAACAAAAGGCAAACATTTTGTTCACCTGAAATATTTCCCATGATCAAGAAATGGTGGACAAAATGGAAAATAGTATATTTACACAACACCAGCGCAAACATTGGCGATCAAAATTTTAGGGAGAGGGAACACATTCCACGCGAACTTTCATTCCCGATAAGGGTGAATAATAACTCTATCTTTCCATTAGGGTTTGCCAAAAACCGTGAAAATTAGAAAACCGCGGTTTCCAGTTTTAAGCTACTAAAACCGGTCGGTTTCGGTTTCGGTTAAAACCGAACGGCAATCCCTAATGTCAATTGCTGTTACTTTTTTTATTCGAAAAAATTGGACTTGTGATGATTTTTTTCTTCAAAATATGATTTTCTTTCCGTCAAATGATGAGTTTCTTCGCAAAGCTTCTGGTAGCCCTGCCTGGAGGACGAGTGCATCTTTTATTTCTTCGGGAACAGCATAAGAATGTATGCCCTTCAATACGAACTGCAGGCCTTTAGCACTCTTAAGCTGGTATGTATAGAAACTTGTTTTTTTTTCAAATTTAGTAACCATTTTCTGAAATCTTTTTTTTTTATCAAATTTGAATCTTCGTTTCATCAATGTTATCACGTTTCGTTGCAATAATATTAAATTTATTCTCACCAATGACCGAGATTAATTTTTTAATAAGGGCGTTTGAGTTTTTTCTCTCAAATAGATTGGTGGTTGTTTTGAGGTTTTGTTCGAGGATACAACGGGTTTGTCGTTGTCATCTTGCAGTATTTTAAAACGGTTTCGATGGTTAGTAGAGGATGCCCTGTTATCCCTAATTATTTTTTGGAGCAGATGAAATTTTAGAAGTATTAGGGCTTCGCCCACTCTTTACCGCGATTATATCCCTTTTGAGAACTGAACATAATTTGGTGTATAAATTCCTTTGAATCAACAATATTAAAATAATTCTAAAGTTTGCCTATGGAAGCGTTCTCAAGGGTATTTTTTGTAAAAATACATTGCACAATTCTGTCATCTCGGTCTGACATGTAAAAATGTTCTGAATTATACTAAAAATATTTTATTCGTTTTATTATCTAATGTGATGTTTTGACTTTAAAAGTATTCAGGTCATTGCATAAAAACATTGCATAAACGAAATGAAAATCGCCCAGGTTCTACATTCGTAAAATGAAATGAAAGTGAAATTTTCTCTTGGTTTTTGTTCTAAAATTTCATTTTCAGTTTGTTTCAAACGAGTGTTCTGCAAACCAATTTCAATACTAAAAACGTAATTTGAAATCGACAGCAAACAACATTGTGAAATAAAATACTTTTTAGCATGATACAATAATATAAAGGTAAAACTACGCTTGACGTACAAAATTAATTATGACTTTTTTTCGATTATTTGATTAATGTTTTTTTTAACAGAGAGAAGAACGTTGCCACACACATATAATGGCAACTTTTATTTAGGAATGCTTTTTGAAATGTTTAATTTGAGATTTAAAATCATAGTTTAATCCACATTTTTTTAAATTCTATATTCATTGGACATGAGAATAACGAAATCTGTGTTTCATATGATCTTCAAAAGTTGACAAATATTTGATTTATTATTAATTTCACCACATAATAAAAAATCCTCATGGGTAGGGATGCAACATCACTCTTAAAAACATCCATGTCTGAACACGTAAGTTTTTGTTAAAGCAGCATAACAGCAAAGTTTAAAATTACTTTTACATTTTCATTTCCCGGGAAAGCGGGAACGACTTTTCGGTTTCCCGGGAATTCCCGCACAGTGCAAAATAATACAAAATATTTTTTAATTTAATTATTTCAACAAAAAAAAATTATAGTTCATGAAATCGATTATATATTAACGTTTTATAAGCACATTAGTAAAAAAATAATACCATTTCAGTTATTTAAGTAATAGTAATGCATACATACCATATTATACGTAATGCAAAAAAAGTTACATACAAAAAATATTACAAAATATTTCTTTGGAAATAGGACTTTTAGTACAGAATAATCATTAATAGAACCGTTCTTTTTATCAAAGAAAATAAGTAATTATTTTGTAATATTTCTTTTATTTCCTTGCGCATTTCTGTTTTTAATTTTATGATTTAAAAACTTTATGAATTCAGTTCTCGTTATGCCTTCATAGTGAATAGTCGATTAGCGGAATTTTTCTTAAATACTTACTAAACAAACAAAACATTATACAAAAAAATATTCGTAGTACATATTATTCGTAATAGGTACATACTGACTGTAATAAATAAGCTTTATTGCTTTGCTAATATTTTTACATAGTAGAAATAACAAAAACAAAAAAACCGCAAACAAAAAAAAACACAAATAAAGTGCCCTTGAGGAATACATACTCTATATGAGTACCTCAAATACAAAAAATTTTGAAGTGAGTTCTAACGGCAAAAATGCTTATTTTACTGTGAGTTCTGAAACTCTTAATGAAATCAATGAAACTAAAAAATCTGATTATACTAGTACTGTGAGTTCTTTAGCTCTTAATGAAATCAATAAAAATAAAAAATCTGGTGATATTATTTTTCTAACGGCAAATCCAATTTTTCGTCAGCGTTCAACTTCGCTTTGCCCAATTCCAACTAGTGATTTGTTAACATTTGAGTTACCTGGTACTTCTTCAATTAAGTCAGCGATATCATCCGCTTCCGGGTCGCGTTCATCGCTTACCCCTTGTTTGTATAAAACGTTTGAGTTAAAAATCTTGGCGTTTTTGTAATAGACTAAAGGAAAAAATTCTAACTCCCTTATTAACAAATTAGTCTCGGCAATTGGTGAGAACGCATTTCACGTTATTCTAATAAAACGTGTTAACATTGACGAAACTAGAATTCAAATATACAAAGAAAAAGATTTCCGCAAAATAATAACAGAATTCGAAAAAAATAAAACAAGTTTTATACGTACCAGCTTAAGAGTGCTAAAGGTATGCAAATCGTATTGATGGGCATTGATTCCTATGTTAATCTCGAAGAAGTAAAAGATGCACTCATCATACAAGGATTTAAGGTAAAAAATGTTACTAATATATTCAATAGGGAGAAAATCCCCCAGCCTCTATTTCGTGTTGAACTGGAGCCGAATGATATAAAGTTAAAAAAACGAGACACATCCAATTTATAACCTAAAATACCTCTTATATCGAAAAATCACAGTTGAAGAGCCACATAAGCGATCAGATCCCGTACAGTGCCATAATTGCCAAGAATATGGTCACACAAAAACTTACTGCAAATTACCTACAGTTTGTGTTATCTGCGATGAATTGCACGGTACTGCTAGTTGTACTAAACCAAAAGATCAAGCAGAAAAAAAATGCAGTAATTGTGGAAGTAACCACGCCGCTAACTACAGACGTTGTCTTGTATACTCTTTCGTCAAGCAGGCTATGGTGCAAAAACCTAAATTAGTTCCAGTTCAAACAGCAAACGCTTCCTCCGCCAATTCTGCGCAAATGAGCCAACCAGTTACTTCCCGTGTATCGTATGCAGATGCTGCTAGGGCTAGTTTTATTACCAAACAAAATGTTTCACCGGCAAATAATTTAACAAACACAAATTCAAGCTTTAGTTTCAATCGCCTTGAAGCTACTATTGATAATCTGGTGCAAACTATAAACAATTTTACAACAAACATGACTAGCATGAGATGCAGGAAATGCTTCGAAAGCAGAATACGCTGCTTCATGCATTAATTAACAAGCCACGAACACGTTAAAAATATGTTTCTGGAACGAAAACGGCATTCGCCAACATAAAAATGAACTTGAGCACTTCCTCACGACAAAAAATATTGATGTAATGCTAGTCTCTGAGACTCATTTGACTTCGAGAAGCATTTTTAAAATTTATGGCTACACCTTATATGATTCAAAGGACCCGAGAGGAAGAGCATGCGGTGGATCAGCGATTCTAATAAAGTCAAGACTCAAGCACTATATTCTTGACAACATTTGTGAACAACACCTACAAGCAACAAATATTGGCATTGAAAGTTTTTATACAAACTTCGTTTTATCATCAATTTACACCCCTCCCAGATTTTCAGTCACTGAATATCAATGCGAAAATTTCTACAAATCTCTTGGACATTGTTTTGTAGCAGCTGGCGACTACAATGCAAAACATACGTGCTGGGATTCGCGTCTTATTACACCCAGAAGTCGATCATTGTTCAACACAATTTCAAAAATGGGCTTGGATGTCATTTCAAGTGGGGAGCCCACTTATTGGCCTACCGACATACAAAAAATTCCGGATGTTATAGATTTTGGCGTCATAAAAAATATATCTAGGGATTTAATTCAGGTTCAAGCATCTCTTGATCTCTCGCCCGATCATTCCCCAACGATCATTACAATTTGTAGCCCATTAAGAAGTAACTTACTTGGCCCATATGTGAAGATGATCAATCGTGTTAATTGGCTGGGGTTCAAAAAATATCTCAGTAGTCATTGCACGGAAAATATTACGCTTAGAACACTCAATGATATTGAATCTAGCATTGCCAATCTTAACAAAAATATTAAACAGGCTGCTGAATTACAGCTGCCACTACCTCCCATCCGCAGACTGGTTTTAATAGAATTTATTCTACATCATCTAGAAGGGAATGGCAACAGCACAGATCACCCCAAAATAAAATCAGATTTAAAGAGTGCACTAAACGACTCCAAGAGTTGCTTGCATCTGAAAAAACAGCATGTCTTAAAAACTATCTGAAGGTCTTGATGTCACACCAGCATCTAAATACTCCTTGTGGCTCGCTGTTAGAAAGCTTAAAACACCCGTTGAGTTTAAGCCACCTCTACGCACATCTACCGGAGGTTGGGCAAGAAGCGATACCGAAAACGGTAACATATTTGCTGAGCACATAAAATCCGTTTTTACGCCAAACATATGTACTGGTGTTGCTGATTTGCCGAGTGTAGTCGCTCTACCCCCTCAACACATTAAGTTTAAGACCCGTGATTTACAAAAATTAATTGCCGAACTCAACGCGAAGAAAGCTCCGGGTATTGATGGAATTAGTAACCAGATGCTGATGAAATTGCCTCGTATTACAGTGAGAATCCTGTTATTCATTTTAAATGCAATTTTACGACTGGAGTATTATCCACACAGCTGGAAGCTTGCCAAGGTTAAAATGATTCCAAAGCCGGGCAAAGATCTAACCAAGGCTGAGTCATATAGGACAATAAGTCTACTATCAACAATGTCAAAGCTTTTCGAAAAACTGCTCAAAAAAAATTGTCCCCAATTCTAATTGATAGTGGGTGCATACCAGATAATCAATTTGGTTTTAGAAGTCAGCATAGCACCATTGAACAAACTCATAGATTGGTTCAATTTATAAGAAGAACTTTTGAAGAAAAAAAGTATTGTTCTGCGCTGTTTATTGACATTTCCCAGGCATTTGATAGTGTGGCATGAAGGGCTAATTTTAAAATTGAAGACTTACTTACCAATAAACATTTTAAATCTTTTGGAAAATTACATTAATTCCCGTAAGTTCACTGTTGTGGAAGGAGACTTTACGAGTATGCCTGAAACTATCTCATCCGGTGTGCCACAGGGGAGTATACTGGGGCCAGTTTTATATTTGATTTATACGTGCGATATGGCTGTGAGCAGTAGTATCCATACTTCCACATTTGCCGACGATACAGCCTGCCTTAGTATGCACGAAAACCCTGATGAGACATCCCGCAAACTCCAGGAACACATTCTCCAGATGGAGCTTTGGTTAAACTTATGGAGAATTAAGGTAAATGAACAAAAGTGTGTTCAAGTAACATTTACCTTACGAAGAGCTACTTGTTTCCCCATTCGGATTAACAATCAAGTTGTTCCTCAACATTCACATGTGAAATATCTTGGTATACACCTTGATCGACGACTTACATGGAAACACCACATTGATTCTAAGCTATCACAAATGAAACTTAAATTAACTCAGGTACATTGGCTGATTGGTAGAAACTAAACACTCAGCCTAGACTGCAAACTTTTAATATACAAGTCGCTTTTAAAGCCAATATGGTGTTACGGAATTCAGCTATGGGGCACTGCTTCAGCTTCAAATTTTGAGAAAATCCAACGAAGGCAAAACAAAATTATACGCTTGATAACGTCAGCTCCATGGTACATCAAAAATTCAAATATACATAGTGCTTTAAATAAGACACTAGTGACTGAAGAAATTGAAAAATACGCAGGCAAATACCTAACAAAACTCGAGTCACATCCTAATCCGCTTGCTCGTAATATATTGAACTTTACTGGACACATCGGCTTAAAGAAGAGAGATACAAGGGCTCTAATAAACAACACTCCAGATGCAACTGCTTAAAAATATTTTTTTTGTGCTTATCACTACTTATGTATTATTAATAACTATCACTTAGTTTATGTCCGACATTGGTTGGGCCTAATAATTATACTTTAGATTAAGATTTGAATACTTATTGTTAGTTCATATTTGAAGATACAATAAATAAAAAACGTCTTGAAAAAAAAGGTATGAATTGTTGTAGAATTAAATTTTGAACGTCACGTTTAGCTTTTGACAAATAAAGGCCTCTTAGTCTCAGAGCACATGTGTGCCAGATGTAAACTCGGCCTTAACTGTTGTAAACTTTTAGCTATTGTGCTAGTGCCATTATTGTGCAAGTTGCCATAATACTTTCAAAAAAATTCCGGGAATTCCCGCACAAATTTCCCGGGATTGCTTTTCCGGAAAATGTGCGGGATTCGGGGAAATCCCGTTTGAAAAACACTACTTACATTGCAAAAATACTCGAGAAGTTGCGAAATCGGAAAAAAGCCTTAAAATTTATTAGAAATCGCTAAAACTGTTAAAAAGAAAATTAACTCGGAAATAACGCGAAAAAATCGCAAGTTCGGAAAAATTTCTAAATGCATTGAAGAAATAACTTACACTGCAAAGAATAACAAAATCCCAAAAAATCAGATAAATCGCGAAAAAATTCCTAACATCGCAGAAATTGCACTGTCTAGTAAACTTTTTTGTATAATTTTGATGTCGTAATGAAATGCCAGTTAGTTACACAGGGAAACTTTCGTCGAACGTACAATTGCGTGTATTTTCATATACACAAAAGTGTTTTTATATTTTACGAAGAATATTCGTCGTTGGTTCCAGTTGTGTGTTACGTCCAAGCACCCATGCTCCGACATTTGTATTTGAGGCAAAAAGCTTTGGGTTTCGTACACCAAAGGTGAAAAGGAACCCTATTGTTTTCGCTACGCTGTCCGTCTGTCCGTCACACGTGTAATATACATACAATTGTAAGAACATATGTATATTGAAACTTGAAATTTTTAAAATTAGTTTATTTTTATACAGACTACAACAATTAACACTAAAATTTAAAAAAAATTAAATTAAAGGGTGGTCCATCAGTTAATGCAATTTTGACTATGTAATTTTGACAATTTGCTATATCTTGGAAACCGTAAGAGGCAAACACTTGAAATTTTCGAAAACGGTAAAACTAAAAAAACCGAAAATTATAAAATCGCCAAACCAAAAAAAAAATCGCCGAAACGAAAAAAATCGCCAAAATTAAAAAAAATTCTAACACTAAAATAAATCGCCAAATTCGAAAAAATCGCCAAAATGAAAACAACGCCAAAATGAAAAAAACGCCAAAAATCGAAAAAAATCGCTAAAACGCGAAAATGTCGCCAAAACTAAAAAAATTTTTATATAAAAAAAATCGCAAAAATTAAAAAATCGCCAAATCGATAAAACGCCAAAAACCGAAAAAAGTCGCCAAAATAAGAAAATAAAGTGTCAAAACTAAAAAAAGCCAAAACTTAAAGAAATTGCCAAAACCTAAAAAACGCAAAAAACGCCAAAACAAAAAAACCGAAAAGACCCAAAAAAAATGCCAAAACTATATATTATATAGGATGAAGTTTGTATTTAATTATATATCTAGTGTTCGTACGGAACCCTTCGTGCGCGAGTCAGAGTCGCACTTTACTGAATTTATTTCTTTTTTCTTTGCAAACTAAGAGCAAGCATTGTTTTCGTTGAGATCTTATTGGCTGTTTTGATCAGTGGGACCGTTGAGAATTTTCGAAAAGTAGCACAAAAAGGGATTTATGAAATAAAAGTGGCACAAAAAAGGAGATTTTTTTGAAAAAAGGGGCAACTATTTTAGAAACAAAAATTCGAAGTAAAAACACAATTTTGAGTTAGTTTTGTTAATTTTTTCATAGATTATATTTTATTTGCAAGTAATAATTTAAAAACATAATAAAAACATTAGCAATCTATAGATAAAAAAACTAGTTAACAATTCATGAATATTTTATATGTATAAGAAATACCGAAGTATATTTATTTGACGTAGGATGACGAAAATCTTTCCAAATTAAAGAAAACTCCGTCAGAAGAAAAAGCATCACTCATATTTATTTTACTGTTTATTATTTTGTGTGCCATATGAAGTTTTTTAGCTTATTTCAAAAATGTTCGGGTTGAAATCTACTGATGATTTTCTTAAGCAGGAAAGAAATAAATATAGACGTTGCTTAATCGAATCAATAAGCATGTAGTACATACATATCGTTACCTTGATATAGAAAGGCCCTAACTCATTTTTTTCAAATGGAAATTTCTGCATTTTTTCGAACATAATTGTTCTATCGAAATATACAACAATCTCGATTTAAAAAAATTGAGTTAGGGTGTTTCTATATAAAGGTAAAGAAATGTATGTATAATATAATCAGAAATTGTTGTACTTTAAATAAATAATATACGCGAAATGTTCTGAGGTTTAAATTTTTTGGAAATGTGGCTATATATTTCTTGACAAGATCTTCTGTTGGGCTCTAATCTTCCAAATCAACTTCCAACAAATTTAATCATAGATTGTTACAAAAATGCCAGCTTTCGTATAGGTTGATATAAAAAATAGTCTGTCATCAGTGTTGTCAAATTTTAAATTTCAAAAAGCACTGAAACCAGGAAAAAACGCGCAATTAAATAAGACGCACTAAATTAAATTTTTTTTGTGTTATTCAAAAAAAAATTTATGTAAAAAATATAGAAATCGGATTCTTACGTTGTTCCTGAAGAAATAAAAGATGCACTCGTCCTCCAGGGATTTAAGGAAAAAAATGTATCTAACATAATAAATAGGGAGAAGATCCCCCAACCTCTATTTCGAGTTGAACTTGAGCCAAATGATATAAAATTAAGAAAATATGAGACGCATCCAATTTATAATTTCAAATACCTCTTGTACCGAAAAATCACAGTTGAAGAGCCACATAAGCGTTCAGGTCCTGTACAGTGCCATAATTGCCAAGAATATGGCCATACAAAAACATACTGCAATTTACCCTCAGTTTGAGTTGTGTGCGGCCAATTACACGGCACTGCTAGTTGCAATAAGCCAAATGTTCAGTGATAAAAAATGCAGTAATTGTGGAGGTAATCACACCGCTAACTACAGAGGATGTCCTGTGTACTCTTTCGTCAAACAGACTATGGTGCAAAAACCTAAATTAGCTCCAGCTCAATCAGCAAACGCTTACTCCGCCACTTTTGCGCAAATCAGCCAGCCAGTCACTTCCCGTGTGTCGTATGCTGATGCTGCTAAGACAAATTCTATTCCATCACAAAATGTTTCACCACCAAATAATTCAACAAATGCAAACTCAAGCTTTAATTTCAGTCGCCTTGAAACCACTATTGATAATCTGGTGCAAACTATAAACAACTTTACAACAAAAATGACAGCATGATGCAGGAAATACTTCGAAAGCAGAATACACTGCTTCAAGCATTAGTTAACAACCCATGAACATGTTAAAAATATGTTTCTGGAACGCAAACGGCATTCGCCAACATAAAAATGAACTTGAGCACTTCCTCATGGAAAAAAAATTGATATAATGTTGGTCTCTGAGACTCACTTGACTTCGAGAAACCTTTTTAAAATTTATGGCTACACTATATATAATACAAAGGACCCTAGAGGAAGAGCTTGCGTTGGATCAGCTATTCTAATAAAGTCAAGACTCAAGCACTATATTCTTGACAACATTTGTGAAGAACATCTACAAGCAAGAAATATCTGCATTGAAAATTTTTGTACAAATTTCGTGATATCTTCAATTTACTCCCCTCCCAGATTTTCAATCACTGAGGATCAATACGAGAAATTCTACAAATCTCTTGGACCTTGTTTCGTAGCAGCTGGCGACTACAATGCTAAGCATACGTTCTGGGGTTCGCGTCTTATTACGCCTAGAGGTAGGGCGTTGTTCAACACAATTGCAAAAATGGACTTCGACGTCATTTCGAGTGGGGAGCCCACTTATTGGCCTACTGACATAAAAAAAGTTCCGGATGTCATAGATTTTGGCGTCATGAAAAATATCTCTACGGATTTAGTTCAAGTTGAAGCTTCTCTAGATCTCTCGTTCGATCACTCTCCCACTATCGTGACAAGCTGTAACCCACTAAGAAGTGACTTACCTTATCCATATATGAAGATGATAAATCGTGTTAATTGGCTGGGATTCAAAAAATACCGTAGTAGTGATTGTACGGAAAATATTAAGCTAAGAACACAAGATAATATTGAATCTAGCATTGCCAATCCCAACGAGAATATTAAACAGGCTTCTGAACATGCCAATACCTCCCATCGACAGACTGGGTTTAATAAAATTTATTATACAGACATTGAACGTCTCGTACGAGAAAAAAGAAGAGCTAGAAGGGAAATGATTCCAAAGCCAGGCAAAGATCTTAAAAAATCTGAGTCTTACAGGCCAATAAGTTTACTATCAACAATATCAAAGCTATTCGAAAAGCTGCTCATGACAAAATTGTCCCCAATTCTAACTGATAGTGGGTGCATACCGGACCACAAATTTGGTTTCAGAAGTCAGCATAGTACCATTGAACAAACGCATAGATTGGTTCAAGTTATAAGAAGAACATTTGAAGAAAAGAAGTATTGTTCTACTCTCTTTATTGATGTTTCTCAGACATTTGGTAAAGTATGGCATGAAGGCCTAATTTTAAAATTGAAGACATATCTACCAATACATTTTCTAAAGCTATTGGAAAGTTATATTCTATCCCGGGAATTCATTGTTGCGGAAGGATACTTCATGAGTGTTCCCGAATCTATCTCTGCCGGTGTGCCACATGGCAGTATACTGGGACCAGTTTTGTATTTGATTTATGCTTGTGATATGCCTGTTAGCACTAAAATCCATATATCTACTTTTGCCGATGATACAGCCTTCTTTAGTATTCACGAAAACCGTCACGAGGCATCCCGATATCTTAAGGAACATATTACCCAGCTGGAACGGTTAAAGTTATGGAGAATTAAAGTAAATGAGCAGAAGTGTGCGCAGGTAGCATTTGCTCTACGAAAAGATACTTGTTCCCCCATTAGAATCAATAATCAAAGTGTTCCTCAACATACACATGTAAAATTCCTTGGTATACACCTTGATCGACGGCTTACATGAAAACAACACATTGATTCCAAGCTAACACAAATGAAACTAAAATTAGCTCAGGTACATTGGCTGATTGGTAGAAATTCAACTCTCAGTCTAGATTGCAAACTTTTGATATACAAGTCACTTTTGAAACCTATATGGTGCTACGGAATTCAACTATGGGGCACTGCTTCAACTTCCAATGTCGAGAGAATCCAACGAAGGCAAAACAAAATTTTACGTATGATAACTTCGGCTCCATGGTACATCAAAAATTCAAATATACATCGTGATTTGAATATGCCACTAGTGACTGAAGAAATTGCAAAATACGCAGGCAAATATTTAACAAGAATCACATCCTAATCCGCTTGCTCGTAATATTTTGAACTTTACTGGACAAATCCGTCTAAAAAAGAGGGACAGAAGGCTCTTATACTCAACACTCCAGATGGGACTACTTGAAAATACTTTTTTTCCTTTTTGATTATCACTACTTAATAGGTATTATTTACAACTATCACTAATTTTATGTCCGACAGTGGTCGGGCCTAATAATTATATTTTAGATTTACGATTTGAATACTTATTGTTAGTTCATATTTGAAGATACAATAAATAAATACAAGTACTAAAAAAAATATTATACAAGGAAAATTCTTTTTGAATTTTGGGTTTAGTGCCACCGCCAAGAAATAAAAAGCACCAAAATTTAGTTTAAAAAAGCACGGAGCACTAACTTCAACATTTTTCGCGTCGAAAATTTCAAAAAGTACTAAAAACAGTACGAGTTGACAACGCTGTCTGTCATAAGAAATAATACTAATACACAAGCATGTTGCTGCGAAAAAATTAAATCAAGTAATGGTATTTCTAAAAAAAGGGGCAAAAAGGGTTCTATCTTTGCTGCTGCCGTTGTTGGTGCTGCTGTATTTTTAATTGCTGTTTCTTATCAAATAATGAAAAACTTTAAATATTTTTCAATATTTTTAACTTAAGAAACAACAAAATCAAACAATTAATTAAAAACTCGGATTTCACAAACTAATAAGGTAGCATTAATTTTGAGAGTAAAAAATAATCGAGAAAACGTCAGAAGGTTAATATGGCGACAAAAAGAGAGCACGGTTTTACGTTTATATTATTGTATCATGCTTTTTAGTAAACATACAATTTTTTTAATACATAGTTGGAAAAATACGAAAATGTAAGCAAATAAATAACACTTACATAAAATGTTTTTTTAACGATTTTAATTGCGTTTTAACACAAAAACCTTAAATAAGACGAGGCGTTGCTAAAATAAATGCATAAAAATTCATGATTAGTAAAGGGTTCTGTAAGTGATTTCTTCAATGCGTTTAGAAATTTTCGGTGAGCTTGCGATTTTTTCACGTTTTTTCCGAGTGTATTTTATTGTTAATAAAGGGTGTTTTTTATTGAGGTATAGAACTTTAAGTTGGCATCACTTTTTTAACTGGCGGCCATTTTGTCAGCTGTCAAGTGATTAATATTTAGTTTGGTTTGCCATTTTATCATGAACAGGTTGACATAAGAACAACGCTTGCAAATCGTGCAAATTTATTTCGAAAATAATGGTTCAGTTCGCGAAGTTTACCGCAAGCTCCGTCCATTTTATGGTCGACATAATCGTCCATCAGAGCAATTAATTCGGTTAACCATGGATCGTTTTCGCACTACGTTTACTCTATGTGATAATACGCATCCTCAGAGACGTCGAACAGTGCGCACCGAAGAAACAATTGCCGCTGTAGAGCAAAGTGTTGAAGAGGACCCGAATGAATCGATTCGCCACCGTGCACAGCAATTGGAGCCGACTAACCGACTATTTTGTTCCCGAATTGGATGGCATGAATGTGGATGAGTTGTGGTTCCAACAAGACGGCGCTACATGCCACACAGCGCACGTCACAATCGATTTATTGAAGGAAACATTCGATGAGCGCATAATTTCGCGGAATGGACCTGTCAATTGGCCACCAAGATCGTGTGATTTGACACCATTGGATTATTTTCTTTGGGGATATGTGAAGTCGCTCGTCTACGCCAACAAACCAGAAACGTTAGGGGACTTGGAAGCCAACATTCGTGGCGTTATTGCCAACATACGGCCCCATATGCTCGAAAAAGTGGTTGAAAATTGAACCTGTAGAATTGGCTTTATTCGAGCCAGCCGCGGCGGCCACATGCCCGAAATCATATTTAAACATTAATGGCATAAGATTATCCTTCCAATAAAGCCAAATTGATGGACATTAAAACGATTTTCTTGTGTTTTATTTCAATTCGAAGTTCTATACCCCTGAAAAAAACACCCTATATGTATATATATTGTTAAAGAATTATTTTGAGTTTTCAATGCCAAATTGCTTTATTTTAAATGCTCTTCCGATGAGTATTTTTCTACTTAACATCAAGTAGAAAAATTTGGCATCGTCCTCTGGACTGACAGCCACAACTATTGCGACACACTCTTGGTGGATCGTCAGATCAAATGGTGATTGTAGCGATCAAATCTAATGTCGTCAGTTTCATTATGTGGGCGATATTTCGTACCATAAAAATGCTTGGAAATTTTTCAACATTCCCAGAAACCTCAAAGAAGATTCTAACACTATACCTATCCTCATTTTGAAAGTAAAAAATACTATACTTTACGACTACGTTATCCAAGAAGCTTGCATTCTTTTCTGTATTCCATTCAAGGGTTAGTTATATATCGCTAGATCAGGAAAAAGAAAAAAATACTTTGACAATACATTTCTTAGTTTCTATTTTGATCCTGTAAGACTCCAGCATTTGTTCGCACAAATCAACCCTACTCTTAAAAGCGTTTTAATTTTTAATAACTGCTGATACTTGGACCAGGCAACGGTGCTTAAGATTTTTGTGCCATCTTTCGATTTTACCAACAGGATCTTTGCCAGACATACATATTTGCGGAAAGTATTGACATTTTTGCGTCCTTCCCGTTATCAACAACTAAGTGTTCATATCATATCCATATCTTTGTCTAAATAAAATTTAACTCTTTTGTTGGCCATGATTTTGGCTATTGCTACCAGGGTTACCTACCGCTGAGAATTTTTGAAAAGTCGCACAAAAAAGTCGCATGAGAAAATATAAGTTGCACATCTTTTTAAACGTTATTTCATTAAAAAAGATTACTGAATCAAAATAAAAAGCTTATTGCATATCTCATAAAATATATAGTTGCATTATTGTATGTGCTTCAATACATATGGATTTTCTTGTATGTATACTGAAGAAATCTACTTAAGTAGGAGTAGGACTTAAAAAACAAGATAAAATAAGTTAAAGATGAGATACTTTTTACTAAATTCTAACATTTCGAACCGAAACCCCGTTAGCTTTTTACTTCAATTCTATTCGATTGATCTTGGCGCCATAAATATATCCTATTTTTTGGGTGAATGTATTTATAATTCAAATTACATAAATATAACTTTTTTGGAATCCACTCTTCCATATCTTTGTCTCTTAATCTTAAAGCTGACAGAATTGAGTTGCATGTCTTTACTTTCAATTTATTTTTAAGCAAAGCTTATTTCAAAATGTTCATATGTTAATACACACTTGCATGTTTTACGAAAACTTTTTTTTTTCATTGACTCAGCAGCTTAACATAATTTTGTAAAATAAGCACTGCAAAACCGCAATTTTTATTTTAAAAAGCTTTTCGCTAACACTATTCTTTGAAACTTCTTTTTGCGAATGTTTTTAAATGTTTTTTGTGAGAATCTTTAGAAAAAAGGATAAAAAGTCCCAAGAAAATAAAAAAAGTCGCAGACCGCTAAGAAAAGGGTCAAATTGCGACATTAGTCGGATGAACGGTAACCCTGATTTCTATATAACCCATATGGTGTAACTAGTGGAATTACTGTAAAAGATGTATTGATGCCTGTCTTTTGATACACAATTTTTAAATGTTCCACCTCCCTGAAAAACTCCAAAGTCAACTACGATAGCAGACAAAACAAAACTTAACGTTTGATAACATCGACTCCATGCTACATTAAAAATTCAAATTTACATCGTGATTTAGATATGCCACTAGTGACTGAAGAAATTGTAAAACACGCAGGCAAGTACTTAATAAAACTAGAGTCCCATCTAATCCAATTGCTCGTAACATCTTGAATTTTACTGGACACATCCGCTTAAAAAAGAGGGACACTGCGGATCTAATACTCAAGACTCCAGATGTATCTTCTTGAAAATACTTTTATTTTTTCGTTAGCACGACTGTTATGTATTATTAATTTACTATCACTAAGTTTATGTCCGACACTGGTCGGGCCTAATAACTATATTTAGATTTAAGATTTGAACACTTATTGTTAGTTCATATTTGAAGATACAATAAATAAATATATGTTAAGAAAGAAACTACGATACTATCAAAAGTTGCGCATACTAGATTTACAATCTAACTGGTCATAGCTTTTACCTAATAACTTGTCGTGCAGTACACCTCCCATTAAATGGAATGAATCATTTGTTCATCAATTGAACAATTTGTAATCTCATACTACGTTTATGCGCGCAATATTTGCAAATAAATTAACTCACTATTTATACGGAATTGTAAATGTATAAAAACTTGGTAGCACTTCTATATAAATGTTACCTATGTTTGCAAAAAATTGTGTAAATGTATAAAATCACGGCACGGCATCACGCGTGAATGGCTCCACCAATGCACCCCATTTTTTTTTTTTCGTATTGTTTGTTATTGTCTGGAGAGGATGATCGCCCATGTTCTGGAAAACGCAGCGTTTTCAAGTCGCTTACAGTTTGAAAATCGCAAAATCGCTGCGATTTGATATTTTTCGAAGTTGGGTTCGAACAATGAAAACATATGTTTTGTGATAAAAAAAAGGTAAACAAATAAATTGTAGATTAAAATGTCTACAGCGTTCGTGCTTTCAGTATTGGCTTTGAAAAGGTTAAAATCAAAAGAAATGTTTGTCTTAAGTAGAACAAAAAATAAGCAAATTAAGTAACATGTGTATAATTAGTAAAAAGAACAAAACGACAATGGTAAGACTATTGTAAATATAGTGATGGTAAAATTGAGCTTACAATACAAAAAAGCTTTCAGCAAATTGAAATACGATGAATCAAAACAATTCACATATTCCATTTGCAATAAAATGCTAAGTATATAAAGCAGAAATCTACATCAACTGACACCACACACAGTGGACCAAACACAAAAGAACGCTGATGATGAAGGTTTAGTGGCCTTCGAAAACGGCTGGCTGTTCCGTTCAACTATGTGTTGTTAGTCAGAATATTTACAACAGACTTTGGTGTTATTTGTTCATTAATAATTATCACATGTAATTTGGCTTAAAAAGCGATACGAACTTTAGCCCGTTCAAATCACAAATATAGAAACAAATGGAGTTCGAATAATAATTAAAATTAACTAAAAATTAATAGCCATGGGCCTGTGGCAAAAATTAAATAAAAATATACTTAATAGTAACAAACCAAAAAAGTTTGTCTTAAGTAGAACATAAAATAAGCAAATTAAGTAACATGTGTATAATTAGTAAATGAACAAAACGACAATGGTAAGACTGTTGTAAATATAGTGATGGTAAAATTGAGCTTACAATACAAAAAAGCTTTCAGCAAATTGAAATACGATGAATCAAAACAATTCACATATTCCATTTGCAATAAAATGCTAAGTATATAAAGCAGAAATCTACATCAACTGACACCACACACAGTGGACCAAACACAAAAGAACGCTGATGATGAAGGTTTAGTGGCCTTCGAAAACGGCTGGCTGTTCCGTTCAACTATGTGTTGTTAGTCAGAATATTTACAACAGACTTTGGTGTTATTTGTTCATTAATAATTATCACATGTAATTTGGCTTAAAAAGCGATACGAACTTTAGCCCGTTCAAATCACAAATATAGAAACAAATGGAGTTCGAATAATAATTAAAATTAACTAAAAATTAATAGCCATGGGCCTGTGGCAAAAATTAAATAAAAATATACTTAATAGTAACAAACCAAAAAAGATTGTCTTAAGTAGAACAAAAAATAAGCAAATTAAGTAACATGTGTATAATTAGTAAAAAGAACAAAACGACAATGGTAAGACTATTGTAAATATAGTGATGGTAAAATTGAGCTTACAATACAAAAAATTTTTCAGCAAATTGAAATACGATGAATCAAAACAATTAACATATTCCATTTGCAATAAAATGCTAAGTATATAAAGCAGAAATCTACATCAACTGACACCACACACAGTGGACCAAACACAAAAGAACGCTGATGATGAAGGTTTAGTGGCCTTCGAAAACGGCTGGCTGTTCCGTTCAACTATGTGTTGTTAGTCAGAATATTTACAACAGACTTTGGTGTTATTTGTTCATTAATAATTATCACATGTAATTTGGCTTAAAAAGCGATACGAACTTTAGCCCGTTCAAATCACAAATATAGAAACAAATGGAGTTCGAATAATAATTAAAATTAACTAAAAATTAATAGCCATGGGCCTGTGGCAAAAATTAAATAAAAATATACTTAATAGTAACAAACCAAAAAAGTTTGCCTTAAGTAGAACAAAAAATAAGCAAATTAAGTAACATGTGTATAATTAGTAAAAAGAACAAAACGACAATGGTAAGACTGTTGTAAATATAGTGATGGTAAAATTGAGCTTACAATACAAAAAAGCTTTCAGCAAATTGAAATACGATGAATCAAAACAATTCACATATTCCATCTACAAACTAATAAGTTTAATAAATGAATACTGTAAATTAATGTTTTGTCCATATTGAAATAAGAAATTTTAATATGACTAAACCTTTGTTAATGGTTCTTATTAATTCAGCATGGTTTTTACTGATTTCAAGTTGGTTTTTCTCTGTGTGCAGAAAACTCTTTCAGTCAAAGAAGACGGATGTAGTTAAATAAAAAAATCTGTAATATAGACAAATTTCACACAGACATACTTTAACGCGAGACAAATTTAAGCATGAGAAAATATAAAGCAATCGTAAGTATAAAATCATACTAGGAATAGGGAAGTCCAAATATATGATAGTATTTTATAGTACCAAATGTCGATATTGAAAACAATTTATTTCTACCTACATATAAATACCAGCTCAAATACACTCACATAGCAGAATTCATATAAGAAATATCCAAGTAAATTTCAACAACACCCCACCTTTTGCAAATCATGACGAGCCTTAAATTCTCCCTCAGATATACATACATACACAAATTCCCATGATCATACATACATACATATACAATATATAAGATTAATCTCAACAACAAAACACTCTCACCTACCTGAAATTACAGATAGTCTTAAACTTCTACAGACGTCTATACACATAGATTCTCACTGCTACATATTACAAGAACACCTCGCCCCTAATAAATCACAATCATCTTAAATTCTTACAAAAAAACATACATAAATACATACACATAACCAATTTACCTCAACAACATCCTCACCTACCTCAAATCACGATCAGCCTTAAACTACTACAGACAGACACATCCACAAATCCCCATGGATACATATTACGTCAACAACCGTGCCCACCCAAATCATAGTCAGCCTTAAATTCCTACAGACATACAAACACACAGATTCCCCCGGTTGCATATTACTAGAACACCTCACCCCTCATAAATCACAATCAGCCCTAAGCTCCTACAGAAATACACACATTGAAATTCCTACAAACACACACACACATACACACGCAATCGATCTACCTCAACTACACCCCGCCCCTTCCAACCAAACCCTCACCTAAATTCTCACAGATAGACAGACACATCCGCAAATTCCTATGATTACATATTACGGCAACAACGCCACCCACTCAAATCATGGTCAGCCTTAAATTCCCACAGTCTAGCAACACCTACATTAGCATTAGAAAAAATAAGTTTCACGTTTTCCCGTCGTCATTAGGAAAAATCATTTTCCCGTCGGCATTTGAAAAAACAATATTCATGTATTGCCCGGCATTAGGAAAAATTATTATGCATTGCCGTAGGCATTAGGAAAAATTAATAATCACTATTTCACCATTGGTATTAGGAAAAATCATTTTCATGATTTTCCTCGTCTGTATATACACACACAAAAACCGCCAAACTATGAACCGCCTTAATACATTCACACAAAATATTCCACACACAAACATCCACGGTCAGGCAGGCAGACAGACAGACAGACCGACAGACGGACAGACAGACATACACTTAATGTAAACAAAAACTCCTAATGTAAGCAAAAAACTCCTAATGTAAACAAAACACACAAATTTCCAGGAATTTAACAATTTTCAAATTTTAATTACCCAAATTTAACAATTTCAGCAACAATTTAACAATTTCAGCCCACAATTTAACAATTTCAGCAACAATTTAACAATTTTAATCGGCGCCCGAATTGGCAGTTCCCTACTACTTATATAAAGCAGAAATCTACATCTACTGACACCACACACAGTGGACCAAACACAAAAGAACGCTGATGATGAATGTTTAGTGGCCTTCGAAAACGGCTGGCTGTTCCGTTCAACTATGTGTTGTTAGTCAGAATATTTACAACAGAGTTTGGTGTTATTTGTTCATTAATAATTATCACATGTAATTTGGCTTAAAAAGCGATACGAACTTTAGCCCGTTCAAATCACAAATATAAAAGAAATGTTGTTTGTTGAAATCGCTAGTTTAAAGTAAACAGTCCATTGACAAAAAAATAGAGCAGTTTCAGAATTTGGTATTTTTAATTAAAACTGTGTAAAATTGTTTTTAATTTTTGTTTAAATAAAAAGAAAATATATTATATTTTAATTGTGCATAATTTTATTTTCTCTTGAAAGTTCAGTTTAAGCAGATTCAATCAGTTCGCTTCAGTATACACATGTGATTTGAAATCGCAATTTTCAGGCGATACGCGTTGGCCAGAACACCTTTTGGCGACTTCAAAGCGCAAAAACCAACTTTTTTGTTTTTGCAGAACATGGACGGATATGAAAGAAAAAAAATAAAGAAAGTTGCGCGGAACAGGGTACGGCGAGAACATTTGTTCGGTTAGTATTTTTGTGTTTTAGATCAAATTGGTATAAATTCAGTTTAAAGTCTACTCAGTTTCTTCCTGTATGCGAACGAAGTCGCGGAGAAATTTTAGTAACAAATAATAATTTGTTTTTATTGGGTAAAGTGAATAAAAAAAGCATTTGCTTTTTACTTAAAAATTTGTTTAAAAAAAACAAAACACACATACATATTTTAGGTTTTATAAAAAATTTTTAAGTAGAAATCAAATGTTTTTTTGTTCACTACCCATTGTCATTATTTTCTTCTATCAATTTTTTTGTGCAATATTCTATCCATTTATTGTTTTTTATTAGCAAACATTTATAAGTGTGGCAACCGCAAGCATTTTATTTGCAAATAGTGCGTTAATCGTGAATAGTTTTCTGAATTAGTAAAGCCCGTTCAGACTATTATACAAGTATTAATACTTTCATCACATTTTACGATACAGAAATCTAAATACATTGGTTGCGACTGTCAAAAATTCTAACGTAAAATCACATATTGTGTTCAGACCATCACACTTCAAATCAAATGTGTAATACAAGTAGAAAACAAAACAGCTGTTCAATGAAAATGTCTGTGCTATTCATTTACTAGCGGCGGCAAAGCGGTTTCATGCAGGCGGGAACGTGCCGACACTTGAAAAAGTTCAGCAGTTAAAAATATTCTATGTAATAACAGAAAAAAATTTAAAAACAGATATTACAAAAGCGTTAAAAAATTACGTCAATGAAATATACTTCCATACGATTCACTTGTTCAAATGTTGAGCCGATACATATGACAAAACATTACATCAATGACGACACGCTATCGGCGGCGAAACAGCCGACTTGGAAGTTTGGTTTGTGTGAAAATGCAACCCTGATCTAATGAAAAGTATTATCGTTTAGAAAATTTTCTAAAAACGAGTCTTATGGGATGTCAAAATTTGTATCGTATTATTTGCCACTTTGATGACACTTTGCGTTCAGACTATCACGCCTGCACGTATTATTTGAATTTTTGACAAGTATAAATACAAGGTATAATAGTATGAACGCGGCTTCTCGCAATAAAAACAATAATATGCCAACAGTTTTATATGCAAATAAACCGTGCGTATAAACGTAGTATCAGTTGACAATTCGTTTCAAAATTTTCTAACTATTTCCATGACTAATTGAACTCTCCATACATCGTTTATTTGTTGAGTATGGTTCGGAATAGTCTGAAAAGTGCATTTTTGGTCGAAGTTCTAGGAATTTATCATTGTAAATGGAGTTAAATAAGGTGAAAACTCTATATTTGTGGTAGCTGTATATCTTATCGCCGGGTGAACAAGCCACCCCACTACGATCGCGCATGCGTAGAACCGTTTAATGTCCTGACCACCCTACTTATTACACACATTTAATTATACTTAGTAGTAGCGTCTTCATATTAGGTTTTTAGAAAATATTTATTTAGATATTCTAGCGGAGTTTTGTTGATGATTTTTTTTGATAACCCGATGATGTTGGAAGCTAAATACTCGGGAATGAAACACTCTGTTATAAGTTTAATTGCTTAGTCGGTCTATTTGAGATGTTATTGAAAGACATGTTATTATTTCCAATGCTTACATTACTTTCTTCTTCTGCATTTTCATCTAAAGTTATGCAGGTTTCACCAGCAGCATTATCATCGTCAATGAAGTCAACCTCAGATAAGACAAACGTGAGCATAAAACAAAATGTCATCTTGTGCCTCATCAACACAATTGTGCTATCTGAATTTCCTTGAACGCTGACTACTTGTTACTATGCAGAATATCACCAGTAAAGCACTGAATTTTTGCCCAATCTAATTTTACTGTTACCACAAGTAATTTTGAGAGCATATGTCGAAACTATTTTACAAAAACACTCACCTTGTGGACGCATGTCTACACTCCTAGAAAGACACGATCAAACTGAGCTGTATTTTTTATTTTATGCTGTTTTTTTTTTGTTCATCTTATTTTTTCAGTTCTCGTTGAACCTTCATAGTGAAGAGACATTACAGCGGATTTTTTTTACATACATACATACGAAACAAATATAAAAAACAACAAAATCAAAAATCATACAAAAAATATTCGTAATACATATTCACCTTGATAAATAAGCTTATTGGCTTTACTAATTTTTTTTTCATTGCAAGAAATAGCAAAAACAAAAAAGAAAAAAACCGTAAACCCAAACAAAGTTCCCTTGAGGAATAATACTCTGTATGAGTACCTCAAAGGAAAAAAATTTTGAAGTGAGTTCTAACGGCAGAAATGCTTATTTTACTGTGAGTTCTGAAACTCTTAATGAAAAAAATATAAATAATAAATCTGATGAAAATCTTTTTTTAACGGCAAAGCCAATTTTTCGTCAGCGATCAACTTCGCTTTGTCCAATGCCAACTAGTGAATCGTTAACATTACCATTGCCTAGTATTTCTTCATTTAAGTCTGCGATATCATCCGCATCGGGCTCGCCTTCATCACTAAACCAAGTTATCACTACAGATAACAGTAGCTCAAAACCCAAGGTACAAGTGGGAATGGACAGATATATAACAGTGGTAAAGCGTGGGCGAAGCCCAAATTCTTCAAAAATTTCATCTGCTCCAAAGATGTCTAGGGATAACAGCGCATCATCTACGAATCGTCAAAATCGTTTTTCATTATTGCAAGACACCGACGACAAGCCCTCTACATCATCGCAAAAGTCTTTTAAGCCACCACCTATTTATCTGAGAGAAAAAAATTCTAACGCGCTTATAAAAATAAACTACTGTCGACCATTGGTGAAAATACTTTTCACATCATTCCAATTAAACGAGGTAATATTGATGAAACTAAAATCCAAATATATAATGAAAAAGATTTCCGAAAAATTGTTAGTGAATTCGAAAAAAATAAAACAAATTTTTACACATACCAACTTAAGAGTGCTAAAGGCCTACAGATAGTATTAAAGGGCATAGATTCATATGTTGAACCCGAAGAAGTAAAATGTGCACTTGTCGACCAGGGATTCAAGGTAAAAAATGTTACCAACATATTTAATAGAAAAAAGGTCCCCCAACCCCTATTTCGGGTTGAACTGGAGCCGAACGACATACAATTGAAAAAAAATGAAGCCCATCCAGTTTATAACGTAAAGTATCTCTTACATCGAAAAATCACAGTTGAAGAGCCACGTAAGCGTTCAGGTCCCGTACAGTGCCATAATTGCCAAGAATATGGCCATACGAAAACTTACTGCAAGTTACCTACAGTGTGTGTTATCTGCGGTGAATTGCATGGTACTGCTAGCTGCACTAAGCCAAAAGATCAAGCTGAAAAAAAATGTAGTAATTGTGGAGGTAATCACACAGCTAACTATAGAGGGTGCCCTGTATTTTCTTTCGTTAAACAGGCTATGGGTCAAAAACCCAAGTTAACTCCAGCTCTACAAGTAAACGCGAACTCCGACACTTTTGCTCAAATCAGCCAACCAGTTACTTCACGTGTATCGTATGCTGATGCTGCTAAGACTAGTTCAATTCCCACGCAAAATGTTCCACTGCCAAATAATTCAACGAATTCAAACTCAAGCTTTAACTTTAGTCGCCTTGAAGCTACTATTGAGAATCTGGTGCTAACTATAAACAACTTTACTACAAATATGACAAGTATGATGCAAGAAATGCTGCGAATGCAGAATACACTGCTTCAAGCATTAGTTAATAAACCATGAACACGTTAAAAATATGTTTCTGGAACGCAAACGGCATTCGCCAACATAAAAATGAACTTGAGCACTTCCTCATGGAAAAAAATATTGATATAATGTTGGTTTCTGAGACTCATTTGACCTCAAGAAGCTTATTTAAAATAAATGGTTACACTTTATATGATACAAAGGACCCGAGAGAGAGAGCATGTGGTGGATCAGCAATTCTGATTAAGTCAAGACTCAAGCACTATGTCCTTGACAACGTTAGTGAGGAATATTTGCAAGCAACGAATATTTTCGTAGAAAATTTTTGTGCGAATTTCGTGATATCATCAATTTACTCACCTCCCAGATTTTCAGTTACCGAAGATCAGTATGAGAAGTTCTACAAATTGCTTGGATCTTGTTTCGTGGCAGCTGGTGACTACAATGCAAAACATACGTACTGGGGATCGCGTCTTGTTACACCTAGAGGTCGAGCCTTGTTCAATACAATTTCAAAAATGGGCTTAGATGGCATTTCGAGTGGGGAGCCTACTTACTGGCCTACTGACGTAAGAAAAATTCCAGATGTTATAGATTTTGCCGTCACGAAAAATATTCATAGGGACTTAATTCATGTAGAGGCCTCTCTAGATCTGTCCTCCGATCACCCTCCAACAATAGTTACAATTTTCAACCCACTAAGGAGTGATTTAACTAACTCATATGTGAAGATGATTAATGGAATCAACTGGCTGGTATTCAAAAAATATCTTAGTAGTCACTGCGTAGAAAACATTCAGCTTAGATCATGCGATGATATTGAATTTAACATTGCCAATCTTAACGAAAATATTAACCAGGCTGCTGAACACGCCACTACCTCCTATCCGCAGACCGGCTTTAACAGAATTTATTCTACGGAAATTGAACGTCTTGTATGTGAAAAAAAGAGAGCTAGAAGAGAATGGCAACAACATAGATCACCCCTAAATAAAATCAGACTTAAAGAATGTACTAAACGACTCAAAGAACTGCTATCGTCGGAAAAAACTGCACTACTGGAAAAGTATTTAGAAGGTCTTGATGTAACGTCCGCATCTAATTACTCTTTATGGCGCGCTACTAGAAATCTTAAACGACCCGTTGATCTTAAATCACCATTGCGTACTGCGACCGGAGGCTGGGCAAAAGTGATAGTGAGAAAGGTAACTTATTTTCTGAGCATTTAAAATCTGTATTCACTCCCAATTCATGTACGGGTGCTGCTGATTTACCGTGTGTAGTTTCTCTACCCCCTCGTCCCTTAAGGTTTAAGATGCGTGAAGTACAAAAAGTAATTGCTGAACTCAACCCGAAGAAAGCTCCAGGTATTGATGGCATTAGTAACAAAATGCTCATGAACTTGCCTCATATTGCAATAAGAATCCTGCTATTTACTTTTAATGCTATTCTAAGAATGCAGTATTTTCCACATAACTGGAAACTGGCCAAGATCAAAATGATTCCAAAGGCGGGCAAAGATCTTACCAAGACTGAGTCATATAGGCCTATAAGCTTACTATCTACAATCTCAAAGCTTTTCGAAAAGCTGCTCATGACTAAACTGTCCAAAATTTTAACTGATAATGGGTGCATTCCAGACCATCAATTTGGCTTTAGAAGTCAGCACAGCACGATTGAACAAACGCATAGACTGGTCCAAGTTGTAAGAAGAACATTTGAAGAAAAGAAGTATTGTTCTGCTCTCTTTATTGATGTTTCTCAGGCGTTTGATAAAGTATGGCACGAAGGCCTAGTTTTAAAATTGAAGACATATCTGCCAATAAACATTCAAAAGCTTTTGGAAAGTTATATTATTGATAGGAAGTTCACTGTTGTGGAAGGAGAGTTCACGAGTGTGCCCGAAACTATATCTTCTGGTGTGCCCCAGGGTAGTATTCTGGGTCCTGTCTTGTATTTATATATACTTGTGATATGCCTGTGAGCAATAATATCCATATTTCTACTTTTGCCGATGATACAGCCTGTATGAGTGTGCACGAAAACCCTTATGAGGCATCCCGCAATCTCCAGGAACATATCACCCAGCTGGAAATATGGCTGAACTTATGGAGAATTAAAGTCAATGAACAAAAGTGTGTCCATATAACGTTCACCCTAAGAAGAGATACTTGCTCCCCCATTCGAATCAACAATCAAAATATTCCTCAACATTCCCAAGTGAAATACCTTGGTATACACCTTGATCGAAGACTTACATGGAAACATCATATTGACTCTAAGTTAACTCAGATGAAACCTAAGTTAACTCAATTATATTGGTTGATTGGCAGAAACTCAACACTCAGCCTAGACTGCAAACTTTTATTATACAAGTCGCTTTTGAAGCCAATATGGCGCTACGGAATTCAGTTATGGGGCACTGCTTCAGCTTCCAATGTCGAGAGAATCCAACGAAGGCAAAACAAAATTTTACGGTTAATAACATCGGCTCCATGGTACATCCAAAATTCTATTATACATCGTGATTTAAATATGCCACTAGTGACTAAAGAAATTGCAAAATACGCAGGCAAATATTTAACAAAACTCGAATCACATCCTAATCCGCTTGCTCGTAATATTTTGAACTTTACTGGACACGTCCGCTTAAAAAAGAGGGACACACGGGCTCTTATACCTAACACTCCAGATGGGACTACTTGAAAATACTTTCCCCCCCTTTTTTTTTTTTGATTATCACTACTAATGTATTATTTATAACTATCACTAAGTTTATGTCCGACACTGGTCGGGCCTAATAATTTTTTTTATAGATTTAAGATTTGAATACTTATTGTTAGTTCATATATGAAGATACAATAAATAAATACATGCATTAAAAAAAAAAAAAAAAAAAAAAAAAAAAAAAAATCTTATTTTTTGCGAAAGGAACAAGACCTCACAATCACTGCTCGCCGGTTAATAGACAAAAAATAATTTTTTAATGTAGTTTGAGGTCAATCAAGAAAGGTCACACAATCGTTTAAGCTAGGTCTGAAAGGAATATAACTGTCCATTTCTTCTTAGACCTTGGGTTTTGCGCTACCGTTATCTAAATGGATAACTTGGTGATGAACGAGCCCGAAGTGGATGATGTCGCTGACTTAAATGACGAAATACTAGGGAACGGTAATGTTAACGAATCACTAGTTGGCTTTGCCGTTAGAAATATACTATCATCAGATTTTTATTTTTATTGTTTTCATTGAGCTTCAGAACTCACAGTAAACTAGGCATTTCTGCCGTTAGAACTCACTTCAAAATTATTTGTTTTTGAGGTACACATATAGAGTACTCCTCAATGTCACTTTGTTTGTTTTTTGTTTTTGTTATATCTTGTTATGTAAAAATATTAGTAAAGCAAATAAAGGTTATTTATAGAAGTCAATATGTATTAGGAATATGATTTTTGTTTTTTGTTTCGTATGTATGTAAGAGAGACTCCGCTAAGACGTCTGTTCCCTATGAAGGTTCAACGAGAACTGCGTTATTAAAATAAAATAACAAAAAAAGAACAAAAAAGTAGAGTTCATATATGTTTGAAATCTGTTAAGGCTTCATTAGTCTTTACTCTCTGTTGCTGTTCAGTGTCATTCCTTTCTGTTTAAAATATTTTGCAATTACTTTGTCTGTTAAAAAAATCAGCTGGCAACCTATAGAATTGATTACACTTGTGCACAAAATATCACAACACACTACTACATACACACTTTTGGCCGCCACTTAATGTTGCATTCTTTTTTCTACAGATTTGTCCGTAATAGAACAGAACGAAAAAGTAAAAACTAACCACACATACAGACTTTCAACTCAACAGAAACAAAACAGCTGATTCAGAACAGAACATCACGTACAAACTAATTCTGCCTTTAAAGTTTACTTTGCAATTTTATTGATACATGGATTGCATATTTCATTAAATCAGCAATTGCAACCACACGAAAAATAGCAGACTATGAAAAAAGTACGTATTGATAAAAAAAAATTAAAAAGATCGTTTTGGTGTGTACCAATTTTTATAGTACCCATTTGCTTAATAAAAAATTATGCTAACTATATTTTTTCTAGAGGATTTCAATACAAATATTTTTTTAAGTTTTCAAGATTCAAAAGCGAACAATGGCAAAAATTCCATAACACAAAAGCCAAAATCAGCAAAACTCACCAATGAAAGTTAAATGTTCTAAAACAAGAAAAATTTAGAAAATTCCACCTTACTTTTAATGAAGATTGGTTTGTTAATTACACAAAAGTTAAATTTGAATGGGATACATATGTATGTAGTTGCCAGATGAAATAGGTGTGAATTCGTCTAATTTCGCACGAAAAATCGTCAAAATCGTCAGAATAATTATCCGGAAACGTCCAAATTCGTTAGAAATAAAACAAACACTTCTATCAAACGGAAACATAGCACAACAAATAAATTCATAGCTTTTCTATAAAATAAGCTAAACACTTATCAAAAAAGGAATCAATTGCTTAAAAAACAAAATAATTACATGTCTTACTTTGGTTTTGTTCAAGCTAACTTGACTTAATACTATTTCTACGTTTGCTGAACATTACGGTAAGACAAATTTTTTTTTAATCAGAAATAACTTCTTAATTGGGCTTAAGTTCAGTATTTCAAATTCTTATTGAATGAAATGTTTTTTTAAAGAAGAAAAGAAAAATTAAACTAGACTTTATTAGCTGAGAGCATATTTTTGATAAAACTAGTTATAGTGGGAAATAAAAGACTAGAGTCCTTTTTTTCGTTTTAAGAATTTTTCAACAAATCTAACCATTTTAAACAGCATTTCAAATGTTGTTAAGCAAAATTCGCAAATTTATTCATAATATAATTTTAGCTTAAAAAACGTTTTTAAACCTTGTGTAAATCAACAAGAATTGACTACACCCGTGTTTAAACCAATTTTAAGATGACGTTGTTGTAATTTTGATTCGTTTTTGTTTACATTTTTTAACTTTGCTTATATGTGTATATGTATGTACTTATGTATGTAAGTATATGCTAGTGTTATTTAAAGGAAAACAATGTAATTTGTTATAGAAACTATTGCCGAAATACCAAATAGACTCCAAATGAATATTTAAAAGAAAAGGAGTGATCCAGTTTCCATTCCCAGTCATTGTTTTCTCACTTTATGTGTTAAACAAATAATGTAATAGTAGAAAATTAACTAGTGATGTATAAACACTCAAAACAAATAAAATAAAGCTCGTTATTCTAGTGTTTTTTAATCTGCAATAAAAAACATTATATAAAAAGCACTTTTAACAAAGATTCGTTGTGAATTTTTTTTATTTATTTTTTTATTAAATACAAGTTAGAACACATCTTTTATTTTATAGAAACAATATTTCTCTGAAAAGGGACAAATAAACAAATATAGACACGAGTACTTTGTGAATTAACAATCGTTGTTTTGCAGAACTATATGCAAGTGACAAATAAAGAATACAGTGTTGCCACGATATTTTAAATAAATCAAGTTAATTGATTTTTAGTTAAAATACGGATTATGAATACCAACGTTTCAAAAACCTTACTTAGCCTTAAAATGTTTTTTAACTTATATGAATTTTAAACCTCAATCAATTTTTTTTTTTGATGAATACGGCTGTAAAAATTTTAAGTATGTAAAGGGTGTTTTTTATTGAGGTATAGAAACGCTTGCAAATCGTGCAAATTTATTTCGAAAATAATGGTTCAGTTCGCGAAGTTTACCGCAAGCTCCGTCCATTTTATGGTCGACATAATCGTCCATCAGAGCAATTAATTCGGTTAACCATGGATCGTTTTCGCACTACGTTTACTCTATGTGATAATACGCATCCACAGAGACGTCGAACAGTGCGCACCGAAGAAACAATTGCCGCTGTAGAGCAAAGTGTCGAAGAGGACCCGAATGAATCGATTCGCCACCGTGCACAGCAATTGGAGCCGACTAACCGACTATTTTGTTCCCGAATTGGATGGCATGAATGTGGATGAGTTGTGGTTCCAACAAGACGGCGCTACATGCCACACAGCGCACGTCACAATCGATTTATTGAAGGAAACATTCGATGAGCGCATAATTTCGCGGAATGGACCTGTCAATTGGCCACCAAGATCGTGTGATTTGACACCATTGGATTATTTTCTTTGGGGATATGTGAAGTCGCTCGTCTACGCCAACAAACCAGAAACGTTAGGGGACTTGGAAGCCATCATTCGTGGCGTTATTGCCAACATACGGCCCCATATGCTCGAAAAAGTGGTTGAAAATTGGACCTGTAGAATTGGCTTTATTCGAGCCAGCCGCGGCGGCTACATGCCCGAAATCATATTTAAACATTAATGGCATAAGATTATCCTTCCAATAAAGCCAAATTGATGGACATTAAAACGATTTTCTTGTGTTTTATTTCAATTCGAAGTTCTATACCCCTGAAAAAAACACCCTATATTATAGAAAACTTTGTCCAATTTTATAACTTTAAGTGCTTGAATTTAAGTTCATTTTCCTGACTTTCACATTCTTTAACAATATGAGAAAGCTGTTTTAGAATATCGCAGAAAGGCCTTTTATTTTCTATAATAATATTGTAGGGATCAATTAGACTTAAATCAAATCTCATTAAAATTTCATCACATGGCTGCTTATGAAAATTTTTAATGATTTCACATTTTTCATTTTGATTAAATTTAGCATCAGCAAATACTAATATTCCTAAGTAAATTTGATCAATGTCGAATTATTTTCATCTTTATAATCCCCCAAATAAAAATTATCATACTCAAGCAAATCTGTTTTTAAAAAATTACTCATAACTTTTTTGAATAGTTTTTGCATTTCTGTTGTATTAATTTAGTATTTCTGTTGTTTCAGTTGATAAATTCTGTACAATAAATAACAGGCTTAAAAAACATTTCATTTCAAAATTATTAATACAAAAATTAAAAAGGATTGCCTTTTACTCTTTACTTTTATTGGATATTTTTTCAAAAGCTGCCAAGTTCTTGGTCAAGCTCAGTGTAAATTTACAAAGCATGGTCTAAAAGTTATAATTATTTTAAAATCGTCAAATTGAAGGCGAAAATCGTCCATACGTCTAAATGTCCATACGTCTAAATCTATTTTTGCAACCCTAAATCGTTAAAATGACGATATATTGTCAAATCTGGCAACCATGACGGGATATCAAATGGTCACTTTCACTGGGAAACAAATTCGCGATTCCGGTACATAAGAAAAATTTCAAGACTATTCCACTTATAGCTGATATGGAACAACGGATATAGAATACAACAGATAAAAGGAAGAAACGAGATCTAAAATAGCAAAAGAGTACAAGACGATCCAACTGATAAACTGTGGAAAAACCAACAACAGCCTTATCACAAAATTATTCAAGGAAAATAAAATATCTAAATATGAGAAAATGAGAATGACGACGCATATATCCGCAGCACATGAATTGTACGGACTACCTAAAATCCAGAAGGAAAATGTACCTCTGAATTCTGAAAACCTTTATTTCCTCAACGTACAATATAAAAAAATTCACAGGAACTAAAACTGTTCTAGCTTCAGAAAAATTGGATAATGACGATATATTAGTTTTATTCGAAGTGGTGTCGTTGTTTACCAACATACCGATTCATCTAGCTTTTAGAAACATACTTGACAAATGGGAAAACCTAAGTAGAATCACAACAATCACAAAACAAAAATTACTCAAACTTCTTCAATTTTGCCTAACGGACAATACGTACTTCACTTTCGACAAGTTTTATACCCAACTATATGGTATGCCGCTGGGAAATCCGTTATCCCCAACAATTGCCGATATTGTACTGGACACACTTCTAGATGACGTATTAGAAAAATTAAAGCTACAAAACATAAGAATAAAATTCATATCTAAATATGAATGAACCAATAATATTAAAAGCAATAAAAAATGTGAGAAACTCACAAGCAATTGATATACAAAACCAACAGCATAGGGCAGGACTATAAATTTCCACTGAACACAACCATCCAACATGAAAATAATCAGCAACCATCCAACATGAAAATAATCAGCGATGACATATGCAAAAGAAAAAACATGGAAAAATCAGAAGCATTTTACAAAAAAAATAGCTATCCCCTTTATATAATAAACGATTTAATAAATAAATCGTTAAACAATTACAAAAAAGAAAAACTAATGAGACAAACGGATATAACACATTACACCCGTATTCATAAAAAAAAGTTGATTGATGTTTAAAATTCATATAAGTTAAAAAACATTTTAAGGCTAAATAACATTTTTTAAATATTGGTATTCATAATCAGTTTTTAACTAAAAATCAATTAACTAGATTTTTTTAAAATATCGTGGCAACACTGTATTCTTTATTTGTCACTTGCATATTAGTTCTGCAAAACAACGATTGTTAACTCACAAAGTACTCGTGTCTATTTTGTTTATTTGTCGGTTTTCAGAGAAATATTGTTTCTATAAAATAAAAGATATGTTCCAACTTGTATTTAATAAAATAATAAAAAAAAAGTTCACAACAAATCTTTGTTAAAAGTGCTTTTTATATTATTTATTTTATTGCAGATAAAGAAGCACTAGAATAACGAGCTTTATTTTGTTTGTTTTGAGTGTTTATACATCACTAGTTAATTTTCTACAATTATACTATTTTTGTTAACACATAAAATGAGAAAACAATGACTGGAAATGGAAACTGGATCGCTCCTTTTCTTTTAAATATTCTTTGGAGTATATTTGTTATTTCGGCAATAGTTTCTATAAAAAAAATACATTGTTTTCTTCTAAATAACACTGGCATATGCATACATACATGCATACATATGTAAGTACATACATACATACACACATATGTACATACAGGTAAAGTTCAAAATGTAAACAAAAACGAAGCAAAATTACAACAACGTCACCTTAAAATTGGTTTAAACATGGGGGCAGTCAATTTTAAAATTTGCTGATTTACGCAAGGTTTAAAAACCGTTTTTTAAGCTAAAATTCTATTATGAATACAATTTTAGCGAATTTTGCTTAAACAATATTTGAAATGCGCTTTAAAATTTTTGTGAATACGGCTGTTAGAGTGTACCTTTTATACCAAAATTAACAAAGATGGTAACACTAAAAAATACTCTTCCAAAAGAAAAAGAAAAAAAACAACGATGCATATAAATCAAATAAACATTTACACACATCTTTACAAACAACAAAACAAAAACAGACGAATTAAGATTGACAATGTTGTTTATGAAATCAAATAGAAGGGCAAAGAAGGGGAGAGATGCCAGAAATTATATATTGGAACAACTAAGAGAATGTTGCGTATACGAATAAAGGAACATAAATCTGACATAGCCAAAAGAAAAGAAAAAAATACATTCTCATCACATGTAAAGGAATGCAATCATACAATAAATTTTAATGATGTAAAAATATCAAATAGAAAAGAAAAAGAGACCAAACCATTGAGAGCCTACGAATACAAGAGAAAAAGCATAGAACAATGAATACAAAACAATAACATATTTCAGTTAATTTTAATTATTATTCGAACTCCATTTGTTTCTATATTTGTGATTTGAACGGGCTAAGGTTCGTATTGCTTTTTAAGCCAAATTACATGTGATAATTATTAATGAACAAATAACAACAAAGTCTGTTGTAAATATTCTGACTAACAACACATAGTTGAACGGAACAGCCAGCCGTTTTCGAAGGCCACTAAACATTCATCATCAGCGTTCTTTTGTGTTTGGTCCACTGTGTGTGGTGTCAGTAGATGTAGATTTCTGCTTTATATAAGTAGTAGGGAACTGCCAATTCGGGCGCCGATTAAAATTGTTAAATTGTTGCTGAAATTGTTAAATTGTGGGCTGAAATTGTTAAATTGTTGCTGAAATTGTTAAATTTGGGTAATTAAAATTTGAAAATTGTTAAATTCTTGGAAATTTGTGTTTTTTGTTTACATTAGGAGTTTTTTGCTTACATTAGGAGTTTTTGTTTACATTAAGTGTATGTCTGTCTGTCCGTCTGTCGGTCTGTCTGTCTGTCTGCCTGCCTGACCGTGGATGTTTGTGTGTGGAATATTTTGTGTGAATGTATTAAGGCGGTTCATAGTTTGGCGGTTTTTGTGTGTGTATATACAGACGAGGAAAATCATGAAAATGATTTTTCCTAATACCAATGGTGAAATAGTGATTATTAATTTTTCCTAATGCCTACGGCAATGCATAATAATTTTTCCTAATGCCGGGCAATACATGAATATTGTTTTTTTTCCTAATGACGACGGGAAAACGTGAAACTTATTTTTTCTAATGCTAATGTAGGTGTTGCTAGACTGTGGGAATTTAAGGCTGACCATGATTTGAGTGGGTGGCGTTGTTGCCGTAATATGTAATCATAGGAATTTGCGGATGTGTCTGTCTATCTGTGAGAATTTAGGTGAGGGTTTGGTTGGAAGGGGCGGGGTGTAGTTGAGGTAGATCGATTGCGTGTGTGTGTGTGTGTGTGTGTGTGTGTGTTTGTAGGAATTTCAATGTGTGTATTTCTGTAGGAGCTTAGGGCTGATTGTGATTTATGAGGGGTGAGGTGTTCTAGTAATATGCAACCGGGGGAATCTGTGTGTTTGTATGTCTGTAGGAATTTAAGGCTGACCATGATTTGGGTGGGCACGGTTGTTGACGTAATATGTATCCATGGGGATTTGTGGATGTGTCTGTCTGTAGTAGTTTAAGGCTGATCGTGATTTGAGGTAGGTGAGGATGTTGTTGAGGTAAATTGGTTATGTGTATGTATTTATGTATGTTTTTTTGTAAGAATTTAAGATGATTGTGATTTATTAGGGGCGAGGTGTTCTTGTAATATGTAGCAGTGAGAATCTATGTGTATAGACGTCTGTAGAAGTTTAAAAAGACTATCTGTAATTTCAGGTAGGTGAGAGTGTTGTGTTGTTGAGATTAATCTTATATATTGTATCTGTATGTATGTATGATCATGGGAATTTGTGTATGTATGTATATCTGAGGGAGAATTTAAGGCTCGTCATGATTTGCAAAAGGTGGGGTGTTGTTGAAATTTACTTGGATATTTCTTATATGAATTCTGCTATGTGAGTGTATTTGAGCTGGTATTTATATGTAGGTAGAAATAAGTTGTTTTCAATATCGACATTTGGTACTATAAAATACTATCATATATTTGGACTTCCCTATTCCTAGTATGATTTTATACTTACGATTGCTTTATATTTTCTCATGCTTAAATTTGTCTCACGTTAAAGTTTGTCTGTGTGAAATTTGTTTATATTACAGATTTTGTTTATTTAACTACATCCGTCTTCTTTGACTGAAAGAGTTTTCTGGACACAGAGAAAAACCAACTTGAAATCAGTAAAAACTATGCTGAATTAATAAGAACCATTAACAAAGGTTTAGACATATTGAAATTTCTTATTTCAATATGGACAAAATATTAATTTACAGTATTCATTTATTAAACTCATTAGTTTGTAGATATCTCAATATACATTTTCTATTATATTAAAAATTATTGAATTAATGTGACGAATTCTTATTTTTAAGCTGCAGATTTTCCCTGAGTGTATGGATTGTTTATATTTGCATTGTGCTTTAACTAAACGACGCTTCATATATTTTCATGATGTAGATCTAATAAATACTTAAGCATTGATAAGAAATTAGATATGTATACATACATATCTACAAATTGATTTTATGTATGTATGTATGTATGTATGTATGTACATATATATGTACATACAAATAAGTGTTCAACTCAATCTTTGAATACATTTTTTATTTTATTGTTTGTCATGTGATGTCTGTTGTTGGTGAAATTAAAAACATTTTAATTTTTATCTGCGTTTACTTAAAAGTTTGTGAGGATTTTCTGTTTTAAGTAAAACTGAATTCCTGAAGATATGTACTTACATACTATATAGTAATAGTAACTATAATAGAAATATTTCTTATACTTAATTTACAGTTTTTTAAAGTTGATGCAATGTTAGTTAGTCAACGTTTGACATTTTTAGGGTATAAAATTTTTTCTAGCTATAGCCTTCTACATTTATTTTGGAAAGCTTGCTTTGCTTTTTAAAAATGTATAAACATTCAGCAGTTCTCGTTGAACCTTCATAGTGAAGAGACATTAAAGCGAATTTTTTTTTACATACATACATACGAAACAAATATAAAAAACAACAAAATCAAAAATCATACAAAAAATATTCATAATACATATTCACCTTGATAAATAAGCTTATTGGCTTTACTAATATTTTTTACATAGCAAGAAATAGCAAAAACAAAAAAAACCGTAAACACAAACAAAGTTCCCTTGAGGAATAATACTCTGTATGAGTACCTCAAAGGAAAAAAATTTTGAAGTGAGTTCTAACGGCAGAAATGCTTATTTTACTGTGAGTTCTGAAACTCTTAATGAAAAAAATATAAATAATAAATCTGATGAAAATCTTTTTTTAACGGCAAAGCCAATTTTTCGTCAGCGATCAACTTCGCTTTGTACAATGCCAACTAGTGAATCGTTAACATTACCATTGCCTAGTACTTCTTCATTTAAGTCTGCGATATCATCCGCATCAGGCTCGTGTTCATCACTAAACCAAGTTATCACTACAGATAACAGTAGCTCAAAACCCCAGGTACAAGTGGGAATGGACAGATATATAACAGTGGTAAAGCGTGGGCGAAGCCCAAATTCTTCAAAAATTTCATCTGCTCCAAAGATGTCTAGGGATAACAGCGCATCATCTACCAATCGTCAAAATCGTTTTTCATTATTGCAATACACCGACGACAAGCCCTCTACATCATCGCAAAAGTCTTTTAAGCCACCACCTATTTATCTGAGAGAAAAAAATTCTAACGCGCTTATAAAAAAAAACTACTGTCGACCATTGGTGAAAATACTTTTCACATCATTCCAATTAAACGAGGTAATATTGATGAAACTAAAATCCAAATATATAATGAAAAAGATTTCCGAAAAATTGTTAGTGAATTCGAAAAAAAATAAAACAAATTTTTACACATACCAACTTAAGAGTGCTAAAGGCCTACAGATAGTATTAAAGGGCATAGATTCATATGTTGAACCCGAACAAGTAAAATGTGCACTTGTCGACCAAGGATTCAAGGTAAAAAATGTTACCAACATATTTAATAGAGAAAAGGTCCCCCAACCCCTATTTCGGGTTGAACTGGAGCCGAACGACATACAATTGAAAAAAATGAAGCCCATCCAGTTTATAACGTAAAGTATCTCTTACATCGAAAAATCACAGTTGAAGAGCCACGTAAGCGTTCAGGTCCCGTACAGTGCCATAATTGCCAAGAATATGGCCATACGAAAACTTACTGCAAGTTACCTACAGTGTGTGTTATCTGCGGTGAATTGCATGGTACTGCTAGCTGCACTAAGCCAAAAGATCAAGCAGAAAAAAAATGTAGTAATTGTGGAGGTAATCACACAGCTAACTATAGAGGGTGCCCTGTATTTTCTTTCGTTAAACAGGCTATGGGTCAAAAACCCAAGTTAACTCCAGCTCTACAAGTAAACGCGAACTCCGACACTTTTGCTCAAATCAGCCAACCAGTTACTTCACGTGTATCGTATGCTGATGCTGCTAAGACTAGTTCAATTCCCACGCAAAATGTTCCACTGCCAAATAATTCAACGAATTCAAACTCAAGCTTTAACTTTAGTCGCCTTGAAGCTACTATTGAGAATCTGGTGCTAACTATAAACAACTTTACTACAAATGTGACAAGTATGATGCAAGAAATGCTGCGAATGCAGAATACACTGCTTCAAGCATTAGTTAATAAACCATGAACACGTTAAAAATATGTTTCTGGAACGCAAACGGCATTCGCCAACATAAAAATGAACTTGAGCACTTCCTCATGGAAAAAAATATTGATATAATGTTGGTTTCTGAGACTCATTTGACCTCAAGAAGCTTATTTAAAATAAATGGTTACACTTTATATGATACAAAGGACCCGAGAGAGAGAGCATGTGGTGGATCAGCAATTCTGATTAAGTCAAGACTCAAGCACTATGTCCTTGACAACGTTAGTGAGGAATATTTGCAAGCAACGAATATTTTCGTAGAAAATTTTTGTGCGAATTTCGTGATATCATCAATTTACTCACCTCCCAGATTTTCAGTTACCGAAGATCAGTATGAGAAGTTCTACAAATTGCTTGGATCTTGTTTCGTGGCAGCTGGTGACTACAATGCAAAACATACGTACTGGGGATCGCGTCTTGTTACACCTAGAGGTCGAGCCTTGTTCAATACAATTTCAAAAATGGGCTTAGATGGCATTTCGAGTGGGGAGCCTACTTACTGGCCTACTGACGTAAGAAAAATTCCAGATGTTATAGATTTTGCCGTCACGAAAAATATTCATAGGGACTTAATTCATGTAGAGGCCTCTCTAGATCTGTCCTCCGATCACCCTCCAACAATAGTTACAATTTTCAACCCACTAAGGAGTGATTTAACTAACTCATATGTGAAGATGATTAATGGAATCAACTGGTTGGCATTCAAAAAATATCTTAGTAGTCACTGCGTAGAAAACATTCAGCTTAGATCATGCGATGATATTGAATTTAACATTGCCAATCTTAACGAAAATATTAAACAGGCTGCTGAACACGCCACTACCTCCTATCCGCAGACCGGCTTTAACAGAATTTATTCTACGGAAATTGAACGTCTTGTATGTGAAAAAAGGAGAGCTAGAAGAGAATGGCAACAACACAGATCACCCCTAAATAAAATCAGACTTAAAGAATGTACTAAACGACTCAAAGAGCTGCTATCGTCGGAAAAATCTGCACTACTGGAAAAGTATTTAGAAGGTCTTGATGTAACGTCCGCATCTAATTACTCTTTATGGCGCGCTACTAGAAATCTTAAACGACCCGTTGATCTTAAATCACCATTGCGTATTGCGAAAGGAGGCTGGGCAAGAAGTGATAGTGAGAAAGGTAACTTATTTTCTGAGCATTTAAAATCTGTATTCAGTCCCAATTCATGTACGGGTGCTGCTGATTTACCGAGTGTAGTTTCTCTACCCCCTCGTCCCTTAAGGTTTAAGATGCGTGAAGTACAAAAAGTAATTGCTGAACTCAACCCGAAGAAAGCTCCAGGTATTGATGGCATTAGTATCAAAATGCTCATGAACTTGCCTTATATTGCAATAAGAATCCTGCTATTTACTTTTAATGCTATTTTAAGAATGCAGTATTTTCCACATAACTGGAAACTGGCCAAGATCAAAATGATTCCAAAGGCGGGCAAAGATCTTACCAAGACTGAGTCATATAGGCCTATAAGCTTACTATCTACAATTTCAAAGCTTTTCGAAAAGCTGCTCATGACTAAATTGTCCAAAATTTTAACTGATAATGGGTGCATCCCGGACCATCAATTTGGCTTTAGAAGTCAGCACAGCACGATTGAACAAACGCATAGACTGGTCCAAGTTGTAAGAAGAACATTTGAAGAAAAGAAGTATTGTTCTGCTCTCTTTATTGATGTTTCTCAGGCGTTTGATAAAGTATGGCACGAAGGCCTAGTTTTAAAATTGAAGACATATCTGCCAATAAACATTCAAAAGCTTTTGGAAAGTTATATTATTGATAGGAAGTTCACTGTTGTGGAAGGAGAGTTCACGAGTGTGCCCGAAACTATATCTTCTGGTGTGCCCCAGGGTAGTATTCTGGGTCCTGTCTTGTATTTATATATACTTGTGATATGCCTGTGAGCAATAATATCCATATTTCTACTTTTGCCGATGATACAGCCTGTATGAGTGTGCACGAAAACCCTTATGAGGCATCCCGCAATCTCCAGGAACATACCACTCAGCTGGAAATATGGTTGAACTTATGGAGAATTAAAGTCAATGAACAAAAGTGTGTCCATATAACGTTCACCCTAAGAAGAGATACTTGCTCCCCCATTCGAATCAACAATCAAAATATTCCTCAACATTCCCAAATACCTTGGTATACACCTTGATCGAAGACGTACATGGAAACATCATATTGACTCTAAGTTAACTCAGATGAAACCTAAGTTAACTCAAATATATTGGTTGATTGGCAGAAACTCAACACTCAGCCTAGACTGCAAACTTTTATTATACAAGTCGCTTTTGAAGCCAATATGGCGCTACGGAATTCAGTTATGGGGCACTGCTTCAGCTTCCAATGTCGAGAGAATCCAACGAAGGCAAAACAAAATTTTACGGTTAATAACATCGGCTCCATGGTACATCCAAAATTCTATTATACATCGTGATTTAAATATGCCACTAGTGACTAAAGAAATTGCAAAATACGCAGGCAAATATTTAACAAAACTCGAATCACATCCTAATCCGCTTGCTCGTAATATTTTGAACTTTACTGGACACGTCCGCTTAAAAAAGAGGGACACACGGGCTCTTATACCTAACACTCCAGATGGGACTACTTGAAAATACTTTCCCCCCCCCCTTTTTTTTTTTTTTTGATTATCACTACTAATGTATTATTTATAACTACCACTGAGTTTATGTCCGACACTGGTTAGGCCTAATAATTTTTTTTATAGATTTAAGATTTGAATACTTATTGTTAGTTCATATATGAAGATACAATAAATAAATACATGCATTAAAAAAAAAAATAATTTTTTTTAAATGAAACTGATCCGGCACTCCAGCTTAGGTACTGATAGTTTTTTTGTTCTTAGTTAACTTACTTATTTTTTATTGATAAACATTGGAAATCAAAAGGGAGTTTTATATTGTAATTATTATTTTCATAATTGTTGAAAGCAATCGCTGCTTTTTGTTTGTTTTTTGCGATGAAATCATTTGAATTACTTTTGAAACTTTACGCGTTTATAAAAATTATGTTATTTTCTATATTTCTTAATTTATAAGACTTTTAGACTTTGTCCTTTAGTGGTTATATATTCTATTATACGATTATGAATAAGAATGCAGTAAGCTGATGTATTTGCTTACTGCTTCAAATTAAAATTTTATTCAATTGAATAAAAGGAGCTTGTTTCTTAAACTATGATGCAGTTAGAAGCGCTGGAGATTCTTTCATATATAGAATTGGATAACATTTATTTTTAATTTTTATGTTAAGAAGTACGGATATGAGACTGAATTTAAATGTACTTTTAAATTAGTTAAATCATAATGAACAAACATATTTTCTTCTTGAATAGCGATCAACAGAAAACGAACTCGTTTTCATATAATTTAGGTATACCCTATCGACGGCTCCTCTAGGATACAAGATGACTTTGTATGACGAAATTTCTATTGCATTTGTTTATATACATATGTATGTTTATTTTATGAAGGGTGAGCACCTATGGCTTTTATTTGATGTTCTATATGATTTTTTTTTTCATTTTATTAAAGTTCAGCGTATTGTGTATATATTTTTGAAATGTTTAAGTGTGTTTTGTGTGCCCATCGGACAGAGTGTACGTATTAGTTGGTCAGTCAGTCTATATTTTTATTTTTTTTTTCTTCTAATGTGCCACTCCTTTTTTCAGATTTTACTACTTGGAATAGAGTATTTTTGTCTAATTTTTTGCTGGGTATATACATTAGGTATGTAGAAATTAGTTTACTTACAAAGAAATGTATGTTTAATAAACAACTATTGTAGCAAATCCATCTCAAATAACTCAGTTACCTCTACCAGCAATTCACCGTCGGTGTTTTCATAAAGTGTTAGAAACAATGAAATACAGTGCACTCGGGAAAACGTCAACGCTCGTTTACGTCAACATCCCAAAACGTCAACGCTTTTTTTTTTACATTGCCTACTCTAAAACGTCAACCCAACCACAAAGCTCTAAAACGTCAACTCTGAATAAAACAAAAGTTTGAATTTATAAGCAGTTAAAATACACAAATTTGTTCACACACACATTTATTTTATGAAATCACATCTGAAATTGGGCATTCCCCTTATAAGTAGAGTAGAAAAGTAGTTGCAACTGCACGTACATACATATTATATTTTTATTTATGTTCAGTTGCTTTTTTGTTCTCGTAAGTATCACATTACCAAAATGAGCTCAAAACAACCGAAAGTGCTAAAATTACAAGAAAAGGCAATTATTTTGGACTTATTAGAAAAGGGTACAAGTGCGGTAGCTTTAGCGAAGCAATATGGTGTATCAAAGTCAACAATTAGCAAGATAAAAATGAAAAAAAAGAAGATTTTGGACTGTGTTAATAACACATTTTCCGGTCCAGGAAAAAGAAAGACATTAAGAGCATCAGAGTTGCCGAAAATGGAGAAACGTCTGTACAAGTGGTTTGTTAAGCAGAGAGAAAGGAATTATCCGGTAAATGCATTAGCGCTCAAAGAAAAAGCCAAAGAGATCCATCTTAAACTGAAAGAAAAAGAATGCTCGTTCAACGCAAGTGATGGATGGTTGCAGGGATTTAAAAAAAGATTTGGAGTTCGTCTGCTTAAAATAACTGGGGAAAAGCTATCTTCGCAACCTTCGCTTGTCGAACCATTTAAAGTCAAGCTGAAGCAAAAAATTGAAGAAATGGGTCTATCCCATGATCAGCTATACAATGCTGATGAATCGGGATTGTTTTGGAAAATTTTGCCAGAAAAGTCTTACGTATCAAGTGCCGAAAAGACTGCTCCGGGCGTAAAAACTGAAAAACAACGAGTCACTTTTTTATGTTGTGCTAATGCTTCCGGAAGTCATAAACTTAAATTGTTGGTGATTGGGAAGGCAAAAAATCCACGAGTTTTCAAAAATTTCAACTGCCCTACTGAGTACAAAAGTTCCAAGTCCTCATGGATGACATCAGCCATTTTTAGCGATTGGTTTCACAAATCATTTGTGCCGCAGGTTAATATTTTTTGTGCTGCAGAGAAAATATCATTTTCAGTAGCTAAGATTTTCTAATTTTAGGTAACAGATTTTCTTTTAAAAAAGAACTTGCCAGTTAAAGCGCTCCTCCTAATCGACAATGCTCCGTCTCATCCAAGTGAAATAGAGCTTAAAACCGAAGATGGAAACATAATTGCGATGTTTTTTCCTCCAAATGTTACCCCACTTATCCAACCAATGGATCAGAACGCAATCAAAATAACGAAGCTGTACTACAGAAACAGCCTCTTAGCCATGGTAGCGGCAAAAAATTTAGATCTAGTAGAGTCAATGAAAAGTGTTACATTAAGGGATGCTGTTACAATTCTAGAATCCGCATGGAATAAAGTAAGCAAAGATACAATGGTAAAATGCTGGCAAAATGTTTTACGTTTCACGGAAAATGAGACAGATCCGGAGGAAGATATTCCGTTAAGCATACTGAAAGAAAATATGAACTCAGACGTTCAGCAACAAATGGAGCTTGCAGTTGATCTGCTTAATGAACTAAACCCTCAGGTTTGTCGATTTTTACAATTGTTTCAACAACACGACAGGTAATTTTTGATTTTTTTCTTTAGGTTGACTATACAGTTTCATACATTCAGGAGTGGAATGAAGATATTTTGCTGGATAATGTTTCTAATTCGTGTGAAATTGAGGAGTTAGAGGTGCTCGATGATGAGGAGAACGATTTAGATACAAATGTGCAGACAATAAAACCAAGCGAAGCCGTCGAAATATTAAACAGGGCTTTGGATTGGGCTCAATGCGAGAATGTTGAGCAAAATGACTTAAATGTATTAAGACGTTTAAGAGAGAAGGCTCTCTTCCAAGTGTTGGAAAGAAAAAAACAGCAGAAAAAAATAACCGATTTTTTTTAAATGCATATGAGTGCATGTACAATTAAAAATATGATCTTACATATTTAAAATGTATTCTTTTAGTTCTAGTTGTCTTCTATGTTTCTAGTCAGGTTGAATGCCTTTTTTGTTTCCTTTTTGAATTTGTTTATGTTTGGTTTTAGTTTATAATTAATAAAAACTTTTAAAAGCAGATATGTTTTTTATTTAAAAATTTTACATTCGTAAACGTCAACAATTTGTTAAACGTCAACACCCGCGGTTTGAATTAGTTGACGTTTTCCCGAGTGCACTGTATCTATGTTTGGGAGAATTTTTTTGCCTCAAGTAGGTATTTCTACATGAGGTGTGCTGGCTGACTCCTATCGCATTCATATGTAATGATTATCCACTTAAAAAAGGTCATCATCACCATCAATCACTCCCGTATACAATACATTCATGAGTTGGGTTGATCCAGATACAATTGCTGTCTCATCACCTTCTAACAGCTTTATATATTTTGCTAGTATGCATGCCTTAGCATACTTCTATCGATAGTGACGTAAGAGTCCGAGATGTAGTAGTGTTACAATTAAAAATCTTTACTATTAGAATTTACCAGTTCGCTCTTTTGAATTTTTGCAAAGTAGATACATATGTATGTTTGTATTTAAGTGACCACAAAATCATAAAATTTCTTTGCTTACGAAATTGTATGACGTGAGGAGTTTTTTTTTTTAAATTATTCATGCTTCGGCATGCTTTCATTTTTTTTCTGTAAATTTATTTAATACTCATACAGATACAGATATAAAGTAAGATCTGTTTGCAGTATGCATGCTTCAGAATGATTCTAGTTGAAGCATATATTCATTCACTAAGTTTGCTTGATACTTATTCATACACATGTACATTCTTAAAGATTGGATATCAAAGTCCAAATTCCGTAGTTTATCTATATTTTCTAAAGATCTGATAGCTAAAGAAATAAATAGAGCGAAGATCTTCTATAATAATCCCATTTTCATATTGTAAAATTTTGCGTTCTAACGCTTTCGATGGGAAAATGTACATACAACTTTATAAAAAGTAATAATATGATGTGCTGCTGAATATTGCACTATGTTATAGTTTATTTTAAACACTGAAGTTTTAGCAAATTTCATTCAGACCAACAAGTTTAGAGAATTCCACTACATTTAGCTAATTATCTAATTCCACTACATTTAGTTAATTACCTTTCTTAAGACCCATCATTCCTAAAAAAAAAAAAAACTAGATTTTTCGTTTTAATTTAATTTTTATTTTTATTAAATTCAACATTCATTCTTCAAACTACTTTATACTGTATTAAGCAGCTTTTTCTCATTTGTTGAGTTAACTTTAATCGTAAACATTTTAATGTTGAGATAAATTTTTCTATTTTATGCACTAAGTAATTCTTTATATATGTATACCAATCCTTTTATATGAACCATTACAGCTAATTCTTTTCACATCATTCCTTTTAATGCTCAATTAAATCATTGTACTATTGATGCTTTCATATTAAGTAATGTTTAATCTTCTATTTATGTATGAGTTTTCCAAAGTATTTATTAAAAAATTCCTTAGAATCATCTGTTTGTAAGTTTTTTTTGGTACCCGTACCACTTCAAAAATATTTTCCATTCCTTGGTTTTTGGAGTGCAGCTTTTATTTTCAGCTGTACTACAATTTGAGAATGTGTCAATTACAGTCTTCCAAAATCAACAATTTCTATTTTCTGTAGAATAGTTCTCCATTTCACCTAACTTAGCTCCATAAAACTTCATATATTCCTGTCATTGCATCTCTACAAGCACAAACAATTTTCGAGTTTTAATATGGAGTTCGTTTACTAAATTTCTTTTTAAAGACATTGAGTTGTTTTACAGATTTTTTCGATAGTGTGGTGATCTACATGTTGCACTTTCAGCTATTTATACTAACATGTAGTTAATTTTCTAATCTATATATTTAATCGTACAACTCTTCAATTTATTTTTAATTATTTAATTTTTAGAATTCCTTTTCAATTTTATAACTCTCTTCCTTCTCTAATTTTATTTCACTATGTAGTCCACCAATATGCATTTGAATATATTCTTGAATTATATCAATGCCTTAAGCTATATTATTAATTTGTTCTTTAGTTTGTCGATTTCAGTTTCCAGAAAAATTAACTTATATCATCGTTCTCTGACGGAGAACGATGATGATTCTGTATGCATACATTAGTAGTAATTAAAATCTTTTTATAGATTTCGAGTTCAAATTTATCATAATTTTTTGGTATTTTATCAAACACTGTTAGAGCCCATATTTGAGCACCAACTTGTATTTTATCTTCATTCAGTTTGAGGTTACTATCACCATTAATTTGTATCTAATTCATTTCTTCCTTCCAATACTGATAAACCTTCGGAATTGGAAGTCTTTGAGTACAAATCATCGTCATCATCATTCTCAGGATTAGCATAATTAAATAAGATGGTATTATCAAATATTGTTCCTTCTGCTAGTTTCTTTGGTGTACTTGTCTCTATCTTGACTGATGGTTTCTCATACTTTAAACTTGTATATTTTCAACTTCTGTCTGGATTTTACTTTTTTCTTTCATAAGAATTCTTTTAATATTTTTAGAACTATTTATGAATTCTTCTGTTATAGGTTTAAATGCATCTCTTAGTTGTTCATTTGTATCTATTTCACTAGTTTTTATACTACGAAGCTTTTTCTTAATCACATTTGCTGTCAACACCAAATGCTTTAAAACTTTCTCATCCATGTTTGCTAACAGCAAATTCAGGTATCGGCTACTAGATCAGCTTATCAGGAGCTGGTCTAGTTATCAGATCAGCTTATCAGGAGCTGGTCTGGTTATCAGATCAGCTTATCAGGACCTGATCTGGTTATCAGATCAGCTTATCAGGAGCTGGTCTGGTTTTCAGATCAGCTTATCAGGAGCTGGTTTGGTTATCAGATCAGCTTATCAGGAGCTGATCTGATTTTCAGATCAGCTTATCAGGTAACAGATCAGGCTATCAGGAGCTGTTCAGATTTTCATTTCAAGATATCTGAGTCAGATTTAGTTATCAGTGTACAAGTAGCTAGCCATTTATAACATTTTTATATACATGAAGTTTAAAGTCAAATGAAATTCGAAAAAGTAAAGTTTTATGTAGTAAAATTATTTTCTATAACGATCATCGTTTAATTCACTATCTTTGCTTATAATCAAAAATCCATATTTATCCTTTCAACATGCTTTTTATTTTTCTCACCTTACTTAAACATTAAAATTACATTATGATGATCTCTTATTAAATGTTTGGTGATTCTAGTATAAGTTTTACAGAAGTAGAATGAATCAACAACATTCTTAAATCTCCCCATACAAAAATATGCTTCCCATACGCATCATCGTTAAATATCATATTGGAATTACTTTGGACTGAAATAACAGATTCACTATCTGTAAATTTTGTAATATCTTATTGTTTTAATTGATGAAATTAATTTATTCAGGTATTCATATTTGGATGGATAAAAAGATTTTGAGTATAAATAAATGTTCTCAAATTTAAGTCCATTAGGACTTTCTAGCAAGCCAATCATAGCGTTTTTTTTTCGCAATTTGACAGGTCAACTATTGTTGCACGAATAGAATTTGATATAAGGGAACTATGATTTATTTTTGAACTATCGTTCGATGATTCATCAATATTTCGTACCAAGAATTATTTATGTTGTTTTGACTAAGGGTATGAGTCAATATTTATAAAATCCATTTCATAAATATCAGCTCATACTCATAGTCAAAACAAAGTATGCTTTAAGTGTTTAAAACCGGTATTACCATAAAAATGGTGGTTTTAAACACTTAAAATATACTTTGTTTTACTAACCGCATTTTATAACTAAATGCATTTCATAAATATTGACGCATACTCATAATCAAAACAGCATATAAATATCCTTTGTTTTGACTATGAGTATGAGTCATTATCTCTTATTATAAAAAAATAAAATAGTATAATTATATGATATCAGAAATCATGTTTTCTAATATCATATAACCATACTATTTGATTCTTTCTATAATAATAGATAATATTTATGAAATGCATTTATTTACAAAATGCGATTAGTAAAACAACATAAATATAGGATGGTATGAAATTTTGATGATTCATCAATATTTCGTACCAAGGTATTTTTAGGTTGTTTTTACTATGAGTATGCGCCAATATTTATGAAATGTATTTCATAAATATTATCTCTTATTATAGAAAAATTAAAAATGTAGCTATACGATATCAGAAAATATTTTCTGAAATCGTATAGCTATATTATTTTATTTGTCCTATAATAAGAGATAATGGGCCCTACTCATAGTCAAAACAAAGAATATTTTAAGAGTTTCAAATCAGTATTATCATATAAAATACTGATTTTAAACTCTTACAGCCTTATTTATAAAACTTATTAAGGCTTTGTAAAGGCTTTTTAAAACAAATTTTTTATAAAATTTTTTTCTTAAAAAGTCTTTATAAAGCCCTAATAAGTGTTATAAATAAGGCTGTTAAAATATACTTTGTTTTACTAACCACATTTTTGTAACTAAACGCATTTCATAAATATTGATGCATACTCATAGTCAAAACAAAGGATATTTTTATGCTGTTTTGATTATGAGTGTAGATCATTACCTCTTATTATAGAAAAAATAAACTAATGCAGCTATATGATTTCAGAAAATATTTTCTGATATGGCACAGTTGTATTAGTTTATTTTTTTATAATAAGAGATAATATTTATAAAATGTATTTAGCTACATAAATGCGGTTAGTAAAACAACCTAAAATACCTTGGTACGAAATATTGATGAATCATCGAACGATAGTTCAAAAATAAATCATAGTTCCCTTATATCAAATTCTATTCGTGCAACAATAGTTGACCTGTCAAATTACGAAAAAAAACGCTATGATTGGTTTGCTAGAAAGTCCTAATGGACTTAAATTTGAGAACATTTATTTATACTCAAAATCTTTATATCAACCCAGATATAAATACCTGAAGAAATTAATTTCATCAATTAAAACAATAAGATATTACAAAATTTACAGATAGTGAATCTGTTATTTCAGTCCAAAGTAATTCCAATATGATATTTATCGATGATGCGTATGGGAAGCATTTTTGTATGGGGAGAGATACGAATGTTGATTCATTCTACTTATGTAAAACTTACACCAGAATCACCAAACATTTAATAAGAGATCATCATAATGTATGTTTAATGTTTAAGTTAGGTGAGAAAAATAAAAAGCATGTTGAAAGGATAAGTATGGATTTTTGATTATAAGCAAAGATAGTGAATTAAACGATGATCGTTATAGAAAATAATTTTACTAGATAAAACTTTACTTTTTCGTATTTCATCTGACTTTAAACTTCATGTATATAAATGTTATAAATGGCTAGCTACTTGTACACTGATAACTAAATCTGACTCAGATATCTTGAAATGAAAATCTGAACAGCTCCTGATAGCCTGATCTGTTACATGATAAGCTGATCTGAAAACCAGACCAGCTCCTGATAAGCTGATCTGAAAATCACATCAGGTCCTGATAAGCTGATCTGATAACCAGACCAGCTCCTGATAGGCTGATCTGATAACCAGACCAGCTCCTGATAAGCTGATCTGAAAACCAGACCAGCTCCTGATAAGCTGATCTGATAACCAGACCAGCTCCTGACAAGCTGATCTGAAAACCAGACCAGCTCCTGATAAGCTGATCTGATAACCAGACCAGCTCCTGATAAGCTGATCTGAAAACCAGACCAGGTCCTGAAAAGCTGATCTGAAAACCAGACCAGGTCCTGATAAGCTGATCTGAAAACCAGACCAGCTCCTGATACCTGAATTTGCTGTTAGCAAACATGGATGAGAAAGTTTTAAAGCATTTGGTGTTGACAGCAAATGTGATTAAGAAAAAGCTTCGTAGTATAAAAACTAGTGAAATAGATACAAATGAACAACTAAGAGATGCATTTAAACCTATAACAGAAGAATTCATAAATAGTTCTAAAAATATTAAAAGAATTCTTATGAAAGAAAAAAGTAAAATCAAGACAGAAGTTGAAAATATACAAGTTTAAAGCCTGAGAAACCTTCACTCAAGATATAGACAGGTACCCCAAAGAAACTAGTAGAAGGAACAATATTTGATAATACCATCATATTTAATGATGCTAATACTGAGAATGATGATGACGATGATTTTACTCATAGACTTCCAATTCTGAAGACATTTATACTGACTTATCAGTATTGGAAGGCATAAATGAATTAGATACAAACTATTGTTGATAGTTACATCAAACTGAATGAAGATAAAATACAAGACAAATTAATAATATAGCTTAAAGCATTAATATTCAAGAATATATTTAAATGCAAATTGAGGAACTACAACGTGAAATAAAATTAGAGAAAGAAGATAGTTATAAAATTGAAAAAGCAATTCTAAAAAGTAAATAATTAAAAACAAATTGAAGAGCTTACGGTTAAATATATAAATTAGAAAATTAACTACATGTTAGTATAAATAGCTGAAAGTGAAAGATGTAGATCACCACACTATCGAAAAAATCTGTGAAACAATTCAATGTCTTTAAAAAGGAATTTAGTTAACGAACTCCATATTAAATCTCAACAACTGTTTGTGCTTGTAGAGATGTAATGACAGGAATATATGATGTTTTATGGAGCTAAGTTAGGTGAAATGTAGAACTATTCTACAGAAAATAGAAATTGTTGATTTTTGAAGACTGTAATTGACACATTCTCAAAGTACAGCTGAAAATAAAAGCTGCACTCCAAAAACCAAGGAATGGAAAATATTTTTGAAGTGGTACGGGTACCAAAAAAAACTTACAAACAGATGATTCTAAGGAATTTTTTAATAAATACTTTGGAAAACTCATACATAAATAGAAGATTAAACATTACTTAATATGAAAGCATCAATAGTACAATGATTTAATTGAGCATTAAAAGGAATGATGTGAAAAGAATTAGCTTTAATGGTTCATATAAAAGGATTGGTATACATATATAAAGAATTACTTAGTGCATAAAATAGAAAAATTTATCTCACCATTAAAATGTTTTCGATAAAAGTTAACTCAACAAATGAGAAAAAGCTGCTTAGTACAGTATAAAGTAGTTTGAAGAATGAATGTTGAATTTAATAAAAATAAAAATTAAATTAAAACGAAAAATCTAGTTTTTTGTAGGACTGATTAGGAATGATGGGTCTTAAGAAAGGTAATTAACTAAATGTAGTGGAATTAGATAATTAGCTAAATCTAGTGGAATTCTCTAAACTTGTTGGTCTGAATGAAATTTGCTAAAACTTCAGTGTTTAAAATAAACTATAACATAGTGCAATATTCAGCAGCACGTCATATTATCACTTTTTATAAAGTTGTATGTACATTTTCCCATCGAAAGCGATAGAATGCAAAATTTTACAATATGAAAATGGGATTATTATAGAAGATCTTCGCTCTAATTATTTGTTTAGCTATCAGATCTTTAGAAAATATAGATAAACTACGGAATTTGGACTTTGATATCCAATCTTTAAGAATGTACATGTGTATGAATAAGTATCAAACAAACTTAGTGAATGAATATACGCTTGAACTAGAATCATGCTGAAGCATGCAAACTGCAAACAGATCTTACTTTATATCTGTATCTGTATGAGTATTAAATAAATTTACAGAAAAAAAAATGAAAGCATGCCGAAGCATGAATAATTTAAAAAAAAAAACTCCTCACGTCATACAATTTCGTAAGCAAAGAAATTTTATGATTTTGTGGTCACTTAAATACAAACATACATATGTATCTACTTTGCAAAAATTCAAAAGAGCGAACTGGTAAATTCTAATAGTAAAGATTTTTAATTGTAACACTACTACATCTCGGACTCTTACGTCACTATCGATAGAAGTATGCTAAGGCATGCATACTAGCAAAATATATAAAGCTGTTAGAAGGTGATGAGACAGCAATTGTATCTGGATCAACCCAACTCATGAATGTATTGTATACGGGAGTGATTGATGGTGATGATGACCTTTTTTAAGTGGATAATCATTACATATGAATGCGATAGGAGTCAACCAGCAAACCTCATGTAGAAATACCTACTTGAGGCAAAAAAATTCTCCCAAACATAGATATTTCATTGTTTCTAACACTTTATGAAAACACCGACGGTGAATTGCTGGTAGAGGTAACTGAGTTATTTGAGATGGATTTGCTACAATAGTTGTTTATTAAACATACATTTCTTTGTAAGTAAACTAATTTCTACATACCTAATGTATATACCCAGCAAAAAATTAGACAAAAATACTCTATTCCAAGTAGTAAAATCTGAAAAAAGGAGTGGCACATTAGAAGAAAAAAAAATAAAAATATAGACTGACTGACCAACTAATACGTACACTCTGTCCGATGGGCACACAAAACACACTTAAACATTTCAAAAATATATACACAATACGCTGAACTTTAATAAAATGAAAAAAAAAATCATATAGAACATCAAATAAAAGCCATAGGTGCTCACCCTTCATAAAATAAACATACATATGTATATAAACAAATGCAATAGAAATTTCGTCATACAAAGTCATCTTGTATCCTAGAGGAGCCGTCGATAGGGTATACCTAAATTATATGAAAACGAGTTCGTTTTCTGTTGATCGCTATTCAAGAAGAAAATATGTTTGTTCATTATGATTTAACTAATTTAAAAGTACATTTAAATTCAGTCTCATATCCGTACTTCTTAACATAAAAATTAAAAATAAATGTTATCCAATTCTATATATGAAAGAATCTCCAGCGCTTCTAACTGCATCATAGTTTAAGAAAAAAGCTCCTTTTATTCAATTGAATAAAATTTTAATTTGAAGCAGTAAGCAAATACATCAGCTTACTGCATTCTTATTCATAATCGTATAATAGAATATATAACCACTAAAGGACAAAGTCTAAAAGTCTTATAAATTAAGAAATATAGAAAATAACATAATTTTTATAAACGCGTAAAGTTTCAAAAGTAATTCAAATGATTTCATCGCAAAAAACAAACAAAAAGCAGCGATTGCTTTCAACAATTATGAAAATAATAATTACAATATAAAACTCCCTTTTGATTTCCAATGTTTATCAATAAAAAAATAAAAAATAAGTAAGTTAACTAACAACAAAAAAACTATCAGTACCTAAGCTGGAGTGCCGGATCAGTTTCATTTAAAAATGTTTATACATTTTTAAAAAGCAAAGCAAGCTTTCCAAAAGAAATGTAGAAGGCTATAGCTAGAAAAAATTTTATACCCTAAAAATGTCAAACGTTGACTAACTAACATTGCATCAACTTTAAAAAACTGTAAATTAAGTATAAGAAATATTTCTATTATAGTTACTATTACTATAGAGTATGTACATATCTTCAGGAATTCAGTTTTACTTAAAACAGAAAATCCTCACAAACTTTTGAGTAAACGCAGATAAAAATTAAAATGTTTTTAATTTCACCAACAACAGACATCACATCAAAAAATAAAATAAAAAATGTATTCAAAGATTGAGTTGAACACTTATTTGTATGTACATATATATGTACATACATACATACATACATACATACATAAAATCAATTTGTAGATATGTATGTATACATATCAAATTTCTTATCAATGCTTAAGTGTTTATTAGATCTACATTATGAAAATACATGAAGCGTCGTTTATTTAAAGCACAATGCAAATATAAACAATCCATACACTCAGGGAAAATCTGCAGCTTAAAAATAAGAATTCGTCACATTAATTCAATAATTTTTAATATAATAGAAAATGTATATTGAGATATCTACAAACTAATGAGTTTAATAAATGAATACTGTAAATTAATATTTTGTCCATATTGAAATAAGAAATTTCAATATGTCTAAACCTTTGTTAATGGTTATTATTAATTCAGCATGGTTTTTACTGATTTCAAGTTGGTTTTTCTCTGTGTGCAGAAAACTCTTTCAGTCAAAGAAGACGGATGTAGTTAAATAAAAAAAATCTGTAATATAAACAAATTTCACACAAACTTTAACGCGAGACAAATTTAAGCATGAGAAAATATAAAGCAATCGTAAGTATAAAAACATACTAGGAATAGGGAAGTCCAAATATATGATAGTATTTTATAGTACCAAATGTCGATATTGAAAACAATTTATTTCTACCTACATATAAATACCAGCTCAAATACACACACATAGCAGAATTCATATAAGAAATATCCAAGAAAATTTCAACAACACCCCACCTTTTGCAAATCATGACGAACCTTAAATTCTCCCTCAGATATACATACATACACAAATTCCCATGATCATACATACATACATATACAATATATAAGATTAATCTCAACAACACAACACTCTCACCTACCTGAAATTACAGATAGTCTTAAACTTCTACAGACGTCTATACACATAGATTCTCACTGCTACATATTACAAGAACACCTCGCCCCTAATAAATCACAATCATCTTAAATTCTTACAAAAAAACATACATAAATACATACACATAACCAATTTACCTCAACAACATCCTCACCTACCTCAAATCACGATCAGCCTTAAACTACTACAGACAGACACATCCACAAATCCCCATGGATACATATTACGTCAACAACCGTGCCCACCCAAATCATGGTCAGCCTTAAATTCCTACAGACATACAAACACACAGATTCCCCCGGTTGCATATTACTAGAACACCTCACCCCTCATAAATCACAATCAGCCCTAAGCTCCTACAGAAATACACACATTGAAATTCCTACAAACATACACACACACAAACACACACACACACACACATACACACGCAATCGATCTACCTGAACTACACCCCGCCCCTTCCAACCAAACCCTCACCTAAATTCTCACAGATAGACAGACACATCCGCAAATTTCTATGGTTACATATTACGGCAACAACGCCACCCACTCAAATCATGGTCAGCCTTAAATTCCCACAGTCTAGCAACACCTACATTAGCATTAGAAAAAATAAGTTTCACGTTTTCCCGTCGTCATTAGGAAAAATCATTTTCCCGTCGGCATTTGAAAAAACAATATTCATGTATTGCCCGGCATTAGGAAAAATTATTATGCATTGTCGTAGGCATTAGGAAAAATTAATAATCACTATTTCACCATTGGTATTAGGAAATATCATTTTCATGATTTTCGTCGTCTGTATATACACACACAAAAACCGCCAAACTATGAACCGCCTTAATACATTCACACAAAATATTCCACACACAAACATCCACGGTCAGGCATGCAGACAGACAGACAGACGGACAGACAGACATACACTTAATGTAAACAAAAACTCCTAATGTAAGCAAAAAACTCCTAATGTAAACAAAAAACACAAATTTCCAAGAATTTAACAATTGTCAAATTTTAATTACCCAAATTTAACAATTTCAGCAACAATTTAACAATTTCAGCCTACAATTTAACAATTTCAGCAACAATTTAACAATTTCAGCCCACAATTTAACAATTTCAGCCACAATTTAACAATTTCAGCCACAATTTAACAATTTCAGCCACAATTTAACAATTTTAATCGGCGCCCGAATTGGCAGTTCCCTACTACTTATATACTTAGCATTATTGCAAATGGAATGTGTGAATTGTTTTGATTCATCTTATTTGAATTTGCTGAAAGCTTTTTTGTAATGAAAGCTCAATTTTACCATCTCTATATTTACAACAGTCTTACCATTGTCGTTCGTTCTTTACTAATTATACACATGTTAGTTAATTTGCTTATTTTTGTTCTACTTAAGACAAACTTTTTTGGTTTGTTACTATTAAGTATATTTTTTATTTTTTATTTTTGCCACAGGCCCATGGCTATTAATTTTAGTTAATTTTAATTATTATTCGAACTCCATTTGTTTCTATATTTGTGATTTGAACGGGCTAAGGTTCGTATTGCTTTTTAAGCCAAATTACATTGATAATTATTAATGAACAAATAACAACAAAGTCTGTTGTAAATATTCTGACTAACAACACATAGTTGAAAGGAACAGCCAGCCGTTTTCGAAGGCCGCTAAACCTTCATCATCAGTGTTCTTTTGTGTTTGGTCCACTGTGTGTGGTGTCACTAGATGTAGATTTCCGCTTTATATATAAAAGTATACAAATCTCGTTTGTAGTGAATAAAATTTAATTCAAGATTAAAATTATATTGAAAACCAATTTAGTCTTTCTTTTCGCATTAAAGCAATTGAGTAAACAAATCTTTAGACAAGAGGAAAACAAATCGAAAAATATGTGATTGGATCAGTGGGATTGAGGAAAAGAAAAAAAGTCTCAAAACAATAACTTTTTCTGAATAATTTGTTTTTCATTATAGATTTTTTGATTAAATTTTCCTTTAAAATACAACTTCAGGCAAATGTGAATTGAGTCATAGAGTTTATTTTATTCACACTATTTTTTATTTCAGATAGTCAGAAAACCCGGAAATTTTAACAAAAATAAATATTTCATTTCATATTTCCAGGAAAACGGCATGATATTCCATACTTTTAGAATAATTAAGGTTATCGCAGAAAATATTGAAAAGAGACTGCATCAGCATAAACATATTAATATAATAAGTTGGAATAGTCGCTTAGATTCTACTTTTTTCTGCTTCAAAGTTCGATTATGGGAACACTGCTGTAAATAAAATATTCAAATAGTAGGCTGAGTTTGGCTTACAAATATTGGCGAACTATGACATTCCGACATATATGTATGCATATGTACATACATATATCTTATAAAATTTATCTCATTCTAGTTTTTTAGTAACAAACCATGAAAAAAGAAATAAATTGCTTATAAAAAAATAAGCAGTTTTATTAGCTTTTATTTTTACTCAGGTAGCGGTTTTTAGCGGGTTTTCAGGGGCTATATGGCGGGAAATGCCTACAAAATTTTGGCAACACTGCCACGCTCTAAAAGTGTAACTTGAATTTATATAAAAAAAACTTGAATTAACATCAAAGACAAAACAAAATACTGCATAAATAAAAAATAAATTTGTATGTTAATAAAAAAAATGCTTTACCGCGGCAGTCCCCGAATGCCACACGTATTTTTTTTATTAAAAATACATTGAAATTGATAATTGAGGGGTTTAGCTGGATCCTATGCGCATTTCACTGTTGCTAATGCAGATTATCAGGGGACCTTCACCCAAATTTTCTTACAACAACTAGAGTTATTATGTTATAAACTTTCATTTAAACAAATGAGAAGCTCAACAACAAATAACAAAGTTGAAACAAGAACTCAATAATCAACATGTTTTTTTATTTCCTTACTTTACATTAATACATTGGCTGACCTTTTTTCAGCTTCAAATTGTATTTGTAAGAGTATGTAATAAGAAAATAAATGTAAATAACAACAACAGCTATTTAAGTATAGAGTGCTGCCACACAAGTATTTTTTTGACCAGGTGCAGTCAATTTAATAATTAGTGTTTTTTTATGGGAATTGTTAAAATTTAAGTTTAAAATTTTTTAAACGCACTAATAATCCCAAATTAATATTTTACTTATTAAGTAAAATATTTTTTTATTAAAAATACATTGAAATTGATTATTGAGGGGTTCAGCTGGATCCTATGCTCATTTCACTTTTGCTAATGCAGATCATCAGGGAACCTTTACCCAAAGTTTCTTAGAACAACTAGAGTTATTATGTTATAAACTTTCATTTAAACAAATGAGAAGCTCAACAACAAATAACAAAGTTGAAACAAGAACTCAATAACCAACATGTTTTTTTATTTCCTTACTTTACATTAATACATTGGCTGACTTTTTTCCAGCTTCAAATTGTATTTGTAAGAGTATGTAAAAACAAAATAAATGTAAATAACAACAACAGCTATTTAAGTATAGAGTGTTGCCACACAAGTATTTTTTTGACCAGGTGCAGTCAATAGCAACAGTGAAATGCGCATAGGATCCAGCTAAACCCCTCAATAATCAATTTCAATGTATTTTTAATGAAAAAAATATTTTACTTAATAAGTAAAATATTAATTTGGGATTATTAGTGCGTTTAAAAAATTTTAAACTTAATAACATAGTTAGTTTACGTTCTGTGATAATAGCTTTAAGTTTGATTACCGATTTGTGTTGTGCTGTACAGATTTTTATTTTATTTATTTTTTATTTATTTATTTATTCTTAAAATTCTGTGTCGTGATGTACAGTTTTTTATAACAATGAGATAGATTTAAAATTGATAATGTAAGTTTCAACTGTGATAATTATTTACAATCCTAAATTAATATACACAAGGTCTCGTTAAAATTTCTTAGTGGACAGACATTTTAGCGGAGTTTTTTTTATATACATACAAACTAAAAACAAAAATCATACACAAAATAGTCGTAATACATAATATTCGTAAGGCATATTAACTTTGATAAATAAGCAAAGCAAATACTGCTAGTATTTGTTTTTCATTGTCAACAACAACAAAAAGAATCAAAAAACCGTGAACAAAGTGACATTGAGGAATACTCCATATGAGTATCTCAACTACAAAAAATTGTGAAGTGAGTTCTAACGGCAGAAATGCCTATTTTACTGTGAGTGCTGAAGCTCTTGACGAAAACAGTAAAAATAAAAAATCTGATGATAGTATTTTTAAAACGGCAAAGCCAATTTTTCGTCAACGATCAACTTCGCTTTGTCCAATACCAACTAATGACTCATTAACATTACAGTTGCCTAGTACTTCTTCATATAAGTCAGCGTTATCACTCCTTCGGGCTTGTGTTCATCTTTTAACAAAGTTATCACTACAGATAACAGAAGCTCAAAACACAAGGTCCAATTCGGAATGGACAGATACATAACTGTGGTAAAGCGTGGGCGAAGTCCTAATTCTTCTAAAATTTCATCTGCTCCAAAAAATATCTAGAGATAACAGCGCATCCTCTACAAATCATCAAGTCCGCTTTAAAATTTTGCAAGATGACGACGACAGACCCGATGTATCCTCGAACTAAACATCCAAACCACCACCAATCTATTTGAGAGAAAAAAATTCAAACGCCCTTATTAAAAAACTAATCTCGGTCATTGGTGAGAATAATTTTCACATTGTTCCAAAAAAACGCAGTAATATTGATGAAACGAAAACTTAAATTTATGAAGAAAAATATTTTTCGCAAAATGGTTGCTGAATTTAAAAAAAAATAAAAGAAGTTTCTACATTTACCAGCTTAAGAGTGCTAAAGGCCTGCAGATCGTCTCGAAGCGCATAGATTCGTATGTCGTTCCTGAAGAAATAAAAGATGCGCTCGGCATCCAGGGATTTAAGGTAAAATATGTATCAAACATATTAAATGGGGAGAAGATCCTCCAACCTCTGTTTCGCGTTGAACTGGAGCCAAATTATATAAAAACAACAAAAATATGAGACCCATCCAATTTATAGCTTAAAATACCTCTTATACTGAAGAATAACCTTTGAAGAACCACACAAGCGTTCAGGACCCGTACAGTGCCATAATTGTCAAGAATATGTTCACACAAAAACTTACTGCAAATTACTTACTGTTTGTGTTGTGTGCGTTGAATTACACGGTACTGCTGCTTGCAATAAGCCAAAAGATCAAAATAAAAAAAGTGCAGGAGGTAATCACCCTGCTTACAACAGATGATGTCCTGTGTACTCTTTCGTTAAACAGACAATGAGGCAAAAACCTAAATAACCCTAGCACAAACAGGAAATACGTACTCTTCTACTTCCCCTCAAATGAGCCAACCAATTAGTACACACATATCGTATTCTGACGCTGTGAAGATCAATTCTACTAACATGCAAAAAGTGTCTCCACCAATTAATTTAACCAATGCAAACTCAAGCTTTAACTTTAGTCGCCTTGAAGCTACTATTGAAAATCTGGTGCTAACTATAAACAACTTTACAATAAATATGAGTAACATGATTAAAGAAAGGCTGCGAATGCAGAATACACTGTTTCAAGCATTAGTTAACAAGCCATGAATACGTTGAAAATATGTTTTTGCAACGCAAAAGGTATACGCCAATATAAAAATGAACTTGAGAATGTTCCTCACGGAAAAAATATTGATATAGTGTTGGTCTCCGAGTCTCATTTGACTTCCAGAAGCCTTTTTAAAATCAATGGCTACACTTTATATGACTCAAAGGACCCGAGAGGAAGAGCATGCGGTGGATCATTAATTCTAATAAAGTCAAGACTAAAGCACTATATTTTGGACAACATTTGTAAAGAACATCTAAGAGTAACAAATACCTGCATTGAACATTTTTGTGCAAATTTCGTGATATCATCACTTTACTCCCTCCTAGATTTTCAATCTGAGGATCAATACGAGGATTTATACAAATCTCATGGATATTGTCTTTTGACAGCTGGTGACTACAATGCAAAACATACGTTCTGGGGTTCGCGTCTTATTACACCTAGAGGTCGTGCGTTATTCAACACAATTTCCCAAATGGGCTTGGACATACAAAAAATTCCGGATGTTATAGATTTTGGCGTCATGAAAAATATTTCTGGTGATTTAATTCATGTTGAAGCTTCTCTAGATTTCTCCTCCGATCACTCTCCCACGATCATTACAATTTGTAGCCCATTAAGTGACTTACCTGACCCATATGTGAAGATGATCAGTCGTGTTAATTGGCTGGGGTTCAAAAAATATCTCAGTAGTCATTGTACGGA